>JAVRXN010000009.1:63774758-65067258 GCA_033556935.1 Timema podura
GCGCCAGCGCTTCTAGTTTGCTTGTTTACTGTTTCATCACAACAAAACTCATACCTTTTGTTATGTCACTCACTACTCACAATATCAGATGTTTATACTAACACGCCTTCCAATTGCGGCCGTTGGTGACAATATTAAGACAAAATATTACAAACAATAACTGTGCAATAAAACAATTCTAAGTAATTTTAGGGCATAAAGTTACATATAGAAATTTCTTCAATCATAAAACAACTAACAAAAATTATTAAAATTTTTATTTGACTTAGAGAATATTTTATATATTCAAGTTCGCATTGAATTGAAAAAAGAAGACTTGTCACACTCTTAAAAGGGAGCAAACACCATGGCTTTAACAATTAAAGAATAAATCAACTACCACTTTAAATTACTGGCACAAAATCGACCGTTGCCACCCTCAACTAGAATAAAACCTAGGTCAAGGGATTGGACAGTAAAGATCGATTTTCTTCAAAAGAAAACCATTATCACTTTGTCCAGTGGCTGCAATGTAAAGTATGAACTGAATTGTTCTTTTCATTATAATAGCTATAGTGTAACCTTTTCCGTCACTCTTTCCTGTACCTTTTTCTATTTCACATTCAAAGACCTCTTATTTTTTATTGCCATAAATCTCCGCCATATTTCACGTGTCCAGGTGTTATTTTTCAACATGTATTTATGTTTAGTTTTTTAAAAAAATATTCCTTTTATTATTGATGAGACTTTACAAAATAAGAACTTCCCTTAGGACCGCATCATTAACTTGATGACAATCCCTATAATATATGTACTAGTAAGCTTAATTGCATTTGTGCAGACCATTTTATTTGCCCAACTGTCAGTTTGATTATACAAGCCTAAAGAAGTAATACAGATTCAAGTTATCAAAACACCATTGTTTTGGCTTTCATTTTTTCAACTTTGTATTGCTTTATAGGTTTTCAATTGCTTCTTTTTTACTGTAAGTACTTTGGTGAATTTATGTGTAAAGCAGACTTTTTTTTTATTCCAGCAAGTGTTTGTATATATATGTGTGTGTATATATATATATATATATATATATATATAAAGTTTCAATTATTGATTTATTTTATTTTGATAGGAATGGGTTTGTTTTGGCATGTTTTAACTTTTTCCCCCCCTTCTATCTCCTCTTCATTGTTAGGCAGTTAAAAATAACCTAGATAACTTATTAATCCACTCAAGGTGACTTGGCGGTCTAGGGGTAAGGTGTCAGACCTCTTTGCTAGGGGTCCGGGGTTCAATCCTCGGTCCCGGCACAAGATGTGTATTTATTAATCACAACTTGTGAATGTGAGGAATGCCAGGCCTCCACCGTGGTTCGGATTCCACGTTAAACTGTAGGCTCCTCATTTCATCTCACAATCACCCTACCATTACACATTAGCGTAAGTGCGTATAACCCGAACGGGTAGTAAGACGCTGTGCTGCTGCTAATAATAATAATAATAATAATCCATTCAAACAGCTCTAGTAAATTTGTTCTTGAGTATTAAAAATTGTAACAGTTTAGTCACTTCAACAGCCATTGACAGGGTGAGTTCCTTTAATAGTGCAACTGCTAACCCAGGAGGTCAGGGTTCAATCCCAGTCCGTTGCAGTGAAAAGAATTTTTCTTCCTCATTCCAGGTGAATGCCACTGTATCTTCTCATAAATACTGTTAACATGTCTTTTCACACCTCTACACATTTAGATTTTCACTAATAAATGTTTGTTAAAGTTTAATTGAAACTATAATCAAGAACAATTCTGTGACTTGTTGTTAGCTGAGAAGTATGAAGATTCATATGTTGCGTATGAAACGGCTCTGGAGTGGCTCGCTCCAGATGATGGCTTCAAGTCCCATGTCCTTGTAGCGATGGCAGCCATGACCTACATGTTCCAGGGAGTAGAAGATTCCAAGATACTACTGTTCCAGTGGTAAGTTGGACACTATGGTGCTGTGTTTGATTCTTGACTTGGACCTAACATTTGCACAATTACTTTTTTTATTCGGTCTATTTAACCAAGGTGAACTCTGATGCAATTTTTAAAAGTTTGCATTCTTCATCCTGACCTCTTATAAGAAAGAATATATATTGTATAATAAAGGAAATTGATAGAACTAAAGAAAAAGGAAAAATAAACTACTAAGAGTAAATTTGATGAAGAAAGCCCACTTAGGGAAAGAAGAAAAATGTGGGAAGAATCCAATGCACAAAGGTGACATCTTCTTCCATAGTAATAGTAGTCACACATTTTAACACAAATAGAATAATATTTTGGCACTGTTGCCTTTATCAAACACAAAGAAGAGAGTACAAATAACACAAACACTGGATTACTCCATTTTGAATTTCTTTACTATAAAATTATTTAGACATTGGGCCACCTCATTTTTATACAAGAAAGAATATATAGTTTGAGTTGCTATCAGGCAAACTATTGTTGAGATTAAAAAAAGAAAGGATGGGATGGTAACTTCTTAACCGATCCTTAGTTAAATTGTAAATTAAGCGAAGTGGTCAATGATTCAAATTACAATGTATGTTTGGTAAAATCAATATTCTATAGCTTATTAAATTTATTTTGAAAGAATATACTGGAAAGTTGGATAGGAACATATAAAAGGAACGAAAACAATATGGCTTTTACAGTGAAAAGAAGAACACAGTTCACACTTTACATTGCTGCTATTGGACAAAGAGATAATAGCTGCTTCTTGGGAAAAAATCGATCGAGTAAAAACGTTAAAATGCACACAACAGATGCCAAACCAAGTTTCTTGGCGCCAAAACAACACAGCAAAGTTCAAAATAAAATAAACCAAATAAAAAATATATACTACTATACAAGCCCCGAACATCCCGCCCCGCTTGAAATACGCATATTTCAATTAGTTTGAGGGGAGGGGAGACAATTTCACCACTGGTCTGGTGAGGACACCTTGTGTAGTACGGACTTGAACGACACGCACTACGCCATCAGGACCAGGGAATGTTTTTACCACACGTCCTAGTCGCCAACGTAGTGGAGGCAGGTTTGGTTCCTTGATGAGGACAAAGGCACATTCTTGGAGGTTGTCTTGTGGATGACTTCACTTGGGCTTGGGCTGGAGTTGATGGAGATAGTCTTGGTATCAACGCTTCCAGAAGGACTGGTGGATTTGCTGAAGCAGGCTCCATCTCGTTAGACGATTGGAGTGGCGGTGACATCAAACTGGTAATATCTGTGGTGGTCCCAAGGTTAATAAGTGACTTGGGGTTAGTGATGACAAGCCGCTGGGATCTGCTGATAGTGCATAAAGTGGTCGTGAATTGAGAGTGACTTCAATTTGGGTCAAGACAGTGTACAGCTCTTCATATGTTAGGATCTGAGAGTCAATGGTTTTGATGAGTAATGAAGACTCTCGGAGGCAGTTTAAGCAAAGTCTCACTTGCTTGATGAAGTTGAAGCGCTCCTTTGGGTCCTTGAGAAAGTACTCAGGACACTTATGCAAGGAGTGGGATGCATTACACAAAAAACACTGTGAAGTTGAAGTTGAAGTTGAAGTTGAACCCATAACTGCAGCTGGTTGATGTGATCTTCGACCACCATTGGCATTGAAAGATGACCTTGGAGGTGGTTTGACCTTGTACGAGGCCAGGGATTCAAAGTAATGACAATATCTTTCCAAGAAATTTACGAAGCTGTTAAGAATGAGTAACTTCGAATCAACAAAAGTGCGCTCCCATTGAGCGCGAAGAGCATTGTCTAATTTGTTGCTAAGTATATGGTTGAGGATCAAGTCCCAATGAACCACAGGAATTTCCAGGGCATGAAGAGCAGTTACATTTTCCCTCAGTGTGGACAGAAGGACACACAACGCAGTAGGATTGTCGGCAGACGCCGATGGTATTTGTAGGAGTGCATCGATGTGTTGTGCCACAGTGAGATGTTTGTTGTCATACCGCCTCACAAATCCCATGCCACAGGATAGTTTCCGTTGGTGAGTGGAAGTACCTGTACTATTGATAGTGGTTGCCACTGACTGCTGACTTCAAATAGGATATCTTTCAATGTTAGTTAGGTTAGTGTTATCAGCAACAAGGGTTTTAAACAAATTAGAAAAATTGGTCTACAATTTAATATCACCACTAAAATGTGGTAATGGAATGGCCGGGAGAGTTACGCGAGGAGCACTTAAGGCGTAGGTCGTCGCGTGGAGCTGTCTGGACATTTAGTGGCACTAACTTGATCCAAGATGGACATTGTCACAAAGTCTTTTCTTGTGTGCATCAAGGTAGAAGTCATCAATGTCTTGGCTACTTAATTGCACGGTTAACTGGTTAGTCTCGTAGGTTTCACTAGACCTTAAGATCCCGACAGGTGGCTATAAAAAGTTCACAAGCTTGTAGTCTAGGTTCTCACTTGCTTTAGTTAACGTTTCCGCGCGTTTAATCCGGCACTCGCCGTGTAAGCTTGATTAAAGCAGAGTCCAATGATAAATTTGGCATTGTAAATTAATTCACTACTTACACCAAAATAAACACGATCCACAAGAACAGGTAAACTAAAGTTTGTTTACAATCTGACAAAGTAAGCAACAGACGGTGGAAAATGTAATGTTTCAATATGGCATTGGCGCGTGTATAAGGCTTGGAAAGCGTTGTTTTAAATTATGGCCGCCATTACGATAAATTACACAAAGCAAAATTATTCACGCAAAAATCCACACGTAAATTGTGACAAAGCACATTCAAGCGAGAGAGAAGTACTAAATACCCATGATATCACATGATAAGAGTGATATAGGCCTATAAACAGTGTAGTGGTGACTGTGACAAATTGATAATTACGCTGCGATCATTCTAGGCCTATGACTGGTGAATAAACAACATGAGAAGATTCCCAATTAAATATCAATTAGGACATACAACAAAATGTTCACAAAACACGAGAAAATAAAACGACACGAGTAAGGTTCAAAATCCGTCACGGATGGACCAAATGTTTGGCGGAAGTGGACTGTATATTTTTTTATTTTAACCAGGAATATTTCGATAGTGCGACACACGAGGATAAAAACGAGATAAACTGCCAAAATGAGAATGGCGTGCCCGTGACCAAAATTGGTACGAGAGTAAAAACGTTAAAATGCATACAACAGATGCCAAACCAAGTTTCTTGGTGCCAAAACAACACAGCATAGTTCAAAATAAAATAAAACAAAAAATATATACAACTATACAAGCCCGAACACTATTTACCTTTCCTTTATCTTTTTCAAAATAAAATACCTCATAAAGGAAAAGAGGTTTTCCTTATAGAGATATATTGTAACTTATTAAGAAATTTTCTTTGATAAAAAATAATATCTTTAATCAATATGATTTTTTTTCATAATTTTTTACATTACTCTTAAATTGTAATATTGTGATAAGTTATCAAGCGTGTTGAAATGTTATACAATATAGTATGATCCAAGGTGATTAAATTCTTACTTTTACCAAAGATTTTAATTATAATAAGAATTTTTCATTAATACTCTATTAATTTCACCAATAAATGTTTTTAGTAAAACAGAAATAAAGACCTGCCAATCTATACATTGATGAGCTCCAATTGTTAGGTAATATTAAACTGCCAAAGGCTCGGCTTTTTCTTTGGGCAACAACACACTGAGCGACTAGTTCATCACAATAGTTCATTATTACTAGTTCTGAACTAGTTTTCAATTTTATCCAAAGAAATTATGTTATATACTGAACAGTAATATTTTATGGATTGCTAATCACTTTCTTAAGCTTTATATTCTTAAAGGACAACTTAGTTTGACACCTTAACTAAGTAGGTAGCGTGCCTGACTAATGAGCTAAGGGTCCCGGTTTCAATTCCCTGCATGGCTGAAAAATTATTCATTGATGAAAATATGGATTTACCCTTTCACATTGATAAATTAACAACCAGGGACTGGTTGTTGTGCCTGTTCTAGTCATAAGTTCGATTATAAGGAATATGAACGCTATGACAGGCCTAACAAGCTGGTAGTTGAAAATATATGACTTTGAATAAAAAACTGCCACAGACTGGAAACAATAGTGGATGTAAGGTGCATAATTTTATGTATTCTATTAAAATTGGTCGAATCCACTTTTTCTTGAATCTGAATTGTCATTTTACCTATGCATCTGAATCTGAATTTAGAATCTATTAGAGATAGGATGCTCAAATCCTCAAAGCCAATGGTATTCGAGAAATTTGTAAAAATCTCAAAAAGTATCTCCAATACAATTAAGAAAACCTTGACTTCTAATAACAATTTTAAGCAATTAGTAAAAGGATTAATAGACTTGTGGGGGGTACCAAAATTACAAAAAAAAAAAAAAGAAAAAAAGGACAAAATCATACTAATATAATTAATTTGATAAAAAAAGTGTTCTCTTTGTTGTTTATGAGTTAATAGACATGACAAAAAAAATATCATTTGTCAAAATTAAATTATAAGTATTTTTCACTTGCACTAAAATTGTACATTTTTAACGATTCGGGGATTCGAATTTGAATTTGAGATTCAAAAGAAAATTTAAGACTCAGATTTGATTAGGGTTATGTGAAGTCCACTTTTTTAATTTGAAATCGATTTGGATAATATGAGATATTCCCAAAGCCGAATTGATGTTCAAATATTTAAAAAATGTTTAATAATGGGTAAAAATATTAAACTTTACATAACCACATAAATTTAGCTACTAATATAGTATAATTTACAAAAGGCTATATTTTATACATAATTAATATATTTCATTTTAAAAAGATAAATAAAGATATTGTCACAAAATTTAATTTAATTATTTTAGATTTTTTTTATGCTAACACTAATTTATGATGGAAATTATGGCAGAAAATGAAAAAAAGAAACAAGAAAAAACATAAATATGTATCATTGAATTTTTTTGTGCGAAGCTTTTTAATTGTCAAATCTAGAACTTTACTTTAAAAGCAAACAAATATTTGAAGTGAAGTCGAAATATGTGAAGCTTTGCACACCCCTATAATCAATAAATATAGGATTCAACCCATCGCTAGTTATTATAAACCTCCTTTAATACAATAAATTAAAGTTATATTTAAACACAGCCATCCATATTAAATTAAATTACAGTAAAATCAAGAAAATAATCTGAAGGAAAGAAAAAAACGCATTAGTTTTAAATATCCAATACATCACAGAACACATGTAAATGTTACAGCATCCAGTTGAAACCTCCCTCTGTGCAAGGACTGTTTGCCTCCTGTGCCCTCGGCATGCTGCACTCTGACCTCAATCTTTCTGAACTTACTTTCAAGGAGCTACTCCCATACAAAGATGAACCTGAATTTGTCAATCACATTGCCGTCTTCAGAGCCTACCTATTTTTTCTTCAGGTATATTTAAATACTTTGATATGAATTTATTATTTTAAGCGAAATATATTTTTTAGTATCATATTTAAATATAAACAAAGACTATTTCACTCTAAGATTATAACAATCGTAAAAAAAGAGTTAGATTTGTTTAAAAATTATATAATATCATGCTGAGCCAGTTTGTGTTAGGGCTAAAGTTTTTTTACATTCAAAATTGATAGCTATAATTTATATAATTTAGACATGAGCACACTATCCAGCATTTATTTGTAATACTTGGACCAGCTTCATTGGCCGATTGGTCTAAGGCGTCACTCTTGTGTTAGGGTGGCCTGCTGATGATGGGGAGACTGGGGGTTGAATCCTGATCAGGTCTACTGGAGGTAGATTATTCTAAATGGTTTCCCACTCTCCTTCCACATAAATATGTGTAGATTACCTCTAAAATGATTCCTTCCTCATCCTTAATCCATTAGAGTAATTATCATATATGTGTATAATCTGAACAGTTAGTAAGACATAGCCATAAAAAAATATAATACTTGGATATTGATAAAAAATAAACCTACAAGTGAAAATTGAGTGAGTAAATTCCACCTAGTGAAAGAGGAAATTAAATGTGTGATATGTGTGAATTTTTCTACTATAAAGGTTAGGACTTGATAGAAAACAATTGATCTTCAATATTCATTTAGCCATTAGGTATCATTACTAAATATACAATTATTGATATAATTTTGTTTAGCATTCTTATAATATATTTGAGATTTCATTGAGTTTTATACATTTTTCATTATTGTTTATATAATCATATATATTGTTAAGGCCCTTGGCCCTGTCGAGTGCAAGTCTAAAACCTATTTTGTGGGATGGTGGGCGGGAGGATGAAAGGCATGGTGTGGCTTCACCACCGAGCATAGTATCCTTCCGCACCAACAAAACAGATCGATCGCGGAAACAGTAGCTGGTGCTAGCTACTGGACAGGTCTTGCACAAAAATCATACGTTTGGAAATATCAGTTTTCTCAAGAACGAGTGATATTTTTATAGTAATATTTTCAACCCGCTTCTAAGATAATGTATCAATGTTTATTAGGCGTTAGATTTTCTTATTTTTTGTTATGCAGCCAGTAGTTTTTCTATTGAAAAATGCCAAAATAATTGATATTTGATTACTGTTAAAATTGTAGAGGAGGTGTGTAGTATAACGTAATCAACATGCTTCTGTTCTTGAACAAACCATTTTCGAAAAGGAAATTGCAAAACGATAAAAATTCTTGAAGCTAACCATTTGTTTCCATGGCTCTGCATTTCTATGCCAAATGAAAAGGGCCAATCACCTTAACTCCAAATCACTCTTTTACCATTTAATTTTGCACCAAATGAAAATTAAATTTTAACCCCACCCAGGTCTGAACAACAATTTATCAGGGTGGTTGGTTAAATGTTTTTCAGTATACATGACAAAAGCCAGTTTTAGATCTTTACCGTAACAAGAGAAATTCAAAGAAGCAAAACCTTCGTTTACTTTTAGGCACAAAATTTTAAAATGTATATTGAAGAAATAATAATTATCTTTGTGATGCCTTATACTGGTGGCTTGGAGTGTTCATTTTGAACAAGATCAAAGTATTAATATATTTGTAACAACAGGATCAGAGCCGCAGTGTGGAGGCTGTGCATAGTCTGAGCAACACTGTGCACAGACACCCTGGAATCCCCGAGCTGTGGCTGTCTCTCGCGCTACTGCTGCTGCTACTAGACCCAACAAACAAGGCCGCAGCAGCTGGTAAATGTGCCCAGAGGGCCATGGTGCTAGGCAGGAGTTCTATGGATGTTACCAAGGTAACCTCAACAAGAGCCAGCTGGAGAACACTAAACAGTACTTAAAACACAACTTAACTAATCTTTCTTTGGCATACTTAAGGAATTATCTAGCTGTACAAAATTTTCTGGTCTGGGCAATTGTCTTTGTTAGCTCATGTGTAAATCTGTTCTTGTTACAGTCCTTGATCAAACACTTTAATCACTTTGAGTTAATGGCTTATAAGGGGGGAAAAAAAAGTACATACTAGGCAATGCAAAATTGATTTTACTACTTACTATTTTATTACCTACAGCCAATTCACATTGCTGGGTTTTTTTTAACACCACGTCTCACTACTTGTTTGGGCTATACACTATTAACTACGCTAATATGTTTGAGGTTAGTAAGGTGGAATTTAGAGGAAGTGTATCACCACTTGAGTGGAGGGAGAGTGAAAAACCATATAGTAAAAAAACACCTTAAGTACACCGAATCGAGATTCGAATCTCGCTCTCCCTTCATCGGTTATTCAATCTACTTCGAGAGTGACGCCTTAACTCATTCAACCATTGAAGTGGGTCACATGCAGTTTTCAGTAGTTAAATGGGTTATATTTACAGATATAATTTTTTTTTTATATATACTTTGAAAAGCCAAGTTCTATTTCACACATTGTCTAGGGACAACATTTCAAATTTGCGGTTTCTGAAGAAGTTGAACTTTTTTCCTGCAACAGCATTCTGTTTCCTCCCAAGGTGTCTGCCACTACTCTCATCCTCCACCCGATTGATGTATGCTCATTGGAAGCTATTTATTTAACAAGTGTTGATTGTCAAACCTGCTCCAAATAAGTATGCCACAACTTAAAATTTCAAAGAAAATTGACTCTCTTTCAGCAGAAAATCCATAACATATGAAAAAGAGAAAGCCAAAGCCTAAATAGTAAAAACCAACAGAATAGGTACTATACAATTAACATTTTGTACTCGTATTAACATGAAAGGCATATAATTATATCTCAACTGTATATGTTTAACACTCAAGGAAAGAAAGGCAAATAGGCAGAATTCGGTCTCTAGTCATTACTATCTCAACATATATTCACAATTACAATCTTCTTCTAAGTCTTATGAAGTGGTTTGTGGTAAATAGGTATATCTCATTCTAAAACAAGGTTATTGTTGTAAATTTTTTTTGTCCAAAAATATTTACACATCTTTCATTGTTATTGCTTTTACTGCAATTTGCTGTAATATAGAAGGACTCCGAACCCAAACCTTTCAAAATAAACACACTATACAACACAAATTATCTTTGTTTGACCAGGTAATGTCTTTGGTTAGTCTGAGCCACTTGTTGTCTGGTAAAGCAACAGCGAGCCTTTGCAGCTCCCAGAAAGCGGTTCATATGTTCCCTGACATTCCGGAGAACTGGGTGGTCCTCGTGGCTTCCTTCTTGCCATGGTGCATCCATCGACGGTCGTCAGCGGTTGCCACCTGGCTGAAACAGCTTATCAGTCATGTACGCCGTAAGCTGGAGTCGTCTCGCCAAATGGGAAAATGGCTGAGCAACCATGAGCGTAAGGTTACCATCCTAGTGGAAGACTTCAAGAGACAAGACTGAAATCTGCTCTCTAAAAACAATCAATCAAGTTTGTTGCCTTTGCTTCGCTACTATGCATTACTGTATTTGTGTAAGCACAATATACTATATATTATACAAACTATGGTGTTTGTAGTATTTGATCTGCAAATGCTAATATTGAGAAATAATGAAATGTCTATTTTTTTTAATCCAATTATTTATTTAAATCTAAGAAGAAAAAAAGGTATAGTTCTTGGCTAGTCATTGTAAAAGTACTGGTAAGTTCAAAGGATTTCAGATAATTTATTAATTTATTTTAATTATATCTGGAAGAAGGTAAGGTGGATGGAAACCTATAAAAGAGGACGAACACAATATGGATTTTACAATGAAAAGAAGAACACATTGCTGCCATTGGACATTGCTTCTTAAAGAAAATTGATGTCACCGCCCAATCCCCCGACCTAGGCTAGGTTTCATTCTATCGGAACTCATTAGGGAGGAGTGTGAAACGCATAACACAACTTCCTAAAAGAGGAAACCATAAAAACACAAAAGGGAGAAAATAGAAAATGTATCATTCTTTGCAATTTTACAATTTTCCATTTTCTTCCTTTTGTGTTTATTGTGTTCGTCCCCTTTTATATGTTTCTATCCACCTTCCATGTACCTTCTTCCAACTATAATACATTTACCTCATAAAGCGAAAATAGGTTTTCCTTATAGAGCTATATTAATTTATTTTTAAAGTACAATGTTAAAAAAACTTATATAATTTTTTTACCTAACTCATTCATAAACATTATTGATTGAACCAATTTATTAAACTTAATGGATAGATATCTCATACTTATTTTATTATGAAATTATATATCCTTTCAGTAACGTTTCAGAGAAAAAATTTCAATTTGGTCAGCTATTATTTTTATTTTTTTATTTATTTAACAAACTAATAAAAGAAATAACTCATATAGATATTTGCCAATTCGACACCTTAGCTCATTTGGTAGAGTGTCTGTCTACTGAGCTAAGGGTGTTGGGTTTAATTCCCGGCATGGCCAAAAAATTTATCATTGGTTAAATGTGTGTTTACCCTTTCACAATGATGAATTAATGGCCGATAACTGGATGTTGTGCCTGTACTAATCTTAAGTTAGATTATAAGGCATTTGCAGATACAACAGGCCTAGCAAGCTGGTAGGAGAAAAAAATATGGCATGAATAAAAAAAAACTTGACCCGGATCATAGGCTGGAAATGGTAATGGATGTAAAAAAAAATATTGCTAACTTTTTAATTTCAAACTATATGTAAACAAAGTAAAAATGGCTATATTTGATTAAACGTTGAAAGGAGAATAGAAGGGCAAGACCTACACACTTACCAGAAAACTGTAGGCCTCAATGTTCACAATTAAAACACAACAAAACAAATGGTCATGTAATTTTCAGGGTGCATTAGTCATTATTATGTGTTTTGTTGTGTTTTAATAATTGTGAACATTGAGGCATACAATTTTCTGATAGTTTTGTAAGCCTTGCCTTTCTATCCTCCTTTCAATGTTTGATTTAATTCAAATTATATGAACTCTTCTTGAAGCCAAAACAAAGTTTGAAAAATTTTTCATTCTTTAAATGTTTTGTTTAAGACAAAAAAAAAATATATATATATATAATGTTTATTTTTATAGCTTTGGACACTAAAAATAATTTACAAAGTGTTTTATTGCAATAATGTTTATTATATTTTGACGTAGGTCAATGAATTGAATGAATAAAAACAAGCAATTCATTTATTGTAGATTTGTGTTATGTGCACATTAATTTATAATGTTCATAGCACAGAATAGAAAAAAATAGGGTTGGGACCCTTGAATTCTCAAGCCCTCGAATCCTTAAGAATGAATAGTGAAGGTCTGAGGATTCTAGAAAATATCAAATTCAAGATTCAAATAATATAATTTTAAGATATTAAACATTTCTTTTAGGAAATTTTGTTGTGCGTTTCACACTACCTTCTGATGAGTAGAGACAATGAAATGTTGTGAGACATTTTTTATGAACTGTTACTTAGTAGCTATAAAATGACTATGAAATTATATTAAAAGTTCACTGTATCATTTTTGAATTTATAATACATGTGCAAGACAAAGTCAAAATAAATACTGTTTTTGAAACTGACTACTTGACCTTTTAAATTCGAATTATGATCAATTTTGATGATTTAAATGCAAATTAAATAATACTTCATTCCAATAACAAAAAAAAAAGTTTCCCCAGTCAAGAAAATGAATTTCCCACAGCAAGAGGACATTGGCCAAATATGTCTTAATCAGCTGTTATATAATTATAATGCCTATATTGTGACCAAAGGCACATATTTAAAGATATAGCAGATAAGAAACTATTTTTAAGCAAATTAAATACTATCTTTTAACCTTATATTTCTTCTTGGTATATTCAAATTTTGGCCAGTTTATTTTAATTTTTTGCACCATAGAGTTGATTGGTTACCATTTTTAACCAAAGAGGAATATTTTATTTACCGACTCTTTATACTGAAATCCATTTTATTTGGCGAAATCCAATAATTTTATTTACTATAAACCAGAGTCTCTACTGACGAGTCCCAATATAATGAAACCTATAAGCCATTCCACTCTTAAATAATTGCATGGTTAGGTTAGGTTTGCATTACAGACTCTTTATGGACACTTACCATCTCTTTCCAGCCCATTGGTTTCCCCGTAGGCGCTGTCCTTTTTCTAACCATCAGAGTTGCCATTTTGTAGCTTAAAAATGAACATTGTTATTTCTACGAAATTAGCTTATTTATTTTATTTAACATTCACTGATGGAACTAGCAAAAGAAATTTCAACTAAAAAAATAAATAAAAATTAAACTTTTTTTTTAACACGTTGTGTCGGAAAGATGATAGTTAAATGGTAACTGTGTTAATGGTTATAAACAACACCTGCAAAGTTTGAAATGATATCTTAAACACGAAATTTAATTTTTATTTAAGAGACTATGCCTCTTCATCATAATTATCATTATCAGCAGCAGCATCAACAACTGTTTTCAGCCTGTGGCAGGGTCAATTTAGTAAAATGCCTCCATCTTCCTCTATCCTTCCACCACTCTCTCTTCTTTAATATCTTCCATTCTTCTCCTCTCACTTAAACACTTTCTGTTATCTGTTCCTCCCATCTCTTGGCCTCCCTTATGGCCTTTTTCCCCGCATTCTTCATTGCCAACATTTTCTTTGGCATCACCTCTTTTTCCATTCTCATTATATGCACATACCATATCAGTCTTGCTTCCTCTATCTCATGTACTCCCTGTATCCCACTCTTTTCCGGATAAATTCATTCTTAATCTTGTTTCTCCTTGTGACAGCTAACATGCTCCTCACAAACTTAATTCCCATGGCCTCCACTTTCCTAGTTTATCTTACATTCAATGGCCATGTTTCTTTCTGCCGCATATGCGACAATTGGTACAAAGTCTACCTTGTTTACACCTTAAGGGCACTTCTCTTCTCCATAGCATGTCTCTTAGACATGGGAAGCAAGGTTGGAGTTGCAGACTCCCCTGCAGGCGTGTGCAATCTACCATATAGTGCGCGACGTGGAAAGGTGGGGTTTCCTAGACAAAATAGCAGACAACGCGTCGGCTAGGGAGAAGGACAGATACGTTAGGGACTTACGACGAACTAGGTACGACCAATTGGAAGAAGACTTGGACGAGACGAGTATGGACATGGATGTTACGACAAGTGAAGACGAGACGGATGAAGGGGACTTCCTTGACAGAAACTGGTAGGGATAGAATAGAATAGATGGGTAGTCTAGGTGGGTTTACAAGCCGGCCGGACAGACTCAGGAATGGCTCCTGGTAAGCCAGAGCCCAGCTGATGGTGGATTCCCGCTGGATGCCAGTGGTGAAAACTGCTGATGAACCAGTGGAAGTCCCGGTTCCAGCTGGGAAGCAAGAGAACGATGGCAGCATGGAAGAAGAAGAGTGCTGGAGAAGGACAACAAGAGCCGGCTAAAATAGAGTAGTGTGTAGTGATTGTAATACAGTAGTGAAAAATTCCTTGTATAAGTATTAGTTTAGGTTAAGTTAGAATAGGTCCTTGGTAGTGGTCTATAGAAAGTAGGTGGAGTGAAAACTCCGGTAGGGCGCCTCCCCAGGTGGTGGTTATGGGGATGCTCATCGCCGAGACTTGGACCCGCGGCCCTGAAAACATGGTCCCAGGCGGTCGCGGGTCTGCGGAGCGGCGAGGGGTACCGGGGGCATTAAATACCCGGGGCGGACCAACTATAGTGTGAGATAGTAGGCTATAGTCTTTGATGGGAGTTTACGGACGATTAGGTTAAGTGTTTAAATCTACATGTAGTTTAAAAAAAAATGGTATAAGGGTAAAAATGGGAACAACCGTTTAATGTAGGAATAGCACCTCAGTATATAGAATAGGCACTGGGGCAGAATGTAAGGATTAATGAAAAAAAAAAATGTCTCTTAGACACCTATAGAACAACTCTCCCTGCTGTCTTCTTCTCATTACATCCTTTCTACTTTCACCTTCCGCCACAATAACTCTTCCAAGGTATTTTACATTCTGAACTTTTGTTAGCGCTAATCCATTCAACTTTATACCTTTACTAAGCCTTATCCTCTTCCTTGTCATTACCACCACTTCAAACTCTGCTATGCTAAATTTCATCCCACACTCTTTCATTTCCTCATTCCATTCTTGTAGTTGTTCCTGTACTTCCTCTTCCTTCTCCCCCCATGCCATCAAGTCAACCAACAGCAAACATCACAGCTTTTATTCTTTCCTCCCCATGTTTTCCTACCACTTTGTTGATGACCATTTCCATTAACATTACAAATAATAATGGTGACAGGAAACTCCCCTGCTTCACTGTATTTTTTTTATTTGGAACCACTCTGTCCTCCCACTCTCCATCTTAACACAACTCCTGTTATCATCATACACGCTTTTCACTCTCATTACAACTCCTCTTTCCACTCCGGTCTCCTTCATCACTTTCCAAACTTTATTTCTATCCAAACTATCATATGCGTTCTCCACATCCACTAATACCTTTACCAAGTTTTTCCCATATTCATAGCTTCTTTCTATTATCTATCAGATGTCAAAGACTAAGTTTACTCTAGACCTTTATTCCCTAAATCCATGCTGTTTCTCTCTCCATCTTCCTTTCATTTGATTTCTTATTCTCTTTTCCAGTATTTTCTCATATATTTTTGTACAGCGGCACATCAGCGTCATAATTTGTTCCAGTCTTCCGGTACATTGTTCTCCTTCTAAACCACTCTTAGCACCCTGTATAACAATTGTATACTTTCTTCGCTCGTATTATTTTACAAGCTAAAATAGGAAAATTTAAATGAGCAACTTGCACTAACTCACAAAATCACTTTTGATCTAATTCATTTTAGTCTTATGTTAATTTTCCTTGGCTTCATAGAAAGTTCATTGAGAACTTCATCCTCCCCATGTGGAAAAACCATATCTGGGCCAGATATACCCAGATCTGGGATAATCTGGAATTCCCAAATCTGGCCAATTCCAGTTCTGGGCCAGATCTGGCATTTTTCCATATGGGTCTGTAACTGACACCTCTGGATGTATGTACATGAAACGCATTAAGTCTGTCTTCATTTGTAGGTGGATAGAGAGGTCTGGGGGGAGGGGGTTCTAACCCTGAACTTCCCCCCCTCCCCCCTTGGCTGCGCCAGTGGCCTAACATCAACATATCAAGGTCAACAGTAAATAAAAAATAAATAAAACTTTAATATAATATGTTTCTTGTATAGACATAAGTTTTGACTTGCAAAAGTGACAGCTGCTAAATATATGTTTTTGCAGGTCATATGGTTTGGTGTAGGGATACATAATTTGGTCTGATAACTTTTACTAGCTGTCAGGCAGCACCAAAGAAGCCCTGGAGCTACTATAGTTTGTAATATATATTTGGAAAAAAGGTACAGGAAAAGAAAAGGTAGATAGAAAACACATAAAAAGGAACAAACACAATATGGCTTTTACAATGAAAAGAAGAACACAGTTCACACTTTACATATGAGCTAGGAGTACCTGTTAGAACAATAAGTTCATGAGTTTTCTTTATTTCCCGCCCGAAACGACCACTTCTTGTCCAGTGACAGCAGAGTAAATGGTTCATTTTTTTTCAATGTGAAGCCAAATTGTGTTTTTATAATTTTTTATTCCTCTTTCTTTTTTACTGAACCACTTTCATATATAAATTAAGCTTTATCATTATTTATTAATAAAAGTAACTAAATTTTAATGCAAAAGTATATTTACATTTATTGACAAAGAACTACAAATAAATGACTCACAGTCAATTAGAAGATCTTCTGACTTCAGGTGGAATGTAGTCCTTGTCATCTATTTTCTTTTCCGCCTTTCCTGGCTGTTTTTGTTTTTCGTATTTTACCCTTTTATTCTCAATTTCTAGTTGCCACTTTTCCTCATTCTCAAAGAAAAATAGTATTTTCTCTTTCGTGTCGAGCTCTTTTTTCAACTTCTCCACTTCTGCTAGTTTTTGTTGTTTTTGTAGTTGATCTACCTCCGCCTGCAACACTTTTTCCCGTTCTTTCTCCCAGTGTTTGTAAACTTGGCATTGTTTCTCAATGATCCTCTGCTCCTCTTCCCCCACCACACGCTTCACTCTTCCCAAGATTGCCTCATGTAAATCTTCCTCCGTCACTGAATCAGACTTTAATTCATGAAGAACTTGAGAAAATTTCTCTATTGTCTCTTTGTTAGAAGTATCTTCACTTTTTAAAGATTCCTCAATTAATTCTTCCATTTTTTTTACCTATAAATAAACATAAAGATATAAGACTCTTAAAAAATAAAAAACATTTCACAACCATTTTCAAGGCTGTAGCCGGGGGGAGAGGTCGTTCCCTTAAAAAGCACTTCAGATATAGCTTCTAACGGCGTTTAATATTTAGAAATTTTCCTAGCCTTCAGCAACTAAGGGGTTATGTTGCAAAAAAAAAAAACTTCAGATAGCTACCAGAACTGTTTATCAATTTGGAATTGTTTCTAGCTTCCGGCAAATGGGGGATGTGCCCCCCTGAAATTATTGGCTGGCCACAGCCTTGAACATTTCCCACAAATTTTCAAATACAAGAGTAGAATACATGTAAAGTTATAAGATTAAACAGATATATTTAACTATTATGGTTTAAATGACTATTAACTGGGATGAATTATTACATTTCTTTTTCTTAATAATAAATGGGGCACAAACCATGAAGATGTTTTTATTTTTGTATGTTTGGATTAGAGCTGGGATAATCAATATTTTGGATTAATTTGTATAGCTATTATGATTTTTACAAGTGATTCTGTCAAACGTAATCATAGAACAAACCTAACAACCAGACCATAAACCAGTAATTTATCACTTAATGTGAAGACAAAAATTCATACAAATGTGGAAAAGTTAACTTCTTGTTCTTGCTCACAGTTAGTTCATAAAATTGTTTTGATAAATGATCTCTAAAAGCCAACATTTCGTATAAATGGGTCGTTTTTCAAATACATTTTATTTGAGAAGATGCTGTTGGCTGGTGCTTGTATTTGTTTATAGATTGTAATTACTATTTTATTTATCTCTACCTTCTCTGATGTAAAATGTACTTTACCAAATGTGAAGCAGCATTTGAATTTTCTGTGTGTGTACTAACTGCGAGTATGTTGTATTCCGATGCTCTTGGACTCGTCACTTTTGAGTTTTGTTGTATCACTAGTGAGGTGAATGTTGATGCTACCCAGTGAAAATTTGGCAAAATTTTTATTAAAACGTGGTTAAAAACCCATAGTAATGGGTAGAAACCCTACATTATGGTATATAATTCTTTGAATGGTGTCTTAAAAGACAATGAATTTAGGTTAAATAATTTTAAAATGAAAATAGATATCATAAAAATATTTTATAGCAATGAAAAGATTACAAAATATTCCAATTAAAAAATCAACAAATATTCTTCTGTTTTTATTAAATGTATAAAAAGTTCACTTGCAAACAGGTTGTTGAGATATTTCTACTGCTGCAATATAGAGATTGATTATAAAATATGATTTTGAGATTTGTAGTTAAATGAAGTCAGATTTGAGTAAATTGAATGTCACCCTTCACTAGTTTAAATTGACAGTGAACAAATTATAAGATTAATAAATACACAATGTGTGTTCATATAATACTATTTATAATCTGAGCATAACAAATGTATGTAGAAAGACGAGACATAAATAAAAGCATCATGTCAGGCTACGAGTGCACATGGTATCACTTACTCCGGCCCGGAAGATGACAGGTTTGTGTTTAGACGAGATGAACCTCTGTAACAATGCAAGGGCCTTGTCCCACTTATTGTAGAGGCTCAACCCCACCAACTGGTAAGTTCGGCCCACTGGGTCAGGGAACTGGGCTCCCAAGGAGGCTAGTGTTTTACCCACCAATAATTTGGGGTCACTCAGGTCAAAGTGGTCATCAAAATATGGGTTGCGAAGATACTTTACTCTCACTTTGATCTGTAAACAGAGAAAAAGCATGATACAATGATCTATGGTATGGCTATATCCAAGGTTTTTTGGGGGATTGGGGGACATAAACCGCCACAAAATTACAAATTAATACATCATGTTATACATGTAAGAAAGTAAAAGTAAGAAAGATAAAACATATAAAAGGGAAAAAACACAATATGGCTTTTACAGTAAAAAGAACACAGTTCGCACTTTACATTGCTGCCACTGGAGAAAAAGGTAATGGCTGCCTCTTTTCTGAATTCATTAAGAGTGTGATATAAATATAAATAAAATAAAATGTACCTCAAGAAATGAAAGAGGTTTTCCTTTTCTTATCAAAAATTTTTCAGTGTTACTGGTCATGAGAATCGTGATTAACTTAATTGCAAAATGTTGATTCAAATATAAACTGAAGTTGCCTACCTCCTCTCCGTCATCGGGCTCATCCTCTTGTGGTTGTGTCTCCCAAGGCTCTACATTTGGACTGGTAAGGTACATATGACATGAGTACAGGGCCAGGTGGTTGGTGAGGGGGTCCTCCCAATCTTCCTGAAGCATTTGCAACACGCCCACCTTGGCGGCAGCTATTTCATATATCAGGGGGATAAAAAGAAAAATCACAAGTACTTACACATTAACTATGAGAGGCCAGTAATAAAAAATGAATAAGATGACGACAACAAAATAATTATTGTAGGCTACATAGGAAGGTAATAATAAATAGCTAAACAAAAATTGTAATTAGGAGATGGACAATAATTTTATTCTGTGAAGTGTTATATTGATTAAAATAAAAAAACTATTGAAATTGAAGTTATGTATATAAAACCAATACAAAAAAAGGTATTTTTTTTAATATTTGAATGGAAACATATAGACCTATTTAGTGTTTAAATTTTAAGGGAGTTCCTTAAATTGCTCTAAATAATAATAATAATAATATGTTATTTTTATTTCTAAAAAGCACTGCATCTTAGTATCTGCTCAGGTTATATTCTAAATTAATAGGGAATGAGAAATGTTGAATTTAGAGGACATGTACTTGCTTTTGTGTAGAGGGGCATGGGAAACCATTTAGGAAAAATTGCCCTTAGTACACTCAACTGGGACTCAAATCCTGATCTCCTCGTCGCCGGTAATCCAGTCTAGCACAAGAGTGACACGTTAGACTATGTAATCATTGATGTGGGTAATATTATGTCAAATCCGTCCAATGTAAGAAAGTAATTTATTTTCAAACTAACCTGTGTAATTTTTGTTCTTGATGAATGTGTCCATTAGAAGACATGAACAGTAATAATCGGGGAAAATACCGTAGTTAATTCTGTCATTGAGAATATGAAGCAGTTCGTCGTGTCTTCCCAAAGAGAGGAAAATGCGGATAAATGAATGGTGAGTTGATTGCAACGTCTTTCCAGTGTTGGCACTCAGACGCAGCTTGTGGGTTAAGTCTTGCAATTCATCAAGATGAGATTCGTCTTGGATCGCATTTGCAAACTAAAAGGTAACAAACATATTATACATTTTGAAGACAAGTTTTTGACATATATATATATATATATATATATATATATATATATATATATATAAAGATTATGATTATAAAAAATATAGAAACCTTTATAAAACAACCACTTTTTTAAACTCTAAGCCATTCCCTATTATAATTATTTTTCTAATATAAAGGGGGACACAAAGAAATACCAAATGTTATAACGATGTCAGTATTTAAAAAAATCATAATAGCCTAATACACTTAATGAACAAACACATTTCTGGTATAACAATATTACACTAAAAGAGGAAAAAGTCAAAAATATTTGGTAAAGAGAACAAATGAAAATTGTGTTTGTCAAAATAAAATGTACTAACTTACCAAATCAATGTCTACTGCACTTATTTTCCCTTCATTTTGATTTTTAAGATCAATTTCATAAAAAAAGTCATCTGGAAAAAGTAAAAAATAATTTTTAATAGCTGCATTGAATGTAGCTATTATTGGTTCACCCTAACCTGAGACTGGTAGTAAACAAACATTCCCATATCACTATGTAAAGGACCTATATGATTGGTGGAACACCAGTGAAATATTTTAAATAGGTGTGACCATGTATAGTCAGTATCATAGCAAATTAGCTCACTATGAATTTTTGTATTTTTTAATACTTTTAAATTTCCTGTCTTATGTTTAACAAAACTCGAGTCAGACTCAGCAAACGCCATAAATATATATTATCTAGATGGGAAGCACTCAACACTAACAACCGTCACTTAATGCTGCCAAGATGAACTGACCATTGCTAACTTGACGTTAACATGTGATAAGGAATGTACCATGAGGTTCCTAAACACTGAGTCAGGAGTTTGTTGGTATTCGAATAGTGCTTGCAAAGCTTAACGTATCATTTCTAAATCAAATGAAAGGATAATTTTAGTTATACAGTAATAATTTTCTAATATGATTTTAAAACAATTTTAATACAAAACAAAGGAGGAACTATTTAACAAAAGGATTCCATTGAAAGTCTGTTCAGCAGCAAATCAGAGCATAGACTTCCATGCGGCTTTGTTTACATCAAGTCAGCCTAGGATGAATCAATAATATACATTAATTTTACTAAGAATAGACATTTAGAGCACCTAGAAAATACAAACATAATTTCTGTAGTCAACAATGATGATGTTTTACTATATTATTAATGTTATTTTTTTATATGTATTGATAATATCTACCAAACGCAGATCACATAGCTTGACATATGAATAATATAAATTTGATATAGTAACTTTTTCTAGCTGTCAGAAGTTTGAGCATCTATGTAAATTTATTTTAAAAACAAACACATGAGGCTTAATTTAGACAAACTTTATAAAAAAAAATTGAATGTGAAAATTGTGAGGAAAAAAAAACTATAAATAAATGCTACATAAACTAGGACACAATCCTCAAGGTAGCGTATAAATCCTTTAGTAAGTTACAAGAGATGGGCAGAGGTTCAATAGCAAAGGATAAAATTAACAGGCAGTGTGTCAAAAATTGTTTTAGGGGCCTACTTCTAATTTGACATAATTATTTTTAATAATAATATGTTTTGTACTTTCTATTTTAAAAGAAAAATAGTCTAATTTTATACAATGATTTTCAACTCAAAATAGATTTCTAAATGTACTAGAAGGTAAATTAACAATTACACTCCCCCGTTGCTTTTAAATATTGATTACATTATTTAAAAGATGAATATATTATATGAGAAAGGTAAACTTCTTTCAAATATATTGGTTGGGGTAGCTGTATTTTTAAAAAAACTGACGAATGAAATATTAAGCTTAGTTAAGTTTTAAAAAGCTGAAATTTATTGAGTAAATTTTATCTGAGCTTACGAGACTGGATTTTTTGCAGACTCTACATTAACATTGAATAATGCTACTAAATATTATAAACACTGTAAAAACCTTTAAAATAAATTATGTTAATTAAGCTTTAGTACTTAAGCGTATAACCCGAACGGGTAGTAAGACGTGGTGCTAAATATTATTATTATTATTTAATAAGCTTACATGAAGAGTGAGAAAACATATATAGATCATCACAAGAGACAGACGATATTCTTACTTATAAAAGGGGTTTATATTTTTAAAATGATTAGGAAACCATCACATAGCTTAAGCTAATTGACATTACTTACTAAATAAGCCCTGCTACTTAGGCTAACATTATCATTAAAGACTAAATCTCATATTTTACCTAATTTTATTTTTTGAAGAATTGGTGTTTTCAAGCGTCTTTCCCAAGCTTCTTGACATTTGTATGCCTCGGACAAAAAACATCTTTTGCCTGAAACAATTATTTCAAAATAATTATCATTTACTAAGTAAGCTTTGAATATTTTTAATCAATAGGTGGCATAAAAATAATTAACAAATTTAATGCACTTTATCTATCCTAATATTTCCCAAACTAATGTATAGTCATGAATATATTTATGTTAAACATTACAGAAGTAGAGCATTGACCTCGGTGGTCTTGGCGTAAAAGGCTCGCTTTAGGACCCAATGTTCATGGGTTCAAATTCAGCCGGGGTCAATGGATTTTTCTTGAGCAATAAAAATCTGGAGCACAGTAATCCTTCGGAGGGAAAGTTTAGAAGTAGTAGTAACAAAAATTGTGCAAGTGAGTGGATAAGAATGTAAGCAATTAAAGGAAGATGAATGGTAAAAAGATAGAAAGATGGAGGCATTTTATTAAAGTGACCCAGCCAAAGGCTCGAAACAGTTGTCTATGATGATGAAGTGCTATAAATATATACATTTTTGACATGTATAGTAGGAGTTTAGGTAAACGACAGCTAACAAAAGTTATCAAATTTACTCTCATGTATCCAATCTCCAAATCATATTATCTGCAACACGATGTGTTAATTTGTCATGTTTGGCAGTCCAAACTTACACTTAACAAACAATTTCATTTTAATTAGATACCTATGTTTTTCTTTTAATTTTATTTACATCTTCCACTAGATGTCAGTTAACACCACTCCTATGGTGAATGAACTCTAAGTAGGCTAACTTAGTTCAAATACAAATTGACTCAAATGTGCTAAAATTATACACTTAAATTTGGTTCATCGTCGACCACATGATCCACGTCCTTTTTGGGTGTCTACCACTTTGTCCTCTCATGTCAGCCAGTTTGGTGTTTATCACTTTGTACCCACAAGGGTTTATTAATTCCCATATTTGAGTGTGCTGCCAGGTGAAAATAACTCTTAGCTTGAGTTAAAGGGCTTAAAAAACCATAATATACCAAAAAAATTAGAATCTTTGACAAATTTTGGGGGTAGAAAATAGAGTTTAACCCCTTGCCCTCTTCCCTGGCTACAACCTTGTTTTAGTGGCAATTATTATTTTATTATTATTATTTAGTACCGCGTCTTACTACCCGTTCGGGTTATACGCTTAAGTACTAATTACGCTAATGGATTAGGAATTGGGAAGGTTGAATTTAGAGGAAGTGAACCCGCATTTGTGTGGAGGAAGAGTGGAAAACCATTTAGGAAAAACCACCCCCAGTTCACCCGACCGAGATTCGAACCTCGATCTCCCCGTCTTCGGCAGTCGGGCTCAACACAACTAGCGCGTTAGCCAACTACGCCACCGAGGCGGGTTTTAGTGGCAATTATTAAATAAAAAGAGTTAAGACCAACTTATGGGTTGTTGGACAGTTAATTTGTCAACGTCTACAACAAAGGCAGCTTTGCGATACAACCTTGATTAAGCTTGGGCAATCCCTAAGGCCGAGTTTATAACTTCCTGTGTGGTGCTGGCCATTCACATTGAGGAACCAACTCCTCCCGCCACTGGAGCCAGGATTTGGAAAGGGGGGGGGGGGAGGTCTTTAGCTACCCAATGAGGAGGTCTGGGTCATTGAGAAAGAGGTGTTGGTAGCCTTCTTAACAGCTGAGAGTTCATCTGCAGTGGGTTAAGGTAGTCTTGGGATAGGCTAGCTATTCCCCAATGTAGGCACAAGAAGTTTTGCTGATTATGGCATTGGGTGGCTTACCACAGCTCAGCTGACGGTAAGCTAAATAGGCAACTCGAGTAAGGGTGGGCCTCATTTGACCCAGTCCATAAAGCGGGCATCTTTAATGTCTACATCAAAGAAGGGTATGAGTATAATTGCAAGTCAAAATCAGCTCATTAGGTGAGTCAAGTATAATCTACAACAGAATTTCACTGTCCAAGATGATCAGATAGGCATGTTTAACTAAATCTGTAGAAAAAAAAGTCTTATTTGGTCATTTAAAGTACGGCGGGATTGGGGACTTCACCTAAGTATAGTGCGGCCAATATATGGCCCGCATAAAATCGTTTCAAGGGATTTACGTTTATGTTCACAGGGGTATGTTCTGGCCCTAGTTTCAATTTATGCACCGCATTAGGTTATAAGGTTTGTAAATGTTGCTTACCATTAAATGCTTTCACAACTGTGCTAAGAATATTTCGCTGCAAGTAAATCGCATAAGATATTGAAGTTATTTTTAACATTGTAAATCTAATCAATACAAAATCTTAAATAGGTATTGCAGGCATTATTTCTTTAAACATAAGCGGTCTAAATAAAATTGTAAACATTAGAGAAAACTCTATATGGGAAATGTTATCATAAACTAGGGAAAGGTTGTATAGTTTGTATAATATAATTTACTTCTATACGGATTTAAAATTAAAAATAGATAGCATTAAAGATAAATATAATTTTAAAATGGTTTGTACATTATTTAAAACCAAATAATATTATGTCATTGACACTACTTTAAATCTGTGAGAGTTAGAAGTCTATATCAAAATAGTAACGAAGCTAACTTGTGTTTTTGGCAATAAAACCAGAATATGTCAATCTCCTTTGTTCATGAGATGATTTATAGTATAGGACTTTTTTGCTTTCTTAATTGTTATGTTATGCTTTTGATACCATACTATGGTATTAAACTTATAATGAAGTAGGTTGTCTGGGCTGTAGTTGGACACATATTTTCTAGTGATCCTATCTTATGTATCTCGTGTTTAAGTCCCTGACATAAATTGGCATTTGGCAAGGATTTTTGTTTGTTTTCATTTTATCCATCTTGAAACACTTTACATTTGGATATGAGGGATTGCATTAAGAAGGAATACAAGAATGCATTATTAATCATATTAATACACGTTATGAAAATGAAATTACTACTTGAATACTTTTAAAACTATTTTTATTATTGTTGGCTTTTAAAGAAGGGTATACCCCTAAATGTTTCATATATAATTATATTTTGAAGTATAAAATTAAAATTTGATGTGGCTAAATGTTGTAGATGAATTTGTGAAAAGAAAAACATTAATAGTTTTAAAATAAAAATTAATTTATGACTCGGTGTTTGAATGTTGTTGAAGCGAAGGAAGTACCTACGCAAGGATAGGGAAATGTGGAGATAGTTAGTGAGGATGGATTAAATACACAATTGTTTTGAACTATAAGCACAGTTTCTTGCCTACCCCGTAAAGTCACGACGTGATTAGCTATGTATGTATTTATCCTACATACTCATTTAAAACA
This sequence comes from Timema podura, assembly GCA_033556935.1. Lineage (NCBI taxonomy): Eukaryota > Metazoa > Arthropoda > Insecta > Phasmatodea > Timematidae > Timema > Timema podura. The sequence continues at coordinate 63,801,237 of JAVRXN010000009.1, forward strand.
TCTATTTAACATTTAACATAAGTGAAGCGTACGTAAGGAGAAATAAATAGAAAGATTACTCAAAGCGGCACATTGACCGTTCTTTGAACTATATGAAATAGACATCATTTCCGCCATATAAAAGCATGGTATATACCTCACCATTATACTGTGACAAGTGGCATACCTGTCTTTGATCATAGCAGACAACATTTATAAATTTCCTTTTTTTGTGTTGTTTAGAAATGGGTGACAACGTGTTACAAAGTGGGAAGAATTTCGATTTGGATGGCGAAAAGGCATGAGAAATCTATTTATATGACATAATGAATGCAGTTTCTGTACTTAAGTTTTCCAGAATCAAATACACCACGTTTTACAGGAATTGTATCTCGGTTCGTAGGTCAAAGAGATTGACCTACAGTATACCTGCATGTATTTGTTTTGTCTTCTAACATATTTCCTTCCTTATTTATAAGTTTTACATTGCTAAACCTTGAGAGTTAGTCATATATAATTCTTATAAATGGTGTGTATTTATTTGACTATTTGTAACAACTTTTAAAAGGCTTTTTACCCGCCTCGGTGGCGTAGTTGGCTAACGCGCTAGTTGTGTTGAGCTCGACCACCGAGGACGGGGAGATCGAGGTTCGAATCTCGGTCGGGTGAACTGAGGGTGGTTTTTCCTAAATGGTATTCCACTCTCCCTCCACGCAAATGCGGGTTCACTTCCTCTAAATTCAACCCTCCCAATTCCTAATCCATTAGCGTAATTAGTACTTAAGCGTATAACCCGAACGGGTAGTAAGACGCGGTGCTAAATAATAATAATAAATAATAATAAAAGGCTTTTAAGTGATTAGTGTAGTGAAACTTTGACAGGAAATTATGAAAATAAAATCCAGCTTCACATAATGCAAAATTACAAATATACTGTTTTATTTTTGTCTACTCTGGTACTTAATATGTTATAGTTATTACCACAGCAAACCACTTAATTTTAAGGAATCTCAAACTTCAACTATGTAGGCCTACTTGATAAAAAAATCTTAGATAGAAGTCCCAGACAGATTCTAACATGCACTTTCTTAAATAACATAAAGTCATTACAAAGCACATCATCTAGATACTTTGTTGATTCTCATACAAATGCAGCTATCTTCACCATAGTGCCAATGAGTTTTACTTTACACTCTTGGTACACCTGACCAAAATTTAAACCCTGAGCTTTCTGTTATTGGCAGTCTAGTCTAATACAAGAGCGACACCTTAAACCATGTGACCGCCAAAGCAAGTGTTTTTATATTTAAACGTTCCATAAGTAACTTACATTAGGATTATTAACAGTATTAACATGTTAGTTTTAACTATATTTTCTCAAAGCCGGCCACCCTGGACTCTAGCAACATTTTAGTACATTAGAGCTTGGCAAGGTGAAGCGTTATTATTTAGGCGCATGAATAAGATTTTCTTAGCAATATTATTTTGTCTTGGAATAAATTGTTGAATTGTAAATTAACTATGTTAACCTGTTTTTTTTAAAAAAAAAGCAGAATTAATGATTTCTATATGAACGATTAATATTTAGGAATGGCTGTCTTTATACAAAAATGTGTTTATCTAACCACTCTTTTTCACAAGTATGATTTTTGTAAATATTGCCACATGATTTGATGTAAAAAGTCACTTAGGTAATTTAGTCAATAAGTTTATCTGGGCCTATGGCTCTCATAAAAATTTCAAATAAAACTAAGATGATTGACATGAGAAAATGTAGCCTAAAAAAACTCTTGAGGACAAAAAAAAAAGCTTTTAAATAAAATCCAATTAAATTCTGTGCTGGTATAAGTCACAGCTACAGAAAAATATGCTTGAGTACCTAAACTAAACTATTCAATCACTAGCCTATATATTTTAACAACTTTTTATAACCACAAATTGAGGCTAACCTTAGGCCTATAGTCTGTCTCAATGAAAAAAAAACTGTAAATGACAATACAAGTAAGCGACTTTGCAGGCTTTTACTTTTGACAATCCTTACATTTTACCCGCCTCAGTGGCGTAGTTGGCTAACGCGCTAGTCATGTTGAGCTTGACTGCAGAGGACGGGGAGATCGAGGTTCGAATCTCGGTCAGGTGAACTGGGGGTGGTTTTTCCTAAATGGTTTTCCACTCTCCCTCCACGCAAATGTGGGTTCACTTCCTCTAAATTCAACCTTCCCAATTCCTAATCCATTAGTGTGATTAGTACTAAATCGTATAACCCGAATGTGTAGTAAGACACGGTGCTAAATAATAATAATAATATAATAAACTTTTGACAAAAGTAAATCATTTTAAAAGGGGGAACCCATCAAAATGTCCCTTACAACTCAAAATGGTGTCTATTTTTTAAAATTTCAAATTTTTTTTTTCAAAATTCCAAAAAGAATTTTTCCCTACCGGGGGTGGGTTTTTTAGATCTAATGGATGAGATGAATTCATAAAAAATAGTCTTAGACATAATTGAGCCTCCTAACCCACTAAAATGCCACCAGGAAATTTTTATTTCAGGAAACATGCTTGACATCAATTATTTTTATATTTTACTTAAAAATATTTTATTCGTAACATATGTAAGCTCAGTGTTACTAAAAAACTAAGTTACCTACATTATTGTTTTTATGAAAACCTATTTTAAAATATATATAATTTGATTAGATTTCAACAGGAAAATAACCACATCATTACAGTTTCCGCATGATTTTTCAATAAATTCTATTTTAGTGATCATACCTTCATACATCCTCACTTTCATCACTTGTATTATGTATCACATCCTCATTACCGTCTCTATAAAAAAACATAAGATTGTATTTATTTATCTATAATATATTGTCATCAATTGCTAACCATTTTTGATTTAACAATATCAATGGCTTATCAATTGATTTAACCATATTCATTAACAAAACGGCTTAGCATATGTTCATTGAAAAAATAATATGCATGGAAATAACTTTTTTAGACATCTACTTTTGGTATGAATTTACCGTTGTACAGAGCAAGTAGATGCACAGTATTTGCACAAATGGGAGCATGGCGGTCCAGCAGTCCTGTAGGAACAACGTCGGCCACATCCTTTCTTGCATTCACATTTCACTAGCTCACGACAGGCATCTGATACCGCTGATAATCTTCACCATTTTGGAATCCACTATCCATCTTTGAGAGTCCATCCCCATTCCTCTGCTAGTGGAATAATTGGTTGCGAGTAAAATCCTTGCCCCCAAATATGCCCTGTCTGGTATGCAGAAGTTTTGAAGTTTTGAAATTTTGAAGAACTGCCAAAATAGGAAAGATGTTTTCCAATGCTTTACCTTTAGCCAGTGAAAAGAACCTTGCGAACTCAATTAATAGGGAGTGTGTAGTATAATTTACAATTGAATGAAAACTAAAGAAGCCTCTGGAGGACCAGTGTTACGAACACGGACAAATGGACTGTATGGTGGAAAGGAAATGGATAGAGGCAACTCACCTTCACTTTATGTGGTATGACTGGCAGTGTCCTGGCGCAGTCCTCTTCAACAACACACACGAATAAAAAGCTAGACCACTTCCGGGTGAAGGTTCACGGAACCTTATCACTTTTGTCTTGATCGAGTCTCCGTGCACGGCACAATTAAATCAACAAAAACTAAAACTCCACGCCAGCGACACTTGGCGGGAAAACAATAAACATATAGTGGTCCAGGTATGGTCTTGTTGCCTCCAAGAGTGGGGAAGGTTAATATAAGATATGAAAAAACCAAACAAACAGAACTAAACCTCAACAATAACAATCAAAATCACAAAACAAAAACAAACCAACAAACAATTCAATTTCGAGGCATAGAGAACCTAGATAAAAGGAGCACTATTCAAAAATATAACATAGAGGAATGAAAATGAAGCATAGGATTAATAATACTCGTCAAACAATAGAAAAATATACAAACAGGGAGCTCTAAGCACTCATGGTCGTAGAGAAGAATTACATATAATTCTAAAACATCAAATGTGTCCGCTGGAATCATTGAAGATGGATTTGATAAAGTCGCAAATGCATAGGTCACTTTATCAAACTTAACCAGGCCTTCTGAACTTTATTTTTCCCACTTGAAGAGAAAGATGACTTGAAGTCACGACCTGTGAACGAGACTTCTCTTCAGCAAGGGCATTTTCAATGCTGTACAAAGCAATATATCTCCTGTTCTTCCAACACCAAAATCTAGCCAAAGTATCACGAGACCTAACCTTTACAACATGAAGAAGTAGGATATTGCTATGACTAGCACATCATTATCTACATTGCAGATGACAACTGATTTTTCACCATTCAAAACAGCATCGTGAACATGAAGGATAAGCCTTCTATTAGCTTCTAGAAGTGTTCTTGAAAAGGATCCAGAAATACAGGATTTGACATTTTCTGAAGTCACAAAATTGCACTCAACATGTGTGGCTATAGGCATGTCATATTAATTCCTGGCAACTGATCTTCAAGGATCTGGAAAAGATTGCTATTATTTGAGTTCCTAAGAAAGTCTGGCTAATTTTTCTTTAATGTTTCATTTACAGAAACTTGATGGCATAAACTATCTTCTCTTTTCTGCTTCACAGCTTTCTTCAGACCTTCATCATTGTATATATCCCATACAGGATCCATCGATCCTAGTTACCCCCTTTGTTTTTTCCATCACTCACCACTGTCCTGTTGAATTCCAATGTAGGCCTATACTTGAAGGTAAAGATTTTACAAGAGCATCAGCTAAGCCTATAAATATATCTTTATCAGTGATACCTTCCAGAATATGTAACACATCAGCCTTAATACATGTTCTCATCTCACAACAAACTTAAAGAGAAGGTGGTTATGTCTGGTTTTCGTGCAAAATTTATTTTATTGAGGTCCATCTTATGTGTCTGGCATGCAATGAATAGCTTTTAAAACAAACTGACATCATAACATCATATCTGAAAGCACCAATGGTCTTTTGTGGTTTCAAAGTCACCTTGCTCTTTGCAATGATTTCCATAAATCGTGACATGACAAAAGACTTGTAGCACTCAAAACCTTTTGTGTTACATGTTTGGAGAGCTTTTTATAATTCTTCTGGAAATATTATGCAGTCATCAATTTTTATCACTTTGTCTGATGTTTCACTGAAGGGACTACCTAGGTTGTTAGGAAATTATTCTTTTACAGCGCTAACTTTGTTTAAAAACTGGGTTTTCATGTTTCCTTTTAATAGCTCAAGCTACAGTTTACTGACACAAAACTTCCTAATTTTCCTTGGATCAAAGCTTTACAAAAACTTCTAAATTTGCAGGTTTTCTCATTTTTAATGTCATCAATGTATTCAGAGGCCTCAAAACCAAAGGAAAGACAAATAAGAAGACCTATTTCTCCCCATATTGCAAAAATGAAATAAAAATTTCCCAATTTTCAAAATGGTGACATTACAAGGGGCTAGGAGGCTTAATTAAGTCTGAGACTATTTTTTATGAATTCATCTCATCCTTACCCCTGGTAAGGGGGGAAAAAATAATTGGAATTTTGGAAAAAAATGTTTTTGAAATTTTAAAAAATGGGCGCCCTTTTGAGTTGTAAGGAACATTTTAATGTGGTCCCCTTCTAAAATGATTTACTTTTGTCTAAAGTAAAAGCCTGCATAGCCGCTTGCTTGTATCATCATTTGCAATTTTTTTTTTATAAAATTTGCCTTGTAGGACACGTATTATTACTTTCAATGTGTAGAAACAAACTAATAGTAATTAATAAATATTAAAGTTGAAGGTGCAAAGGAGTGTGAAATTTATAGCATTCCCTCAAAGAAAAACTGAATTATCCTAAAAGAGATAAATTTAGATTAAATAAAGCTAGTAGTGATACTTGGAATAAACTTGCAAGCTATGTAGGCTACATCCAAACCATAAAACTTTCCAATAAAAACTGCTTCTAAAATTTAAACCCTTAATTTAAGTATGTTAAACGGGATATTTTGTTTGTCTACAAAAGAAAGAACAAAGAGTATATATTCATTTTGTTGATAAGATTACTTGTTAGTATGGTACTAACTTAAGTGGCGCAGATGTTTTTATTTGGGGGGGGGGGGGGGGAGGTAAAAATATGCATGTGCTTTTCAAGAAGATAGCATTTTTGAGGTAAAAAAAAAACAGGAAAATGTAATACAGCTGTCCCTCACACTACGCGAGTGATTGGTTCTTATAAATAATCGCATAACACGAAAACATGTAAAGAGAATTGATTTTAACATGGGTGAGATAGGGAAAAAGTAAATAAAAACCTAGAACTTGTAAATGAATGCAATTTTTATTAATTTATCTAACTACTACAATACTCAATACTATAGGTAGCCCACACCTTTTGTCAATCTTCAATCCCCTGAAAATTTGTAAACAAATGCAATTTTTAATTAATTTATCTAATTAATACAATGCTACAGGTACACTTACTGTTAATCTTCAATCGCATGATAAATTAACTGGATCCGGCAAATAAGGATTATTACTCTTCTCCTTTCTTGAAGTCTCTGGGACAGTAGGCTCTTGCTCTCTTGAAGGCCCTTGGACGATAGGCTCTTGCTCTCTTGAAGGCCCTGGACAGTAGGCTCTTGCTCTCTTGAAGGCCCTGGTTTGTTAGACTGACGATTTTCAAATTTTGATGAAATGGTCAAGACTCAGCTGATGGGCAGCAATTTTCCTCTATATATAGAGTTATTTGTAGCAAGACAAAGAACTCAGAACCTCTCTGGCAACTTTGGTGCTTCTATCCAAGTTAGGGTTATTCTCTTCATTAATTCTAATTTGCACTGTTATTGTGCTTAAAAAATCAACCAATTGTTTGTTTGATAGGCTCAGCAACATAAGGCTCTTCCTCTTCATCCTTTTTGCCGTTCTCCATTTCTAGAAGATCTTCATTGGTGATTTCTGTTGAGTGGGATTGTAGTAATTCATCCACATTTTCCTGGTTTACGTCCTCAAATCCAACATCTTGCTATGTCAACAATGCCATGTCTTGAATTGGAAAACTCGTGTTCAGGATCAAAATCATGATAATCAGAAACTTTAGGCCAAATATTTTTCCAAATTCCTATACAGGACTGTTTAACTTCTCCCCATACATCTCCAATGTTGTCAATACCACCCCCTTAACACCAAACTGTACAGTAAAGATAATTTTTATCACTGGAATGTGTGCACACAAGGTCACGCCACCACCGCACAGATTGACTCCGAAATTACAGCGACCATGCATTTTTTTAAATCGCATTATAGGGAAAATGCTTAAAGTGAGATCGCGTATAATGAGGGATACCTGTATTTAACAGTCCCATTGCGCATTTTTTTCATTTATTTTAGTTATGCCAAACATTAGAATTAACACACACAAAACAAATTAAGAAAAATTATATCCGAAGTGGCTAAACTAAAATTATGAAACACTGAAAATTAAAATAGGTTTCCATACACCTTTGCCCTATATTCGTACTATCTATAAAACCACTAACTATTTTTGCAATTTCAATTTTGTTGAACCTCTCAGGGTATGCATTAGGCAGACACAGGTGATTTAGTGTACGTTGCCTCATCGTGGAGCAAAGATAGATTTTTATTCATACAAACATTGAAAAACTTCTTTCTGCAGTAGCTGATGTAGCTGGTATCACTATCAGAGTTTTCAAACAGTCTGTGCTCCAAGAACATTTTATTTTTATTAGGTGACCTGGTGTCTAGGGTAAGGTGTCAGACTTCTGTGCTAGGGGTCCGGTTCAATCCTCGTCCCGCACAGATTTATCTGATTGACAAACCCTTCCTTCACCTCTGACAAGATGTGTATTAATCACAACTTGTGAATGTGAGGAATGCAGGCCTCCACCGTGGTTCGGATCCACGTTAAACTGTAGTCCTCCATTCATCTCACAATCATCCTACCATTGCACATTAGCGTAAGTGCGTAAACCCGAACGGGTAGTAAGACGCGGTGCTAATAATAATAATAATAATAATAATAATAATATTTTTATTATGTTAGTTAGTGTGAAATTTGTATCTTGCTTCAAAAATATATTGACATTGTCTAAACGTTTAAACGTTTTACTATATTATTTTTGGGAGGCTAGAGGAGGTAAAAATGATAGTTTTACTCCCTTCTATTCTTGGGGGGGGGGGGGCAAAAGCTACCCCCACACCCCTGTTCTGCGCCACTGACTAACTTAAATTTGGGCTTTATGATTATGAAAATAATAGAAAAATAACTACTGTAATTTTATTGTAACTAGCATTTTTGTAAAAGGATACTTGCAATTTCAAATAACATGCAATATCAGTAAGCACTCAGTAAATAATTTTGTATTATATATAAACTTTAAAACAGGGGTTATTAACAACTTAATCTAAAGCTAAGATGAAATGGCCATTTTAAAGAAAGTGCATCCACACTAGTGTAAGAGAGGATGGACAAATAATTTGGTAATAATTTTCATTGCTGCCACAAATTATTAATTTTGGCACAAACTTGGGACTAAATCTCTAAACTCTTATCTATACAGCACAACTTGTGTGTTAATATTAAATTTTTCATTTTCTCTAATTTGTAAGGTTAATTTTTATTTATAACATCTACATCACCCCAAATTTCTTACGAATAGACACATCTGAGAGCTAGAAAAAGTTACTCAATCCACTTTCACATATAATACATCAAATCTTGTGATCTGTCACTTTTCATAGATATTATTAATACTTATAAAATAACACAAATACAAATATTAAAGTAAAATGTTATCATTGTTGACTGGAAAAAAATTATGTTTCTAATTTGCTCCAAATGACCATTTGTAAGAAAATCAAGGTAAGGGCTTATTAGATTACAAATGTCCTGCCTCAAACCATTTAACTGTGTTGATGTTTTAAAATAAGGTGTTGGTGCATGGTATTTGTTTTCCTCTTGTTGGTGATGTGGTCTAAAGGAAGGAGGCTTTGCTGTCAAAGCAGCCACACATTAGATCCCAAACCTTGGACAAAACAAAGCTACACTCTGACAAGACGTGTATTAATCACAACTTGTGAATGTGAGGAATGCCAGGCCTCCACCGTGGTTCGGATTCCACGTTAAACTGTAGGTCCTCCATTTCATCTCACAATCACCCTACCATTACACATTAGCGTAAGTGCGTATAACCCGAACGGGTAGTAAGACGCGGTGCTAATAATAATAATTTTCCTCTTGTTAGTGAATATAAGCTGCGTCTAAACTGAAGGAGGCTTTGCTGATCAGAGCAGCCACACCATTAGGGATGCAAGACAATTGGACAAAACAATATTTATAGGAAACATATCTAACTCTAATTAATGTAGGCCAAGGACACTTCTACAAACAAGTTTGGAGCTCTCTTATAAATACTAAAACAACTAACACTAGGATGAAAGAGTATCAGTATAAAATAGGCAGGTAGGAGTAAATATTTTCTTTAGAGAATTTCACACTTTTCACTCTTATGATCCTTGACTTACCTTTCCAGGAGACTGGAAAAAGGTGGTAAAATAAGAACAACCCTGTGTAGGCCCAAATTTGAAGTATCTGAAACTCTTTAAATCTTACAAAGGCACAAATATTAAGTCCTATATTTTTTTTTTTTAAACCTGTGAAAATAATTAAATACAGAAAATGTTATTTTAAGGTTTTAAAACTTTTGATGTGTTCAAAATATTAACACAAGTTCATGTAGTAATCTTTTTTTTAATGTCCTTATTCACATAGTTTTTGGTTTAAAGTTTATTTTTAATTTCTGAACATGAGTAGGGTCTACTTTTGAATCAAATATGGTTAACACGGGAGTTTATTGGGACGCCTCCGTGCATTATAGTAATGTGGACTGCACTTCTAAAAACCTACTGACTTCATAATATGTGGATCTCTAAAGGTTCATTAAGAGCCCGCTTCACCCACAGAAAAACTGTAACCTAGTTTGTTTAGCAATGAAGATAAGTATAATGGCTAAATATAACCTAGTTTGGTAATACATTGCATGTGGTGTATCATAGTGCAGTAACCTGAAGTCTTCATCAGAAAACAAGTGACACAGTTTTATGAAATTAGAAAAATTGAAAAATTATCAATTTTTTTTAAATGGAATAAAAAATACTTATTATAAATGACCTAGTGGCAAGTTGGTTAAGCTGTCGGTTGACCGATGCGAGGATGGGAGATCGAGTTGAATCGTGGGTGAATGGGTGGTTTTTCTGAATGTTTCCACTTCCTCACGCAATGGTTCATTCTTATTCAACTTCATCTAATCATTAGCGAATTACTTAGGTATACCGAAGATAAGATGCGGTGCTAAATATAATATAATAATTATAATGATTATTAATGATGATGAACATGAATGCGTTTGTGAAAAGCTGAAGTTGCATGCGATATTGGAACAACCAAACATTTTTAATTTGTCTTAATGTGGACTATTTATGGTAGACATATTTTCATTGGGGGCCCTAGCAAATATTCATGAAACAATTCCTTAGACAGGCTATATTGGGCTAGTGGAAAACTTGCTGCCAAGCCAAGCTATATATTGCATTTTTGTTTCAGATTGAACCAAAATTCTCTTTTAGAATCTGAGGGTTTTCTACTTGTCTTCCTCTTCAAGAGTTAGATTTTTTTAGACTGCTAAGCAATGCCTTCTATAGTTGATGATCTATGTACTAAGTTTGGTGATTTACGATCAAACGAAGGAGTGAATCGATTGGACAAGTTTCTCGCAGATCGGAGTTATGTTGAAGGGTTTAGCTTAGGTTGTGCAGATTTTACAGTTTTTGAAATGCTTGGTCAGTCCCCAAAGGAAGTTTACTCTAACGTGTGTCGGTGGTACAGACATATTGCAAGCTATAATAAAATGAAACTTAAGGACTTGGTTCCGGTTGTGAACTCTGTGAAGTCTCATGCGAACCTGAGCAGTCAAGTTAAGCAGCACAAGTTGCCACAAAGTGAGGAGGAGAACACTCCTAACACAGAAAAGGTGAGCAGACTGTGTTGCTGGAGGTAGTTACTACAGGGTTACTACAGACTTAAGAAGAGAACACTTGTAACAGTGCTAAGATGACCAGGTTGCTCAAGGCCATATTACAGGGAAACAAACTTTAAGGGAGTCTTATTCTAATAGTTCGAAGGTGGGCAGATTGCTCAAGGTTATGTTACTACAGGGCTTCAAACTTCAGAGAAGAGTGCTTGTAATAGTTTTAAGATGGGCAGATTTCTCAAGGTCATATTATTAAAGGGTTACTATACATTTTAGAGAATAACGCTTATAACAGAGTCAAGATGGGCATATCTCTCAAAGCTTAAATACTATGGTTTTAATTTATATGCAAAACGTTTAAAAAATAAATCTATTTCCAGTCACTGTAAATAAAAGATAAATCTATCTCCGCTCAGTGTTAATATCAATTGGGCCTATTATTTATAATGGTTGTTATTTCAGAAGCTTGACTTGAGCGAGGATCTTACTTCCAGGTATGCTTATAATAGTCGGTCAACTCTGAATTACTTGTACGTCACCTGCTTCTGCACTGTATAAAGACTAACGCTTCTGGTTAACTTAAACCACTTTTTTTCTCCTAAACCTTTTAAATAACATTAATTTTTAAAATATGTATAGATTATTCAATTATATTGCAAATGATTAGTAAATTCTGACAACTCTTGAGTATTTGGTGATGATGACATGATAAAGGAGAATGTAAATAGGTCTCAAAATATAGTTAAGAAACATGTTTGTTTTCGTAATTAAGTCTTGGTTTAAAATTTATAATTTCAATGTCTTACATTTTATTGGATACATTATTTAATCAATCCATGTAATTTGATAATACAAATTATTTTTGTTATTTTTTCGAAGGTGAAGGGAAATAAATGTACAAAGGCTCACTATGTTCCAGTGATATCAAGACCTTTCCAAATTTTACAAAGAGTTGTAGCTAGTAATTTCATAAAACCCGTTCTAGTGGGCATGCGCAAACAGGCGTCATTCTTATTTTGTCTGGTTTTCTGATGAAGCAGAGGTCAGTGTTTCAATCTTTGACAAGTGTAGCAAGGTTGATGTATCCTAAAGAGTTTCCCCCCGCTCCCTACACACAGATGCAGGTACACTTCCTCTAAATTATATCTTACTCAACTCTACCCTGTCAAATGGTTAGGGGAAAAAAATACAAAGCACAGGGAATTAATTAAAAATCTTAAGAAGGCCAACACATTGCAAGTGTGTTTGACTCTAACTAAGAACTCAAATCCTGGCTAAGTTTACTGGGGACAGTCTTTTTCCCGCTTTGTGACTTCCCATCCTTTTTCTAGGGGAATACTAGTACATTCCCACAAATATCACCTTCATCTTGTTTGCTAATATTAGATAATTAAGTTTGTAATTGCCAACAAACTTGCATTAAAGTATACTAAAACTATTATGTTATAAAACATAAAGAACGCCACACACCAAGGCGAACGCATGAGCGAGCACGGACGCGAATGCAAACTACCCAATACACCCAGGTAAATGCATTGGCACACACCGGCATGCGGGCTGTTCACGCGAGCAAGCTTGGCTGCGCGATCAGATGTGTACGAATGCAGACTGATCATTCATGTCAGGTTGTTCGCCTAATTTATCAGCGGGCAGCAGCCATTTTGATGCAGTTTGAGGCCCCATGCCGGGTTTCCGAACGTTTCTTGTTTTTGTTTTATATCTTTCTAATTGGTATAGATCCAGAAACCACAGAGAGGCTCATAAAAGCTGTTAAAGAGAATGACATACTGTACAGTATGAAATTGGATGGCTATAAGAAAAGTATATTAACGAACAGGAAGTGGGACAAAATAGGCCCTATGTTTGGAATGAGAGTTAAGATATGTCGCCTTTATTATAATTCAATATAGAAGAAGTTATGTGATGCTTCCACAGTGTAAATTACACGCACACATTCATTACTATGAAAATCTCGACCAGAACCATGCAACTCATCATTTGATTGCGCGAGCAATTCAGGCTGGTGTGTGCTTATAAGTTCACCAAGGGATCACATTCGCCCAGGCGTTCACGTTCATCTTGGTGGGTGGAGTCCTTAAATGTCAAACCTATCACTGATTTTATTATTGTTAGTTTATGGCTTTAGACTTGTTTATTATTTGTATACTTAAACTACTTATTTTAAAGTGTCTTGATTTTACTGGAGCAGTGTACATGGGTGTGGCTATTTTCTATTTGCAATTATTCTCTTGACTTTAAAAATTGGTGTTCACCTCTTGTTTGCTTCTCTATGCAAAATTTTCTTTATACTTTTTCCTGTTTCTGACAATGAAACATGATGTACAGTAGCATGTTTGTCAATTTCCCGAAACATTTATATACTTAAGCCACTTTAGTTGTTCATAGTAAAAGGAAAGACTCTATAGTGGTCATGGGGGTTTTCCAATTTCATTACAACAAAGCTCCCAAACTACTTGCACCATTGGTTACACTGTTTAAGGTGTCAAGCTCGCAATACACTGAGGTTGACAACAGTGAGATTAAGGCCTATATCACACTAGGATGCCACAGCAGCTCTGCTGGTAGCACTATTGGCATTTGTGGGGTCTACCACCCTGGTCTCTTACTCTCTGTTTTATTATGGCAGCGCTGCCAATGGTGCAGTGTCTCTTCACCCATATTTGCATCTCTGCCTGACTGGCAGTGATGTCAGGTGTGGGATGCACTATTTATTTCTTTGCTTTGTAACCCGCACCGCTGCCAGTAGAGCTGCCATGGCATCCTAGTGTTATGTAGGCCTAAGGCTCAAATATAAATGAATTGCACTGGGCCTCGTATCCACATATGATTTTCCTGTCCCTTCTCTACACTAATGCGGATTCATTTCCTATATGTTAAACCTCACAGTTATTTCCTCTTAGAATAACATTAATGCTGAACATACTACTGATCGAAAATAAACTTGTTTCCAAATGTTGCTGTCAAGATATTTTGTTTGAACTTGAAATTGTATGGTGATAAGCGATTTAGAAACTGTTGCATTCTATTTATCTTCTTTTATTAATTTATGTCTATTTGGATTTGTTAGGTGGCCAAAGTGAAAAAAGTGAAAGATAAAAAGGAGAAAGCATCTGGGGAGAAGACAGGTGTGTCCGAGTTGAAACCGTGGCCTTCTTATATTCAGGTAGAAGAGAAAAATATACCTTTTATATTCATAATAAACTAATTTTAAATCCAAAGCTAGCTTCTGGCAAAGTCAGGTAGTCATAAATGTGTTTTATCTTTTGATTTAAAGGTTAGTAATAAAGACTTTGACTAGAGGAAGTTTGCAAATTTGATAGTTCTAAAAGTTACTAGCTCTATTTTCAAACATTCATATGTCCATTAATTTATATTATATGTGGCTATCGCTTTTGACAAATATTATTAATGCAGTTAAACTTATAACAATAATAATATATTTACAAGTTTTAAATGTTGACACTGCCACACAAATATTTTTGTATTTATCACACCTTTTCTTCCATAATTCCACTTACATGTTGCCATAGGCCATTTTGTGTTTTACTCTCTTCTGCTGAAGAAGGGAACTGGTGTACCCCGAAAACTACATAATTATGTGTTTTCTTGCGTTTTTAATTGTGAACTTTGAGGCCTACAGTTTTCTGGTAAGTGTGTAGGTCTTGCCCTCCTATCCTCTTTTTAATGTTTAACTCAACTTTTTAAATACATAATTTATAGTTTTTTATTTTACATATTAATTTTATGTTAATGTATGGTTGTTTATATTTCTCAAGGAAAGAATAGCTTTATGGGATAAGCTGAAAGCAAACCATGAGGCAGAGATAAACGCAAAGACTCCTGAGACTATTAAGATAACCCTACCTGACGGGAAAGTAGTGGATGGTCAATCATGGCGCACAACTCCATACGATGTGGCAAAAGGAATTAGGTATGATGCTTTTTAAAGACTCTTCACCCTACTTAATGTCAGATGTTTGAATTTGTTGTATTCTATAGTGTCGAAATACCCTATTTCAAGTCACTGCAATGTAACCATTTTCTATAAATTGCACTTGTTTTTAAAATCAGATTACTGGCCAGAACACTGATATAAAATCACTTTATCAAAATATTCACTTTTAAATTCTATCCTTGTTCAGTTGTTTCACTTCTATTCACTAATTAATGAATGAATTCATTGATAGTCTTATTGGGCTGTTCAAGATTACTTACCTATATATATTCTGTGTTAACATTTGTGTGTTTTTATTATTGATTTCAGTCAGGGATTGGCTGATAATGCTGTTATATCTAAAGTGAATGGGACACTTTGGGATCTAGATAGGCCTCTAGAGGGGGACACTAAACTACAACTGTTAAAGTTTGATGATAATGAAGGTATGTTGTAAGTACTACAATCCACCAATGGGTTTGTACAAGCACTTCAAATAACCGAACGGTTTAAAAAATAGTTCATAATGAATTGTCTATCTTTTGATGCCTATTTTTGGGAGACATCAATTGTTGAGGGAAAAAAGTGTTTTGTTTATTTTAAAGACCTACATTGGTGTACACATAGATTAAATGTGGGACTCTTCTAGTATGGTTTGATGGCTATGGGCAAGTAGGGATTCAAATCCTGGTTGGGTGTGCTGAGGATGGTTTTTCCTAAAAGGCTTGAAGCTCCCATGAAAATTCTCTTTTCACTTTGTTAAAAAAAATGCTGCTTATTATGAATTTTCAAATATTTATATTTTCCTGTAGCCTTAAAATAACACATTCAACCTATATTTGGGTCTAGAATTATATTGTAATTCAAATTAACAAGTGACAAAATGTTAAAAATACCCACCATATCTTGAATCACGGGTTAAAAATGTTATAGGTTAAAATGTTTGCAAAAGTAAAGTCTTTTAAAAATTAGCCAATAGTTAACTGCCATTTTGAAATTAGAAATTGAGTAGTCCTACCTAAAATCAGTTTCAACCTGGTTTATGACTGCATTCACAACCAGAGTTCTTCAAATAGAAGCTAAAATTACTTTTATAATCTTATAATTTTTGGATAAAAACATTTAATTTTGTTTTGCCAAGGTTAGCATATACCCGCTTTGATGGTTGTATGGTCTAAGGCATCCCTCTTGCAATATACTGGACTGCCAATGATGGGGTGATCGAGGTTTGATTCCCGGTTGGGTGGACTGAAGGTGTCTTTTCCAAAATGGTTCCCCACTTTCCCTCCACACAAATACCACATGTATGAAATGAGGTGAAAAAAAAGCATTTGTTTATTTAGCTTATTGCAACACACGGTATTAAGCAATAAAAAATAACGATACAGAAAAAATTATTAACAAAACAGTAACATTAACAGAACAGAAAATATTAAAAATACAGATAGAATCAAATATCAATATTTAGTTTGTCATTTCACTTGAAAATTTCTGAGGGGTGCCCAAAGAAGTCCCTCACATCGCCTGGGTATGCTATGCTATTGCACTTTTGCTATCTCTTGGATGGTTTGGTGTACCGCCTTACTGCTATAGAATGGATCAAATACCTTGCTCCATTTAAAGAGAGTCTCTAAATATGCCATGATTTGTGCATATTCTGTTAGCAATCTTCTATATGTGCCATGGCAGATTGAAATCTGTCGGCTTATTGCGGATTCTTATGTTGGACTTAACGCCTGGTGAATCATGTTAGATCCACGTTTGTTCCCATCTGCGGTGCATATCAATATCCTCATGGAGGTTAATTTCAGCATTGTTAATTGTTGAATGTCTATATTTAAGTCTGCCTGAGCCTCTGTGTAGTGCTTGCAATCTATTGGTGAATAGGAAGGCATTTACAAACTTAATATTAATTAAATTCGTTTAGAACATTGTGTGTATACAATCCAGCTCATCCACCTTTATTTTGCTGAACAATTCTAAGAAGAAACAAACTCTAAAGCTACCCTTTATTACTTATGTTTTACGTTGATTGAATTAGGACTAAGCTGAATAACATAGAGTAGTGAAGATTTTATATTTCTCCTTATAATTAATATATTTTTAAACTGCTGTGATGGCGGTATTCTTGTTAGATCATTTGGATGTTATTAAATAAACCTCTTTTATTGGTGTGGCTTGCCACCTATTATTTAATATTTCTTTACAAACTTCTGGCTGAATTTTGACCAAGTTTTGAGCTCCACAAACACATGTAAGCTCATTTACAATTTATACTGAGTCCTTAATGAACCACATACAAATACATATACATGTTCTTTAACTTTTAAGACAGTCATTGTGAGAGCCATATAAAACACATGTGGTCTCCTTGGTGATTTTTAACTGAGTGTGTGAAAATAAATCCACACACATGTTCTTTTTGAAACCTTTCAACCAAGTAGAGGAGGCATGTTCTTTTGCAACATATTCCTTCATGAATGCATCCTGTATCATTATAGGCTGTGACCTTGATCCTTAAATCAGACAGATCCTTTTCCATAGCAACCAGGCTCATGCCTTACAAGAAAAGTGAGCTAAATAAGAAAACATCCAAAAGTTGCTCACTAAGCATTTCTAGCTGCGTATCTCAACTCACACATTCTACATGGTGGAGAGAAAGGTCAGGGAAACTAGGCGCCACACTGTCAATCAAAGATTAAATAAGGAAATACTTGGGCATGCTGCTTGCATTAGTGCTCCTTAAAATGGTGAAGCAGTATGGGATCAGTCAGGGATGCAAATGAAACTGTCATTTTTGAAATTTTGCTTCAAAAATTAATCAAGTTAATAAATTCTAAAGTTTCTGGTGTATTAAGTAAACTGGGGTTCTAATGGACTTTATGCCTTACAGTTTACATAGACACCACTCCAGGATAGTGCAACATATATATTTTATCTTTTGTTTTTGCATATAATCAATTATTTAAACTATAAAACTATTCAACATAATAAGATGTACAGTCACCTCTGATTTTACTGAATTCGCTTATAGTGAACATTCGGCTACAGTGAACCTAATTCATAGGTCCCAACCCACACACATTTCAATGTGTGTTGAAAAATTGGTTTATAATGAACCCTCAACTTCGGTTTTAGTGAACAAAAAATTGAAACTTTCAATAAGAAATGTCATTCTAATATCATAATTCTTTTAAAAAAAACTCTTTGGTTGATTAAACTTGAAGAGACAGATTCTCTACCTGAGTTATTGTTTAGGTGCCACAAAGCTTAACTGAAAGTATGGAATGTGGAGGGGGAAGGAAGGGAGGGTGGAGCTTAAACAGTCACTGTTTGACTCATTGACCTGGCTTGAGTTTTAATACCTTTGTATGCAGTGTGTAAAGGACAGTCTTCTGAGTTGTATTAATACATCAGGAGCTACATGACAGTGAATGACAGTTTGTGGCCATTTATTTATTGTTTTCACTAATAACTTTCTTAGAGAGGGTATAATATACAAATATATATGAAACGAAAAAAATAGACTTTTCTTCACAGTTTAGTTTTTTGAATGCATGGATACTGTTGAATCAATTTGGGGAAAAAGCACAGACTCTAGAGAAGGATATGGAAAAAAATATTAATCAAAACAGTGAACAACAGCATACTGTATAACACATTTTTTTTAAATTAATATATTTCAATAAAGAGCGATTGTAATTAAACTCTTATTTTGTTTGTCACTAACCCACTACTTTCAGATTTAAAAAAAAATCAGTTTTAGTGAACTTCGGACATAGTGAAAAAAAAAATCTAGGTCCATAGAGGTTTATTATGACCAGAGTTGGCTGTATTTTAAAAAGGCCTTTAAATATAAATATAATGTAACTTTACTGTTTCGAGCTATATCATTTCCTTTTAAGTCAACAAATCACATTTGAATTTTGGCTTTGAATGTACATACCTCTTGCTGGTTTATAAAACATTATCAATCATATATGGCATTAGGAACTAGAAAGTTAATTACATCCTATCCCTATCTTGAGATAATTACTTTCAGTCCACCTCATTACACTCTATTTTGTTAAGGTCCATTATAATGCTATCTTCTTTATTTGCTATGAATCCTAAACCAACAATTTCTTTCACTTCTTCATAAAGATTCTGAAATAGCATTATATAGTTTTCTATTTGCTTATACTGTAAACACAGACCAACTGTCAGCTGTCGGTCTATTGGTATAGTGCTTGTAAAATCTATATTACTTCTGTCTTGCCTTTCCACAAGGTTAAAGGTCAAATGCTTTGTTAGCGCACACATTATTAGCGAATCTTGTTTTTTAAATTTCAACGTCTTTCACTATAACTCGTTGCATTAAAATTTGAAAAAAATGACACTTAAAAAAACTAATCTTTAACTTCCTTGAACATGTTTCAATTTTTATTTCCACTTCACATTTCAAAAAGAGACCTTTGCACACCTGTATTTTCATATTGAATTAAATTGAAAAATGACCCCTGGACACAGGAATCGAACCCAGAACCTTTGGCTCAGTACACCAATGCTTTTACCACTGAGCTATCCATGAGTCATCCCATGCTCAGGGTCATTCTTCACTCATATTTTAAGGCAGAGTCAAGTCAAAGGGGGCTGTGCTATCTGATGGCTCACGATAATTTGATTGCTTAGCTGTAGCTACAATTTCTGCATGTCCATCACAGACCCTGCCTTAAAGTATGTGTGAAGAACAACCCTGAGTACAGGAAAACTCCTGGATAGCTCAGTGGTAAAAATATTGGTGTACTAAGCCAAAGGTCCCGAGTTTGATTCCCGTGTACAAGTGTCATTCTTCAATTTAATTCAACATGATATTTGTATGTGGCCATTACCTCATCTAAAAATAATATTATCATAGCTATCTTATTCACATTTAGAATGCTGTGGACATGTGTGCAAAATACTAATAATTTATGTAACTTTAAACATCTCACACCTTGTATCAATTTATTCATTAGTTCAGCAAAGAGGAATATATTCATACTAAAACAAACAATGACCCGCTTCAGTGGCCAAATGGTCTAAGGTGTCACTCTCTTGTTAGACGGGCTTGCAGATGACAAGTAGATGGGGCTCAAATCCCTGTGTGGTCTACTAAGGATGGTTTTTACTAAATGGTTTCCATCTCTCCTTCCACGCAAATGCTAGTAGATTACCTCTAAAATGCTCCCATCTCTATCCTTACCCCATTAGAGTAATTATCATTTATGTGTATATCATGGACAGGTATTAAAAGGTGGTGATAATTTTATTTTTTATTATTGAA
Organism: Timema podura; assembly: GCA_033556935.1. NCBI lineage: Eukaryota > Metazoa > Arthropoda > Insecta > Phasmatodea > Timematidae > Timema > Timema podura. The sequence goes on from JAVRXN010000009.1 coordinate 63,821,539, forward strand.
TTGTTACAAGCTTCTTTTAATGCGGTTGTTATATTTTCAGCCCAGCAAGTGTTTTGGCACTCCTCGGCACACATTCTGGGGGAAGCCATGGAGCGAGTGTATGGAGGCTGCTTATGTTATGGGCCCACCATAGAGAATGGATTTTATTATGACATGTTCATTACCGATAAACAGGTATTAACACTTTGCCACAGTGAAATAATCATTAATGTAATAGCTATTTGTATTAGTATACATTACAGTCATTGGGATGGCTGTTATTTCCGCACTTATTTTAAAGTTAAAAACATTTTGTGGTCTTATTTTAGTTGTACAAGATGACAAATGCCCTTGTTTGTAGGTATCCAACCAGGATTTTCCTTTTGTCGAGCAGCTGATGAAGAGCATTGTCAAGGACAAACAGAATTTTGAAAGGCTCGAGCTCAGAAAGGAGGATCTTTTGGAAATGTTCAAGGTACAAACAATGTATTTTAATTAAGGTTACAATACAAACAGGAAAGAATCAGAAAATAGGCTAAGGAAATTTATTAGGAGGAATGAAAAACATTATATGAAAGACATTAAATGCACTTGTTCAGTATTTATAATAAAAACTTAGTTGGAAGGTCAGTAAATGATATTTACAAAAATACCTGAAAGTGTTGACTTTGTATGCACCATTTTCTCTAAGAGATTAATCCATGCACATAATGTTTCTTATCATCGATCATGTTCACTTAAAACTTCTACAAGCATAAATGCAGGCTCTCATTCACTGATGTATGTGGTTTTTATTGCTCTAAGTAGCTTATTATCACACACACATGCATTACAGACTTTGCCTTAAAATTATGAGTGATAAAATTAATAATTACAACCCTGAGCGCTAAACAAATTCTAGATATCTTAGTGGTAAAGCTTTGGTGCACTTAAACAAGCCTTCTGTGTTAGATTCCTTTGTCCAGGACTCATTTTTAGAATAACTTTTAGTTATATCTTGCAAACGGCTGTTATCCGCTTTTGATCGCCACCAATTATAATTATATATTGTTTGGCTATTCAAACAAAAGAGCCAAACTTAAATCTGCTCCCAACACGATTTAGTATTCATCCCTTAGTAAACATTTATCGTCATTTTGCTAAGTAAAGTCAGTCCACATAACTTGTTATCTTGGTATAACATATTTATTTACCAGGCGGATGAATATGGAACTATTTAGTAATTTTTTAACTTTCAAAAAAAGGCCAAAGCTGTCATGATCAAATAAAAAATGTAATAACAGAATTTTATGACCTTATTTATGTTAAATGCTTGGGAATACAATAGTGAAACAAAGAATTATCGGTCATTTTAATGTTCTTGGTGTGTTTTTACAATTACTATCTTATTTTAATCCGCATTTCTGGATTAAATGTCCCTTTCATCAAATCTAGTTTGCCTCTGACAAGCAAGTCAGGGTTTTAATTCTGGATGTTCTGAAAGTTTTTTTGTTTCCTAAATGAAGGAAAAATTGTTCCAAATGGCTATAATAAATTAAACATTGAAAGGAGGATAGCATGGCAAGGCCTACACACTTACCAGAGTATTTATTGTAAGCCTCAAAATTCACAATTAAAACTCAACAAAACACATAATTATGTAATTTTCGGGGTACATCAATCCCCTTCTTCCCCTACTCATGTGGCTACGTTTTCTCTATACATATTTTCATCCTTATTCCTTACGCATTAGTGTATTTAACTATGGATAGCCCTAATGTATAGTAAAACATTCAAGGGGGAAAATGATCAATTTTGTGTAAATTACAGAGTTTAATGCTACAAATGTTGATTTGATGTCTGTTACAGTACAATGAGTTCAAAGTTCGCATTTTGAATGAGAAAGTGAATACGCCCACAACTACTGTGTACCGATGTGGTCCCCTTATTGACTTGTGTAGGGGCCCTCATGTCAGACACACAGGCAAAGTAAAAGCTCTCAAAGTTACCAAGGTTTGTACACCCATGGATTGATGCTAGAATAAGAATACAGCTCATTTCAGTGGTTGAATGATGTAAGGTGTAACTCTCACAATAGATAGGATCGCCAATGAATGGGAGATTGGGGTTCAAATCTTGTTCTAATGTACTGAAAGGGTTTTTATCCTAAATAGATTTTTACTCTCCCTCCACACAATTGCTGGTATAGTTCCTCAAAATTCAACTTCATCTTTAACACGTCAATGTAATTAGTTTATATTAGGAGTGTACGAAGCTTCAAAACAAATATCAGCTTCAACTTCACTTTGAAAAAATGACAGCTTCGAATCTTCGCCAATAATGGTCAATTGTTGCCATTCTGAGCTGTTGTATACATTACAAAACAGTATTCACATGTAAAATTCTGAAGTAATTGAATTTTAAGTTGTGATAGTGTGGTTTTTCAAAATAAAAATAAATATTACAAACAATTGTGCAATAAAACATTTTCTATTTTATAAGTTATTTTGATGCATACATTTATATAAATAACCAAAATATAATATTTTTTCAAGCATAAAACAACAAAAAATATTTTGACTTTAAGTCATCTTCGAGAATATCTCATATATTTGATTCGAGTTTGGTTCAAATTGAAAAAGTAGACTTAGCGCACCCCTAGTTTGTATGTGTATAATCTGAACAGTGAGATATTATGAAAAAAGGGGGGTGTGGTCGGGCCAATTCCGATCCAATCAGCGGCTGATAATATCACAATCAATTGGGTTGACGATCTGCATTTGGCTTTCCGATTCTTAAAACCAATCTTTTGGACTGTGTATTGTTGTTAAGAAGGGGCCGATTCAAATATTTTGACTCATTTTCAGCTATTCCTAATTAATTATAGCAATAAGTTTAACATTTATTATTTTTTATTATTCTATAATATTGCTATTTCCTTTTATGTCAATATTTTTTACAAGATTTGGATTCATATTATAAATTTAAAATAAGAATGTAGAATCGGATTCATAAAACAGTGGATCTGAACCAAGTCTAATAATTATTTAAAATTTAAATTAATATTACATTTTGACAGTAAACATTTAATCTCGAAACTCGAATATAATACAACCCAACCATATGACAATAATAATCAAGGTTAACATTTAACGCATTGACTTTTAATAAACTTTGCTGATTTATGTTGTATGCTTGATTTTATTTGTCATAGATGTATTCTGATACATAAATTATCTATCTATGTTTTGAAATTTCTTGGTCTTAAGGCCCTCTCAATGCTTCTATTGTTGATCTAGAACTCGTAAACACTTTACTTTATTAGCAGCCTGTACAAAATTATTTTGTTGTGAGTTGTATATTGCTATTAATTTAATTTATATAGTAGCTTTTCCTCATTTTCTTGTTTACTTGAGACATTGAGGAAGTCTTCTTTTTAATACATTTATTCATTTTAGGATTTTCCTTGGTGATTTTTTTTAACCGCTACCTACTGAATTACCAATTCAAGGACACTGCAGGCTGCAAATCCTCACCCTCTCACTTTGTTTTGACCTTGAATTTATTATTAGGGGCACACAGCATTCCTGCCCACCTGCTGATACATTTCTAGAATACTACTAAAATATAGACCTCTGTAACAATCTGTTGTGTGTGGGGTTTTTTTTTCAGTAAAAATGTTAGGCTGCACATATTATACAAGTATAGTTTTTGGGGAATATATATAGAAGAAAAAAAATTGTGATATATTCATGGTAATATAGTTAACCTTGAGGATCTCCTGTTCCTTATTTAAAGGTGGTATGTAAGATCTTATAACTGGTTATTCAAAATTCCAATATTTTAACTATGTTTTCTAATATCTTATTTATTTTCATCAGAATTCTGCCACATATTGGGAAGGTAAAAGTGATGCAGAGACTTTACAAAGAGTTTATGGAGTATCATTTCCAGACCCCAAGCAATTGAAAGAGTGGGAGAAATTCCAAGAAGAAGCAGCGAAAAGGGATCATCGAAAGATTGGGAAGGTTAGTAGTCAAGTATAAGTTAGCTTAAAACAAAGAGAGAAAAAAAATAAGGCCACATTGACTAAATTTGATAAATATTAATATAAATATAATTGTAGGCAAAAAAAAACTTATAATTTTTTTAAAAAATTAGATGAATTTTAGGGCCAAACCTACAGAAGGAGCAAAACACATGACTAAATTATGGATTTTGTGGTTACAGTAATTTATATCCGGTAGTTTTCCATTTATTACTTAAATCTTTTTCAATCTTTCAACTTTATATTATGTAACAACTGGTGACGAATGTTGCTAACTTTTAAAATTAGATTCTCTAAACTGAAAATTAACACCTTGACACAGGAATCGAACTCTAAAACCCTTGGCTTAGTATGCCATGCTCTAACTACTGAACTATCCAGGAATTGTCCTGTACCCAGGGCTATTCTTCACTCATATTTTAAGGCAAAGTCTGTGATGGACGTGTGGAAATTGTCAGCTACAAATGTATGATCAATTAAGATCATTAGCTCTCAGATAAGGCAGCCACCCTTGACTCGGTAGTTGGCTTTTTGTTGCCAATAGTACATTTATAATGTATCATGATATGTGCATTCGTACAATTGTAATTCTACTATTGGCAGTAAAAGGCCATCAAATAATGTGCTATGCTATTAAAAAAAAAAGCTTAAATGTGTTATGATTGTATTATGACAGGAACAAGAACTGTTCTTTTTTCACGAGCTGAGTCCTGGCTCATGTTTCTTCCTGCCTAAAGGAGCGTATATCTATAACACGCTTGTAGAGTTCATCAAGTCAGAGTACAGGAAGCGAGGGTTCCAGGAGGTTATAACACCCAACATCTACAATGCCAAGCTATGGCAGACTTCAGGCCACTGGGCACATTATGCTGTAAGTGCTTCTTTTTTCTTTTTTTTTTTATTATATATATATATGTAAGTTCAGAAATGCCATTAGTTACTTTGCTTTTAACAAATCTCTTGGCTATCTATTTCAAAATAGCTAACTAACTTGTGCTAAAACTATTATATGTGTATAAAACTCCATGGTGTGAGCCCACAAGCGAGCTATACAGACTAAGCGGCTACCATTGTTAGCGATGATAGTGCTATTATTTGCGGATATAGGGTGTCAGGGGCTCAGCACACTGAGTCCTCCTACCGATAATCTCATTTTTCTAAACCGGAGCTCCTATTTCTTCATTCAAGTAGCTCTTGATTTGTTCTCACGAGGCTGAGTTTGACCCTGTTCCAGACCCACTGCTTCACAGATAGATTTTGGAAGCGCTGGGGATCGAACCAGGGACCTCTGGATCTCTAGCTAGGAACTATAACCACTAGACCACAGAGATGGTCATATATATATAGCTTTTCCTTTTGATGATCTGTAAATATTGTAGTTTTATTTTTCTTTAAATTTATTTGTAAATCAGATATAGTTGAATTCATTTTTTCTCTAATCCAAATCTTCACTATGCATTCAAATCTATATTCTCTTCTTTAGGATAAATAGATTCAAAAATTCTAGGTGGGGGGGCATTCCTTGTGGAGATATAAACTGTCATCTAGGGTTGGGCCAGTTATATATTTTACTTTGCCCCAAAGTTGATTATTTGATATCAATTGCTAAAATTGTCTAAATAAATTACCAACTGTAACAGCGCCAATATTTTCAGCATCAGCACATATATCTTTATTGGTCCAGCCCACTCAATACATTTTCCTAAATCATGATACTATTTTTTTTTCTTATTTTGATTTTAGGATAACATGTTCTCCTTTGAATCGGAGAAAGAAATATTTGCATTGAAGCCCATGAATTGTCCAGGGCATTGGTGAGTTACATGTACTACAGTTTTTATTTGGTTTTATTTCATTAATTCAAACCTCGGCTAAATAATTGCTTTGTAATAAGTAAATTCCGCATCTTAATCTTCTTCCTTCACCGTTGTATGAATGGAGGCAGAAAGAGGTGACCTTGCTGCAGGATGGGGGACCAGTTTTTATAGAGAAGAGAGATGCATGTAAAACAGGAATGTCAAAGAGTGTTAGTTGAAAAGTAAATAAATCTAGACTTTATTTAAAAAAATTAAAATTACAGTCAAAACACAAATTTGCCTAAAAAGCCCTTTTTAATTCTAATGAAAAAAATAATGGTTTATTCATTAAGTGCATTTGTTTACAGTCTAATGTTTGATCAAAGAACTCGTTCATGGAGAGAATTACCTCTTCGACTGGCAGACTTCGGAGTGTTACATCGTAATGAACTCTCTGGGGCACTAACTGGTTTGACGAGAGTTCGACGCTTTCAACAGGATGATGCTCACATATTTTGTGCAGTTGAACAGGCAAGATTAGTTCTTCCATCTTTCCACTATTAAATAAAGCCTGGAGTGTCATATTTACAAATAAATAATTAACCATTTATGTGAATTTATTTTATATTAGTATACTCTGGTAAAATATGACCAAGCAAAATTAATCCAAACCGTTTTTTATGCATCAGATCTAAAGTTGCATTAAGGAATTAAATCTTTGTCTTATCTTGCTTGTAGTTTCAAATTTAATTGAAATATACAACTTAGATACAATGATGGAACCCTGGGTTCCTTTAGCTTTGGTACACCAAGCCAAAAATTTCAGGTTAAATTCCCAAGTCTTAGTTATAAATTATAATTTTTCAACTATACTTGGTTACAAATTGTGTACAACCCTAACATGTAGTAAGACACAGTGCTAAAAAAAACTAGGGCTTCCAAACTTGATTTCTTGATACCCTCGATTATTACTGGTATCAAATAAATCAAGAATTGATCTTAATATTACGATTCTCTCTACTCGATTCTTAGTTCTCAAAAAACTGGCAACTAGGGGTCTGTGAGCTTGGGTTTTTTCATTCAAGTCGAGTCGAGTATTTATTAAAGCTGCTGCGTTCGAGTATTTTATATTCATAATTTTAAAATGTTAGAAAGTATATTAAAATGCATGTTCTTAAAAGATGAGTGAAAGCGTAATAGTGTATAATCACGTCTTCTGTACCATTTCCATTCCTCTATGCACAGTTGCACATGCGCATTGTATGGGCTCTTGTTAGACATTTTATTGAAAAATGTACTTCAATTCAATTTTTAATGCTTGTAAAAGTTGATGCTGGTTCTTTAAAATTAAAAATAATATTTCTAGCAAACAATATGAAATAGTAAATGCATTTTTAATTGAAATGTGGTAAGTTTGGTAAAAAATCTATTGCAAAAAATAAGATAAACATTGATTTTAAACAGGTTAACCAATATAATTCTATAACTAAATAGTAACTAAACTAGAGCTAGTTTTGTAGCTAAACTTATTATTTAATATGAGTTTTAAATATCTTAGGGTTGAAAACATTTAACATACTAATATTTTTTTAGTATTACATTTTTAATTTAACATAAATCATTATTTTAGAAATGGACAAGGTAAAAATAGTAAAAAGAATCTTTCATTTATTTAGTAATCTTCTTAGCTATTTTTATTTTCATTGCTTGTCATGGCAATACAAGTAAACAACTTCAATCAAGTATAATTCAAAATGGACAAAAATATTGAATACATTTACTGGGCGAAAGTGGTTTTGAAGTTTTATTACGTTATTAATGTAAAAATTGAAATTAATTTTTAACAATTTGTTAAGTAACTGAATGATTTATAAGTGGGAATGCTGATATTATCTCAATTAAATAGACTATGCTTAATATTGCGTTTTAAAAATAGATTATTAAGTACATCAAGGGAAAGCACGAAAATGACAAGCCTACAAAACTTTCGATCTCAATTTTGAGCTTAAGCGACGAGCTTGGCTCGAAGTTCAGAATGCAAGTACTTGCAGAGCCCTACTAGTAATTAAACACAACGACAGCATTCAAAATAGGTAATAATCGATTATCTCTCATATTAATTTAGTTGCTGTTTCACTTAAATAATGGCAAATTGTAAATATACTGTAATGGCCCAATATAGTATGATCCTGAATATAATACGACCCTAACATTTTGAGGTGTTCTACATGAAAAATAAATGGTCTCAAATATAATATGACCTGACATTATGACAGTATAAAGAGATAAAAACTTTTTTTAAAGTAAAATTTAAGTGAAATTGTTAGAATATATGAATCGATTCTAAACAAACAATTGATATATTTATTATACGTAGACTAGAACAGCCATTTTCCATAATATATCGATGTATCTATCATAATTGATATATCACAACATGTATATCAAAAGCTACAATATTACTATCAAATTAAAATGGCCCTCTCCTTTAAATAGATTCTTATCATATTCAGAAAATTGAAAAATGACACCTGGACACAGGAATCGAACCCGGGACTTTTGGCTTAGTACGCCAACTCTCTAACCATTGAGCTATCCAGGAATCGTCCCGTGCCCAGGGTCATTCTTCACTCAAATTTCTGGCTAGCTAACGTGCGTAGGATCAGTTATGGTGGACGACTTGACATTTTTGTAACCTGTGAAATGTGTTCTTCTTTCCATTATAAAATCTGCAATTTATTGAATTTATTTTGAGTTTATTTGAATTTTTAGTTTTGAAGACTTTTAGTGTGTTTAATCTCACAATCTTATAGATATTTACTAAAGTTTCAAACGATCATTTGTTTTAACTTTTATTTGTTGAGTGTAGGTTTCGCATTGAGGGGAAGTAGGGTATCAGGCACGTTAGATTTTCTTTGCAATGATGCTTGGAAAAATAATGAAAAAGGAAATGTTCAAGAATCGGAATCAAGAATCTAAGAATTGAGATTGAACTTAAGAATAGGAATTGAGAAAAACAGGTATCGTGTCATCTCTAAAAAAAACTGTACCTGCCATAATTGAATGCTAGAAAGGTCATTAATTCATATCAAAAGATAGTTCCAACAGTTTTTGTTGTTTTTACAAGGCTAGTGAAAAAAATGGCTATTTTGAAAATATCAATATAAATTTGCATGCAAACGATATTAATAAATATTAATTTTGATTTTTTTTTATCCGGTATGATTATGATTTTGTTGTTATAGATCAAAGATGAAATGCTTGGAGCATTGGACTTTCTCAGGAGTGTGTATGCAGTGTTTGGTTTCACATTTCAACTGGTTTTATCCACAAGACCAGATAAATATTTGGGTGAAATTGCTATGTGGGATGAAGCAGAGAAGGTAAATCTTGTACAATCTAGAATTATTTCAACAATATTTCAAAGGAACAATATATAAATTATCTGTAAAACCAAAACAGAGCAGAAGATTATAGAAATTAATTTTTGTATTTCAGCAACTGGCTGACAGTTTAAATACTTTCGGCGAACCTTGGAAAGAAAATCCTGGTGATGGGGCATTTTATGGTCCAAAGATTGACATCACTATTAGTGATGCCTTGAAGCGATCACATCAGTGTGCGACCATCCAGCTGGACTTCCAACTTCCCATTCGATTCAATCTTGGTTATGTAAGGTGAGTTTCTCTGATTTTTCTATATTACATTACTGTTCGATCTTAAATTAAAGAATTTACCAGGGGTCCTGCTTTTTGATTCAAGTCGATCTCGAGCAAGCTTTTCATAAATTTCCCAAGTATCCAGACAAGTTAAGCTTGGGTTTAGTAAGTATATCATTTAATTATATTAGTAAAAACAAATACCTGTCAATTGATTTGATTTGATCAGCTCGTGGCACTAAAAGGGTTACAAATACATCTTAACATTATGAGTCATATTTAATTAAAATAAATTGACAGGTATTTGTTTTTACTAACATAATTAAATGATATACTTACTAAACCCAAGCTTAACTTGTCTGGATACTTGGGAGATTTATGAAAAGCTTGCTCGAAATCGACTTGAATCAAAAAGCAGGCTCCGTCTACTATCGCTAAAGGTGCCATGAGCCGATCTGATTGGCTCCTTCTACTACCGTTAAAAGTGTCAGAGCCGATAAGGTTGGCTCTCCAGATTTGAGCTAGTGCTCGCTTTATCTGATAGATATTGTAGTGGTGTCATATATCACTGGAAAGAGAACAGTTTCCCTATATAATTTTACATAAGGTTGGCAACAAAATTTAACCGTAATTAGGTGTTATTAAAACTAGGAGTTAAGTACATTTATAATGAGATGGTCACATACTCAATGTGCTAAGTGCAACGCCATTTTACGCACGGGCTGCATGGTAAAACATAAGTGTGTGTCACATTCATACTGATATAAATAGTTTTGTAAACAATTTTCAAATGTACGGGTCAAATTATTCTGAGTTTAGAAAAATATACTATTTAGATTTTCATGTTATATCATGTGAATGAAAAGATTTCTTTACCAATGTAAGTAAATAGGCGTGATGACTTTTTAAATCTATATAATATTTTTTTAAATATGAAATTATTCATTATAAAAGGTTTTTAAAAAACGCATTCATTATGTGTAGGCTTAAATATTTATTCATGAGGTGAGCAATATAATATATCTTGCTGTAAGGTAAGCAATAACGGCCCATAAATATCTATTTTAGGATATCAAATAAAAATTCCTGTAATTACTATTTATAATCAAAACTTTATTTTCTTGTATAAAACTAAATGCACTACTACAAAATAATATTGAAATGTATATATAATATTTTTTTTAATATGTTAGCATTAGTTTTGAAAAAAAACATACAGATTTAAAAAAACTAAAACTAAATTTAAAATTTAGAAATTCAATTGTGCTAATTTATTTTTATTAAAGAACAGTACATATGGATTAAAATGATAGAAAAATCAAAATAATTGCTTCATAAATAAAGGTTTGGTGAATTTTCTTGAAAACACAAAAATGAGGAAATATCTGTGGCATTCTTTGCACACCAAACCTAACAACCCTCTTGTGTTCTTCCCGCACGAATTCTGGAATAGGCGAGGCACTAAAAGGGTTAAATAATAAACACAATAAGTCATAATAAATTATAGGATCAAATTTCAAAATATAATGTGACAAATCAAAAAATTAACTATGATTCAATTTAACCTTTCTAAGGAAAGTTTAATAAAAAAGCATTAATGAAAATATGTTTTAATTGAAGACTTAGCAAGATAAAAAAACTCCATTAATCACTGTGCAGCTGTTCACTTGGTGTTGACCTCTAACCAGAGAGAAAAATTAATAGTTTTTAAGATGTTTATAAAGGTGTATATTAATTGGTGTCAAATATTCTAGGGGTGTATTCCCATCGACCAAACATTAAAACCAGTTGATATAAACATGGGCCTAAAACAATTAGTTTTATAGTTATTAAAGGTTTTCTTCAAAGATTGATTGGTTGTGAGTTATCCATTGAATGGCCTGCTGGATCATCAGATTTGAACGAAATGGGTTTTTATATCTGAGGACATTTAAAGTCCAATGTTTATTCAACTCCTGTTCCTGATGTTGAGATTTTAAGAGAGCATATCGCGTATTGTAAATGGATGTTAGCAAATATGAAAAAAATAACCAAGTGTACTCAACAGAGTACAACAAAGCATGGAACGCAGATTTATATGGTGCATCGAAGCAGGACATCATTTTGAACAAATATTTTAACAAAATATTGTCTTCTTGTGCTTTTTGTTGTTTCTGTTAAACTTTTTTTTATAATTGTGTTACTTCTTCTCTTTGATTGCTTATTAATTGACGAATAACATTAAGTGTTTTTAGACCCATGTTTATATGAACTTTTCTTAATATATGGACTCTGTGGAACATTTTTGACTTAAGTTGTACTTAATATACCATCTTGCACTAAGTTATTTGTATTCTAAAATCTGTATGGGGACTTTTCTATGTCTTCTTTTATTTAAGCTTCATATTCTCTTAATTTCACCAACAAAACCAGTTTACTCAGTTGCTGACCTTGATATTTCAATGCCTATCTGATGCACAATACCCTTTTTATTATGTTTTTTAACACCATGTCTTACTACTTGTTCGGGTTATACACTTAGGTATTAATTATGATAATGGTTTTAGGGACTAAGAAGGCTATATTTAGAAGGCGTGTACCTGTATTTGAATGGGGGAGAGTGGAAAACCATTTAGTAAAAAAACCACCCTCAGTACATCTGACCGAGATTCAAACCTCAATCTCCTCACCAATGGCAATCTAGTCTACTGCCAGAGTAGCGCCTTAGACCATGCGACCACCAAAGCAGGTTATTAATTTCTTCTTTACCCTCTAACACCATTTACCCCATGGTGGCTACAGACAGGGAAAACAGGGAAAACCTGGAAAAGTCGGGGAATTTTTGGATGACAGGGAAAACAGGGAAATGTCAGGGAATTTAACTAAAAATAAGGAAAAGTCAGGGAATTAAAAAAATATGTCTAAAATATCCCATTAATTTCGTAACTAAACACTAAAACAAATGTTAATAATACTTAAATAAAATAACATTTCAATTTTTAAAATAACTGATAAAACTGTTTATGTTTATTAGATACAAACTTTTTTTAATATGTGATCAATAATAAATAAAACAAGTCATCATCCACCATTAAAACTGGAAAAAGTAGTCAGGGAAAATTGAAAAATGTTGCCTGGAAAACCTAGAAAAGTCAGGGAATTTTGTAAAATATGTTCTGTAGCCACCCTGTACCCACCCCCAAACTTCATCGGCACAAAGTATATACCAACAAGTAGAGAGAAGAGCAAAGAATAAGTCATTCATCAGCAGACACGCAACCCAGCTCTTTCTTGGCCTCACTTATGGCCTTTCCACTACTTAATTTACCTTCATGTCCAATTCCTAATGTATTGTTTTTAATGTTTTGTTGCGTTAGTGAGAGTGGTGACAAGAAGCGGCCAGTAATCATTCACCGTGCTATCTTGGGCTCTGTTGAGAGAATGATGGCCATCCTAACAGAATCCTATGCTGGCAAGTGGCCATTCTGGCTCTCTCCTCGTCAAAGTATAGTCATTCCAGTTGGTCCATCTTTGGACAGCTACGCTTTTCAGGTATCTATGTTGTCGACTATTACTAAACATCATATTCTGAAAATTGAAAAATGACACCTGGACATGGGAATCGAACCCGGGACCTTTGGCTTAGTATGCCAATGCTCTAACCACTGAGTTATCCTGACTCTGCCTTAAAATATGAGTGAAGAATGACCCTAGGAACGGGACTATTCCTACATAGCTCAGTGGTTAGAGCATTGGCGTACTAAGCCAAAGGTCCCAAGTTCGATTCCTGTGTCCAGATGTCATTTATCAATTTTCAGAATATGATATCTAGATGGAGAATTCCTCACTAAAAAGCATAAATAATAGCTTCGACTATTTGATTCTTATTACTAAACACTTGTTTAACATAATATGCATGTGGTTTCCTCTACCTAGCTCAGCCATTTTGGTTCCTTCATTTTCTGTGCCTGAGCTAATTAAATTTAATCATATTTAGATGTGGCAATTAACGTGATTATCAACTATATAGTAGGGCTCTGCGATTACTAGTATTCCGACCTTCGAGCCGAGCTTGTCGTTTAAGCTTAAGATCTAGATCGAGATCAAAAGTTTTGTAGGCTCATCATTTTTGAGCTTCCACGTGTTGTACTTAATAATCAATTTTTAAAACGCAATGGTAAGCTTAGTCTATTTAATTGAGATAATATCAGCATTTCCCCTTATAAATCGTTCGGATACTTAACAAATTGTTAAAAATTAATTTCAATTTTCACATTAATAATGTAATATAGCTTTGAAACTACTTTTGACCAGCAAATGTATTCAATATTTTTGTCCATTTTGAATTATACTTGATTGAAGTTGTTTACTTGTATTGCCATGACAAAGCAATGAAAATAAAAATAGCTAAGAAGATTACTAAATAAATGAAAGATTCTTTTTACTATTTTTACCTGGTCCCTTTCTAAAATAATAATATATGTTAAATTAAAAATGTAATATTAAGAATATATTATATTAAATGTTTTCAATCTTAAGATATTTAAAATTCATATTAATTAATACGCTTAGCTACAAAACTAGCTTTAGTGTAGTTAATGTTTCGTTATCGGATTATGTTGGTTAACTTTTTTCAAATCAATGTTGATCTTATTTATTGCAATGCCAAACTTACCACATTATATTAGAAAAGCATTTACTATCACATATTGTTTGCTAAAAATATTATTTTGGCCATATTATTTTTAATTTTAAGGTATCAGCATCAACTTTTATAAGCATTAAAAATTGAATTGAAGTGAATTTCTCACTAAAATAATGTCTAACGAGAGAACATACAATGCGCATGTGCAAATGCTCATAGAGGAATGGAAATGGAACAGAAGACGTGATCACTGATCATGCACAATTACACTAAGGAATAATAAACGAAATACAAAACACTTCAAATTTCTAATTGTTTACGGTTCTTACGTTTTCTTATAGGGTAAATTAAGTTACTGAAGCATACTTTGGGGCAATATTAGCTTATTAAAACGTAAATTTTATTAACTTTTTTATCAAGACAGTGTAGAAACACTCTACAATAATGTAAAGTGATAGTGAAGGAAGCCAACCTCAAAGGAAAGTAAGGCTACACTTACCCACTTCTTCAAACTTCCACAGTTGCACATTGTTTTTAAATTTTTGGAAATATTTATTTTTCATATGAAGAGACATTAATGAAAACATAATATTCCCGAAAATTCAAACTAATGTGCAACTGTGGACGTTTTGAAGAAGTGGAAAGTGTAAAAGTTTAAGAAGACATAAAGAGAGAAGTGTGTTTGTTCCTATCTAGGACTAACATAACTATCCTTTCAGGTTGGCTTCCTTTACTATTACATACTTTACATCATTGTACAGTGTTTCTAGACTCTCTTGTTATACATTTCCAAGCCATCATGCAATTATTCATTTTATTAACTATTTTTTTAATTGTTAGTGTAATTTTAATGTCCTTAAAGACATGAGTGTGAAACCATTTTAATTACTTTTTTATTAGATTTCTATATGAGTGATGTTCTTATTTTTAAATTGTGTTCTATAAGTGTTATTTCTAATTTAAAAACAGATATTTCCATTATTTAACTTTTTTTTAAAAAGTATTTACTCTTTATAAAAATGATTGTCATTTATATTTTAAGAGCATGTGTTTTAATATACTTTTTAGCATTTTAAAATTATGAATATAATGGAACTGGGAGCTTTTAGAAATACTCCCTCTGGTTCAGCCCGAATGAAGAAACCCAAGCTCACAGATCCCTACTCTAAAGCTATCTTATTCATCTTGTAATATGCATTTGTACTAGGGGGTGGCCAGGATCCCTGAACCCTTGGGAAAATGTTGGGAATTTATCTATTCCCGTTGGTGGGGTAGGATTGACCCTTTCCCGGAAAAGTTTCAGGTGGGGAAACAAAACAAAGGGCAGCGCTCATGTTCTAGCAGTCACTGCTGACTCATCAATGTTAATCTCTTTTGTAGACAGTCTTCTTCTTTGTTATTTAGCAAACTTGGTGGCTGGGATGGGGAGGGGGTTATTTTACCACATCTTGTAGAGAGACAAGTTGGGAGGTGACTTATTGTGCCTTGTCTATCAACATTGATTTTTTGGGTTCAGCAAGTGAAAGAGCTTGAAAGATTTAGAGAAGGACAGATATATTCTTCTATCTTTTGTGGTGCAGAAATGGGTGGAAGGGTGGAAAGGAAGTAGCTTGCCAAGGTCAACCATTTATGAAGGCTCAGCGGGTCTATTGTTGGTGAGACAGACAGGGAGTAGAGTATAAGGGGTGTCAAATCTAGAGAGACCATTTAAGTAAAGTAACTTTTAAACCTAGATAATATTTTGCAGTTTCATACTTAGAGAAAATTGAAGAGGGTGTCAAACATCATGTTTTGTAGTATTTTTTTTCACCATACAAATAATTAAATATAAAACACCATTTTCACTATGGAAATTAACTAATTAAAATAATTTTCATCAAAAATGTAATAAAATCAACTATTTTATTAGTTGTATTATTTGATATTAATTCAAAATTTTGTTATTTTATTTGACAAAAAAAATGATATTTGCACACACACTTCTATTTTACTATGTTATTTTTTATTGTTTTTATTACCTTTAGCAAGGTTTTTTTTAGCACCGGGTCTTATTAATTGCTGCGGTTATAAGCCTATGTACTAATTAATTACTCTAGTGTGTTAGGAATGAGGAAGATTGAATTTAGAGGTGTACCTGCATTTGTGTGGATTGAGTGGGAAACCATTTAGGGAAAACTACCCTTAATACACCCGGCCAAATTCAAACTAAATATCCCTGTCATCGGTATTCTAGTCTATTGCGATGGTGGTGCCTTAGACCATGCATACACCAAAGTGAGTTTTAATAATTTTATAGCTTTAACAAATCTTACCATATTAGTTTAGAAATCTATATATTTTAAATCTAAGATTATTCTAAAGGGTAATTTTAAAATTTCCCGTTCCTTCCACGAAATAAAAAAGTCGTTCCCATCCATCCCTAATTTGTACATTTAATATTATTGCCATGATAAAGTCCTCCTGAGGCGAAGGTGGCTGTGTTATCAGATGGCTTGTGATCATTTGATTGTTTAGTTGTAGCTGACGATTTCTGCACATCTGCCTTAAAATATGAATGACTAATGACTCTGGGCACAACTCTTGGATAGCTCAGTGGTACGAGCTTAAGCGTACTAAGCCCCAAAAGTCCAGAACTCGATTCCTGTGACCATGTGACATTTTTCAATCTAATTCAATATATTTAGATGGGGTTATCACCGTAGTTAACAACTTTAATAGCACAGCTATCTTATTAATTAACACAAAAGTTTAAATATTATTATCAAACTTTGCACACACAACCAACATTAATTTACCAATAGAATATGGACATTTTTGTTTAATGTTTTGGGTTGAATACACATTTTTTATTTTTGCTTTGATCTTTAAGTGCCCAAACTAAATAAATTCAACACCAACAATATTTTATTTGTTTGCAGGTAAAACAAAAGATTTATGATGCTGGTTTTATGTGTGATGTAGATGTGGATCCAGGTGACACCATGAATAAAAAAATCCGCAATGCACAATTGGCTCAGTACAACTTTATTCTTGGTAAGTGAGATCTATAAATTGGTCTTTTAACTCACTTAGTATACTACAGAGTTCCCTGGTTGGGTTTTCTTAGTTAAATTTGCACTTGTTACGCTATATTTCTTTATCTTTTAATCAATTTCCATTACTATAAAATCATTTCTTTAAGGTAAACCTCTTTTCGCTTTTTAAAGTAAATTTTTTTATATTTGGAAGAAGGTTCACAAAAGAAGGGTATAAACATATAAAAAGGAATGAACACAAAATATCTTTTACAATGAAAAGTAGAACACAATTTACATTTAACATTGCTGCCACTGGACAAAGAGGCAACCATTACCTCTTTGTCCAATGACAGTGATGTAAAGTGTGAACTTTTAATTGTAAAAGCCATATTGTGTTAATTCCCTTTTGTTTTTTTAGCCTTCTTTCCTATACCTTTCTCCAAATTTAAAATCATCTAGCCATTGGGCCTTCTCATTGTCAAAAATTATACCACAGAGTTGAAAGAGCAATGGCATGACACATATTTTATATTAAATATATGCTTGTTTCAACCATATTAAATAAAAACAAAGAACTGAGTTGACCTGAAAATTAGAGCTGGGCCGATCATCTATTTTGCCGATTAGTCCGATGCCGATCATTTGTTGCCGATTAGGCCGATTACCGATGCCGATTATTTTTGTTTTCAATTTTAATAATTTTAAAAACTGTTTCCATTTAAAACAAAATGTGCGTATGTGCGAGATTATTACATCCAATGTTTCATTTTTTGGGCATCTTTAACAAATCGAAATAAAACAACACCAATCTGCTAATATTTTATTTTATGATTATTAAATTTGTTACTTGTGAGTATTTTTATTTCTAATAACGTGCATAAATTGGAAAAATACCTATGGTAAATATATTTATTTTGATATATTTTGTTTGGAATGTTGGATGTGCTGTTTATTTCAAACCTTAGTCGCTAAGAACAAGCTAATTATTCCAAGATCACATACGAGAGAGCAGAGATAAAATATTATTTTTTAAGACTTAAAATATACCCACACATTTTCAATAATCGGCATAAATAATCGGAGATTCAAACACCGATCATCGGAATCGCGGGTTATGCGATGATCGGATTAATAATCGGCATCGGCCCAGCCCTACTGAAAATAGGTCACACCTTTTTTCCCAAAAGCATTCTTTATAAAACTTTAATGTGGCCTATAATCACACCCTTAGATGATACTAGGGATGGGCCCTCGAATCCTTAAAGATATTTGAGATCCGAGGATTCAATTTTATTCTTAATATGCAATCCCGTACAATTATAATAATTGTACAAATGACAGCAATAAGCCAACTACTGAGTCGAAGATGGCTGCGTTATCTGATAGCTCGTGATATTAATATAATCACACACTTGTAGCCGACAATTTCCACACGTCCATCATAGGCTCTGCTTTAAAATATGAGTGAAGAATGACCCTGGGCATGGGACGAATCCTGGATAGCTCAGTGGTCAGAGCATTGGCGTACTAATCCAAAAGTCTCTGGTTTGATTCCCGTGTCCAGGTGTTATTTTTCAATTTTCAGAATATCTAGATGGAGTAATCCTCACTAAAAGCAAAAATAATAGCTTTGGCTATTTGATTCTTATATAGTTTTCCATTTTAATGACATTTATCAAGGAAGGACTACCCTTATTTTTTACTAATCTTAAATAATAATGATAATACAAGCTTTGATTCATTATATTTACTTAGTTTCAATAAGAGTACCCTTTTAAAGTCATAATTAATTAATTGTAAGTCTGAGTTAATATTGTAATTATCAGTAGCTCACTTTGTTTTCAATACTTAGCGTCTTACTAACCATTCAGGCTGTATGCTCACATAATAATTATGCTAATGGGTTAGGGATTGGGAAGGTTGTATATAGAGGAAGTGAACCCGCATATGTGTGGAGGGAGAGTGGAAAATTGTTTAGGGGAAACCCCCCTTAGTTCACCCAATCGATATTCAAACTTCAATTCTCCCGTCCTCTGCAGTCTAGCTCAACCTAAACTAGCGCGTTAGCTAACTACGCCACCAAGGCGGGTTTTTGTTTGCAAAGTTATACACCTAATATCTACCACACTGATAATACTTTTAAAAGAGTTTTCTTGTATGACTAGATCTTATTCACCAAAGTTTCTTTTTAACTATCAAACTAAGAGTTGAGCCTAATCCACTATTTTACGAATCCGAATCTCTAATTTACCTTTGAATCTTGAATTTGAATCCTAATCTTGGAAAAAATTATGGACCTAAGAGGAAATATAAATACAATATAATAATAATAATAATAATAATAATAATAATAATAATAACAAACAACAACAATAACAATATAAAATAATAATAAAACATAATAATTAATAATAATAATAAATAACAAACAACAATAACAATATAAAATAATAATAAAAACTTAATAATAATAATAATAATAACAATAAAATTATTATTATTATTATTATTATTATTATTATTATTATTATTATTATTATTATTATTATTATTATTATTATTATTATTATTATTATTATTATTATTATTATTATTATTATTATTATTTATTATTATTCACTCTAATGCTGGTAATTTTTTTGTAATAAACTACCTTCCTGATTCCAACCCATTAAATTAAGCTGTTAATAACTTTAGTGTTAAGCATTGTAACCAAAACTGAATTCATGTTGGTGTGCATTCACATGCACCTCCTACTACTCCTACTAAATTATTATTTTTTAGTTGTCGGTGAGAAAGAAAAGACCGCTGGAACAGTGAATGTACGTACGAGAGATAACATAGTTCACGGAGAGTTCTCGGCTGACACTGTTGCTGAAAAATTTGCAGTACTCAAAAATAACAAAGTTATAGCAAGTGAAGAAAATTTCTGAAATTTGGGTGTGTTATGTTGTGATAAAAGAAAAAAAAAAGAAAAAAAGGTAAGACTTTAAGGTATGTAATGAAATTTATTCGTAACTGTTTGGATGCCTAGAACCTAATGTTAATTTGGCATCTTCCTCCAGTTCAGTTTATGTAGTAGGGATTAAGTTGCTAATTGACAGCTTTAACTAAAATGTATATGCATCTTATAAAAGTATATTTCAACACAATGAGTAAATCTATCTGGACCCTTCGTAGCATGTTTAGATATGTTCTTCATAAAAGTTTGAGTATGAATCTCACCACGGCCAAAATATTTGCTGATGGCTGGAGGAATTGGTGTTGTGCTTGTTCAAGAATTAAATTAGTTTGTAATGGGGGGTCGGGGGGTGTATGGTCCACTGTTCCATTTTTGAAGCGAAGTCAAATTGGATAAAATGAAATATTCTTGGAAGCTGAATCAAAGTTTGAATATACAACAACAACAAATTGTCGGGAAAAAATATATTGCATAACTATTAACTTGTTAAATTAATTATCTTAGATGTTTGTCTTGTATTGTATGTACGCTTTATTTACCGTGAATGGTAACAGTCTATACTTTGGCCCTATATTATAAGTTAGCTTCGTGTTAAGAGCATTAACATACTAAGCCATAGGTCCCAGGTTCTCTTCCTGTGTGACCTTGTCCATGGGTTATTTGTCAATTTAGAGAATGTGATATTTAAATGGGGCTATGGAATAGTCGCTATTCCCATCTGTAACAATTTGGTTATTTAATCCCACATGATATTCACAGTCATACAGTTGTTGTTTTACTATTGGCAGTATGAAGCCCTCCTGAGTCCAAGATGGCTGTGTTATCTGCTAGCCTGTGATCAAAATTGATCACTCATATATAGCTGATGATTTATGTGCATCCACCAGAGACTCATTAGTTAAGAATGACCCTGAATAGCTCAGTGATAAAAGCATTGGCATAGGTACTAATCCAAAAGGTCCCGTGTTCAATTCTCGTGGCCAGGTGTCATTTTTAAAATTTAAATAATATCTAGTTTATAAGTAGTATTATGATATAGACGGTTGGTTTAGAAGGTGCACAATAATAATAAAATTTTTCCAATTTTTCACTGGAATGCGGCCCCTCCTATCCTAATGTTTATTAACATGTAGTGTTTTCATGCACAAATGGATGTTCCTTATCTTGTAAAATACTCCTTCATGTATCCCTTGTTTACATCACATTTGTTTTACTTTGCAGGTCAAGATCTTTCAACCAAAGACGTATGATGAGCTTTCAAGAGCAACTTCACTTTATATTTATCACTCATGGCTTAAATGATAACTTATTTAATAAGGATTAAAATAAAACATTGCTCAAAGTGGAGTTTAATAATTTGTAAGGAAACAGTATTACTATTATTATTATTATTGATATATGAAAAAAGTGCATTGAGCAAAAACATTTAGTGATAAATAAAATGATAGAATATTAGGAAAATGGTAGAGCACAAATAAAAGTAACAACACTGACACATATTTACACACACTTCAATATTTCGATGCTATTGTAGCATCTTCCTCAGGAAGTAGTAATTATACTGAAACTCTCCGTAAGCGAATGAATGGACACCGCCATGACACTAAAATTAAGAATCCAGAAAAACCAGTTTCAGCACACGCCACCAATCATAACCTCAACTTTGAGAACTGCTACACTGTCAAGGTGTTAAAATCATTCCACAAGACACAATGTAATATGTCTCAGTTAAGAAGATGGGAACTGGCACATCAATGGATCACAAAATCTAGAAAACCACCTAACCTAAATATTCGCTAATCTCAACCCAGAAACTACACCAGCACCACCTACCATCCATAGAGCAATAGAGAATCATTCAGGGAATTTCAACTCCACCAGAGAAGTTTTCATCCTCACCAATCAAGTTGGCATCACTGAAGACAACATCCTGTCCAGTATAATTACTACTTCCTGAGGAAGATGCTACAATAGCATCGAAATATTGAAGTGTGTGTAAATATGTGTCAGTGTTGTTACTTTTATTTGTGCTCTACCATTTTCCTAATATTCTATCATTTTATTTATCACTAAATATTATTATTATTATTATTGAAAAATTGCTATCATTAAATAAGTTTTGATTCACACCATTGGAAAAAATAATAAGATTTAACTACTAAATGTGGTGACAATAAAGATGATTGATACTAATTTGTATATATATTAGAGATGATTATTTTGAATCCTTAAGAATATTAACAAACTAAATTTTGAAAGGAGAAAAGAATGGTAGGAAACACAACGAAACACATGATTATGTAATGTTCGGGGTACATCATTCCGCTTCTTCAGCAAGTGTGTAGGCCTTGCCCTTCAGTACTACTTTCAATGTTTAGTTCAATATAGCTGTTTGGTGCCTTTTTCCTTTGTAAGAATATAAATTATATGCCATTTAGGAAAAAAAAAATATCTTTCTTACTTTTTAAATTTTGGATCAAAATTATTTTTAGAGATATTATACACTCTATCTGTGGTTAGCCCAATTTAATTACAGGATTAAATTTTAAAAAACATACCCAAGACTATTAATGTACAGCTTTACTTAATGTATGAATGTTATAATAAATGGATTATAACAAAATATTATATTGGCCTATACAATTAGTTAATATTCCAATGGCAATTTAAGAAGTGTACTATACTATATTAAACTTCTTAACATGTTTTCTGATATGCAAATTCTTAAATTAGTAGATTTGAACCATCTCTAATATATGTATGTAATGATAAAAAAATAATACAATTTTAAATTGTATGAATAATGTTTAGTACACAACTTTGCTTTGAAATTGGATAATCTACCGATAAAAAGTTTTAATCAATGTCACCAACATCTATTATATTGCAAGTTAGTTTTATTGACCTTTTGACGGCCAACCTGAATATGAATATAAATGTGAGGCACAGTTGCATATAATAATGTTGCCGACACTGGTATGTTGAGTGACGATAAAAAAAAATGAGGATGGGGTCTAATCCTCTACTTCTCAAATCCAAATCTTAAATTATCTTTCGAATCCTCAGATCTTTAAACAAGTACAATTTTATTCACAGTGAAAATATTTAAAATCTTATTTAAAAAGTTTATTAAGAGATTAATATCACTGACAAATGCTATTTTGTTAGTAATGTCTAATACATCATAAACACAAAGAAACTTTTCTATAGTAAATTAAATATATTAATACAAATTTATCCTTTTTTGTGATGTTGTTACTCTCCCAACTACAAGAGTCTATATATATATATATCCTTTAACCAATTTCTTAAAATTATTTGAAGTCAAGGTCTTTATAATTATTTTTGAGACACTTTTTTTGAGATTTTTTATGAATCTTAATACCAAAGGATTTGAGCATCCCATCTCTAGAAAGAAAAAAAAATGTAATAGTAAAACATTATTTATTCTGGATAATGTTTTTCTTTTGTCTGTCTTTATAAAGTTTGCAGCTTAATCCTTCCTTGCACATATTTGACTATGGCTTCATAACCTTCATCCTATTACAAGTTAATTCTCTCATATATCTCTATAAGGAAAACCTCTTTTCGCTTTATGAGGTGATTGTATTATATTTGGAAGAAGGTACAGGAAAGGTGGATAGAAACATATAAAAGGGACGAACACAATATGGCTTTTACAGTGAAAAGAAGAATACAGTTCACACTCTACATTGCTGCCATTGGACAAAGAGGTAATGCTTGCCTCTCAAAGAAAATCGAT
This sequence comes from Timema podura, assembly GCA_033556935.1. Classification (NCBI taxonomy): domain Eukaryota; kingdom Metazoa; phylum Arthropoda; class Insecta; order Phasmatodea; family Timematidae; genus Timema; species Timema podura. The sequence continues at coordinate 63,845,366 of JAVRXN010000009.1, forward strand.
CGTCACCGCCCAATCCTCCGACCTAGGTTTCATTCCATCGTAACTCATCAGGGAGGAGTGTGAAACGCGCAACGCAACTTCCTAAAAGAGGAAACAAAAAAAAATACAAAAGGGAGAAAATTGAAAATTGTAAAGAATGCTAGAACACATAGATAGCAACATGTAAAATATATAACATAAAGGACAAACACAGGAAATGGACATTAGATGTGAATATATAATATATCTCTATAAGGTAAACCTCTTTTCGCTTTATGAGGTAATTGTGTTATATTTCTTCCAAATATAATATTAAAGTTAATTCTCACATGTGTTTAATAAATCAGCTTTACTTATTAGCATTTGCTTTTGAATATTATTCAAGTTTAAAACTGTTAGAGACATTTTCCTGCAGATGATATGTGATACATTGTTATGATACAATGCTTATGTAATGCCATTATTAATCTTTTGCAAACTAATGATAGGTGGGTTTTCTGGAGTTGTGATATCACAATAAATTGTGTTGCTATATTAGTTATCAGGTTTTCACTTTTAACTAAGGTAATTTACCCTGTATTTTTATTTAGCACCGCGTCTTACTACCCGTTCGGGTTATACGCTTAAGTACTAATTACACTAATGGATTAGGAAGTGGGAAGGTTGAATTTAGAGGAAGTGAACCCGCATTTGCGTGGAGCGAGAGTGGAAAACCATTTAGGAAAAACCACCCCCAGTTCACCCGACCGAGATTCGAACCTCGATCTCCCCGTCCTCGAAGGTCTGGCTCAACACGACTGGCGCGTTAGCCAACTACGCCACCGAGGCGGGTAATTTACCCTGTAATGGTTACATTTATTTCCTTTTAAATACTCAAAGATTTTCTGAAACTATTTAGTTCTTTATTATATTATTCATTTATTTTAATTTACTACTCTTAAAGATTAAGGTATACTTTTTAATATTTTAATTTTCAATCATCTCTGTACAGTGATAATCTTATAACATAAACTTAAATGAATAAAGCACCTCACCTACAGATTCCGTAAGCTCCACATCTCTATAGCTCTAGAGTCCTTAATGATTATTAGAAATGGAAATCACGTCTTCACAGTCCATAACCTTAGTCAAGCGACCATATACCAACCGATGAGAATGTTATTAGATTAATTACTTAACATATTTCAGAAACTAGCTCTCACTGCTACAGGAAGATTCTTTAGGTTCACAATCAGCCTTTCAGCCCAAACCAAAAACAACATTTTACTACTTAACATGTAGAAGCTATTTATGGCAGTTAAGAGTTGTTGTTGTTGTTGTTGTTATTATTATTAACAATAATAATAGTAGTAGTTATAATAATAACTTCAAAATATAATATATTTGAGGTATGTAACTTACACTTTCTGAACCGGCTGATTACATCACCACACGAGAGTTTCAATGAGCGAGAGCGAAAGGGCCTACCGAGATTACCGGGAAAGGTATTTTCACATATCTTCCAGAGTTTTTGTACATGCCACAATCGAGATGAGACCGAAAGCTTCACCTCCCCTCGGAAGGAAGTTGTGCTACAGATTTTTATCGCTCAAGAAAAATCCGTTGACTTTGGTTGGGTTTGAACCCACGAACATCGAGTCCTTAGACGAGCACTTTACCCCAAAACCACCAAGGTCAACAAATAAGTCGAATTCTTTTAATTTCTACTCCAGTATGATTCAGTTAAGTGTGCTGGTTATTCCTCCTCATTTAAACTAGGATAGGAATGAATAAGTGAAAAGATAACAGAAAGGCTCAAGAGAACCGGTTAACACAATCCAGAAATGTGTACTAAAAGATAACACCATATTTGGTCTTATCACTCGAGTTACTTTTACACAACATCAAGCAATTCAATGTTAATTTTAGGTCTGCTTTTAATGGTAATATTAATAGAACAAGTAAGAAATAATTTCACACAAAGCACTGAGCTTGAGGTGCATTCACAGTGTAACCAGTGGTCGACCTGCATATATTTATGTATTGTAAAATTATAGTAATTGCGCAACCTGCTTGATAGTCCTCATTACATGCAACATTAATACAATGTGGGATAGTCTACCTTGCCTCTGTTTTAGTGATGAAATGACAATTCCCTAGCCCAGCGGTTCCCAAAGTGTGCTCCGCAAAGAGAATGGAGAGAAAAACAAATAAAATAAATGTAGCAAGATCTCAAAACTGTGTGTTTTTGCAGCCATGAATTGTGTTTAGGTACTGTAAGAGTTGGGTATAAATTATTCAGCTCTAGCAGCGTGCTGTGAATCATTGTAGATAGCAATTATTATAAAGCCAAAGTGCATATTGTCATGCGTCACTTCAGTCAGCTTTGGCCGCCCGCACTTTAATGGAACTGTGAACAACATCTAAAACGTCGGCGAAGTACACAGAATGCACATGGCAAAACCAGACAGATACCCGACAGTGTCAGCTAACCACGTCTCTGTGAGAACTTTGCCGCCACGCTTTCAGATATGATGGTTAGCTTCGAATTTTTTGGGAATACTGTTGTAATTCGGTAGGCGAAAATATCGTCACCCTTATGCCAAAGACACGTATGTGCAAAATTGGTGTTTTGATTAAATGATATTTAACGCTCCGATAATTTTTAATGACTTTCAAAGGGAAAAATTAAGTTTAGGCTATATCAAAATTTAAGCTATTTAGAACTAAAAAAACATTTTTTGTGCTTTTGCTATACAATAATATATCGACTAACAACTTTAAAAATTCAGTTGGGTAGAAACAGCCAAAAAGCACTTGGGTACCTTTGGCATCAGGGCAACGATAGTGCTCCGTGATGAATTTCTCTACTTTAAAAGTGCTCCGCGATTCAAAAAGTTTGGGGACCGCTGCCCTAGTCTATTAGTTTAAAAAAAAATTTTGTTCCTATCCTTTTCAAAGTGTCCAGATTTAATTTCAATGTGAGTTGATGTATTATGATTTTTTATTCATATTATAATACATTGTAGTGAGATGTTTTAATAACAAGAATAGTAATAGTTTTAAAATTTCAGCCATTACATTTAATTATCTAATATTATTTTAACTGATCTTCTATGAGATGATTTTGTAAATAAAAAAATAATTGGAATAATTTAATCAATTTTCTCTACAAATTCACGGGTTGTCTAAGGTTTGAAATTGTGTGCTAGTATTTAAATTTATTTTTGAGTTATTGGTAGAAATTACTACAAGTTTTATCTTTGTTTGCCCGAAAGTTTTCTGTCGTGGGTGCAAATCGATGTGCCATTGCAATAAGATATTGTAATGCTATCTATCAATGAACCACTGTACTTTTATCCAGTCTGAATACTTCATATTGAAGCTAATAGGTGGGACTACCAGTTCATTGCTATACTAGGACCATAAATAAAGCAATAAATGAGAAAATAAGTTAGTTGCGAAAATATGTGTTGGATAAGAGTATACAAATAGAAAAATGGCTGTGGGGTCTGTGTAGATCGCTTTGCTAAACACATGCCAGGGAATGGCTTAAGATATGGCCGACATGATTGGTTGAATAGTCTTAAGGGCAGAGGTGTAGTGAATGAGAAGTGAGATTCTCTCTCTCAAGCTTGCCACTGTGTTTAAGATTCTTTTTGACTATGTGTGTGTATTTTTACACGTGAAAAAAGTTTTTCAAAATTTATAAAGAATTTCTTACACTCCACCATAAGCCAGAAAAGATTGACAAATGTTGATCACAACTATTCAAAGAAGATGAATTTTGATGTAATTCATCGTTTTACAAATTTTAAGGCTAGAAAGCAAAGACTATAAATCTTTAAGGAACAGGCTAAGTATTGAGACTGAATTTTTTTTAATAGAATTAAATTATTTGTTCACTGAATTCCCAATCACTTGAATTTTTTTCTTATTTTCAACTTGTTTGTGAAACTAGGTACTGTACTGTTTAAATATATCATTGAAAATTTATTATGTGTGTGTTTGAATTCAACGGTTGTTTATGGGGGGGTGCCAAAGAACCTGCCCCAGGTGTCAAATGCTCTATATCTGACACTCGTCACATACAATGTTCAGTTGGTCATAAATACATAAACTATCTTCATGAGCCCCTGGTTGTAAAAAAAGATATTTTGCAGGTAAGTTTTTGTCATTTTAAGTTGTATTTTATTGATTTACATCATTCTTGAGTCATTTTCAATATGTTTTGTCATTTTTGGATAATTTTAAGGGATCAATATTGAAAGTATATCTATAAACACTAGCAATATCTTATAAATGCATACTTTTTTTCATCACACAATGATCTGAATGAGAAGATAATGTCGGCAATGAACACTGTATCCTGTTTGTATGGCTGTAAAATACACATTCTTGGGAGACACTGCAACAAAACTCGAGAGGGTTGCGTTGGGAGGGGGTAGCTATTACTTATGAAACTGATATTCTTAAATCAATGCTATAGTGAGCAAAATACAAGAGCTTGCTAGTTAAATGCTTTCCATTGCATATACAATTATTGAGAGAAGGAAGATATGACCTCATGTGCCAGAAAGCAAAGGAACTGGGAGGGAATGAAAACAAAGGTGTGCGAAACATAGGAATAGAAAACCCCAAAGGTCAGTTACTGACGGATCATAAAGAGGTTCTCATGCTGATGACGAGATTGGGGTTCAAATTCCAGATGGGTCTACCGAGGTTGGTTTTTCCCTAAAGGGCTTCCACACACTCCTTCCAAGCAAACGTGGGTAGATTATCTCTAAAATGTTTCCTTCCTTATCCCTACCCCATTAGAGCATTTATCAAATATACTTATAGCCTGAACAATTTAAGACGTGGAGCTTAAAAAAAGTTTTGATTTTCAAGACTCATTAAAAAACATAAATAATAGGTGACACAATAGACTAGTCCCCTAAGTGGCAGGCTCTCTGGTCCGAAAACTTTCGCCAATCGCTGGTCTAGGGATACAAAAATGAATTATTATGAGTGGTATTATCAGAAAAATGGGGGAGAATTAACCCCCAAACACGAAATTTGGCATTAGTGTTCTTTGTAAAAATCTAAGAGATATGCGTTCGGGGATTTTTTGAGATTTTTGTGTAATTTAATCCCTAAGGGGGTGAAGTAGAAGGAGGTGGTTTTTCCGAATCTTCTAAACCACTTGAGCTGGAAAGATAAATTTTTGTTAGAGAAAGGTTGCCGCGGGTCAAGTGAACAGAATAAACAAGATAATGCAATAAAACAAACATTATTCAGCACAATAAAATTACATGTGACAAAGTCTCTGGCTGTGTCTGAATAGTCCGCACTTGTGCACCTTAATAAAACACGTTTCTGGCGCTCTAAAGTACATAGGGTGCATGAGTGATAAGACTTTTCAGACAGCATAGTACACTTAGAGCTAGCTGGTGGCCATTTATTAATGTTTCCATGGCAACGAATTCAACTTTTGATAGTGTTTTGTTCCCTATGTGCACTCTATAGTGGTGTTATAAAATTAGTAGATGAATGCAAGCGTGAATATTTACAAATTCTTGAGTACAGCAGAGACAAAGGAAACGCAAATAAAAGGCCGTGCAAAACGTAGGGCTACCAAAAATTATGTAAATATTTCTGTATCTATTTATAGTATTTAGCATTAGAAATACAAATGTAAATTGTTATTTTCCTGTCACTAAACCTCTTATAATATTGATAAAAGATAATTCTTAAATTATTATTTTTAATTAAAAAAAATTAAACTAAAAAGTATATTTACTAAAAAAAAAAAAAGAGAGACGTTTATGCTACAGAAAGAATTTTAGCCTACTGACAAATGTAAATTAATAAATTACACAGCATTACAAATTATTCATTTAACAGTTTAAGTTAATCTATTCCATTTAAAAACGCTATTTTAACTAAATTGATCAATAAGGTGCACATCAAATGTGGCCTTTAGTAAAGTGCGCTCTAAGGAGTGCATCAGCACACTTTAAGAGAACTCGGACAACATCAAAAATGACTTCTGGTCTCTCGTCATGGATGTGCGTCCCAAACTTATAACGGGCATGACTCTATCTCGCATGTCTATTGTCTGGTAAAGATACGCGCTGCGCGTGCGTACGCTTAAACATGGCTGCACTAAACAACCACAACTCGTTATAAAAGAATACCAATTCCAACACTTCCTCTCAATTTGGTTGTCAAAAGAAAGTCTCAAGCCATTCTGGCTGATTCCATGCATTTCATGTGTTTAACTTTGGGCAGTCCTTTATTTAAGAAGTCTGCAACTTGATCGTCCTTTGAGATGCGAAGCAAACGAAGTTCCTTGCGTTTGAGTACGTCCCTCACGAAGTGATGACGGATGTCAATGTGCATGCTCCTAGCATGGAACATTGTATTCTCCACCAACTTCAATGAGCTTCTGTTGTCGCAAAAAATAACCAAGTTGCCAAAGCCCATCACGACGAGAAATAGCTGCAAATAAACGTTTTCCTTAACGCTCTCTGACAGAGCCATGTATTCTGCTTCTGTCGTCGACAATTCGCTGTTTTTTTATTCCCAAGATATCTGTCCACCATGTAGCATGAATATTGAAAATGTACTCTGTGTAAGACCTCCTTTCTTCGGTACAACTTCCCCAGTCTGCAAGTACAAATCCTGTGACTGGTCCTGGATCTTAGCCATAGGTCAACCACACATTGATGGAACCCTTTAGATAGCGTAATACATGCTTGGCGGCCTTCCAGTTATCGGTATCATAGCAGTTTTTAAACTGCCCAGACTGCTTACAGCAAATGATATGACAGGCCTTGTAGTCTATGCCAAGTACGTAAGAGCCCCAACCAGCTCACGGTACGGAAGCCTTAGATCTTCTTTCGAATGATCTTCGTTTCTCCTTAGCTTCAAGCTTGTATCCACGGGTGTGGCTACAGGTTTGCATTCGGACATGCCGAATCGCGAAAGCAGATCGCGTACGTAGCCATGCTGGTGCATTGTCACCTGCCCTTCTGTCTGGTTAATCTCTATCCCCAGGCAAGATTTTGCATAGCCTAGATCCTTGACTTCGAAGTGGTCAGCCATTCTCCTTCCAAGTTCAGCAATCCCCTTCCTGTCACGGGAGGCGATTAGGATGTCATCAACGTATGTCGCCATTAGTATAATGTTTTCCTCTGAACCAATATGGAACAAACAAGGGTCTGAGACTGAAGGCGTCGCACCCAGACTTCTCAAGGTTTCATCAAGCTTGAAGTACCAGCACTTTCCAGCTTGTCACAAACAGTAAAGCGATTTCTTCAGGAGGCAAACCTTGCCCCCCTGCTCAATTCTTCAAGTATGGTCTTTGCCTTAATCCCGATCTGACTCTGGCTCTCCGAATCAACAATATCCTGAAGGATTTCTTGTAAATTCTTCGGTGATTTCATATAAACCTTCTAGATGTCCATTTAAGTATGCAGTTTCCACATTAAATTGCCTAATCTTCATTCCTTATTGGGCTGCAATGGATGCCATGAGACGAATGGAACCTATTCGAGCCACTGAAGCGAATGTCTGTGTAATGAACGCTGGGTTTCTGACTAAAACCTTGGGCAACCAAGCGTGTTTTTTTATTATTTCGAGCCTTCCACTCGATAGGAACTTGTTCCTTAGAACAATTCGGCTGCCGACAACTTTGTGAACTATAGGACGATCAATGATTATCTAAGTCCCGTTCCTCACGATGGATTTCATCTCAGTGCCAATGGCTTGACGCCATTCGCCCGCATCGGGATCGCACATTGCTTCTTTCATAGGTATTTCCGAGAGAAACGCCTGCTCCGTTCCCTCAGCGTTTTTGGCCAGACTTGAAATGACTTCTGTCTTCCCCTCGAACCTGACCTGACCTTCCTTGGACGGCCACGGCCCCTTGATGTGTGATCAATTTCCTGACGCACGTATATGTCAAGTGCCGTGTCTTCGGGGGCGGAAGAAAAGTCCCCAACTTCACCCGATCCATCAAGTGATGGTGTATACGTTTCGACGATGTTGTCGAAGCCGAGGAATACCTCGTCGTCGTCGTCATCGTCGTCGTCATCGTCGTCGTCCTCATAGTGTGTGATTGGCTGATCATTTTCAGTGTAGTACCTTGAAGGCAATTAAATGTCCACAAATCATCGAGCTTGTGTAGAGTATTTGCCCTACGTGTCTCCTTCCCGGACAGTTTGAGTGTCAGCTATCCAACGAGGCTTGTCATCCTCTATGAATTTGACGTCACGGCTTATCACCACGTGGTACGTCTTGGACTCGACTGCATAGCCAAGGAAGATCCCTTCCTGTCCACGAGAGTCAAACTTTCCTCTTCCGTGTTCTCTATCCATTTAGAGCACTACACTTCCAAACACTCTGAAGGAAGACACGTCCGGCACTCAACCGGTCCATTTCAAGTATGGTTTTCGACCACCCAAGCTCTTTGTTGGTAGGCGACTTCAGAGATAATTTGCAGTACTAACCGCCTCAGCCCAAAAGGAATTGGTCATATTTGCTTCCATCAGAAGGCTCCTAGTGACGTCAAAAAGAGATCTATTCTTTCTTTCCGCCGTGCCGTGCCGTTTTGCACCGGGTTGTATGGGACAGTCAACCTCCTAGTGATCCCTCGCCTTTTCAAGTACTCGTCAAACTACTTGTTGGTGTATTCTCCACCATTGTCAGACTGCAAGCACTTGACAGTTTTACCCATTTTGTTCTCAACGAGGGCTATATACTCAATAGTATCTTTGAGTACTTCAGCCTTTGACCTTAAAAATCGAATCTCGCACCATCTGTTGCTGTTGTTGATAAATTCGACAAAATACTTCGCTCCTCCCATGGACGTTGTCCTCATGGGTCCGTATACATCTTAGTGTATCACATCCGACGTCTGTGTGACGGTTTGATTTGCTGGGAAACAGGGCCCTTGTCATCTTTCCCCGTATACAAATGTCACAGTTAAACTTGCTGAATCCACCAGCACAACTCCCTTCACGACACCTTTACGAAAGGCGTCCGCGATGTCCTTCGCATTGGTGTGACCCACGCGTCCTGTTTGAACTCACGCACGTAGTACAAATCGTCGACTCTGACAGCACTTAGTACAGTATTCTCCTTCGAGTCTTGTATAATGGCACTGTCTTTTTGAAACCAAACATCGAATCCACGATCCGTTATCTTACTGACCGACAACAGGTTCGTTCTCAAGTTTGGTACATACATTGCGTTGTCTAGCGTTACGTTCCTTTTGTCACCGAATACGTCCGCCACTAACTGTGCTTTGCCTATGCCTGCCATATCAGCTGTTGCGCTGGGCGCGGGGTTTAGCGCGCTGTGCCTGGTGTCATACATTTCGCGAAAAAGTTCTGTCTCATTGCACAAGTGCGTTGTCGCGCCGTTGTCCAGACACCACTTCCGTTTGGCTCGTTAGACTTGCATGCCGAAACATTTAAACATGCGTTATCCACACATTTCGCACTTTCCTTGTTGTCCTTGCTTTGACACTCGTTTGCCTTATGCCCATGCTTTCAGCACTTAAATCATCGTATTACTTGCACGCCTCTCAGTTTTGCGCAGTCACTTTCATTCACTTAGTGTTTGTCTTTCCGATCGTGCCAGCCAGTCGTTCAACTTGTCTACCGAGTCGAAAAAACTGTTCAGATGCGCGCGCACATCACTAATGTCCGCCATTTTCTGTGACGTTAACTTCTTCAAAAGGGTTGCCTTTCCCGCCGAACCTTTAGATTGATGTATCTCTTCCTAATTTCCACCACATTTCACGCGACGTCTCGCAATTTTTCACTTGCTTGAATTCGCTCGAGGATATAGACAAAATTATGTCTGACCACGCCTTCATATCATTGCGCATCCATTCTTGCACATTGGCTTCGTTGGCACAATAATTCAACTTGGGTTTTAACGCGCCACCGTTCACGAACTCCCATAAATCGGCTTTAATTAACACGGCCTGCATTTGCAGTTTCCACTTATCATAATTGTCTTTGCCTAGAAGTTAAATCCTTGATACGTTCGCGGTGTTCATGGCGTCGATCTCGGAACTCTCGCGCGTGCGTTTATCTTTGATGTTAAACTTATTCTCTTACACTACACTCGCGAACCTGGGCCCATAACCTGTTAGAGAAATTTCGCCAATCAAGTGAACCGAATAAACAAGATAACACAATAAAACTAACATTATCCAGCACAATAAAATTACGAGTGACGAATTCACGGATGTGTGTCCAAACTTAAAACGCATGACTCGGCTATCTATTGTCTGGTAAAGATACGCGGTGTGCATGCGCACGCTTAAAGATGATGCACTAAACAACCGCAATTCGTTATAAAAGAATACCAACATTCCAATAATTTTAGCAGAAAGGTTCTTTTTATGTAAAGGGCGAGAGTTATCTTTCTTTTTCTTTTTTGAATCAATCCTTAAGGGGGTTATTTTTCCGTAACTTCCAAACGCTTGAGCTGGAAATATAGAATTTGGCAGAGAGGTTCTTTTAAAATAATGGCCCAGAAAATTCTGGGATTTTTCTAAATTTAACCCCTAATGGGGTGGAGTGGGGAGAGGGAGATTTTCCTTTATCCTCCATTGAGTACACGCATTTCCGAAACTGAGTAAGAAACACCAAATTTGACATGAATGCTCTTTGTCAAAATCGAAAACATTTATGTGTTAAGGAAATTTAAGGATTTTTCGAAATATGACCCTTAGGGGAGTGAAGCGGGGAGTGAGTGGTTTTTATAATATATAATATAAAACTCTTGAGCTGGAAATATGAGATTTGGCAGAGAGGGTATTTTAAGGTGACAGACCAGAGGATTTTTGGAATTTTTCAAAATCCATCACCTAAGGGGTGAAGTGGGAGGGGGTGGTTTTGATATATTCTCCAAACCACTTGAGCTGGAAAGATGAGACTTGTCAGGAAGGTTCTTTTTTAAGTAAAACTTTTTTTTTTTTCAAAATTAACCTTTAACGGAGTGAAGCGGGGAGGGGGTGATTTTTCCGTATATTCCAATCCCCTTGAGCTGGAAAGATGAAACGTATTATAAAACAATCCCTTGCAAAGAACGAGATATTTAGCAATTATTTAATAAAGCCATACTTAACAATTTATTTTTTGTGTGAAAACTAAAGCTATAGTTTTTATAGACTTTAATTCTAAGTTTACCAAATACACTATGGAAAAATATATTAAATGCTAAAGTGGAAATGAGTGTGTGTGAGTGTTTATAATCACGTTTGTGATTATGTATATTATGTACAAATACAATATACATAAATCTTAATATATAATCACAATAACACGTATATAGTATATAGCTTATCAATATTTATACCGGTATATACGTAATTTAATTTCAACGTGTATTGTTATTTTTCTCTCCATAGTGAAAATATATATATATATATATATATTTAATTTTTTCCCTGTAACAACTAATTAATAATTAAATTATGTATTCTAAATAAAATTATAATATCTAAAAAGTTTCAACCGTGTTCTAAAATAATTTATGTTGACGAGGTAATTTGTTCTAAGGATGACATTTTTTATGCCGGGATCACGATCAACTTAACGTAAAGGTTCTCCTCGTGTTTTTAAATGAAAGCGATCACGATGCAGTTAACTTAACGTTCACTTGTATTTCACTTAACTTATGTAGCATTTGGCTACAAGAGTAGAAGAGTCATGTCATTAAAAGTATACAACTTATCCGGTTTCACCATCCCAGCTTCAATGCACTACAAGTCGGAGATAAACAATAACACGTGCAGCTTAGCCAAGACGCAATAAAGACTGACCGCCGCCTCAAGGTTCGAAAGGCGCCCACTGGCTGCGTAGTGAAAGTGTTCCAAAGATCGTAATTGTGAAGATATGCTGGTCTACCTTATTGTAGAAAGGTCCAGTTCCATGGAGAATATAGTGGAAGCAATTGTGGCCATGCGCATCCCTTCCTTGGTGATCCATAGGTCTTCCCCTCCTAATATCCCGTTCTCCAATGTTCTCTGGGTTTTCTTGTGCATATACGGGGCTACTTGTCGTCACTCTTGGTCACTCACTCTAGTAATAGCTTAATTGAGGAATAAGAAGCTGAGGCTTCGTGTTGATAAATGTAAGAACAAATTATATTTTGGCTTAATATTAATTTTATATAAACATGCTTTGTTTTTAACTTTTCAAAATTCTCGTTTCGACCATTATTTAAAATATTTAAAATGGGTAAATTATTTGTCATTAAATCTTATGTCGATGGTTAATTTTTGTCAAGAATTAAAAAAAATCGAATTTTGGTGAATATCGATAGTTAGATTTTGGTGTAAAATCGATACTAAGATTTTGTGGAAATATCGATACTTAGATTTTGTGGAAATATCGATACTTAGATGTTGTGGAATATCGATACTTAGATGTTTGTGGAAATATCGATACTTAGATGTTTGTGGAACTATCGATACTTAGATGTTTGTGGGAATATCGTTATTTAGATATTTGTAAATGTTGATACGTTAATGAGGGAAGTTATGGACTCATTAGATAAATTGTTAAGAGAGATATAATTTTGTAATTGTCTTTTGGAGCGATTATGTAAATTTGTAATGTGGTCAGTGCAGAAATAAATAGTATTGTTAGTATTAAATGTTGCTCATGTTATGGTTTGAGCTTGAAGCCGCATTTAACTTTAAAATTGTTCTTTAATCCAAGCATTCATATTCGTAATGGATATAGTTGTATTATAAATCTACGGCTATCAGAATAATTTCATTAGCTTCTCTATTTGTCGTTCATGCATATTCATTTTTTATATTCAATTAAATATATTTATAATAAATATCAACAAAATATCTTCAAGTTTTCTTTAAATTGTCATGATACCCTTAGGTTGTTTTTATGTATTTCCCTATTTTTTGCTTTTGAACATATATATATAATTAGAGTTACATTGAGGAAGGCCGTCTATTTATTATTCCCGCAACTGGTGTGAGTTGCGCGCTCTGAGTTTCGAATGTTCGTCCTAAGATATTCAAAGTCAGAACTCCAACCACTCACTCCTATTGCTCTTTTTCTGCCCCTATTTTATCATCTTATCGTTTGGGCCTCCTTCTACATTTTATTTTGGTTAAGGAGGGTTCACTTAATAAATGTCTAGGAAGGTAGGGAGGTATTTCACGTTAAGTGAACGTTACATGAAGGGTATCACGTGATCTAGCCAGCCAATCATTATGCGATTGACATCTACAGAGAGCTATTTAGTAGTTCATTTGTTGGTTTTATGACCAACTATAATACACAATATATTTCACAACTCATAGTATTATTAGGCTAAAGTAGATTTAAGATAAAACTAAAATAGAAAAGCTAAATTTATCGAAAAAGTTTAATGAAAAATGTGTATAACATCGATATAAAACAGTATTATGTATGAATACACATTGACAGATACAGTAATGCCGGGATCACGATCAACTTAACGTTAATTTAAAGCTAACTTAATGTAACTAAACGTAAAGGATCTCCTCGTCTGTTCAAATGGAAGCGATCACGATGCAGTTAACTTAACGTTAACTTGCAGCTAACTTAACGTAAGAGATGCCTTGAGAGGTCTTTTACTTCAAGTGAACGTTGCTTGAAAGGTATCACATGATCTAGCCAGCCAATCACTATGCGAGTGACGTCAACAGGGCTATTTAGTAATTCATTTGTTGTTTTTAAGACCAAGGTCTACTTTTTAGCTTTAGTTCTAGTGATCAGACATTGAACAAAATAATTAAACTAAAATGAAAAAGCTAAATTCATCAAGAAGGTTTAATAATAGATATTTATTATATGATTGAAAACTGTAAACATTCACAGATCATCACTTTACAAATGGTAGAAATCACAGATCATACTCAAGAATGCAGATGTTTGGCTTGAGTTGTTATGTTTAATTTAATTTAATCTTAGCACCGCGTCTTAATACCCGTTCGGGTTATACGCTTAAGTACTAATTACACTAATGGATTAGGAAATGGGAAGGTTGAACTTAAGAGGAAGTGAACCCGCATTTGCGTAGAGGGAGAGTGGAAAATCATTTAGGAACCACCCCCCCCCCCCCAGTTCACCCAACCGAGATTCGAAGCCCGATCTCCCCGTCCTCGGTGGTCTGACTCAACACGACTGACGCGTTAGCCAACTACGCCACCGAGGCGGGTAGTTGTTATGTTAAATTACGTGAAACATGATCACACATCTGTTTTATTAAGTTAAGTTAACTTTAAGTGAATATTAGGTTAAGATAAAGTTAAGTTGATCGTGATCCCAGCATTAACAAATAGTACAAATCACAGATAAAAATACATACTCTAGAATGCAGATGTTTGTTTCAAGTTGATACATGAAGTTACGTGAATCGTGATCACACATCTGTTTTATTAAGTTAAGTGAACCTTATGCCGGGATCACGATCAACTTAACGTTAACTTAAAGTTAAATTAACGTAAAGGATCTCTTCATGTGTCTAAATGGAAGCGATCACGATGCAGTTAACTTAACGTTGATTTGCATTTAACTTAACGTAAGAGGTAACCTGGGAGGCCTTTTACTTTAAGTGAACGTTACTTGAAGAGTATCACGTGGTCTAGCCAGCCAATCACTATGCGAGTGACGTCAACAAGACTATTTAGTAATTCATTTGTTGGTTTTAAGACCAAGGTCTACTTTCTAGCTTTAGTTCTAGTGATCGAATATTTAGTTAAAATAAGCTAGGATCGTATAATTATAGAACGCTATAGAACAGACTTAACTCAAAAATATTGTAAATAAGTTAAAACCACAGAGATTTTATTATATAAAATGCTATAATGTATTGCTTTCAAAAAAGATCCTTGTTATTAAAATATAAATCAACTAACATAATCATGATTGTGAAAGCATTAAATCTGCTGGTTAATGCTAGTTCATATTTTAGCCATGTATTAATATAAAAACTTTTGTTATACATAAAATGTATTTAGTTAGTAACAGCCATTGAAAAAAGTCAAAATGATTGATCAAACTATATAAATTTATTTAGCATAAACCCCTATAAAGAATATATATATAATATTATATAATATATTATATATATTTGGCTAAAGTAGATTTAAGATAAAACTAAAATAGAAAAGCTAAATTTATCCAAAATGTTTAATGATAAATATCTATAGGCACCGTGTTTAGACTATAGGGGCGCTAGTAAAACGCTTGAGGTGCTCATGTGGCGAAATTTTGAAACTCGAAAGTGAAACAGTTCCATTTCGTTGATATAGTTAACGTGCATTATCGCAACAATAATGGATTTTTTTTTCCAAAAGGTCAATCCCGGCTATATCGCTAAACAGTCTTTAAGGAATAGTTTAGATTTATTTAAAGCGGGTCACATTGTTGATTTGACCGAACTTCAAGATGAAAACTAAACTTTTATAACAAAAAGTTTTAAGACAGACGTCTGTCAGTTTAAGACCGAATTATATTAAAATTGGAGTAAGTACCGAATATCACAATACTTTCACAGTAGAACTTTAATATGTGCCGCCAATTTTTTTCCCTTAAATGTCATACAATTTTATTTACTTAAAACTTTGTTGCAAGTCAAATAGTATTTTTTGTGTCTTGTAATATACCGTGTCGTATCCAGTAATGTTTACAAAAAAATCCTTTCCGGAGGATAAATGGAACTATATTAACAATTATATAGTAAAAAAAATAATCAAAATATTAAATTTTAGTAGCCTATGTATTATTTGAGTTTAATATAGTATTAAATAAAATTATTATTCGATATCATGTATGTGAAAAACTGTCGTGGCTAGTATTGAAACACGCCGGGATTCTTTAATTTTTTTCTCTGCCAAATTATGATAAATTGTATGGCTTATAACATTAAAACGCACACCAACAGATGTGGGCTTACGATAACTGGAGGCTATTGTATTGCCTATTGTTAAAAAATTCCAGGCAAAAAAAATTATTTGAAAACTTACCAAATTGTCTTTTCGAGTCGTATTCTATTAGACCGTCCACGTCAATTACTTTAGCAAAATTATTCTTAATAGTTGGTTGAATTTTTTATTTATTCACACAATCTAACCCATTATAGACAAAGCTTAACAAATAAGCAATAACAAAAATGGGACTAACACTAACTCATCATTATTTAGTCAAAAACACAATATGAAATTTAAGCCATAAGCGACTGGAGTTCATCTAGTAGACTACTACAAAGATTGTCTGCCGAGTTTAATTTAATTCACAAATAATTAGTAAAACAAACTTATGAAATTAACTGGTTTCTTTTCCTAGTTCCTGGATTTTCTCGTAATTGCGAACGAGTCAGAACAAAATAAATATTAATAATAATATTTACTTCTTTATTAATGAAGGCTTGAATCCTGTTTCATTTTTATTCCTCCCTTGGCCTACTAGGAAAATTATAAAATTGAATGTCTCATAGTGTTTTGGTATAGATTTGAGCATCCAACTATACAACGACTCTTATTTTTTACTCTGACACTTTTTCTTGATCAATTGTATCGAAATTAATATAATAGAATTAAGTTTAAAAGTGTATAACATCAATTAACATGTAATTTTCTATGTGTTGGAGATGCAAATTTATACCGCAACCAGCATCACATACATCAACGCACGGTCCCTATAATATCGGTTGAAAACTGTAAACATTCACAGATCAAAACGCATACTCTGGAATTGAGATGTTTGGTTCGAGTTGTTAAGTTAACTTAACTTATGTGTGATCACGATTCACATAACTTAACGTGACAACTCGAGCCAAACATCTTCATTCTCGATTATGATATGTGATTTGTACTATTTGTATCTGTGAATGTTTACAGTTTCAATCGATATAATAAATATCCATTACAGAATTTTTTTGGATAAATTTAGCTTTCCTATTTTAGTTTAATTATTTTATTTCAATGTCTGATTACTAGAACTTATGCTAAAGAGTAGACATTGGTCATAATAACAACAAATAATTACTAAATAGCCCTGTAGACGTCACTAGCACAATGATTGGTTGGCTAGATCATGTGATACCTTCAAGTAACGTTCACTTAAAGTAAAAGATTTCCCAGGACATCTCTTACGTTAAGTTATCTGCAAGTCAAAGTTAAGTTAACTGCATCGTGATCGCCTCCATTTAAACACACGAGGTGGTCTTTTACGTTAAGTTACGCTAAGTTAACTTTAAGTTAACGTTAAGTTGATTGTGATCCCGGCATTAAATGTATTTCTAGTTTCCATCCAAGCACATGTGGGTAAAATTCCCATAAAATCAACCTTCCTCATCTCAAATACCTTAGCGTAATTAGTACATAAGCGTATAACACAAACGAGTAGTAAAAATCGTTACTAAAAAAAGTATCAAAATAATGTACACTATCACGTTAACTTTCAAGTGGACCCCCCATGGAAAAATCTCCTTTCTACGCCCTTGAATCTTACATACGTACCTCATGTTTTCTTAGGTTATTTTTGGAAAGATATTATGTTTAGCTTGACCTGTTGTGTAAATATTAGGACTAGTCAAAATAAGCACACATCCAACTAATAATAAAATTAAAAAGCTCATTTTCCGTCGATTTGCCATACATGTAGTAGGATAACATACATTCAGTTACGTGCTGTTAGATCTACTTCACCCTAACCATCATTTTTGTTTAAGAAAAACATCTCAAAATCGTTTTCGTTGGTCAGAACCACTTGGTTGAAAACACTCGATACCAAGACGTAACCAAGTCAATCGGGACAACTGTTTAGTTTGGTCAAGGAAAGCATTACCAAACCGAGCTCAGGTATCGTCTCGGTCATAAACATTTCGTTAACCGTGAATAACACTGTAGTCGTAAACATCGATACCAGATTAACCACGAAAACACGTCTAATGACAGTCAAATTCCTTGAGATGGCGCTACCTTTTTATTCTCATTACATGGATCCCATCTACACCCGCGACTTTGCCATTCATAAACCATTTTGTAAAATCAATTTTCTATTACTTAATTTCTATTGTAAGTTTTATCAAGCGAATTTAAAGAATATGATCAGAAAACAACCGAGTTTTTTCAAAGAGATGTTTTGATTATTCTTATCATGAGTAAACAAATATTTCAAAACAGTTTCATTGTTAAGAAAATTATAAAATCACAAAGGCTGTGGGTTCATAGTTTCAAATAGGGTTATGTAGTGTGCTGGCAAAATCTTACTGGTTCTCACGGAACAGACGAAATAAAAAGAGAGAGATAAAAGAGAAAGTAGAAATCCCTGAACACCGTGGCACTTTATTCAAGTCATTCAGAGTTGCACGCACTTTGTGGGGTTAATATCAGAAACTTTTTATTACGGTTCTTCAATGTTGTTTATATTTTTAAATATGTCAGGCCGACATTTAAATATTTTTACAATTTTATGTGTTTTTATTAGTGTAATTTCTTGCTGTGCAAGTTCTGGAGGTGGTGATGGAAAAAAGGGCCCCAGAGTAACACACAAGGTAAGACCAAATATGACATAAGTACTCTTATTTACATATTGGCCTAAGAAATGTTTTCAGTCCAACCATGTCACTAAGTATTATATAAGCTTAGGTTATACTGAGAGAAAAGTGGTTACTGATCTTTAATCTAAAAATAAGTCTTAAGTCGTAAACGATACACAGCCTCAAGTCTAGTCCATAGCTCCATATTCTTATCACCCTTAACATAAAATAGTCCACCAATTTCGGTGATTTTTATTTATTTTAGTTAAATTAATAATTATAACTTTAATAGAGAACGTTCACACCTACTTTGGTGGCTGCATGGTCCAAGGCATCACTTTTGCTATATTAAACTACTGACAGGGAGATCAGAGTTTGAATCCCGGTCTGATGTACTGAGGGTGGTTTTCCCAAAATGGTTTTACACTATCCCTCCACATAAAATCGTGATTGCGGGTAGGCCTACACTTCCTCTAAATTCATTGTTCCTTATCCTAAACGCATTAGTGTAATCACTACATATATGCATATAACTTGAAGTAGTAAGGTGTGTTTTTGCAAAAAATAAAAATAAAATCACAATCACAATACTATTGATTACATAATACACACACAAAAAAAAGTCAGTGATTAAAATATTTTAATTGGTTAGTTTTAATAATTAATTTTGAAGCCTTAAAATGTCTCATTCAGAGTCACAGCCTCTAGCTTACAACTCTTTACCACAAGATACACCCATGACAACTTTTCACTCTACATTAAAAATTCTTTTTGATTGAATTTTAATAGACTTGGAAGGTTAGGTTAGTGTTGGTTGATTTTTTTTACTATAAACACTTAAAAGATCATGTCTATTCTATTATTATTAATTATAATTATAGATGTTGTATTTAACAGGGTGTCCAGCGACCTGGAAAACGGAAAAGTCAGGGAATTTGCTTGGTCAGGAAAAGTCATGGAAAAGTCAGGGAATTTAATTACATTTCTGGATATTTCACATAGTCACTAAAAAAACTAAAATTTTATTTACACTAGTCAAAATTACATTTTTCTATGATTTAATACATACCACAATCTCTTTTAACACATTTGAACATACTAATTTTAATTCTCAAAGTCAACATGGGATTTTTGTGTGTTCATCCATCTTTCCATCCTTCTACTTCACATCTTTATTTCTTAAACTGTATTTGTGCAAAGCACTATTTTAATGTTTCAATAAGATCTCACTGAAATTATCTCGGATCGCTCTACCCAAGAGCCCATCACTTTAGGCTGTAACCCTTCATAGAGTGTCACAATTTCAGAGTGTGGATGTGTTTAGAAATATTATTGCATCAAGTTATGATCTTAATAAAATAGTGTTTGTAATATAGGGACTGGAAAAGTTGTAAATTGGATCTGGAAAACCTGGAAAAGTCAGGGAATTTTAAAATATGGTTTGGCTGGACACCAGTTAAGTTGGCAATTCTGTAGCTATTGTTTTAATACATTCAAGTTGCCTAGTTACTAAAACTTAATTGAGTTTAATAGTCTATGTAAGAGGATTTTAAAAATAAAGATATCCGTGAGAGTTTGACTAATGTTAATTCACTAAAAGGTCTACATCTGTTTTGAAAAAGTAATAAACAAATTAGATCCTATTTGTAAAAGTTGAGTTTGCTATGGAAAAAAAGTAAGTGTTCAAAGTGTGGTTGCTGTAGACTTTTATATTTCGCTACACCCTGTGAAATCTAGATGAATCAACAAAATTTTTTACTAAATTATTAATTAAATAGTCTTAGTATATAAATGACTGATGTTTATTATTTCTAATATTAACTATAACAGTGTTCAATAAATTTTTTTATTTCTTACTTAAAAAACAACAGAAAGTGTTAAATGTTCTTGTAGCAACTTGTGGTCTTACGGGGGGTGGTGTCCATAATCAAAGTCACAATATTTTTTTTCTAACCAAAATATCAATATTCCTTAAGTATTTTACAAACAAAATAAAATGTCTGGTGATGAAACCCAAGAATTATGTCTTTTAGGCCAATTTTTTTCTAACCCTGAAAATCACTAAATTCATACTAAGCTACCGTTGCACTCATAAAAATGCCGGGAATCCAATGATACTAAATTATAGATTAATAAAAAAACTTTTTACAGCCTAATGAACAATTCAAAACTAAGCTCACTCAAGTCCTAAGGCTAATGTAATAATTTTTATGGTGAATTAACATACTTTTACTCTCTTATAAAATATGTTGTCCAGGGTAATTTTCTTAAATAAGCATCAACATATATGTTATTAATAGGAATTGAAGATAACCTGAATGGGTAGTAAGACACAATGTTCAAAAATAATAAAATAAACAAAATATTTAACACATATTATATAGATGGTTGGAGCCTCACATTTTGTGTGTACAGCTATGACAACATCAAAGCAGAACATACTAACAGTTAAAAGCTTAAGTTCACTTTAAACTTAATATTTATAATTTTGAAGTGTTGCATTTTAAATGACATCTATTGACAACGTAATAAATTTAAACTTAGTTGAACAGTAACCTCATTATTAATCTATGTTTAATCTATTTTAAGGTATGGTTTGATATCAAAATAGGAGATGAAGATGCCGGGAGAGTGGAAGTTGGCTTATTTGGCAAAACTGTCCCTAAAACGGTAGAGAATTTTGTGGAGCTGGCAAAAAAGCCCGAGGGTGAGGGTTACAAGGGCAGCAAGTTTCACAGGGTCATTAAAGACTTTATGATCCAAGGTGGAGATTTCACAAAAGGAGATGGCACTGGCGGTAAGTAGAATCAATTAAATTTATGTTGATCTTTTTAGTTTTAGAATATTACCCACTTCAATGGCCAAATGGTCTAAGGCGCTACTCTTGCAGCATACTAGACTGCTGCTGACAGGGAGACCGAGGTTAAAATGTTGGTCGGGTGTACCGAGGGTGGTTTTTTCAAAATGGTTTTCCACTTTTCCTCTATGTAAATGTGGGTACACTTCCTATAAGTATAACCTTCCTAATCCCTTAAATCATTTGCATAATTAGTAAATAAGCTTATAACCCGAACAGTTAGTAAGATATGATGCTAAAAAAAAGTTTTAGAATATTACCAATTTAGCTAGAAATTACATCTAACTACAGGAATCAAACTTGGGAACTTTGGATTTACATATTTACAAACTCAAGTGGGATTTACACGATTTACATATAATATCTACAAAACCAGACATCTTAATTCAATTAAGTGAAAAATGACCTGGATATTGTATCAAACTGGGGAGCTATAGTAAATAATTGTTTTATCGCTATTTATATATTTTTTTCTCACACTACTCATTAGTTTGTCATGGGAGCACTTAATTATTGTGTGTAATTGTGTTATATCTTGCAGGCAGAAGTATTTATGGTGAGCGTTTTGCTGATGAAAACTTTAAGCTAAAGCATTATGGAGCAGGTTGGCTGTCCATGGCTAACGCTGGAAAAGACACTAACGGCTCCCAGTTCTTCATAACAACTAAACAGACCCCTTGGTTGGATGGGGACATGTTGTTTTTGGAAAAATTATAAAAGGAATGGTTAGTAAAGCTATATTTAAATACCAAGTGAATAAATAAGTCTTATTTAGTTCACTCAGAAAAATTAGAATAAAAGTTACAAATAAATGGGAAGTTGATGTTTTGTTGTATCAGCACAGAAAAAGCCCATTTCAGAAGAGAATAAAAAATGTAGAGTGATCAACATTAACAAAGTGTCACGATTTTTTTGACAAAGCTGCCGGAATTGACATAAAGTAAAAAAAAAAATTAGAGCTGCATAACACACAGCTAGGGATATAAACATACTTATGGAAGGTTCTTCTTCATAGTGGGCATGAGAAAAATATGTAAAACCTGAAAATATTAGGGAATTTTAGAAATTTATTTGGGAAAATCGTAGATTTAGCTGTCCAGCATCTTTTTCAAAAATTGTTTTATGTTAGGTATATATATATATATTATATTTATTTTATTAGCCTACATAAAATATTTAAATATTAAAAAGATGTAACTTTAAAATGCGCTCCAGAATTATAATTGCTTGGTGCTTAAAGAAACAAGTCTAAATATGATTTATTTTTCTTTATGTCAACAATATAGTAATATGTATGTAATGAAATAATTTTAATTTAACTTGTTATCAATGTGTAAATTCTGGTCATTTTTACAAGTACATACCCTAATACATACTATTTATAAGAGTTGGTGTGGAATGAAATCAAATAAAAACGATATAAATATATATATTTAAAAGATATATTTTTTAAAAACCCAAAAAGTTGAGAAATAAAATTATAGCCTCCATTAGATAAAGCACTAAGCTGAAAAAGTTCTAAAAAGCAGTATTCCAATAAATGATGAAGAAATACAAGTTTTTTTCCTTTCTCCTAAAAAAGTTACAGAAATTAATTTAGTTATATTATACACCAATTCATTAGTTTTTGTATTAGAATCAAATATTGACTTTGATGGATGGAAAAAACCTCATTGTGAATTTTCTTTTATTGAAACCCTTAACAGTTGTTAAGGAGTATTTGCAATTTTATGACAATAACTCAAAGTAATGAAATTCTGTATTTTATTTTCCTAGGATATCATTCGAAAGATAGAGAGTTTAAAGACAGACCAACGTGATCGCCCTTCAAAAGATGTGTTAATAGTCGATAGTGGCGCAGAAGAAATAGCGGAACCATTCTCTGTGGCAAAGGAAGATGCTACCGAGTGAAAATACACCAACCCTGTTGTTACTAACTGTCAATAATAAAGTGGTTTAGTATTTGTCATAAATTAAATGTAGTTCACAACCAGTATTAAAGACACCAATTGTATTTATTTGTATAAATAAGGTTATTTTTTCTTTGCCACACACAGAAAAAAGACCGTCCTGACTTTGTATGAAGCTTGGAATTGTTTACAGTATTGAAACATTGCATTTATTGTGTGAAAAGTAATGCATGGAAATTTAACTTTTGTTTCTATGAATTCCCTTTAAATGGTCCATTGTTTGGTTTGTTTATAGATATAAATAATAGCTGAAAAGATTAATTTAGTAAACAAAACAAAGTAATTGTTCACTCTTGCAGTAGACTAGAGTGCTGATGAGGGGGAGACCGAGGTTCAAATCTTGGTACACTTCTTCTAAATACAACTTTCCTCATTGCTGAAACAATTAGTGTCTAATTAATAAATAAGCATATAACCCGAATGGGTAGTATGATGCGGTGCTAAAAAAAGTAATGTTTTTCCTCACTTCAAATTTTTTATGTTTGTTTGCACATGTAATATTAATGTTTATATAATATTTTGTGATAACTGATGTGATAAGTCTAATTTAAATTTGGGTTGTGAACTACAAATGTTGAAGCTGTTCAGCCATCATTGATAAAGCCATATATTTTGAACACTTGTTAAAAGCTGTTTGCTTGCATTTTGACTGTTTTAACATTATACATCACAAACATACACAAAAATTATTAAATCAAAAAGATACCACTACATTGATTGAAATGAATAAATAATTTTTTTAAACTTTGGTTTTCATTGTGATTTTTTTATAAGGGCATGTTAGCTATAAAAACCACTAATTTTGTTTTAAATGTTCATCAGCTCAGACATAACTTCGAATTATTTTTAAAGCTTTGGCAATAAAATACTCGCAAAAAATTATTGCCAGCTAAAATACACATTCACTTCCACCCATTCATAGTCGATGCTTGTTTTCTAACCAAATTAAAACAACTCTGCTTGCTTAAACATGACCTTTGAGTAAGTACCAAGCTACAAATTTGATAGGTCACACACCTGACTTTTCGACATGGCAATAAAAATGTTATAACATCCCTTCTCACTTTGGAGAAAATTTTACTTTCACCCAGTAGTCTCTCAGAGAAAAAAAAATCCCCAGTTTTTTGCCATCAAATTATGTTGAGCATAAGCATTTTAATCTTTTTCTAAAGCTGGGTATGTGTGACGTGACGTGACGTGACATGACATGTGATACAGTAGATGTGCTTTATTTCCATGTTTAATTTGAAATAAATTTTAAAATTGACAAAATAAAATACTCTATTAATTGATTTTGAAATCTTGTATTTACAAAATGAAATATGACTTGGTATTTCTATAAAGTGAATTTTTTTTATATAGTACAGTCAACTCTGGTTTTAGTGAACATTCGGCTACAGTGAATCTAATTCATCGGTCCCAACCCACACACATTTTAATGTGTGTTAAATAATTCGTTAATAGTGAACCCTCAACTTCGGTTTTAGTGAACAGGAAAATTGAAACTTTCATTAAGAAATGTCATTCTAATATAATAATTCTTAAAAACATAACTTTTTGGTTGCTTGGACTTGAAGACACTGATTTTCTACCCGAGTTCTTGTTTAGGTAGCACACAGCTTGACAAAGTATGTAATGTGGAGGGGGAGGGTTGAGCTTAAACAGTCAATGTACCTGGTGACCTGGCTTATGTTTTAATACCTTTGTCTCTTTGTCTGCGGCAAGTAAAGGAAGACAATCTTCTTAGTTGTATTAATATGACAGAAGTTACAGGACAGTTAGTGGCCATTTACTAATTGTTTTCACTAATCCCTTTCTTCGATAATGCACATGGAACTCAAAAAATTAGACTTTTCTACTCAGTTTAGTTTTTTAAATGCATGGAAAAATGACAGACTCTAGAGGAGGATCTGGAAAAAGTATGAATTAAAATGGTATACAGTAAACATTAGCATATAACCGATTTTTTAAAGATTAATTAACAGATTTTAATAAAGAGAGATAGTATTTGAACTCTTATTTTGTTTCACTAGCCCACTACTTTCAGATAAAAAAAACAGTTATAGTGAACAAAATATCTTGAGTCTGTAGAGGTTCATTATAATCAGAGTTGACTAGTCACTTTTCATTATTTTATGATAAAGTCAAGATATATTAGCAAAAACATGGATCATAAATGGCCCATTCTCTCAATTTTGCTATAGTTACAAACAAAAAAATACACCGAGAGGTTTGAAAGAAAATTAAGTTTATAATAAAATTGTACACATACCATGCTATCTAGCAAACGCACTGGCATTGACTTGCAGTTCTTGCTATACACATTTTATTGGATCCAAAAATACATGTCAAAAATTGACTTTTTTATAATGAGATCCCTGTGGATTATGTTACTTACATTGATCCACCAGATTAATCTTGTGATTGAAGCACGTAATACTACACTTGATATTGAGAGCGGTAACATTGAAAGCCTCATTGCTGACATTCAACAGGTTCAAGAACAATGGGATTTGATCTAGGCTAAATTGGTAGCGCAGAGTCAAAATATTGATACATCATCTCAGATTACCTGTAATTGCTGCCACAAGCTTTGTAATGATTCTGATGTTGATCACGAGCAACATTATAGAATCATTTTCTTCTTTGTCGTCAGACTCCATAACATCAGGTCTGAGAAGGCAGTTTGAGTCACTCAATATAATTTGTAACCTGTTTGAGTTTCTCTGGAAATTTAATGACCTCACTATTGAAGATTACATTCAACAGAACAATTAAAAAGAAATATTACTGGATCTTTTTATAAGATGAATTTTCTAAACCGAATACATTCAGTCAACTTTGAACTGAATTGTAAGCCAAACTCATTACTTCAAGAAATACTCCAACTTGTACTTTCTGGTGTCTTTCTTAATGTCACTGTTGCGTTTAGGATTTTTCTGAGTTGCATACAATACCATAGGTACATACATAGTATTATCTGTACAGCTACCTTTGCATTTCAATGACACCTTTTCTCCCACCAAAGCCCTCATCCCCCTATAGAATGCATCTCCTTGCTGTCCCCTTTTACTATTTCCTCCTTGTTCCTAGCAACTCCCAATGTACTTCCTAAATACTTGAAGCTCTCAGCCTGTTTCAGCTCTACTCCAACTATTTCGATACCCTTACTTACTCTTACTTGCTAAACCTTTCGCTGGAGCAGGCATTGAACATCTTTCTTTGCCCAAACATTTCCTGGCGCGTGCATGAATTGATGTCTCATTGTAATAAGTTATAATGCCATCTATCAATGAACCACTGTACTTTTATAACCAGTCTGAATACTTCATATTGAAGCTGATAGATCGAGCTAACAATTAAATGCTACACTATGACCATTAATAAGGCAGTGAATGAGAAAAATAAATACTTAACAAAAATATTTGTTGGATGGTAGTATAAGAGTAGAAGAGGAGCCGCCGGTCTTATGCAGATAGCTGTGCTATACACATGCCAGGGAATAAGGTAATACCATCACTTCCACTTTTTTTTTATATGAAACTTGATAACACATTTTGGGTGAAAAGATAAGGGAGCAAAATTTTTGTCTAAATAGGTTCAACATAATTGTTAATTTAAAGGGTTAAGATGACGAAGCAATGAGGGAAAATGGTGGGGAAATTGATTACCAAAAAACCTGGAAAAAGTATGAACATAGACTATCTTGTGTGAGCCTGATATTTTAGACAAAATAGCCACGGTGCTAGTAAGAAGTAGAACTTTAAACAATGAATTCAGTTTATTCCAACAAAACTTGCCCATGGCTGTCAAAATTAGATTTTAATAGTGGTGATTTGGAAAAAGTAGGTATTATAGTGTATGTTTTTTTTACATCTAGCATGAAGCTAGTGTGTAATGTACAAAGAATTAGGTAAGTAGAGTACAATTTTCATAGGAAGGACCTCTTAGAAAATAAAATCAGTTATATTATTGCACTCAACAATGTCAACATTTAACTATTTTGTTGGTGTTGGTTATAATATCTATAAAAAGTGACAACTATAAATCGTATGAATATGTGAAATTGGTGAAGTGTATTTGTTTCTATCTAGGCTTAACCTAATGTAGCAAGTGAGACCATGCTTGGGCCACCCCTGAACAGTCACAAGGCTTCGGTCACCCCTCAGAGCAAGAGGGTTGTGACCAAGAGACGGCAGTCAAGCAACGGGACTGAGAAAGTCAACACTTGAGATTGTTTTTTTCGCGTTGTAACTGGACACATGCAACAAACTCGAGATATGTGTAGTTAAGAGACATATTAACTGTATAAAACTGTAATTTAGAAATAAGAGTAATAAATGAGAACTGTAACACTACTTATCCTTTCAGTTTGGCTTCCTATGTCTATTTTACTTACTTTATTGGTCGCGTGTTCTGACAATAGGCCAGACTACTGATGATAGGCAGATTGGGCATTGAAATTAGTTGGGTGTAATGAGGCTAGTTTTTCATGAATGGTTTCTCCACACTTCCTTCACCAAAAATATGGGTACATTACTTTAAATTCTATCTTCCTAATTTTATAATCTATTAGTGTAAATATACTGAAAGCAGAATGCATGGTAGTACACTGAAAAAAAAAAAAAAAAGTAATGTTAGAGGGATCACCTCTAAATGAATTTACACTTTTCTTTTGTAGTTCCAAATAAGCCCAAAACTATTTTAAAATTAGTAAGGTTAATCAAAATAAAGCTCCAAAAACACTTATTTGATTATAGCTTAGAAAAATTAAGTTGAAATATATTTAAGAACTCATGAATATTAGAGGCATAAGGCAACAAGACATTTGTTGACTTAATAATTTCATAGGCAAGTTCATGGCATTAAAAAAATCTATAATTTCCTAACATTTGTGTGTGTCTTTCTGCACCCTCCAGAAGGCTTATATGACCTAGAAGACAAACTTAGCACGACACAAATTCTTCCAAAGCCAGATTTTAATTTTTTTTCTGAGGGTAGTTTACTGAAGAACAAAAAAGAGAAAATTGATTTTCTCAAATTCTCTTCTAGAAATTTTAATTAAAATTTGTATTTAGGCACTGTTTAGCATAATAAACTAAAGGTTTATTATGATTCTCTCACAAAAATGAGTATTAGAGTATTTTAAATTAGTGTAAATTTCCATTGTTAAGTTGTAGCATGCACTACTATTAAAAATAAAAACCAACATTTTCCAAGATATAAGAAATATATTTTTAATTGAGGTACTTTGCAAAGATTGAATGTTATATTGCTGGACAGATATGTTCCTCTTTTATAAAAGTTTCTGTAAAAGGGTATATTATTTCATCCATGCTCTATGGTGGAATGTGATACTCTCTATTTCTGATATGTTTAATGTAGGGGTCTGCGAGCTTGGGTTTTTTCATTTGAGTCAAACTCGAGTATTTCTAAAAGCTCCCGAGTTCGAGTATTGTATATTCATCATTTTAAAATGTTAGAAAGTATATTGAAACACATAATCTTAAAAGATGAATGACACTCATTTTTAAAGATAGTAAATAATTTTGAAAGAAGAAGAAGAAGACTGTCTACAAAAGAAATTAACAGTGATGAGTCAGCAGTGACTGCTAGAACATGAGCGCTGCCCTTTGTTTTGTTTCCCTGCCTGAAACTTTTCAGGGAAAGGGTCAATCCTGCCCCACCAACGGGAATAGATAAATTCCAACATTTTCCCAAGGGTTCAGGGATCCTGGCCACCCCTAGTACAAATGCATATTACAAGATGAATAAGATAGCTTTACAGTAGGAGTCTGTGAGCTTGGGTTTTTTCCATTAGGGCTGAACCAAGGGAGTATTTCTAAAAGCTCCCAGTTCCATTATATTCATAATTTTAAAATGTTAAAAAGTATATTAAAACACATGCTCTTAAAATATAAATGATAATCATTTTTATAAAGAGTAAATACTTTAAAAAAAAAAGTTAAATAATGGAAATATCGGTTTTTAAATTAGAAATAACACTTATAAAACCACCATTTAAAAATAAAAACAACACTCAAATAAAAATCTAATAAAAAAAATTAAAATGGTTTCAAACACTCGTGTCTCTAAGGACATTAAAATTAAACTAACAATCATAAAAAGTTAATAAAATGAATAATTGCATGATGGCTTGGAAATGTATAACAAGACAGCGTAGAAACACTGTACAATGATGTAAAGTAAGTGATAGTGGAGGGAGCCAACCTGAAAGGATAGTTAGGTTAGGCCTAGATATAAATAAACACAGTTCTCTCGTCATGTCTTCTTAAACTTTTCCACTTCTTCAAAACTTCCACAATTGCACATTAGTTTGACTTTTCGGGAATATTATGTTTTCATTAATGTCTCTTCATATGAAAAATAAATATTTCCTAATATTCAAAACAATGTAAAACTGTGGAAGTTTGAAGAAGTGGGAAGTGTATGGAGAAAATATAGAAGTGTGTTTGTTTATATCTAGGCCTAACCTAACTATCCTTTCAGGTTGGCTTCCTTCACTATCAATTTACATTATTGTAGAGTGTTTCTACACTGTTTTGATAAAAAGTTAATAAAACCGACATTTTAATAAGCTAATATTTCCCCAAAGTATGCTTCAGTAACTTAATTTACCGTATAAGAACATATAAGAATCATAAACAATTAGAAATTTGAAGTGTTTTGTATTTCGTTTATTATTCCTTAGTGTAGTAGTGTATGATCATATCTTCTGTTCCATTTCCATTCCTCTATGCGCAGTTGCACATGCACATTGTATGGGCTTTCGTTAGACATTTTATTAAGAAATTTACTTCAATTCAATTTTTAATGGTGATTACTTTAAAATTAAAAATAATATGACTAAAATAATATTTCTAGCAAACAATATGAAATAGTATATGCTTTTTTAATTTAAATGTGGTAAGTTTGGTAAAATATGCATTGCAATAAATAAGATCAATTTGATTTTAAAAAGGTTAACCAACATAATTCTATAACTAAATAGTAACTAAACTAGAGCTAGTTTTGTAGCTAAACATATTATTTAATATGCGTTTTAAATATCTTAGATGTGAAAACATTTAATACAATACTTTATTTCTTGATATTAAAATTTTAATTTAACATAAATTATTATTTTAGAAAGGGACCAGTTAAAAATAGTAAAAAGAATCATTCATTTATTTAATAATCTTTTTAGCTATTTTTATTTTCATTGCTTTGTCATGGCAGTACAAATAAACAAGTTCAATCAAGTATAATTCAAAATGGACGAAATATTGAATACATTTACCGGGCGAAAGTGGTTTTAAAGCTCTATTACATTATTAATGTGAAAATTGAAATTAAGTTTTAACAATTTGTTAAGTAACCGAATGTTTTATAAGTGGAAATGCTGATATTATCTCAATTAAATAGACTATGCTTACTATTGTGTTTTAAAAGTAGCTTATTAAGTATATCAAGTGTAAGCTCGAAAGTGACGAGCCTACAAAACTTTCGATCTTTATTTAGAGTTTAAAGTGACGAGCTCGGCTCGAAGCTCGGAATACGAGTACTTGCAGAGCCCTAGTTTGATGCTGAAACTTTGCACACTTATATAGACCACATGACAGAATTAATGGAGCCAGACTTTTTTTTTAATTGGTGACCTAAAATTCCCATTGGGTTCTCTCAAATTTGGGGGGTGGAGGGTTAGGAGTTTCCAAAAAACTCAAGCCAAACTGAAGGGGTCCCCAAAATAAAACTCTATGGTGTGAGCCTGCAAGCTAGCTATACTGACCGAGCGGCTGTCACATGTTGGCGAAGATAGTGCCAACATTTGCAGATAGAGGGTGTCATGTGCTTAGTACAACAATCAATATTCTAGACTGAGCTGCTACTTATTTATCCAAGTAGCTCCTCATATGTCCTCACAAGGTGAATTTGACACCGTCTCAGACCCACTGCAGTCTTCAAAAAAAACAAAGTAATTTTTTTTTCAAAAATCAGTAGACCTAAGAAAGTGAGATTTTTCAGGCAAGCCTAAAACCAACTAAACCTTTATTGATTTTGTAATCATCTCAATATCTACTTTGCATCCATTACTGTTTCCAGACTGTAGACTGGGTCAGTTTTTTAAATTCAAGCCATAAGATATTTTCCACTACCGGCTTGCTAGGTAAACCCATATTTCATTAATGATACATTTTTTAGCCATGCGGGAATCAAATCTGGGACC
Source organism: Timema podura (assembly GCA_033556935.1). NCBI lineage: Eukaryota > Metazoa > Arthropoda > Insecta > Phasmatodea > Timematidae > Timema > Timema podura. The sequence goes on from JAVRXN010000009.1 coordinate 63,876,921, forward strand.
CTACCAACTGAGCTAAGGTGTCTGATAACCATCTCTATGTATAGTTTCCTAATGTATACAAGTATAGACCACGGGACAGAAACTAACAAAGCCAGATCTTCAAAGAATTTTTATTTAATAAAAAGATAATTAATCTAGTTAACTCTAAATTTTATCCACTCTTATGTAATAACTGACAGAAAAATACTTTTTTTTTTACAAAAGACTGGCTTTCCATGCATCTATCAATTGAAGATTAGGTTTTATTAGGTTGGATAATATCATAATTAACCTGTCATAAAAAGGCCTAAAAACACAATAAACACAATTTCACAATTTGTTCTTATTCAGCAAAAGGGCATGTTCAAAACTGATAATTGAAGGAAAGTCTGTCTATTATCATTAATTGCTACCAGTAATAACTAGGCTTTCATTTTTAGTACACTTTTAACTGCTACCTTTTATAAGCGTATACTTCAAATACAAAACTTTAATAAAAAGTATGAACAAATAATTTACAACTATCCCAATTGACCACCACTAAAACTATTTATAATTTTACTCTGAGAACTACAATACAAGGCACAACTTGGGTTGTTGTTCTTCAAAGTGAATTAGCTTTGGTCTCTTACGAAAACACCCATGTGAAGGTATGCCAAACCTTGTTTAGTTGAAAATATCATCTTCGCTTCAATTTTAAAATCAAAACTTTGACAATCAATAAATTATACCTTATAGTTTACAAATACATGTGCATTTGTGATAACATGATTGGTTGGTTGGTGTTATTTGCTTCTCTGTGTTGACCGGTTAGCACTAACACCTAATGCAACAAAGGTGTTGGTCTAAAGGTAATTTACTCCTTTATTCAGCCGCTCATTTTCAAATCACAAGGATAAGTATAAATTACTTTCAAAGGTTAAATATGAACATTTAAGTAAGGAAGATCAGAGAGTAATAGTTTAGAATGTTAGAATGTAATGGTGTAGGAAAAGGGGGAATCAGGAAAATGTGGAGAGAGTTTGTTGAGGATTTGCAGAATGACAACATGAATAGTGAGGAGAGTGAAGATGAAGTGGGTACTAGCCAAGAATGTACAAGGGACATAATCTAAAGGGAGGTGGAAGAGGCACTGAAGAGCATAAAGGGTGGCAAGGCACCAGGAGTGGATGAAGTGAGTGAAGCGATAAATATGGAAAGAGGAGAGGATAGAACCTATGTTCAGAAAGGTTACAGAAAGCAGTGCCACTGTGTGAAATTGTATGCAAATTTACTGGAGAGAATAATTATAGGAGAAGAAAGATTGAAAGAGGAGAAGTATGGCTTCAGACCAGGAAGATCCATAGTTGAGGAGGAATCAGTGCAATACAGAATAGAGAAGTCATTACTTATGTGGTACGACCATAGGAAGAGAATAGAGAAGGAGAGCATACCTAAGAAGATGTTAGATATATAAGTGGGAGGCAAGAGGAAGACCAAGGTACAGATAATTAAATGGAGTACAGATGAGGGTAGAGGAAAGGTGAGAGGACTGGTCCATAGTGGAGATGGGATGGGAGGAATGTAGGTGTTAAGTCTTATATTCCAGATGCAGCCAGTGACTGAAAACTGTTCATGATGATTAGACGAGGAAGAAATCAGACATGTATGTTTTAGTGGTAAATAGTGCCTTGGGTATTTCACTATATCCAAGGTTTTATTTTTGTTTTAAATTATAAACACAGTCAAAATAAAACAGTACTATTTATGTAAACCAGAGTGTTTTCACTTTTGAATAGTGTACATATTAAAAAAAAAATGGAGCACAAAACAATTTCTCTCAGTATTTACTACTGTAGCTTGCTGCTTTGTCACTAGAAGATTAGCAGATAAGGTTACTGCAAGTCCCTGAGTCCGGGTCGGAAGCGAGGCCTCCCAGGCCCGGTATCTTGCCTCGTAAAACTCGCAGCCAAGAACCTGCGATCTCGTGGCTGCACGGGGGTAGTGGCTGTGATTTCAGAGCAGAGGATGTCGTCCAGCACCTTGCGCACAATCACATCACTTACACTACTATGTTTTACTTGGATAAAAATATATCCATGCCAATTTATTACAGAGTATGGCTTGGGAAAGGCAAAACAATGTGAGACACAAGGGAAGAAGAAAGTTTTGTAGCGTTAATACAAACTCTCATCGTTTAGTATAAAATTAATTAATTCTGACAAATAAGCAAAAATGTACAAAAAATTGGTTTTGCTCCTAGTTAAAACACTTAGGTTATAAGTTTCTATGACCTGATTATTTTAGGCTCCCTACTCATATCCTGTTTGATATTTAAAGGTCTTATTTTAAGCATTCAACAATGATAAGAATATTAAACATTGGTTAACCCCTAAGTGCCATTGGAATTGTTGATTAATTATCGGGAATGGGCACTCCTAAATATATAAAGATCTTGTGGAACCATCTGAAATGTAATTGGCCCCCCTTTATAAATTTGAGTAAGTTGCTTACATTGGCACCTTTCCCTAACATGTGCAGTACAACAACTTGATTGAAAACTGCTTTGATTTAAGCTAAAGAATCAGTGGGCATTCCAAAGAAGGTAATTTTGGCTCCTGTCTCAGTTTATATGGGGGGAAAGGGGAAAGGCGCTGGTAGCTCGCAAGCTCTCTTCATTCCTACACTCCTGATTATGACATTGCATCCATTTCTTATGGTAGGTAAATGCTTCCCTGAAACTTCTATACTCATAATTTTTTATCTAAATATGTGTTCTTTGAAATACTAAAGCAAGAATTTGTATTTTATTTTGATTGAGAATTACGCTTAAGGCAAGCAATGTAAAATATGTTCAATATTAAGCTCATTCTTAATGTTTTATAGCTAGGAGTGATATTTTTTTAAGGTGAAATATACAATAAGAATAATGTTTTACTTACAATTTTTTGTATGTGTCCTTGTTCTGAAAGTTGCTTTTCTATTCGTTGAAATGTATAGGTGAGTTCTTTATTATTAGCTTCATCAACAGAGTCCTTAATTTTTTTAATCTGTAACATCAAAATGAAAGGGAAAACTTAGATAAAATGGCAACAAAAATAGCAAGTTAAAAATTCAATCATATTCATTTTTAGAATGCAGCACCTGTGGTTTACAATTTATCTCATATGTATGGATTTATTATATATTTAATGACAATCTAAGCGACAGAAGTGAGGAGGTTAGTTTATTGGAAATGCATTCGCATCAGTGGGGATAAGATAACTAGAGGTCTACGAGCTTGGTTTTTTCATTTGAGTTGAACAAGAGTTGAGTATTTCTAAAGGCTCCCGAGTTCGAGTCGAGTTTGAATATATTCATAATTTTAAAATGTTAAGAGTATACATTTGTTTATTTTAAATGTAGGCTAAATAGATATCACATCTTTAAAATTTCAGATTTAAAAAATATTCTAAAACAAGTTCTTAAAATATGAATGACACTCATTTTTATAAATACAAATACTTTTAGAAAAAAGTTAATAAATGGAAATATCGGTTTTTAAATTAGAGGAAAAAAACCCACACAATTAAAAACACAATTCAAAAATAAGAACAACACTAAAAATTAGGGCCTAATAGAAAAAAATAATTTAAATGGTTTCAACACCCATGTCTTTAAAGACATTAAAATTACAATAACAATTATAAAAAAAGTAATAATATGAATAATTGCATGATGGTAAGTTAAGGTAAGTGATAGTGAAGGAAGTCAACCTTAAATGATAGGTTAGCTTAGATAGAAAGAGACACTTCTCTCTTCATTTCTTCAAACACTTTTACACTTCCCAGTTCTTCAAAGCCTTCCACAGTAGCACATTGTTTTGAATTTTCAGAAATGTTACTTTTTCATTAATGTCTCTTCATATGAAAATAATATTTCCGAAAATTCAAAACAACGTGCAACTGTGAAAGTTGAAAAGTGGAAGTGTAATAGTGTAAGAAGAAAAAAATAGAGAAGTGTGTTTGTATATATCTAATGAATGAAACCTCGTGTGGCGTATGTAAAAACGTGGTCGGAGAAAAACAAATGTCTTTGTCGTGTGCTATTTGCCAAAAGTGGTACCATAAAAAGTGTGGAAAAATTACTGACAAATTGTTTAAGTCATGTAGAAACAAACATGTCATAGACATGTACTAAATGCAAGACTGGAATTTCCAAAACTAAAATGCAGGTTTAAGTCGGTTAAGGACTCTCAATTGATCTTGACAAATAATTAAAATAATGATAATGGGCATTAAATCTTCTCAAATCCATAGCAAATGATGTTCGAGAAATGAAGGAATCCTTGAGCTGCTTGACAACACGAATGGACAAGGCCAATGATGAAATAACCAAGCTCAACAATGAAATGGCTACTTAAAATTTTATTAATGACCAGGCACAAAAATATTCTAGATCTCCAGCAATACTCTAGAACAGGGGTTTCCAACTTGTAAGGGCTTGAGGGCCATATTGAAACCTTATGCATGATTGCGGGCTGCAATTTAATAAAAGACCAATTTTCGTAAAATTCTACAAATAGAACAGAGGTACCAGTATGAAATAATATGCATAGTTTAATTGAAATAAAGGTTTAATCATTTTAATTGCTTAAAATACTATTTTATAATTGCAAGAAAGAGTGAAATTAAAAATAAACAAAAACTATTAAAAACAGAAAAATTGAATTTTGAAGAAGAGCACTCAACAATGTCAGTTTATTTGACTTAATATTTGATAAATTGCAAAAAGAAAAAAATTAACCTAAAGACAAACTGAAATTAATAATGTAGTCAAAACAAAATAAGAAAGGACAATTTAGTGGGAGTACTGTGGTCAATCAGCTACCAATGAACGAATGTCCACCTCCAGCTTTGTTGTTGATAATCTCAAAAGATGCAGCAAGGAAGAATCTGCAAGTAGACTTCTGTATTGATTTTTTATTAATTTCATCGAAGAAAAAACACTTTCGCATATGTACGTGTTCCCAAACATTGAAGTCATTTTTAGTCCAAATTGTCATAGGTTTGGGTATTTTTCGCTGATAGCAATTTAAAAAAAATGTGATCCCTTTTCTTGTTGGTCTGTAGGAACTTATCAGCTTGTAGATCGCACAGCTCAAGTTGTAAGTGTGGTTCTTGTTCCTCGATAGTAGAAACAAAGGATTCATGTAAAGCTGTAAAATGCTCTTCAATGTTTCAGTTTTCTTAAATTGTGTGAATTCTTCAATGATTTCTTGAATGTGTAAAGTGATATCTGAAAAATTTATAGTTTCCTGGTCTTTCTCTGCCGCTAATTGTAGACAACAAGGGAAATGTGTCAAATAATTGTTTTCCAAAGAACGTTTGAACATTTTTAACTTGTTTCGAAATCCATTTACAATTCCCACCATATCTGATACCACCTGGTTTCTTCCTTGAACACTCTGGTTTAAGGTGTTAAGGTGATTTGTCATGTCTGTTAGGAAAGCTAACTGCTTTAAAAATTCTGTGCTTTGAATTTCTTCTTCTAGTTTTGTGGTATCAGATGAGACAAACTTATTAAGGAATCCAGGCATTTCCTTGAGAATAGCAAAAAAACCGTTCAAGGCACTTTCTTCCACTCAGCCACCTTACATGGTAGTACAGCAGCAAGTCTCCATATTCTCCCTCAATTTCCAGCAAAAACTGCTTTAGTTGTCTATGCAAAAGGGCTCGATTTCCACCTCTTAACATATTAATAATTTTAACCACAAGTTTAAAAACTTATGTTTTCTTCAATGATTTCCCACATAATGTTTCCTGGTGAATGAGACAATGGATCATAGGACACGTTACACCATTTTCTTTTAGCAATCCTGTCAGACCTATCTTCTCCCCTATCATTGCTGGCGCTCCGTCTGTCACAATGGCTGAACATTTACTGAAGCCTCCAACTCTGTCGACAGTTTTTTTTTAATAGCATCATAAATGTCCCTCTCTTTTGTTGTTCCTTAAAGAGAGCAGACATCAAAAAGCTCTTCTTTACTGCTGAAGTCTTCGAAGGTGGTGCCTAAAAATATTAATAGCTGCCTGACATCTGACTGGTCAGTGTTTTCATCAAGGCATAGTGAGAAATGCATGCTTTCTTTAACCAATCTAATCAACGATTTTTCTACTTGTTCTCCCATATCAATGACCGTTCTGGTACAGTTTGTTGGAAAGGGGCAATGATTCAAATTTCTCAGCCATTTTAGCATCTCCAAAAGCCTTTACCAGTTCCATAGCACACTTTTTAATCAGACTGCCTTCAATGAAGGATTTTTTTTTGCCTTTGCAAGTTCAAGTGACACTGTGTAGGAGGCGTACAGAGAAGATGACTGATTTTGTAAGACTTTATTAAACATACCTGATCACTATTTTAATTTCTTTTTGAAGTCTGCAACCAGTGCGGATCAAGCTTCTTCCTTATATGCTGCATACTTGTTCTCGTGCATTGTTGAGTAATGTCATTTAACATTGTACTCTTTCGGTACAGACACAATTTGCATGCATACCAAACACTGAAGCTTCCCACTGTTGTTAGTAATTAAATAAGTCATTCTTCAACTTCACTACACTTCAAGCAAGCGCGACTGAGCGTGAGTGGAGACGAGAGGAGTAGCCAGCAAGCCTTGCCGGGCGAGTCTATTGTTACGTGAGTGAAGGGGAGAAAAGTCAGTGGAGGGGCCCAACTACTCTTACCAGGTCCTGCACTGTGCGATGCGGCGCGTTGCTTGTAGAACGGCTGACTATTAATTCTTTCTCAACTTCGTTTGCTCATTTTTGTCGTAAAAAAATTAATACATTGTTTTGAACGAGCAATGGAATATTTTTCGTAACTTTTCTTCAGATAAAAAAAAATAAAAAAGCTTTAGCGGGCCACATGTGGCCCGCGGGACGCAAGTTGGAAGCCCCTGTTCTAGAATAAACAATGTTGAAATTGATAATGTTACTAAAACAAATGGCGAAAATATCCTAACAATAATTACCTCACTGGCTGCCAAAGTAGAGTATGATATATCTCAAAATTATGTCAGCGCTTGTCATAGAGTATCCAAAGTAAAAAAACTTGAACCAAAAAAATATTACTATTACTCCTAGACCGAGAAGCATAATAGTCAAATTCACAAATAGACATAAAAAAAGGAAACTTATTGATGCCCTTAAAGCAAGGAAAGCTCAGACAACAGAAATCCACCCCTCCACCCATCTTTAATAATCAACTTAGGTGACGATGATGATAAAGATGAATCCAACACTGGTGATTATTATTATTATTATTATTATTATTATTAGCTCAGCGTCTTACTACCTGTTCGGGTTATACGCACTTACGCTAATGTGCAATGGTAGGGTGATTGTGAGACGAAATCGAGGACCTACAGTTTAACGTGGAATCCGAACTACGGTGGAGGCCTGGCATTTCACACATTCACAAGTTGTGATTAAAACACGTCTTGTCAGAGGTGAAGGAAGGATTTGGCAATCAGAAGAATCTGTGCCGGGACCGAGGATTGAACCCCGGACTACCAGCACAGAAGTCCAACACCTTACCCCTAGACCACCAGGTCACCATCTCTGATGATGATGCGGAAGAACTTCTTGCTACACCTCTAGACAAGTCCAGGGGTGATAGTAACTAACTCCTAAATTTGCTAACCTGTTTTAACGGACATTAAATTATTCTAAAATCATTACTTATCAAAACATTAAGTCAAGTTAAGCTCTTACACACCCAACATATTGTACTGTCTAACCATTAATAATACACATATGCCATAGTAAATAGTCCAATATGGGTTTTACTCTCTTCTGCTTACATAATTATGTGTTGTAATATGTTTTAATTGTGAACTTTGAGGCCTACAGTTTCTTGGTAAGTGTGTAGGCCTTGCCCTTCTATCCTCTTTTCAATGTTTAATTTAATACACATATGAAAAAAAAGTAATAAATTGCATTTTTTAAAAATATTTTATTTTTGATAAAATAAAATAAAATTGCCATTTTTATTATTATTATAACTTTTATTGTTTTCAAAACTTTCCTTGTCAAAAGTGACAGCTGCTAAACATATGGTCTTTCAAATCATATGTTTTGGCATAGGGATACATTTTGAAGTCTAGTCACTTTTCCAGAAATTTTCTAATTTTCTTTCTACCGAAATCAGACTGTACAAATGATACAAGTGTATTAACACACCATTACCCAACTAGAATGTGTAATACATCTAAATCAATTACTGACCACTTTATAACAAACTCTATTAATAATACATATAAAATGTATAGCATGAAGCATCATATATCTGATCACAAAATGTTTTTACTGTTTTGTGCTACTCCCAATCTTAGATAGATCTTTTCATTGTAAAAGCCATATTGTGTTCGTCCCTTTTATTTGTTTCTATCCACCTTTCCTGTACCTTCTTTCAAATATAATACAATTACCTCATAAGCGAAAAGAGGTTTTCCTTATAGAGATAACTTATTTCCTTCATAATTCAACTTCATAATTTAAATTTTCTAACATTCATCATCATCATGAACTGTTTCTAGCCTGTGGCCAGGTCCGTTTAGTAAAATGCCTCCATCCTCCTTTGTCCTTCCACCATTCTTTCTCCTGCCCTTTGTTCCTCCCATCTCTTTCTTGGTCTCCCTTGCGGTCTCTTCCCTATATACTTCATATTCATTAATCTTCTTGGAATCCTCTCCCCTTCCATCCTTATTATGTGTACATTGTGTACCCTTCCATCTCATCCTTGCTTACTCAACTATTTCATGTACTCCCTGTAGTCCAATTCTTGACCTTACATCTTCATCCCTAATCCTATATCTTCCGGTGACAGCTAGCATGCTCCTCAAAAACTTCATACCCATGGCCTCCACTTTCTCTTTAATCCATAGTCCAAGTTTCTAATGAATTCGTAACTATGGTTATGGGCTCTATACAACACATGCTTACACTTCAGTGGCACTTCTCTTTTCTATAGTAGGTCTCTTACACACCTATAGAAGAACTCTCCCTACAGGTCTCTTACACACATGTAAAAAAACCTCTCAATACTGTCCTCGTCTCACTTTATATTCTCTGCTGTCCCCTTTTGCCTCAATCACACTACCATGATACTTTACACTCTTTGCTTCTTTCAAATTTACTCCATCCAGTTCTATCAACTTTTTGGCCTTGTTCTCTGCCTTGTCATCCCCATCACTTCACTTTTGGCCATACTAAATTTCATTCCACATTTTTTCACCTCTTCATTCCATTTCTGCAGCTATTCCTGTACTTCCTCTTCCTTCCCCCCATCCCATCAAGTCATCTGCAAACATCATTGCTTTCTCACTACCCAGTTTCCCTGCCACTTTATTCATGATCATTTCCATTTCCAATACAAATATTAATGGTGAGAGGGCACTTCCCTGCTTGATCCTCATTTTTTAATTAGAACCACTCTGTCTACCCTCTCTCCCTATGTCTTTACACAACTCACATTATCATCATACATATTCCTTTTTCTCCTAGCCGCTCCTTCGTTTACTCCAGCCTCCTCCATTGCTTTCCATACTTTCTTTCTATCCACACTATCATAAACTTTTTCTACAGCCATAAATGCCATTATCAGAATCCTTTCCAAACTCATATTTCTTTTCCATTAGCTATCCAATTCCAAATATTAAATCTATCGCCGAACTCTTCTTTATGTGCCCATGTTGTTCCTCTCTCCACCTTCCCTTCACACTATTACTCACTCACCTTTCCAGAATCTTTTTGTAAATGTTTCCCCACTGACACATTAGTGTCATAATTTTCAAACCTCTTCTTATCCCTTTCTTGAATATTGGTAATATAATACCTTCTGTCTGTTTTAGTAAATAAAAGCTTGTTGGTCTATTTTAAAAAAACAAATAAAACTTGATATTAAGCTGTATTGAGTACGTTTCTTAAATTATTACTTCCTACTAAATATATCGCATAAATAATAAGTTAGTCATTCCAACACTTGCAAAACTAGTTATACTCACAGCTGTTGAAATTTAACTTTTAATTTAGTGATAAAATCAACAAAGATGACCAGTCTTTTAATCTTTGATGGAGTAAATTTGTTAGTACAATACAAATCCTATTCCTAAGGGCAGTAGCGTCTCGTGACCAAAATTCTTAGGCAAGCTGAGAAGGGGGGGCTTGGAGGGCTTCCAGGGTCTCCCTCAGAGTTTTTTTAAATTATATGATTCAAGAAGCTATTTGGAGGTTATATTTTATGATAATTGTGGTTTCATGCGTCCTTCTATTCCGTGATTTACATAGGCACACTAGATACTATATAACGCATATCCAAGAGGATGTGGGGGTAGGAAGGAGAATATGTATTGCCCCCCTTTATTTTAACAAGTGAGGATAAATTCCCTCTGTATATTCCACCCTGGTTCCGCCTCCAATAAAGCTGACAATTTTTAAATTAAGTATACATAAAAACATTTTATGTTTATATTTTAAATATAAGCCAACTATATTGTGTGTTAGTTAATTACGTTAAATATACATGTAAGTGATGAAAAATAATTTATATTCTTTAATTTTCACTTATATTGCAGCCTGAAGCCTATTTGGTATAATTGTTTATTTTTAAATATTAAATGAATTTTTATATACATGTATCAATGATATTTTACTTCCCGTATTTTTTTCTAATTTTGTAAATAAAGTCCATCCTTCTCTCCTTTTTTACGAACTCTGCTATGACTCTTTTATGGAAGTCTACTCCTTACTTAATCTTTTAACCAGACCCTTTTCAATTAAAGGGCGTGCCAAACCAAAAAGTGTATTTTGTCCCATTTTATTTCTTGAGCATGTTTTTACTCTTTTCAATGTTGAAAATGATCTCTCAACTGACGATGCCGGGATCGTTGTCACAAGCTCAAGCAGTTTTTTTAAACTACTTTAAAAACACTTGCTGCAACAAACTCCACAAAAGATGTGTCCGGGGTCAGTAATTTGTCAATTTCTCTCTTTTCACGCAAAACTCCCCTAATTCTGTTTCCACCCCCTTAAATTTCTACTTTTGTCACTTCTGTGTTTTGAAAGGGGAAGAGAAGGGTATGCGATAGTATCTTTCAGTTTCTTCGGTTATAGTCGTCAACCTTCGAGCATAGCTTCGGTTGTTGAAAAGTCGCAACTTTGTTGCTTGCATTCCTACGCGAGTCTCAATACTCTTCCCCTTCTTCCCCTCCTAAATCTATGACGTCACAAATAAGAACTACACTAGGTAGCGCTATGGGGTGAAAGACGGAATAATATAGACTTTCACCCATGATATAATGGACTAGTGCACGTCTTGCATGCATGTTACAGTCCCTGGCATGTGCGGGATTTTTTTTTCAAACACAATGGTGCGTGAAGACTATTTTTTAAACATTAAATAAAATAAAATAATCAGTTATCTTCAAGCGAAGGCAAGCAGTGCTTGCCTTGCTTGCCCCGACGCAACGCCACTGCCTAAGGGTAACTTACCACATCTTCTGTGACACTTTGTTTCCGCTGGTCTGGATCATCAACAAGGAGAATGCTTCTTAGAATGGGAAGAGCATCATCTACTCGACCAAGATCAGCCAAGGCAGCCATCTGAAGAAGAAAACAACGCAAATTTGAGAACTAAAATGCTGACTTTCAATTTTAGTACAGTATTATTTAGGAAATTATAGATTACATACATACATATATATATATCTATGTAATCTATAATTATAGATTACATACATATATATATATATCTATGTAATCTATAATTATAGATTACACACACATATATATATATATATATATCGCTGCATCTTACTACCCATTTGGGTTATACACTTATTTACTAATTATGCTAATGGATTAGGGCTGAGATAGATTGATTTTGGAGGAAGTGTACCCACATATTCAGAGAGAAAGTGGGGAAACCATTTAAGGAAAGCCACCCTCAGTCCATATAGTAAAATATTAAGTACAGTATGATTTTTTTTAAAAAACACTAAAAGTATAATACAACATGTACTATTAAAAATAGTAGATATCAATAAAATTAACACATTTAAAGTTATTGATGTGGGAAATCTTTTGAGTAATATTTTTACATAAAAATATTATTATTATTATTTAGCACCGCGTCTTTCTACCTGTTCGGATTATACGCTTAAGTACTAATTACGCTAATGGATTAAAAATTGGGAAGGTTGAATAGAGGAAGTGAACCCGCATTTGCGTGGAGGGAGAGTCGAAAAACATTTAGGAAAAACCACCCCCAGTTCACCCGACCGAGATTCGAACCTCGATCTCCTCGTCCTCGGCAGTCGGGCTTAACACGACTAGCGCGTTAGCCAACTATGCCACCGAGGCGGGTTACATAAAAATATTTAGCAATAAATAGCAGGGAGTCAAATAAGAACCAGAACCAAAACAGGAGCTCAAAAAAGTAAATTGCTTACAAATCTGAGTTAGAATTGATATATACACAATATATTTATGTTAATAAAGGTCCATATCAATTCTTAAATAATCTTAAGTATAAAAAAAATTGCAATGTATGCCCTTCTTTCTGAAACTTAATTTTATTTTGAAAATAAAATTTTCCTTTTTCTCAGGAATTTTTGTTAGAGTAGGATATATTTATTTTCAAAGGATTATAGAATTATCAATGAGCACATATCAATCAGTAAGCACTAATAAGTTCATATTTTTGAGGAATGATCATTGTACTCTTTAGGCTATGAGCGTAGTAGGTTGTATATAGCTTTGAGTGACAACAAATGTATCTAAGAAGGGTGAGTACTGAGTAATGAGAAATTGCTCATCTATACAAGAAGTTTAAACTAAGTACAAAGAAATTTATTTAATAGTGTTATTTCTAAAAGTTAAAAAATGATTTTGGAAAGCCAGTTTGCTTGGGGAGGTTAAAGAAGGAATCTAAAATTATAAATCTTTTCACTCTGCATTCAAATATCAAGAAGTTGTGAAAAAAGTTTGTGTTCATTGTGTGTAGTTCAGAAGTGCTTTTATAGTTTTATTAATAATTGATTATTTGATAGATGGGGTGAAATAAATATTACCCAGTGCAAAATTTCTTTAAATAACAAAGAGCGTGAGTGATAAATCAAGGATATTATTAATATGGTTCTTAAGGTAAATTACATTAAATTTATACAATGGAACCCTTCAAACTCATTTATTATTTTGGTGTGTCTTCAAATTAAGGGCTTTAAGAAAGTATTAACATTTTAAATTTAAAATGTTTGAATTGAAATCAAGAATAATGCTGTAACATTATTTTAATATCCTGTTAATAAAGCTTATAATAATGTTTTTATGCATAAAAAGAATTGATAGACACACTATATAGCTGATTTAATTTCTTTTAGACAAACTAAAATCATACAGTTTCACACCATTTCCTTTTGGTTTCGATGTAGTTAGCTGGTTTGGTTGCATCAAACTAGCTTTAGATAATTTATTTACCCTTTTGCAACTAAATACATAAAATAAAGTTTTTTATATTTATAATTTAAAAATATAACGAATTTTCAAAAATTATTATAACATAAAATTCCATGGCGTCAGCCTGCAATCAAGCCATGCCAAATGAGTGAGTTCTGGGGGAAAAAAAAAAAGGTGCAATTATCAAGCCTTTAAATTATTTTTATTTTTAATGTTATGTTTTATTAATAAATATTTTAATGGAACTAAAACAAGTAAATCTAATGTTTTAAGAACCGGCTTGGTTTTTAATCCGACAATACTGGAAATATGACCACATTTCCAAGAATTGGGCTAATGTGTTCATTAACCCAATAATAATTATCTTTTTTTTAATAAGCATATTTTTTACTATAAAACCCATTAATATTTTTTTAAATAATCACCTAGCTTACTTACAAATTTCAGAGTTTAATTATTTTTTAATAATATTACTGCAGCAGTCTAAGTAGGCTTAACTACCAAACATGTTTTAAAAAAAAATTTTAAAGATAAAATAACCTATAATAACAATATCTCTGAATGTTGGGAAATAAAAAATATGACCTATATTAATTGTAAATTAAGTTTCTACATTTGTAACTACTTGTTAATTTTGTTAAATATGTACTCATTGTCCTTAATGTTACTTGTTCCTTCTATATGTACCTATCATTCTTTACCAATTTCCTTTTTCTTCCTTTTGTGGCTTTTGGCTTTATCTGTTAGGAAGTTGCCTTGCGTGTTTAACATTCCCTCCTGATGCGTTCCGATAAAATGTAATCTTGGTCAGTAGTTATCAATTTTCTTCAACAATAGACAGCTTTTTCTTCTTTATCCAGTGACAGCAATATAAAGTGTGAATTGTATTTTTTCTTGTAATTGTAAAAGTCATATTGTATTTGTTCCCTTTTATATGTTTCTATCCACCTTTCTTGTACCTTCTTCCAAATATAAGAAAATAGCTCAAAAAGTGAAAAGCAGTTTTCCTTAAGGAGATAAAAAAAAGTTTAGTGTTGCTGCTGTTCAAATGAGTCTAAGTATGCCAATGCTCTAACCACTGAACAATCTAGGAGTCATCCCGTGCCTAAGGTCTTTCTTTACTCATATTTTAAGGAAGAGTTTTTAAGTGCTGAAATCGTCAACTATATATATATTGATCAATAAAGATCATGAGCTATCAGATGACGCAGCCACCTTCAACTTGTTTAGGCTTTATAATGTCAAATGTACAATGACAATTGTATTAATGTAGCATTTTTATCATGATAGATTAAATAGCAAATCTATTATAATTGACAATTGTTAATTATGGTTATAGCGGCAACTTAGTAGCTCAGCTGAGAGCATTGACATACTAATCCAAAGGTCCAGGATTCGATTCCCGTGTTCAGGTGTCACTTTTTAATTTTAATAATATGATATTTAGATGCGGCTATAGCCATTACTATCAAATATAATAGCTTTGCTAATTAATCCATCAAGATATGTATTGGTTGAAATAAATGATGAGAATCTCTGTTGAATTACAAACAAAAAATCAACAATTATTAAAAAAGAGTTTAACATTAGTGATGTGTTGTGGGGACTGAGTTCCCCCTGATATCTCCCATCCTTCCGATACAAATAGTTCCAATGGCTTTAAAATAAAAACCAACATTTAAGTTGATGTTTATAGGCATTCTGATATTGGTGTTCATATACAGAACTTCTATCAAATGTAGTTATTATTTAAATTTAGGAATAAGTACAAATTTTTTGTTGTTGCATATTTAGCTAACATTGTTTTAGGGATTTTTTTTCTTCTTCTAGGATTAGGCTACTGTGAAAAAGGTATTTTAAGGTAGAGTTATGTTTACTTTATTATTCAATTTTAATGATTAAGCAGGACAAATGTCAATGACTCAGGAATGTCAATGTCTAAAGAAATATTGTAAAAATTCCACATCATTTGTGTTATCTACATTCAGATGAAACAACTAACAGTATTTACTTTCCAAAAATGTGCAAAGTTTTTAACTTTATATTCTAGGCTAATGAGTGATGACTTTAGTTCAAATAACTTTTGGGTCCAATCTTTTAGGCCAAATGACTTTAGGCCTACTGCCACGTCCCTGTTTTATTTATACTAATTGGGTCAAACTTTTATAACTTAACATTTATTACCTACCTTTATATTCCTGATAGTGATATAGTTCTGTTGTCGGACAGTAGAGATTATTTCAAGAGCATATTGGGGAGAATTCTGGTTCAAAGCCAAGGCAGCAGCAAATGTCGCTGATCTTCTTAGAGGTATATGACCAACTGTCTGAAGTTCCCTCCAGATATCCATTGCCAACTCAAAACTTTCTTTTGTGTTCTAGCAATAGAGATAAAAAAAAATTAACTATCAACTATGAGAAATAGCAAAACTATTAAAATCCATACATCTTTTATTGAATTTTAGATTTTTCTGTTCTAAATTGTTAAGTTGCAATTTTAATATTATGAGCTATACATATGAATTTCTGAGCAATGTGGTTGTTGTATAGACCAATGTTTCTATGAGATACAATAAATTTTTTTTTTTCAAAATATTGAATCACTTTTTAAAATTAAGGAGTTTAAGTAGGCTAGTATTGTTGGAAATTTGAGTCAAACTTTTATGCAATCAAGATAATGTGTACAGTCTTTAAATCAAAATAAATAATAGCACATTTTCCTAATCAATAAAATCTTTAAAAACAACAAATCTTTGAGAGATTTATTTGATCAATAAAAATTCAAATCATTCATCTGGAGTAGGTTTGGTATTTAAAGTGTTTGCTATGCAAACAAAACCAATGACAAACTTGATGTGAGCTTGCTACAAATATTAATTAACTCTTTTATATATTTAGTATGTCTTTATTCTTGTTTATATGTACAGTATATTTTAATAAAATAATGGAGAAATTAAAAAAAGTTAGAGTAACAAAAAACAACAGTAGTTAACAAGTGAGCTAGCTAATTCTTGTAGTGTTTGTGTTTACTTAAGCTTATGTTATTAATACTAATTTCAAATATAATATTTTTAATAACATTTATTAAAAGATTATTTTCATTTTAACCCAGGGCTGCCACTATTTACTTGATACAGAATTCCCTATGTTTTCCAGATATTTTTCTAAACACTTTAAAGAGTAATGTAGAATAATGAAATTTCATTTTTCATAAAAATGATTGATATGTCAATCCAATGGTGTTCAACATATATATAGTTTTGATCTTAATGGAAATGCTGTATTTCAGGAGAAGGAGTGGGTAAAAATTCTGTTCAAATCAGTGTGCTTAGTTTTTAAGTTTGCTTTTTCTTCTATGCAAAGGCCAAATATTTAAAGCTTGCAGTTTAATGTCCCATCCAACACCTTAGCTCAGTCGGTAGTGTGTCTCTTTACTGAAATATGGGTCCTGGGTTTGATTCCAGAATGGCTGAAGAATTTACCATTGATAAATATGGGTTTACCCTTTCACAATGATAAATTAACAGACAGGGACTGGATGTTGTGTCTGTCCTAGTCAAAAGTTAGATTGTAAGGCATATGAAGCTACAATAGGCCCAGAAAACCAGTAGTAGAGTAAATAAATGGCTTGGATGGAAAAAAACTGACCTAGGCCGTAGGCTGGAAACAATAATGGATGTAAAGTAGTTTAATGTCCCAAATACTCCAGTAGTTTTTTGAAAGGCAATGTTGATTAGTAAATATATATGCATTATTAAAATTGTTTGATTATTCTCATATTTTCATATATTTCCTATTTTCTTGTAACTAACTAATAAGTGCATCTGCGTTTAACACCTGGTGGGGCATGCAGACCTGTATGTGGGCTGTGTTTTGGTTTAAAGAACAAGGCTCGTGTTACCAGAACCTCACAGCGAGAGGTCTAGGTTTTAGTTTAGTTTGGAATTGCATATCCTTGACCCTAATGCACCAGATTTTAGTTAAATCGTTATGTACTTGAAGTGTGAACTGTGTTCCGCAGGAATGTGGAGTCGAAAACCATGTCGGGTCGAGTCGGAAAAAATGTACTGTCTCCAGCTTCAAAATAAAATCTTATAATATTATAGGTTCATAACAATATATTATGCTAACTATATAATTTTAGTTTTATACCTTTTTCTAATCTTTAGGACCAATATTTGTAATATGTATTGACAAATTAATTTAAACATACGATGGCAATGTCAAAGTCATCTGTAATGGAACATTTTACTGCAGTTGACATGTTATTACTAATTAATATGCTTTAGCCATTTATGAAGGAGTCTGAGTTGAAGGCTAGGCATACCAACTCTACAGTCCTGATGTTCAGCAATTGTATATTACTCACTTCAGTGTCATCTAGAGCCATAAAAACTTAACTATGTAAGAAGTAAACCTTGTTTCAACTGAACAAAACAAATGAAGGATTCAGAATGCACCAGTTAAGGATAATTTTACTTTTATTCTTTATTCCTGTATGCATTCTAATAGTCTATTTCAAATATGCAGAGGATGTGAGTGGCGATTACAAGTCAGAAAGTTAACTATAAGAGCAGTGTTGATGCACATTTTTATTTAAAATGAATATTTTAGCAAATTGAACCAAAAAATTATAATTAAAATAAATTAAAGGTTTCAAGAAATGGCTTAAATGAGGTTTCATTATAAAAAATAGCCTAAGCATAAAAAAGCTGGGCTTTAAAAATAAAATGCTAGTAAGATGTTTGAGATATTAATTCTTACCAATTTATAACATGCTGCCATTGAC
This sequence comes from Timema podura, assembly GCA_033556935.1. Lineage (NCBI taxonomy): Eukaryota > Metazoa > Arthropoda > Insecta > Phasmatodea > Timematidae > Timema > Timema podura. The sequence continues at coordinate 63,895,160 of JAVRXN010000009.1, forward strand.
AGAAGAACAACATTTTTTGGGTATCTGAAATCTTGAATTTGTTTATTTTTTATTATTTTAAAAACATCTAGGATATCTGAGAATCTGTTATTGATGAACAATAAATCCATCAGCAGCTGGTAGCTGATCAGCTGGTCAAAAAACCCATCCATTACGGGATCCTTGAATACCTTGAAAAAAAAAAAGAAGTGTAAATAATAGTTTTTCAAATCTGCATACAAATAATTTTATATCCTGTTGTTTCGGCACTAGGATTAATATATTTTACAAACTATTTTCAAACCTTTGAATAAAAAAGATAATAGAAAAATGAATATAGGTACCTGATAAAATTTTATATTAGAATTAGTGATGAGTCAATTTCAAAGTTTTACTGGTTCTATTATTTTGGTTCTTAGTTCCTGGTTTCAAATTTCATTTAACCACACAAACTAGTCTAAAGTTATTTTGTCTCCCTCAATAAATGTAAATGTGATATCACCAACTCCTGTTTAATGTAAGCCACCACTTTTTAAACCAAATAAAATATTTATTAATCCTACACACTCAGACTTTAGTTCTTTTAGGGAAAACCTCTTTTTACTTTATGATGTACATTTTAATATATATGAAAGAAGAGGAACAAATAAATTATAACATGGCTATTGAGATAAAAAAAAAATTTACACTTTACATTGGTTTTTTGTTTTCTCTTCTAGGAAGTTGTGATGAGCATTTAACACTCCCTCATGATGAGTTTTGATAGAATAACACTTATGTTGAAGGAATAGCCAGTAACAATCAATTTTTTCAAGAGATAGCCCTCATCTTTTTGTAGAGTGGCAGCAACAAAGGGTGAATTGTGTTTGTCATTTCATTGAAAAAAAGACTTGTGTTTGTTCCATTTTATCTGTTACTATTACTCTTTCCTGTACCTCCTTCCATTTATAATAAAACTTTTAGACTTTAATAGTCATAGCTACTAGTCAACTATATATTCATTTACCCATTTTGGTGGTTGAATGGTCAAAGACATTACTTTCACCATATAATGGACCATCAATGACGGGTGTATCGAGGTTATTTTTTTCTGAATGGTTTTCCACTCTCCTCCAGAAATGCAGGTAGACTTTTGATGAATTTAGCCTTCTTCATTCTTTAGAAAATAGCATAACTAGCACCGCATCCTACTATCCACAGTATACGCTTATGTACTAATTGACCAGTGGTTCGTGAAGAACTGCTGGAATTGAACCAAAGAAACAAACCACCCCAGCATTTATTAAAATATAAATTTATAGACAGCTATATTATTTGAATCAAGGATACAAATCTATATGTGGTACAATCATGGGTTCACCAACTAAGGTGTCATAAAGAATTGAGAATTCTGATCCAAGTTGGGATTTCCCAAAGTGATATCCAAGCAGTGAAGGGTAAAATTGACTTGGTCTATGCGTGTGACATAGTCTTTTCCTAATATTATTTTAATTTATAGCCCTAACATTTCAAGGAAGTAAACTTGTCCAACTTGAGATGCTAGAAATTAGGAGTAATGTTAAAAGAAAAAAAACACACACACACACTCTCGTAGTTAAAATAATAGATTTAGTTGACCACTACAGCATACCTCAAGAGCAGCTTCCGGAGTGTTCATATAATAGAACATTCGCATGACAACAGGCCCAAACACAAAGTTACCAAACCTAAGGTCCTTATTTTGTTGGTTGAACCTGAAATGAAAAAAAAATGCTAAGAGTATTTTTATTGTTACTTTAATCAATTAAGAATTTACTCACATAAAGCTTATACCCTGATTTTGGTTGGAAGAATGGAAGAGGAAATTTAAACAGATTTTGTTGATACTTTAAATTGAGATGTAGAATGCACTATTCGTATTTAACACGACACACATAATGTACACAACTTGACTGTTACTTGACGCCAACTTGAGATGAATGTCTGTTGGAAAGAAAGTTTAGAGATTATGCACCACACAGTCGCGCACTCACACTTGTTATTAAAGAAGGGGTAGGGGAGGTTAGGCCTAAAACAAGCATGATATTTAACCATGTCTCGACAGTCCCACTAAACGAATGCTGTTTACAGTTACATAAATGGCTAGAAACACAGTTAATTTATGTATAATTAGTTAAAAAAAACCTTTATATACATATTAATTTCAACGAGGGGATGTTTATTATCACTCCAGTCTTGCCATTCAAATTGCAGCACAGAGTGTCTGAAAATGATCACGTGGAAGAGGTTTGGTTAGTATATCTGTTAACTGGTCTTCAGAGGGTACATGTTTGATTTCAATTTCACCGTTCTCATACTTTTCACGTATGAACTGGTAACGCACGTCTATGTGTTTAGTTCTCTTGTTAAACTAAGGGTTTTGCACCAGACGCATTGCACTTTGATTACCAACTGCTAGAACTGTGGCCTCTCCCACTGTTTCTCCAATGTCAAGTAAAAGATGTCTCAACCAGATGACCTTTTTGAGCAGTTGATGCAGCAATATACTCAGCTTTGGTAGTGGAAAGGGAGACTGTTCATTGGCGTTGACCAGCCATGTTACAGGGCCATTGCTCATTTGAAAGAGGTATCTGGTTGTGGAGCGTCAGATGTCCAGATCACTCGCAAAGTCAGAGTCCAAGAAGCCAATTAACGGGGTGGATTCTCACTCCTTGTAAATTCAATGCCATAGCTGGATGTGTCTTTAAAGTATTTTAAAATGCGTTAGACTACATTCCAATGACTTAGTCCGTGGTTTGCCAAATATCTACTTATGTTTCCAACTGTGTACATTGCAGCAAACATTAAGCTTCCAACAGCTTCTCGATAGGGTACTTTTTTCCTTCAGTTTCCCCTTTGTTTGAACTTAGTGAGTATGTGGATCAGCAGGCACACTGGTCGGCTTGGAGTCTTCAAGATTGAATCCTTTGATTATTTGTTTGATATAGTTGGTCTGATATAAAAATATCGATCCATTCAGATTATTTTGTTTTATTTACATTCCCACAAAGTAATATGGTTCACTGATTGTGACTTCAAAAGTTGTCTTCGGTTCATCGAGTACAAGTTGAAGTGACTTCTTTTTTAAAGCCATGATCAGCCTATCATCAACATATAATGCAAGTAAAACCTTTGTTTCATTGAGGTCACCTCGATAAACACATTCATCTGCAGCACTGAGGCTGAATCCAAACATTTTCAGAAAACTGTCAAACTTTTTGTTCCAACAACGTGCCGATTGTTTGAGGCATATAGGGACTTTCTTAACTCGCAAACAAGGTTTTTGTCAACATTGATTCCATCTGGTGGAAACATGTAGGCCTAATGTCTTCCTTTAGCTTGCCATACAAAAATGCAGTTTTCACATCGAATTGTATGATTTGTACCTTTGTTGAGCTGCGATAGTGAGTAGGACTTGTATGGAGTCATACCGCATTGTAGGAGAGTAGGTGTCATTGTAGTCGACCCCTTCTTTCTGTGCAAAGCCTTTAGCACATAGCCTTGATTTGTATCGTGAAATGTTTTCCGTCTCCATGCGTTTTACTTTGAAGACCCATTTTGAATCTATAGATTTTTCTTAAGAAGTAATGATACTAGCTTCCAGGCGTTGTTCTTTTCCAGTGCATCCAGTTCTTATTTGATTGCCTCAGTTCACTGCCCTGCATCGGAACTCTTCATGGCTTCTCCATAGGTCTGTGGTACATTATTTTCACTAGGTTAGCTTCATAAAACTACTTGAATTTTCATTAAAAATGACATTTCTCGAAACTGTGATTTTCCGTGTTTTTTGAGCCAACAAACGATAGTTGGTTGAGTTTCCCTCATATCTTACAAGAATGAGTTTGTTGCTCTTTGGCATCAGTTTGTTGTCAATTCTTTTGGTACATGCATGTATGCCCCACTATCAAGTTCTTAGATGTGAATCTCACTGGCATTTTTCCACTCCACATTTCATAAGGCGTTGAGTTTGGTGCTTAAGAGGTTGGAGTTCTGTTTAAGATGTAAACAGCTGTGTTTATGAACCGCACTTGCTACTAGCTCACCATCTTCGTAAACTTCTACATCTCTTTCTTCTTTTTCCAGTTACTACACCTTCGGAGAAAAGACTTTCTTAGTTCAGGAATGTACAATACATTTGTGATGAATGAGTCACACCAATTACCTTTGATCAATTTTGTTTATTTTAATGGTTCCACCTTCCCCTCACAGAAAGACCTTGGTTGTTTCCAAGCACAACACTCGTATTGTCCACAGTCTCTTCAAATTTGGAAAAATAATCACAATAATTAGTCATGTGTGCAGAAGTGCCACTGTCCATTGTCCAGTTGTCTTCGATGGTGACTGCTAACATTTGCATAGCAGCCTGCTGCTCTGCACTGAATGCTGAGAAGTGACCCTGTGGGAACGGTCACTTTGAGTGTTTTGCTGTCTGTTTTCCCGGGGTTTCTTAGGTGCACAACAGTCACACTGTAATGTCCCTTTCTATGGCAAAAGTATAGCACATTATCGGTTTTTTCTGATATATTCTTTTTTTTTTATTAAACTTTTGAAAATTGCTTTTCAACTTTGTCGAAGTTGAAAATGCACTTTCCGACTTCACTTAATGTGAGACTGGCCTCTTTATTCAACAGATGTGTTGTCATAACTGGGATCATCTGTCTAGCCTTGTCTAGTGAAAGCCAGGCTTGTCTGAAGTTTCGAAATTTGGGAGGTAGTCTACCAAGTATTTTAGTCATTACAGTAACATTACTGAGTTTTTCACCAGTCTCTCTCACTTGTTGCGCGAGATTTTCGATCTTGGCAATATACTGAGACAATGGAGTTGTTGGTGTCCATTTTGTACTGATGAAAGTGCTTGTAGACTAGCATTTTGTTCATTTCCAATTTTTGCTCAAAGATAAAGTCTAATTTCTCTAGTATTTCTTTAAAAGGGTCACAATTTTCAACTAATGTGATTTGTGATAGTTACATTGCTGTAGTGAGTGTAAACATAGCGATTGCATCATCTTTGCTACACTTTTCTAGTTCTTTCTCTTTGTCTATTGCCGGCTTTCCTTTGGTGCCTTTTGCAATGTCAAAGACTCCTTTTTCCCTTAGGGCACATTTAATTTGAAATTTGCTATTGATGATAATTATTGCCGGCAAACTTATTTATGTATGCCACGTCGAACTTTTCGGCCATTATTTCTACTTTGGTCTCGCGTAGAACGCACTATTCGTACCTAACACGACACACACATTGTACACAACTTGACTGTTATTTGATGCCAACTGAGATGAATGTGGAAACAAAGTTTATAGGCCTATGCGCTGCACAGTTGCGCACTCACACTTGTGATCAAAGAAGGGGGCGGGGGAGGTTAGGCCTAAAACAAGCATGATATTTAACCATGTCTTGACAGATTTCCTTGCAGCCAACAGTGATATTAGTTTACTATATTATTGGTCTAATTCTATAGCTATTTATAATATCCAACAAAAGTGACAGCTGCAGATAACATTACTTGATGTATGAATATATTAAAATTGTTTTAGTAAATAACTTCTGTTATACCTACCCAAATTATACTCTAGCTTAAATAAACAAAATAACCAAAAGTTACTTACTTATAGGTTCTACGGTCCAATTTTCACAGGTGAAACCTTATCTGGCAGCTAGAAAAGTGATTAGATCTACCATCGAGTCATATGGTCTGCAGATGTCACATTTGATAGATATAACAATAGCTATTAAACAACACTATTTCAATTTTAGCCGCAAAGAAAAAATATGTATGTTTTTTATAAAAAAAATTCCTTGCTTTGAAAATTGAACTGTGGTATAATTCAAAAATGTATTTTTGTGGTGAAAAATAACAATTTTTTCTATATTCTTAGTGTTATTTTATAGGGTTTGATAATATCTATCAAAAGTGACAGCTGCACGTCACGTGACTTGAAATGTAAGTAGATCTGGTAACTTTTCTAGATGTTTAGATTAGGTTTTTCTATGTTTCAAAGTATTTAACTAAATGTTTTACTGTTAATGCTAGACCCTAATATTTATGAAAATGATGCATTATCAACAAATACATAATTCAATAATAAACATTTATCCTTCATGCTTAATTTATTGAATGTAATTAAAGACATTCAATACCAATTTTTATTTACTAAATTCAAATTCGGGTTAGAGTAATGTGGAAGGAGGAAAGGATCCCAAGGCTATGGAAGAAGGATTTGATAGTAAGATAGGAGACAGGAAGAAGCATGAACATTACAGGGTAGTCACCCTGATGAGTCAGTGTGAAAAGGTGTATGAAAAGATACTGGGGGAAAAAATAAATTAGGGAAGGCGATTGAAGGAGAAAGAGTATGGCTTCAGATCAGGAAGATCCAGGGTAGATCTCATATTTGCGGTAAGCCAGCTGCAAGAGAAACAGAGTATGGAAAGGACCTGGTGACGGCCTTCATGGATGTTGAAAAAACAAACACCAGTGTGTGCAGAGGTAGAGTATGAGAATCACTGTTCAAGAAGAAAGGAGTGAGGGATGATATAGTAAGGAGAGTCAGGAATATGTACAAAGGGAGTGTGAGCTGTGCGAAAGTGAGAGAGGATTGGTTTGATTTGAGAAATCGCCTTAAGCAAGGAAGTGTGTTCTCATCACTTGTGTTAACTGTAGTGATGGACGAAATAATGAAGGAAGTGGTGGAAAGAACTGGTGAGAGAAGCATGAAAGTAATGATGTTTGTGGATGACCTGATGTTATGAGAAAATGAAAAAGAAGTTCAAAAGCAGTTGGATGCAGGGGAGGATGTATGGAGAGGTGTAGAATGAGGTTTAATTTAAGAATGAGTGAGATGCTGATAATGACTGGTGTGACAGGAGGCAAGCTGTTGAAGTAGTGAAGCTTAATGATTGGGGAATGTGAGAGAGGAAAGTGGAAGAAAAATCAGTGGAGAGGGGCAAGGAGAAACTTTTTTCAGAAATGTGAGAAGTATAATTTGGAGCAGGGATGTGCTGAGGAAGTGTAAAGGAATGATCTCCAGGATGTAGTATGTAACAATATTGTCATAATGAAAGGGTGATAGGATCATTTAGAAGCCAGTGCAGTAAGGATAGAGAAGCAGATAGTGGTATGGTGTAGGATATGGAGAAAGAAGATACAAGAGATGATGATATAAAGTAAGGGGGTACGAAGCCAAGAGGAGGACCAAGGCACAGGTGACTGGTGGAGTGCAAAGAAGTGTGGAGGAGAAAGGAGAAGACTGGGTCAATGTGGAAGAGAGGTGGTAGGGGGAAAAAGGATAAATTGGAAAGGCTTATGTTCCAAAGAGACCCGGATAGTGCCTGGAAACTTTTCATGATGATTAAGATGATGATGAAATTCAAATATTGTATCATTAGCCAAAATTGATGTTATCAACAAATAATGGGCTAATGCTAGAGTAATTAAGTGAAAGATTACAACCTGGACCTGGGAATCAAACCAGTAGTCTTTGGCTTTATACATCCATGTTCTATCACTGAGCCATAAAGGTCCATCTCTTATCCAGAGTTACTCTTCACTTGTTGTCCATGCATCCGATAGTGATATATACAAATTAATAATTGCTTGGCAGCATGAGTCATTATAACGTGGAGAAACCTGAAGTGGTTGATACTTGCATAAATTATCACAAATAGATTAAATACTTAACAACTTTTGAAGAATGGCCCCTGGATACAAGAATATTCAAGATGGCTAATAGTAGTAAATTCGTGTGGTAAGCCAAAGGACCTAGGTTTGAATACCGTGTAAACTTTTCATTTGTACTTAGTTTAAGAATAAGGTTGTCTTTTGATGCATCCCTTTAATTTATTTCAATGGTAGACCTACCTATATCTATTAACTAAAAATAACTAATAAAACCCAGAGTGGAAAGATATATTTTAATGTTGGGGCCATATCCAGGCCATTTTCCAAAGGGGAAAAGGTGGCTTTCATGGATTTATCTTTTTGTGTGTGTGTTGTGGTGTGCGCGCGTGTTCACCATGTCTTAATTGTATGGGTTGTGCACATATTTGTACTATGAGGTATGAATGAGAAATGTAAAATTTATAGGAGATGTAGCATGGGGGGGAGCGGGAAACAATTTAGGAAAATACAACCTTCAGTATATACAACTAGACTTCGAACCCCAACCTCCCTGTCAGTGCCAATCTAGTTATTGGGAGTGTTACCTTAGAACATTTGATAATCAACATAAGTTAAAAAATATTTGTTGTGGTTTTAAGAGGAAAAACTAAATAGCTAAAATAAAACTATTTCAATATGGATACATATACATTTAAAAAAAACCAAGTTAACACAATTCTCCTAGTCAATAAAATGTTTGGTGTTATGAACTCCATTGGGACAAAATTTAAAAATTTTAAATTTTTAAAAAAGCACTTAGTGATGAAATATTAACAATGCTCTTCTCACACACAACACAATAACAATCCTCCTTAAAAACTTTAATATATCAACAATGATTAGATATTTATTTAATTTTAATTTATTAATGAACCGCTCCCCCCTTCCCTGGGATAAAGTGAAGGAATTAGCACAACCCTAAATGTATTATTCAGCCACATTTTCATTATGTCTGTTGAGAAATGGAGACCAAGATTAAAAACTGCAAACCTATTAATATATGAGTAACATTTTAGTTCATATCAAACCTTCGTAGCATTTTGATGACTAGATTCAAATCATCTGATGAATCCTTTTCAACTAAATGAACCATATTTTTGAGATCTTCTGTGAAGATCATGTTTGAAGAGGATGGTTCAGAAAATTCTATCATTTTTGATTTGAATTTTTCAGCCATGGTAGCAAATTGAGTTTGGATGCGTTCCCGGGTTCTTACATAGTTGTCCACTCCTAGAACTGCGTCTGAATATAGATGCCGAGTTCCTGAAATAAAAATTAGTGTATAGTCCATATAATAAGTACAAAAGGGCAAAGATTATTGCAACATAAACAAGTGTTTCAAAACATGTACCAGTTGAAGAAAATGTGTTGTGGATTTATTTTAAACTTATCAAAAAAAATCTTAGCTTAGGCCCTACCATATTCAAAGAAAGGTCACTTTCATTTTCAGAAAAAAAAAAGTTATAAATGTTTAACTTTTTTATTTTTTATTTCAAGTGTTTTGTCTAGAAAATAGAATTTTTTTTTAAGTAAACTGACCTAATTTTAGGTAGATGAGGATGAGATAATCTTGAAAAAACATGAAAATTTGCTGAGAAGTGTATGGCAATATTTTAATGTAATTATAGAATGTTTCCAACTGGAATTTATCTTAATAGGTTATGTTAATAATCATACGTCCAAAAACATCCCACTCATGCCATTTATTATTAGAGTATTTGAACAAATGCTAAAAAATTGTTTAAAAACGATATATAATAATGTGAATATATTTTACATATGATTAAAATATAACAGTAAATATGTTTAAACAATCTTTAATAGTGATTAATATAATTCATAAATATTCTTTAAATAATGATTATTTTATACAGCTAAAATTAAAGAGTTGTAAGAACTATTTAACAATATCATGTTTATTCACTGTTAATAGTGACACGCAAATAAGTTCTTTTACTATTAGTTTTAAGAAAACTAAATAAGGCTGAATTTATAACTCCACACCCTGGAACCTGAAAGTTCCCAGAAAATTAATTATGAAAAAATTATAATATGCTTGGCCTAGGCTTCCTCAAATAATTATATGTTGTCATACAAAGTGTTAAACTTAAAACAGGAACATAACGCCTTCAGCAACTTTGGTCTCTCAGACAATTAAGACTGCAAATACAACCGGGTAACAAAACAGAATGTTAACAAAAACTCGTTGCAGATTAGAAGATTTGGTGCTATACAAATAGCAATTATATCTAAATAAAATCAAAACTGGGGTAAAGTTTATGTATCATTCCAGTGATCCTGATTGAAATATGCTAAATAAAAGAGGTTGACATTTTTATCCATAATTTTACTATTATTATTTATAATACAAAATAAAATGGTGGGTTCAAAAAATCACAAAACTAAGCAAACTACCAACGGGGCGGCAAAATTGGGCGGAGCAAAATATTTAATTATGCGGATGAGATTTAGATAAATCAAAAAGTTTAAATGATTCAAGAACACAAAATGAGGGATTTTTAACCGAAATATATTTAATTTCGAAAACATAGAAGTTTATAAGTAACATCCATAGTTACGTTCCAATTTATGATGTAAAGAATGTTTATCCGATCATTGTCCAGGTCGATGACAATGATCCGTCCTCGTTCGTAGATTTTAGATAGTCAAAATTTTTAGACAATGTCAGCCTGTTTTATAGTGATTTTCGTTGCACGGAAAGAGGGGAGGGAATTTCTAGCACGTAGTTGCTAGCTGTCATCGGTCACGTAGTCACTTTGTAGGGTTGTTCCATCGGAAAATTAGAACAAGTCGGCGATCATTGGATGTTTGTGTTGTTTGGGGAAGTTCATCTGACATCCGTCAGAGGGCGGGTGGATTGTTGTCTTCTAGCGTTTTCCATGTTGTCATTCTTCAGAATCAATCTGACTAGACGGAGAATGACCACGCGTTGATTGTAGACTTTCGTTAGCTCGGCCCCATTCTTCACGTTGGCTGCGCGGTGTCGTTCAGCTTTGGTGGCGGCTAGTGATAGAAGATTTCAAAGGTAAGTTCCTGAACAAATATGAGTGTACTATTACAGAAGATTGTACTGTATGAAATATACTGTGTCGTATTATCTTTCCGTATTAGCCTACAGGGACTACAACAGAGAAATGTACCATTGTAGGGATTCTATTTAGGTCGGAATTATTGAGCGGGTGGTATGAATTCTTGATAGTTACGTATCAACATTATAACGGGATGGATCCAATTGTAACTAACTGCAAGTTAACGTTACAAATCTCCCCCCCTTGACCAGGAGAATAAGAAGATGCAGCATCCGTCCTCAGCAAGGCGGAACATCAAAGGGCTCAAGGTTGCCTTCTTGTACATCATCTTCCCAAACAGCATGAGATCATCCATCTTTTTCAGCTCTAGATTCCATCATCTAGAGAAGCAGTCGGTACCACTACGTAGACTTTACCAGAAACCAGGAGAGAAAGGAAAACAGGATGCGCAACGAAAAATCATATACAACAAGTCTGTTGTCGATATGCAAGTGGCGTTAAGTCATACGCAACCACATGTCTAATTGTCTGTATGAACACATGAAGAATCTCTTCTTTCTTCTAAGTTCAAACTCAAGTTCTCACAATAAAGTTCACTAGACTATAAAGTCACAGAAGTTTATCCTCATGAAATCCTAAAATCCTATAGAAATCCTACATAGATGTATCGGAGGAGCGTCCCCCCCCTCAACACTTTTGAAGGTTCCTATTCAAAGGTTTGAGAGTTTCAAATATTAGATCACCATAATCTCACTATATTCTATAAAAGTCCATTCTCAGCACTCAATCTAGAATAGAGTGTCTCAAAACATAAAATAGAGAAAGTTACGTCATAATTAAATCAAAAGAACATTTGATTTCGTGATCCAAATTCCATGAAGTGGAACATCAACAAATTCGTGCCATAATAATCTATAAACTATTCACTTATTTTATAAACACATAATATCCACAAGTTCTATTACGGTTCAATACCTGTAAATTACTATACACATGGCCAACAATATATATATAACAAAACACTATATCTACAAACCACTGATATAAAACATATCATTAATGGTAAACAAAATTTAAATTTTAAACACGATTTGGGCTCACAGCCAAGGCACAATGCCATCAAACAAAACTCAAATTAATAAGGGATGCCAAAAGATTAATTATAGGTCCCCATATACCTATAAATTAGGCATGATTCCACATTATTATTAAGAGTATGAATAAACCCGGTCAATATTATAATTAACAAAATGAGATTACGTTAATTGACCGTTCATTAAATGACTCAACAATTGTCAAATAATATCAAGACACCAAGTCTTACCCAAAACAGGAATACCAAAAAGATCAAATACAAGTCCCCATAAACTTATAAAAAAATTTCTTGGCATCCTACATTTACCTAAGTAAATCCAAAATGGAGTAATTAAATCTGTAAGAACAATAACCTACGAACATTATCCATTAAACTACGACATTCTAAAGCGTCGGTATTAGTTTTAAGATGGCTCACATGAGCTCTTCGCGTATCGGTCGGGTCTGTCTGGCACATCAACCTGACCGACACGGGTGTTAAGAAAGATTCAACTGACCAGGGTCTATCCCATCTGGGAGAGAGCCTGGCAGATATTAATTAAAGCAAGACAACATAAAGAAACAAGCACAAGAACTACAACGGGGGAAGGGGGGCATGGAAATGCGCTTGATTCGTAAGACCCATGATTCTTACGGCGCACAACTAGTTTCCTGAACTACACTTGCTCCGGACATGTCCTAAACTGTTTACAATTAAAACAGCGAATTCCTGACAAAAACTTACTATCCAACGCTCGCGGGCCAATATGGTTCTTCATCACAGGTTGCACACCCAACTGAGAAATCGCAGTATTATTCCTAGACCTACCACAATAACTAGGATTCGAACCCACGCCTGGATTGTCAACAATAAAAGGCGGATGATTTTCCAGAAACTCACTTTCAGACAACAAAGTACCTTCAAGTAGGGAAGCTAGCTCATGTAACTCAACTATCGTACTAGGTTTAGAAGTAAATACAAAATGACGTCGAGACAAGGGCGACACATTCTCCAAAATAATATTTACTATCTGACATTCAGAAAGATCTAACCATAAAACTTCAACAGCCTCAGAAATGGCCATGATGAAACTCCTTAACGACTCATCAGGACGTTGAAAGCGATGTACATACTGCTTACACAAACTATCTTTAGCTCTAGTAGGGACAAGACAGTCTAATATCTTACGACTAATAAGTTTCCAACTTAATCCATTAACTAGCCCTTCAGAAAATAAACGAGTTAAATATCCAGAAGTTTTACCCAAACACAATGCAATAAACTCGGACTCAGAACCGATATTTAAATGACAAATCCTTTGAACCTCAATTAAAAATAAAAAAAGAGATGAGCTGTCCTGACCATCACACAGTGGTATTCGATTTACAAAATCAACGAGAATTTTACTTTGGATTTTATCACTCACCCAAGCGCGTGACATTTCAATTGGATCTCCAACCCTCACCGGTACTGAATGATGATTCTCCACTCCCACTGTTGCCTGGTCTCGAGACGTATCGCTCTCCGAAAGGATTCCCACGAGAACTGCACGAAGTCTTGCTACGGTGGTTTCTGTTGAACCTTGCAGTCCACGCTTAGCAAGCTCGGAGATAAGGCTTTCTTTATTGAGGCGGTAAACATCAGATTTAGACAACACGCTCGGCTCGCCAGTCACTACTTCCTCAGTCGAAGCGTCCGTAGTCAAATTGTGTTCCATTATGAAACAGAAAGAGATACAAGGTTAAACTCAGGCTATGATTTCACAACAACAACAAAAATATACCGTATAATTTTCCAACATTTTTCAGCAATGATATAGGATATTAATTAACTAATTAAACAGGAAGATCAGTTAATTAAAAGGACAGCAGAGTGGCGCAGTGTTACACCGTCTCCGTGCCTTCTACTTAACGACCACAATTAAATAAAAGGGAGAAGGTATAATCGACATAAAGGAAAATATAAGCAGAATTAAAAATATAACAATAATATGGTTTATTCAGTATAAACGTAGATAAAGCAAAGTACAGTGGTCTCATTATATCATTCTGAATAATGCTGAAAATAATAACGTGAAGCGCAGAATGTAAACCTTCCATGTTTACATTTAAGAGACACGAAATTACGTAGATTATAACATCAAAAGCGAAGTTAAACTACCAAAAGTGAAGTGGAGTAAGATATCCACAAAAATTAAACAAACATTAAATATTCTTGCCTGATGGGCTCCTCAAACAATTACAAGTTACAATACGAAAATTTACAATTACATAAAACAAACGCGAGAGTTTGACTTCCAGACGCTAGTCAAAATCTCCCGGGACTAACTATATCTTAGAAAAAACTAAAGAATGAAATTTAGAGCAAAATTAAATTATATAAAAAAAAATAACAAGCTTAATTTTAATTCTACAGTCGCGTGAAATAGCAAAATACAAAAGTCCACACATTTTAACAATTTACATTTAATTTCACTCAATACAAAATTACCAATGGTGGATTTCAAACCAAACTAATAAACTAACAAACTAACCAACCGCGCCTAAGTGGCGGCATACAAGTTACATTTATGCGACTGAGATAATAAAGCAAAAAGTTAAATATTAAGCAAAACACAAAATAAAGATTTTAACACGAAAATATTATAAGTTGAAAATGAATAGAGTTCTTATATAAGTAACATCCATAGTTACGTTCCAATTTATGATGTATGAATGTTTATCCGATCATTGTCCAGGTCGATGACAATGATCCGTCCTCGTTCGTAGATTTTAGATAGTCAAAATTTTTAGACAATGTCAGCCTGTTTTATAGTGATTTTCGTTGCACGGAAAGAGGGGAGGGAATTTCTAGCACGTAGTTGCTAGCTGTCATCGGTCACGTAGTCACTTTGTAGGGTTGTTCCATCGGAAAATTAGAACAAGTCGGCGATCATTGGATGTTTGTGTTGTTTGGGGAAGTTCATCTGACATCCGTCAGAGGGCGGGTGGATTGTTGTCTTCTAGCGTTTTCCATGTTGTCATTCTTCAGAATCAATCTGACTAGACGGAGAATGACCACGCGTTGATTGTAGACTTTCGTTAGCTCGGCCCCATTCTTCACGTTGGCTGCGCGGTGTCGTTCAGCTTTGGTGGCGGCTAGTGATAGAAGATTTCAAAGGTAAGTTCCTGAACAAATATGAGTGTACTATTACAGAAGATTGTACTGTATGAAATATACTGTGTCGTATTATCTTTCCGTATTAGCCTACAGGGACTACAACAGAGAAATGTACCATTGTAGGGATTCTATTTAGGTCGGAATTATTGAGCGGGTGGTATGAATTCTTGATAGTTACGTATCAACATTATAACGGGATGGATCCAATTGTAACTAACTGCAAGTTAACGTTACAATAGGTCTATGTTAAGGTGAATCATGTACGTCCAAAAACCATTCTACTCCAAATTGAACCATATTATTATTAGAGTATTTGAAGCAAAAAAACTAAAAAATTTGTTTTCAAAAACAGATATAATAATAATAATTATTTTTGCTTGAATCTATTTTACATATGATATGATATAAAACAGTAAAGTTATCAATTTAAACAACTCATTTAGTGATTAAATATTCAATTCCCCATAGAAATATTCTTCAAAAATAATGATTATTTTTCCACCACAGTTACCATATTTTTAACACAAGTTAGTAAAACTATTTTTAAATTTATTTAAATTCAATATCATATTTTTATGGGTCTACTTGTTTTTTAATTCTCATGGTGACACATAGCAATAAGTTCTCTTTTCTATTAGTTGTTTGAAGAGACGAAAATACTTTAAAAGTACAGAGTGGAATTTTATTAATCCAGCACCCTTGGAACCTGACAAGTTCCGGACGAGAAAATTCAACTCGTATGAAAAAATCCTTTATATATCCCTTATGGCTTGGTCCTAGGCTTGCCGTATCACTTTATATATAATTATTATTGCTATGTCATACAAAGTAGAATAAAGCTTAAAACAGGAACTAATACACCGCCTTTCACAACTCTTGGTCTCTCGGAAGACATAATTAAGGACTGAAATACAACCAGGGTAAAAGCCAAAACAAGAATGTATAACCAAAACACTCGGTTGCAGATGTAAGCAAGTTTGGTGCCTTTGTACTACAAATATCACCATCCTAGTGGACGCCCCTAAAACTAATGAATCAAAACCTGGTGGACTAAAGAGTTTCAACCTGTACTGCATCCCAGTGATCCAATGATATAAATGATCTGCCCTATCTAAAATGTTTGGTGTGACATTTCTTATCGCATGTTAAGGTTTTACAATAATTAATTATTTAAGAACACAGAATAAAAAGGTGGGTTACAAAAAAATTCACAAGCATTAGCTTAGAGCAGGAATTTCCAACGTGGGGAACATGTCAAAACGTTTGGGGGTAAGCGAAAGTATTTTAATAGTGGTGGAAATATGCCAGCATTGTAAGACAAAATATCAGTCAAAAATTTTAAAATTAATTCAATGATAAGGCAAGGGGCGATGAGGGTTTTATTCTATATATGACCTTGAGAATATAATTTCAATTTCAAACATAAAGTAGTTTGTATAGTTATTAATAAATGAATAAATAAATTAAAATTGTTAGATTTTATTGATAACTTTTACTTTTTGAATGTAATTTTTTTTATATATATTTCACTTTATTATTACTTTGTTTTTTAATCCCATTGTTAGACCATTTATTTTCAATTGGAACAAATAAATCAGAAATAACTACTACTGTAGTAATTAAACATTTTGTTAAAAACATTAAGGGCACAATTTATGGAAATGGGCTGCCAAGGGGTATGCAAGTGAAAAAAGGTTGGGATCCGCTGGTTTAGAGGATAGGAAAACCAGCCATAGTGTACATGGCTGTAAATAAAGTAGAGCCAAAATATTGAAAGTCAGAGTTTAGAATATAAGTTGGGAGTTTGCTTCTTCTGAGAATTCTACAGGTAAAAGTTTCAAAGTGGATTGTCAATATTATAATTTCCTATTGGCAGATTTATCTATTTCTATTGCTGCTCACCCTCTTGCCGAAGCGAGAGGCTTATAAATAAGTAAACCACCCAGACCCATAGTTGGCAGAACATCTGACGCCCAATGATGAGGACACTTAAATATCAACCAGTAGAGTTAGCTCAACAACAATGTGACTAATTCTGAACTGAAAGGTCGAGATTTCAATGGTTTGAAACCCAGACATTGGGGGGTGGTTTTCTGTTCTGTTTCCAGGTGAATGCTGATGGATTTGATGGCGTATTAACTAAAGCCTGACTTGCAATTTAGGGATAGGCCTACCTTTTCTTTGTCTTAAGTGTTGCCTAAAATATTTTACTAAAAATACATAAATGCTGTGGATTAGTTTCAAGAGTGAATCCTCCATATTTGCATTTAACTTAAGATATGTGTTAAGGTAAGTCTAGTTTTTAAGTGAATTAAAAAACGCCTTCTTCCGTGGCTGCATGGTCCAAGGCACCATGCTTGTGTTAGACTAGATTGCAAATGACAGGAAATCGAGGTTTGAATCCTGGTCGGGTGTAATGAGGGTGGTTTTCCCAAAATTGTTTTACACTCTCCCTCCATGCTAATGTGGATAAACTTCCTCTAAATCCAACCTTCATCCCTAGACTCGTTAGCGTAATTAGTGCAAATGGGTATAAAATGAACATTTAGCCTAGTAGACTAGGTGCTAAAGAAAAATTAGAAACATAGCATTTAAATTTGATTTAAGACTAACCTTTCAAACTATCATAACAAAAAAGAAACAAAATAATTTATTTTAATTTAATGTTTTATCATTTTAACTTCCACCTATATTAATGGAAAAGAGTAACTATGAGAAGTCATGCATGTTGACCTTTTTACATTATAAAGACAAATTTTTCTTGGCTTTCCTCTCCTACCCAATTAAAAATCAAATCAATTTAGGTTTTGTTCAGAAAAAGTTATAGTGCCATTAACTTATTTTTCCTTGGTCAGTGGAGCTTTGTTGTAAAATGGGCTTTCAAAAGATAGCGAGGGTAGTTTACTAAGAGCCTAATTTATTATTAAAAAATTTGTTGTACCAAAAAAATGGTTTGCATATTTTTTTTATGAAGATTGTTTATTGTGATTACCTAACAAGATGATGGGTTGGTTTTTCTGAGGAAAAGTTACTCAGAGGTAGTTTAATGAAAAGTTATTTTTGAAAATGTTCTAAGCTAAGAGTAGGCCTACACTATGAGAAAGTTTGAGTGGGCCTACAATTTTGATGTAGCCTATAATTTATTTTACATGAAACAGTCAATGGGTTTTAAGATGTGTTTGATAATTTCTTAATTAAGCTTAGTAACAACATTATTTAAAAAGCCAAGATAGATTAAGAGAAACGGCCTAGTTAAATCCTTAAAGTGTAAAGTTAATAAATGTTTAAAAATAGACAATTTACAAACAAACCGTAAAAGCCCCGACACAGACTCTATATGTCCATGGTCCGTAAGAAGTCGATGCCACAGTATCAGATTGCTCTAGCCACAGAGTCCTTATCCATAAGTTTGTACTCCGTAGAAGGTGATAAACTTTAACTTTCTAAGGACTAGTTTATACAGACTACCAATTACAGCCGAGTTCCTAAATATGTGCATGCACAATTCAAATAAAAGAACGAATGGTAGGCTAGTGAAAGGATCCGTCACTATGGAAACATAACAAAATGAAAAGATGGCTATGCGTGGCGCTATTACATAACCATTTTTCTAAAAACACCCGGGAAAAGCGACTTTTGGGAAATACCAAGTTCTCAGAAATAGTGGTGTCACTTTTGTATGTTCAACAGCCCTTTTATTATATTATATGGTTTACTTTGTATCCTTCTTACTGGTGTGATTGCATTTTTTCATAATTGATATGGATACAAGTGATTATGATATGGATTTGCTTTTAAATGATTGTGTTCAGCAAATGCCTGTTGTAATTGATAAAAAACTAAAAGAATTAAAGGACGCCTTGAGAAAAGAAAATGATTAGTCAAGCATATCAGAAATTGGGGGAATATTAGGTAGGTTTTGGCTACCTACTAGTAGGCCTATTTTTACTTTGGAATTCAAACAACTTTTTTACAATGTTGCGTTTCGTTACCTACATTTTATGTTTACAAATAAAATATTGCAAAGATATAGAGCAAAGAAGAGTTAACATGGAAAGATATATAGGCTACTGAGACATGATAATTTAACGTGCATAGTTAAGGATGTGGAAGGTTGATATTCAAGAATGGGACAAACACTGTAATAGGCTGAGACATAAATCGGATAACGAACGATGTTAGCAGAATGTACAAAGATGATTTTTTTTTACCCAGGATAGGCAAGTGTGGAGCTGCAGCAAACCAAACGCAAGAGTGATAGGGATGGGTTGTGAAATCACAACCTGCTCCTTTGTCACTGCTCCTCTGACGTCACATTCACAGCCTGTTCCTGACAGACGAAAGGAGCTGTTCCTTTTTGTCACTGGTCAGTTTGAAACGTTAAACCTATTACTGTATGCCCATTTATTTTCTCCAAGCTTCTACTGTTTTCTCTCGGTCAATACTGTGTTGTTACCATATTGTACGGTAGATGGCACCACAAAACAGCTACGTATTAGAAGTGTTTATCAACGCTTGGCATCGCTCCTCATCTCTATACTATACTTTCTTTCACAGACAGCGCTGGAACAGGTCCAGAGGAACCTTACTCCTCGTCTCTCTGTCACAGGCAGCGCTGGAACAGGTCCAAAGTAACCTTGCTCCTCGTCTCTGTCACAGGCTGCACTGGAACAGGTCCGGAGCAACCTTGTTTCTTTGTGCTCCGGAGATATTTTGGAGCAGTCGTACAGTAGAAAGGAAGTGGATGAGTTATGTGCTTGTCACAGCGCTGCGATCAGGTCCAGCGCAACCTTACTTATCTATTATAGACCTAGTTTAGTGTTGGTTTGGGGAGTCACAAATGAGTTTTTAGGAGGTGAGTTTTCGTAGTAAAAAACAATATTTCCACAATACAAGTACAGTATGTAATGTATTCGCACAATAAATTGCTACTTTAATGTTGAACATTGAAAGAGCCCACTTGGTGATCAAAGGATTCAAGGCAAGGTTCAGCAATCTACGGCTCACTGACTGGTTTTATCTAGCCCACAAAATATTTAGAAAGCAATTGTGTTCAATAGAATTAATAACTAATTGCTACATGAAAAATGTAAAGTAAAACTTTTTTTTTCAAATAGGTCCAACAATTATTATTTTTAAACACATATGGCCCACGATATCAAAAATATTTGCAGACCCCTAGTCTCTGGCGTTACTCTCGCAATAGACTGAACTGACGATAATAGGGAGATTGGTGTTCGATCCCGGTTTGTTGCAATGAGGGTGGTTTTTCGTAAATGTTTTCTACTCTCATTTCACACAAATGTGGGTGCACTTCCTCTAAATTCAGCCATCCCCGTCCCTAACAAATTAGCGTGATTAGTGCATATGGCTATAAACTGAACGAGCGGTAGACGCGATGCTTAAAAAAAATTAGGCTTGGAGCAGTTTTGTATATAAGGACTGTGACAAAAAGGAGCAGGTAAAAGGAACAGGTCCAATGGTGGAGCAGTAGCAGATTGTTCCTGTTCCGCTAAAGGAGCAGTTTTTTCCATCCCTAAAGAGTGATGACCTAAAGATGATTAGTGGCGTTTATAAGTGGGAACAGAAATAAAAGAACCAAAATCGGCAACATTTTTAACAAGCTTATCAACCATTCCTATATGGGTTGTTCTTATACTTGAATGTATCTGGAATATAAAAGATAGCGAATATAATATTTGAAGTCATGATAGTTACAATAATATATTTAACTGCAGGCCAACCTAAGCCCACCGGCCAGTTGCAGACGTCCTACCAGCGGACAAAAAAATAAACCATCTCAAATGAAAAAAACAAATGTTAGTAACGTGGTATCCACAAACCTTTGATATTATTACTCGATACATTTTCAAATCCCATCAGATATTGGTTCTGAAAACTAAATAGTTTGGACCTCACATGTCTTATATATCTCGCCATATTTGTTTGATAGAGATTCTCTAGTTACTCATGTGTTTAAAGTTAGAGGTTGCCAACATTCAAACATAAAACTAACCAAACACGGAAACTAGCAATCATAGAGGTATAGGGCCCATTTCCACGAGGGTGTCTAGCAGCGCGTCAGTAGCGCAGCTGCTACACTCTTTTATTAATCCTTATTTTAGTCTGACTCCGAGGGCTAAGTACTTGAATTTGTTTTATTACATAAGATAATTTATTTTAAAATACGGCATCACTAATACTCGGCTCACCCTCTTCTTTCAAGAAGACTAGTTCTATACTTTATTTAAAAAAATAAGGAACGATGAAAACATATTTTATAAGTATTTTCGCACGTCAGTAGAATTATTTAACTAAATAGGGAAAGACCAATGTAGATTTCCCAAGTATTTTCACACATCAGTTGATTCATAAAGATTAAATATAGTTTTCATTACTTTTTTGCAGCAGTAGAATCATTTAACTAAGGAAAGACAAAAATACATTTTTAAAGATTCTTCTCATGTCAGTAGAATCATTTAACCAAGTTTGTAAAGATAAAAACACATTTTCCAAGTATTCTCTCACGTAAGTAGAATAGTTTAGCTAAATAAAAACGAAGACACACTAACCAAGTATTTTAGCACGCCAGTAGAACCACTTAATTAAGTAGGACCCCCTTTAGTGGCCGAACGGTCTAAATTACCAATCTCGTGTTAGATTAGTTTGCAGATGATGGGAGGATCGGGGTTCGATTCCAGGTCGGGTCTTCTGAGGGTGGTTTTCCTAAATGGTTGTAACGTTATTTGCCACCCTACCATTTATTTCCTTATATTTTTCCCAAGCTTTGTAAATAGTTTCAAGTTTATTTTCGTTAGAAACACGCTGTGTCGCCGGCGTGACAAATAATAATATTTACATCCATTTAAATAAATTAAAAGGACAGAATATAGAACATCTAACACTGTTTTAAATAATTTAAACAATTAATTTTGACCTAAGGAAGAACACTTACCTTTTTTTAAACATATTAATTTCCTTCCAAGAGGTCTGTTGACTTTTCTTCTATTTATTTTGAATGTCAGCCATGATTTATTTAAACGCATGCGCAGATATGATGAACAAGTGAGTGGCGAGTCTCGTGCTTGTAAAAGTAGTAAGAAAAAAAAGGAGAAAAAGAAGACGTTCCAAAATAGCGCGCATTTCAATTGTGACAGATTAAAATAAACATTTAATTCTCTTAAGAAACACTGACATATATTTAAATCTTGATACTAAATTTGTATTTTATTTTATAAACAGTTCATAGCCAACACTTTATCTTTTATTTTATTGTATTAGTTTTCTCTTTGGACTTAGTAGAGAATAGAACGTTTTTAAATTTAAAAGCTAGAACATTTTTTGAAGAGGATGAGGGTTCTTTCTTCCAGAGTGTTTTTGACATGGAGCAAAATTTATATAGCTCCTAATTAAATTTAGTTTTCAAGTGGAACAATGGTTCGAAAGTAAAAGTGCAAGTACTAAAATGGAAAGTTAAGTGTCTGGAGACAAACTAGAGTGTTTATTTTTTCAAATTGTGGACGAGTTTGAATAAATAAAAGGAAACAGACTTCAGACATTCTGTTTCAACATGGACAAATTCATTGGTGAGGTCCAGCCAAATCTTCAATTTTAAATATATTTTATTTCTCATTTTTTAAATCAAGCTATCAGGATATATGCAAAAACTTTCAGAAAGGACTAAATACACTCAGACTCTATCTATTCCAGGGAATTGATTAATATTTTATTTTTATGTAAAAATATTAATTCTATTGATTTTTTTTTTGTTCCTCAACAATACCATTTTTTTTTGTCCTACTCAAAACTATATATTCTATAAAAGTTTAGCCTATACATATATTATTTTCTTTCACTCTATTATTATATATATATTAAAACTCCTAAATTTAATCCTGTTCAGAGATTGTTCATTTAATTGTTTAACTTTGTTTAAGAACTTATGTAATACCATATATTTTATTTTGTCATATTAGTATTATATTTATTCGGATATCCTTAGGTAGGTTTGGGATATAGTAAAAGGGAAACAATAATGATAATAATAATAACCCACCAAAGTTTCAACAATTGTTTTTTTTTATAGTAATCTCAATTAGTACATTTTTGTTTTTTTAATGATCCATTGTATTTAAATTGCTATTTTTTATTTATTTTTATTTTAAGTACTCTCAACTCTTGTGAAAGCCTACAACACACCATTGTAACATTGACATTGTAATATCTAGGTAAACGTTCTCCAACCACACCCAGTGGTCCTGCGTTTCTAGAGTCATCGTGCATTTGTTCAAAATTAGTCGAGCTAAAGTTTATTTGTATTTATTATTTTTTTTATTGTTATTTTTTTTATTATTCTTTCTCCTAGTTTCCAGGAGTGGCGCCCAACACAAATTTTTTTATTAATCTCGACGTACACCTTTTTGTTGATAAGACACAATAGTAGTACAATTTTATTTTTTTTCACATGGTTTACCACTTTTCTCCCACGCAAATGTGGATAGACTACGTCTAAAACGCTTCCTTCCTTATCCCTAACCCTTTATGGTAGTTATCATGCGTAAATATGTTCACGCATTAAGACGCGGTGATAAAAGAAAACTATTAAGATAAAAACGAACACAACACATTTTCTAAGTATTTTTGCATGTACTGTAAGTTTAATACTTAAGTAAATTATTAGTTACTATAAAAGGTCATGCTGACAATACTGAGAGTTTAGATGTGGAGATGTTTATTGGTGAGATTAGAGATGCTACCGGCTTTATGGGATACATGACCATCATGTTAAACAATAGCATGGTAAACGCATTCAAAGAAAAGTTAAATAAACTTTATGTAATTTGGATGTCGACTCTGAACGTTTTTATTAAAAATGATGTACGAGACGTGTATACCGTCAAATATTCAGGACATAAGTCTTACTCTGTAAAAATCTTGTTTATTTTAAAATTAAAATGTTTTTAAATAATTATAATATGTTTGCCTCCTAGTATTTCGTTTATTTGTATGTTTCACATTCTATTAGTTAATTATTGTTATTATATAGCGTTATGCATGAATATAAAACCAGTCAGTGCTTTAAATTTTATGCTTAAGAGCCCATATTAAATATTCATTTAGATACGCTAAACATATTTTAAAATGCCAAATCTTGAGACTATCAACTATGACGTGATTTATCGCAGCCCACCTTTGAATGAAAATCTAGATGTCCTTTTGCTGGTTTTTTGATTGCCTAGTGAAGTTGAATCAATGTCGGTTCAAAAAGTGTAAGTTAAATACCTTAAATAAATAAATAAATAAATAAATAAATAAAAAGGTTGAATCAAAATAATTAAGGTGAGTTTTGAACCAATCTATTTTTGTGTGTATGTTGTTTCAGCTAAAGTTACCTTTAAACAACTATTTTTACATTTATATTATTTATTTCAAGTATGATAATGATAGTTTTAAATATCAAATTTTATAAAAATCATCAATAATTTGTGACATGACCTAGAAATTTGCGCGCTTATCAAAAATTATGTCTTCAGTTTAAAAAAAAGGGTTATAAAATATATATTTGTTTATTTTTCTTTAAAATGTAATAAAATATATTCAACACAATTTTTGTGAAACTCAATTATTTTATCTGTTTTTACTTTAAATAAATTGAGTATACTTACATTTTTATGTTTCAATGATTATATTTAGTAGTGTATATATATATATATATATGAAAAATAGCAAAAGTAGTCAACGTAAAGCAGGCACGTTTCATGTAGAGAAGATTAGCAAATCACATCATGACTTGAAATTTAACTAAACTAATCTTAAGATTTCATATTGAATTATCATAGTTACAAATTTTCAATAAATTTAAATTATCATGTAAGGGCGGAAAAAAAGAAGCGAAAAACAGATTTTAACGAAGAAATAAATGAAACAATCTAAGGCTATTCAGACATTAATTTTATCTTTTCGTATGCATTCTTATTGACATCTTTATTTTTAAGGAAGGATAGTTATTGATACATTACTACTTCTTTTGATTTCCTCCTCATAAGCTCCTACTTCCATACACATTTCCCCACGAGCTCCTATCCCCGTACACAGCTAACATTGACATGCTTTTGACAATATTTATTGCTTAAAATATACAGAGAAAACTTTTTAATACATGGGCTTTTAGATTCAACGGATTATGTCATCGGAACCAAGCAGATTAGGCACAATCCAAGATTAAGCTGCTCGTTGGAAGAGCTAAATAGTCAGACCCTGAAAGTAAATATATACTAGCATGTGCTGTGTTGTTCTGAGACTGTATTATAAATTAAACTTGACAAATGTTTAAACCTTGTAATCACTTGAAAATTAGCTCAACAGCCAAGGGATTAATAATTAATAATTTGCTACCTAACATTAGCCTTGAAAGTTGTGGAAATTTAAGTCAAAGACAGTTTAATATAGGGCAGGAATTTAAGTTTCTATATTTACTTGATTTTGAATCGATAAGGATTAAGCATAGCCATTTGTTAACAAAATCAGCCAAAACGATCGTCAAAAATTTACATCGATCCTTCTTTTTTTCCTTTTTTTTTAGCGCTGAGTCTTACAACATGTTCAGGCTATACTCCTTACAACCTTCTTTTTTGTGCTTGAAGATTAAAGGGTTGATACTCCTCCAATGGTTTTTAATACATTGCATGATATGACCTCAGTTTTTGTCTCAGACCATTGTGCCCCTTGATTAATCGTTGACATTATTATATATATATATTTCCCCCCCCACTGTGCATTCTACCCTTAAAGGTTTTTCTCATTTAATTACACTGGTGGGGTAGGTATAATTTACTGAAATTACTTATTAAAATTGCTATAAATTGTTAATATATGAG
Organism: Timema podura; assembly: GCA_033556935.1. Classification (NCBI taxonomy): domain Eukaryota; kingdom Metazoa; phylum Arthropoda; class Insecta; order Phasmatodea; family Timematidae; genus Timema; species Timema podura. The sequence goes on from JAVRXN010000009.1 coordinate 63,920,976, forward strand.
TTTTATGAACGTAATTAAGATTTCGTAAAATATCGGTATTTAATAAATTATATTTGCCAGGGTTGCCATTAGAATACGTGGGTCCCTGGGCAAACTTTGTTTGTGGGCTTGTGGGGCCCCTCCAGTTGCCTGCCTTACACCCCTTGCCCCCACAAAATAATTAAAAATTTAATTTTTGTTTAATGTTAATACAGTAGTTTGCACCTATACGAGTACACCAATTTTCAGCCGTATAAGATATCAAGAAATGCCCTAAAATAATTAATGCTGGAAGCTATTTATTTTATACACTTGAGGGTTGATTTCTCCCCAAAAACTCGTTATATTTTCTTTCTCAGCGAAATTAATCTGTATAAAGATTTAAAGAACAATCATGCCAAGTTTCAATTAAATCAGTTAACACTTTATAAATTTATCGTGATACAGACAGACCGCAATCAAACAAATGTAAATCATTGTAGTTAAATAAATCAAATCACATGATTATGTATTCATTTGTATTTACTCTCTGACAATATTTGCTAGATCACCTATAGAGGACTATACGAGTGCGAAAGCAAATATTTCCCACCCAAACTTATTTATTCCTTCTGTCACCCAAGCAAGTGTGGGACCCTGTGCAGCTGCATCGTTTGCACACCCCTAAGGGTGGCCCTGATACTTGCAATTAGCAGGGCCCCTCACTTTAAATGTATAGGTTTCATTTTATAATTTAAATAATGACTTAGTTTACTTTTAATTTATATTTTCTTAAAGTATAACTTAAATTTATTGTGTTAATTTTAGTGTTTAAAGAAATAGTTAATATTAATATTAGTTGTGCGAGCCATTATCACTTGAACAGACTTAATAAAATCTATTTTTTAACTAAATGTAAAGAATAAAGTTGAGCTTGTTATCAACAGTGGAACAAATTTGGAGAAAACCAATATTTATTTTATTACATTTATTTTGAAACATATCAATAAATGAAACTTTTTCAATTGAAATGGATTAGCGAAACAACAGTTGTAGTACAAAATAAATAAAAATTAACTTAATAATAATATTAATTATTATTGCACGCCTATAAATAGCATGCTGAGCCAGCGAGACCACTATTTAATACAGCTAAAGTGCTAGCATATTTATCTAGGTAGCTGCACATTCACTAAAAACACCTTACACCTTACCTTTTGTGTTCCCGCTTGAACCATGTACAGTGTAGTTTTGTGTAGTAGCGCCAAGTGAGATCGAATATTGAGGTATCAATTCTTGTTTTTGAAAAAACTAAGATGGGATGGATGACAGATCTAAATATTGGATTGAAGGTCGTGTTCAACACCGAACAATATAACGGTAAGTTAATAATTATAATGTATATTTTTTGGTTCTTTAATATGCCAGGCAATCTAATAGTAACTATATAAAATAATTAATTTTTATTGTTCTCCCTTGTTTCTCAAAACCGGACGAGCAGAAATAGCCCGCCGGGGATGCTCTTTTGTTTAATTACTTTCAGTTCTTCCGATTTCTCACGCCAGGGCTACATATGGAATTTTCATAGTAGCCCGGGCGGTGAATTATTTAATATTTCTGACCGACCCCGGCGACTCGATCGACCGGGGTATCATTTCTCTAGTTTCTTTTTCTTTGTTTCTTCCCCCCTTTGTTTCCGTCCTTGTGTCGTTGTTCTCTGTATTTGTACCCTGAGTATTAACACGGTCAAACCGACCCATTATGTGCGGCGGGGTGGGTTTTTATTAAAATTTTCCCACCCCTACCCAAATGATTTAATTAATCAGCCCGCCAGGGCGCTAAATATATTCTGTAAATATTAATTGTTCTATTTATGTTGGTATTCGAGAGCCCTACGGGGCTGGTGTTTACTGTATTTTGTTCATAATGTTTCCTGTCTCTACATGTTAATTAATTGATGTTTAATAAAATTACTCATACAAACAAACAAACAGAATCAAACTGTTCATGTACTTACCCTTTGTATCTTCTGGCTAGAACAACCTTCAAGACTGGAGTACACGCATCACGTCCTAGATTGAAGAGTGGGACGAACAAGCCTTGGTGAGCCAGCAACTGATGTTCCGAGCGGACGGGTCAGATGTGATTTTGATGGAAGACTCATTCAACAACTAAGCCGCGACTATCCTGGCGTCCGGCGTGCAAGACGGTATCAACCATCAAGACATGGCGTGATGTGTACGTTACAGGTGTACTAGTAAAACAGATCTCTATCACCACTGGAGTGCGGGATCGAGACAGGCCCGCCAATCCTAGCCTGATCAAAGGACTACGTGCTGTTCTGCATCCATCGAAAATGGCCAATGGGACGTCACCGAGTAATATGGACATCCCCTCCTTCCAACCCCAAGCGACTAGAAACACTATATAAACCTGGCGATTCTAAATACCAGTTAACTATTAATTTTCAACGCCTTCAGGAGAAGTCATGTAAACATTATTTTCGACGTCGTTTGGAGAAGTCTTGTCCTGCACTTGGACATTTGCAGGATAGTAAATATTTTGTTAATATTTATTCATCGATATTATTTTATTAGACTTGAACTATGGCTTGTTCAATTTTGAATTAAAGTAAAGTCATTTTTGGAATAAGCCGGAATAGGCAACGTAATTTATTAACTAAATGTTACCCGCCTCGGTGGCGTAGTTGGCTAACGCGTCAGTCGTGTTGAGCCAGACCGCCGAGGACGGGGAGATCGAGGTTCGAATCTCGGTCGGGTGAACTGGGAGTGGTTTTTCCTAAATGGTTTTCCACTCTCCCTCCACGCAAATGCGGGTTCACTTCCTCTAAATTCAACCTTCCCAATTCCTAATCAATTAGTGTAATTAGTACTTAAGCGTATAACCCGAACGGGTAGTAAGACGCGGTGCTAAATAAAAAAAAAAAAAAAACTAAATGTTTTTTAGTTTATAAAATTAAAATTTGTTATGAGACTCAATTTTTTTGCTGCCACTTGGGCGCTAGTGTCTGTGAAGTCACTTAAAATATTAGATTGCTACTTTAATAAACTTATTTTGGTTAGAAGTATTTAATTTAAATTGACTGAATTTTGCAGACTAAGTAAATGTGTAAAATCCCTTTTTATAATGTTTTCTTATTTGATTGTTATTTGAATTATATATTAAAGCAACGTAAAGTTTAGCTGATTGATTGATTTAGACCTAATAATTTTCCAAATTATTTAATTGTAATTACTTGTGGTTTAACTAGGTTTTTCTTTGTATGTAATTTTTTTAATTATTAACAAGTAGGGATCTTGTTAACTTCTTTAGTTGTGTCGACATTTAATAGTCCCGTGAGAGTTTGACTTAAGGCCTATAAGCCATACTCTTGTGTTCTTTGAAATATCTGTGTGATATTAAATTTGCTTTAACTGTTTCTAAAATTATTCAATCTGTATTCACTGTAGTGAACCAGGCACTTTGTAAAAATTTCAAAGTTGCCCATTAGGCTCTTTTTTTGTAGTCAAATAAATATCTGACTAGATATTTATAAATTAATGATCTGTTCTAATTGTCAACGTTTAAGGTTGTTTTGTCAATATTCACTGGTGTGAAACTGACATAGTGTAGTTTGGTCGAGTTGTTGTCTCTTCCAGACTGACCTAGTTGACTTACAGATATGTTTCATGTTTGGAAACATTCACATGATCGACTATCATGTCTCCAGTCATGTCTCTTTAAAATTATAGAAGTCGATACATGATATAAAATATATTAAACTGAAAAAAAATCTTACAAGTTAAATAAGGTTGAAAATTAATGTTCTACCATGCACTGCAATCTTTAAAGGGAATGAATACTTCATGTTTAAGAAAATACTTTTACAGCCCACTTGAAAAGAGAATTAGAGCACTAATGACAAACTTAGTTTAAATTCACCTATATCGATTTGATTACAAATGAATTTTTGAAGCATCCTCAAGGAAAAAATAAAAACTATGTTGGACAGTGATAATATTAATACAAAGCTAGTCAATATCTATAAATAACAGTGAAATAGAGTAAAATGCTATCAATGTTGACTGAAAACAATTTGTTTATACTTTCTAAAAGGTGCCTCTAATATCCATAGGTTTAACTTCTGTTCCCCTGGCCTAAAGTGTATAATCGAGCAGGACTGGCTGATCTAGGATACGAGCATCCTCTGCAGCACATCTCTTACCCTACAATACATGTTAAATAAAATAAAAACTAATTATATCAATGTGTTTAATTGGAAATTAGAAATAATTTAAAACGCTATGCTTTTTAATATTCTATGTAATGTTGGCAGCTTTATAGGAGTCTACGAATTTCAAATAATTACTTAAACTTATTTAAATAATTTGATTGAATTAACACACTGATTTGGCTGCACTCTAGTATACAAGTAGTAAGCTAAGAAGATCCCATCCTGCTAGCCTCTACCAGAAGTGTGACAAAGCTTTTACGTTAAACGTTCTTTCTGTTAAACTTCAAGTCAGCCATTTGTGGATATGATTCAAGTTTGATCTTAAAGGTGTATATTTCAAAAGTGTTTGAATGGATACCATTCCGAGTGGATACAATTCCAGTTTTTGTGGATATAATTCAGGATTTTCACAAAAGTAGTGTATTACAAAACTGTCGGAATGGATACCATTCCGAGTGGATAAAATTCCAGTTTTTGTGGATATAATTCAGGTGGATACAATTCAGGTATTTCACAAACGCTTTTTATTACAAAACTGTTGGAATGGATACCATTCCGAGTGGATACAATTCAAATTTTTGTGGGTATAATTTAGGTGGATACAATTCAGGATTTTCACAAAAGCATTTTATTATAAAACTTTCGGAATGGATACCATTCCGAGTGGATACAATTCAGTCCCCTCGCACCCGCCTAGTGGGATAGGAGTGAGATAAGTAAGCTATATTTTAAAGGTTATTTTGGCCGCATTTGCGTAAATAAAGAGTTTGAAACTATTTTTAAAAATCTCAGTCCACCCGGCCGAGATTCAAGCCCCCACCTCCCCATTATCGATAAATCAAAATAGATGATCTTTACATTCAAACCACGTGTCCACTGGTGCAGTATAAAAGTCAATACAATGGCAGAATTGGCGTAGTTGTTACCGCTTCCGACTCGAAACCCAAGTCTTTGTTTATAATATATTCCCCCCCAGTATGTTTTTGCTCCTCTCTTTAGACGAATGCTGGTGTGTTTTCTTGAAATATAACCTTTCACTTCCTCTCTCCTTGTCTTTTACTATATATATATATACACACACACACAACAACAACATCAACACAACAACAACAAATTCAAACTATACAGATAAAAGTGTAATAAAACATGTTTAAAATATTTCAAAGGCTTGGTTATCCGACATACCTTTTATCCTGCCGACAAGTGGAACAATGGGGTCCTGAACCAACATGCGAATGTGATATAGTCAGAGAGAGAAATTTAACATAAGGTAATAAGGGAGGGCCAGATTTACATTATGGGGGGCCTCGGAGCGGCATACAATGTGGGGCACCCCATAAACCCATGTAAATTACATCATAGGATGATCGAGGAAAGGTAAAAAATAAGCAACTTTTTGTGTACGGTTAGACTGGGCGAACGAGTGAGCGACTGAAAAATAAAATATAACACATGTGTTGTAATGAGAGGACTGGAGCAGCGCGCGAGCGACCCGAGCGACTCGCTTGAAAGATAGAACTAGCAGTTGCTTAGTCCCTTGCGCGCTCGCTCGCTTGTCAGTCTGGCCGAACTCTTTTAAGGTACCTTTTCCTGGATCCCATCACATATGTTTATATTATGTCAAGATAATTCTCTAAAATTGACACTTCTACACCTAGTATTCTACCTTACTACCTCATTAAAACACAAACTGGCACTCACCAAGAACACAACAGATTTCTGAATTTCAGCGTTTCTCGAGAGTAACTGACTAAATTTGTCAAAGCAACAACAAATTGGAAATTTTTTTTTGTATTAAAGGCACCGCTGAGACAGTGGCACTGTCAGCTGGTTCGTGGAAACACTTTTGAGAGGAACCGCCACAGCACGCCGAAAAGGAGGCCAATCAATGTATTTAGAGTTAGCGCACAAAATTGTAAAGTACACGACTCCAAGTCGTTTTTAAAAGAATATACATTTTCAAATAATCTCCAGGCGAGGACCACTCCAAATCTTTTTAGTGTCGTTCAATTTTTAAAAAAAATTCTGGAAGACAACTCCAAATGGCTTCTAGAGGTATCTAATTTAAAAGTATATCCAGCTGAGGATCACTCTAAATAGCTTCCAGAGGCATCCAAATTTTAAAAATTGCTCTGGTAGGACCCCTTTAAATAGCTTGAGCAGGAATAGCGAGACTTTTCCAACCAGTGTGCCACTCGAGGAGCAGCTGGATTTTGAAATAATCTTGTGTGTCACCTCTTATTCACGTTTTTTTTATGAGTAAGCCTATTAAAAAAAAATTGTTAAATTTTAAGAATAGCTCAAATCAAATTGTAGATATTTTAATGTCTAAATTTTAAAGACGAAATATTGATTAAATTATCAGATTGTCTTAGATAATGTTAATTTCAGTAACAAACGTTGAAAGTGACACCATTAGGGGGAAAAGGGACAACAAATTGAAATACATGAGTTTCTAAGTGCATCCAGTTTTTAAAAATTTGCCGAAGGAGGACAACTCCAAATATTTTTAGGAGATTCTAAATTTCAAAACATTAACATAGGAGGACGATTTCAAATAGTTTGTAGAGGAGATTCATTAAAAAAAATCCCGTTTAGGACCACTCTAAATATCTTCTAGGGGCATCTAATTGAAATATTTACTGGTAGAGGGCTCCTCGACCTAAATTTAACTTTGGTGGCTAAACCTTTCAGAAAACCATTTTGATAGTTTCTCTCTTACCCACTCACATAAATACTGTTCCACCTCCACTGATTGTAAACCAGGGGTCGGCAACTTTTTTATCGGCGCTGATCGACTTTTACAGTAATCAAAGGTCCCGCGTTCACCCTTCGTTTATCCACTCTACTTTTAATTTTGTTTTCTATACATCTAGTATTTATTGCTTGAATTCAATATTTTCTCTAATACTTATGTCCCTGCCTTTATAGAAAATACGTAAAATAAATAAAATGTACGCTCCGTTTACCCTGAAAGGTAGTAGCCCTACCTTTACGGATTACACTATGGTCCTATCTTATAAGCTGTACCATAGTGAAATAATTCAAGTTAATCTTGCCTTATCGTGACGATGTAGTTTTCTTACGCGATCGACCGAAAATTGCTGCGATATATCGACCAGTCGATCAAGATCGATCTCTTGCCGACCCCTGTTGTAAGCCACTAGATTCTCTGGAAAGTATATAACAAGGTCCACAGAGCTATGTCATAAGAATTGGTGTATTTAAATTGTTAGACGCTAATTTATCACTTGATTTTTAGCTTTACTCTCACGCTGAGCAAATTTGTCTCATGTAAATTCTACCTTCCTAATCTCTAAATCAACAATTTCAATAATTATGCAGCTATCTCGGGCAAGTAGTAAGATTATATTAAAGCTTTCAAATATTTTTCTCTAATTTCTTTACAAAAATGATTAAACTTTTTTTTTATAAACTTATATTTAGCACCGCGTCTTACTACCCGTTCGTGTTATACGCTTAAGTACTAATCACACCAATGGGTTAGGAGCTGGGAAGTTAGAATATAGAAGAAATGAACCCGCATTTGCGTTGAGAAAGAGTGGAAAACTATTTAGGGAAACCCACCCGAGCGATATTCAAAACTCGAAATTCGCGTCCTCGGCAGTCTATCTCACCACAAAACTAGCGCGTTAGCTAACTACCCCACCAAGGCTTTTTTTATAAACAATAACATAACGTTGAAAATGTCGCAACACACCCGTTGAGATACATGATTTAGTCTGGGAATGGGTGAATGAATGTGGCTTTTATTTACTTTACCAAAATACTACTTGAATAAATTCGAATATTATAAATGTGTTTTTGAAATCTTTGTCATTTGCCATAAAATAGAATTTTGTAGGAGTACACCTATTTATTATTATATACATTTTTTTTATCACCGCGTCTTACTACCCGTTCAGGATATACACAAGTATGATAGTTATTACTCTTATGGGCTAGGGATGAGGAAGGAAGCTTTTTAGAGATAATACTCGCTTTGCTTGTTGGGGGCTCCACCCCCAAACTCCCAGTCATCAAATTTGGCACGCTTGTGGCAATTGAATTTGCCAATATGCCTGCCAAATTTTATGATTTCAGCTCTCCCATAAGTGTGTCTCGGAAAATAAAAAAATGTGTGGAAAATGTGCAAAATTGACCCGAAATAAAAAAAATCTATCTCTATATCGCCAAATCCGTAGCTGCTGATGCAATCAGTTTTATGATAGGTCTTACCGTTTAGCCACAAGAGACCTCCAGAGAAAGGTCCACACCGACTTTATAGTTGCTTCACCATTTTGAATTTATTTTGGGGCTAAAAATTAATTTTTCTAGCTTTTTGGAATTTTCCCGTCGGTAACAGGCTAAAAGTAAAGTTTGCCAAATTTCAAGTTTCTAGCTCAACTGGAAGTGGGTAGACATTAATGTCATTGAGTGTGGCTTTATCAGTGGCGCAGGGACATTTTTGTTTAGGGGGGTAAGAATAATCATGTGCATTTATAGGGAATAACATTTTTGAGATTAAAAAAAGACCAGGGAAATGTAATACAGCTGTCCCTAGCACTAAGCAAGTGATTGGTTCTGATAAATAATCATGTTACACGGAAAAGCAAGCGAATTGACTTTAACATGGGTGAGATAGAGATTACTCCAAAGGAAAAAAGTAAATAAAAACCTAAACAACTTAAATAAATGCAATTTTTATTAATTTATCTAACTTGTGCAATGCTATAGGTAGCCTACACCTATTGTTAATTTTCAATACCCTGAAATTTGTAAACAAATACAATTTTTAATTAATTAATCTAATTCATACAATGCTACAGGTAAACTTACTGTTCATCTTCATTCGCATGATAAATTAACTGGATTTGGCAAACTTGGATTATAACTATCTTGTTCTTGACGGCAGGCTCTTGCTCTTTTGACGGCCCTTGGACGGGAAGATCTTGCTCTCTTGAAGGCCCTGGGACGGTAGGCTCTTGCTACTTGACGGCCCTTGAACGGCAGGCTCTTGCTCTCTTGACGACACTTGGACGGGAAGCGCTTGCTCTCTTGAAGTCCCTGGGACGGTAGGCTCTTGTTACTTGACGGCCCTTGGACGGGAAGATCTTGCTTTCTTGAAGGCCCTGGGACTGTAAGCTGTTGCTTTCTGGAAGGACATGGGACGGTAGGCTCTTGCTCTCCCGAAGGCTCTGAGACGGTAAGCTGTTGTTTTCTTGACGGCCCTTGGACAGTAGGCTCTTGCTATCTTGACGGCCCTTGGACGGCAGGCTCTTGATATCTTGACGGCCCTTGGATGGTAGGCTCTTGCTCTCTTGACGGCCCTTGGACGGTAGGCTCTTGCTATCTGAAAGGCCCTGGGACGGTAAGCTCCTGCTCTCTTGAAGGCTCTTGCCTTACAGCTCTTGCTGTTGTGAAGTGCTCTGGGTCGTTAGACTGAAGATTTTCAACTTTTTTTTGATGAAATGGTCAAGACTCAGCTGACGGGCAGCATTCTTCCTCTCTCTATAGAGTGCTGTGTAGCAAGCTAAATAACTCAATCTCCTTGGCAACTTTGGCACTTCTATCCATCTTAGGATAATTCTCTTCAATGATTCTAATTGCACTGTCAATGTGTTAACATAATTCACCAATTTCTTTTGTTGAAGTTTTTTGATAAGCTCAACAACAGAGAGCTCTTCCTCTTCATCCTCTATGCCATTTTCCATTTCTAGAAGATCTTAATTGGTAAGCTATATTGAGTGGGATTGGAGAAATTCATCCACATTTGCCTGGTCTACGTCCTCAAATCCAACATCTTGCTATGTCAACGATGTTATGTCTTAATTTGGAAAGCTCGTGTTCAGGATCAAAATCATGAGAATCAGAAACTTAAGGCCAAATATTTTTCCAAACTCCCTTCATACAGGACTGTTTAACTTCTGCCCGTGCATTTCCAATGTTGTCAATACCATCCCCCCAACACCAAACTGCACAGTAAAGATCATTGTCCTTACTGGATTGTGTGCGCACAAGGTCACGTCACCGCCGCACAGGGTGACTGTGAAATTACAGCCGACAATGCATGATTTTTACTATTTCTTAATCGCGTTATGGTGAAAACGCGGAAAGTGAGATCGCGTGTGACGAGGGATACTCGCATTTAATGATCACATTGTGCATTTTTCTCATGTCAAACATTATAATTAATATACACAAAACAAATTAAGAAAAATTATATCTGATGTGGCTTAGCTAAAAATTATGAAACACCGAAAAATAAAGTAGGTTTCTATACACCTTTACCCTATATTCGTTACTAGCTATAAAACCACTAACTAGTTTTGCAATTTTCAAGTTTGTTGAGCCTCTCAGGGTATGCATTCAGCAGACACAGGTGATTTAGTCTACGTTGCCTTATCGTGCAGTGAAGATAGTTTTTTTTCGTACAAGCATTGAAAAACTTTTTCTGCAGTAGCTGATGCAGCTGGTATCACTATCAGAGTTTTCAAACAGTGTGTGCTTCAAGCACATTTTATTTTTGTTATGTTACCTTAGTGTGAACTTTTTATCTTGCCTCAACAAGATCTTTACATTAGCTAAAAGTTTAACTATAATATTTTTGGGAAGGGGGGTAAAAATGATACTTTTTACCCCTCTCAATTTTTAGGGGGGTAAAATTTACCCCCGTACCCCCAGTTCCTGCACCACTGGGCTTTATAATAGTATAATACCCACATTTGCGTTGTTGGAGGGAAGGAAACTATTTAGAAGAAACCACCCTTAGTAGACCAGACCGGGATTCAGACCCCGATCTCGCTGTATTCAGCAGACTAGTCTAACGAAAGAGCGACGCCTTAGACTATTTATTATTATATTTTTGTTGACTGAACTCGCCAAATGGTTCACCTTTGATGCTGGTCGTTTAACAATAAAAGGTTTCAGGTTTCGATTCTCTTATGCATTAACTAGTGTTTCAACTTTCAGGAAATCAGTGTCTTGACTATTACCTTAACTCAGTGAGTACCATGTCTGTCTACTGAGTTAACGGTCCCGGGATCGATTCCCTGCATGGCAGAAAAATATATCAATGAAATATGGGTTTACACTTTCACATTGATAAATTAACGGTCGGGGACTGAATGTTGTGCCTGTCATAGTCTTAAGTTAGATTATAAGGCCTATGAAACTACGATAGGCTTAGCAAGCCGGTAGTGGAAAATATATGGCTTGAATAAAAAACTGACCCGGACCATAATAGGCTGGAAACAGTAATGGATGTAAAGTGTCTTGACTATCAAACATAATGAATCATAAAGGCGTCTGTTAAGTAAAAAAATAAGACAAAGGTGATTCTTATAATTATATTTAAATGAGCCTCAAACATAAATTATTTATGGCCTTAATCGTTAAATTTAATAGTATAGTAGTATATTTCACAACCCGTTACTTAATTTGGTGTTACTATTTATTATAGTTTCTTTTGCATATTAATTCCTTTGTATTAATAAATAATATTATAATATATACATACAATTGTGTTATACTTGAACTATTTACTAAGGATGGTAAAACTTTTTATTTATTTTATGTATTGAAGCTATTATTTTTGTAGGTAACCTATTTGTATTTACAATATAGAATTTTAGGGTTACTTTTAATATTTAAATTTAATACTTATGAATTAGTCATAGCACATAGGCTTGGTTTTAAAATTTGGCTTATGAGATCGACACATCCTCAGTATATTATCTTATAATTGTATATTACTTAAACCCCAACGGTATGCACGGGGACTATGTGCCAGGCCCATATATTCCGGCTTTCCGGTGACGGAAAGGTTGGGGTTCAAAACCCCGGTCGAGTGTACCTAGGGGGATTTTTCTAAATGGTTTTCCAGTCTTCACGCAAATATGAAAGGAAATCCCAATATTTCCTCTAACACAATATTTCCAAACTTTCACCAATCATGTATAACTTTACAGGCCATGACCTAAAGAACGTACCCCTTTTAGCTCTCCATAAAAAAAAAAAGAAAGGAAAAACAAATATCTATTACCTTATAAAGTATAAACAGTCGTTCTACATTTTAATAAACCTGCAGGGGTTATCAAAGGTCATAACATCACGCCAAAATCTGCGTTAGTTTGTTTATCATACTACTTCTATCAATACAAATTTTATGACTTGTAAAATTTAGTGATATGTCACGCGCTTCCAGAAATCCTTCGTGTACCCCTTGGGAAACGTGTACCACAGTTTGGGCTACACTTTTTTAACAGAAATGCACAGACGCCAATTGTAATAATTTTTACCGTTTTTTCTTTTCTTATTCATAAGGCGTGTATTTCGAAACGAAACAAAAATCAAAAACAAGCTATTTTTTAAACGTACATTATCCACAATGGTAAAGGTCCTTAGGGCCTTTGGCTCTGTCGAGTGCAAGTCTAAAAGCTATTTTGTGGGATGGTGGGTGGGAGGGTGAAAGGCGTGGCATGGCTTCACAATCGACCAAAGAAAGTATCCTTCGCACCGACAAGAACAGATGGATCACGGAAACAGATGGCGCTAGCTACTGGACAGGACTTGCGGGAAAATCGTACTTTTGAAAATAAAAATTTCACTCGTTCTCGAGAAAACTGATATGTTAATATTTTCAAAATCTCTTCTAAGATAATATATCAATGCTTATTAAGTGTTACATTTATATTTTTTTGTTATGTAGCCGGCAGTTTTCTATAAAAAAAATGTCAACATTATTGATATTTGATTACTGTTAAAATTATAGAGGAGGTGCGTATATAAAAGTATAACTTAATCAACATGCTTCTATTCTTGAACAAATCGTTTCTTAAAATAAAATTGCAAAACAATATGAAGATAACTGTTTGTTCCCATGGCTCTGAATGTCCACGCCAAATAAAAACGTCCAATCGCCTTAAAAACTGTACATTGGGGTGGATACTTTATGTATAAGGAATTCTACCATTTTTAATTTCCTTTTGACGAACAGTATGAAGCACAATAATAGTAGTTGTATTGGTTTAAAAAAAATATATATAAATTTTCCCCGTGTCTCTTAAACCGTTCGGTTAGTATGGATTTTTTTTTCAGCATTGCGTCTTACTGCCCATTTGAGTTATACACCCATATACTAATTATACTAATGTGCTAGGGATTAAGAATGTTGAATTTATAAGAAGTGTACCTGCATTTGAGTGGAGGGAGAGTGGAAAGCCATTTTAGGGAAAACCACCGTCAGTACACCCGACCGGGATCGAGCCCCGATCTCCCCGTCTTAGGACGTCTAGTCTATTGCGAAAGTGATACTTTAAACCAGGCGTGTCAAACTTGTTTTATCACAAGGGCCAGATTGAAAAAATATCTCAAGATTTAAAAAATCAATTTAAAATCTATTATTAGAACTTTTGTACCTGTCAGATAAGAATTAAAAAATAAATAGATCTCGACTGTCAATTATATAATACACATTCCTACCGATTTCTTATGAGACTACAGGATTAGTAATAGTGTGTATCATCGCTACAAGAGTGCACTGATGGTATCTCAAGTCAATCCCACTGGCGAGTCTACCAGTGCACTCTCGTAGTAATGACTATAAATAGGGTCAGGACTTAAATAAATTGAATAAATAATGACTTCTAACAATAAATTAACACCTACTTTTAAAAAGAATCTCCATGATGTTAGCTCGCAAGTCGATAGTGCCAACATTTGCAGATAGAGGGCATCATGTTGTCAGCATTATGAGGCTTCTGGACGTATATCTCTGTCTTATAAACCGGAGCTGTTACTTCTTTATTCAAGTGTCTCCTCATTTGTCCTCAAGAGGCTGAGTTTGAGCCCGTTACAGAACCACTGTTTCACAGATAGATTTTGGAAGCGCTTGGGATCAAACCCATGAACCTCTGGCTCTGTAACTATGAACTCTGACCACTATACCATAGAACACTTTACAAATGTCTACTTGTTCTATGGCATTTGGAACTTGAAAGTACATTGCCGCTCTTACAAAAGTATGCCCCCTGTTCCTATCTTGAGATAGTTTTATCCGGTCCACCTCATTACACACTATCTCCCTCAGGTCCATTATAGTGTTATCCTCCCACCCATTGGTCTCTTCCCATTGAATTTGCCAGTCAATACCATGAACATGGTTCTAGACTCTTCCATTAGCGCTGCATGTCTCGCCCACAGTAATCTACGAAACGTGAATATACCAGCAATGTCTTGTGATGAGTAGAGGATATGCAACTCATTATTATGCAATATCCTCCGCTACCCAGTAGCCTCATCCCTTTTTGGACCAAACACTTAACAAATAGGAACTAAATAAAAATCTATTCAATTAAAGGCCTTTAAAAACTAAACTATATATTATGATAGATATCACATTTTTAAAAATCTTTTCACCCCGACAACCACTGTGTGATGAAATTTTTTATGATTGAGTATAATATATAAGTTTATAAAATATCGATGATAAATAAAAATATCCATAGGCCTACTCAACAAAAATGCCAAAAAAATGACGCAAACCAAGAAAATAGATCTAAAAATCCAAAATAGTGGTAAATGACCTAAGACCTTTTAAAAATAGCTTAGAAAACTAAGGGATCATGCACAGTTATGTATATACACATGCTCATTATTTCTGATGTACCAAAACAAATATGAATGTTATCAAAATCCGGCCCTGGATATAACTATATACGATGTGTTGCAGGGAGGGGCGAGGGGATAAGCCAAGGAGATTTCGTTCTCTATTTTCGGAGACAGTCTACAAAATAAGACCCGCCTCAGTGGCGTAGTTGGCTAACGCGCTAGTCGTGTTGAGTCAGACCACCGAGGACGGGGAGATCGAGGTTCGAATCTCGGTCGGGTGAACTGGGGGTGGTTTTTCCTAAATGGTTTTCCACTCTCCTTCCACGCAAATGCGGGTTCACTTCCTCTAATTTCAACCTTCCCAATTCCTAATCCATTAGAGTAATTAGTACTTAGGCGTATAACCCGAACGGGTAGTAAGACGCGGTGCTAAAAATAAAATAAATAATACAAAATAAGAATTGTGTCCCAGACTAATTTTGTCTATGGTTCTTAAATAAATTAATGCTGTCTGAAATGTATATATATATTAATTAAAACTGTTTATTTAAGGTGTGATGGATGGTGGCGCGAGAAAAAAGCCAGTTTTTATGGCAACACACTTTTTTGGGCCAAAATAAATAATATTTTGCTTCAATACAAACATAGCATTTAATTTTCTTCACATGATGACCAAAAAATTTATTAATCATCTGTCAAGGGTGTTCTGGACTTTCGTGACAACTTTTTCTCTTCATTTAAAAAGTTTGTTTGATAATGCCGCCATGCCCATGAAATATATTCAGGAAATGTTGACATGGAAAGAAAATTAATCTCTTTATGTTTCTACTGGATCAATATATTTTTTTTTTGGCTACAAAAATGTTTTGTTATAAAAAACTTCACACTGACCTTTCCTCGCGTCCTCTTCCATCCCACATTAAGTCGGTTTCTTAATATTTTAAATATAAAAACTGTAATCAATGCACATAATTATAGCCAACGACGAGTATCTTTCACTCATTCAGACTTTTATTTTACTAACCTTTGGCTATAGAGTCTAGAAGGTAGTAAAATGACGCGCGCTTAGTTCTATTCTTGTCGACCTTAGTGGTCTTGGGGTAAAGTGCTCGCCTCAGGAACCAATGTTCGTGATAAATACCCAGCCAGGGTTGAGGGATTTTTCTTGAGTGATAAAAATCCGTTGCACAACTTCCTTCAGAGGGGAAGTGAAGCCGTCAGTCCCATGTTGATAGTGGCATGTAAAAGAATCCCGTAATTTCTGGGAAAATACCTCTCCCGGCAAAATTGATCGGCCCTTTCGCTCTAGCTCATAGAAATTCTCGCGAGCTGATATATACAGTCACTTCAGAAAGTGCACGTTAAATTCCTCAAATAAATGAAAATTAAATAAGTTATATTTTTTCATAGCAAATGGCGGAAGGATTTTGATAACAAATAATTTTCAATCAAAACATGACTATAAGCTGTATTATTTACCATTAAATTCAACTACTTTTCTACGTATAGCATCAGAATTTTTTAAAATCAGTGATCCCGAAGATTTAAAGAAAAAGAGCCTCACATGTACAGTATATGAGATAGTAGAGTAAGCAAGACTGAGATGGTATGGGAATGCAATGAGAATGGAAAAAGAGAAGATGCAAAATAAAATGTTGGCAATAAAGTATGTTAGAAAAAGACCGCAAGGGAAGCCAAGAAAGAGATGGGAGGAGCCGATAACATAAAGTGTTCAAGTGATAGGAGAAGAATTGTTGAAGGATAGAGGAAAATGGAAGCGTTTTACTAAACTGACCCGGCCATAGGCTGTAAACAGTTGATAATGATGATGATGATGGCTCTCACCACTTTATACCACTAGTAAAATCAGCGTTAGGGTAATTTTTTTTATGGATAGGATATCAAATTAAAGTGGGATGGAAGAGGAATCGAGAAAAGGTTGTCGTGCGGCAATCTTGTGACCGTTCCGAAACCGAGTGAACCACCGAGAGCCCCCAGTGCGCCCGTAATTAGTGTCCAGAATTCTCGAGAGACAGCGCCAGGCTGAGAAGGGCTATTAAGCCCAACACTTAACAATAAAAGGGACCAAAAGATGATCCAGTGGCAGTAGCGGGACGGGAATGTATATAGGTTAATTAAGACTAATTCTAAGAGTGTATATATGTATGTGTTTAATATAAGTTATAGTGTAAGACTAGGGAGGAGGGTTGGGCCCAACCTCCTCCCCACGGATAAAAACCGTTGATGTATGGATGGCAGAAAAATAATAAAACAGAAAGGTAGGACAATCAAAACAACTAGAAACAATGTAATTTCTCTCTGCGTACATTCTTTTATACTATAACCCTACCGACCTACCTATAGCGCTCAGAAACATTCGGGCAGCCACACACCCTCTGTTCCAGCGCTCATGAAACATTCGGGCAGCCACATAGGTACCACTCCCGACATCCTTTCCTCTCCTACCTTTATTCCCCCTCCTCCAGCTTACCGTCATTTCCACAGAAGGAAGAACAACAAGGTAATTAGTTTTGCAGTTCTCGTTGCAAACAATTTTTTTTCAGCCAAATTCAAATTAAATAATACGCCAGTAGAAACAGAGTTTAATTTCTTAGACATAGTAGTTTCAGCAGTTCTTGAATAGTCACAGACATAATATTATCATTTAATGAGAAACTGTTTAAATGTTCATTTTAATTTAATTTAATATATTTGGGGTATTTAACATGCACTTTCTGAACAGATTGATTATATCGATACATTATATCGATATATTCACACCCCCCACCATCAGAATCGATATATGTCACGTGGTCTCGGTCTCCTCCTGTCTCAACGTGCCAAACTGTATTGGATACGTCCTGAAATACATTCTCATGTCATCACTCTTGAACTCCTGTATCAACATGTCTGGCAGCCAAACTGGTGCCGGGGCTTAAGTCATACATTATGACATCATTAGAGTTACGAAATCACTCGTGGACCATTCTTCTCTCGACGTGTCTTGCTACCGAACCATCACCGGTGTTGAGTCCGTATTCAGGGGCCCTCCAGCAAGCACATTCCAGGGAACCTCAGCAGCAGTATTCTACACCAATATTGGTCACTTTTGGAATGTGTGGACAATCCGTAGTGAGGCTTGAACGGGGAAAGAGTGGCTGACCAAACGCAGGAGGAGTCCACACATCCCTCAATCCTGTTCCCATTTTGATCGGACATGCACCCCCATTGCGTGACTATGTTCCCCTTTTGGTCGAACATGCACATCTTTTGGTTAAACATACATCCCTTTTGCTCAGTTTTGTTTCCCTTTCGATCAAAGACGCACCCCTATTGTGCAATTATGTTCCCCTATTGATTAAACACGCACCCCTTTTGCTCTACTTTGCTCCCCTTTTGGTCGATCACGCACCAGTATTCCACAATTATGTTCCCCTTTTGGTCAAACACACACACCCTTTTTCTCAGTTTGGTTCCCCTTTTGTTCGAAGACGCACCCCTTTTGCGCAATTCCCCTTTAGATTGAACACGTACCCCTTTTGCTCAGCTTTGTTCCCCTTTTTGTCAAACACGCGCCCTTTTTGCTCAATTTTGATCCCCCTTTGGTCAAAGACGCACCCATATTGCGCAATTCTGTTCCGCTTTTAGCCGTTACGTACCCCCTTGGCCTATTCCTGTCTTGACATGTCACGCCACTAATCCGTTGCTAGGTCTGAGTCACCACTCGTAGCCTATTCCTTTAATAAGGGGCTGAGGACACCAACCGATGGAATGGGGCAACGATGGATTCGATAGAAAAAAAGCAACAATTCCCAGGGATTCAAACCAATGGGGAACACTCCCTATAAAAAACCACGCACATTGGTATACTCCCAGGGACACTTTCCAACACCAAAATAATCCCGCGGATTTGAGCAATCGGGCATGCATAAAAACTAAAAAAACTAACGGGCCACACATAAAACATAAAAGCTCAATGAGGCACACATAAACAATAAAAAACCAATGGGGCCACACCCCCATAAAAATATCAAGTGAGCGTGATTTAACACGATCAAAAGGGTCAGTGACCTCTCACGGGGAAGTGTTTTTACCCGGCAGTGGATGAACACCTATTGCGCATTTATGGGGTCATGGGCTCAAAGATCAAGTTGGTCTTATACTACCCAAGCACTACTGATCTGGACGTGACTCTTATAATTCATTCAGTGATCCAAATGTGGCCTGTTCAACTGCATACATCAGGAGGCTGAGATAAGGACTTAACTTCCACTAAAAGAATCTATGGAGGAAATATAAAACAGAATTGAAAAGCTAATAAGTGCTTAGTAATGCAAAACTGGTGCAAGTGTTTCTTCTAAGTTGCAGTCAGTGTTAAAAAGAAATATAGGATAGTCAACGTTTGTCAGTGTAGGCCATATTCTTATAGGAAATGATAGATTTCCCTGAGGACATTTCTAAAAAAAAAAAAAAAATACTCCTCTTTTAGAATATATCTAGTGTTTCTAGTGACATCCTGTGAAGTGGAAAGACAACTTTCTGCCCACATGTATATTCTGTCCGACAAGCGGCAATCAAATACCCAAGAAAACATTGAAATCGAGATAAAAATGTTTATTGTGCAGCAAAGTATAAATAATCCATTAATATCTGTGCCAATCACATTGTAAACAGGATAAATGTTACCTGCTTGATAAAATATTTGTTTTTATACTATGCTGTTACATAGTTTTAAAAATCTACGTATTTAACTCTATTTTACTAAATATTTATATATATTATATATAAAAATACCAGCTCTAGTAATAACACTAAACTAATATTAAGTTTTTAATATTTTTTTGAAGGGGTGGAGGAAGTGGGAGCGACAGATAGCGGTGGGCCCCCGCAAACGAAGTTTTCCCAGATATCCACGTCTGCTTTTTTTTTTTAGCACCGCGTATTACTACCCGTTCAGGTTATACGCCCCCACGTCTGTTAAGGTCGGCCCCGTTTATCATTAGTCTATTTATCGCTTTCATATATCGAGAAAGGACAAACCCTTTTTGGTTTCAATTTTTCTTATCCACGCCCGTTTGCAGCGTCACCAAGGAAAGGAGGAAACGAAGTTTGTAAGAGGAGAATCAACAACGTAAGAGTGGCAGTAACCGATATACTTTCTGGCAGATCAAAGGGAAAAAGTATTCGCTGCGCTTTTTTTTTTCTTTGCTGCAACTGAGTAACTTTTGAGATTCATTGAAAATGTAACTAAAGGGGTGCTTTGAAAAAGAATGAAGAAATAAAATAGCAAGCAATAATTTAGCAGTTTTATATCTATTAGCAGAAATTCACATAAATTGAAACCATCCAAATTTAGGTGGCACATCAACATTTTATAGAAATAGCGACCATATATTTTATTGACAAATCTACTTATTGATACGTAACTGTTACCATCTCACTGGCTCTGAAGAAAAAGATTAAACTCAAAACCAGATACCTAAATGTTCCAATATGGGCGGATCCTGAGGGGGTGAGGGAGGGAGTGCGCACGCCCCCCTATCAACGATATTAATTAGAAAATCAAATCAATTAAATCAATGTTATAGCTACTACTAGTTGTAGGCTACTGTAACGTAATGTCTCACTAGCCAGCTGCTTCGTATGTCAATCACTGTCAATAATTGATTTGCATTTATAACACATAGATTATTAACAAACAAAACTTAACATAAAACATAAATAAACTGTACCCAAAAGGAAAATACAACCTCCTAGGTAACAATAATTTTATTGACGCATCAAAAATGTCCCCTTAAAGCACAAGCGTGGAGCACTAGTAATACAAATGTGGACAAACATGTGTAAAGGCCAAGTGTCCCCTTGAGGCACAAGTGTGAAACGCAAGTAATACAATTTTAGCTAAACATAACTATAATGCACTATGTCTCCTTATGTTATAGCATTAAATAGCCACTATTAGCTCGCCGTCTAGCATAGAGGAGCGTGAAGCGCAAATAAGAGATAATAACTTTATGGGTGGCCTCCATAGCCGCCTAGAACCAAGTGTAATTTTAACCCATTTTATCAAGCCAATATATACCCACATAAATGTATACGTTACCCTAGAACATGCACATAAAAGGTAATACATTCTTGATCGAGGAGTTAAGGACCAATGAGAACAAGGCAGGACAGAGGGGTTAGAGAGAGAGAGAGAGAGAAAGAGATAGAAAGAGAGGAGAACATAACACGTAATGTTGAGCCGACCCTACGTCGAACAAGAGCTTCGCCAAAACATATCAGTCCAAGTTTATCTTCAGCCACGCCGGTATGTTTACTTCGTTGTTGCACGAACACATAATCACCCCGCGTGATGGACTTGGTTAGATTGTCCGTGGTTCGAGATACAAGAACACAGCAAAGTACTTAAAATGGTCTTTTCGTAACGTTTATTACAAATCGTTACAAAACAATTAACCTGTATGATTTTTGTTTGTTTCAAATTTTCTATAATTTATCATTATTATATTTTTCTTAGTGATAATTGAGTAAATAATTAATTTATTTGTTGAAAATGTAAATAAACTTGCGTAGATCCGTAGAGATAGTAAACATATACATAAAAATAACCAATAGTACACTCAATTTAGGAAAACATAATAGGGAACCGGACAAAATTGCAACACAAATGGTTTTGGTACCAATATGTAGATAAAAATGAGCTGAAAAACATATCCAAAATCCACCCTAAATGTATTAGTTTTGGGCCCGCTCCGTCCACCCCCCTCCCGCCCTTCACGAAAACCCTGGATCCACTCCTGTGTTCGAGGTTCGCATCCCTTTAAAGTAACAGTTTTCAGCTTCACTCTCTAAAAGTCACAACACCCAGTCATTTTTTAATTTATTCATCAGTGTGGAAAGAAGAAACCTCAGCTTCACTAGTTGTTCGCCTCCTTTCCAGGGATAAGTTCTAGGATCCTTATTAGTTCAACACTAGGACGCGCTACCGATCGATCACAGTATCCAATAGGTTTGTTTATAGCATTTGGATGAAACAAATGAGTAATACAAGTGCTACATACCCTTCTATATCTATCAATATCTATAGGGTGAGGAAGGCTAATATCAGGTAAACGAATCACCTGATTGTACAAAATAAATTTTATTATTGAAATAACAACTTTACAATACTTGAGAAAACAAACATCGTGCGTGAAGCGCACCTCCATTAGTCATCAGACCATTAAGTACAAAATACAATCAATCTCAAATTCTCTTAAGTATGATTATATAAACAACACTAAGCGTGTAGAACACAACATAATACGAGGTCTGGGATCTCTGATGCCAACTTATCTTATGGGCTTTAGCTGCTTGATACATTAACTTAGTATTTATAATAATGATTTTAATATAAGGCATAAGCCACAACTGCTTTATCTTACGTGACGTCACTCAGCAATAGAGTACAAAACAATAATTCCAAACGTTCATAAATAACTTGACGTCACGTCTAAACATCATTTTCCTAATGCAAGAGCGAACTAAGTCTCGCTTTACTATCCTGCTTTAAACAACAAATTTGATTATAACATCTGCCATCGTAAAGTACAAAAGGAAGTTTACTAAGCGGGTCTTGAACCCTGGGCGCGCTGACACTCAGTGCGCTTTAAATAATAAACAAGAATATACAATTACGACAAATAATAAGGTCTGGGTTTGAATCCCAGCTAAAATGGATGACGAAGGGCGACATCTTTCTATATGCCGCGGGAAGCGCATGGCATAGCAATTCAAATAAATAATTAATTACAAAATTGAAGTCCAGACGGTAATTTAGAATACAGTTCCCCCCATGACGCCGAAACAGAATTTATAATTTAGAATATTAATAATCCCCGAGACCTAGTCGCCGTTCTCACCTCTTATCCATGAGATTGTAGTGTAGTAAGTGATTTTACTTTATTGGCGTAGCTGTATATATACAAATGAAAATTCTCAGAGGGGGGGAAGGACCGAAGGAGAAGGAGGGTCGGAAAACAAAACAAACTAAGGAACTGGATGTTCGAGAACGTTGCCGAAGCGTCCAGGGCTATGCGTGGCCGGAAACGGAACTCTTCTTTCTGGCTGGCTGGACACGTGTTCGACTCTCGCAGTCAGTTGTCTGGGAACTCGTGGCTCAGTTGGACGGGCATTATTCTCGAGAGTGGAGGCCGGGTTTAGTGGTGTAGGTCGTGCGTAGGTCTTCCAAGAGCGGGCCGCTTGGTTGGTGAGTGTTTGTCCCATTCGATATTATTTGGTATTATTGACATTACATGTAAGTCGTTACATCCTCCCCCCCTGACGGGAGGTCAGAAGGCGTCCTCAGCAGTGGGTGTAACGGCAGGGCGGTACCTTCCCTGTCGTCAGTAGCTGGTATGTAGGGGACGGTTCTCCCGGACCCCAGCAAGTGGCCCATGGAAAGCTACCCTCATATTCAGGTAGCAGGTCTTCTTAGCAGTCGCGTTCTGATATCCCCCAGAACTCCAACACCTTACGCACAGCACCGACACTCCAACTCTCTCCAACTTCAAAACCCAATGACGCCGAGGCCCGATCCACGTTACTGTTGGTCCAGCCAGCATCCATCTTCAGTAGCCAGACTACTCCAACATCCGTAACTCGAACCAGAAGGAGAGGGGTAGGGGAAGGGCAGAACCTCTCTGAGAACAAAATAAATCCACAATTACAGCAACAACACAAGTCCAACGTTCACAAGGTGCTGACACGGCCGCTGCTAAGTGCAGTCCATCTTGGCCAGTCTGTTTAGAGCACATTCACACGAGATCATGTCTCCCAATAGACACGGAAAATTTGAGAGTGTTCTCTGAGGAGATGTACTGCATACAGTTCTCTCTTCTTTGAGTAGGCGTGCACACGCGCAATAGTTTGCTTATTATAAGTCTCCAGCATCGCACATTCAGACACAAGTCATCGATAATCAAAGTTCTAATACATTAAGAAATCTGGGTAGGCCTACCCTTCTATCAATTAAATTAATATTTACTATAATAAAGATGCACAATAAATCCCAAAAAAATTTACACTATATACACACTTGACCCTTAACAGGTACCATTACACGCCCCTCTTATAGGGCGCGGACTTACTACACCACCACCTTAAGGTGGCTAACGTGGGCACGACGGGTTACTGACGGGTCAGCAACATCCATAAGACGCACAGAGACGGGCGTTAAGAACTTGTCGATGCGCCATGGCCCGCTCCACTTGTACAGCAGCTTAGCCGTCGTTTTGTCCACCGCCGAGCTCAGGGGGAAGGACTTGCAAACTACTTTATCTCCTACCTTAAACGGAACGGGGACACGTCCCCGATTGAAAGTAGTGGCTACTTTCCTCTGAGACTTCTGCAAATGTCGATAAGCGAGTTCACATTTCTCCTGAAAGGGGCGGTCATTGGCCTCAGATAGGAGCGGGTCAACATCCCACGAAGCTAATAGGGGGGGTTCAGATCCCTGTTCAGAAAGACTGAGGCTGGGGCGGCCCCGACAGACTCGTGGTATGCGGAGTTAAATGCGACGTTCAGAAAATCCAGATTCTTGTCCCAATGGGAGTGGTCCTGATGGTGGAAGATAGTAAGTGCCACATTTAAGTTCCGATTAAAACGCTCAACATGGTTAGGGGAGGGGTAGTACGGGCTGGTGGTCACGTGTTTAATTCCCCAAGAGAAACACATGTCTTTGAATGCTTTGGATCTAAAACAGGGGCCATTGTCGCTAACCACAACCCTCGGAGTCCCTAGCATACCCCAAACTCGCCTAGACAGAGCGTTTACAGTTGTGGATGCCTTCATGTCCCTAAGGGGGATTAACACAACAAACTAAGGAACTGGATGTTCGAGAACGTTGCCGAAGCGTCCAGGGCTATGCGTGGCCGGAAACGGAACTCTTCTTTCTGGCTGGCTGGACACGTGTTCGACTCTCGCAGTCAGTTGTCTGGGAACTCGTGGCTCAGTTGGACGGGCATTATTCTCGAGAGTGGAGGCCGGGTTTAGTGGTGTAGGTCGTGCGTAGGTCTTCCGAGAGCGGGCCGCTTGGTTGGTGAGTGTTTGTCCCATTCGATATTATTTGGTATTATTGACATTACATGTAAGTCGTTACACAAGGAAGCGGCTAGGCCCTCAATAAACTCTTTTTTTTTTAGCTAACTACCGCCTTCAACCCCCTAGACAAATAATGTTCCACCGCCAATGATTTCAGTCAAAGCTTTGTAACGATATTGATTTGGACCGCTCTCATATATTTAAAAAGTCATGGATGAAGATATTTTTCTTTAAAGTATCGTATGTAGATTATCCTTTTAAGACTTCATCCATGGAGAATCACGCGCTTTTCAGGAATAATCTAGAAGCATCGCACCATTAAAACTTATTTTTTATTTTCAATATTTAACTCCGTAATATTTACCAAACAAGCAAGAGAAGCCAGCTCCCTATATCCAATAGGAAACTAGCCTTCAAAACACCTGTCGCAGGGACGCCTTTGATTGGTTGGTTTTGACACTGGTCACGAGAGGTCCAAGGGGCAAGGGGCATGTCTTATATAAGCTGTGTGTGCGTATGAATAGAGAGTGTGTGTCGACGACAGAAATAGAGTAATCACAAAAATAGAGTAGACATACATCCAGAGTGTGATGGCGAAATAAACTAGAGTACATAATTTGTATCTTAAGTAAAAGTGTATATGAAAATATAATCACTCCAATAAATCGTGTGCAACATCAACAGTTGTATTTATTACATAATAATAATTCCGTATCATAAATAATTGGCGCTCGATCACGGGGTTATAAATACCAGTTATATCACAAACATTCCGTATCATCATAATTGGCTCCCAATCGCGGGGCAATTATAAGTCCAAACAATCCATAACATAATAGCTTGCCCTCTTCTTAAGCGAAATTAAATCCTCAAATCAATGAGGGATGCGCACCCTGCGACGTATCGCGTCTACTTTTATCGTTCCGAACCGGTCTGGGGAATATTCCCGATTTAGGTTTTTACTTTACTTCTTAGTTTATTAAAAATAATAATAATGTAGGTATGGGATTCACACGAAGACTTAAATATTGTTGAGTTTTTCAATGAAAATGAATTAATTAAAGTTTAAATACGATACATTAATTAATAAATCAACTCTAAAGCTGCGTCCAGACTAGCGAGCCTAGCCTCGTTAACGTAATTGGATAAACGGGTTCGTTGTGATGCTCGCAGCAACCCAGTGAATGTCTTTATTTCGGCGAACATCAAAGGGTGCTACGAGGCTCGTCTCAAAACTCACTGGACGGTGCTGCGAGCCGAGCCTCGAGCCAAGCAATTTCAACTTTAAATTATTGTTTATTTATAATTAATATTCAGTCACACGCGCGTGAAATATGAGCTGAGAAGTTGTGTGTTGTAAATCTTTCTACACCTTGAAATTTTGTTTGAATTTTTTGTTGTTGCAAATGACATATTAAATATTAACTGCAAATTTGTTTTATAATAGGCCGAGGAAAATAAATAAAAATTTATTTAATCTTTAAAAACTAAAGATTATATTAAAAATAATATTTACAGTTACATGACTACTCGCGTGTTGTAAACTGTACAACGATGGTAATACTTTTTCTTAGAAAGTTTGTTGCACACTTAAAATAAGTTTGAAACTGCCTCTGGAAAGAGAGTAGTAAATAAAGAATATACTCTCACCCTAGGTAGATTTTGTGGGTACATATGTCTCAGCCAGCTTCAGTGGCGTAGTGGTCTCACGCGTCAATCTCGTCTCAGACTGGCGTGATCAAGGCGGGGAGATCGGGGCTCGAATATAGGTCGGGTCTATTGAGGGTGGTTTTTTCATATATGTTTTCCCACTCGCCTTCCACGCAAATACGTGTAGATTACCTCTAAAATTCTTCCTTCTTCATTTATACCCCATAAGATTAATTATCATATATTTTATTAATTATTTAAAACAATCTGTTTAGAGACGTTAAATAGTAATGGTAGACTGGTATAAGAGTCATCGGTTGTTAAGAAATGTATAAATGTTATTGCGAGTGTTTCCTGCACACTTATGGATTCTCTTAAACGTGAAATTTTTTTTTGCCCTTTTAGCCCAATCAAAATAATTAGATGCTTAATCACTTGGGGACATTCTAGTTAAGTTTTTGTGTTGACCACTAATTTCTTGAAATTTAAATTAGTGGAGCCAACTATTATCACTATATTCCACCCGCCAAGTACTTTTGAGTTTGCCACCATCTTCTGTCCTGTCTTCCCCCCCCCCCCTTAGTTGCAAGGTGTGGATAAATTATGCCACGGCAGCCAATTTTAATTATTCCCTGTTCATTGGGTGTGTCATCCACTGAGGTATATAACTTTACGAAGCAAAATATGGCTCACAGGAATGTTGAGGCTCGGCTCGATGTTCGACTCGCTAGTCTGGAAGCAGCTTTAGAGGTTGGAATAATTATATCCTGTGGTAGCCTAATTTTTGAAGACAGTGAGTGAGTGACGTGTTGAATGTTCCATCAGTCCTAGCGAGTAGTATAGCGACCTAAGTAAGGACTAAACCCTGTGATAATCTTACGAGACATTGAATGTTCCATCAGTCCTAGCAAGTAGTATAGCTACTCAAGTAAGGACTACACCCTGTGATAATCTTACGAGACATTGAGTGTTCCATCAGTCCTAGCGAGTAGCGTAGCGACCCGAGAGTGGTAATACGGCGATAAACTGGTTGAGTGAAGACGTGAGTGAATCAGTCCTTGTCCAGACCTAGCCCGGACCACGTGATGGTTGATAATCTAATAACACGGCATCACGCGAGATAATTAATACCCCCAGCTTGTTTCTAATGCAAACAACGCCAAGGTAACATGATTAACTCAGTCTTTAGCTACACTTTCAGTGGAGTCTCAACCCAACTAATTTATGGGCTTTGGTTTTCTACCACAATTCTAGATTAACCGAAATTAAAAGTTTGCATTAAAAAAAATAATAAAACGGTATCCACTACCGCCACCCACTGTTGTAAGAGGAGTATTTGTTTTACTTGAACAAGCTTAATTTTATCAGGAACGTCTTAGGGGGAAAAAAAACTTTTTTCCGAACACTTTTTAAAAGGTTTTTTTTCCTATTAACCACTTAAGAGTGCAGTTCATAAGCTCGCAGAAATATTTGTTGATACATGAGGTTTTGTAATCCCTTACTAGAAACAACCGATTGATAACAAATTATGTTTAGTCTGGATGTACACTCCCTTTACCCTGAATGGTAGCATTCTTACTGTCACGGATTATACTAGGGCCTTATATTATAAGCTATACCATAGTGGCATAATGCAAGGTAAGCTTGATACCATCTTAGAAGATAAACGAAGAGTACAGTGGTCTTATACTCCTAGAGCAATGTTTCCCAAACTTTGGTGTACGCAATGTCCCAATAAGTTTTATTCGGCCGCCAATAGAGGTTTTCTAGACCGGAGCTGCCACTCATTTATTCAAGAATCTCCTCATTTATCCTCATGAGGCTGAGTTTGACCTCGTTCCAGACCCACTGCCTCACAGACAAATTCTGAAAGCGCCGGGGACTAAGCCCGGAACCTCTAGATCTGTAGCCAGGAGCTCTAACCACTAGACCACAAAGCACTATTAATTTAATAATTAAAAGTCCTAATTTGTAATAGTTCCGCAAAAAATAATTAATCATTTAAAACGCAAATATTCACTTAATTGTATTGTTATTATTAACACCGCGTCTTACTACCCGTTCGGTTTATACGCAGATTAATTTTAGATTTATGGATATATTATAAAAATGAAATAAATGAAGACAGCTAGACGTAAATAAACAATTGAAAGAAAACAAAAGTATTAACACACACAAATAATACTACATACAATATATATAGGCTACTATGCATATACACTTTGAATATTTATTTAATAGGCATGTAAAAACATGATGGAGATAAAAATAATTTAACAATAAAACACATCTGATGATAATGTTTTGTAACTATAGCATATAGATTAAATATTATTTATACACAATTGACATAGCAAAGTAAGGTTTCGTTTTCACTAGACCATTTGGCATTCATCTACCTGTCTAGATATTTGTTACGCGATAGTGTCAAATAGATGGACCACTTTTAACGAAACTTAACAGGGACATTCTTTGCCGAATGATGAAACAGTTTTTAAATCCAGCATTCCGTTTCAATATGACAGCCGCTCAACCTTATTTTAGTTTAGTAACTCCTCTAAAGTACCCGTGGTGTATTTTTACTTTCTCGCTATCTTACAGGTAGATAAAGTATTGTGATCGTAAAAAAAATAAAAAAAATTCGAACTTGAGATTTTGATGAATTTTGACGTTTCATGACCTCCCGAATTCGAAAAAGTTGTTTTTGAATTTCCGTCTGTCTGTTTTACCTCTAACTAGAGCCTAAACTGTTTTACCGATTGGGATAAAACTTTGTATCTAAGGTTTTCATAGGGTTGCTCCAAGATTTTTTTTGAAATTTGGATATTTAGTCCTAAAATTAATGGTAGTTTACTGAATGGCAAAACGAGAATAAAATAGATTTTCTCAAAATCGTCTCTAACGATTTTGATTAAGGGGGAACTCCCACCAAAAAACTTGTCCTACTAAACTCCTTAAATCTGATGGTAGTTATTATTTAATAGCTTTGTAACTTTTTCCCTTAATAAAATAAAGGTTGTTTGTTTCAACAAAATTTATTTGGTTTCTGTAAATCCAACCATTAAAAAGATATAAATTATTGAACTTCAACGTTTTAAAATAACTTTTATGATTTTTCTTCCATGATTACGTCCAAAATACCTTTTCAAAAATTTGATGTCTCTGTTTTCAAAAATATTGTCTCTTTGGCTATTTCCTGAATATTTTAGAATTTTTAAAAAAAATATTAAAATATCTATTTTAATTAATAATTTGAAAAAGAGTCGTATTTTAAAAAACTATATTTATTAATTAAAAATAAGCTTAAGAAAATATGTAAACAATTATTATTTCACCCCCTCCATATTTTAATATTTTTTCATCTGAACAGTTTTCTAAAAGAGCACATCAAGTGTTGTATTTTTTAAAAGAGAATATCCTTCAATTTGAGTCTACCGGCCGGTTGCTGTGTGTGTCCCTTGAAGCCATTTCCTCCACCGCTCAACGACCGCTAGCTCCCATCGCATTCCCATGAGGGATTGTTGTGTCTGACGTCCCAAACTGGTTTTCGAATAGACAATCTTCAGTGAGAATAGTTCTCCTGTCTTTGTTTATTTTTTGCTCTAAGAATTCAATACATTTTAAGTAGTAGTATTTTATATATTTAGTCCATGTGTGAATATTTTTTCTTTTGTGTTGATATAATAGATCACAACAATAATACATATTTTAAAGATATATTTTATCGAACCATTAATCCATATATTTACTCAATGGATCTAAATCGTTGGGTGCACGAGGTGCGTTTCAGGATCATGGTTGGTTTTCTCGTAGCTGGAAGTTCTGGGTTCAAATCTCAGCAAAGTGTTCTTTCCTAAGTGTTTATCCACGCTTCCTTCACGCAAATGCGGATACGTTTACTATAAGTATCTATTTTCCTTAGCTCTATTCCGCTATTATAATTAAAATTTGTATAACACAGATGGATAATGAATGAGCAGGGCCGGGTTAATGGCAATAATTGGTTTGGTGTTAAACGTCTTAATTTGATATCATTTGAACTTTTATTGCGTGGGTAAAGAACAGGTCAAACTACTAGTTCTAATTATTTGTTGTATTTAACGTGCGCTTTATGAACCAACTGATTATATAAGCAACGAGAAGAGATAGAAAAATCTACCACTGGACAGTCTGTGGTGGGAGGAGAGAAAAAAATCGACTAACAGCATCGCATTTTGGTAGTGTGTGTAGAATGAAGCCTACAACAACTTGTGCTAACACAGTGATAAAACTTTTATATTCTGACTCTGTAAAAACAGCGGCAACACACTATGGAAAGTTGAATGAATCGAAAGCTATAGCTGATTATGAAAAATCTACTGGAAGCAAGGTTGAACCATGTGGAATATTTGTTGATTTAAAGAATGGTTACTTAGCAGCATCTCCAGATGGCATCATAGGAAGTAAAGGAATTTTAGAGGTAAAGTGTCCAAAATCTGCTGAAAATATGACACCTATTGTGGCTTCAAAATGTTTAAAAAACTTTTGTTTGGGACCGGACTTAGAAATAATGATGAGATCGTTTGAGTTTTATCAAGTACAAGGCCAACTTCACATTACAGGAAGAGAATATTGCGACTTCATCGTTTGGACACCAAAAGAACATATTGTTCACAGGATTTTCAGGGACGATAGTTTTTGGGAAAAGGAAATGTCTAAAAAACTGTCAGATTTTTACCTGGAAGCAATGTTACCTGAAATTATTGATCCACGACGCTGCACAAGTATGAAAATACGCGAACCAAAAGCAGTAATAGAAGCTAAACAAAGGAAGGTAGATGAAATCAATAATAGGAACAAAGAAAAAAATAACAAAGATAAATTAAATTAACAATTTTAAATTGTTTGATGTTTAAAAAACCTATCTAATATTTGAAATGTTGTGTCAAAAGAGAAATATTTATTTCAAATTATTTAAACTCAATCCATCATATTGAATATAAAATGTACAATACAATACAAATGTTTCAAATAATTAATTTTGTGTCAGGTAATTTGCGTGTAGGATTATTTGTGTAGTTATGAAATGGTGAGTAGGAAGAGAATCCTATCTTGAACAATGCGCAGTCAAAAGACTGAAGTTAAATACT
This sequence comes from Timema podura, assembly GCA_033556935.1. Classification (NCBI taxonomy): domain Eukaryota; kingdom Metazoa; phylum Arthropoda; class Insecta; order Phasmatodea; family Timematidae; genus Timema; species Timema podura. The sequence goes on from JAVRXN010000009.1 coordinate 63,952,641, forward strand.
TTTAAAGCTAATCAAATTATAGTAAACATTTTGTAGCTTTAGTGATAGTCTGAGGTTATGAGTGGGTTTAACTTTTGAAAAATTATGCAAGTATTATTTATTTATGTTAGAATACAGTCAATGTGGATGATAGGACTGTATGTAATCCTATTTTGGGTATGAATTTTGGATCATGCTAAACTCAAAATTACATTGCTTGGTTAAAGCGTTAAAAGGAAAGATTGTTCTTCCGCCTCGTTCACCTCTGAATGCTATGAAGTCAGCCCAAATGATGTACGGGTACCTTGGATTTACCCTAGGTATATAGCTTATAATAAACAGCGTTTCAACTAACTCAATTTCTGTATGGCAGACGAGTGTCATTCTTGCACGCAGCTTTTGGTATTTTGATGCAATGAGAAGAATGTTTTAGAATATGTTGATGCTGTTTGGTTATTATCATATGCTTTTTGTGGCATATAAAATATAATTTATTCAAATTAGGTAATATCATTAATTCACTTAACCATTTTTGTGTATTTTTGAAAAAAAAAAATTCTTTAAGCAAAAGAAAGCATTGTTTGCCGTAACACAAACCCACTAATGACAACGAATGTCATAGTTCAAAGCTAAATTTCTTTATCTGATCAAACTATATTAATTATTCAGAGAACTAGACATTCTGTCTTTTTTTTGGGAGTTGGACCAATTTCAAATAATGTTTTGGGTGAAATTATCTCATATATATAATTTACTAGCATTGGGACGTTTAACATCTGGTTGCCAGCGTTTATATGTCTTCCTTGTACAATACCAAGCTAACTCTAGCAATCCCAATTTAGAGCTCCCATTCAACTTTCACTTGTAAATTTAAAATTGTAACACTTATATAAATCTCTGAAGTGCTTGCCAAATTTCAATTTTCTACCTCAATTAAAACATTTTTCCTATTTTTAGCACCCTCTCTCCCTACCCCATTTCCTGAAACCCAAATCTCAAATTTCGTATAATTGTCTTGTTGAGTGAGATGACTCTTCTTACTGTCCTCCAAATTTCAGATTTCCATATCATCTCAAAGGGCTAGGTTTTTTTTTTGGAAAACACACACTCACTTTCTTTTTTATATAGGCTCTACTATAATTACATAATTTATACTACATTATTACGTTTATCTGTGGTAATATGAGATATCAAATAAAAAAGTTTATATATTTACTAGAAATATATGATATTTGTAGTTGTTTATGTCAAATTTTTATTTGTGTAGGGCAAACAAAAATTTAGTTAGATTAATTTAAAATAAAAACGTTAAGTTGAAATCAAACTATGTTCACTGTTCAATATGGAGATGGTTTTGATAGCATTTTATAATGATGTACATTGTTAGCTAATCATTTACGATAAATTATTGGATGATAAATATTTATTTCATAATAATTTGAGAGTGACGGGGCAGAAGAGAACAGGCCGTGGGCTGAACAAAACTGATATAGAGCACTCAAGATGTGTTGCGTGCTTAGGATAAATGAACAAATTCATCACTTGATACTATACATGTATACCGTGTCACATGGTTAAAATGTCCCTAAAGTTTAGGAAGGAGAAGAATTACAGGAATACTAGCTTCACTAAATTATAGGCCCTCCTCTGCCCTCGTATATTAATATCTCTTGGTGAATTAACTTTTAAACTATATGCTATCCAAACTCTTTGTAAAGAACTATAATCATAATCTAAACTAATATTGTAACCAATAATGATTTTACTTTAGTGTTCTCGGATACAATTTTGTAGTTTATTAGGAATGTATTGGTTCACGTCTTCGGTCCCTTAAATCCACAGGATTTTTATTACTTAAGAAGTGGAACCAGCTCATTTATTACTTTACACAATTTAGTTAATATAACTTAAAATATATTATTTTTGTCTTAAAACACGTTTATTAAATATTGTATATATGTAATCTAAACACAGGGGATTTATTAAAACCAGCTAATTGTTAGTGATGTCACTGACACTTAAATGTATTTTTGAAAACAAATTTTTTTTTATGTTTATTTGTGTGATCAAGTAACCGCGAATGAAAATAAAATAAAATTAAATTGTGCAAATTTTGAAATCAACCCTCACTATTATGTTTAGAATGTGTGTATTGTGTTTGGGTGGACGACAAATGTTTGGTCAGGACATTATATTATTTTTTTTTTAAACAACCTGAAAGTTAATTTGTAAATTAAATAAAAATAAGGCGGAGGAAAAATCAGGCATGATTCCACATACATTCTTGTTCTTTTTTTTTGTTAGCTCTATGCTTATACTTAGTCCTAATGATTTGCAGCCTAAGAACGAAAGTGTATATTATAAAATTTCAATAACATTCACTTGAATAAAGAAAGAACAATGGAAATTCGGTCACCATCGAGCCCTGACTTTTTGGGTTGTATTTAGGATTATTGGTATTTTCCTAATGTACACTTGTCATAAAGGTCCTAAAACACATTATAATTGCTAAAATATTCAGAGCTCTAGTTGCTTTCCTTTTTCCGTGTTCCGCTTCTGCTTCAAATACTTTTATAAACTATTTTGTTTTTACTTTCTCTCAACTCCTTGGAGAGAAAGTATTGTGATCATCCAAAGAAATCTAGTTTTTGCTAAATAATGACAATCATGATTCCCTGAAACAGAAAAAGTGGTTCTCGCGATGCCGTTTGTCTGTATCTCGGCCTAGAACTGAAACCATTTTGCCGATTGGGTTAAAACTTGATATCAAGGATTTTCATAAAAGTTCCCCCGAGAAGTATGTGGAATTGGATATCTATTCCTAACACTAAGGATAGCTCACCGAAGGAAAAAAAAAGAAAAAATCTATTTTCTCGAAATTATCTCTAACAAAATTTTGATTAAATTTTGTATCTGGACGTAGTCTAATATAACAACAGTTCTGATTTTCCCATGAAAATGACTTTAAAAAATCGATTTTCTTGATATTCGCTGTTTCGATTTAATTTCCTGTCTAAGTATTGTTTAAAATTAAAAACCAAATGACAATTTATTTTTCCCATGAAAATGAATTTAAAGGTACTTTTACATAAGCAATGATTTCAAATTTTGATCATTTATCCTCAACTATTTGAGATTTAAAATAATTTATCATTGAAATGTTGTACTACTATTAAAACTAAAAAAAATTTAATTGACATATATTTTTATAAAACCAATAGAATCTGAATATGTAAGATATGTATGTAGAACATGTAAAAACAATTTGGAGATCTTTAAAGTACGAAATTTAATGTTGGTGGACAAAGATATTCCTATTTTTTTGTTTTTGTTTGTATTAGTGTGCTGAGTTCATAATGCCATAGAGTAAGTAGGAAGCTGTGTATATTATTTCATTTACCGACCTCAAATAAAGGAGGAGGTATATATATATATATATAAAATTCATTAGGTAGGGTACTAGTTATTTCCATTCAAACTCAACTCGAACTCAACTCCAAATGAAAAATCCATACTCGCACAACTCTTAATATTTTGAATGGTTTGAGGTTTTGTACCTGGTCAAGTAAAGTGGGGAATAATTTTCCACCTTATAGGTTTCACTTGTTTTTCACTTCCTCTAAACAAGCCTTCTTGATTTTTTTTATCAAAAAAAGTTTCAAGTTTGGCCATTATGAATTATTATTAAAACAATTTAAAAGATTTACCAGCATTTTTATTTATTGGGTCTTTTATTTTAACGATTAACTTTCAATTAGAATTAGTTATTGTATTAATTAATGCAGAATGTCAAGGTTTGAGGCCTACATCTTAATTATACAAATCTAATACACTATTATTGATGATTAATAATATACTATATTATACAAGTGTACAAACTGAAAGAATGTTGAATGAGAACTTGAGAACTACTACAGCTATGCATCATTTTGAAATAGAACCCAAACCCGGCCTTACAAACATGAGCTGAGAAAAAAAAAAAGGAGAAACCAGCCCTCTCCTTTCTTTGTCTCGGAATCTATTTTTGGAAAAAATGTATACCTGCTACTCAGTCAACCATACAGGCGCCAATACGTCTCGCTTTACACAAGTTGAATTATCAGGGGGGGAAATGGAATTGAAGTTCTCTACAAGCACGAAGCATAGCGGATTTGAAACAAACTAGAATGTATGGGGGTTCTCTCTTAAATTTCATTTCTTAGCATTGATCAATATTATAAACAAAATGGCTGCTTTAATTTTTTCGGTAAAATGAATTTAAGGATTCCGGTCTGATCCGTAAATTCATTTTTTTTTATCACATCTCCGAAACTATTTGAGATAGGAAATTACTTATTATTATTATTATTATTAGCACCGCGTCTTACTACCCGTCCGGGTTATACGCACTTACGCTAATGTGTAATGGTAGGGTGATTGTGAGATGAAATGGAGGACCTACAGTTTAACGTGGAATCCGAACCACGGTAGAGGCCTGGCATTCCTCACATTCACAAGTTGTGATTAATACACATCTTGTCAGAGGTGAAGGAAGGGTTTGGCGATCAGATAAATCTGTGCCGGGACCGAGGATTGAACCCCGGACCCCCAGCACAGAAGTCTGACACCTTACCACTAGACCACCAGGTCACCAATTACTTATCATTTCAAATATGCAAGTTAGGGATGTGTCGATACTAGTGTAGTCGTTAACTTGTAACGTAGTCTCGCTGTGGAACGTTTTGGAACAGGTACAGTTTGTTATTTCCTTTACGGTACTGGTCATGAATTTTCTTTCTCTCGTGTCTGCTCATTCCCTACCACGCACCCACCAGTGCGCACTGTCCGATGCGCATTGCCTATCTTTCTTTTTACTTACACCGATCGCTGAGCAGCTCACAAGTCCTAACTAGTAAATGTGTTGGATGATGTTAATACCGATACTAACGTTCCTAAACAGTTCTAGTTCCATCTTAACAGTTCCACGAGTATCAATAACGGAATTGCCATTCGCATATTTTCCTTACCGATACCTTCCCCCTTAGGTGCAGCAGGTAGAAAGCAAATATCCTTTATTATTGTGATTTGCATTTGCACTTAGCTGACAGTAAGATAATTGATTTACAAGTTAAGTTAAATTTAGAAGACGATTAAAAATTTAAATCTTAAACTATTTATTAGTGATATCAAATAAATAGTTTAAAAGAAAATCTCTAGGCTATTATTTTATTTTATATATGAAACAAATAGTTAATACTGATAAGTAGTATTTAAACAAACAAATCCTTCACTTCCTAAAAAATATATCAATAATAATAATAATAATAATAATAATAATAATAATAATAATAATAAAATAATAATAATAATAATAATATACTATTATTATATCGTTATTATTATTATATCGTTATTATTATGTTATTTGGTTGGAAAACCTTCAAAGAGAATTTGTCGCTGCGTGCAAATGATACATTCTTTACTAACCGGAATTATTATGATTATGACAGAATTCGAACCCTCTTAGGGAAACCTCTTAGGCTCCAAACTCTCTTCTCGCGTAGACTTTATTGCGATGCCCTTTTTGTTTTTAATATTTTCAATAACAATTTTTTTTGTTGCAAATTTGCCCTTGATCATGTAGGCGTTCATATCCCTTCTCGGGCTTCTCGTAATTAAAAATTATTTTTTCTCAATAGCTCTTATAAGGTAAGCCCTATTGGTCATTGTATCCATAATAGCGACGCCTATCTAGATTTGTGAAATCGAAGTTTATCTTAAAGAAAAATCCTATCAGATAAGTTATTAGAAAATTCCCTAAAATCAATTAATTTATCATGTAGAGTTCTGCTATAATATTTAAATTACAATATTCTGATATATATATATTTTTTGCATATTGTTACTGCTTTTAACCACTCTTTAGTTATTTGTTATTAATGCTATTTTTTTATTCTTATCATTATTAATTACTTTTTTCCGTAACTATTCATCAGTATATAACATTATCTAGCCATTTTTGTTTATCTTATTTTCTCGTGTAATTATATGTATTTGTAAGGTACTTTTCAATGCTGGCCTGTTATCGTTATTACGACTGTTGGCCAGCACTATAATAAAGGAAATTGAAATAGAAATTATTATGATTATTATGATTAATATTAATATACTGTGGTTGATGACTGTTCAATTACCCATTAATTAAACTAGTACAGTAGTAACTAGTAAGTACCAGGCCCTCCAAGTTATCAGTACCGTTCACTACCGAGTCCAGATACTGGAGTTTGAGTGCTGCCTGGCTGTATCAATAGTGGAACAGTACCGGTAACTTGGAACTGTTCCAACATTGTAATTGAACCAGTTTGGAGCAGGTACACAAAGTATCGGTATCGACACATCTCTAACGTAGGTCTATTTATAATACAAATATTTTATTTGAAACATATTTTTATAAAACCAATAATTTTCAAGCTAAATGCAAATATGTATATTTTATAACTTTTCGAACACTAAAGGTCAAGTATTGCGACCGTAAAAATAAAAAATCTAGCTGGGGATGTTGATGAATGTCGACGTTTCATGACCCCCGAACCCTAAAAATTTGTTTTTTGCAATGCCGTCTGTGTATCAGTTTAACCTTAAAACTAAGAGTAGTTTAATAAAGGGCGAAAAGAGAAAAAAATTCAATTCTCTCAAAATCGGCTCTAACAATTTTGATTAAAATTCGTATCTAGGCCTTTTTTAATATTATAAACAAAATGGCTACTATCAATTTCCTATGACAATGACTTTTGGGGTACCTTACAGAAGCGGAAATATCCTTATCTCCGCAACTATTTAAGATACTAAATAACTTATCATTGCAAAATTGTAGTGCTATTAAAAATAAAAAATACCTTTATTTGAAATATATATTTATAACACCAATAGTTTCGAAAATATTGAAAAATATATTAATACAATTTTATGAGCTTTAGTTGTACAGATATACTACTTGAGTTTTAACGCAATAGTTTTCTAATTCCATAAAGCAAGTAGATAAGTAAGTCACTCAAATTTTTTTCTTTTTTCTTTAACCTCTTAGGAGAAATGTATGTACAGAAATGATCTATCGCTATCATTTTAGACTCAATAGTCAATATTAACATTTTTTATTGGTCTAAATTTATAAATGAGGGATTTAATAAATATTCGATAACCATGAGATGTGCAACCTTTAATAAAATGTCGAAAATTTTAACCGGAAGTTGAAATTTTAATACGAAGTATTGACCCTTGTGGACCCTAAATAGTTTTTTTGGTTCCAAATATACTAGTGAGGACTTTAATTCTTAAAAATAAAATAAAAAAATTCGGAAGTCAAAAAATGTTTAACGTAAGTATAACGCAATTTTTGCTCGGGTTTGATAGTATATATAATTTCGTTTCACATATATTACGAGTTTTGAGTAAATATCTCAATTTTTAAACAATGGGGTGAGAAAGTCCATGTGGAGCTCCGTACCATTTATTTTTATAGAGATAGATATCACGAGACTGACGTCCTAAACCACGTGCTATTTTCTATACATATAATATCCTATTATATATAGTATTAATTTGTTTTCTGTCTAACTTTATTACCAAGGAAAATTAATATCCCCCTAAAATCCAAGGAGAAATTATATGAAATATTTCAACTTGAAATCCAAAGAGAAATATTAAGACTGTAACAACGATAAGGACATAACATAATACATTCTTAGCATGATGATGTACTTAGCGTTTTTGAATGGAGAGAGTGAGGTCTATTGTTAACAAAATTACTAGTAATAATAATAAAAAATTAATTTCACACTCCCATTCCTAATAAACTTCTACATTTCGAGACTCTGCCCACAGACGTTGAGCAAGCTTATAATTAAAATATTTTATAGTGGCAGCATTTTTAATATCTAGATCAAGAACATTCCATGAATAAGCTCCAGCAATAGTAAAATAGAGAGAGTAGAAGTTAGATTTGTGAGCAAGGGTAGAAAGCGTAAAGGTTTTGAGATCCTGTTAACAATATTTTCTGTCTGATAAACCGGCTTTGCTTGGCTTACCACTAAAGCGTTATTTTAATTTGGAATGACCGTTTATATTTTTTAAGTATGAGGTATTTTGCCCTTTTATTTTATTGGAGATCTGGAAGGAGTACGTTGATAATTCCATGACCTAAAACGAGGTATGCGACTTTCAAAGGTTTGGGAAAGACTGTCCTAAACTGACGTCACTCTACCAGAGATGTTTGTTCTGTCCGTTGCATTGGTAACAATGACTAGCCGTGCATGGTCTATTTATAATAAGTCCATTGTATAGATAATTTTTTAATTTTTTAGGTTTTTGCCACGATGTTAATTATTGTGTTTAGAGGAGATAGAACAAATAATTATTGAGGATACTAATTATCTTTGAACTGATTGACTCTCGTGTTCATATCGACGTGATGCAAACCGGACAAAGCTGTGAGATGTATAGGTCTAGTGTCCTGAAAATGTGTCAAATACATAACCCACATTTCTTAAGACGAGACTTGTGACTTAATTTTAAAAAGTTACACCACTGTCAGATATTGGCAATCTTTCGCCTTGCTAAAAGTTGTACACTCATCACGTAACCAAACCAGCCATTGTCGGCAGTTAGTACATCCTCACACTCGCGCAAAGACAATAATTTGTTTTTGTTGCCATGTTGTATTGTGCCTACTTGCAAGCAAATTATTAGTAGTCATGGAAAAATTGGAAAGAGAGGACTGAAGATTTATGGTAAGGAGTCTGTCTTCTAGTGCTTTGTGACCTGCCAATGCCTGATCGATGGTCAGCCTGGGTGGAGCACTGCACGGGGGATGCGGGGGTAGGAGGACCCTCCTAAGTACTCAAAGGACTGGTAGTTCTCATTTATTATTATTATTATTATTATTATTAGCACCACGTCTTACTACCCGTTCGGGTTATATGCACTTTCGCTAATGTGTAATGGTAGGGTGATTGTGAGATGAAATGGAGGACCTACAGTTTAACGTGGGATCCGAACCACGGTGGAGGCCTGGCATTCCACACATTCACAAGTTGTGATTAATACACGTCTTGTCAGAGGTGAAGGAAGGGTTTGGCAATCAGATAAATCTGTGCCGGGACCGAGGATTGAACCCCAGACCCCCAGCACAGAAGTCTGACACCTTACCCCTAGACCACCAGGTCACCAGTTCTAAAATAGAGATATGGTCGGCGCGATGCGAACTTTAGTTGAAGAAACATTTAAGCAAGGTCAATGCGGGGACTGTTAAGACTGATAATACACTGACAGTAACTGGTGACCCTAGTTAAATATCTCTGAAACTAAACTTGGCAACTAACATCACACTCTGTACCTCATATAGTTAATATATATATCTAATTTACAACTCTTCCAGCAAATTTTTGAGAATTGAATATTTCTAGAAGATATATTTTAAAGTAGTCTTAACCAGATTTGTTTTAAAAATTAAGCACCTATGATAACTTTTTGGAGTGGTCCTTCAACAGGAAAATTTTAAAAATTGAATGTCTCTTCTAGAAACTATTTGTAGTTTGATAAAAGGCCATCTTTCAGGCTCATATTTATAATACTATAATAATACTTAGAACCTCATCTTACCTGTTCGGATTATGCGCATAAGTACTATTTGCACAAATGGGTTAGGTAATGGGAAGGTTGAATATAGAGGAAGTGAACCCAAATTTTCGTGGCTGAAGAGTGGAAAACAATTTAGGAAAAACCACCCCAGTTCATCTGAGCGAGATTAGAACCTCGATCTCTCCATCCTCAGCAGTCTAGCTCAACACAAAACTGGCGAGTTTGCTAACTACGCCACCGAGGTGGGTAGGTTCATATTTAAAACTATCATAGGACATAGGGTAATGAAATGAATCTGGAAGGGGTAACAGCTTTATTAGTGGGGAAGATTTATTCCAGGGGGAAACATACTTCTGGGATGGGGGAATGACCCGTGCCCACCTGGTTCTGCTTCCACTTGCTGAAAGTACTTGATTTTAAAAGTGGATGGTGCTATTGCAGTTGGGAACATCTGTGTCGCAATTGCACAGAATAACGCTGGCACGCCTCGCCACCATTTTTTTACCTTGCAACAAGTCTGTGCTATTACTTTGAATGTTTCAAGGTGGAAAACAGAATTATAAAATAAAAAATTGCCATTTCAACAGAGCAGGTGACATTACAACAGAAATAACTGGTGAAGAAGCCAACGTTATAAAAACGAGAATATAAAGTAGATCTATACTAGGTTCTGAGGAAGTTTCGGTAGACGATGACAATAAAAACCTTCTGTTTCGATAAAATCCTCATGGAACCCAGAGTGTATGTAACAGAAACAAAAAAAAAAACTAAAACTCGGTAGCTTCTTCTCCACATTAATAGATACAGAGCTACAATCCAATTATTATATAAAAGTCCTTTTAGAAAATCCAACCTAACTTCTTGCGGCAAAAATTAGTAAAATATAACGATTTTACTAAGTTTAATTTTATAGGTATTGATAATATTTATATGATATATATTATTATATAGATATATACATATTTTTGATAATAGTAATATAATATCTACATCTCACATGTCCTAACGTATTATTAGGTGAAAGTAGATCTAGTCAGTTAGGGCTCTCCCTAAGGGAATTGGACTTTAGGTTTAGCATAACTTTCATGTGAATGTATTATTTTTATTTATATTATGTTTATATTTGTCTAAAAGGTGCTACGAATGTCCCTTCATAAGAGAATCAAAATATATTTGTATTTTTACTTTCTCTCTATCTTACAGGTAGAGAAAGTATGGTGATCGTCAAAAAAATCGAACTCGAGATTTTGATGAATTTTGACGTTTCATGACTCCCTGAATCCGAAAAAGTGGTTTTTGAATTTCCGTCTGTCTGTGTCTGTCTGTCTGTCTGTACCTCCAACTAGAGCCTAAACTATTTTACCGATTGAGCTGAAACTTTATATCTAGGGTTTTCATAGGGTTGCCCCGAGGGGTTTTTGGAATTGGATATCTACCCCTAAAATTAAGGGTAGTTTACTGAAGGGCAAAAAGAGAAAAAGTCGATTTTCTCAAAATCGGCTCTAACGATTTTGATTAAATTTAATTTATGAACATTAATAAATATTACAAACAAAATAGCTACTCTCAATATTTCGGCAAAATCGCTTTAAGGGTTCCGGTCTGATGCGTAAATTAACATTTTTTATAATAGCTCCGAAACTATTTGAGATATGAAGTTACTTAGCATTAGAAATATGTAATATATACTTATAATACAAATATTTTATTCGAAACATATTTTTATAAAATCAATAATTTTCAATTTATACGCAATTATATATATATTTTTAACTTTTTGGACATTAAAGCTTAAGTATTGCGATCGTAAAAAAAACTAACCTGAAATGTTGATGGATTTCGACGTCTCATGACCCCCCGAACCCTAAAAAATAGTCTTTGCAATGCCGTCTGTCTGTGTGTCTATTAAAACTTAAAATTAAGGGTAGTTTACTGAAGGGCAAAAAGAGAAAAAGTCGATTTTCTCAAAATCGGCTCAAACGATTTTGATTAAATTTCATTTATAAACATTAATAAATATTCCAAACAAAATGGCTACCCTCAATATTTCGGCAAAATGGCTTTAAGGGCTCCGGTCTGATGCGTTAATTAACGTTTTTTACAATAGCTCCGAAACTATTTGAGATATGAAATTACTTAGCATTACAAATATGTATATATATTTATAATACAGATATTTTATCCGAAACATATTTTTATAAAATCAATAACTTTCAATCTATACGCAATTATATGAACTTTTTTTTAACTTTTTGGACATTAAAGTTTAAGTATTGCGACCGTAAAAAAAACTAACCTGACATTTTGATGGATGTCGACGTCTCATGACCCCCCCGAACCCTAAAAAATAGTCTTTGCAATGCCGTCTGTCTGTGTGTCTATAAATCTTAAAATTAAGGGTAGTTTACTGAAGGGCGAAAAGAGAAAAAATTGGTTTTCTCAAAATCTGCTTAAACGATTTTGATTAAAATTCGTATCTAGGCGTTGATTAAGATTATAAATAAACTGGCTATTTTCATTTTCCTATGAAAATGATTTTTAGGGTACCTTACAGAAGCGCTAATTTCCGTATTTCCACAACTATTTGAGAAACTAAACAACTTATCATTGCAAAATTGTAGGACTATTAGAAATAAAAAACTTTTATTTGACATATATTTTTATAAAAGCAACAGTTTCTGAGATATTTGCAAATATATTAATACAATTTTGTGAGCTTTAGTTGTAAACATATACTACTTAAGTCTTAACGCAATAATTCTGCAATGCCATAGAGTAATTAAATATAAGTATCTAAAAAAAGTATGTTATTTTTCCTTAAAGCTCTTAGGAGAAATGTTTGCACAGCAATGATCTATCTCCATTTTAGACTCAATAGTCAATATTTACATTTTTTATTGGTCAAAATGTATAAATTAATAATTAAATATCAATGCGATGACTTGAATATCTGCAACACCTTATAAAATGTTAAGATTTTAACCAAAAATCAAAATTTTATTACGAAGTGTTGACCCTTGTGGAATACATTAAACTGTTTGAAATTCTCTTAGGTGGACAAAGATGCGCCTCTTTTCTCATTGATTCAATATCATTGTATATTATTTTATGCGTGTTCTTATGTGGAGTGGTGATGATACAATGTACATTATTCCGTTCAGAAATCTTACGAGTTTATAGAAAGAGAGAGAAAGTCTGTGCGGTGCGCCGTACCATTTATTTTCTTTGATCATAAACATAGATTAAAAAAACCTTACATAAGATGGATTCTGACCTCCCCCTCGCAAGAAAACGTAAGACAATATTGAAATGGTCATAAATGATCATTAAAGAGAATGTACACTAGCATTCGCCTAGAGAGCGGAGTGATAACTAAATTCATTACACCATTCTGGTATTTTTATCTCCTTACAATGCGTCTTACTCGTCCAGGCTATTCGCATGTATACAATTATGGAGTAGGAACTACAGATTTTAGTGGAAGTGCGCCTGCATTTTCGTAGAGGGAAAGTGGGTAAACGTTTATAAAAGCCTTCAGTACACCGGACTGGGATTTTAACCCCTACCTCCTCATCACCAATACATGTATTTTACCTCATATCAGTGCAGGATGGTTCGGTATTTTAAATCTTCAGTCAAATTAAATTAGTAGAGTCATTTGAATACGGTGTGGACTAAAGTACAGAACCAACACTTAGCATATTTTTTCCCTTTCACCAAGCCAAATCCCTATTTCTGTCTATGGTGACCTGGTGGTCTAGGGGTAAGGTGTCAGACTTTTGTGCTAGGGGTGCGGGGTTCAATCCTCGGTCCCGGCACAGATTTATCTGATTGCCAAACCCTTCCTTCACCTCTGACAAGACGTGTATTAATCACAACTTGTGAATGGGAGGAATGCCAGGCCTCCACCGTGGTTCGGATCCCACGTTAAACTGTAGGTCCTCCATTTCATCTCACAATCACCCTACCATTACACATTAGCGTAAGTGCGTATAGCCCGGACGGGTAGTAAGACGCGGTGCTAATAATAAATAATAATAATAATAATAATAATAATAATAATAATAATAATAATAATAATAATAATAATAATAATAATAATAATAATAATAATAATAATAATTCTGTCTAATATTTGTGTGTAATATCTAAAAGGTGTATTTATAGGCAGTAAAAATGTTTAGAAAAATTGCAGGAGAATAGGCAATACAAATAACAAAAATAATCATTAAGTAAAGAATAGGCACACAAATAGGCATTATAAAGTAAACATAGGTACATAAATAAGCCTAGGCGTTGTAGTAGCGTGCGGTCCTCTGGGCCTGATCACGTGGACGTAAAAATGTTATTAAATAAAATTAGGCACAGAAATACTCAATAAAATCCATCTAATTTATTCTCATGTACTAACTTTTATTTGATATAAATGCACATTAATTAATATTTTAGTTAATTAAAATATACTTCTCATACTTCTCAAGACTTTCATGTTTAAATCTAGTTCTGTTGCCTGACAAAATGTTTTTATGTTGCAAGAAACTTCTCTCTACGTCAAATGTAGTATGTAATAAGACAAAACTTCAGACAAACTAGCTGAGCAGAATTTAGCTTGACTTCTAGGAGGGATGTGGTTTGTACTGGGAGGTCTGCAATACTTGCCATCACTTTCCAGCCAGAGTTGAAATTGAATGGAATGGGCCAGTTTCATATGCGAAACTGGCCCATTCCATTTTGGTCTAGGTAGGTGTCGTCCTGTATTTAGTATCGACTCGCACTTTAGGCATGCTAAGTTTGACTATGAAACTGGCCCTAAATAATGCCCCTCTACACGATTTATCCTTAAGACATTTTCGATTTATTTCAATAATCTACAATGGCACTCAGATCACTGCAATGCAACTAAATAATAGTAGATAGATACGTGCATCTAGTGAACAGATCAAATTACAAAAGACACAAACACTGACTGAACTGACAATACAGTGCGTCAAAATAAAATCCTCGTCGCCAGTCTTTGATGTACGAACCTATCAGACCGCTGGATTCAGAGGTTTTTCCTGACTACCACGACCATAACGACTACCACGGGGTGTAGACAGACATTTTTCTGTCATTTCCTACTGGCAGGTATGTCATTGGAAGAGAGAAAGGGTGTGGGTAGGGAGGGGGGGTAAGAAAAATATGAGAACATACTTATCGGACTAATACGGTATTTGTATGCAAGATATTTCCAAGATAGTTTACTAGTATTTAGAAGGGGGAAAAAAATGAATTTTAAGGCTTTCATTTGTACAATAGGCACTAACCAACAAAATAGGAATTTATAGGCTATATAAAATTATCACATCTTCGCAATAGCCTAAAATAAACTTATACTCTAACTCAAAGGCCTACGTTTAAAAAAATAGGAATTAAAAAAGGCATTTAGGGCAAGTTCCACCCCCTTGTCATCTCCTAACAAAACCCACCGTTTTCTTATATCTTTTATACAGGCTCGTTGCTAAGAAATGTATCGAATAGCTAAGAGACCTTACGAATATAATCCGTCATTAGTTATTCAACGATATGAACTAGAGAGAGCGAAGAATGTTCTGTATCTCATTTCAGACCCACAACCTGAAGTGTACAGAGAGGAATTCAATCCTTTCTTCTTCCATCCCCCCAACTAATCAGTTCCCATTAGTTTCAATTTATTTTCAAAGGAAGATGAAAGTTGACAGTGGAATTATTTTACCAACACGTGGCATCGACAACAGATTTTTTTCTCTCTTTCGTGTTTTAATTAGTTGACTGCCTTTGTCAAGTCAAGAGTTTCTGGCTACAGATCTAGAGGTCCCATGTTCGATCCCCGGCGCTTCCAGAATTTTTCTGTGAAACAGTGGATCTGGAACGGGGTCTAGTTAAGCCTCCATGAGGACAAATGAGGAGTTACTTGAATAAATAGGTAGTGGCTCCGGTTTAAAAAACTGAGATCAGCGACCAGAGGGCTCGTTGTGCTGACCGCATGATACCCTTTATCTGCAAATGTTAGCACTATCATTGCTAACGACGATGGCTGCTCAGTTGGTATAGCTCATTCGCGGACTCAAGTCATGGAGTTTTTTTAATATCAGCTACCACATTTTAGAAGCTCTGTTATTTTATACGTGCGTTTATGGTTCGCTATAAGCCACAACCTTCTTTATTGCAATTAATTAAACTAAAACCATTTTTATGTTAATATTATGTTACCAAACAAACATTAAAAGACTGTACGGTAATACAGATTTTTCATTTTGACCAGGCAAACTTTTTTTACCAAAAATAATGCCGCTTAAAGGGTTCATATAGCGACTATTATTAAATTACTTTAGTTATTACGTTTTAATAAAAAGTTTATAGAGCTGATTAATTTGAGGGAGTGAGGAGGAGGATAATTAAGAAGAAGGGAACCTGAATTATTATGGAGAAAAGATAGGTAAACCACATGGGTAAATAGGCATATAAGTAAAATGTGGAGAAACACCCCCATTAAACAGTAACGAGATTCACTCAGACTTATCCATTAACGGCAAACCGGTACAAATGTAGGTTAAACACCTTAGGTCATCTGACCATAGCTGACGGTGTATTCCACTGCTAAAAGGAGGCTTTCTGCCACACCTGTTTTTCAATGGATTTGACTCTGATTATATTTTAAATGAGTTTTAAGTGTTTGTGGAACCATTTTATCTTACTGGTCAATCACACCTGAAATTAACACCCTCTAGCCTTCTATAAATTTAAACTAGTTTAGGATATGTCATCTTTAGAGTGTTTTACTTACACCTAATCTTACTACTCTTTCGGATATTCGCATTTAATTTCACTAATGAGCTAAGTAAGGGTGTGAAACGTGGTTTCTTACCCTACATGACGAAAAAAAATTAGGGTGGGTGCTAGTAAGAAGATTAGGAAAATTTTTGTTCTAAAAATGGATAAGAATACTGGTGTGTGGAGGAGGTTACATAATTATGAGATAGATAGCCTGTATTCTTCACAATACATTGCTAATATAATCAAGTCTCGTAGATTACGGTGAGCAGGAAATGAAGTGAGAATGGGGGAATCTAGAACCGTATTCAGGGTATTGACCGGTAAACCAAATGGGAAGAAAATATTAGGAAGACCTAGATGCAGATAGGAGAAAAACATAACTATATACCTGAAAGAAACAGGGTGTAATGAGGTGGACTGGATAGAACTAGCTCAAGATAGAGGATAGCTGGCGTACTTTCGTAAGTGCGGCAATGAACTCTCGATTTCCTAATGCCCTAAAGTAGGTTAGTATTTAAGTAATAATAATAATAATATTTAGCACCGCGTCTTACTACCCGTTCGGGTTATACGCTTAAGTACTAATTACTCTAATGGATTAGGAATTGGTAGGGTTGAATTTAGAGGAAGTGAACCCGCAATTTTGCGTGGAGGGAGAGTGGAAAACCATTTAGGAAAAACCACCCCCAGTTCACCCGACCGAGATTCGAACCTCGA
The DNA here is from genome assembly GCA_033556935.1 of Timema podura. Taxonomy (NCBI): domain Eukaryota; kingdom Metazoa; phylum Arthropoda; class Insecta; order Phasmatodea; family Timematidae; genus Timema; species Timema podura. The sequence goes on from JAVRXN010000009.1 coordinate 63,969,747, forward strand.
TCTCCCCGTCCTCGGCGGTCGAGCTCAACACGACTAGCGCGTTAGCCAACTACGCCACCGAGGCGGGTAGTATTTAAGTGAATTAGGGGTCGGGAAGATACCATTTAGAGGAAATGTGTCCACATTTAGGACCACTTAGGAAAAACCACCCTCAGTACATCAGTTTGTGATTATAACCCTCGATCCTGTGTCATAGGCAAACCGGACTAGATGAGCTTGAGCCCACGTAACCACCGATGCGGATGTTCAAAGTCAATTGGATGGAAATGGTGGTAGTGGTGGTAATTGATATAGTTTTGTCTTCCACGTGCACAATAATCTGTAATTTGGATAATGAGATCAATTTAATTAATCATCGTAGCTTTGCAAAATATTAATTGCCATGTGTTTTAAACCTTTGGAAATTATTATTTTTCATTCAGCTATCGATTTCAGTGACCGGTTGACTGTGTTATGGTGAGCACTAATTTGTCATTTATGTTTATTAGTTAATTAAATTAATTTAGTTAAGTGAGTTGTTATGACTAAACATCAGAGTAGCCTTTGGGGCACACTGCCACTCAGGCGTACCAATGACATAAAACATACAAACTTTCTAACGATGCTGGCTGGATACCATAACATGTAAAATATTCAAATTGTAATACAATATATCTATTCCAGAAATGTTATTACGCGTGTAACTATACCGGTGGCCACAGTATCTAAGGCGCCAGGATTGAGTTAGAGAAGATTTACGGCTCTGGGAAATTGAGGTTTGAATCTCGTCTTGGTGTACTGGGGTTGGTTTTCCACTTGTGATTTTGCTTTATTTTACATATTCCCTATCCACTTTAGTGCGGGTGAACCCTACTCTAAAACCACCTACCCCTAGGATTAAACCTCTAATAACGTTTATGTTGAACGTTAATAATAATAATAATAATAATAAATAATAATAATAAATAATAATATAATATATAATATACTGTGTTTAATGCACACCTTTTAAAGAGAGCTATCCGCCCATGACCTACAACAACACTAAAAATCAATCGTTATCGGATGTATTTACATAAAAATACTACTTTTGGGCACTAAGATCAAAACAAACTATCTTAGGGCCCTATAAATAGTCGAGATTCGTCGTCAGCCAATCCCCATTCGACCTGAACTGCGTATACCAGGAGAGATTCACTGACTCTCTAGAAAACAAACTCGTTTTCTCATAAGGGCCTCATATAAAACAAAACACTGTAAGGGCGGCATGGTGGTGCTCATTTTCTGGTTACAGATCCACAGTTCTCGGGTTCTATCCCAGTGCTTCCATATTGTCTATGAAGTAGTGTGTTAAGTGGTTTAATTTGAAGTGCTTACATATTCGGCTGTCAAGTTACAGTAACTTGTGAGGAGAGTATCCTACAGCTTGATTCTTTGTTCAATACGCAGGAGGGAGTCCCCAAACCATAATGAAAGTCTGAGTTATAAAACAACCGCGCATAGTCAAGCAACCGTGTGTTATACACTAGTCAAAGATATAGCAACAAAGATAGAAGCTAGTTCTCACGTGTAGTTTTCAATGAATAATTTTCAATGATTCATTGAAAATGAATACAAAATGAACGTCAGAACACTCATTTCATTAGACTGAATCATTATTTAAAGCTTTCATTAAAGTGAACAGGAGTTATACTTTTCTTCATTTTTAATGATGAATTATTGAAAAATGAAAAAAACAAAAAACAGTGAAAACATGTGCAAGAAACAGTGAATTCATTTTTCTTTTAATGTAAAGATTTATTTAATTTCAACGTTACACTGCGACCATTTCCACCTTGTATTGATGTAATCATCAATACATGTTTTCCAATTTCGACTCATGTTGAAGGCTGGACACGCCAGGCAGCATTAATGAAATTTGTCTGTTGACGCGCTTTACTACTCTTATTTTTATTTAATATATTTTCTAACTCATGTGATAACTGCACACAATTTCACAAAGCACAGCAAGTATTTATTTTAAAAAAGCACCATTTCTAAAAATGAAACGGTAGTTGATCTTTCTCATCATGGCCATCATAATCAATAATAAATGTGAACAAATTCCTTTATTTTTAATTTTCATGAAAAATGAATCCTTGGAAATGATTCAATGAAAATGAAAAGGTGAGAACTCACCTTAGGTCAGGGCGCAGAACTGCTGATTAGAAACAATGACCGGACGAGGACCTTTTTCCAAACTCTTTTAACTTGTTCTAAAAACCTACATCACATTTATACACTCTTATAGTAAATAATCTATTAAATAAAAAGATCAAAACGAACTCCACAATTATTTGACGTTGTCGAAGGCGTGAATAGAGGGGAACGAGGCAGGCAGAGATGGTCCAGACGTTTGTTCGGCCGCAGAATTTGTTTGAATGGAGATGAATCTACATCGAGCAAAGTACAACACTCCATCAACGATGGTAAGATCAAATCATAGTTTACTGTATCAGTCAGGCAGACTATCCGTGATTCCATCCCTGTGTTTCTACATTCAACCCCAGGGACGTGTTTCACTCGGTGTACTCCCTCAGCTTTAAGGTGTAATGGGCGCGTGATTGTCCCAGAACATTACAAGCCACATTAGGCCTGCTCGACCCACTGCATTGCGTACCTCACCTTAGGCAGTCAGCTCTGTAACGGGCGCAATTAAATTATAGGTTCCATATGTTGAGATTATCATCGAGGGACCCGCGCCGTTGCGCGTGTTCACAATATTCTATCCGCCTCTTTGGTTACCTTTATGTGAACTAATGTTTCTCAAGCTCTTGTGTGCCTACTTATAATCACAAGAATCTTAACATAGTTTGGTTAGGCTGGGCTTATAGTCATGCAAACGCATAGCTAATGGTAAATAGAGTATAGCGTATAGTTCACAGTACATGCTTAATGAAGTATGTTAAGTCTTACTTAAATCGGTTGTTTTTTATTTATAGAAAAAGACCTAGCCTCTTTTCACTACTATATAATGTCTTTAAAATACTTTAATAAAGGGTCATTCGAAAAAGTTTGTTAAACTGTAAAGGGTTAGTTACGAAAAATGTTAGTTAAATTGTATCTTGAAACTTGAATTTAATCTAAATGTTAGTTTTGTTTGTACTATCAAATCAAATTCGACTTTTATTTGTTCCGATTTTATTACAGTCATCTATATTATAGTAGCCCTATTTCTTAATGATAGAGTGAAAAATGTAATATTCCTCTTTATTTTCAATCATAAAATGGGCAATCATAGTGATTGGCTCTAGAACAAGGAAAATCTGTGAATAACAAACAAGTATGGCAACCACAGGGCATTTCAAACATGAAGATGAATACAGAAGCTAATTATTTTCATCTGCTTGCATACTGGCGTTTAATTGGCTATATCATATCCTCGCATTCTCATTGGATGATACGTCTCAAGCTCAATGATTATCTATACTACACTCCATGCTTAAGGAATAAGAAGTTAAAGTTAAATCAACTTTATGCGTTTTGTACTATTCACTATGTATCGATCAAAATCGCTATCATTAAAAATAATTTAGTTCAACATCATATACACAATGTACTATAACACTATCGCGATTAGTTAAGCGTTATGCATGAATATAAACCCAGCCTTATATCTAATAAGTTGTCACTATAATGGAAAAACACATAAACTGATGTACTATAGTATAGTTTGGATAGATATATAAAGTTGTCATCACCCTGAATAACCACATATTAATATGACGCGTTATATAGTAATCTAGTTTGATTAGGTTTATTAAGCTGTCACCACATGAGGAAAAACACACATTAATGTTTGATAGTAGATTTAACAACTTTGAGAGTGTCAAATGGTTCAACAAGTTTGAATTAAAGTCAGTCATGTCCATGGGTTGATCCTTTTAACGTTTAAAAGTGTAGGCTAAGGAGTATTTTTTTCACTTTCCCTGCGCTTCATTCAACTGAATGCTGTTGCATTGCTTCAAAACTCTCCGAGAAGAGCAAAATCTTAGTTGAAATCACGTAAGCTTTATTTTATTGTATACTTTAGAATTCTAGTTAAGTTTGATCGAAGTTTTTATTTAGTGTAGAATTCTGAAATGTCGATCAGCATTACCTTTCACTCTTTAGAAGCATCGTAACGTGACGTAACTTAGCTAATGCAATAAAAACACGAGAATGGTAATGATGTTTTCATTTCTTATCTTCCTAACATACTTTTCATTTCTTCTTGTCATTTTTCTTTCGTCCTATTGTTTGGCTTTTCCACTGTCACAAGGTTCTATGTATAATGCCTTCAGTTCCTCTACAAACTGGAGTGAAACTAGGATCAAAAAGGCTCTAAGACACAAGTCTTGAAAAGTTTTCAAGTCGTTTTTGTCTCACTTAAAATTTAGGGGTGTGTCTTTGAGCGTGATTACTATCTTTATTTCCCTGTGTGTATAAGCTTTTAACCATTTCAGTTTAGATGTATAGCCTAGATGAGTTTAAAAGATTATCATCTAGGCTATATTTCTTATCTAATGAGGTTTATCGAGAAAATCAAATCTGACAATTTGACTTGTTTGGATCATAGTTTACAAAGCATGTTTTTTACGATACGATTTACTGGGAACTATTTTTTACAACTAAACCATTATCTTATTTTTGACAGTGGCTTTTTTAGTGTATCTCTTAGTTTATTTAAATTGATTTAATTTTTAATTCACAGATACAATTTAACTTTATTTAAATGATATAGGTTTAGTTATTTGTATTATTAATTATTTACTTAAATATACGTATACATAATTATGTATGTAGGCCTAGATATACAACAAAATAAATTTAAACAAATATTATTAATTTAATTTGCAAAAGTAAGCTCAAACATATCAACCATAAAGTCCTTAAGTTGGAAGTCAAGCTTTTCTCGAATTTAAAAAATGTGTTGGCTGCTTATTTGAGTTTGCTTGAGGTGTAACTCTTGGAAATGAAATAATTTTAAGTAATAAGTCTTCATAAAGGCTCAAAGAAGATAACGTGCAACTTATTTATTTTTAAAGATAATAGCTCGCAGAAAAGAAAAGTAGAATAATAATAGGAAGAGACGGAACAGTATTTATTACCTTTACGGCTCTATCATAGTTTCTATTTTATTTAGTGTTATAACAATTTAAAAAATAAAAAAAATTGGTTTGTTAAAAATCCTTAGGATATAGTATTTAAAAAAATTAATGTTATCAAAATGTTTTATCTTTATCATAATTTTTATTACTGAGCTGGAACTAGGCCTACATTGTTTTGGTTATTGTGACTTATACTATATAGTTCGAGGGAAAAGGATGAGGAGACTACATTTTAAGAAAATGTTCAATTATTTACATAATCAGTGGGGTCTGAATGGAGGTGTTAAACTTGCATTGTACTAGATTTACTCTGACGTCGAGGTTGGGGTTGGAATCAATTGAGGGCCATCTGGGTTTGTTTATTACGTGGGATTTTTACTGTAGGTTTCTCCTATTCTCTCCATACTAAAAAGGGTGTAGTTTAGCCAAGATATTACACTCTTCCATGCACTTTAGGTTAAAATTAGTTTATAATCTCTCTGATGTACTTATAAATATTTAATATATATAACGATTTGACTCAAAATAGAATATACAACTATATTGTGAAAAAATATCTTACTTTGTCAAGGATTGACCTCCGACCTCCCAACTCAGTCAATTAATAGAGCAGCCACTTTTATCATCTTATGATCTAAGGCATCACTCTTGTAATTAACTAGACGCCGCTGACGGAGAGATCGGGGTTGGAATCCCGTAGGGTGAACTGAGGGTGGCTTATCCTAAATAGTTTCCACTCACCCTCCACGTAAATGTAGGTAAACTTTATCTAAATTCAACCTTAAGCATCCCTAACACACTATCGTAATTATTATATGTGCGTACATCCCGAACGGGTAGTAAGACGTGGTGCTGATTAAAAAAAATCGAGTGCACACCCTACTTCGACAGATTAATCATACTCCATTTCATATTAAAGTACTGCACTTATTCCATTGTTTAATTTAAACATGGATTTGAATACACCAACTCTATCGTAATTAATTATCTACGTCTTAGAAGAGAAAAAACCCACACAAAATCCAGGACAAAGTTCTTAAAGCACCTAAGTATTTCAAATTGTGATTCCGTTTTAAAGTGAAGCTACAAATCGTTAAGACACTTTCCCTGTTCCATAAAGCCTCCCTCATTTATTCATTTCTATGTGATCGGCGGTAGGCACTGTAAAACATTATTTACTACCCTCTAGGTCCACGTGTCTAACGTGGCTTTTAGCTTGTGACACTAATCGGAAATTCAATGCGTCGAAAATAAAACAGAAAGAAAATTATCATAGTATAAATGTCGTAGTTAGTTATTTAAAACATTACAAGAAGAAAGGGTGATCTGTTGGTCTAGGGGTAAGGTGTCAGACTACTGTGCTGGGGATCTGGGATTCAATCCTCGGTCCCGGCACAGATTCATCTGATTGCCACAATGTTCCTTCACCTCTGACAAGAGTGTATTAATCACACTTGTGAATCTGAGGAGTGCAGACCTCCACCTGGTTCGGATCCCACGTAAGCTGTAGTATTTCATCTCACAATTACCCTACCTGACATAGCGTAAGTGGTATAGCCGAACGGTATAAGACGCGGTGTAATAATAATAATAATATACAAAAAGAAAATTTGATTAGTAAAACTACGGTGTTGTAGTCCACAAGCGAGCTTTTACCGCCCAGCGGCCGCAAACCGGTAGCGATGATATGCCAACTTTGCGAGAGAGCGTTCTGTGGTCATACGAGGTCTCCGGCATAACCAGTTTTTCTAAACGAGCTGCTATTTTTTTAGAGTATTCCTATTTGTACTCACGAGCCTGGATCTGATACCATCGAAAATCTTGTTTTCAGCATAAAATCAAAATATATACATTATATATTTATGTATATTAAAATACGGGCCAATTTTGTGTCCATTATTGCGAGCTCTAGTCGATTAATTTAAGTTAAAAAAATCTTAAACATTAAACTCTGTAGATTTGCCAGTTATATTAGTTTTGAAATGTTGTACTTTTAAATTTAAAATTATAATCAAGCTACACTGTCCATATTGTTTGCAGCCTAGGATATGTGATACCAAAAGAACGATACTAGCTTGATCGACCATGACATTTTCTTCGGTAAGTAAGTATGAAATTTCTTAGTTTTTAATAAATATCTAGTTTGTCGCCTGTTTACAAATCTTCATTTTTTTTATTTAACCAATCACATGGAAAACCATCGATTGAACCTATCATAGGTGATAAAATTGTTATCATAGCTGTTTAGTTTAATTATCAGGAGATGATCTAGAAACATTAACATACACGAATATAGAGATCATTATCTCCATATTAGGAGCTATACCAGTCAATACTCTCACTGGACAACTGCTGGTTGTCAGTTAAAAACACAACAGAAAGAATATTTTGATAAGATATTTCCTAGAACCTGCACCTATGTCAGCGTGTGTCTAAAATTTTAGAGCCTCAGACACAAGTCACTGTTGTGAGGTACATTTGTGGTTAGATCTTGTTAGTACGTGGGCTTGTTCTCTACTGTTTAATTTATTAATTTAATTATTTCTATACAAAATTTGTAACACTTGCTCTAACTAACCTTCTTATTATTTCTATATTAGATAAAGTATTGTTAATGCCTTGATGTTGAAGAGAGTTGATTTTTTCACACTTCATTCAGGCGAATGTGTTGTACTTAGACGTTGGCCTACTGTGATTTTGAGCTATTGCGAAGCGGGTTGTATTTTAACTTGACGCAGACCCGCTTCGGTGGCGCATGGTGTAGGGCGCTACTCTTGCAACAAACTGGATTGCCGATGATGGGGAGATCGTGGTTCGTTCCCGGCCGGGTTTACTAAGAGTGGTTTTCCTAGATGGTTTTCCACTTTCCCTCTACGCAAATATGGGTACACTTCCTCTAAATTTAACCTTCCTAATTTTTAACACACACTAATTTTAATAAGGACATAAGTGTATAACCAAACGTGTAAAAATACGTTATGCTAAAGAACACACATGGGAATTATTTTCTTGACTTGTTGCTATGTCACAGGTAAGAACACCCAGCCGAGATTCGAGCCCCAGCCTTCCCGTCACCATGAAAACGGACCAGGGGAGCTTGACGTTTATTACGTGTAATCATTGATACAGGTAACACATATGTTATTTTAAAGATGATCAATTTATTGTCAGTTTTCACTGTTAACACATAAACGTGTAGTAAATGAACTTTACAAATAATATGTTATATTTATATTTTATGAATCCATGTGGTGGGTCAAGTGAAGTACGGCTTTTAATATAAACTATATTATTATTAGTATTTATGTTAATAGATTTCAAAACAATAAGTGAAAAAACACGTCAAGTGTCCCCGGCTAGGATTTAAACCCGTGCCTCTCAATCTAAGTTTCTACAAACACAAATTGTGCCCTAAAGAGTCAAGAATGAATGTTAATTGTACTATCCTTGTCTGAACGATTCATTTCTCTCTCTTTCCCCATCCCACTTTTTCACCGGCGTTTTCTACCTCACAGAAGATGATAATTTTTTGCTTATATATTGTGTTAAAAGGACTCAAGTACTTTTTTTTAATCCCACAGCATTTTTTGAGCGGATGAGTAACATAGGTCTTAACCTTGGAAATACTTTCTCCTAAGTGAGTTCTTGATTGAGAGCCAAGGCATATATATATTTCACTGTCTATGGGGAAAGTTTTTTTTTCGGTAGGGGGTCATTTTATCATATTATTCATTTGGAACTCAATTTGGCCCATGACCAATACATAACATGCATGATTCCCTTAAGTGTAGGCCTATTTACTGATTCCTGTTGCCTTACGCTAAGTAGTTTAAGGGCTTCATTTGCTTTAAAAACGTTCGATACTATATTTTTACGTGAGTTTACAACTTTTTGAACGTAAAGTATATTAATTGTAAATGTAGTATTATACAATTGTTACATTTATTCCAAAAGTCTAAATTGACTTAAAATAAATTCTGAATAGTGGAAAAATAAATTGCATGCTTTTTGCTGTCCAAATCAGTAATAAGTAATATTGTATATGTATTGAGTAAATTGGTCTGTTACAAGATGTGGTGTTAGCAATATTTAGTTATAGTTTTTTTCGACGATAATGTGTGAAGCCTATTTATATTTGTCAATCGAATCGCAATTAAAACATCATTTAATAAACTTGTTTTGGAATACAATAGTTAAGGTGTGGCTGTAGGGGAGGTTAGAAAAGGTAAGTGTTTTTATAGAAAAACATTTTTCTGGCCAAAATAAATAAAATATTGCTCTAGTAGAAACATAATTTTAATTTTATTTACACTGTGATATCAACAGTTGTTGAATATCTGTAATGACTAATTAGTGTAGCGGCATTAGATGATAAAACTTTTTAAATGAAGAAAAAAGTAGTCATTAAATTCCAGAACACCCTTGACAGATATTCACCAAATGTTGATATCACAGTGTGAAGAAAATTAAACTAAACGTTTCTACTGGATTATATATTTTATTTATTTTGGGAAAAGAAATGTTTTGTTATAAAAACTGCAAAGTCACTGGCCTTTTTCTCGCTTCCCCTTACACATCACCTTAATAAAACATAAAAAAAAAAAGTTCTCCAATATTGTCACTCGAGTGTAAAGTCTGTTCACCGTAGGAATTGACTTCTAAAAGGTCTTTTTCCCTACCAGAAATCTATTATATAGTAGGATATTGGTAGGAAAAAAGACCTTTCAGAGAGTAATTCCTACCGTGAATGGAGTTTATAAGTAGATCTTCTCCAGTTGACAGTCGTCGCACGTGGTCGTGGAGATGTGCTGTTCTTACATAAGACTCACGCAATGGTGGTCTCCAAAACATATATCAGTAGCTCTACCAGTCATCCCCCCCAACCCCTTCACACACACCCAGCCTCCTTGCGATTGACAAGAAGATTATATACAGAGCTAAGGGAAAGAACTTATTACAAATTCTTTGTTAAAAAAAAAAAGGAGGCCATGATGTCATCTATCAGGAAATGGAACGCTGAGGATTGTGTTGAAGGGGGAGGGGGAGGACTGTTTCAGAAAGATTGGTCAGGATACGTGGTGTAGCAGTATAGCCATCTATTTTATACGGGCAATGTTTCATGAATAGCGGATGTGCTGGTAATACGGAGATAAATAGAGCATTTCTGTCGGACAGAAGGAATTATTTAAATATCCACAGGGTTTTTATCATGAAAATAAAAATAATGTTATGAATTTAGATAACAGATACACGCACGTGCTCTATGTGGATGATGTAGACTCATTTGGTTGGAAAGTCCTTTTTTTTCTTCCTAGAGGCTTTACATGAACACTAGTTCTTCAGTCCAATTTTCATATGAAAGGCCGTAGCTGACGTCTAGAAAAGTTACATACTAGATCTTATTTCAAGGTCATGTTATCTGATTCTCTCATTTTAAAAAGATATTATCAATACCTATAAATAACACTACAACAATAACAAAATGTTATCAATGTTGAAAGCAAACAAATTGGTTTGTATTTCATTAACGTTTCTTTCTGTTGAAATTGAATTATAATTCTTTCATTTCATCTGATTACTTCAAATAAAATAGCATTTATGTAATTATCCAGTTTACTAAAATTTATTTAAAGTTTGTTGAGAAAATTGGTTTGGAAATTCATACTCTAAGAAAAATAGAAATTTTTATAGCTACAATATTTAAAATATCATATATTAAAACAGGTCATTTAACAAAAATTTTGCGGAAATAATAAGCATCCGCTAATTGTTTGAAATAAATATAAACTAAAAAAATTCAACTTGTTGAAATGTTAGTTTTATTTCACTATTTTTTTAACACATTGAGCTAAGAATCTGGTTTTAATGCTGCATTTTTTTAAGTACCGCGTCTTATTATATATATATTTTTTTAAATCCTTAGCTCATTATTTGTCGACAAGAAAATTTACCTTATCTGACCCTTGAAGAACCTTTTAGGTAATATAACAAATGACTATAAAATGACTTGGATTAAAAAAACTTCACTATATTTAGCTTATAAATGTCAAATACAACTCCATAGCTAAGTCAGAAACGCGTCTGCCTATTGAGCTTAAGGTGACGGGTTTGATTCCTGATATGGCCTTTTGTAGTGAAGAATTGAAGGCTGTCTATTACCTAGAGTTAAGTTTGTTTGTAATTCGTGTTATGATATAACTAGTCGGCTCAGAACGTGTACGTGAACTACCAAAGCTAAATTAATAACATTTGTCAAAAAAGAGAGTTGAAAATACATCTCAAGACGTATTAATGAACCAAGTTACTTTTTGAACTCTCAAAAAAGGTTCTTAAACTTGTGGATTGGCTATAGAAATACCTCAACCTTGGTCGAGAACGTTTAGGCGTTGTATTTTAAAGGCTGAAAACCCACCTCCGTAATAATCTAGTTTGAGTTCCGATGCACTTTAATTTTAGTTTCTATGTGATGCGAAATTAGGCAAGGTATGTATGCGTATTTCGGAATTCACTTGTTAGTTCAGTGGGCACGCATTAATATAGACAAATTTCGGTTGGAAGACTCTTCTGAAGGGGATTTTTTCTAAAAGAATTTTACTATAGTAGTACCAAGAAGGGAAAGGGTAAGGACAAAAATAATTAGGGATGGTTTAAAAGTTATATCATTAGAACATACACTGAATAGAAAAAGGTTGCTGTGGTTAGGTCATGTGACGAGAATGTTGGACAGAATGCCTAAGAACGCCTTACAGAGCAAAGAGAAAGGTAGAATACCTATTGGAAGACAGCGGACAAGATGGATGGACCAATCGCAGGAGCACTTGGAGGCTAAAGAAGTGGACTGGAGATGCTTGGCTGAGACAAAATTTGGAGAGATCGACAGAAATGTAAAAGGATGTGCCAGACGACCCGCAGAGACGGAAACGTTGAATGATGATGAGTATTTTGATAAGAATAAGGGTCTTTTATAGAAAAAACCCTTAGCTAAATCAGCGGATAGCCTCCCTAATGTGATAAGAGCCCTAATATTAAAAAGTTACAGAATGTTTCGTGACATATTATCCACAGTCAGCGCTTTTTTCTACATAAAAGTAATTTTAAATCCATTATATAGGACGTTGCGTGTAAAAGCCAGCCTTTCAGCGCGGTGGCTTTCCTTGCAGACCCACTTCGTCATGGATTACTTATTGGATTTTAAACATTTGTACGGAATTGCTGTCTTTCTTCCTGAGGAGAAAAAAAAACAAATCCGCCTTCAATTGGTTGCAGGTAATTAACTGCACTCTTCTATTTAATCAACTTGGTTTACTGATGGAGTGACCCACTTCGGTGACCACATGGTCTCAGGCGTCACTCTAGCAACAGACTGGCTGCCGATGATGGGGAAATAGGGGTTCGATATTGGTCGTGTGTACTGAGAATGGTTTTTCCTAAAGGGTTTTCCATTTTACCTCCACGTTAATGTGGGTACACTTCCCCTAAATTCAATCTTCCTAATCTCTAACATATTGGAGTAATTATTACATTACATTTATTGTGGAAAAAAACAAGCAGGGAAATTTAAAGAATTTTTTTCAGTTGCTTAAGGAACATGAATGTTGCGATTGATACTTTGGACTATTTTAGTAAAATTATCAGTAGTGTGATGTTACTTAATATTCTCTCCTGCTTTTATTATAATTTATCTAAAATGAATTAAATATCGTCGGCGTTTTCAAGAGCTCCGTGGAAAATAGCCGTTATAATTTTGGTGAATTTTATAAGTTTCACTAATATCCCTGTTTATGTCAGTGTGGTTTTTCCATTGTTGGTAGTTTTATTAATAGCATTGTTATGCATTGACAGTTTTCCAGATTTTTTATTATGTCAATACCTAAATAGAACATCTTTAATTGTTAATTTAGAATATTAAAAAAATAAATTTGGGTTTTCGTATTTATTCTTAAGGAATGGCTTGGAAGTGATCCTACGCCAAGTATTAAGATGCCATCAAATATAGGGTAATTTCTCGGCTGGATGGTATCTAGTAATTTTAAAAAGAGGTACAGACCTCAAGTAACATTTGAAGATATAAATTGTGGAAGGTTATTTCAAGTAAGGCTAGAACTTGTATTTTATCTGAGCCATTTAGGTCTTCTCCTTGAGCTGGAAGTTTTTCGAGGAACGATGAGATCAAAACATTTATTCATCTAAATATATAATTATCTAAATATTTACTAATTCAATATTAAAATGTGTCAATTGAAGGCATATATCCCCATACCCATATCATTAAAGAAGAGAAATCCTAGGGCATTACTAGAATATATTTTTAATAAAATATATACATTATTGTATTACTACTATAAGCATAAATCCGTCAACAGCAGTAGGAGATTGTATTTAAAGGCATTCTTGTGAAAACAATCTCTTCTGTTGAATTTTTTCTTTTATTACTAGATGACTTTAGATAAAACTTTTTTATTTATTAATTCAAACATTTTAATTTGGTTGTATTACATTTAAATCGGTAAACTTTAATATTTATTTAACTATAGTTTATTTTTCTAAACACAAGATTATATTGTAAATTAGGATGCCGTAGGTATAATTGGTGATTAATAGTTTTATGGTATTAAAATATTTTTAATCCATCTTAAAATTGAGTTGTACCATTATTCTCTTAGTGTATTGTACCTTATTTCCCATGTCAGGTGCGTGGTTTATTCTAGTTACTGGTGTATCACTGAAGTAGTTATTGTGTGTTCTCACTTCAAAAGAGAGAGAGCTGCAGTAGTCCTTGGTAACAATAGAAGTAAAGAGTGTTTAATGAACTTAATCGCTAAGCACTTAAAGTAAGGTCCAAGGGTCTTGGGAAAGGGGCTTTCTTGTAAGACCGCTGAATGTATGCCAGATAAACTTTTTAATTTTTTTCTATCAATATTTTATGTGACAGTGGCACCAAAAACAAAAATTACCTATACATTAAAATTATAGAATCAATTCAACAACCAATGATATATTACAGTTAAAGATTGATAAAGCAAATAATGAGATTAAAGAGTTCAGTCAAAGGCTAGATATGCGGGGATTTTAAAGAAGAACAAAATAAAATAACACGCTTTTTACCCATTCTCAAAAATACCCCCACAGTAGCCATATTAACATCAGTAGTTGAGTAAGCATGCGTCGAATTGTTGGTCATCACCAGCTCTTTGATGATTAAAATAATCCTCTTGAGAATAATTTAAAAATAGTTCCAGTGGGTATTATTTTTATTATTATTTATAATATGGAATACATGAAGTTAAATAATTATAGAGGGATAAGCTAAATCGATATTGGCTATTGATCGGGAGCTTTGCATTATCAAAGTATGTTGAAAGATAGCAAATAAAATGTATAAAAGATTAGTGTTATTAAAAACAGTACTGTAAAACTGTTCTAAACCGACTATAGTAGTCGAAGTAATAAGTTGATTAACTTTTAAAAAATAATATACTAGGGAGGAATATTTTTAGATTGATGGTATTACAAATCAATCTTAAGGCAACTAAAATCACCTAATTGTGGTATACGATATGAATGGTTGCTAAAGCGCCTTCAAGAAATATAATAGTCCAGTACAGAAGAGTATTAAGGGGAAAAACGGAATATCAAGCTGAAAATTTGTGAACTTACATAACTGGCATCGTTAAATAATAATCCGTTGAGTCCCAAAAAATCCCGGCTGGTAATAAATCCACAATAGCAGAAAATAAGCCGCCATATTGGATTTTTACTTTTTATAGTCTAGTGGCTGAACAAAACATGACAGAAAGATAAAATTTGCATAGAAACCCTAATTACATCATTTACACGAATAAAGTTTATTATGTTTTCATGACACATTTTATCCCACTGTACAGGCTTCTTATTTTTGTATAGTACCGAGTAGAAGACGAAAATTTGGTTAAGAAGCTGTTTTTGATTATTAAGAGAGATGAGACTAAAATTTTTTTAAAGCTAAAATCGTGAAGAGTTCAAAATTACATAGAGATCGTCCTTAATACATGTGTATGTTTGGATATTAGAACCAGAAATGGATACAACAATATGGAACAATACCACGCGCGTGAGGCAGCCTTACAAAACGTGGCTTGTTCCCAGGACTAGGTTTGTTTGGGTTGGCGCTCAGTGAACACGTGCAAGTATGGACACGTCACTTACAGTCAGGTGTTTCAGTTTTGTTTTATTTAAATTACAATAAGTTTTCCGCTAGTTGTTCGGGTATTCAGATTGTTGCGCGTGTTTTTATATTGAATACGATACAATGGAATGTGAATAGTGTGTTATTTGCAACAGTAAATTCAAATAGGGTGACAAAGTCTATTGAGGCGAAAGCTGGCCTAGAAAATATTAGGAGAATTAGTGTGCTACAAAAAGATGGAATTTATAATCTAATTATGGGGAAAGAATCAGTGAAGCTGTATAAGACTTCTAGAAAACGTTACACTCGAAGGGTGAAAAACACGTGCAGGAGGAAAAGTCTGGCCAGTATCTTAGAAGAGTGGATTCAGGCTTTAATTTAAAGACAAAGTGTTTGTTTTATGGAGAACTCGTGGTTGTTAATAGGGAGCATCCCAATCGAAAACCTTTAGTTAAAGAGACAAGGATTTTGGAATTAAAAAAGAACGTTGCTGTGTTGTGCGCAAAACGGGCTGAGGATTGGGGACAAATTGTTTTTTCATGAATAAACGCTGTAATAGATCTAGTTGCTGCAGAGGCACGAGATCACCGTGATTGATATCCTCTATTTAGTAGGCTTGGATCTGTGCCAGAGGAGTGCAAACCAACACTAATGTACTAGATACAAATAAATTAGAGGGATTCAAAAAATTGTTTGAGTACTAGAAAGCCGCAAAGACTGTCACCATTACTTGGACGATCTATTAGAACAATTAAAAAAGATTTCACCATATAATAAGTGCTACACAGGTAAACGCCTGAAAAAAATTAGATCACTACGGAGATTCCATTGTATTTTGTCCCTAAGCTGGAAAACAAGATTTGATGATTTGTTTCTGTGGTCTTGTTTCTCGTATTTTGAATGATAAGTGTTATGAAGACCGTCTCAAAAGCCAAAGGGATGAAAGAAAGAGAATTGTTGAGGCAACATCAATTATTATCAGAGAGGACATTTGTTCGCGCTGGTACGATTGCGACACATACCCCAAGCACCGATGTGATGGCTGATGGAGGATGCAAAATAATACCAGAAAATCTGCATAACCTTCCTAGTGAAGTGATGAGGCTGATGAGCTAAGATCCACCAGAATTCGAGTATTTCAAGCTCCTACTGAAGCAGACACCATGATCGTAAACAGAGCCCTCAATTTATACCGCAAGGGCTTAATATCAGTTGTGGTTGGAGAGGACACAGACTTAATTTGGTTGCTGATTTCTCTTTCAGACAAGACCTGATATGTCGGCTTGCTTGCTCCAGGTTCACAAAATGAAATGCGTCAAAGAAAAATATTCAGTAGTCGGAACCTTCAGCAGGCTCTAAGAGATATCACTGAAAATATTATATTTATTTATGCAATAACTAAATGTGATACAACCTCTTCAATGGTCAGGAAAGGAAAACGGACGGCTTTCAATCTTTTGAAGAAGGAGAAGAAACTCAGAGAAGTATTGCTTATTTTTAACAAAAGGACATCCTCTGCTGACAATATTGCTTTCACAGGAGAAAATTTTATTATTCCTATGTATGATGGTAACGTTAACGATGGCATATACAAGACAAGATACAAACTTTACGTTAACACAATAGCAAAGCAGCTGAAAAGCGCCAAGTTTGACCTGTCAGTCCTACCACCAGCATATGTTGCAGCAAGGCAGCGCAGCCTGCGAGATTTCCACCAGGTTCAGACATGGCTTGGCGTGGCTCTTCCCCCAACTACATGGGGTTGGGAAAATAAAGATGGCTACCTTTCACCAGTACCAAACACATTACCACTTGCCCCAGGGTATCTGCTTCGACTTATATTTTGTAAGTGCAAATCCAACTGTGAACGTAATTGTGAATGTCGTTTTAATGTCCTCCCGTGCAACAGTATGCGTGGCATTTGTGGTGAAGTGTGTAGCAACAGGAAAAAGACAACCGAAGATGGTGAAGAAGAAAGCGAGGATACAATGGAAGATCCTGAAGAGGGTACCTCAGAAGGACGTCGCCGTCGAAGTACTGCTATGACCACAGATGCGCCTCCTACCCGCCGAGCACGACGCTCTTGTTGAATCAGTTATTGGTTAATAGTGCAGTTCTCAATTTTTATAACATTACTGTGTATTTATTACGAGCTTCAGTAACGAAAAACTTAACTATAAGCTACGTGCCACGCCTTGACCGTTGCCAACTAGAATCTGCTCAACCAGCCATTGACATAACCGAATTTGTTTTCATCGCTTCTGACACACTCCTCAAACTACATTACTTTCCTAAATATAAGTATTTATACTTAATTTTTAGCAATATATAACTTTTATATGAAACATTTTTCGACCCCATCACTTATAATAAAAGAAAACAGCTTAAGAAAATATTCGTTTAGCTTTCCCCTAAGTATGGTGTAACATTAAACTGATGGTACATTGATATAATCACACAAAATGCTCACACCTTCCTATGATAACTTTACAAACAATATAAAAATAATTTTTATCCAAATTGTATTTGTCTAGCTCCTTTTATATAACCGCTAACATTGAAAAAGCAAAAATTCAAAATGGTGGGCTATGTCCCACCATAGCGGATTTAGCGCAACTGGGATTTTGTGGGAATCAACGGTTTTGTGTTCCATGATAAAGTTTGTACATGCACAACCAATTTTCAGCTTGATATTTCGTTTTTACCTCATCTTGCCCAATAATGAGTATTTGTACTGGATTATGAGGTCGTTACAAAATGTTTCAAATGTCCGACACCTTAGCTCAGTTGGTAGCATGTTTGTATACTGAGCTAAGAGTACGAGGTCCGATTCCCGGCACGGACAAAAATTTATCATTGATGAATATGAGTTTACCCTTTCACACTGATAAATTAACAGCCGGGGACCAGATGTTGTGCCTGTCCTAATATTACGTTAGATTATAAGGCCTATGAAGCTACGACAGTCCTAGCAAACCGGTAGTGGAAAATATATGGCTTGAATAAAAAATTGACCCAGACCACAAACTGGAAACATTAATGTATGTAAAATGGTTTTAACTAGTGTTTAGGGGAGGGGGATATAAGCTACCAATTAATAGTTTTTTGGCTATCATGGGTGGATAACTTGACCCAGACACTTTCAATATTATTTTACACATCATATCTTCTGATCACACAAGAAACAGAGTGAGCAAGGGAGGTTAGAGCACCCGAACCCCTTGAAACAGTAAAACTGCCATAAGATCTGTCAGATCTATAAACATTACAATTGAGAGGAAAGTAAATTATCACTAACATAATCGTTAGAGAGGCAAGTTTCAACCGAATAAATAATAGACCAATCATTCACACAAACAATTAAAAACATTTCACTGGCTTTGGTTTCCGAGTCCACGAACATTTTGGAATCGACTTGTGAACTATAGTTGGTGGTCCCCTCCGGTCGTCCATGGTCGGTCAGGAGTGAGGCACAAGAATATAACATGTCCTGCCAATCAGTGACGGTTGCCGACGAGGTTTTCTCAAGGGCAGGGTCACGTGGTTGTTCCTCAGATTAGGAATGTGAAAAAAATATAGATACTTTATTAATATCGATATTTTCCTTTCGATACCAGTATTTTTTTACTCGATAATATTACTGATATTAGTACTCATGCTTAGATTAGGCCTAAATTGTTCAGGAAGGGTCCAAAATAGATTGAAAAAATATTTTACTAATCATATTTAGCTATTAAATAACTTTCCATCAGCCACATTTTCATAGACATTTTGAAATCTGGTACGGTATGGTAAAACCTTTAATAGTATAACTATATTATACCTATCATACATTACAAGTTCCAACACATAACATAGACTCAATAGACCTAAATAAACTATAATTTGGTTAAATCATTATAATTTTCAGTATTTAAATAAATATGAAAGTACAATTATTATTATTACTATGCAAAAGTTAAAATTATTACTTGATTAAAACAATATTTTTCCAGATTAAAATTTCAATATCGATAGGCCTACGTATTGATATCGATACTTTTCTTTCGATACTAGTACGGTATTGATATTTTTCTTCCGATAGTTTAAATGAGTACAGTATCGATACTTTTCTTTAAATACCTACTTTAGATGTCTGCTCGGGCAGAAATCTCAATTAGAAAGGTGGCGTGAGACATATAATAATAATAATAATAATAATAATAATAATAATAATGATAATAATAATATAATAATCATCATAATAAAATACCTGCATCGGTGGTCTTATGGTCTAACGCGTAGCTTTAATGTTGGACTGGATTGCTGGTGATTGAGAAATCAGTGTTAAAATACTGGTAATTTTATTATTTTCATTTGTTTCTCATTTTCCCTCTACATAAATGCATGCACCTTAATCCATACGGAATGGAATATGGATTAAGGTGCGTGCATTTATGTAGAGGGAAAATGAGAAACTAATGAAAATAATAAAATTACCAGTATATATATAATATATATATAGAGCACCGCGTCCTACTACCCGTTGGGGTTATACGCTTAAGTACGCTAATGGATTAGGAATTGGGAAGGTTGAATTTAGAGGAAGTGAATCCACATTTGCGTGGAGGTAGAGTGAAAAATCATTAAGGAAAACCACCCTCAGTACACCCGACAGGGATTGAACCCCGATCTCTCTGTCCTCGACAGTCTATTCTATTGCAAGAGTAGCTCTTCAGACCATGTGGCCACTGGAGCTGGTTATTCTTCAATTCTCGCTCTGCTTATCCAGTCCACCTAAATTAGACCATTAAAGTTTCTGTCAGCAAGCACGATAATACTAAAGAATATTAATAAAAAGCTGCCTAGTACTAATAATATTGGTTCCCCTAGAAGCGTAGAGACAGCACAATGTGAGACCCGCGGAGCAGCTACTGGGGTAGTGGGTAGCGCAGCAAATCCTCATATTCTGAAGGAGGTTCGGGGAAGCAGTACAAATGGGACGTCCTATTTGACCGGTGTAAGGGACTTAAGCCCGCGAGGTAGGATTAAAGCAAGGCGTGGCTGCAGGGCTGTAAAGTGGAAGAGGGTTGGTGGTGGAGGAGGGGTGGTTTGAGCTCATCTTCACCCATCCTCCCTCGTCATCCGCCTCCACCCCATCCCCCAATTGACTGAACTAAACTCACGACAAGTCTTCTTGAACGGTAAATATTGATCCGGGGACCATTGAATCTTGCGGCTCGGCGCCCTGTTTAATCTGTATAGTTCATCCAAGACTTACTGGGCCTTTTATTTTTTCATGGCGGTTGTATAAGTTACTTAATCTACTTTCAGGTGTTGTTCACCAGGGCCAAGCGAAGGCGTCAGTATCGACTTATCTGGTTTCCCAGAGATAAAGGATCTTGGGGTTTTAATCTCCGCTAGATGTACTGAGGTTGTTCTACCTAGATGGTTAACCACTCTTTGAACTAAAATGTGGGTACATTTTAAACATAAATTCTAAATTTATATTCCCTTTTCTATTAGTGTAAATATGCGGATAGACCGAAAGTGTAGTAGGACACGAAGCACACACAATAATAGTAGTTAGACTTAGAGCATTAAAGCACAAGTATAAAAGAATAATGGTTCGGTTCCGGGGTGATATCGACGAAGATATTTTCTATCTAATTAGTAAATATCCCGGTGCTTGCAGCTAGGGAGTGCAAGACTTTTGGCGCAGTCAGGAATTATCATGGCTGAAATAAACGAGATATTTGGACTAGGTTGCTCATAGGACGTTTGGCGCATTAACTCAACATTCTTTGTGTGTTTTCTCATGGATCATGTTAGTCAGCGAAGTAAAGTTTTGCTATACTGACCAAAATGCTGTATTTATATTTATTGTGATGCTTCACTCTCAAATGTTACTAACGTCACGGTTTAGGTTAGACTAGATTGGGTCACGTAAGGTTAGGTTTGAAAATGAGGTTTTTCCTTGGTTCAAACGTCCTATCTTGGTTGGTTACAAACGACCTTCCAATTACTCAATAAGTAATAATAATAATAATAATAATAATAATAATAATAATAATAATAATATTTAGCACCGCGTCTTACTACCCGTTCGGTTTATACGCTTAAGTACTAATTACGCTAATGGATTAGGAATTGGGAAGGTTGAATAGAGGAAGTGAACCCGCATTTGCGTGGAGAAAGAGTGGAAAACCATCTAGGAAAAACCACCCCCAGTTCACCCGACCGAGATTCGAACCTCGATCTCCCCGTCCTCGGCGGTCGATACTCAATAAGGCTGCGCCAAACGTCCAGTCCAGATTGGTCCAAATGGGTCGATTTTTTTTAAGGGACCAGGCCAAACGTCCTATGGCCGGGCTAGGTGTGTAGTTTCTGGTTAAGTTATCCTGTAAATCTTCTGCTGATATACAGTGTGTCTAGAAAGAATACTTTAAATACCCCAATAAACGCATTCACACGATATTACTTGGGTCTTTAGACAGTCTGTGCCTCCTTTAGACAAATGTAGCCAGTGTGTTTGTTTACCCACCCCGGAAAAAAAAAGAAGTGATAAAACTAAAAAAATAGAGATTTTGAGCTAAGACCACAGTGAGATTGCACCAATTTGGCATCCATCTCTAGTAAAATCGACACGCATGTAATTACAAATCTGGCCAGCAGAGAATAGGTATGTCACTTTTATCTTGATCAAATTTAGCACTCATTTCACCATGAACAGTGTCACTTCAGATTTGGAACACTGAATAATAATAATATTTAGCACCACGTCTTACTACCCGTTTGGGTTATACGCTTAAATACTAATTACACTAATGGATTAGGAATTGGGAGGGTTGAATTTAGAGGAAGTGAACCCGCATTTGCGTGGAGGGAGAGTGGAAAACCATTTAGGAAAAACCACCCCAGTTCACCCGACCGAGATTCGAACCTCGATCTCCCCGTCCTCGGCGGTCGAGCTTAACACGACTAGCGCGTTAGCCAACTACGCCACCGAGGCGGGTTGGAACACTGAAGTCTATGTTTATTGGAGAGTAGAAAAAAGAAATATTATCTAAAGTTGAGTCTTAAATTAGAAAAAATTAACTAAAATGAGCAAGAAAAGGGAAATAACATTACTAAGAAGGTCAAAAATAAGAAACAAATTAAGTTAGGCAAGAAATTTAATTCAACATAAAGTTTTTACTTTGATCAACTTTGTGACGTCACTACGATAACAAGAAATGATCGAAAATAAATAGTTCTCTTCTTAAGTCAACAACCCCAAGGTTGGTTTGATGTAATTTATATCCATCCGACTCTGGGCAGGCACTCAGCCCTTCGGCTGGTTAGTGCCGCCTGCACCATCTGGTAGATATATCATATACTAGAGGAGTTCAAGAAGTTGTCTTCCACACTGGATTTATATGAGCGAGCGCGAAAAGCCTATCAATTTTACTAGGAAGGGTTATTTTCACATACCTTCCAGGGTTATTTTACATGCCACAATAGACATGAAACTGACGGATTTACTTCCCCTCCGAAGAAAGTTGTCACGTAATTTTATGATTAAAAAAATCCATTGACCTCGATTGGGTTTGAACCCACAAACATCGGGTCCTGAAGAGAGCACTTTATACAAAGACCACTGAGGTCGACAACAATAGCAAATTTTATGAAAATTGGTTCCCAAATGGGGGTGGGGGGTGGGGGGTTATAGAGGAGCGTGAAGTACTTCCAGATGGGCCGTGGAACAGTTAGGAAATATCGTTAAAAATAATCTAGAATTTCTATCCCTTTTCCAAAGTAATCAAAATAATTTATTCTTGTGGTATTGGTAACACTATCTACCAGTTGTAATAAATTGAGTGACCAGTCAAAAGTAAAATAAGACGTTCGTGCTCGTGCACGTGTTTATCTCGGATTTGCCACCGACACTTCTTTCCATCCCTCCACCGTCAGTCACCATTGCGGTCACGTGCACCACCACCAACTTTTCAACTTTTTAAGTCTCATAAACACTAAACAGCGCCTTCGGTTTGGAAGCGGAAAACGATTTGCGGTGTGGTCTGACAATCATCGGAACCAATATTCAATAACTGATGAAAACAAAACATTGCCAACTATCACACTTTATATTCAGTCGTTGGTTTTTTAATACTGTATTATGCTGCCAGTGTAACATTGATTTTTGTATAAAAATAAAGAAGTGACAAGAATGTTTTTTTAAATATGTTTTTATAATATACCGAAATTGAGGGGAGGGAAAGCGTGGAAATTTGATAATGTACCATAAAGGCTTCAGTAGAAAAATGTTGAGAATATCGGCTTTATTATTATTTTATTATTATTATTATTATTATCATCATCATCATCATCGCGTCTTACTACTGGTTCAGGTTATACGCATACATAATAATTACTCTAATGGGGTAGGGATGAGGAAGGAATCATTTTAAAGGTAATATACCTGCATTTACGTGGAAGGAGAGTGGGAAACCATTCAGGAGAAACCACCCTCAGTAGACCCAACTTGAATTCGAACCCCGATCTCCCAGCCATTAGCAGGCAAGTCTAACACAAGAGTGACGCCTTCTTAGACCGTTCAACCACTGAAGAAAAGTCACGGCTTTATTACCATAAAAATATTTCTCTTTATGTTAAATGACTGTTCGCCATTTTGATACAACTTTTTTATTTTTTCGACTTTTCCTTTCCCTTAAAAAAAATTGCATTTTTTTTGAGTTGTGACCCTTTTTTCTTTGGTGTGCAACATCTTACAGTTGCTAAAGAAAAGTAGCACCAGAACGTGGGTACGTGTTTGTCCCGAACGGCCCGGTAAGTGGTGGATGGATTATATTCTACCGCCCTCGAATCTCTCACAACCCCTTTCTTCTCCTTACCTCGCGATATTGGAAATGGGCTAAAGGGGAGGAATATGTTGTTCATCTATTACATTAATCATCTTTTAGAGCGTCGTCGACACAAGAGTGATCTTTCCCGACCGAACACAACCTCTAAAACAAAAAAACAAAACATCCTCACTTCGCCACGGACGTAGACTAATGAGATTAACTACATGAGACCCACACTGGTGGGCACGCAGGCAAAGGCGTCAGTCTTGTATGGTTTTGTCAATGAGGGGGACGAAAAGACTCCTAATTTCGGATGGGTGTATTGATGATGATTTTCTTTAAATGGTTTCCTTCTCTTGCTACACGCTAATGCGGGAACAATTACTCTAAATTGAACCCTCCTCATCCCTACCTCATTAGTGTAAATATGACGGATAGCCCGGAATGTTAGTATTACGTGGTGCACGAGAATTACGTGAGCCCTCTTACTTAGTTTTTCTTTCTTCGCGTCTTACATCCGTTCTTGTTATTACTCATTTTAATTGATCAAGTGAGAAGATGAACCAACCTCAATGCACATGGCTGGGACTTAAACCCTTACCTCCTAGCCAGACTATATTATGTACATGACATTTAGCCCTCGCGGTCACCGATACCTGTCTCTCCTACGTATATACTTATTTTGGTAGGAAGTCTGTCTTGGAAGGTATTTATTTTCTAACAAAATACTATTTTACAATTATCTATTTGTCAAGGGAAATGCGTGACCAGTGACTTAGTTCGATCCTCAACAGGATCGAAAATGTAATTTGTTTGTTATTGATACCAGAACTAATTATATGTGATTTAAAAACATTCTAGCATTAGAAACATAGAGGTTATATTTGAGGGAAATGTACCATTGTTTTTCTTAAAAAGAGGATATGAAACAATTATTTGAGGGTTGAAAAATAACAGTCCATTGCAGCAGGTCTTTGTTTAACTCCGGTGAACTACCCTTGAAAGTTACAATGATACAAAATGTATATAGATCTAAAACAAGACATTAAAGGGGAATAAAGCAAATAGCTACTTTTTTACTACTTTCCACAATGATTCGGAAAAATATCGTGTCATTCGTTTTCTTTGTTTTCCAACTAAATCTGCGGAGTGGCATTCAAAATTGAGTTTTAGTTAGTAAGAGTTTTCTCTTGTAAAATTAATATAAGCTTGCTACCTGCTTCGTTGGACACATAATCTAAGATGTCGCTCTCGCAATAAACTGCACTGCTTATAGTGGCAAGATCGAGGTTTGAATCCCGATAGGGTGTACTAAGGGTGATTTTTCCTAAATAGTTTTACACTCTTCCTTCACACAAATTTGAGTACACTTCCTCTAAATTCAACCTTTGTCATCCCTAACTCATTATCGTAATTAGTACATATACGTGTAACCTGAACATAAATTATGTATAAACTTGCTAAAACTCAGATTCGTAGAATATTTCAACTTGATTCAAAATAATTCTACATAGCTTTGTGTTTCACTGTCGAATTTAACGCAATGGTGGATACAAAGTAGGCTACTTATAAACACGATTTGTTCTAGTGAGAATTAATTCCATACATGGGCGCATTTTGACCAAATCAAGTTTAATCCTATTATGGTTAAACTCAACTCAATACCACAGCAGGAAAAACTATAGCAAGCAGTGTGGGCTAGTGGCTATCCCACGCCTGGTCATGACTCAGGAGGCCACGGTTCGACAACTGATTATACTGGGGCTGTTTTCGATCCAGTATTACTTTCTCGCTATTTTACAGGTAAAGAAAGTATTGTGATCGTCAAAAAAATCGAACTCGAGATTTTGATGAATATAGACGTTTCATGACCCCCCGAATCCGAAAACGTGGTTTTTGAATGTCCGTCTGCCTGTCTGTACCTCCAACTAGAGCCTAAAATATTTTACCGATCGGGCTAAAACTTGGTATATAGGGTTTTTATAAGGTTGCCCCGAGGGGTTTTTGGAATTGGATATACAAACCTAAAATTAAGGGTAGTTTACTGAAGGGCAAAAAGAGAAAAAGTCGATTTTCTCAAAATCGGCTCGAATGAATTTGATTAAATTTCATATCAAATAATTTATAAATATTCCAAACAAAATGGCTACTCTCAATACTTCGGTAAAATGACTTTAAGGGCTCCAGCCTAATGGGTAAATTATCATTTTTATCATATCTTTGTAACTCTTAGAGATATGAAATTACTTATCAATACCAATATGTAGGTCTATTTACAATACAAATATTTTATTCGAAGCATATTTTTATAAAACCAATAATTTTCAAGCTATACGCAAATATATATTTCTTAACTTTTCTAACAATATATAGGTAAAGTATTGCGACCGTAGAAATAATCTAACCTGAAATGTTTATGGATGTCGAGGTCTCTTGGCCTCCCAAACCCTAAAAAGTGGTATTTGTAGTGCCGTCTGTATGTGTGCCTGTTTAAACTTAAAATTAAGAGTAGTTTAATAAAGGGCGAAAAGAGAAAAAATCGATCTTCTCAAAATTGGCTCTAGTGATTTTGATCAAAATTCTTATCTAGGCGTTGATAAGATAATAAATAAACTGAATATTTAATTTTCCCATGAAAATGACTTTTAGGGTACCTTACAGAAGCGGAAATTTCCGTATCTTAGCAACTATTTGAAATACTAAATAACTTATCATTGCCAAATCATAGTACTATTAAAAATAAAAAACTTTTATATGAAATGTATTTTTATAAACCAACAGTTTCTGAGATATTGGCAAGTATATTAATACAATTTTGTGAGCTTTAGTTGTAAAGAGATATTACTTAAGTTTTAACGCAATAATACTCCAATGCCATAGAGTAATTAAATATACGTCTCTCAAAAAGTTTGCTATTTTCCCTTAAACCTCTTAGGAGAAATATTTGTACAACAATGATCTATCTCCATTTTAGACTCATTGGTCAATATTAACAATTTTTATTGGTCATCCCATCGGGATCGGGTCGGGGAGAGGGGTGGGATGCACCTCAAGAAAGGTTGACATAAAAATACTTCAATATTTGAGAGTAAATTATTAAGTAATTTTTAAGTGTAACGCTAAACTTGAGAATAATCCTCTAGTGAAGGGTATAGCTCAAAATTTGCGATTAATATTGAAATGTATTTTAAGCAAATAATAAGAATATCAACAAAGAGTGATTATTAAGAGGGAAATAAATTTAAACATTATAACAATTATTATAGAAATAGTTTTTAAGCTATTCGATCAATCAGACAAAATAGGTGGAATTATTCATCTTTCGAACAATCGAACTCTAATTCCACTCTATAATATAGCTAGTTAGTTATTTCTCATTCTGAATCGAAATTTTGCCACTAAGCCATACTAGCACGTTATGTGTGTGGTATTATTCAAAGATTTTGTTTAAAGCACATTATTTAAAATACATTATTTTAAAAATCTTTATTTATTATTAATCATTGAAATAGTAGTAATAAAATGAGCAAATAAATTTAAAGCTAAATAAGTTTTGTGCAACAAGGTGAGAGGCGCGCAACTTAAATTTGGGTAGTTTCATTAATGCCTGTTTTCACCACTTTAATACTTAAATGTTATTGTATTAAGTATTTATAATAACTACCGTATATTAATCATTTAATAATATTACCAATAATAATTTAAAAAATGAAATCTGGTTAGTGAAATAGTATTACGTAACAATAAAACTAGTAGTGACTTTAACATTGATTTAATTGGTTTAATTTCTTTATGGGGGTGCGCAACCCCCATGCCCCGTCCTGGATCCACCCCTGGTAGAGCAATGATCTATCTCTCTCATTTTAGACTCAATAATCAATAATTACCTATTTTATTGGTCAAAATTTATAAAAGAAAAATTTAGTAGCAATGCGATAGCCATAAAATATGCATCCCCTGATAAAATGCCGAACATTTTAACTGGAAGTCAAAATTTTAATACGAAGTATTTACCCTTGGGGACCAAATATTGATATTTTTAATGGTCCAAATATACAAATGAAGACGCTAATTTAAAAAATACAATTATAATATTTAAAACCACGAGTCAAAACATATTTTACGTATGTATAGCGCAATTTGTTCTTGGGTTCGCTAGAGCATATTATATTACGAAATT
Organism: Timema podura; assembly: GCA_033556935.1. Taxonomy (NCBI): domain Eukaryota; kingdom Metazoa; phylum Arthropoda; class Insecta; order Phasmatodea; family Timematidae; genus Timema; species Timema podura. Next base: position 63,998,025 of record JAVRXN010000009.1, read on the forward strand.
TGAGTAAATATCTCAATTTTTAAACAATAGATCGAGAAAGTCCGTGCGGAATTCCATACCAATTATTTATCTACACTTTCAAGAGAAAGCTAGCCCGCACCGGTGGTCACGCGGAATAAATGTAGAGCTCATCTAGTCTGGCTAGCTCGTGACGATATACCTCAAACGCTAGGTACATTTATTCCTAACTTTACCTTCCTCATCCCTGCCCCATTAACATAATTAAAATCCGCTTAGGTGGCCGCATGGTCTAAGGGAGCTGTGCACAATCTGCGGCCCTTAACCTCACTTTATGAAGCCCGTGAGAGGTCGACATAATTTAAAATTGTGTTCGGGAATCCCTCTAGAACATTTTCAATATATCTCTGAATTAAAGGCAATTATTTAGAAGTTTATCTACGGTATTTTCATAAAAATTACTTTCTTAAGGAAATGGAAGCATTTAACAATCATTTTCAAAAACGGCAACATTATTCGGGACCGCCTACTTATGTGAACAGTCATTTTATTTGATGAAACAGATCAAATCAAGAGGTCGTTCGCGTTTGACTGGTAAAGATTTGGATGAAAACTTGCGAATTGCTGTGTCCAACATTGAACTCGATATTGACAGGCCTGTAAAAACAGTGTCAAGTCTCTCACTAGACCTACAATAAGTAAACTGTATTGGCGGCCTATTTATGTTTTCTATTTTGTAAATATGTGCTTTCTTTCTTGTAAATAATAATAATATTTAGCACCGCGTCTTACTACCCGTTCGGGTTATACGCTTAAGTACTAATTACTCTAATGGATTAGGAATTGGGAGGGTTGAATTTAGAGGAAGTGAACCCGCATTTGCGTGGAGGGAGAGTGGAAAACCATTTAGGAAAAACCACCCCCAGTCACCCGACCGAGATTTGAACCTCGATCTCCCCGTCCTCGGCGGTCGAGCTCAACACGACTAGCGCGTTAGCCAACTACGCCACCGAGGCGGGTTTCTTGTAAATAGTTTGAGTGCAATTGTGTGATAGTTTTTTTAAAAGGATTTCTTTACAAATTAAAATTTAGATTTTTGGATCTAATAGCTATTTATTCTGTGACAGCAAATTTTTTTTAGGCATGATTTTTTTAAAGTCAATGGGTAAGAGACCTGCTATGGAGAGGAGAAAAGCCCTTGAAGTGTAAGGAAGTGTTGTACAGGGCGAACTTTGTACCTATTGTCACATATGCAGCAGAAACATGGACATTGAATCTAAGAAAGACTAAGGAAGAGGAGGATATGGGAATGAAGTTTGTTAGGAGCATGTTAGCTGTCACAAGGAGAAACAGGATATGGAATGAAGTTTGTGAGGAGCATGTTAGCTGTCACAAGGAGAAACAGGATATGGAATTAAGTTTGTGAGGAGCATGTTAGCTGTCACAAGGAGAAACAGGATATGGAATTAAGTTTGTGAGGAGCATGTTAGCTGTCACAAGGAGAAACAGGATATGGAATTAAGTTTGTGAGGAGCATGTTAGCTGTCACAAGGAGAAACAGGATATGGAATGAAGTTGTGAGGAGCATGTTAGCTGTCACAAGGAGAAACAGGATATGGAATGAAGTTTGTGAGGAGCATATTAGCTGTCACAAGGAGAAACAGGATATGGAATGAAATTTGTTAGGAGCATGTTAGCTGTCACAAGGAGAAACAGGATATGGAATGAAGTTTGTTAGGAGCATGTTAGCTGTCACAAGAAGAAACAGGATATGGAATGAAGTTTGTTAGGAGCATGTTAGCTGTCACAAGAAGAAACAGGATATGGAATGAAGTTTGTTAGGAGCATGTTAGCTGTCACAAGGAGAAACAGGATATGGAATGAAGTTTGTGAGGAGCATGTTAGCTGTCACAAGGAGAAACAGGATATGGAATGAAGTTTGTGAGGAGCATATTAGCTGTCACAAGGAGAAAGAGGATATGGTATGAAGCTATCCGGTAAAGAGTTGAGGTACAGGGAGGCCATGAGATAGTAGAGGAAGCAAGACTGAGATTGTATGGGCATGTAATGAAGATGGAAAAAAAGAGGATGCAAACAAAAAGAAGATGGAAATGAAGTATGTAGGAAAACGACCACAAGGGAGACCAAGAAAGAGATGGGAGGAGCAGATAACAGAAATTGTGCAGGTGAGAGAATAATGGAAGCAATTAAAGGAGGAAGAATAATGGAAGAATAGAGGTAGATTGAAGCATTTTACTGAAATGACTCAGCCCCAGGTTGGAAACAGTTAATAATGATGATGTATTCTACTAGAGAGAGTTTAAGATAATTTTTATTATGTATCATAAGTACGCTTTTCAAGCTTCATTTTTCACTATAATTTATAAGCCTATTGGTAGAATTAGGATAAGGGGAAAATGTTAGCTGACTGGGTGGTGAACTGGGGGAAGTGTAGGAATCGCCATTGGTTAGTTAAAGTAAAAATGGCCCTCAGATGCTAAAAGATTGTTCACCCTTGGTTTAAGGCATAGCTCTCGCAATAGTCTAGGACGACCAATGACGGGGAGATCGGGGTTCGAATCCCGGTCTGTTGTACTGAGGTTTTTTTTACCTAAACAGTTTTAGACTGCCTCCACGCCACGCAAATGCGGGTACACGCCTATAAATATAGCTTTCCTAATCCCTAAAACTATCAGCGTAATTAATACATGATATGCTTATAATCCGAACGGGTACTAAGACGTGCTGCTCTAAGAATTAAATCTATATTGCCCGGACAAAGAGTAAGAGGTAAAGAAAAAAAAAAACGCAAACAAATAACAACTAACATTCGTATTAATTATTTATTTTATTGGTGCCTTTAACCAAATAGTTATTGAGGACGAGGATTGGAAAACTAAAGTGAAACTCGAATATTAAAAATCACAGCCCAATGCAAGATTCTAACTTTGAATTTATCCACAACAGCCATGTGCAAGTTATTATTGGAGTCAAACCACTTAAGACCAATTAGACGCCGATATATGTTAATCTGGTCAGTCTAATGATGCAAAGATGAGAAGGGTATGTAGAAGAAAAATCATGGACCTTAGCTCAGTCGATACATAGTCTTCCATCAGATCTTTAACGGTCCCAGGCTTCATTCCCGAACGAAAATTAAATATATTTCCCGTAAAATAAAGAAGCGCTAAATTAACGGTCTTGGTCTATGCACTATATTTTGTTTTAAGTATGATAGATTATGTCACTAATATCATGGACAAGAAGAAAACGAATAAATACAGTCATGAGTTTGAAATATTCATCCATTAACGCCTAGATAAAGTCTTATATATTTTAAGTGACGTCTGACGCTTGCTTCAAAATAACACTCACAGTTTATTTATTAAGGTTGACGTTTGCGAACGAAGAAAACTTCAAAGTGGTTTTTTTTATCGCTTAGAGTCTAAATGAAAATTGGTAAAGACTCGTCCTCTGAGGGTGTTCAACGCAAAATGTTAGTAAAAAATATGGCAAAGGGAGAATTTTAGATTGCTTATATTTTATGTGTTTTATTTATTATTCAAAATAATTTGAAACTCCAAAGGTATTATTTTTAGAGTAAACCTATTATACATATAGATAAAATTTACGTTAGTCGGCGAATGTATGTAACCTATTATGACAGATCCTAACAAATATCCTATTCTGTTGATTTGCACAAATATCAAAAAAGTCTAGTTTTTTTTATTTGTTTAATTTATTTGAGGTATTTAACATGAACTACCTGAACCGACTAATTGATTTAATAAACACACTAGAATGTCTATGAGCAAGAACCAAAGAGCCTACCAATTTTGCCGGAAAGGTATTTTCACATAACTTCCATGAAATCCATACCACAATGGACATGGGGCCAACGGCTTTAGCTACTCTCCGAAGGAAGTTGTGCTATGAATTTCTATCGCTCCAGAAAAATTCATCGACCACGGCTAGGTTTGAAGGTCCTCATTGTATTTGAGATACTTTTTTGAAATTTATACGAATTTAGAATCTCTCTAATACCACAGGATTCGAGCGTCCCAACTCTAATGTCCACACGTTTATTATTTATCCACCTTTATTCAATTTTTGATTTGACCCACGCAAGTGTGGACAAATTATTCGTTTTCATGTACGAATATTTGTCGTGCACATGTATGAATATTCGTTGTGCATACCAAATTAAGAACATTTTTCCGCATAGAGACGGTAGACTACCACACATCAAAGAAGACTAATAATCGCCTGAGAGCAGCTCATCCACGAATACCGAATATAAATTATGTCTGGACAGAAGAGCGGCGGAACTGTTGAGGACTTTGCCCCGCTGGAATAACCCCCCCCCCCCAGATATATTTAAAATCCTCCAATATTATCAAACATGAAGCTGAAAGATGGCCTCAAACCAAACTCCAAATGACTTATAGATGCATTATATTGTCAAAAATTTGCCGGAAAAGACCGCATCACATAACTAATAGACCAGAGGCATCTAACTGGCAGAAAAAGTCAGAGGAGGAAAGCTCTAAATAGCTTCCAAGGTCATCTAAATTTCAAATATGTCTAGGGGAGGACAACTTCAAATAACTTCTAGATGCATGTCATTTTGAAGAATTTTCAGGCGAGGACCACCCCAAATAGCCTAGTTTCTGAAATAATCAAATTTTCAAAATGTTGTCGGTGGAAGACCACTTCAAAGATTATCTAGTAAAAGTATTTAAATATCGTAAAAAATTAAGGGGAGGATCACTCTAAATAACTTATAGGGGCATCCAAATTTCAAAAATTTCTAGGTGAGGAACACTTTAAATGGCTTATAAAAGAATCTAAATTTAAAAAAAAGTCAAGGCAAAGACTACTCATAGATTCTAGAGTGAACATTTTTTTTTTTTAAATTGTTGAAGGAAGGTCAATCCAAAAAAAATTGGAGAGGATGACCACGGTTTAAAACATAGGCCTACATAAGATCAAATATGAATGAGAAACTATTAAATGGCTTTAAACAGAAATCTAAAATTGTAGTAGCTATGTTATTTATAATTATGACCCCCCCTATGAAAATGATCTGGATCCGCCCCTGCATATGGGTATATATACATGTGTATGCACGTATATGGATAAACACATATGTATAAAGGATTAACACATATGTGTAAACGCTAGTGTATATATACATATATATGCATGCACACTTATACGTATATATATATGTGTATGTACACACACATATATTCATTTGTGTCTATACTCATTTATATACATGCGTGTACATACATACATACATACATACATATGCATATATATGTGTGTGTAAATACAAGTGTATATCATATTTGATTCCCGTGTTCAAATGTAAATGTAAAAGTAACACTTGAACACGGCAATCATACCTCATGTTCTGAGTACCTAGCTCCGAATGGTCCAGTCTTAAGGGTGATACATCACCCATTATTTAAGGCAGTCCATGAGAGCTGTCAGAAACACAGCCACAACTACTCGTGGACTGCTCTAATTCTGTCGAGTGCACACTCAACTTTTATAGGAAGGTTCTTTATCCTACTGATAGGAAAGATACCAGATCTACTTTTACGTATTCATACTTTAAGTCATGTGATGTGCAATTGACTCTTTTGTTAGCTATTATTAATACCTATAAAATAACACTAACAAAATATCATCAATTTCGATCGATAAAAGATATATTAAAAAACCTTTATATGAATAATGTACTTTACAAGTTATTTATGTACAGAGATTCACTGGTAGGCATGCAGACAAATATATCAGTCTCTTATGATTTATTGCCGATTGGTAGGTCGCTGTTTGAATCCCAGCCGAGAATGGTGAGGAAGTTTTTCGTTAAATGTTTCTCACTTTTGCTCCAGTCAAATGCAGGCACATTTATAACTTCTACATTCCTCATCCCATGTAAATATGCGTTTAGTCCGCACTAAAATACTTTATTTTAAAATTGTATGGTTTTGCATAGTAAGGTTTAACGGATTATTTTAAGGAGTTGAGATGAGGAGGGTATTTTAGAAAATAGGCATCCGCATTAACACGCAGAGCGGATGGAAAAACTTATAAATGATAAATAACTAGAAGAAAACTACCTCCCAATGCATCTGACCAGTATTCGAATCTTGAACTGGTTACAGACAATCCAGTATATTGCGAGACTGACGCCTAAGATCATGTGGTCAGCTAGAGCGGGATAGCAAGACGTGGGATACCTTATGCGCTTCTGATATAATCTAAAGCAGGTACACAAGTTTGGCCTCTGGTCTATCATTACATAGCCCAAAACAAGATGAGACTGGCATTTAGTCCACTTGTCCACACACGTGGGTGCTCATGTGACGTATGTCTATATGATACTATATTTAGAAAGTTATTATCAATCGCATTATTGAACTGTTAACTCTTCAAAAGAACCATTGTTGCGTACTCACACAAATTAATCATTTAACAAAAGCAAACGGCATTACCAAAGTAAACTGAACAGTTTATTGACTCGAGCACTTTAATCAATTATAATAAATACACTACGTTACACTTTCTTGCTGTCAATTTGATTGTTTTTTTAGAGGGTTTAATAATTACATTACAGCCGAATATGACGTAACCGACCTCATTGCCAACATCCGCGAGAAACGGTACGTGAGGGGTGAGGTGGACGTACTATAATGCATCTTGTAGTTGCGGCTCGCACAGCGCTTCGAGCGTTTCACGACCCGTGAGAAGTTTTAATCGAACTCACTCGATAGATATCTGTCAATAACAGTCCGACACATTGTAGTAAACACGAGAGAAATAATCAGAGACAGTTTCGTAAAAGCTAAAAAGGCAATATTTACCAAAATGTATCTGCTACTGTGATTGTGCTGAATGTGATGAGTTTGTATAGTCACCGGTGATTCTACAATTTACTGGTTCACTTGGGGAATGTAAAAGATGTATTCACTATTTCACATACTCCTCGAACATTAAAAAAAAATCACCGGTGAGTTTACAAAATTATCATCAACCATCAGCGAATGTTAATAAGTCACGTCAAGGTTAGGTTAGTTTAGGCAAGTTAAATTAGTTTATTTTAGGTTAGGTTGGACTAGGTTAGTTGGGATTTATGTTCTATATTTTTATCCACATATACCAGTTATTTTATAAAATCACGGGTAAATGTAGATAATCTAGTTCATGTTTAATACTTTCACTAAACTGCATTAAGAAATTTATAAAATCACTGGTAAATTTAGATAAATCTTATTATTTGTTAAATAAACCATCGCTTTCGGTGATTATAAACGTTCACTGGTTATTTACATGATAACAAATTCAACACATTTACAGTAACATATCTATCTATATCTTCCTTTTGAAGGTTTGAAGTGTAATTTGCACTTATACCAGAGGATTTAGTTTGTGTTTCTATAAGGATTGCTATAAACACATTACCTACAAACTAATCTTGCTTATGACCAGTGGCGTCATTATAATTACAACCTCATAGGGGCTCTTAATATAACTATAAGATAGCTTAAAATTAGGCTTTATGGATGTATTGTATCGTTTATATATTGTTTGAGTTTATTTCATCAAATACAATTTTATTTTGTTTAGATTTTTTTTAGCAGCACGTCTAAATAAATACCCGTTTGGGCTATCCACATAGAGTATTTACAGTACTGAGTTTGGGGTAGTAATGGCTGGATTTAGAATAAATGTAATCCCAACTGCACAGAGGGAGCATGATAAATAATTTAGAAAATACATCTTATTACTCCCAACCGGCATTCTGTTCCCAGCCTCCCTTTCATCGGCAATCCAGTCAGTTACGATAGTGGCCCTTAAGACTATGTGACCACCAAAGTTAGTAAATTATATAATATTTGTAATTACCACGTTTTACTACATGTTCAGGCTATACGCATATATAATATTTACTCTAATGGGGTAAGTATGAGATTTTTTTTCTTTAGAAGTACCCGCTTTTCGTTAAAGGAGAGTGGAAAACCATTTAGGAAATACCATTTTTATTAGACTCGACCAGGATTCAAACGCAGTCTAACACTAGAGTGACGCCATAGAAAATTCGGCCACTGAAGTAGGCTATATAATTAATTATTTGAGAATAATTTGTCGTGATATTAGTTTCCAACATTAAAAAGGACTCTTTTCTTGATAAGAATACTTAATTTATAATAACTAGCTAGTGTTAATATTATTGTAATTATCTAGGCCTTCAGGACATTCAATCACAGGTGAGAGCTACATTTTCATTTTCAGGGAGTTAAACTTTTTTTCCCCACCTGGTCTTACTACTCTTTCGGGCTACATGCATACATGAATTATTACACTAGTGAAGTAGGAATGAGGAAGCTAGTACTATAGGAAATATACCTGCAATTACTTGGAGGGAGATAGGAAAACCATTTAGGGGAATAAACACCCTCACTACACGTGACAGAGATTTGTATTCCGATCTCCCCGGAATTTAGTCCAACACAAATTAAATAAATATGTTAGTATGGGTTTGTGCTGTTAAAGAATATATGGTACGGTTTACCACACAGACTTTATCTCTCCTTTATCTAAAATTGGAGACATTTACTTAAAATTCGTTAAACATGTAAAATGAAATAATAGCTATATTTATATATAATAATAGCTATAGTTATATTCTACCAAAGCGCCTAAATGAAATATTATTATTATTATTATTATTATTATTATTTTTTTTTTCTAATAGCTCTTACAAGGTAAGCCCTATAGGTCGTTGTATCCATAGTGCCAATTCTAGATTTGTCGAATTCGACTTTTATCATAAAAGGAAAGCTAAACTCAGAGAGTTATTTAAGGATATCCCATATCAATAATTTATCTTGTAGAGGTTCTGCCTATATTATTTAATACTATTTAAGTTTACATTGTTTAAGTTTACAATATTATGATCTATTTTTTGCAAAATGTTACTGCTTTTAACCACTATTTGGTTATTTATTTTTAAGGTTACTTTTTATTCTTATCATTATTAACTACTTTTTTGTCTCGTGGTTGTTTATCGGTATATGGCATTATTTGGCCATTTTTTGTCTATCATGTTTTCTTATGTAAATGTATGTATTGTAGGGTATGTACTTGTGTGCTTTTCAGTGCCCGCCTGTTGTAGGTCTTACGACTGTTGGTCGGCACTATAATAAAGGAAATTGAAATTGAAATTGAAATTGAAATTATTATTAGCACTGCGTCTTACTACCCGTTCGGGTTATACGCACTTACGCTAATGTGCAATGGTAGGATGATTGTGAGATGAAATGGAGGACCTACAGTTTAACGTGGAATCCGAACCACGGTAGAGGCCTGGCATTCATCACATTCACAAGTTGTGATTAATACACATCTTGTCAAGGTGAAGGAAGGGTTTGGCAATCAGATAAATCTGTGCCGGGACCGAGGATTGAACCCGGACCCTCAGCACAGATCTGACAAACTTACCTAACCACCAGGTCACCTTAAATTTAATAAATGAAATAATACAATCTGTTACAGAAACATAATCAGAGAAAGGTAACATCATATTCACCAAAGAGCATTACAATAAATTAACTCCCACTTTCTAGACCTCAATTTAAAAAGTATATTTATCAATAGCTCAGAAAATATTTATTTTATGAAAATATATTTCTAAGAATATGTTTTTATTTTTAATAATTTAATTCTTAATTTTAATTTTTTGCAATGACAATTTATATCACATTTCGAAGAACTGTGGAGATATGATCAAAATAGGAGAGAACTGCTCCAGGAAAGTACCTATTCGCTTTACCGGGAAAATGAGGTACGCAATGTTGTTTGTAATGTTAAACAGTGCCTAGATACGAATTTTAATAAAAAATCTTTACACACAGTCTAGAGAAATTCAATATTTTATCTTCCGGCCCTTAAATAAACTACCAGTAGTTTTAGGATCAGATATTTAATCCCAAAAACTTGTCTGGGGAAACCTATAAACCATTTCTAGCCTGATCTGTAAAATGGTTTCGCTCTGATCCGAGATACAAACAGACTATGGCATCGTGAAACACACTTTTTCGAGTTCAGTGGTCATGAAACGACCGTAAATATCCATACAAATCTCTAATTATATTTTTATGATCACAATAACTCTCCACCAAGAGGTCGTGATGAAGTGAATACATACACAATACTTACTTACTCTATAAAACTATGAACTCTGAGTTCATTGCCGCAATTACAAAAGTACGCCACCTATCCTTATCTTGAGCTAGGTCAATCCAGTCCACCTCATTACACTCTAACCTATCTTGAGCTAGCTTTATCCTGTCCACCTCATTACACCCTATCCCTATCTTGAGCTTGGTATATCCAGTCCACCTCATAACACCCTATCATGTCTTGGGTTAATTATATCCAGTCCACCTCCTTACACCTTATCCTTACTTGGTTAATTCTATCCAGTCCACCTCGTTACACCTTATCCTTAATTTGAGTTAATTCTATTAGTCCACTCGTTACACCTTATCCTTAACTTGAGTTAATTCTTTCCAGTCCACCTCATCATACCCTATCCATATCCTAAGCTAGTTCTATCCAGTACACCTGTTACACCCTATCCCTATCTGGATATAGTTCTACCATCAACCTCATCACACCTATCCCTATCTTGAGATAGTTCTATTCAGTCCACCTCATCATAACCTATCCATATCTTGAGCTAGATCTATCCGTCCACCTCCTTTACACCTTATTCCTAACTTGAGTTAATTCTATCCAGTTACTCATCACACGCTATCCCTATCTGGCTAGTCTATCCAGTCCACCTCATTACACTCTATCTCTTTCAGGTTGATTCTAATGTTATCCTCCCAACTGCGTCTGGATCTTCCCAATGGTCTCTTCTCATTGGGTTGCCAGTCAATACCTTGAATACGGTTCTAGATTCTTTCATTGGCGTTGTATGTCCTGCTTACCGTAATCTGAGAGATTTGATTACCCAACATTGTCGTTTGATGAGTACAGGGTAATGTAACTCATAATTATTTAACATCCTCAAATACCCAGTATCCTCATCTCTTTTTGGACCAAATATCTTCCCAAGCACCTTGTTTTGAAAGCCCTAAATTAAAAAGATAAAACACACATTATTGGCAATAAAGTAGCCTAGTGATAATTGATTGCTCTGTCTTGGTTTAAGCTAGATTGTAAATTATATACTGATATGGCTCTGTTTTGAAAGTGCACTCTAAATACAAAATAATGTTTAAATTAATTTATACCTTTAATCCTTGAATAGTAGATATTAGCTTATCATAAATCAATTATACAATAAAATACAACAAAAAACTCTATACTTATTATTTTGGACATTATTAAAATTCAAAAAACAGAGTTTAAATTATAATTTATCTACTCTTCACAGTAATAAAACAAGATACCTCATATCAATAGCAGATGCACACTAAATGTTGGTTATATATTGAAGCAATAACCCCCGTCCTTACCCCCAAAAATACTGGATAATTTGGTAATAAATTTATTCTTGGTGTAATTATATCTTGGTTCCCGGTCGGTGGTCACGTGATCTAAGGCGTCACTCTTGTGGTAGAATGGATTACGAGTGATCAGGAGATTGGGGATTGCATCCTGGTTGGGTGTACAGAGGGTGGCTTTCTCTAAATGGTTTCCCACTGTCACTCCATGATAATGCTGGTACATTTTCTCTAAACTATCTCTTCCTCATCATGCTCCTACAAGTGTAAATATACGAATAATCCGAACGGATAGTAAGACGTGGAGCACAATTTTTTTAAATAAGACGCCTTTAAAATATCAATAGACTCTACCGCGTCCGAGAGCACTGGAACGTTCATTTTCCACACTTGAATGCCAAGAGCAACCTACCACAATCCTGAACTTTATTAGTCAAGACTTACTAGATATATTTTTAAAACACTGGCCTCGCCAATGTATATGCTACACCACCAATAGTCAGACAGCCAATTACATGAATCGGGCAAACTTCTGCTATTCTGTTCATTCTATTGACCATTTCATGAACTGGTAAAAAAATTACATTAACTCTTGCCCAGTTCATGAACTAGACCTTAATGTATTTTCTATATGAACTTAGCTGAAATTCATTTTAGAATATTATATTAAACTAACCCAAATTAACTTAGCTTAACCTTCAATTATAAAACGATTAATAGAGACCAAACCTGTTCTTCGCTTGTCCATTTCATGGACCGGGAAAAAATCGTCAATTTCATGAAATTGGGAAATGATTGAAGATGTCCTGTTCATGAAATAGCCAGTTCATAAACTGGAAAGCACAAGCTCTGCACAATTCAAGAACTGGACCATTTTCTGACTAACACATGAATTGGTCAGGTGGAGTTACCAGTTCTCTGAATGGACAGAAATTCGACCGAGTCATGAACTGGTGTGTAACATATATAATTAGCTGCTTCGCACTTTTCTACCCGTCTGTTATATTCGTATATTATTCACTGATTAGGTGAGGCTGAGGAAGGTAAAATTGAGATGAGAGCTATACCACAGTTTTCTTACGAATGGATTCATCCGACACCTATAAAGAGTTACAAGATATTTTCACGTATTAATACATACATTAATGTGATCTGCGACTGTCACTTTTAATAGATACTATTGATACCTTTAAAATAACACAAGTAATATAATGTTAGACTGGGCGACCTCAAATCAATATACATCTTGTATTTTTAAAAAAGGTATCACAAATCTCCATTCATAATAAACTCAGGTATATTTATATTTTTGGGGAGGGAGAGAGGAAGACCATTTAGGTAAATTAGCCCGGTACACCTGTCGCAGATTTTAACTCCAACATCTGCTTCAACAGCAAACCAAACAAGACGAGACAAATGCCCTAGTCCTCATGCCCACCGGTGCTGTGGCCTAACATAAGGGATATCACGATAATATACGGACCGTACTCGGGTCGTGAACCCCTAATTGATAAGCCCCGATGGAAATTGGTGAAGTATCTCTTTCTCTTGCTTAGGAAAGAAGAGATTACGTGGCTTGGCTAGCTCTATTTGAATTTGTATGCATATATTATAATATATATTTATACAGGAGTAATTTAAACGGGGAATAGAATATTGTGTTGTGTAAACTGTTCCGTTTATTCCATCCGCTGTAACGACTGGCCTCCAATTCACATTCACGCACGCGTGTAAACACACCAACACGTCTACAAATCTAATTACATGTTCCTGCCTCTAAACCCCCCCCCCCCCACCACTCCCCACACAGTTTTTACACAACCGCTGAGTAAGTTTGTAGAACAATGTTATTTCAAAATAGGGTAAACCTATGTTTATCATAAATGATGATGTTTCCGTTGGGGATGCTAATGTTACGGGTGAAAATATGCCATTTTACACGTGTGCGCTCTCACTGTGTGTGTGTGTGTGTGTGTTTTAATACTTCTGTGAGGCCATTAAATTCGGGTAACGCACTCGTTTTGACCTTAATAAGATGTTCTATTTAAAAAAAACCTGGTCAACACTTTTCCTCTCTGGTAATCGGTGCGATTAAAAGAACATTGACTGTGCCAACATAGTTCGATGTAGTTAAATTGGTTCTATTTAATTGAAATAGATGCTTACTGTCTAAATATAAGTAACCATTAAAATTATACAAACATACGTGTTAGCATACGTGTGAATTATTATTTAAGAACAAAATAAGGTTTTAATCAATACAATATTATTCCATTGGTTGATAAATCAAATAATTGATTAAATATATATAATTAGTGCATCATATATAAAGCAAATATCTCGTAGCTCTAACCTTTTTATTTATTTTCAGGTATAGAAAAGTAAAGGTATCGTACAAAAAAATCGAACTCGAGATTTTGATGAATCTTGACGATTTCATGACTCTGAATCGAAAAAGTGGTTTTAGAATTTCGTCTTGTCTGTCTGTCTGTCTGTAAACTCCAACTAGAGTCCTAAACTATTTTACCGATTGAGCTAAAACTTGATATTAGGGTTTTTTCATAGGGTTCCCCAAGGTTTTTTGGAATTGGATATCTACCCTAAAATTAAGGCAGTTATGAAGGAAAAAGAGAAAAAGTCGATTTTCTCAAAATTTCTAACATTTTGATTAAATTTCATTATAAACATTGATAAAATATTACAAACAAATAGTACTTCAATATTCGAAAAATGGCTTAAGGGGCTCCGGTCTGATGATTAATTATATTTTTATAATACTCCAAAACTATTGAGATATGAAATTACTTAGCATTACAAATATGTATATATTTATAATACAGATATTTTATCCCAAATCTATATTTTTATAAAATCAATAACTTTCAATCTATACGCAATTATATGAATTTTTTTAACTTTTGGACATTAAAGTTTAAGTATTGCGACCGTAAAAAAAACAAACCTGAAATGTTGATGGATGTCGACGTCTCATGACCCCCCGAACCCTAAAAAATAGTCTTTGCAATGCCGTATGTCTGTGTGTCTATTAAAACTTAAAATTAAGCGTAGTTTTATAAAGGGCGAAAAGAGAAAAAGTCGGTTTTCTCAAAACCTGCTCAAAACGATTTTGATTAAAATTCGTTTCTAGGCGTTGATTAAGATTATAAATAAACTGGCTATTTTCATTTTACTATGAAAATGATTTTTAGGGTACTTTACAGAAGCGTTAATTTCCGTATCTCCACAACTATTTGAGAAACTAAACAACTTATCATTGCAAAATTGTAGGACTATTAGAAATAAAAATCTTTTATTTGATATATATTTTTATAAAAGCAACAGTTTCTGAGATATTGTCAAATATATTAATACAATTTTGTGAGCTTTAGTTGTAAACATATACTACTTAAGTCTTAACGCAATAATTCTCCAATACCATAGAGTAATTAAATATAAGTAAGTATATAAAATAGTATGTTATTTTTCCTTAAAACTCTTAGGAGAAGTGTTTACACAGCAATGATCTACCTCCATTTTAGACTCAATAGTCAATATTTACATTTTTTATTGGTCAAAATGTATAAATGAATATTTAAATATCAATGCGATGACTTGAAGATGTGCAACACCTTACAAAATGTTGAAATTTAACCAGAAATCGAAATTTTAATACGAAGTGTTGACCCTTGTGGACCCAATATTAATATTTTTTTATAACTTTTAGGATTCCTTAGATTTCTTTCTACTTCCCTCCATTCATCTCTAGTAATATAATTTTTATAAATTGGAACATGTAAAGCAGATCCGAGCTTCCAAGCTGTCAGCAAATGGTTTTAAATACCATTTTATTAAGGTCTTTAAAACATTAAACTGTTGAAATGCTCTTAGGTGGACAAAGATGCGCCTCTTTTCTCATTGATTCTATATCATTGTATATTATTTTATGCGTGATCTTATGTGGAAAGTGGTGATGATACAATGACATTATTCCGTTCAGAAATCTTAAGAGTTTATAGAAAGAGAGAGAAAGTCTGTGCGGTGTGCCGTACCATTTACTATTTGAATGTTTGTTGGTTATTAATTAATCAACTGTTAGGTAATTTAAGTGCATATTCTATATAAATGAAAATTAAAAATCTAAATCAGTATATATATCTAAAATATATTTGGGTTATTTAGCATATTATATGTGTAGTATTTAAAGTAATGTATGTCTTTCAATGGTAAACGTCCTATTAGAAATAATTTCAAAAAGTTTTACAACTAATTTAGTTTACAAGCGAAGACCAGTCGGTCATTCACTTAGTATAGTAATTATTTTAATAGCTTTTACGTTGTGTTAGTGCCTAGTTTTTTGGGGAGAAATATTAATTATTAATACATCATTTAGTCATGTTCATGGGAAAAAGAATAATTGTAAATATCCTTTAAATATTATTTCTATCTTGTGTTGTAAGTGTCTTAAGTAAACTATATATGATACTCAGTAAACCGTGGTTTATACCCTCAAACACAATTCTTTAGTAGCTTGAACCAAACTTTTTTTTTTGGGGGGGGGGGGGGGTCAGAAATACTTAATTTATTTCCCAACACTCAGCTCCAATTAACAAATTCAAATTTTTCTTATGCTATTAACCTTAGGCTAGTTGTTCTAAAAGCATCATTAGTTACGTTTTAATCTTATAATTTTTATTTTAAATTAAGTCTAAACCTAGTATTACTACATGATTTTGTTTAGTTATTCTTATTTTATCTTTGTTTGAATAATAGTAAGTATTTATTAAGAACTTGAACAAATAGCCCATACTTTAAAAAACACTTTCATGCAGGTGGAGCATAATTTTATTATTTGTTATGATTTATGGCACATGAATTTTAATGAATAGTCTACTAAACTAATAATTGCTTCATAAAAATGACTTTTTAATGTTCGTATAATACTTTTACGTATATTTGGTATAGTTTAAATGATATTCACGGAACTATTGTTTTAATGATGAATAAAATTGTTTATTGTACATCGTAATTTTTGTCGTAAAAGCTTCCCAATAATAATATTTGGTGGAATAATTACATTGATTTTATTTAAGGTTTTAAAGACTTTTTTTGAGATATATATCGTTCACTTTATGAACTGATTATATCAGCACACGACTTACCAAGTAAAATCTAGAACAGACACAAGACTTATTACTCGGCCGTTAATTTGTCATTGTGAATCGGGAAATCTACATTTCACCAATTTTTAATTAATATATTATAAATTTTTTTGGCATGCCTATAACCTTGACGTGAGTATCTCAAGTATAGTGTATATAGTAATAAAGATGACTATTTCTTACATATGAAGAGTGAAAAATGTGTGCTTAATGTTAAAATTTATGTGTTAAAAAATTTTACATTGGCTGTTATCTAAAGGCAAGCTAAATACAAAATGATAAGTTTTTTAGTAGTCCCAAAAATACATTAATATTTTGATAAATGCATAGTTTTACACGTTTAGCTAAGTTATTTTTAACACCACGTGTAACGACCTATCCGGTATATTCGAATTTATTTAGACAGAGGTGGTTTTGAGGAGTGTAGAATTTAGAGGAATGTGCCTGCTTCATGTAGAGGGAGCGAGGTAAACTATTTTTGATAAACGTTCCTTGTACACTCAGCTAGGCTTGAACTTTTGTCTCCCCGTCAAAGGCAAACAAGAATGCAATTTATTTCGCATGCTTACTGATGCTGGTCTTAGATAAGTACATACCTGGTTCAGTGGTCGCATGCTCCCTAAGGCTTCTTGCTCGCAATATACTAGACTGCCAATGAAGGGGGAGATCGGGGTTTGAATCCTGGTCAACTGTACTGAGGGTGTTTTTTCCTAAATGGTTTTTCACTCTAGTTTCACGCAAATTTGGATACACTTCCTCTAGATTATACTTTCCTTATCCCTACCACATTAGCGTGATTAAAAAATATGCTTACAACCCAAACGGGTAGTAATACGCGGCGTTTAAAAAAGAAAAACCTTAAGTACATGTGTACATGGTTTATTGGTAATGATTAGTTGTGTAGACCTAAATGTGTTTTATTGAACAAATGATTTAAAAAATTTCTTATGTATTTCTATTTACAAATTTAAATAAAATATTTTTCAAATTAATGCTTTGTAACAGGCTGAAATTAAAATATTTTGAAATATTATATTTTTTTTTGTGTACACATTTATGCCTTACTAAATTATTTACATAATTAACGGGCATTATTAAGCCAACGTCTGAGCTGAAAAGTTCCAAGAATAAAAAAATTCATTTATCATTATCATATCTCATTTATGTGAAAACAATTTAACTATTCAAATTTAAGAGTTTAGAATTTTAAAGTTTTATTTCAGTAAATATATTATTATATTTATTTGAAGAATCTACCAAGTCGCTAAGAAACAAAAACAACTTTGTGAGTGTGTTTACACTAATCCATACATATATATGTTATATGTAATATGTAGTATGTATAATAAGTTAGTAACTACTATGTTCTGGTGATTGAAATTATTATTATTACTATGCAAATAGTATAATTATCTACCTTAGTTGTTCGAAAACGAAATACATTTCAGTTCATTATATTAATAAGTTGCCATTAATTTTAACTTGGACTGTACAATTTCTCTTAGTTCATTTTGAGTTAAAACAACTTTAACAATTTTTGTTAGCACCGTGTCTTACTACCCGTTCAGGTTACACGCCTATGCACTAATTACTATTATGCGTTAGGGATGAGGAAGGTTTAATTTAGAGGAATTGAACTCACATTTGTGTGGATGGAAAGTGTAAAACCAATTAGGAAAACCACCTTCAATACACCCGAATAGGATTGAACCTCTATCTCCCTGTCTTTGGCAGTTTAGTCTATTGCTAGAGTAGTATCTTAGACTATACGGTCACTAAAGAGGGTTTTAACAAAATTAAAATCCAGCTTATAGTCCAGTAATAATAAAGGCTACCTATATATCTGGATGCCCCTAGTTTGATACCGGTTGTTGTTTGTAATAAATAATTATTTTGGGGAAAAAAATTCGTCCTATTATATGTAATTGATGCCCATTGGTTTGTGATTAAAATGCCTGATTACAATTCTAAATAGTCTTGGTTTGATTCTGCGTGATGCTATAAAATGCACGTTAACACCCCAATAAATGTAAACAAATACTATCTATAGATCATAAATCTTGGTTTTTGATGGGGGTGTTAAATATAAGGAGTAATTCAAGGATTAAGTTAGCTTAAACCCACTCGCTTCGGTGGTCAAATGGTCTAATGCAGGGATTGGCAATTTTTTTTTTGGGCCCCAATCGACTTACTTATCAAAGGTCCAACGATCACCTTTAATTTCTTCACTCTACTTTTACTTAATCTATTTTTATATTTATTTCCTTAAATAAATCTTCCTCAAATACTTATGTTGCCACTCTTTTAGAAGTAAGTATATAATATATTAAATGTATATGCTCAGATTAAACTAATAATTCTTTTTAAATTACCGATTATGACCAATCAAGGTTTTTTGGTCACACTCAAAAATATTACAATTACAATATTTGAAGATTCAAAAGATCTACATCAGATCTCCTAACTACAGTTTTGTGTACATCAGGTCTCCCAACTACTGTGTTGTGTACCTTACCTGATCAAATGAAAATTGACACGAGATTGAACGTCTGCCTACCCCTAGTTTAAGGCATTACGCTTGCAATAGGCTGAACTCCCCATCATGGGGAAATCGGGGCTTAAATCCTGGTCAGATATACTGAGAATGTTTTTTATCGAATAGTTTTCCCATTCTTTCTTCACGCAAATGCGGTTACACTTCCTCTAAATTCAACCTTCCTCCTCCATAGCACGTTAGTGTAGTTGGTACATATGCGTATTACTCGAACGGGTGGTAGGACGTGGTGTTAAAAAAGTTAGTTTGGATGTCACAATTTAATCATGTGTTTAGAAGGTGCGCATCAAATACTTAATTGTAAACAAATAGTAACCTTGGGAGAAGATTATCACTTTGCTCTTTATTTAAAGATAAATCGTCGTTAAATTTCCTGGTGCAACCAATGTTAGTATTTGTATTGACAACCCGCAGGGTCGTAGGAACTCACACGGGTAGAGCTGGCTACCCCAGTCAATCGTTATACCCCGACCCGACACAGCACGACGCGACGCAAGCGACCAACCCAGCCAGCCATCAGCTGGACTTGACTGCCTAGCGTGTCTGCAAACCAACTCATTCAGCAGCACAGCGGGTTGCGTATACATGAAGGGGTGTCGAGTGCTTTCCATCGTATTTGCTTGTTCTCTTTATTTCCTAGAATCCATCCCTACCAACGCTTTTGGTTTGTATTTCGAGATCTTTTATCCGAGATTCTTTAAGTTCCTGTGTCCAAGAAGACCCTTTTATATATAGAATAGAGAAAGACCCACAAAGGGAGGGATAATTGGATGAAGCTTGAAGGATGGATGAAATTAAATCTGGAAGATAGAGAAACATGCAAATGACGTTTTTTTTTACGGCGTAAAATATTTGAAAATAATTATTTTGACTTCTATATAAATTAGAATTTGTTTTGGATTATGTGAAGTTCACAAAGATAATACAGACAAATGCTTAAAATGAAACCCGGACTCGAGATTTTAACTCCAGTTTGGGACATAAAACAAACATGAATATCTCAATGGTAAAGGTTTGAGGCGCTAATAAAGATACACGGACTTTATGTATAGGTTTGTCTTTACATTCGAAATTTGAACGTAGCTGACCCACTCGATTAGGCTTTACAAAGGTGCACAGACAGAAAAAAAGAAAAGAAAAAAAGAAACAGCTTCGTTTGAATCGTGGGCCTGTGAAGCGTAAAATTTTATAAATATGTGAAGATTGAATTTTTGCGATATTACAATACTGTATCTGTGCTTCCAAAATTGAATTGAATAACATTATAGGTCTAAATTTTTATTCCATTTGTTCCAAATAACCCAAATCTGTGGTCGCATAAGCTAACGCCTAGCTCTCGCATTAGACTGAACGACGGGTGACGGGATGATCAGGGTTCAAAGCGTGGTTTAATGTACCGAGAGAATTTTCCTACATGGTTTCCTACTCTCCTTCCACGCAAATGCTGGCACATATCTGATAAACTTTATTCATCCTTACCTCATCAGTTAAATATGCAAATGGCTAAAATGGTAGCGTGTTATAATTAGGAACTCGAAAGTTCATTACTGTGCTTAACAAAAGTACGCCACCTATCTCTATCTTGAGATAGTTCTATCCAGTTCCCCTCTTTACACCCTATCCCTATCTTGAACTAGTTTTGTCCAGTCCAACTCATTACATCCTATCTCTTTAAGGTTGATCCTAATATTATCAATCATCCTAAGATAATCTAACTTGAGATTTTGATGAATGTTGACGTTTCATGACCCCCCCCGAATCCAAAATAGTGATTTTTGCATTTCCACTTGTCTGTCTGTCTACACTCGGACTATTTTACCGATCGGGCTAAAGCTTTGTGCCTAGGGTTTTCATAGGGTTGCCCCGAGAGGTTTTTGGAAGTGGATATCTAACCCTAAAATTAAAGGTAGTTTACTGAAGAGAAAAAAGAGAAAAATTATATTTTCTCAAAATTGGCTTTAACGATTTTGATTAAATTTCATTTATAAACATTTATAAATATTTTAAACAAAATGGCTACTCTAAATATTTCGGAAAAATTAATTTAAGGGTCCCAGTCTTAAGCGCAAATTCTTATTTTTTTATATCTCGGTAACTCTTTGAGATATGAAATTACTTATTATTGCAAATATGTAGGGCTATTTATAATACAAATCTTTTATTTGAAACATATTTTAATAAATCAATAACTTTCAAGCTATACGCAAATATATATATATAATATATATAAAATTTTCCAACACTAAAGGTAAAGTACTGCGACCGTAAAAAAAATATAACCCGAAATATTGATGGATGTCAACGTCTCATGATATCCCGAACCCTAAAAAGTGGTTTTCGCAATGCCGTCTCTTTGTGTTTCTGTTTAACCCTAAATTAAGAGTTTAATTAAGGGCGAAAAGAGAGAACTCGATTTTCTAAAAATCGGCTCTAACGATTTTGATTAAAATTCGTACCTAGGCGTGTATTAAGATTATAGATAAACTGGCTATTTTCACTTTCGCATAACAATGAATTTTAGGGTACATTACAGAAGCAGCCATTTCCTTGTCTCCACACTTATTGAAGATAGTAAATAACCTATCATTGCAAAATTGTAGCACTATTAAAAATAAAACTTGGTATTTGAAATATATTTTCATAGAACCAATAGTTTCTAAGATATTGACAAATATATTGATACAATTTTGTGAATTCTAGTTGTACAGAGATACTACTTATATTTTAACGCAATAATTCTCCAATGCCATAGAGTAATTAAATAAAAGTAAGTCTTTAAAAAAGTAATTGAGAAAATTGCTTACTTCTCTAATAACTAAAAAAATAACACAATCAACGAAATCAGCAGAATTTAATTAAATTAAATTAGCCTAAATTAATTTTAAATTGAAGCCTGGCAAACCTTCCCATCTAATAGTACAAATTGTCGCATGGTAAATATTTTAAAGTAATTAGTAAGTAGACCCTTCTCAGGTAGCAATCGCCCTGAGTGGTACGAAATGTTGCGTGGTACGAAATGTCTCTCGTACCATTTGTCACCTATTTGGAACGTCCATATTAGCTTAAAAATAATTAGCTAGATGTTCAAGAGATTTATTAATGCATCTAATTAAATTTTTTAAAGTAGTTTTTATTAAATAATAATATGAGGACCTTTGAATATTACCGGAATCATTTCCAATATTTTATTTGATTTAGAAAAAATTTAATACACTATTTTATAAACTAGGACAAAAAAATCTAAGAAATTCCATCCAATCGTACCAGAACTTTGTTCATAACAAATCCAGTAACACCATTCTGGCCGGCCCCGTCACAAAACAAAGCACTCAACAGTGGAGTTCATAAAACTCCCCATAAAAATATCTCCCCGAAATAAAAAGAAACCAAATATCCCCCACATGTTCTAAATGTAGATTAGATGTTCCATCTCAATCCCGGCCCGCTCCGAGGAGACATTTGTTTCCATTAGACTGACACGTCATTATCACTGTCGCGGGCCCACAAGACGTGACTGTCACGATTAGGAGACACAAGGACTGGTTTAGTTTGATAAGTTAAGTGCCTCTCTACGATGTGATGTCCCTAGATTCTGGAACACGGCTTTTTTAAAGTTGCATATTAAAAAAGATTTTGTCAATTTAGTTATCTTTATTATTTTTTACGTTCAATATGATTACTAACGGCTTAATATAACAGGTTAGGAAAAGGAAGGTGGTTGAGAGGGAGTTATCTTGAGTTAGTGTTATAAAAAGTGAGGATAAGGAAGGTTGTTGAGAGGGAGTTATCTTGAGTTAGTGTTATAAAAAGTGAGGATAAGGGAGGTTGTTGAGAAGAAATTATCTCAAATTAGTGATATAGAAAGTAAGGATAAGGGCGGCTGTTGAGAGGAAATTATCTCAAATTAGTGATATAGAAAGTAAGGATAAGGGCGGCTGTTGAGAAGAAATTATCTCAAATTAGTGGTATAGAAAGTAAGGATAAGGGCGGCTGTTGAGAGGAAATTATCTCAAATTAGTGATATAGAAAGTAAGGATAAGGGCGGCTGTTGAGAGGAAATTATCTCAAATTAGTGATATAGAAAGTAAGGATAAGGGCGGCTGTTGAGAAGAAATTATCTCAAATTAGTGGTATAGAAAGTAAGGATAAGGGCGGCTGTTGAGAGGAAATTATCTCAAATTAGTGATATAGAAAGTAAGGATAAGGGCGGCTGTTGAGAGGAAATTATCTCAAATTAGTGATATAGAAAGTAAGGATAAGGGCGGCTGTTGAGAGGAAATTATCTCAAATTAGTGATATAGAAAGTAAGGATAAGGGCGGCTGTTGAGAGGAAATTATCTCAAATTAGTGATATAGAAAGTAAGGATAAGGGCGGCTGTTGAGAGGAAATTATCTCAAATTAGTGATATAGAAAGTAAGGATAAGGGCGGCTGTTGAGAGGAAATTATCTCAAATTAGGGGTATGAAAAGTAAGGATAAGGGAGGTTGTTGAGAAGAAATTATATCAAATTATTGGTATAGAAAGTTAAGATAGGGAAGGTTGTTGACAGGAAATCATCTCAAATTAGGGGTATGAAAAGTAAGGATAAGGGAGGTTGTTGAGAGGAAATTATCTCATATTATTAGTATAAAAGGTATGGATCTCTAAGGGTGGATTTCGAATTAGCTGGGATTGGGGATGAGAAAATAACAGTGTTAGATAACATGTGGAAACCTCCCCTTCCCTCTACCACTCTACCGTAACCCCAACCTTCCTACAGGATGTGCGGCCAATATTTGAACCTTGACCTGTCCGTCACAGGCAATAGTCTATTGATTGTGATCTTGACACCTTATACTGTATGACCACCAATTGGATTTTGCTAGTCATCATTTTTTTTTTATCTTAGAGGGCTACTAACTTGATTTTATTTTTCTAGATGGTTATGGTAGAAGGCAATGAGATCGCGTCAATACCGAGTTAATTTTTTGTCATCGAGTCTTACTACCCATTCGGGCTCAACGCTTTTGTATTAATTACTCTATTGTGATAGGAATGAGGAAAGTATAATTTGGAAAAATATAACTGCATTAGCATGACATGAGTGCAGTGTCATTATAATAAAAAAAAACTAGCCTCTCTACACGCTGACAGGATTAAACTTCTAACCTCTCACTCCAGTTTATTTTGAGAATGGTGTAATAGACCACGTGGCCATCATTGTAGCATTAAGCTAATTGAGACTCACATGACACTAAGGAAAGGCTTGTTGTCTAATTTAAAAAAATTGTATTAGTGGTATTTAGTGCCAAAACTGACATATCGGAGACTATCCTAAAGGAAACTAGATGAGAAGGGTAAGATTTTAGTAACTGTACCAGCATTCATAACCTCAATAGGGTACCTAGAGGTCAGAGCTCTTAGACTAACATTTCCCTCTGTCGTCGTTGATGGGCAGTTTGTAGTTTGAGTCCCGATTGTGCATCTATGTGTTACACATTGATTTTTCATAATTTTCTTCCTTTAAACTATACTAATGTGGGTCATTTTCTCTAATACACTCATCTTTGCATTTGGGATTCATCTATACAGGCTATAGTTATCTCTGCATCTTGCTACCTATCCAGCTTTATGTACTTAATTACACTAATTGGGTATGGATGGATGGGTAAGGTTTAATTTAGAGGAATAATCCTGCATTGAGTGGAGAAAGATTGGAAAACCATTTAGTAAAACCAGTACATCTGGAAGAGATTCGAACCCCTGCCTCCACATCACTGGAAAATCAGACTTGCAGATTGTACACGCTGGGGTGTGTAACCTTTGTGTTAAACGTACCTCTAAAATAAATGGTACGATGCATCGCCTAAACGTTCTTTCTCTTTTATCTTAAAAACATATACATCATAAGATTTGTAAAACGAAATAATATACATAATTGCAGAAACACACTACCAAAGAGCATAAATTAAATAATATACACTACTACACAAACATTTAGAAAAGAGGAACATTTCTGTTCACCAAAGAGCGTTAACAACCAATTACAATTTTCAAAGATTTCCATAAAATTATATATTTTCTTATAGCTCTGAAATTATTGTTTTATAAACATATATTTCAAATATATTTATTTTTAATTTTAATAGTAGGCCTATTCCAACTTTATAATATAAAGTTATTTTGTATTTGAAATAGTTGCGGAGATTTTAAAATTGGAAATTTTTGACTATGTAAACTGCCGTAGTAGCAATTTTCATGGGAAAACAAGATTCTCCATTTTGTTTGTAATGTTAAACAATGCCTGGATACAAAATTTAATCAAAATCGTTATGATGGATTTCGAAGAAATTGACTTTTTTTTTCTTTTTTCCCATTAGTAAAACAACCTTAAATTTAGTGTTAGATATTTAATTCCAAAAACCCTCGGGGAAACCTTATGAAAACCCTAAATACCCAAGTTTTGACCCTATTTTTAAAATGGTTTGGGCTCTGGACCAAGAGACAAACAGACGGCACCGTGGAAACAACTTTTTTGGTTTCAGTGTGTCACGAAACGTTGACATTTATCGATTTTGATTTTTTTGAGGATCACACTACTTTTTCTCTTCAAGGGTCGAAAGTAAAAAGACTCTAACCATCCACAATATATGTGATAGTTTTGCAATTCAATTGAGAACATGTTATTTTGACTATGGAACATTTAACTCGGTCTTAGTCTCAATAATGTTCAAAGTGAAATATATGACACAATTAGCTAATTTTCTTGATTTTAAACATAATTTGGTGATAACCTTACTAAATAAAAACTAAGACATTTATTTTTAAAATATTGACTAAGTTAAGAACGGGCCAGTAGTAAATGTTCTTAAAAATATTATTACTTATATTATTACTATTTTTATTATGTGTTTTGTCTTATGACGGGTCCATTCCTTTTGTCAGTGAACTTAGACCACCAATGCGCCTGCCTCTGCCTCCTCCTTAGGTTCCCTAGAATTCTCTTCTCTATTTCAAGTCATCCAATATTTGAATCCTTCTTCCTAAGATCTCTTTCCCTCAATCTTTCCTTCTATGACGTCGTGCAGAAGACATTTCCTCCCAAGGATGTGTCCGATCCAGTTTGCTTTATACCAAAAAATCACATCCAAAATGGCTTTCTTCCCACTCACTCTTCTTAGGATTTCTTCATTTGTCATCCTGTATCTCCACCTGATTTTCTCAAGTCTTCTCCAGCAACACATCTCAAAGCTTTCCAGGTATTTCTTTTCCATCTTCCTGAGAGTCCAATTTTCTACTTCACACATTACGATGCTCCAAATGTAGCATTTCATCAGTTCCTTCCTCAGTTCCAAACTCAACTTACTGGTCAGCAGTCTTGTTGAAAGCTTCCTTGGCCATGGCGAACCTCGAGCTAATTTTCATTAAAAAAATATCAAGCGTTAATAGATGGTCTAAACAAACAAAATAAAGTGAATGTATCAAACTATAAATAAATAACCGTTGAGGAAATATTTGTGGTTAGTTAGTATCAGTTCCATAAGATTAGTTAATTTTATCAGGGGTAGTCAAAGTTAAAATTAACATTAAATTGAGCTATGTTTTCTTTTTATATTGAATTAAAAAAAAATTCTAACTATACCAAAGTGGGACTCTCATAAATAGTTAAGTAGTTAAGTAAGCAAGCCTAACTTAAATATCCTTAATAAAACTTGTGACAATCAAAGTAATAGCTAACATTGTTATATTACTTATTTATTATCATAAACTTTCTTAAAATTAAATACAAACCATAATATTAACTGCAGATTGAAAAACACACTGCTCTCAAGTTCTAGCTTTATTTTTGTGAATCCCCGTCTTTTTACTCGTCCCGCTATCCGTATATTAACACTAATGAGGTAGAGATGAGGATGGTAGAGTTGAGAAAAAATGTATCAAAATGTGTTGGGATGAAGAGTGGAAAATCATTTTGGAGAAAGCACCTTTAGTATGCCCAAATGGGATTCAAAACCAGACCTTGTCACAGGCAGCCTTTTTGTTATTGTTTAAACACCAAGTCAATAAATATACATATATAGACCATATAAATAAATATCTACATGTTTTTTACACCACGTTTTAAAACCCATCCAGCCCACTTTGGTGGCCACATGGTCTAAGGTGCTACTTTCACAAAAAGACTAGACTGCCGAAGACGAGGATATTGGGGTTTAATCTCAGTCGGATGTACTGAAGTTTTTTCCTAAATTGTTTCTCCACACTTTATCCACGCAAATGCGGGTACACTTTCTTTAAATTCAACCTTAATCATACCTAACCCATTACTGTAATTAGTACATAAGCGTATAACTCTAATGGGTAGTAAGACGGGGTGCTAAAAATAAACCCACCCGGGCTAAATGCCGTTTGGGTAAGTTTATGGTAAAATTTGGAGGAAATATAGTCAAATTTTGTGTCAGGTCCGAAATAAATAATAATACTTTACAAATAAGTAAAACACGCTCGGCTTGTCTTTTAACTTCACATATTTCAGCGGTTCTTTACACAGAAAATAAACACCCTTAAACTTAATTATGTTTCTTAAATCAACTTCAAGTCCTCATTGCAAGGCCATAGACTATACACGTGAGGATTGCATTTATATTCATGTCCTAGACTTATAAACAGTGTTTCATATAACATTCTCAAAGTCACATAATGCGTTAAACTCATCATTCATTTTATTAGAAACTCCGTACGTCATGTTTCATAGAAAAAATGGTCCCTCCCCGCTTGAATAATGCACTGTACTGACTCAGACGGTTAATAATACAAACTCACCATAAATAGTCGTCTCCAGTGCTATGGTTAAATAGAGAAGTAACGTTACTGCAGAATATGTCTTTGAACCGTCTCTTCCCTTACCAAGGTAATGTACGTCGGACAAGATATGATGCTCCTTGTTGGCAATTAATTAACCGGCCAACATTACTCGTCGGTCGCCTTCAAAGAACTGTTTCAAACACGAGACTGAATGGAATACTTGTTGCCCATGGTAACTAAAGATCGAGGTCATCCCACGACAGAGGTAAAGGGTTTTGAAGATGTAAGCTGCAAGTTGAGTGGATCATTTGGGTAATTTGGCGTTTGATAATAAAGATATTAATAGTTACCAATGCCCTGAGCTCTCAGCACATGATAATGGATATTGGATACCATAAAGCGGAATACACGTTCTTCATTGCAGCTAGTGGGAACTCAACCAAGGCTTTCGATCAAGAGTCAGGCATGATTACTGCTGGTCTAACTTTACTGATATTCTAATTTTAGAAATTTATGGTTGCTTAATTAATTTCCTAACAAATAAATATTAACATATTTCTAAATTTGTTTAACATAATACTAATAATTGTGTGTCTGAGCTATAACAATCTGTAGATCAATTTAAGGCAAGATTATCCAGTACTAATGTACCGTAGCTCAGGGTAAGCCCTAATGTACTAATTGTATATCATTTTTTTTAAAGAAGCTCTTTCCATGTCCCGATGAGGTGAGGGGATAATTATAGTGAATATGACGGGATGAAGCCAATGATGATCTTAACCTAACTTAAACCTAATTAACCAAACCCTAGTGGCTATGGAAATTATGGACCTTTAAAGTCAAATAAACCCGGCACAAGCCTGGAATCTAACCTGCCACCTCTAGGTCAGCAGCCAGGTGCTCTGATCACTCACTATACCACAAGTTCAGTTGTTTGAGCAATATGTCACTATCACTTAAACACAAATGGGTTTATCTTACAGAATGGTTAGTTTGAAAGTTTTAAGCCTAAATAAAAAGTATTAAGGCTTAAAAAATGTCGAACTAATTTTACAATTATTAATTAATATTATAATAATTATTAAATTATTATTATTATTATTATAGATACTTATGGAGAACGCGAGTTAAGGACTGTATAATTTTAGTTTTATGACACGAAACTTTTTTTGGGCCCAATACAAATGAAATATTGCTTCAATAGATACGTTTAGTTTAATTATCTACACATAGTTATCCAAAATTTCTTGAATATTTGTCATGAGCCTCGCTTGAAACTGTTTATATAAAGAGACCCATGTCATTTTAAATAACTTTTTAGAATACTAAGAGTAGAATTTTTTTTATCATATGACACATATTACAGGGAGGGACTTTGATGTCCAGGTCCGGTCGCCATATATTATGTAGACTATTAGCCAGTTCTGTTAGCACAGAACGTTGCCCAGGGTACACCATAGATGGTTGTCTACACGTCATACCTGCAATGAGATTATGTGATGATTTTGTGGAGACGGGGTGAGTCTTAACCTAGCCTAAAACTAAATAACCAAACCCTTGTGACCATTGAGGTTATTTCCCTAAGGGCAACATACCAAATGTACCAGTCGGGAATCGAACCCAGGACCCATAGACTCGTAGCCAGGTGCACTGACCACTTACACCATGGGGCCGTTTGACGATTCATTTGAAGCAGTAATTGTTTTATTTTGACAAAAATATGGTTTTTCATTATATTAACTAAAATAAAATAGACCTCAAAGTCACGTTCCTTTACACCCAGACTTAAATTTGAATTAAAGCAATAGTTTAAAAAAGAACCTTCACTTTCCCGATATTTAAAAAAAATCGTCTCACTGAGAACATTTGACTGAATTAAATCAGAGGTTAACTGGCGGTCTAGGGGCAAGGGTTAGACTTTTAGGCTGGGGGTCCGGGGTTTAATCCTCGGCCCCGCACAGTTTTATTTGATTGCAAACCCTTCCTTCACCTCTGACAATGACGTGTATTAATCACAACTTGTGAATGTGTGGGATGCTAGGCCTCCACCCGGTTCGGATCCCACCTCATATCAAAAGCACACGAAGATATGGATCTAAAGCGCACCTAGACCGTGTATCAAAAGCACACAGGGAAAACAATTGAACAAAGGGGCAAACATATTGTGACCATAGTGATGGCGGAATGAGCTATCGAGTTGAATGTAATTCTTAAAAATAAAATCAGCAAAAGTTAATAACTTCTCGTTATTTGATGCTAGTTTAGGCTAGGTTAGTCCGATGTCAACCAGCGGTGTTTCCACACATGTCTCAAGAGACTACAAACAATGATGCGCTTTTGATGCACTTATCTTGTGCACTTCTGATATATTCCAAAGAAGTTACAAAAATTTGACCTGTACACTTTCAGTGTTGCCATCCACACCATGTTTGTATACGAAATAAGGGTTCCCAAATTCTATTTCCGGTACGGTCGAAAAATCAATCATCAGGGATATTGGCGTTTTCACTTTAAATGAATTAATTAACAGTTGGGGGACTGGTTATTGTTTTAAATAAAAGTTTGTAAATTATGTGCTGAAAATAATCATTTGTCTCAGAGATATCACGTTAAATACCCCAAGTAAAAATAACATACTATTTTGTGTCGTTTGGACCGTAACATCACTGGTTGAATTTTGAAAGGTAGACTGGTCTACTTAAAGCGAAAGAGAAACGTTCATGGAGCGACGGAGTGGAAAAGGAATTAATTATGTTGGGCTTATTTTTGATTTTCTAATGTTCAAGCTAAGTCGACTAGTCTAAATGTGAATCTAAAGATTCTAAAATAGGCACAACTCTCCTCAACGGATCTTCAAATATATAGCAAATAGACCCACTTGGTCATCCAATGATCTAAGGCGTTACTATCGCTAAAGACTAGACTGCTGGTGATGGCGAGATCATGATTAGAATCTTGGTAGGTTGTTCTGAGGATAGCTTTTTGTAATGGTTTCCCACTCCACCTCCATGCAAATACAGGTAGCCTCTCTACTTACTCTAAATCCAACTTTCCTCATCCCTAACACGTTGGCGTAATTAGTACATATGTGTATGCCCCGAACGGGTACATGCTAAATTAAATAGATATCGTTAATAGGACCAACCTTTTATGCAATCCACAACACTCTTCCTTTAATGACGTCAATATGCATACAAGGGAAACTTATATAACCCGAGCGGTTCAAGGCATGTTTCTACAATCAGGAGGCTTGCATAAACCGAGTTGTTATTTAGCTATGAACAACCACTAATACAATCAAAACACTTTATTTTTATATTTTCATATGTATGCTACACCCCAAATAGGAAATTGGCCTTTTCATAAAATGATCCATGTTCTGCCCGTTTCACGAACTGCTTTTTTCGCTTGTACATTTTACGGACCGGGTAAAAACTCGTTCGGTTCATTAATGGGCAAGAAGAGTTCATGACATTTTTGCCCAGTTGGGAAATGGTCAATAGAAGAAGCCAGTTCACGATAAATTGACAAAATGGGCCTAATTCATAAAATAGGTAGTTTCAATAAAGGGCTATAATATATATACGGATTTTAGAAAAAAAAAACAATTTGTTCACATTTACTTTAATAGCTTAACCACTTTCAAACCTTTTGAAACTTTTAAGTATGGTTATGATTACCAACCAAACCCTACTTCTTAAATAAAAATTAACCGCATCTTTAGATATGTGCTTAACTGGTTTATTTCTGGTTTTTCGGTGACTTGGAGATCGGTGTTCAAATCCCGATCGGGAGTACGGAGGTTGGTTTTTCTTAAATAGCTGTCCATTCTCCCTCCACATATACCCTCATAGCTACTCCGTTATTTGGAGGAAAGCAACTTTCTACAATGAGGTATATAAGAAATGCTAATATCGGGCATGAGTTCTTATAATTACAGAAATACGCCGTAATTGAGTTATACATTAAAAATGACCTAGACACGGTATTCGAACCCGGGAACTTTAAATTAGTGCACCAATTCTCTACCACTGAGCTATCTAGGGATCGTACTGTTCTCAGGGTTAATATTCACTCATATTGTAAGGAAGAGTCTGTGATGGATATGTGAATATCATCGGCTAAGAGCTATCATTGATTTCACAGGCACCGGCGACTCGATTGCCTCGATCTGCCTTAAAATATGAGTGAAGAATAGTGGAATGATAAATGGATAGCTCAGTGGTAGATTATTGGTGCACTAAGTCAAAGGTCCCGATTCCCATGTCCGGGTGTCATTTTTAACTTTACTCGAACACTCCGTTAGTTTAAAAATGCAGATAACCCTGATAGCTAGTAAAACGCAAATCACACAAAAAAAAAAATCAACTTCTTATTATTTTTGTATTTAGAATGCTTTGACTAATACTCTAACCATCACACAAATAATAATTTACTTAAAAAATTGGTTTTGTCATCTTCCCTTATTCTCTTGCTGAAGTTATTTGTTCCTTGACCGATATTAATTCGAATTGTTTAACCTCTTCCGTTATAAAGAGATTGAAACATGCTGGATAGGTAATTTAAAAAAAAGCCTACGGTTAAAGACACTCATGATTGTATAATGATGATTTAGATTTAACGTAACAAAAAACAAATATCTATCTGGTTTTGTATCTCCAAACAAAACTCACTAAAATAAAATGTCACCAATTTTACTGTAGAATAAAACGGAAAAACAAATCCCGACGCAATTTCCACTTAAAGGCAAATGGCGCAAAAATTTCATTTCCAATAATTCGAGCGAAATTCTGATAATCAACTCGCTCTATCCCTCGTTTTCTACAGTGTTTTTTTCTATTCAAATAAAAAGTAGTTTCACATCTTTGTTAATATAAGCCAATTCTGGATTATGACTGCAGTGCACGGTGCGGTTTAATTAAACACCTGCTTGATTGTTTTAGGGGAAGCCAATAAATTACAAAAGGCAGAAATATTTTTTCTTAGTAAATAGGTAATTTTTTTTTCTTTCATAATCGCACGAGTAAATATCGATGTATAGTACTAAGGGAAAAAGCTCATATTTAATCACTTTATCATCTATGTACATTAAAGTTTAGCGTTCAAGAACATACAAGTATATTTAATAGCGTTCTAAACTTTGAAATAAATTTCTTCTATGACAGTTCTATTATATAACTCGTTTGGTAAACCAAAATTAGAAACAGAGTAGTTTCATGATTTTATTTTTTAAATCCTGTATTTGTATAGTTCAATTTTAATGGTGGCCTTATTTGAAAGCTAAAAAGTTACTAGATATACTTACACGTATTCATACGCCAAGTCATGCCATCTGTAAGTTTTGACCAATATTTCTAATATCTTTAAAATATCATTAATAAAACAGTAAAATGTCGTCACTCTTAACCACAAATATACGTTTATATTTGACAAAGGCTCTTTCTTTGAGAATTTAATGTACACTCATTTACTCTGAAAGGTATCAAGATTACTTGCACGTCTACACTATGGTATAGCTTATAACATAAAGCCATATGTGTAATCACCGCCTCGGTGGCGTGGTTGGCTAACGCGCTAGTCGTGTTAAGCTCGACCACCGAGGACGGGGAGATCGAGTTTGAATCTCGTCGGTGAACTGGGGGGGGGGTTCCTAAATGGTTTTCCACTCTCCCTACACGCAAATGCGGTTCACTTCCTCTAAATTCAACCCTCCCAATTCCTAATCCATTAGCGTAATTAGTACTTTAGCGTGTAACCCGAACGGGTAGTAAGACGCGTGCTAAATATTATTATTATTATTATTATTATTATTATTATTATTATAGTGTGTAATCAGTTGAGGTAAGGGCGTATAACCCGAACAGATAGTAAGACACTATTCTAGAAAAAAAGTCAATGTGATATTGCTGCTACCTTTCAGGGCAAACAAAATTTACATTAAATTTATATCGGTGATATTTTTACCTCTTTACACATTACAAGGTGAGTGCACGTGTTGGTTGACTTCCCACTAAAGAGCTTTCATAAGAGCACGACCAACTCATCTCCTGGCTCGCGCGAGGTATGGAAGTTATAGGGAAAAGAAAATACCAAGATGTGCCAAAAATGTGTGCAGTGCATTCGTATTTTAATGATTACTCGAAATTTTCCGTGGTGATGATGGGGGACAAAGCGAAAAAGTTTCTTGTTAATAGCTAAATTATTATTAGCACTGCGTCTTACTACCCGTTCGGGTTATATGCACATACGCTAATGTGTAATGGTAGGGTGATTGTGAGATGAAATGGAGGACCTACAGTTTAACGTGGGATCCGAACCACGGTGGAAGCCTGACATTCCACACATTCACAAGTTGTGATTAATACACGTCTTGTCAGAGGTGAAGGAAGGGTTTGGCAATCAGATAAATCTGTGCCGGGACCGTGGATTGAACCCCAGACACCTAGCACAGAAGTTTGACACCTTACTCCTAGACCACCAGGTCACCTAATAGCTACAGTATATCTCTATTAGGAGAGAATGAAGATTTATGCACAGCGCTTATCTGTGAAGTCATTCTAAAATGGTCAAAAACCGGCCTTTCAAATGCAGTTTTTTAATCAAAATATCATTTAATACTAGCTAACCCGACAGACGTCGTTCTGTCAAACGCTATTGGACTGTGGCAGTTCCACAAACTTATCTTTTCTGGTCAAGTTCTGGTGATGGCGTCGTTTATAAAGTGCACATGTCATGATGACATCTTTAGTTTTCAGTAATGGTCACCAGGACAATTAAGTTTGTGATACTATACAGTCACAAATGTGTAATTTAAACATAAAATTGAATATAAACGTATTTCAGAGTGATCATTTTATTTATTTACTATCAAATAATTACCGTGGAATAAACAATAAATTTGCATAATGTTAATATACTTTTCTATGTATTTTTAATGTCATAATCATAAACAACAAACAACTACTTACACAATTCAGTTTTCTATTTCGTACACTGCAATACTTTAGTAATATTGTGTTAAATGATTTTTTCATTGTAATGCTTTATGGTACACGATATTTTTTGTTTGATTACCTGGCACGTAAACAAACAAAGCTGATGGTTTTCCAACACGGGAACAGGCAACATACAATTGGCCATGCGAGAAACATGGGTTTTCAAGATTAATGCCGCAAACACTCAATGACTGCCCCTGGGATTTATTTATGGTCATAGCGAAAGCAAGCCGCACTGGAAACTGCAGTCGTTTAAATTCAAATGTATGTCAGTCGGAATCATTGGGATGCGTGGTATCAAAACTTCTTCTCCTTTATTTTTTCCCTTTAGAATGGTTGCTTCGATCACGTTGTTTAGTAATTTTTTCACCGCTAGCCATGTGCCGTTACAAAGAGGCAGTTGGTTGATATTTCGTAATAGTATGATCACCGATCCGACCTTTAATTGAAGATTGTGAGGCGGCAATCCTGGCAAATCCAGCTAGTTCAAAAATTCGGGTGGATAGTTGACGACATCATCTTGGTTAGTAGAGGAATCAACTGATTTGTGTGTCCTCAATTCACCGGCAGTTTCATTTTGAATTTTGAAATTTAATTCATTTACATCAATGTTTTTGGGAGCCAATATAGCTCGTTCGCTCAATCAAATATGATCTCTGTAATTTTTAGCAAAGTTTGGGAACACCTTTTGAATGAGTTCGGTTTTTGAATCAGTAAACTGACAAAAATGGTCAGGAAAGTTAACGCAGCCAGGGAAAAAGTCTAAAGCGAAGTTGCCATTACCTATGTGAATGAGTTGTTTTGAAAATATTTCTCTAAATCGATGATTTTGCAACTCGACACGCATATTCTTGCTTAAATTTAGTTTTTTTACGTGTTTCCACAAAACGGAGGACTTTAAACATGCATTAAGTTCATCAGCTGGCGTTGACCGTGGAATCACTGGCAATGTTTGACGAAAATCTCATGCTAACAAAATCATCGCACCACCAAATCGGTTTTGATTGGTCCGCAGATCTTGCATGGTTCGGTCTAATGCCTCCAAAGACTTTTTATGTGCCATCGTGCATTCATCCCACACTATCAATTTACATTGCTGCAAAACCTTTGCCATTGCAGAGTTCTTCGAAATGTTGCAGATCGAAGTTTCGTTGCTTTGCATATTCAACGGCAATTTTAGCGCTGAATGGGCTGTTCGACCGCCTTCCAACAATGTAGCTGTAATGCCTGATGAAGCAAGTGCGAGTGCAATTTCATTGTGTTAGCGAATTGTTGCTAAAATCAAAGAAATTAAAAAAGTTTTTCCTGTACCACCGGGAGCGTCTAAGAAGTAAATCCCTCCACTTCCATCATGTACAACTTCCATAAGAGTATCAAA
Source organism: Timema podura (assembly GCA_033556935.1). Lineage (NCBI taxonomy): Eukaryota > Metazoa > Arthropoda > Insecta > Phasmatodea > Timematidae > Timema > Timema podura. The sequence continues at coordinate 64,034,385 of JAVRXN010000009.1, forward strand.
TACATACTTTTGTTGTTGGTTCAACAGCGGAAGATTTATTCGAACTGATTCTCTTAAAGCATCGAGATCGTACAGTTTTTTTCGTTTCAACTCTTGATTAAAAGCGTCGTGCATCGGGCGATTGGGCGCGGCCATGCCTAATTGAGATAATACTTTGTTTGTCATCATCAAGCACATGTCCTCAATTGATATTAACGCCTCGTTGTAAATTTCCTCACTGACTTGTAAATTTGGATTTCCTGTTCTAATGCGCTTTTGATGCAAGATATCGTCACACATATCATCTATGTATTTGATCCATAAATCAATTGGTTTTGATGGGAAACATGTTGATATAATTATAGAAAACAATGTTCGTATTTGATGAGCTTGTGAAGAAATTATAGCATAATTGAGAGTTTGATCCCACTGAGCGTCATTTTCTAATAGTTGCAAACGTTGACAGGCTTCTCTGTAAGAGCCACACAATTCACCATTAACAGTTCGTAAATGTTGGAATGATGTTGGGCCTCGAACATTGACTAATAGCAATCACATATAAAAACACTCATCATTGCTTGGATGGACTGAATAAATTCGACCTATTGCATCGGTGGAATATACATTTGGGTAACCTGGAACTGGTTTTCCTTGTTTCCGTGGTTGAAATTTCTTTGAGAATTGATTCCAAGTATAATATTTTGGCATTTCGGAGTATAGCAGTGTTTGGGTGAAATCATAATTCTGACACATTTCAAAAAAACAGGTCAAGGTTGTAGATGGTGGTTGAACAACTCGTTGTAATGCGTTCTGTGCCGTGAAATATACTCTTTGACCATTTTCTAAGTGTATGGCTAAGTGAACAACAGTGGGGTGTCTTTCATGAATGGGAAAAGAAAAAATGAGCCCAATTGCTTCATTACTGATTGAGAAGCGAAGATTTAAAAACAACCAAGAAAATAACACGCACTAATTGAGAATCTACTGAAAAACTGTCAGTCAAATTGTATAAAGTGTCAAATCTACGGATGCATTCAAGTAGTTTATATTAATTTTAAGGTTAAGTTCATAATTATAAAGTTACTAATTAAATTTCAAAAGTTTTTCTTTATATTATTGTTTGGTACTCTTTTGTTTTATTTGAATAAAATGAAACAGTAAGTAAATGTGTTGATTGAGAAGTGAAGATTTAAAAACAACCAAGAAAATAACACGATTTAAAAACAACCAAGAAAATAACACGCACTAATTGAGAATCTACTGAAAAACTGTCAAAGTCAAACTGTATAACGTAGAAAGAGAAAGTGTCAAATCTACGGATGCATTTAAAGTTACTAATTAAATTTCAAATGTTTCTTCTTTATATTATGGTTTGGTACTCTTGTTTTATTTGAATAAAACGAAACAGTAAGTAAATGAATTGAAAGTCAATATTAGGGTGTCTTGAGATCGATTCACTTAATCGATTCATTGCTCAAATCGATCTTCACGACCCAAAAAAATCGATTCTTCGATTAATCTATCTCAGTTCGCCATCCCTATAATTTACAGCTAGAAACAGTTTGAAAAATGTGGTTTTTACGTTTTTCAGTGCAATTTTTCCAATTTTTCTCTTCATAAGAACCTTACACGGACTTCAACAAATATTAGAAAAAAAATTAGCCGAATTGGTCCAGCCGTTCTCGAGTTTTGCGGTTAGCAACACATTTAGCCATCCATTTTTATATATAAGATTTCAACAATGTTCATTAATAGAGGTCCCGGCAAAGATTTATCTGATTGCCAAACCCTTCCTTCACCTCTGACAAGATGTGTATTAATCACAACTTGTGAATGTGAGGAATGCCAGGCCTCCACCGTGGTTCGGATTCCATGTTAAACTGTAGGTCCTCCATTTCATCTCACAATCACCCTACCATTGCACATTAGCGTAAGTGCGCATAACCCGAGTGGGTAGTAAGACGCGGTGCTAATAATAATAATAATAATAATAATTCATTAATAGAAATTTATATTAACTCTTTATCTCCATTAATGTTTAATAAGAAATTATCCACGTGCAATAGTGTTCGTGTAAATTTACGATTTCGAGCCGACAGTATCACAGAGCTGATTGGCATGTGATGCACGATCTTAATACTCTGGCCTAGTCGTTGGCATCCTCTCACAGTTAACTATTGGTCCCAGGTTCCAGTCCTCTTAAGCTCTAAAAAATTAAGGCTATCATTGAAGACATTTGTAGGGTATTGGGGAAAAGGGGATAAAGCCACGTTACACACATTTTCCAGGATGACAAATTTTTTCTCTCAAAGCCCATAAGAAGCCGAGCAAATGCTTTATTTTAAAATTAATTTAAATATTACATTTCTCTTAAAACCTTATTCTAGAGTTCACTAGAAAAGTCTCATGATTGTCTAACAGATGGCAGCACTAACTCAATTTCAGTTAAAAAAATTGAACTTCCACCTTTTTACCTTACCCTTCATTTAGGTTTCCCCCTTAACTATGTGACGTCAGAAGTTTAAGTGTTGTGTTTGTTATAAAGTTAAGTTTATTTGTAAGTCTTATTTCTAATACCAGTTGGTTTGTAAAGTGCACGTTAAAGTACCCATGAGGATGACGATAAAAAAAATTCAAATTCTTTTTCTTCGACAAGAAAGTAGTTTTGTTTTAAAGTCGTGGCACACACCCACACGCAATCTATCCCTTTACAAATTCTTGTCACTTGCAAACACTAAGTCCAAAAATTCCTTAGCCCCATCCCTAAGGTGGTGTTTGTAGCCGTAAAACTTCCCTCACCTCTTATTGCTAACTTGCTGAGAGGTAAGAGAGGGGTAAAGAAAAAAGTGTTTTTAAGTTTTCCAGGATCGATTATTTGTTTGTTCTAGGCTCAACAAGACATAAAAGGTAGAAGGAAAAGTTTGATGGCTTACTCTACATTTTATCAGCGTTCAAAATAGGCTTGAAAGAGGTTGTGATGTATGCGATAAAAGACGATAGATGGTATAGTCATGCTCACTCAAACCATATCCCGAATCTAAGTAGTCAATCCATGATTTACTTACTAGGTTACTCTTACTTTCTCAAATAAAGAGTATAGAGAAAGGATATTGAAAATGAAGAAAAGATTTAGTGAGATTTTGACGAAAATATACTTTTGATAGTCTTACGATTCTTAAAAAGGTTATTTCTCCTTTAAAATGTGTTCTTCCCTAGAGATTAAATGTTTGTGTTTCGTGTAGAGAAACTATTATGGCCATTTTTTTTTTCTGTTTCGAGCTATTGATATTGATGTTTCATGACCCACTAAACCTAAAAGAGGTTTTTTTTTTGCGATGCTTTCTATCTGTGCGTTTAAGTGAAAAATGGGAAAGACTTTTTTTTTATTTGTCCTTCATTAAGATGAAATCAATCGCAGATACATTCCGTTTACTCAGAAAGGTAGCAGGCATTACCTTGACCAATTACAGCATGGATCTATCTTATAAGCTGTGCCATATTTGACCTGTCAAGGTAAGCTTTCAATCTTTCAGGGTAATTGGAAAAACAACCCTACCTTTCTAGCTACCACTATGGTGCAGCTTACGATAAGATAGGGCTCTAGTGGAGAATATAAGGTTTAATCGTAAAGAGTGTGTACATGAACCACCTATTCCTTTTATTAGGCCTAATGCAATAGGATTTCATAGTAAGGACCTTATCTGTAAATATATAAAAGCTATTATATCTACTTTCACGTATTCTTATACCTCAAGTAATGTGATCTATAGCTGTCAATTTTGATAGATATTATCAATACCTAAAAAAATAACAAAAAAAATAATAATTAAATATGAGCAACACTGGCCACAAAATTATGTTTGTATTTTCTAAAAGATCCTTCCTATAAGAATTGGACTGAACATGGTTGGTGAGGAAATTATTCGTTGGTAAAATAGAGTAATTATTTAGTTACTCTTGATTGGCCGATAATTATGAGATATATCCTGGCAATAATATTGAATATCAAAGTATAATCACTAATTAATTAGTAAATTAGCTAGTATGGAGGATACCATGCTTAATATTACCAATTTTATGTTGCATAAATCAGGCTTATTAGTTGGTAAATTTGTTGCTTATTAACTAAAAAAAATTAGTTCATATACTGCCTGGTTATATTTTACAGCTACAATTAGCTATGAATTGATCTTAATCAAATAACTGTATATTTATATTAATTGGTTTCTAGCATGTGTTTCATTTTAACTTGACTCTTGGAAATGTCATGTGAATGTGGTCTATAACCATATTGCATTATAATATGAACCACGGGGGAAATTACAATCCATAAATTGTGTTAGTAGATATCAATCTCAGCTTCATGGATTTTCTATTAAATACATTTTCCCTACCCCTAGTGCAACATTATCCACATTTTATAATTAATTCAATTTATACCCGCTTCAGGGGCACACGGACTAGATGTCAAGATCATATAGTTTGGTTTACAGGTGACAGGGAGGTTGGGATTTAAATCCTGGCTGGGTGTAATGGGGGTGGTTTTTCCTAAATGGTCTCCCACTCTCCCTCACACAAATATGGGTATATTTTCTCTAAATTAAAACTACTTAATCCCTTTCCAATTAGTGTAATTAAATGCTTATAGCATGCCTAGTGAGAAGTGATGAAGAATAATTAAATTTAGAATTTATGTATTTTAATCATTTAAATATAAGGAATTTACTGTGAATATTCACTTTTATTACATTACAATTTTTATAGTTTGTTGGTGTAGGGTTTGTATACTGAATTTAGCTCTGCGATATAAAACTCTGAAATTTGAAGCGTGGTAGAGTTAAATTAATCAAACTTACACGTTTTCCTGGGCTAAAAGCTTTTCCCCACCATGTCTTATTACCCACCTGGGCTATGTGCGTTTTAATCACGCTGATGACTTAAGGAGTAGGAAGGTAGAAGTTGGATAAAACTTTGCAAAACCTAGATGGAATTTAGGCTCAATCTTATCCTCGCAAATGAACCAAAGCAAACGAGAATGACGCTTTAGGCTGCGTGTCCTTCAGTGTGGGCAACAGAAAAAATAGATATACAGTCAACTCTGGTTTTAGTGAACTCGATTGCAGTGAACATTCGGTTACAGTGAACTTAATTCATTGGTCCCAACATTTCAATGTGTGTTAAAAATTCGTTTATAATGAACCCCCAACTTAGGTTTTAGTGAAACAGAAAAATTTAAACTTTCAATAAAAAATGTAATTCTAACTTATTATTATTATTATTATTATTATTATTAATAATAATAATAATAATAATAATAATTTAGCACCGCGTCTTACTACCCGTTCGGGTTATACGCTTAAGTACTAATTACGCTAATGGATTAGGAATTGGGAAGGTTGAATTTAAAGGAAGTGAACCCGCATTTGCGTGGAAAACCATTTAGGAAAAATCACCCCCAGTTCACCCGACCGAGATTCGAAACCTTGGTCTCCCCGTCCTCGGCAGTCAAGCTCAACACGACTAGCTCGTTAGCCAACTACGCCACCGAGGCGGGTAACTTCATAATTCTTTAAAAACATAACTTTTTGGTTGTTTAAACTTGAAGACACCGATTCTCTACCTGAATTTTTGTTTAGGTAGTACAAAGTTTTTCTGAAATTACTGAATGTGGAGGGGGACGGGGGGAGGGCTGAGTTTAAACAGTCACTGTACTCATTGAGCTGGCTTAAGTTTTAATACTTTTATCTGTGGCAAGTAAAAAAAGACAGTCTTCTGAGTTGTATTAATACGACAGGAGCTACAAGACAGTGAATTACAGTCCATGGCCATTTAGTAACTGTTTTCACTAATCCTTTTCTTCGAGAGGTTATATGAAACTAAAAAATTTAGACTTCTCTACTCAGTTTAGTTTTTTGAGCGCATGAATATTGTGGAATCAAGAGTGGAAAAAGCACAGACTCTATAGAGAAGGCTCTGGAAAAAATATTAACTAAAACAGTATACAGTAAACAACAGAATATAAACGACTTTTTAAAATTAATTAATAGATTTCAATAAAGAGCGATTTTATTTGAACTTATTATTTGTTTGTCGCTAATCCAATACTTTCAGATTAAAAAAAATTGTTTTTAGTGAACTTCAGACAAAGTGAACACAATATCTGAGTCCGTAGCGGTTCATTATAACCAGAGTTGACTATAATTTCTGAGCATAAATGGTTTTGTTTTCTGCAATATTCTCTTGGAAATATAAATATAAGTCCGATCGAAATAGTTTTTATTTAGTTTCAAAATGTATATTTTTATCTACTTTCCTAAATATGTTAAAGATAGTTAGCTAATTCCATTTCCCCCACCTTCTGATGAAGACACTACGATACGACGTCTGGTTAGAGCTGTGTTACTCTAAGCTACGCTTTATCCGCGGCGTGAGACTCATTCTCACGAAATTGTGGTTTCAGCCCACATTTTCTTCGCGTTTCTGAAATTGTACCAACCTTTAAGGCCGTGGAAAAGTTCTCGGACTGTAAAATAAATACGGAGTTTGGGAACAACAACAAACTTTTTTTTAAAGGTTATGAGCGAGTTAGTTGATATTTTATTGATGTTAAAAAACGAACTGAAGTAAATACTGTAAAACGATATCAGTTTCCTTCATAACTCAAGTACACACAAGTTGAAAACTTAATTAAGTCAAACAAAAATTCAAGTGGCTTAACAGAAAACAATATAAGTTCAACATGAGATTGGGCTTGCAGATCATTTCGCTGTTTCTTACATGTTTTTTTGGGGTGGGGGGGAGGAGGATGAAAAAGAAGAATGATTAATTAGTTTTGAACACATGTTTGGTAAATGTTTTATACTATCCCCAATATACCTTATTTATATGTTTGTTAATATAATAATTTCATTTATCTTAAACGATTTGGAAACAGTTTTACTCTGAGTATATTTAAGACAAGAAATCTCTAGCTTTTACTTCATACATGCTTTCAATTTCGAGAAAGTCTTATTTTAGGGTACCGTTTATGTTTGTGCTTTTGTAGAGCCTAAATGTTTTCATTCTATCTACAACTTTTGTAGTTGTTATAATTTCCCTATATGTCTTCATATATCATTTCTCATTTTAGAGAATGACTATGGACATACAAAAATACATCACCTACAAATTCTATTCCCTCAATAATATCTTAAATGTTTTTGATTAACTATCACTACCCGCTTCAGTGGCCGCATTGTTTAAGGCGCTACTCTCGCGAAATAGAATAGATTGCCGAAGATGGGGAGAACAGGTTTCGATTCTCGTCGGATGTATTGAGAGTTTTTTCCTAAATTGTTTTCCACTTTATTTTCATGGAAATGCGGGTACACTTCCTCTTAATTCAACCTTCCTAATCATTAACACATTAGTGTAGTTAGTAGCCTACTTAGGCGTATAACCCGAATGGGTGTTAAGACGTGGTGCTAAAATAATATGTGATTCATTTATAGAGGTTTAGATAAAAGGTCAGTTTACTGGTCGAATATACAAAAATATATAAAACACAAACACAATAACAAGATGGCGTTCAGATTGTTTTATATCTTAAAACGCGCTTTTATCCAACAATAAAATAAATCTAACCTGACTTCCATGCTTCTCAAATATGAACAGATAGATACAGTATTTAAGGAAACTGTAACTAAATCAAGAAAAGTCGCATCGCTCCTGCTAAATGTCAAATTTGTATAGTGACTGTGAAGGCTGGGACTCGAATCCCGACCTGGTATACTGATAACCATATTTCTTAAATTATTTTCCACTCACCCTCCACGAAAATGTGACTACACTTCTTCTAAATTCAATATTAATCAGCTTTACCTCATTAGTAAGATTAAAATGCTTATAGCCTGGTTGATGTAAACAACTAAAGATAAACGTATTTTTAAAAACTGAATGGTTTTAATTAAAGTTGTCTCATTTAAACACTGCATGGTACAAAGGAATAGTGCACGAATATAATATACCTAACTATAGGGCTACGCGGGACTCGCGGTCGGTGGGATTTGCGTCCGCCAAAAATAAAGTCGTGGGATTTGTGTCCACTACATTCCAGTTTATAAAACTAAGCATGTTTCAAAACTGACTATATTTTGGAAGGTTATTTCTATCTGGGACCTGAGTTTGGATCGTGACAATGCACTAACATTCCAAATGCCTCATTATGACGCTTTCTTTCCCACTAACATAATCTAACCAAACCTAACCTAAACTAAGCTAACTAACCCAACCTCAACCTTAGAGTTTGACATTATAATCTTTTATAGCGGAAAATCCAAGAGCTTTGCCTCAAGAGAGAGTAAAAGGAAGGCAAGGACATTCAAGCCAGTGGCGCGTCACTTTTAGATAAACAATCCCCTCTGTTTACATATAAACAATATGCAGGAATGCGGTCGCAAATCCCACTACTGTATAGTATTACAGCTGATCGCAAATTCCACGGACGCATGTCCCACGTTACCAAATATATCACTAATATTTTAATACATATTTTATCTATAAAAATTCTCAATGTTATAGTGCATAAAGGTTTTTTCTCTATTTTTATTAATATTTGTCATCAATGTTTTTGTAATGTGCATTAGATTCCTTTGCTAAAAATTTGGCTTAAACTAACCTATCTCTGCTATCCCCTTAAAACTATTCGCTGCTTTCGGCGTGGAAAGTTGCCTTGTGACGCTCGTTATTAGGGGGTTTGTCGACCACAGGACTACTGAACAGGTGAAAGAGGCCTAGATTAAGACTTTTATCTGACTTGAGCCACGTCGATCTGGTTGAAGGTTCTTACGTTTAGGCTAGCTAGCATTCCCTCATTACTTCACCCAGGGTTAATGATCCTTATCAAGCTGCTGCTATTCTCCATGGTCTGTTCGAAGATCTACCTTTATTGAAAGAGAGTCCTGAAGAATTTGAGGTCTAGGTATGTTTTTGGAGGCCCTCCGAAGGGCAGTTTAGTGAGGCCCTCCAAAGGGCAGTTTATATAGGCCCACCTAAGGGTAGTCTAGTGAGTCCTTTCAAAGGGCCGTTCATTGAGGCCTTCCGAAGTGCTGTTTCTAGAGGACCTCCAAAGGCCCGCTGTTAGAAGGAACAAAGACTAGACTTGTAGGTTGGAATATTAAGGTCCAAGACTTTTTGATTAATCCTTGTTGAAATTGAATGGTTGCATGACTATCTCAATAACTTCTATGATATTACTATTTCTGTATTGCTAGAAATATATTCATCAGTCTTCCACTTACTAGTGATATCTGGGGTAAAATTGATAATTAGGACTGGGAACCTTTATCTGTTAGTTTGAATCAATTTACTAAGCAGAATAAACATGTCTTAAAATTCATTAATATAAGGAATACGGTCGCTGGTAATATAGTAACTAAAGTTTCCCAAAAATTGTTAAGAACATCAGTCTATTTCTATTTTGAATTACATTTTTGGGCCTAGCCATAAATGTACCATGTTTGAATTATATATTAAAAAAAATACATTAAATTAACAATGCATAGTTTGGCTATTATATTTTTCCTAGAATTGAATTAAGACAAACATTTTTAGTGCATTTTAAATTAATTTGTTGAAAGCATATTATTTAACGCATATTTTATATATATGGTATAGAGGTGATTAAGGTAGATTTTATACTTCGTTTACCCTGAAAGATAGCATTCTCACCTTGACTGACTACATTATGGCCCTATCTCATAAGCTATACCATAGTGGAACATTGAAAGGTAAGCTTGCTTACCTCTCAGGGTAAATGAATGTTACCTCCATTGCGTGAGGAGTAGGAACCTATTTATGGAAAAACATTCTTGTTACATCTGGCCGGGTTTTAAACCAAGACCTCTTCTTCAATAGAAAAGCCTAATTAGAAGAGATTGATATATTTGTCTGTGTGCCTACTGATAGCGGTGGGTTATTGTAAATACGTTAAAATTCTATGCTGAATTTTTAATAACATATTACACATTGGTCTTACTACCCTCGTGTTGTGTATACGCGTATGTACTAATTACGCCAGTGTGTTAGGGATGAGGAAGGTTGAATGTAGGGGAAAAGTACCTGCATTTGCGTGGGAAAGAGTGGAAAAACATTTAGGAAAAATCTGTCTCCGAACACCCGATTGTGATTCGAACCCCGTTTATTGAGAGAGAGAGACTTAACGCCTTAGACCACTCGGCCACCAAAGTGGGTTTAAGTATATTAATATTTTGTAGTATAGATTGATTACAAAAATAAAACCAGGATATTGGAGTGCTATTCGGACAGAAAGAAATACGCCCTTCTATATGATGGACCAGTAGAGTGGTCGCTTCTGGTCGGATGACGGATGGTGGGTTAGAGTAGACGCCCTTCTTGGCGCGGTCGATGCACGCTGGCTAGTTAAGACCTTCCAAACTTGATCCATCTTCCTTTCACTTCCTTTCTCTCTCTGTTCCTTTTACTAATTTATTGTAACTCTTTCTCTCGCTTTCTGTGGATTACGGTGCAAATAACCCTCATTACGCTGAGACGTGGTAAAGTTGTACAATTATTCTACCTCGTCGACGAGAAAGGTACTACCGTATCCTTTTTTGTTTTATCTGTGGGGGATGGATCCCCGGAAAATCCCACTTGAAAGATTTGATTGCAATCCTTTGAAACACGAGGAAGTTACTTTCCTTTAACTTTTTTTTTAAAAGAGTTACGTAAAACTTCTGAGTAAGGCATTTTTTTTTAGATTAACCTTTTATTCGCACGAGGTTGGTTTTGATGGAATCGTTTTGAGTTTAATTTTGTATTGTTAACATTTTATGACTATTTCAAATAGAAGAGATTTTTTGAGCAGTTAGAATGCATACTTCAAAATTAATCAAATTTAAAGCTTTTGGGAAGTATAAACCATCATGGCAATGAAATGCGAAGGATCTTGGCGTAACATCAAGAACAATAACATTAATCAAGCATTATTTTGTTCGCAGTATAATAAATAATAAAATTATTGCATTACCTTCGTGGCAGTGAGTAGATTTAAACCTAACTTTCTCTGCTAGTTGGACATTAGAAAGGTTCGCTGTGGGGTTTTAAGGAAGTAGTTCATGGTATTATAACTATATTTATTTAATTCTTATAAAGTGAGTTTTTGTATAGGGCCTAGACACAATACAAAAGGTGATTTTTACGTAATTTTGAAAGGCCCTAAAAAGTTTTGGGGTGTATTTTAAAAATTATTTCATGACACTAAGTCCGACACTTAAGCTTAGTTGATAGCGTGTATGTCTACTTAACTAAGGGTCCCAAGTTCGATTCATGGCATGGTAGAAAAATTATCATTGGTGAAATGTGGGTTTAACCTTTCACATTGATGAATTAATAATGGCCTGGATGTTGTGTCTGTTGTAGATTTAAGTTGGTTTATAAGTAGTGTATTGATAAGATTAGTCGGTCCAGAAAGTGCATGTTAAATACATCAACTAAATTAAAACGAAATTTACGACACCAAAAAAAATTTGTTTTTATTTTCAAAATAGTATTTAGCCTGTTTCTTTAGAATTTTACATTAAAAAAAATCAAAATCACATGTTAAAACTCTAAAGCGTTTTACAGATTCTTAAAAAATTAAGTCTGTACTAATTGATCGGAAGTTAATGTACTGTACGTGCGAACAGATTGAGCTCAGAATCAATAGCCAAAGCTATTATTTATGCTTTTAGTGAGGATTACTCCATCTAGATATCATATTCTGATAATTGAAAAATGACACCTGGACACGGGAATCGAACCCAGAACCTTTGGCTTAGTACACCAATGCTCTCTAGATATATATATGATATCTAGATGGAGTAATCCTCACTAAAAACATAAATAATAGCTTTGGCTATTGATTTTTAATATGCAATCCCGTACAACTATAATAATTGTACAAATGGCTGCAATAAGCCAACTACCGAGTCGCAGATGGCTGCGTTATCTGATAGCTCGTGATATTAATATAATCACATACTTGTAGCTGACGATTTCCGCACGTCCATCATAGGCTCTGCCTTAAAATATGAGTGAGGAATGACCCTGCCCACGGGACGAATCCTGGATAGCTCAGTGGTTAGAGCATTGGTGTACAAAGCCAAAGGTCCTGGGTTCGATTCCCGTATCCCGGTGTCATTTTTCAATTTCTAGAATAAGATTGAGTGCACTTTTCCTTTTTATTTTATTGACTACCTCCTTAACCTCTCAAAAAGAGGGGAGGATAATTGGTTGGTGATGCCTCTAAAAGCAAAAGTATCCGAAAAGAGAGTGATTAGTTTGCAACTCATTAGTGGCGTTGTTATGAGGTAAGCAGAACCATGACCGTTAAAACAAACACTCCCCTTTATAAGTTAAAAACTTGTGAATCTTGTCATGACAAAATTATTTGGTGTAATGCATCTAGTCTACATTTTAGTTTAAAAAATAAATAATTTCCCACTCCAAAGAATATTATCCTATATTCACCACTTCTCCTCTTTAGTTTTTATATTGTCAACCTAGGTGGTCTTGGGGTAAAGTGGACCCGGTGTTTGTGGGTTCACACCCAGTCAGGGTTGACGGATTTTATTTGAGTGATAAAAATCCTTAGCACAACATCTTTCTGAGGGAAAAGTAAAGCAGTATGTCCCATACCAATTGTGGCATGTAAAATAACCCTGGAAGGTATGTGAAAATATCTTTCCCGGCAAAATTGGTGGGCTCTCTCTCATTCTGTGTCTCGCTCATTATGTCTCTCACTCGTTCTGTCTCTCACTCGTTATGTCTCTCACTCGTTCTGTCTCTCCCTCGTTGTGTGTCAGTTCAGAAAGTGCACGTTAAATACCTCAAATAAATGAAAACGAAAAATATATTATATCAGCAGTTAAGACAAAATATCCAAAGATTTCGAATACATTCTTTAGATTAAAAATTGCATTCGAAGTTGGTATATATGAGGATACTAACTATTGATATTTCAACCCCCTTTGAACGTCAATTCTTGTAAAATTATATCACAAAAAATAAAAGAATAAAAGGATTGTTTATGGGTCACCGAGCCCTTATTTATTTTTGATGTATTTATCATTTATTTTAGCTGATTTGAATTCTTGGAAGAAAACTAGCAAGAACACAGGAAATAAGCTTTTATTAAATAGCCACATTAAAATAAATAAATTAAGTAGCTACTACGACCATTTTCTATGATTTAGATGACACCGTTCTACCTAAAAGATTGATAGAAATATTAATACAAATTGAAATATACAACTAGACAAGTAAATTGAATCCGGGTGGTTTTGGCTGTAATTTTAATGTTAAGCTCAAGTAACTGATAATTCCATACATCCAAATTAGAATCGTGCCTTAAACTATGAGTGAAAAATGACCATGAACCCAGGACTACTCCTGGATAGCTCAGAGGTAGAAGGTTGTTACATTGAGCCAAGTGTTCCTGGTTCGATTCTTGTGCCTATGTACAATTTTTCAACTATTTTAAATACATTGAACTATGTAAACTTATCAAAGGACACTTCTGTACCGACTTCGATTTTCATTTTGTCTATTTTCCTTGTAATACAAATGTAATTATTTATTTATAATTTTAAAAAACTATAGAACTAAATAGCATGGTCTAAGGCGTCATTTTCGTAGTGGACTGGACTGCCAAGGATGGGGAGATCAAGGTTCTAGTCCCTGTCGGGTCTACTAAGGGCTGTTTTTTTATAAATGGTTTTCCACTCTCCTTCCACGAAAATGCGAGTAAATTACCTCTAAAGTGTTTTCTTCCTCATCCCTACCCCATTAGAGTAATTATCATAAATGTGTATAACCTGAACAGGTAGCGAGACGCGGGGATTAAAAAAAAAGGTAATATTGAGTATATTTAGTAGATAATGTAGGCCTAATAGTAATAATTATTAATAATAATATCTTCTCTACTTATATGAAAATCTTTTACAAAAGATGTTTGATGCACAGCATGACTACTCATTGTCATTGCGCTGCTCTGAGCAATTATTTTTCATGATTTGGAAGTAGAGCACACACAAACAAATTAAGTTCATATTAGTGTCATTTTTACTTTCTCTCGACACCTTGGAGAGAAAGTATTGTGATCTTCAAAAAAATTGAATTCAAAATTTTGATAAATGTCCCCTGAAACCAAAAAAGTGGTTTTCGCAATGCCGTCTGTCTGTGTCTACCTCGGGCTAGAGCCGAAACTATTATACCGATTGGGCTAAAACCTTGTATCTGGGGTTTTCATAAGGTCCCCCCCAAGGGGTTTTTGGAATTAGATATCTAAACCTAAGTTTAAGGTTAGTTTACTGAAGGGCAAAAAGAGGAAAAAATAGTTTTTCTCAAAATTAGCTTTAACGATTTTGATTAAATTATATATATATATATATAATTTTGATTAAATTATATATATATATATATATATATATATATATATTGTTTATCATAATAAAAAAGATGGCAATTCTCATTTTTTCATGAAAATGACTTTGAGGGTACTCTATATGGTGTAAATTTTCCAATTTTCCAATTTTTATAATTACTTCGCAACTATTTGAGATACGTGATGATAAATTATCATTGTAAAATTGTAATACTATTAAAGATAAATATTTTTTATAAATCAATAATTTATTAGCTATAAGCAAATATAGATACTTTTTAATTCAGGTCTTTGAAAAGGATTTTGATTCTTTTGCTCTTTGGCGGACAAAGATGTTTCTCTTGTCAATTTTTCTGTAACAGTGTTCCTAGTTCTAAATGTCATAGAGTATGTAACAGTGTATATTATTTCATTTATGATCTTTGGTGTAGTGTTTCTACAACAATGTATAGACCTGTTATTTCACTTCACAAATACTACAAATTTTAGTAAATATCTATTTTAAGATAAAAGCGACAGAAATTCTGTGCGGTGCACCGTACCATTTATTTCATTTTTATATGGCTAGGACCCATTAAAAGGATCAAAAGCTGATCCATTATAATCCCACATTATACTGTGGTGCTTTTGAACTAAATTTGGAATATAAGACTACAAAATGTATTTAGTTTGATAGCATTTATTTCAACTATTTTTTTCATCTCAACGTTGAATTTGTCAAATAAAATTCATCCTTTTCATTATTATTTTAACACAAATATAATACCCCGAACATGATTTTAAATATATTATCACAAATCAACATTTATAATTTCACTGAAAATTGTGTACACCCATCTTGTGTTCGACGAATTGTTAATCCACGAAGAACAAAATATTTATATAAATAAAATATACAGTGAGTTCATATCGCTATCATGGACTGAAAAGAATTTGTTTTTCCACATCACAAGATCATATAGCTACTAATACGTAGGAGCTATCTATATTTTCTTTCTATTAATTTTTAGCTCCACATATTTTATTTTTACACACAGAAAACAGTTGTTTGTATTTAGCAAAGTAATTAAATAGACAGTCTTTTCTCTGTCCTTGTTTATTTTAGTTAACCTTAGCTGTTTTAGGAATTTAAATATATAGAACAATTTAAAACTAATAGTTGATTAAAAGAAACCCAGAACAACATTGATTAATTTGAAACGATATTAAAGTTCTACAAATCTTACATTAGTTTTAACCATCAAATTTTTTTGTTTGACCTCAAAGAATAAATGAAAGTAAATTGGTTTGAGAATCTGAATTTTGACTCGGTTATTGCACAGCACCTTATGACACATTTACACCTCCAAGACGCTTCACTTCCCGAAATTTTCATTATTAGCTATACTACTGACCCAAAATTGTTCACGTAAAAAAAAACTCCACACACACACACGTGAGAATCATAGTAGTTCTAGCGTTTCAACCACCACCTCGAACGTTAACCAGTGATCATTATAGGCTACCCCTCAAAGAGTTGTCTCGTCTGTCCAGGAAGAGAATATGTCCGGTCTAAGCTCTGTACAGGTCCCGAATGACGGTTCAGGAGCCGATGAGCGTGACGATGATGCTGAAGACAAACACGCCGACAGGATACTGTAGTCTGAGCTGGCCGCCATGCTGCATGGCCGCGGGATGTTCGCCTGCAACACAATAACCGTTGTCCTTCAGTTGACACTTTACTCACGTGATTAGATAAACCAAACTCATCAACATCATGGCTTCTGGGCCTAGGGAACTCGCTATTCAAACCACTTGCCTTTATGTGTGTGTGTGTGTGTGTGTGTGTGTGTATAAGTATGGATACTCTCCCTTGAATATAAAGTTCAAAACAAAACAGTGCTAGTTGATTATTTTACCACAGTAAATATTGTAAAATATACTAAGGGCCGGTCTTATGACTACGGGCTAAATATTGCTATCGGGAGGTTAAAGTTAGCTACCGGCTAAAGGTTATCAGCCACTTTAATATTTTACGCGTATTATGAACTGAATTTATCTGCCGGATAGCTATCTGTAGGATAAATATATTTTTTTATGTAGAAAATGCAAGGTTGGTACTGTTTTTACTGGTGCGCGCATGCGTATAAGCCCAGACGCTACCACTTCAACCTAGCGAGTGGCGAGAACGCTCAACATTTGTTAAATAATGACGGCTAAACGAGTGCGAGTAAAGAGATGGTGTCACGTGGGCGCAGAATCTAAGATGTCGTGCAAGTACTAATTTCGGTGTCTGCCAAAATGAGGTCAATAGTTGGGTACAACGTTTACACAATTTCATTTATTGTACTCAGATTTTGATAATTTGTTCTTATATAAATATAACTCTACAAATAGCTTGTCAGTTTATAAGTGTGAATTAAATGTTCTAACTTTATATAGTTAGAGCCCGGGCCTAAGCTTACTAAACACGTGGACCAAGATTTTAATCTAAAAATAGATTCTGATAGGGGAAACCTCATTAAAAACAACGCGTCACTATGGCAAAAACCATTTTAACTTTCAGATAAAAGTTATCAGGTATTTAAACCTCCTGATAAAAATGTGATAGATAAATACATTTCATCTGGCAGATAAATGCTATCTTGTAGTCACATGACGCAATTTTAACTTATCCACCAGATATAAATATTTATCTACCAGATTAATATTTATCCAGGAGTAATAAGACCGGCCCTAAAAGAGTTATCCATGAGCCAAGTTACGTTGTTAATAGGAGGGGAGCTCTAATGTCCACATTGTGCCACATAATGCCACATGGTGCCACATGGTGGGAGAGTCAGTACATCACAGTGTTGCGTGACACAGATATTATACTTAAATTATAATGCTGAAAAAATAATATTATTGTTCGTAAAAAATAATAATAAAGTATTGTTATAACATTTTTTGAAATAATTTATATTTAGGATTTAAAATTGATTTTGAGAAGTATTAATTAAATCCGAGTCCCTCTTTTAGTGTCCCAAAAGTTTTGCTACGAAAATAATAACATTCACTCTTGATTTGAAAAGTTAAGTAACACATAAAATAGAAGTAGGATAATTATTGTTGCGCTTTTATTTTTATTTATTTTTCATGGACGCGTCTCTTCCTTTTCTTTAATTTTAAGAATCATCCTGGAAAGAATTAATTAAAACAAACACATTGATATACACAACTAGCGCGCTATTCATAAACACAAATTATTATGGTTTAACAATATATAAATTACAGACAGGACCCTTGTAAAATAAAATTAGATTGGTTGATTTACCCAGATGTTTATTATGATACACAGCAAGAACTTAACTTAAATGATTTTATTATCACCGTGTCTTACTACCTGTTCAGGTTGTATGCATGTTTGATAACTACTCAAATGGGGTAGGGAAGCATTTTAGAGGTAATCTACCCACGTTTTCTTAGTAGAGTGGGAAACCATTTAGGAAAAACCACCCTCAGTAGACCAGACAGAGATTTGAGCCCCCATCTCCCAATCATCAGCAGGCCAGTTTAACAAGAGAGTGAGTGATGCACTATACCGTTTGGGCATTGAACAGTTTATGAAAGTTTATGGATGCAATATAATGTTAAGAGGACGTCACCGGGTTGGACGTGCCACTGACGCTATTTTTTTTAATGACACTGTTATAACGATTTAATATACCGTATTGGTGGTTACATGGACTAAGGTGTAAATCTCAAATGAATTTAAAGTTACTTCTTAACAACTACTATAACTGTATTTTAACACACTTAAGCTTATTTGCGCCGACGATTGTTCAAGTGAGGTTTGCACTGTAGTTATTCGTGTAAAAGTCTTTATATTTCCTAAAATCCTAAATTTTCAATTTAAACGAATAAATACAGGTATACTGCGTTCATTTTATACTATTCAATTTTAAAATTATTCAAGTTAAATTATGCAATAACACATCTTTGATTCATATTGGGCTGCAATTTATGATAAGGAAATACTTTGCAGGGTGAAGGATCTCCATTAGTGGGCTGCAAGTGGTCTGCACGGTGTGTGGGCGGATTAGGGAAAATTGCACGCGGGAAAACTGCGTTTTCCCAGAAAAAAGGGGAAAATTGCGCCCTCCTATCAATCATCACACCATTAGGTGGGAAAACTGGGCCCAACACAGTTTTACACACTTACAAAACAAGTACGCCCGATGACCTAACTGTTTGAAGAGTCTAGCCTAGATTCAAAAAATGGAGTAAATGGTAGTCAATAATTAGTTTGGTAACTTCAATTTATACGTTCACATCAAATGTTTACAGATACACATTAATTTTTATTTAATTGAAAAAACTAACCTAACCTAACCTAACCTAACCAGCAGGCAAATAGACAGGTGCGATGAATCGATATACTTTGACCTCCTCAAGACCTTATGATGTGCGATGAGTTGAATTACCTACCCTCCTAAACAAAAGGATGCGATGAACTGATCTACGCCGGTGAAAATTGTAAGGTCGTGAGGAAAGTGAGAAAAGTACGCCCACACTACCTTGTTAAAATTATTTAGGTGAGACAGGCAAGGTCGTGTGGGCGCACTCTTCCCACCTATTAGTGTGATGATTCATGTGAGGGTGTAGTTTTCCCTTTTTTCTGGGAAGGCGTAGTTTTCCCGGGCACAATTTTCCTGACACCGTGTGGGCCGGTCTGCATTGCTAAATCTTCCAAATGTGTGTATATATGTATTTGTATGTGTATGTGTAAAACTAAATACCTAAACATGTGTGTCAGTAGTTTAAGGTCAAGGTAATAGCTGGTTGAAAAAGGAGTACAAGAAAATAAATAAATAAAACTATTGACATTAATAAACCTGCTTTAAATATGATTACCGAGATATTGATGATTGAAAAAGCTAAAGGTATGATTTGAGTGCAGTGCTATATACAAATGTAAAGGCCGGAAAGTTCAAAAGAAAGCACTCAAGTTCTTAATAATTACTATGCATAGAAGAAACGCGAGAAAGTTCACTATCTAATAAGTTTTTAATTACTAAGGCTATAGGGAATAAGAATCAAATTAACAAAGATGGACATAATAATTATTTGTAGATTACATTGGCGAGATCACTTAATTCTTCATTAAGTGCTTCGTTACATCATTTTTAATAATACAATAAAAAAACACTACGCTAAAAAAATTAATAAGGTTCATGATACTATACAAACAGGAAACACAAAACAAAGCAACCACTCGGACATAATTAAAGTGGTCGATAAAATAAGATCATATTAAAATGAAATCAGAAATTATCTAAATTTGGTCATTGATTAATATGTAGTGATAGCCATAACTTTGATATCAACGTAGTATGGTTATAATAAATAACATGTTCAAGAGTTAGATTTACTCTTTTGATTCATGTTTTTTTCATAATCATAAACCTTGGAACGTCGAATTGATACTCCATTTCTGATTCACGACAGTCCTACAAATCAAATAAATAGTTTTACACAATGCATATGGAGCGCGCTGAAATAATAGCTTTTATTATATTGTTTTAAAATATTCCTTTGTTAATCTTAAGAAGGATTTGGGCTTTTTCTTCAGAAATAATTTTTTAGATACAACAACTCGGAAGTTGGTTCATGGTTATTAAAAGATAGTTTATAAACTTTATTTAAAACAAGTAATAATTCTAACATTTTATGTTAATTATTTAAAATGGATGTGACATTACGTTCGAAAGCAGTTAAATAACGTTGCTGTGAGGGAAACTTCTGTAAGTGACGATTTTTAAAATTTCAACTTTAAATTCATTTTTATAAATTAGTTAATTAAGAGAATAAAATCATGTGATCCAAAGAAACATTTTCCGCCCATCAAAATTGAATAATTATTTTTGTCAAACCTTCGGGAATTCGTTAAAACCGGTATTATCATTTGAATATCCTATTGACACAATTGACTGGAAAATTAAATCCAAATTTATGTAAGCCTTCGTTGACATTTATAAACCGACGGTACATCTGCAGTGTTTTGGTTCACAACTGGGGTATTTAATCATGAATGTGTCCGGCGCTGAGTTTCGCGTCATTTAATACTCAATGAAGGACGTTTCAGTTGAAACCCACCACTAGTTTGTAATTTATTAATGAGTAGAAAGGGGTTTGTTTGCGATCGCGTGGGTTTAGATAGGTCAGTGTATAAAGATGGGTATTTTATTTTACACAATAGGTCTAATTCAATTTAAAAATATTTCGTTAAACATATTCACTTAAACTACTATATACTAATCTAAGAACGCAAATAAATTTTTCTCGTATTAAATTTGAAGATAACATTAAGTTATATATTTGGACTTAGCGGTACGTTACAATTAATTTCACAAAACCCATATTTTTTATGATGGTTTTTTCTTTAAATATATTAATGTAATGCCCTCAACTTAGTGTTCATTAGTTTCAACTTATGTTATATCTGGAATGACAGTAATCGTAAGCTGGAAGCTTGGGAGAGGTATACAGTGAAAATAAGCTGAGATCTAAACCGACCAAACCTCACGGAACCACGTACATACGGAGTTCTGCATGTTTAGCATAACCAGCCCTGAGAAGTGCACCCGTGACACTTTGGCCCATGTGATACACCAAGGAGCTGCCCTTGGGTTAGTCCAACTTGTAATGAGCAGTGGGAAACCCAAGATGGCACCAGAGGCCTCAAGGCAGTCGTTCTCATGCCCGAAACGCATATAGGCGCATAACTAAAGCTAGGGTTACACCTGAGAGAACACAAGAAAACCAAACGTTCACATGCGTTCGGTGACATTCACATATGCTCGCGATTGGCACTGAACAAGATAGAACAAGTGATAACAGCACCGAATCGGACACCGTTCGCTATTGATCAGTCATTTCGCAGGGTGGATGAGATTGTTTATGCCACTAGGGTTAAAAGAGTTTGAAACATGGCAAAAAGGGTAGGGAATATGACGAAGAAGTTGAGTTGGCGAGAACACAAGCGAAAGATCAGTAGTGAACACGACATTCGTTTCAGTATGACAGAGACAGAGAACGCCACCGAACAACCTTCGGTAGGCTTCGCACGTGTTCACTAGACGCAAATTCGAGCTCGCCTGTGCTCCGATTATTGTCGGTTTTTAAGCGAATCATCAAAGAATATTATAGTTCGCATTTGCTCTGTTTTCTTTTGGTGTGACTGGGTAAAACACAAACTGGTTGAGTTCAGTGTAGTGCAGTTTCCGTACTGTGTATGGCGTTTTAATTCAGTTCATAATAGAGTGGACTAATGGAAAGTCATTACGACAAAGGTTATGGAATAGTCCCAATCCACGATCAAGTTGTAACTGTTGTAGTAGCATATTTCCTCCATGTGTTTAGCGCATCCACAAAAATTCACCACCCAAATTTGACGATCTCTAAGCCTCCATAGCCAGCGCACGCTCCACCAGGCAAAGCCACGCCAATTCAACTTCTTCGTCATCTGCCCTACTCCTTTTTGCCGTGTTCCAAACTCGTTTAACCACACTGGTATAAACTAATCATAGCAGACCTGCGAACTCACTGACCAATAACGAAAGGCGTAATATTCGGCGCTGTTCTCACTTGTTATATTTAGTGCAACCGCACTTGCTCAGTGATCGCGAGCATATGCTAATGTTACCGAACACATATGAACGTTCGGTTCACTTGTGTCCTATCGGATGTAACCCTAGCTTTAGGAGGAGGATGAGAGATCGTCAAATTTGGGGAAGTGAATTTTTGTGGATACGCGAAACACATGGAGGAAATATGCTAATACAACAGTTACAACTTGATCGTGGATTGGGACTATTCCATAACTTCTGTCGTATTGCCATTTCATTAGTCCACTACATTATGAACCGGGCTTGGCATCAGACGAGCAGATACCGGCTCGGCTCGCCACTAGCTCGCTATTGACTCGTACGTGGGATTTTGTCAGTCACTATGTCGGCTTCCCTATCCAAATCGTTCATGAGCCCTGAGTTTTTGACAAAGTTTTTAGAGGAATACCATCAAATGCCAGCTCTGAGGCAAATTCGTAGCACAGATTATTCTAATATTGGAAAGTTTCTTGAGGCTTAGGATTCACTCGTGCAGTTCACGCGGGAGAAATTCCCTAATGCTGACTTGGAGTTTGTTAAAAACAATCTGTTTCATTGTAGCAACCAGTTCTTAACCCACATTCTCCTCTTTATTTTTAGTTCTCACGAACATTTGTCTAAAATGATCACCGCTGATGCAACTTGCCTCGACAAACTCTTTGTAGATTCTGAAATTTTTGATCAAAGTTGGGAGTCCATTCGTGCTAGCAGTAAAACGTGTGTGGTGAGTCCAGATCAAGAGTAAAGCTCGCCGAGCCGGACTCGCGAGTCAGACTTAACTTAAGGTGCTGACGATACAGGATGAGTTTATGGTTAAAATCATCCCGGGGAATGAACCGTGGGCCTCAGGAGGAGATACACCCATCTCACATGTCACTGAAATGGGCTCTCTTTCTCTCGGACTATCGACTCCAATTCATTGCACACCCTGGTATTTCATGTATATTGATTCTATCTACAATAAACTTGCATTTAATTGTCTAAATCAGTTGACTACTTAATAAACCCCGTGACCAGCGCTCTCATGCCATGTCCCAGCAATCCTGATAGTTACACTAAACCCTGGGACCAGCGCTCTCATGCCATGTCCCAGCAATCCTGATAGTTACACTAAACCCTGGGACCACCGCCCTCCTGCCATATCCCAGCAATCTTGATAGTTACACTAAACCCTGGACCACCGCCCTCCTGCCATATCCCAGCAATCCTGATAGTTACACTAAACCCTGGGACCACCATCCTCCTGCCATATCCCAGCAATCTTGATAGTTACACTAAACCCTGGGACCACCGCCCTCCTGCCATATCCCAGCAATCCTGATAGTTACACTAAACCCTGGTAACACCGCCCTCCTGCCATATCCCAGCAATCCTGATAGTTACACTAAACCCTGGTAACACCGCCCTCCTGCCATATCCCAGCAATCCTGATAGTTACACTAAACCCTGGTACCACTGCCCTCCTGCCATATCCCAGCAATCTTGATAATTTCACTAAACCCTGGGACCACCGCCCTCCTGCCATATCCCAGCAATCTTGATAGTTACACTAAACCCTGGGACCACCGCCCTCCTGCCATATCCCAGCAATCCTGATAGTTTCACTAAACCCTGGGACCACCGCCCTCCTGCCATATCCCAGCAATCTTGATAGTTTCACTAAACCCTGGGACCACCGCCCTCCTGCCATATCCCAGCAATCTTGATAGTTACACTAAACCCTGGTACCACTGCCCTCCTGCCATATCCCAGCAATCTTGATAGTTACACTAAACCCTGGGACCACCGCCCTCCTGCCATATCCCAGCAATCTTGATAGTTTCACTAAACCCTGGGACACCGCCCTCCTGCCATATCCCAGCAATCCTGATAGTTTCACTAAACCCTGGTACCACTGCCCTCCTGCCATATCCCAGCAATCTTGATAGTTTCACTAAACCCTGGGACCACCGCCCTCCTGCCATATCCCAGCAATCTTGATAGTTTCACTAAACCCTGGGACCACCGCCCTCCTGCCATATCCCAGCAATCTTGATAGTTACACTAAACCCTGGTACCACTGCCCTCCTGCCATATCCCAGCAATCTTGATAGTTACACTAAACCCTGGGACCACCGCCCTCCTGCCATATCCCAGCAATCCTGATAGTTACACTAAACCCTGGTACCACTGCCCTCCTGCCATATCCCAGCAATCTTGATAATTTCACTAAACCCTGGGACCACCGCCCTCCTGCCATATCCCAGCAATCTTGATAGTTACACTAAACCCTGGGACCACCGCCCTCCTGCCATATCCCAGCAATCCTGATAGTTTCACTAAACCCTGGGACCACCGCCCTCCTGCCATATCCCAGCAATCTTGATAGTTTCACTAAACCCTGGGACCACCGCCCTCCTGCCATATCCCAGCAATCTTGATAGTTACACTAAACCCTGGTACCACTGCCCTCCTGCCATATCCCAGCAATCTTGATAGTTACACTAAACCCTGGGACCACCGCCCTCCTGCCATATCCCAGCAATCTTGATAGTTTCACTAAACCCTGGGACCACCGCCCTCCTGCCATATCCCAGCAATCCTGATAGTTTCACTAAACCCTGGTACCACTGCCCTCCTGCCATATCCCAGCAATCTTGATAGTTTCACTAAACCCTGGGACCACCGCCCTCCTGCCATATCCCAGCAATCTTGATAGTTTCACTAAACCCTGGGACCACCGCCCTCCTGCCATATCCCAGCAATCTTGATAGTTACACTAAACCCTGGTACCACTGCCCTCCTGCCATATCCCAGCAATCTTGATAGTTACACTAAACCCTGGGACCACCGCCCTCCTGCCATATCCCAGCAATCTTGATAGTTACACTAAACCCTGGGACCACCGCCCTCCTGCCATATCCCAGCAATCCTGATAGTTAAACTAAACCCTGGGACCACCGCTTCCTGCCATATCCCAGCAATCCTGATAGTTACACTAAACCCTGGGACCACCGTCCTCCTGCCATATCCCAGCAATCCTGATAGTTTCACTAAACCCTGGGACCACCGCCCTCCTGCCATATCCCAGCAATCCTGATAGTTACACTAAACCCTGGTACCACTACCCTCCTGCCATATCCCAGCAATCTTGATAGTTACACTAAACCCTGGGACCACCGCCCTCCTGCCATGTCTCAGCAATCCTGATAGTTACACTAAACCCTGGGACCACCATCCTCCTGCCATGTCCCAGCAATCCTGATAGTTACACTAAACATAAAATTAACTTTATAAATCAAAATCTTTTAAAACACAAGGCCTATATATTTAATGAATTTTTTTCTACAAAACAATTTTTCTGATCAATTTTACATCTAATGTATTAAATTATATAATGTATGTAATTATTTTTATATAAATCTATTTAGTAATGTGAAAACTATAATAACGCAGCAAATTGTCATCGTTTTTTGGTTTATAATCTATATTTCAAATCTCATGAAAGGCTGAATGTAACTAAATTAAATTATTCATCTGCACCATATTATCAGTATGTATATTCTTTCTATGCAGTGTGGGCGTATTGAAAACAAAAGGTGAATACAGAAACGCGCGTATGGAAATTAAAACAAAGGGGAAACTAGATACTACTGGGAGACTTTTTCGAAACACAATGTGTGATTTAAAGCATTAAATTTACGAATACTCGTTGTTTACAACCGGTGTTAGCCTGAAACACCCCATTTAATATCGTACAAAATCCAATAAAGCGGCCACTTACCAAAATTAGCGAGAATTTCAGGTAGGATTGAATTTCCCCGTGTTCACCTCCACTGACAACAAGTTGTTTGCTTACTAGCGACTGTTCCCCGCGACAATGAAACCAGATGGTATCAAGTTGCGGAAATGCCTGTAGCAATAACTTCCCTCGCTAAGCCAATGAAGTCCTGTAATGACGTCGACGTCTGAGAACGTAAAATTAGCTTGAGCAGTAAACAGAGAACGGGGCTCGCGTTGGAAAATTGACTTCCCAACGTTCTTAGCGCGTCTCGCCTTTTACCGAGTCTATAAACATCTATCGACCTGTTTTATGTTTTAGTGGTGGATAAGACAACAGTTGAGATGAAGGGACTTGGCAACAAGCGTTATTTTGTTATTCACGCTGGAATGTATTAAGATTAAAGGGCCGAAGGAGGGTTGCGGTGAAAGTTGTTTACCAAACATAAGATCGAAAAGATTTTCTGGAGGAGAAGAAACTAAAATAGATATCTAAAAACAACTTATTTATTTTCTTATCTATTTTGATTTCATTTGTACTAAGTGGAACAAATAATTTGGTGGGCTGTTGCAATAGGAGAGGTAGGCTGTCACAATAGGAGAGGTAGGCTGTCACAATAGGAGAGGTAGGCTGTCACAAAAGGAGAGGTAGGATGTCACAATAGGAGAGGTAGGCTGTCACAATAGGAGATTTAGGCTGTCACAATAGGAGAAGTAGGATGTCACAATAGAAGAGGTAGGATGTCACAATAGGAGAGGTAGGATGTCACAATAGGGGAGGTGGGATGTCACAATAGGAGAGGTAGAATGTCATAATAGGGGAGGTGGGTTGTCATAATAGGGGAGGTAGAATGTCATAATAGGGGAGGTGGGTTGTCATAATAGGGGAGGTGGGTTCTCATAATAGGAGAGGTAAGATGTCACAATAGGAGAGGTGGGTTGTCACACGGTGAAAGGAAAACTAGTAGTACAACATAATAATGAATGCTGAATATCATTAGCACGATACTTGTAAAAAATTGACTAATGCAGTGCTCCGATATGACGTAACACTTAGTTTTTTAAAACCACTGTAAAAATTGAACTAAATTTTAAACTCCTTTTGTTTGGTCTTTATTTCTTTATTTTTTATTATTTTAATATAAATTTCATTATTGTTTACATAATTAAATATGTCTTCTATATTAATTCATTATTATTTTATATAACTATCACATTTTTCTGTCTACCACCCTTTTCCATTAATTTATTTTTGTAAGGCTGGTACATTTTGCTCTCGTGTTTTTACGAACTAAAGAAAAAACGCGCGCAAAGTGTTTTTCCCAAAGGTGAACGTGCGTCACCACCGCTTCTCAAATTCTCATTCTCTTTTCGTGTTTTGCACTCTCTTTCATTAAATGAAATAAACCCGTACTCATCCTAACTTCTGTAACTGTGCGTCTGACCATAATCCACCAAGATCATCCTATCACAACCCCAGGTAGACAGACCTACTTGGGTTACTGCTTCGCTGGATCTTCAGCAGCAGGTAGAATCTCGCCAAATATGTCTACTTACGAACACATTTAAATAATTCTCTCTCTCAATCAAATTAAAATCACCTTTAATACGTTATGGTAGACGCCGAGCTCCTAGTATAATACGCTCACAGTAATTTCAGTCTTTGCCAACATTTTAAAAGTTACCAAAAATAATTTAGTATTTAACCGTCTCACACGTGTTTGGTCACTTTATAACAAGGTTAAGTCACTTTACATCGCTTGTTAAAGTGGCAATACATATTTAAAAAGTGGATGTGAAACCATTGGTGGATATACAATATGTGATAATTTTTGTTATTAGCACCGCGTATTACTACCCGTTCGGTTTATACGCACTTAGGCTAGTGTGTAACGGTAGGGTGATTGTGAGATGAAATGGAGGACCTACAGTTTAACGTGGGATCCAAACCACAGTGGAGGCCTGGCATTCCACACATTCACAAGTTGTGATTAATACATGTTTTGTCAGAGTTGAAGGAAGGGTTTGCCTAGTCCACATCTACATACAAATATCTGCAAACATATGTCTGAACACAAATGTCTGTAAACAAATGTACCGGACAACTGAAATTGTGTTTGCAAGGACCACATACAAATATCTTGGGAAATTGTATGTGAGCAGCAGTGTCCACACTGTTGACCTAGTGATGAACATGTCTCTGAGCGAGGTAGCTGCTGGAGACTGTGCCGACTACATATATTAAATCTCATCTAGTAAAAATAAACGAAGGTGGTGATGGAGCCGTAAATTGCTCACAGAAGGGATTAAGTTGCCGGAAAATCTCTTAAAAGACTTTAAAGTTTGAAGACGGAGCAGGATTTAGGAATTCCATGACGATGACACCCACTGATTTCGAATATTTGATTCAAATTAGGGCCAGGTCTGTAAAAAGGCAACCTAATTCAGAGTTACGATACCTTTCACAGTTCGTATAGCTGTAACTCTGAGATGTTCTTAGCGAGTGGTGATTCGCCATCGTCCGAGACACAGAGGGATTAAAAACAGCGAAAAATATGAAAAAGAGTTGTTCACCAAGGAGTGGTCTAGACACGACTGAACAATAAACATACTTTTGTCCGCGACGGCTGTCCACACTTGCGTTTATGCGAGCAAAAATGTTCGTGTGTTTTCCATCCTCGACGAAATTCAAATACACACATACATTTGTCTGCAAACATTTATTTCTGTATGCGGGCAAATGTTCAAAACACTTTTCAAACAGTATTTATACAGTTTCTATACATTTGTCGGCGTGTTTGTGGACAAATGCATCTAGGTGTGGACTAGGCTTTTACTGGAGCTTAAAGCTCGGTCACTAGGTTCACAGCCAATCAATTCAGTAGGGAACACTATCGAAACTGAGCGTTACCTTGATTTTATTACTTATGGACATTTGGAACACCCTTTATAAATCTACAAACATATTTTTGCTGTCAACATTGATAATATTGCACTATATCTTGTGTTATTTTTATAAATAATGGTATTTTTTTAGGACCGCGTCTTATTACCCATTCAGATCATACACATATGCACCAATTACGATAATGGGTTAGGGATGAGGAAAGTTGAATTTAGAGGAAATGAGCCCACATTTGCATGGAGAACGGAAACACTTTTTTAAAAAAACCACCCTCAGTGCACCCAACCAGGATTCAAACCCCGATCCACCCATCATCGGCAGTCCAGTCAATTTTGACGCATTAGAACATGAGGTCACCAAAGCGGGTGTAATGATATTATTTATTAAAAGAACATGACTTGACGCATGAATACGTGAAAGTAAATAAGGTCTTTTAGATCTATCGGATATTTATTTCCATCTGAAATAAAATTGGGGTATAGTTTTGCTGGCTAGAAACATATAGTGCAATTCAGAACAACACATCATCTAGGAGAGGCACCCTCAAATTTCGTCAAACTTAAAATATCTACTACATATAATAGTAGATGGTGGGGCGTATGAGATCAGACGCGGATAGGTCGATATAAATAACTCTGGCCTCTGATTGGCCGCTATAATTAGACCCCCCCCCCTCCCATCCCCTCCCCTCCCCACCCCTCCGCTCTGATTACAAAATCTCCACCAGTTGATTACGAAATTTCCTCCCCTACACCCCCTCACCTACAACCCTTCCCCCCTACAACCCCCCTTCCCCTACAACCCCCTCCCCTACACCACCATCCCCTACAACCCCCACCACACATTGAACATGTTGGTACTTGTGTGGGTCTTTTTTTTTCTTAATTATTAATGATTGTTAATTAAATATTCATATAAGGGTTATGGGGAAGGACATTGGAGTATATTTTATTTGGATGGTGAGCATACGTCTCTGCACGAACCTCTCGCTACGACTGCGTGGTGTAGAGTGAGGAGCATCTTATTTGGGGGAACATGCAGCCCGAGGCGTCAGGCGCTCCTCCCGTGGCATGAGAAGGAACACGGGGCAGGAACCTTTTCCCGACGGCCGCTTAGCGAAGAGTGTGGCCGCTGAGAAACTGACAGCGTATCACGGCCGTATGACCCCCTTTCACTTTTCCCCCTCACTCCCCCCTCCTTCAAGGCAACCCCCTATGTGGTAAAGGGTTTTTTTCCAGTGTCGCAAGCCCTTATTTGGTAATGGGTTTGCCCGGTGTCGCAACCCAGCGCAAGTTTGACGGGTTGACAAGACAAGTCGAGACAAGAATAGATCACGATGTCGTAATCCTCTACCCCTATGTGGTAATGGGTTTTCTCCGACAAGCATTGACACAGCTAGGGCCTTGGAATGCTCAGTTAGGGGCCTCCATCCCCCACCGCTAAAGTCTACTAAAATTGGTTGTATGATATCGTCTGTCGACATGCGCGGATGTAGGTATCAGTCATGAGGGAAGAAATATCTACACTTTACACTGCAGGGATTCAATTTCCCTCAGCTGGAATTATATGTACCTGACATTTAGACGGCGTGCACACCGGGACTCAAACCGCGATATCTTTAGCACTGCTAGTGTCTGCTATAGCGGCCGTACTTCCTGCACCCCCACCATTTTGCAGGTCGACCAAGTAGAATGTGTACCCGCATATGCTTCAAACGTCAATCACCGGCCGTCTAGTGGCGCCTTAGAACATGCGACCATAGATGGCACTCACATATGGACTCAAACCTCGATATCTTTAGCACTGCTATTGTCTGTTAGAACGGTCGTACTTCCTGCACACCCGCCATTTTGAAAGGTTGACCTGGTAGAATGTGTACCCGCATTTGCTAGGAGTGAAAAAATCAAACGTTGATCACTCTGTCATCGGTCATCTAGTGACATCTTAAACCATGCGACCATCGATGCATTGTGACGGTAGATAAAGTGAAAGCAGGCGTTTTATTCCTCGAGATATTTAATGTTCTCATGTGAGGAATGTCGGGCCTCCACCCCTCACAATCATCCTAAATTAGCGTAAGTGCTTATAACCGAGCGGGTAGTAAGACGTGGCGCTAATAATGATATCACTCTTACATAAATTCATAAGTAATATCGAATTTAATGTTCGCAACTATATTTTGACGTGATAATATATAACTACATAAGTAATATCAGGCTTGAGGGAGATATAAAATATATACTTGTATTTGTGCGACACGGCCGACCTGGATCCAATACCCCCTACCTCCCCCTGCTAATAGCCAAGAAGTTAGCGCGTCACTGACAATCGAACCCTCTAACACCACCTGAATGAGAGATAAAATAATGAAATTAGTGATGTACCCTCATTTACGGAGGGTTGAAATGTGAAAACAGTCAAAGCTATTATTTATGCTTACTCCTGCTAGATATCTTTGACGGGAGTCGAACCGGGGACTTTTGGCGTAACAATATAGGGTTTGTTGACATTGAAATTTGACTAGTAATAACCAGGAGGATAAAAAAGTATTCCGGGTGCATAAAAAATATGCGTGTTTTCATGTAGAAAAAAATAGCTCAAAATCTTTGAAAAAATTGCCTGTCTAAAAAAGATTATTCAGCCCACGGGATTCGAACCAGACCCCGTGACTGATAAGCACCGATCTCTCGATAAAAAAACGGAACTAGTACAGGGTTTCGAACCCCCTACTAGCTGTTATGTATTCAGTTCCATCACCTAGTGTTTTCTTATAACTGGTTGAAATGTTTACTCCGGCTAGATATCATCGACGGGATTCGAACCAGGGACTTTTGGCGTTTGTCGAGTCGAAGTCCTTACCCCCTCCAGTCACGGGGCGAGATGTGAACCATCATTTGCATGCCCGACTGACCTAGGATCCAGCCTAGACAGCGCTGGAGAAAGACCTCCGTCCTCTGTGAAAGCTTTAACGCAAATGCGATATAACGGTACTTACACGGACCGGGTAGGCTCCGATGCTGAAATGTTATTTTCGACCAATGAGAAGGCGACACCTTTCATGTGGCACACATCTAGACAATCCATCATCAGAAACTATTATTAACTCTCAGAAAAGACCGCTTTTAAATTGATTGTATTTTTATTCTACTCAAGACAGTCAATATTTTCTTTAAAGTTACCCACCTAATAAATATTGAGAATTATTTTAAACTACTCAAAACATTTTAAATTTTGATTTTTATGGCATAATAGTAGTAGAATCTAGCTTCTAATATTTCAAGGCAGCACGTTTATTTAAATATATAAATGTACTTATATTCGCCCCATACGAGCTGAACCTACTAGCTACAGACTATACTACCAGGGTTTTAGACCCACAGGTAGGTTTAACAGTCAACTGTTTCCATCATTCTATTGTTTTATTTTCTCATTATCACCTTCCCCCACAGTATTTTTGAAAAGCACCACGTCCCACTTCTTATTCAGGCTATACAAATATTTACTAACTACGCTAGTGAGCGAAAGATGAGGACGGATGAATTTAGAGGAAGTGTACTAGCATTTACGTGGATAGAGAATGTAAATCAATTTTTTTTTATAAACTACCCTCAGCACACCTGACCAGGATTCGAACACCAAACTCCCTGTCATTGGCATAGGCACGAGAGCGATGTCTTAGACCATGCGACCACCAAAGTAGGTAAGTATTTATTACAAATTAATCAATGAATCTTCCTAATTAAATGCGTGTATTTGATCCCTTTTCCGTGTGTGCGTGGCTATATTTTTTCGCATTTCTTTTCAAGTTTATTAAACCTAATATATATATATGATTTGTGTTCAGTACTTTCTGAGATTTTGTTTGGTTAAAATAGTCTTTCAATGCTTTTCTATGATAAATGTAAGCGTTTCATGTTGAAATCCAACTAATATGAAACATAGTGTTTCTCAATCCGGCCCGCAAGAGAGAAAACATATATATGCAAGAATAATCTCAATAGCGAGATTTATTCCCACTGCACCCCAACGAGATTCAAACCGAATCCTAGAGATGAACATGCCAGCCGAGCACTGTCACCGAACTACAGACACATTTTCTTAGGAACAGCCACTAGATCTAATTTCAAGTATTCATACGTCAAGTAGCCTGATGCGAGAGTAGAGCGTTAGACCATGCGGGCACCGAAGCAGTGATTACTACTTTGTTCTCTAGTATAGGCCTGTTTGCTATCTATTACTCTTTTTAGCACTGCGTCTTACTAACCGTTCGGGTACGCTTAAGTACTATTTACACTAAAGGATTAGGAATTGGGATCCTTGGACCCGCATTTGCGTGGAAATAAAGTGGAAAACACGCCTATTTTACCCGCCCGAGATTCGAGCCTCGAACTTCTTAAGTATTAATAACGCTAACGGATTGATAATTGGTAAGTTTGAATTTAAGGGAAGTGTGCCCGTATTTGCACAACAATATAGGATTTGTCAGCCTTGTAGGTATTGAACCCTCCTACCTCCTTACGTCACAGGGCGTGATGTGTACCCGCATTTGTGCGGATGGAAAAAATAAACACGCCCGCAGAGGCTCCATCGGTTAAAGAACGGCAAATTTACCATTTAGACGATATATCTCGTCTGACAGTGAACCCCCTCCCTAAGAAATAGATGAACCTGACATTTAGACGGCATGCCCATTCTAGCATTTACGTGGATGGAGAGTGTAAAACAATTTTTTATAAACTATCCTCAGCACACCTGACTAAGATTCGAACACCAAACTCCCTGTCATTCATTGGCATAGGCACGAGAGTGACGTCTTAGACCATGCGACCACTAAAGTAGGTAAGTATTTATTACAAATTAATCAATGAATCTTCCTAATTAAATGTGTGTATTTTATCCCTTTTCCATGTGTGCGTGGCTATATTTTTTCGCATTTCTTTTCAAGTTTATTAAAGCTAATATATATGATTTGTGTTCAATACTTTCTGAGATTTTGTTTGGTTAAAATAGTCTTCCCCCCTTAGTGCGAGCCTGACGTCTTGTACCCCCGCGACCACCTGTGTATAAAATATTAGTGTAACTATGAGAGGGTGAAAAAACTTATTTGCGTGGAAGGAAAATGGTAACCCATTTAGGGAAAAACCACCCTCAGTTCGCCTGACCAAGATTTGAACCTCGAACTCCCGCATCGAAGCGGGTATATATCACTATGCACTCTTTTTAGAGAGTTAACAATATTTACGAGGCTGGCTCTTCAACCAACCCAAATATTACAAAAAATCGAAAGAAGAAGCAGAACCGCGAGTCCCGATGGATTCGGAATTGGGAAGGTTGAATCCACATTTGTGTTTTGGGGGGGGGGGGGAGTAAGGAAATGTTCCAGCGTTTACGTGGAGGGAGAGCGGGAAAATATTTAGTGAGAACTACCAACAGTACACCTCAGCGGGTATTCGAATCCCCAACACAGATTCGAACCCCGATATCTTTTGCCGGTTGCTTCATGTTCTTTAGTTACCAAACACAAGAGAAGAAATAAGGTGTTTCACCCGTTCTGACCCTAAAATACGTTGTGACAGAAAGGCGCCGGCAATATACACGTGTCAGCTTTGCAGGAATAAAATATTAAAGAGCGCAGAAGTGAGCCCGCATTTGTATAGAGGGAGAGTGAAAAACTACCCCCCAGGTCAAGACAGCACTCTCACAATATACTAAACTGCAGAGGGATTCGAATCCTGGTCCACTGGCTACCACACGCTAATGGATTGATAATTGGGAGGTTTGAGCCCGCATTTGCATAGAGGGAGAGTTAAAAACACCCCTAGTTTACCCGACCGAGATTTGAACCTCGAACTCCTTAAGTATTAATAACGCTAACAGATTGATATTTGGTAAGTTTGAATTTAGAAGAAGTGTGCCCATATTTGCGCGGAGAGAATGGAAAGTCTATTAGAAAAAAACCTCCCTAAATACGCTCGACGCTGATGAAGGAATCTCTAATATTGAGTACCTATATCTCACACCACGAAAAGTATACTTGGAATATATATATATATATATTTAAAAAAATTATAGTTTTAGATTATGTATTTACGAGTATATCTTACACCTTAATGGGGACAAATCAGAACACATGAAAAGATACACAGGTAATAAATATATGTATTAAAATGTTGCAACCTCTGAAGGAGAAAATGCTACTAATAAAGATACGTAAACATTGTTTTAAATACTATTCATGTAAATACTTATAAAATATTCATTTTTTAGCGGGCCTTCTTGAGAAGCCCCGTTTAAATAACAATAAAGTAATGTATAAGTCTAATTGTAGTATTTTTAATGAGGCAAGCTATTTGTAACGACGCTGATGAAGGAATCGCACCAATGATACATTTTTAGGCCATTCCGGGAATCGAAGCCGGGACCCTTAGCTCGCTGGTCAGGCATGCAGGTTTCGGCTGAATATATTTATGTTTACGAAATACTTTGCTCTAGCACTTTACTACCAGAAATAAACGGGTAAACCCCAAGACTGCTGCCTTTCTCTTTTGAACCATCTAAGACTCCAATTTGGCAGTAGACATGGCACCTGACAATCTGGAGCGGGGGGTCAGCGTACACTAGTTACACTTTGATGAAACCTTTTATCAGCTATCTTCTTATGCAGCACACTCTGTTACAGAAAAAGTAGACCTTTTAACTACCGACTCATGAAGAATCTAGCACCCAAATTACGCGCATTTTAGACTTAGCTCTTTGACCTACACATCTTAAGGTTATACATCACGAGTCTACCTTTACAAGCCTTATTATTCTTTTACCCGATCAGGTGAAAAAATGGACTAATAACAATGAAAGCTTTTTTTAAACTTTACTCAAATGAAAAAACTAATTTTTAATCAAATCATAGAAGCTCTCCTTGAATGGTTCCACTATGGAAAATTAAATGTGTTAAGTGTTTAATGTAAGAAAACTTGATCTTTTTTTAAAACAAATTTAATGTTCTAGTTTAAACGCTTTAACTTTTAATCTTTTAATAAAATATAATATTTTGAAATATGATTAACATATCACGTTTTGGTACAGTTATAATTTAAATTTTATTGATTTAAATGGGTTAGATTAATAATGTAAGGGTAGTGTTGTATAAAAGCCAAAGTTAGTGGAATTGAAAGTAGATCACCTAATTAATTGTGATAACAACATTTTGGGTTTAAAAAGTTATTCATTCATATAAATTTGAAGATTACCCTACTCTCAGCACCGCGTCTACACCTTACCCCTGACGGTTACGCCTACGCTATTGAATGTAGGTATGTGAGGAATGAACCTACAGTTTAACGGGAATCCGAACCACGTAAGCCTGGCAATCTACATTCACTTGTATTAATCAATCTTGATCGAGTGAAAGTGAAGGTTTGTCATCTAAATTGTCCTAAAATGAACCCCTGACTCTCAAGCACAGAGTCTGACACCTTACCTAGAACACAGGTCGCCTAAATATAAATTATTATGCTGAAGGAACTATACCTTAAGGACGTAAGAAGTAATTAATAACGAAATAGCATTCTTGACTAGGTTTTATCTATATGATCGAGTGAAATGATTGAAAGTTAGATACATCTTACAATTTTCTAAAATGAACTTTACATGATTAACCCTTATAAGAAAAGAAAACAAAGTTATTGTGCAAACAATTTACACAAATACAAGAAATATCAAGAGAATTTTCTAGTACAATATCTAATTAAATCTCTCAATCTTTCAAAATATACTATTCGTATGAGTAGCTCTTTAATTTGGAAACATGAAAAATACCTGATGCGTAAACAAATTTCACCATAGAGAAAATATTTGTAGAGTTTTCGCTGTACAACATTCTACTATTTGAAATTTTAAGATATTTTTCGTGTAAAATCTTACTATTCTGGCAGATGGAAGACATCGATGTTGAATCGATATAAATCTAACAAGGTCTAAAGTATTTTGAAAAGTACCTTAGGAAGGGAAATGTGTAACCTTTTTTAAGGGTGAAATGTTAGAAAGGCTTTTAACACATTAAAAATTCCTATATAAAGGTAATACAATGAAAATCGTATACTTCATTTTCTCGAGTTTCGTCTAAGTAGAGATATGTCCGACAGTGCATCGACATCGTCAAATTCTTCGGATGATGAATTTGAGGCGTTCTACAAAGACCCGCGAAATCTTTACCAGTGGGCGCGGGAGGCGGCCGAGTGCGGTAGCGCCCAATACGGGCTTCAAATAGCTAGGGACTTATATTTCGATGCGACGGGTCGGGATATTCCTGAAGCGAGCATTCGAACTCCTTCCGCTTCACCGTCTGAAGAGGAGGAGGAAGGAGATCACCCTGCTCCTCCACTATTTGAAGCCGAACCTTCAGAGGAAGAGGATGAAGATGAGGAAGATGATCGCTCGACGATTATAACACCACCTCCCACGCCGTGCCAAGTAAACGAGGTCTCATCCACCACGAACGATTAGTAAAGCTATTTAAAATATAATTTTCTAACTTTTCCTGCTCTATTTTTTATTACAAACTTTAATAATTTACGCGTAAGACATTTAAATGTTATAGCTGTCTTTAAAGGAGTGTTATCAAATAAATAAATAATTTATTAATGTATTTCTTTAGCTTGAACTGTCACATCTAATTCGTTTCCATCTTAACAAATCTTTTCTAAAAATACGACCTATATTTTATATGGAATATGCAGTTGAGGATATTTCATAAGCTGATATACATCATAAATGTTTTAAAACTCACCGTATCTCCACTTCATACATAGCATTAATTCAGTTATGTGCTGATGAGATAATTAAATCTTTTTCTTACAATGTAACTTAAAACTTTGATTCAAAACATTGTTGATGATGAATACATTTCAGAAATAGTTTCAAAGATTTATCCTTCTTATAATCATCGGTGAGAGAACAAACTAAAGTTATATCATATTTTTATAAAGTTTTGTGTATCAACAGTGAGTTTTTATCAAATATACTTTTTGCAGAGTATACCATCGACTGTCAAGAATGAAGATGAAAATAATAAAACAGGGACTCTTTAAATAAACATCTTTAACTAAACTCTCTAATTTTCTACTTAATATGTATCCTTGTTAAGTGTCATGCTTATAGTCTATTCATTTTTATCAAGTTTTCAAAAGTTGAAAAAAGAACCAATTTTTTACCAATTTAGACTAAGCATCATCTTTACCTCTTTCTCGAAGAAATATATATTTAACATAATAGATGTCTCTCTTGACTACTGAACCAAGCAGCATTATCACCATTATGGACTGGCAAAGGTAATGATTAATCGCCATTATTGTCTTAAGCATTTTCCTCATTAAAAATATTTGGTGTTCCATAGTAAAACCATTCAAGGAAATTTTCTATGATTAGTTTAAAAGTATAGTTTTTCATTCTTAAAAAATGTACACATTTAAAATTCCATATTGTAACCATTCTGATAAATAAGAATAACTTACATTTTTTTACAAATACCAAATAATTTCAGGTAATTTGCAAATAATTTATTTTTGAAAATTTTAATTTTGCTAAATATATTAGAACAATTTGGTTTAAAGTTTATATTTACAAAGTGATTGTTGTGATCAACAAAATTATGTGCTTGTTCTTTTGTGAAGAACACATAGTACTTATTAATTGATCTCATATTTCAATCATAAATATTATTATAGATCCCTAACAAAATTTGTCTCTGTAAAATAACAATCATTTAATATTTTTTGTTACATGTTACATATAGTTTGTCTCATTAAAAATTCTACAATTAGATTTATAAATTACTTTATTGTTATTTAAACGGCACTTCTCTAGCAGGTCCACTAAAAATTAATATATATATATATATATAATAAATATTTACACGCCTAATATTTAAAACAATGTTTACGTATCTTTATTAGTAGCATTTTCTCCTTCAGAGGTTGCAACATTTTAATACATATATTTATTACCTGTGTATCTTTTCATGTGTTCTGATTTGTCCCCATTAAGGTGTAAGATATACTCGTAAATACATAATCTAAAACTATAATTTTTTTAAATATATATATATATATATTCCAAGTATACTTTTCGTGGTGTGAGATATAGGTACTCAATATTAGAGATTCCTTCATCAGCGTCGAGCGTATTTAGGGAGGTTTTTTTCTAATAGACTTTCCATTCTCTCCGCGCAAATATGGGCACACTTCTTCTAAATTCAAACTTACCAAATATCAATCTGTTAGCGTTATTAATACTTAAGGAGTTCGAGGTTCAAATCTCGGTCGGGTAAACTAGGGGTGTTTTTAACTCTCCCTCTATGCAAATGCGGGCTCAAACCTCCCAATTATCAATCCATTAGCGTGTGGTAGCCAGTGGACCAGGATTCGAATCCCTCTGCAGTTTAGTATATTGTGAGAGTGCTGTCTTGACCTGGGGGGTAGTTTTTCACTCTCCCTCTATACAAATGCGGGCTCACTTCTGCGCTCTTTAATATTTTATTCCTGCAAAGCTGACACGTGTATATTGCCGGCGCCTTTCTGTCACAACGTATTTTAGGGTCAGAACGGGTGAAACACCTTATTCTTCTCTTGTGTTTGGTAACTAAAGAACATGAAGCAACCGGCAAAAGATATCGGGGTTCGAATCTGTGTTGGGGATTCGAATACCCGCTGAGGTGTACTGTTGGTAGTTCTCACTAAATATTTTCCCGCTCTCCCTCCACGTAAACGCTGGAACATTTCCTTACTCCCCCCCCCCCCCAAAACACAAATGTGGATTCAACCTTCCCAATTCCGAATCCATCGGGACTCGCGGTTCTGCTTCTTCTTTCGATTTTTTGTAATATTTGGGTTGGTTGAAGAGCCAGCCTCGTAAATATTGTTAACTCTCTAAAAAGAGTGCATAGTGATATATACCCGCTTCGATGCGGGAGTTCGAGGTTCAAATCTTGGTCAGGCGAACTGAGGGTGGTTTTTCCCTAAATGGGTTACCATTTTCCTTCCACGCAAATAAGTTTTTTCACCCTCTCATAGTTACACTAATATTTTATACACAGGTGGTCGCGGGGGTACAAGACGTCAGGCTCGCACTAAGGGGGGAAGACTATTTTAACCAAACAAAATCTCAGAAAGTATTGAACACAAATCATATATATTAGCTTTAATAAACTTGAAAAGAAATGCGAAAAAATATAGCCACGCACACATGGAAAAGGGATAAAATACACACATTTAATTAGGAAGATTCATTGATTAATTTGTAATAAATACTTACCTACTTTAGTGGTCGCATGGTCTAAGACGTCACTCTCGTGCCTATGCCAATGAATGACAGGGAGTTTGGTGTTCGAATCTTAGTCAGGTGTGCTGAGGATAGTTTATAAAAAATTGTTTTACACTCTCCATCCACGTAAATGCTAGAATGGGCATGCCGTCTAAATGTCAGGTTCATCTATTTCTTAGGGAGGGGGTTCACTGTCAGACGAGATATATCGTCTAAATG
The DNA here is from genome assembly GCA_033556935.1 of Timema podura. Lineage (NCBI taxonomy): Eukaryota > Metazoa > Arthropoda > Insecta > Phasmatodea > Timematidae > Timema > Timema podura. Next base: position 64,074,613 of record JAVRXN010000009.1, read on the forward strand.
GTAAATTTGCCGTTCTTTAACCGATGGAGCCTCTGCGGGCGTGTTTATTTTTTCCATCCGCACAAATGCGGGTACACATCACGCCCTGTGACGTAAGGAGGTAGGAGGGTTCAATACCTACAAGGCTGACAAATCCTATATTGTTGTGCAAATACGGGCACACTTCCCTTAAATTCAAACTTACCAATTATCAATCCGTTAGCGTTATTAATACTTAAGAAGTTCGAGGCTCGAATCTCGGGCGGGTAAAATAGGCGTGTTTTCCACTTTATTTCCACGCAAATGCGGGTCCAAGGATCCCAATTCCTAATCCTTTAGTGTAAATAGTACTTAAGCGTACCCGAACGGTTAGTAAGACGCAGTGCTAAAAAGAGTAATAGATAGCAAACAGGCCTATACTAGAGAACAAAGTAGTAATCACTGCTTCGGTGCCCGCATGGTCTAACGCTCTACTCTCGCATCAGGCTACTTGACGTATGAATACTTGAAATTAGATCTAGTGGCTGTTCCTAAGAAAATGGGTCTGTAGTTCGGTGACAGTGCTCGGCTGGCATGTTCATCTCTAGGATTCGGTTTGAATCTCGTTGGGGTGCAGTGGGAATAAATCTCGCTATTGAGATTATTCTTGCATATATATGTTTTCTCTCTTGCGGGCCGGATTGAGAAACACTATGTTTCATATTAGTTGGATTTCAACATGAAACGCTTACATTTATCATAGAAAAGCATTGAAAGACTATTTTAACCAAACAAAATCTCAGAAAGTACTGAACACAAATCATATATATATATTAGGTTTAATAAACTTGAAAAGAAATGCGAAAAAATATAGCCACGCACACACGGAAAAGGGATCAAATACACGCATTTAATTAGGAAGATTCATTGATTAATTTGTAATAAATACTTACCTACTTTGGTGGTCGCATGGTCTAAGACATCGCTCTCGTGCCTATGCCAATGACAGGGAGTTTGGTGTTCGAATCCTGGTCAGGTGTGCTGAGGGTAGTTTATAAAAAAAAATTGATTTACATTCTCTATCCACGTAAATGCTAGTACACTTCCTCTAAATTCATCCGTCCTCATCTTTCGCTCACTAGCGTAGTTAGTAAATATTTGTATAGCCTGAATAAGAAGTGGGACGTGGTGCTTTTCAAAAATACTGTGGGGGAAGGTGATAATGAGAAAATAAAACAATAGAATGATGGAAACAGTTGACTGTTAAACCTACCTGTGGGTCTAAAACCCTGGTAGTATAGTCTGTAGCTAGTAGGTTCAGCTCGTATGGGGCGAATATAAGTACATTTATATATTTAAATAAACGTGCTGCCTTGAAATATTAGAAGCTAGATTCTACTACTATTATGCCATAAAAATCAAAATTTAAAATGTTTTGAGTAGTTTAAAATAATTCTCAATATTTATTAGGTGGGTAACTTTAAAGAAAATATTGACTGTCTTGAGTAGAATAAAAATACAATCAATTTAAAAGCGGTCTTTTCTGAGAGTTAATAATAGTTTCTGATGATGGATTGTCTAGATGTGTGCCACATGAAAGGTGTCGCCTTCTCATTGGTCGAAAATAACATTTCAGCATCGGAGCCTACCCGGTCCGTGTAAGTACCGTTATATCGCATTTGCGTTAAAGCTTTCACAGAGGACGGAGGTCTTTCTCCAGCGCTGTCTAGGCTGGATCCTAGGTCAGTCGGGCATGCAAATGATGGTTCACATCTCGCCCCGTGACTGGAGGGGGTAAGGACTTCGACTCGACAAACGCCAAAAGTCCCTGGTTCGAATCCCGTCGATGATATCTAGCCGGAGTAAACATTTCAACCAGTTATAAGAAAACACTAGGTGATGGAACTGAATACATAACAGCTAGTAGGGGGTTCGAAACCCTGTACTAGTTCCGTTTTTTTATCGAGAGATCGGTGCTTATCAGTCACGGGGTCTGGTTCGAATCCCGTGGGCTGAATAATCTTTTTTAGACAGGCAATTTTTTCAAAGATTTTGAGCTATTTTTTTTCTACATGAAAACACGCATATTTTTTATGCACCCGGAATACTTTTTTATCCTCCTGGTTATTACTAGTCAAATTTCAATGTCAACAAACCCTATATTGTTACGCCAAAAGTCCCCGGTTCGACTCCCGTCAAAGATATCTAGCAGGAGTAAGCATAAATAATAGCTTTGACTGTTTTCACATTTCAACCCTCCGTAAATGAGGGTACATCACTAATTTCATTATTTTATCTCTCATTCAGGTGGTGTTAGAGGGTTCGATTGTCAGTGACGCGCTAACTTCTTGGCTATTAGCAGGGGGAGGTAGGGGGTATTGGATCCAGGTCGGCCGTGTCGCACAAATACAAGTATATATTTTATATCTCCCTCAAGCCTGATATTACTTATGTAGTTATATATTATCACGTCAAAATATAGTTGCGAACATTAAATTCGATATTACTTATGAATTTATGTAAGAGTGATATCATTATTAGCGCCACGTCTTACTACCCGCTCGGTTATAAGCACTTACGCTAATTTAGGATGATTGTGAGGGGTGGAGGCCCGACATTCCTCACATGAGAACATTAAATATCTCGAGGAATAAAACGCCTGCTTTCACTTTATCTACCGTCACAATGCATCGATGGTCGCATGGTTTAAGATGTCACTAGATGACCGATGACAGAGTGATCAACGTTTGATTTTTTCACTCCTAGCAAATGCGGGTACACATTCTACCAGGTCAACCTTTCAAAATGGCGGGTGTGCAGGAAGTACGACCGTTCTAACAGACAATAGCTGTGCTAAAGATATCGAGGTTTGAGTCCATATGTGAGTGCCATCTATGGTCGCATGTTCTAAGGCGCCACTAGACGGCCGGTGATTGACGTTTGAAGCATATGCGGGTACACATTCTACTTGGTCGACCTGCAAAATGGTGGGGGTGCAGGAAGTACGGCCGCTATAGCAGACACTAGCAGTGCTAAAGATATCGCGGTTTGAGTCCCGGTGTGCACGCCGTCTAAATGTCAGGTACATATAATTCCAGCTGAGGGAAATTGAATCCCTGCAGTGTAAAGTGTAGATATTTCTTCCCTCATGACTGATACCTACATCCGCGCATGTCGACAGACGATATCATACAACCAATTTTAGTAGACTTTAGCGGTGGGGGATGGAGGCCCCTAACTGAGCATTCCAAGGCCCTAGCTGTGTCAATGCTTGTCGGAGAAAACCCATTACCACATAGGGGTAGAGGATTACGACATCGTGATCTATTCTTGTCTCGACTTGTCTTGTCAACCCGTCAAACTTGCGCTGGGTTGCGACACCGGGCAAACCCATTACCAAATAAGGGCTTGCGACACTGGAAAAAACCCTTTACCACATAGGGGGTTGCCTTGAAGGAGGGGGGAGTGAGGGGGAAAAGTGAAAGGGGGTCATACGGCCGTGATACGCTGTCAGTTTCTCAGCGGCCACACTCTTCGCTAAGCGGCCGTCGGGAAAAGGTTCCTGCCCCGTGTTCCTTCTCATGCCACGGGAGGAGCGCCTGACGCCTCGGGCTGCATGTTCCCCCAAATAAGATGCTCCTCACTCTACACCACGCAGTCGTAGCGAGAGGTTCGTGCAGAGACGTATGCTCACCATCCAAATAAAATATACTCCAATGTCCTTCCCCATAACCCTTATATGAATATTTAATTAACAATCATTAATAATTAAGAAAAAAAAAGACCCACACAAGTACCAACATGTTCAATGTGTGGTGGGGGTTGTAGGGGATGGTGGTGTAGGGGAGGGGGTTGTAGGGGAAGGGGGGTTGTAGGGGGGAAGGGTTGTAGGTGAGGGGGTGTAGGGGAGGAAATTTCGTAATCAACTGGTGGAGATTTTGTAATCAGAGCGGAGGGGTGGGGAGGGGAGGGAATGGGAGGGGGGGGGTCTAATTATAGCGGCCAATCAGAGGCCAGAGTTATTTATATCGACCTATCCGCGTCTTATCTCATACGCCCCACCATCTACTTATAATCCTTAACTTTTGAAATTTGGCTTTTTCATATATATTAATAAAATGAAGAGTTTGTCTGCGATGAGCGTTGCGTGATATCTACCGCATAGAGAGGGTTTGAATTTAAATATTAGTAGCCCCTGTGCACTAAGATGTGCACCTCGAAGCTGGAATTTTCGATTTTGATTGGATTTTTTTACGTTTATTAAAAACTGGGTCGGAAGAAATAAAATGATGAAATTTTTTTAAAAGTCTGTTTGAAGCATAGGAAAGTGTTGTCCGGGGTATCCACACAATGCATTGCGTGATTATCTTGAGAAACACCGGGTATTTATACTAGTTTATAATATTTTGAAAATTAATATTAACATATTTATATAAACTTCGTAAAACGGAGTCAGATATAAGATAATTTTCATACTTATTGTTTGGTCAAAAAGACCAGACATTAAAAAAAAAAGAGACACAGCAAATCAGAGTGCATGCCTCTTATTGAAACAAGATGAATCAAAAATTCCATGTACTACATTCTAAATGTTTTTTTGGTCTACTTTCAAAAGTTAAGATTTCTTATGCCCTATTTATGCATGAGGAGTTGACAAACATTATACGGCGTAGTTTTGTTGTTTGAGATAATAGTAAATTATGACAAAAGTGATTACAAAACTCAAGAGGAAATTAATAATAATAATAATAATATTTAGCACCGCGTCTTACTACCCGTTCGGGTTATACGCTTAAGTACTAATTACACTAATGGATTAGGAAATGGGAGGGTTGAATTTAGAGGAAGTGAACCCGCATTTGCGTGGAGCGAGAGTGGAAAACCATTTAGGAAAAACCACCCCCAGTTCACCCGACCGAGATTCGAACCTCGATCTCCCCGTCCTCGGCGGTCGAGCTCAACACGACTAGTGCGTTAGCCAACTACGCCATCGAGGCGGGTAAGAGGAAATTAAAAGTGACAGTTTAGTTTTGATAAGACTGTAGCATTGTAAATTCTACTTTTGTGATGAAGTAGCAGGATGAGCAGTAAGCTATTCCTACTCTCTACTCACCCAACTGGTGTGGTAAGTCGTACATCTTCTATGATGACAGCCTTGAAATATTTAGTGCACCAAGGCTCGTACAATATCTTTTTTTTCCCTGCCAGTTCAAAACAGCGTTACTTCTCCACTAAACAAATTTATATGCTCACCCACGAGCTAACGGTGGTTGAAAATATTTTCATAACGTGAATGAACACATTTTGTTTGAGTTTATTCAGCTGTTATTTCTACTTGGCATATTGGGATTGAATAATTAGATAAGTCGAATGGAAATAATTAGTTTATGGTTTAAGCCCTGTTATACCTTTTCCAGCACTAGTAATGAGTAGTTGTAAAAGTTGACAACAATTTTTGAGGAGTCTGGTTTGATTCCAACTAATAACTTAATATATGAATAGTTTAGTACCATATTTATTAAAGTGAATTATCTCTGAGTGGTCGATACTTGGACCAATTACCAGAATCAGGCATAACACTACAACTAATGAAAGATAGCCGTTGCTACGAGATGAACCGGGTTGGTTCAGTGGCAGGGCGTTGGCGCATAAATACAAATGTACTGGGTTGGATTAACTTGTTAGGGCTGTCATTTTTCACTTAATTTATTTAAAATACACTAGTTGCTATGAGCTACAGAGGAGTAGTAAATAATCTAATGCTATTGAAAAAGGTAACGCAACATCCATAGCTTATGGACTCGAATAATTTCTTTTGGCCGGGTTACAAAAACCATTTATAATGACATCAAAATAAATACAAAGGGAAAAAACTAAAGAAAGACTAGAATTTGTTTTGTGAATGAATAAGGAATCATTTATGCCCATATCTAAAACATTAAATGATTTTATTGTCTACTTCTTCGCGGAAAATCAAAATGTAAAAGAGGCCCTAAAGGCTCAGTAAAAATGTATTAAAGACATCAGCTATTAATTTCTAATTTTATAGCTTTTATATCAAAAGGAAAGATATAATATTTATGTATATACTAAAAATCATTGTATCTTTCCTAAAAATATTACTGATTCTTTGGTAGGAATTAGTTCATACCAACCAACCCGTCATCGCACACATCTACCATCTATTACCTTGCTGAAGACTTTAAGGTATCTTTCTATTAATAACACCATATACATAAACACTTAACATTCTACAGTTGTGATATAACAATCAATATTTTCTGTTTGAAAATGGGAAGGTCTCACCGATATTTCTTGAATACTTCCATCACCCTTAGTAATATGGCTACATTTGATCTAAAAATGTTTCATTGTTATTAAAGTAAGTTTGCATATTTAAGATAGGTTAACACTTTCTACCCAGTAAAATAAATCAATGTTGGGCTGCTTTGTTTTTAGTGAGTGAGAACATAAATATCAATAAGTGCCCTCTCTATTTTGACATTTTTTGACATATATAGCTCAGAGAATAATATTGAAGTTGCATCTTAGAGCAGCTACATTTGTTTTTACACCATTATATATTTTGATGAGGAAATTTTGAAAGCAGGAGATTTGTGATGAGTATTATAGAGCTTAGTTGTTTATACTTACACAGGATGTCTGAAAAGTCTAAGATCATAGGGATTAGGAAGCCTCATATTAGTTTTTGTTGGTGTTGAGGAACGAATTAAGATGATATTTATCTGTGGTCAGACAATTTTTTCCACGAAACAACTACTGGTGAAAATTACTTCAACATATTTGAGGTATGGATGATAATACCACAATTAGATAAATTAATTTCTGGGGATACTTAAAAAAAAGTTCACTTTGCGAAAATCAAAAAACGGAATCATCTGCAGCTGTGAATTACTTACTAAAGCGTGCAGCTGTTAGTTTAAATATGATTCGTTGGATACAATAAAACACGGTGTTGTAAATACATATCTCACTCGCTTAGTTTGTATAGTATTTTGTATTAGGACACTATAACTCCTGAAATAGTACCAGGCAGAATACATAATAATTTTACAAATATAATTTATTTTCCTCGGTAGACAGTGGTTCTGGGAGGACACTTCTTCTCAGGACCTCGGGATTACATAAGTGAACACAAAATAAGCATATACTTGAAGGACTAAACATAACTCAAAAATTCCGGCCTAACGGAAATTTACACTCCTGAAAAATAATATGGCAAGTTACACAACAAAATCAACAAATAACACTCTTCGCACCACACATACATACTTTAGTATAATATCTGTCATGGTTGTTAATTAGTTTCCCTAATTAAGATGAATTGCACAAATTTACAATAGTAACATTAATATCTATTAAGATTGATGAATGTCGTATATACATATTGTAACGATTGGGAAAACAGTTTGTTCTTTTCCAAAGTATTAATATAATCCAAATGGGAATTTATTAATATATATTTTTACGACAGCTTAGAAAAATTGCTCATTCCTTGAAATTACAATTATTTAGACATATTTAAACTTTGGTGGTATACTAAGGTGAACTGTTTGTAATATTGTTGAGACCTTAAGAATATTAAGTTGGATGTGATCTCACCCAAAATATTTATATTTGTGTCCAGTGGCCATTGAACGTGAGGTTGAAGGAAAAACCCTTTATTGTATATTATAATATTTTACTTAATGCAACGATTCTGAAATAATGTCTACATTTTAAACACCAAGTGTGCCTCACTTTTACACTGTTAATATTAAAAGCTATTAATATTTTTCAAAGGTACATTGGTGATAGCTTTGTCTTTTATTAAATGAAACCGTGGCGCTATCTCTAAAATTATTTTAAAATATTCCTCAATTCCAAAGACACCAAAATTTAAAATCTCTTTAGACGTGACGTTCTTTTAAGGCAAATTTATCCGAGCTTGTGTATTACCCATACAAAAATAACCAATTTAATAATTTTTTAAATATTAGGAAAGAATAATATTAAAATAAAAATAATTTTTCTTATTAAAACAGTAGTGTTAATATAAACCCCGTTTCATTTCAAATTGCCGCTTGTGTGATGACGTCATTCTCACAGCTGGGCTCTCGTAAATATGGTTAGTTGCCATATCGTAGATTGATAGCTATGTTAAGGTCGATTCCAACGCCAATCTATGCTCTAGGACTCCGTCACGGACGCTGTGAATGAACTATGTGCCTACTGGCGCAAGATGTGTTTATACTGTGATGGACTTCAGTCGCCGTTTGGATTTTGATCTAAATAGCAGGTAAATAATTTGTAATAATAAATCTGTCTAAAATGAATATTGTAAGAGAGGAAATATAATGTGTGTGTGTTGACGTAATTTTGGAAGGGTTGACTCTGCATTTCCATATTTATCTCCTCCATCACAAAAATAAATCTTTAGGAGTACAGAATAACAAATACAATAAAAATGGTGGAATATAAAAATACAAGTTTCGATATAACCTTATAATAGTTTGTTTATAAACGTATTTGGAAGTTGGCGGCGGCCATGTTGAGCACATTTTGTGAAAGAGTGAGTGATTTCGCTATGATTACAGACTTCTAGCACACTCTGTAAAGAGTAAGAGGATATTTTACATTGTTCAGCGACAAAAACTGCGATTTATTTAGTTGCCATGTACAAATACCAGATGGTCTCAAATTAAGACCATGGATAACTTAGAAAATTGACACAAACAGTTTGTGCAAAATAATTTCTTTTGGTCAGGGCTTATTACTAGCTGTTTGGGTCTACTAATTAAGCTAATGTTGTAAGAATGAAGAATGTTAAATCTAGAATAAGTGAACTGGCATTTGCTTGGAAGGTGGGTGTAAAATCATCTAAGGAAAACTCACTCGGTACACCCGACTGGGATTTGATCCCCGATCCCCCATTATCATTGTCAGTCAAGTCTATTGTGAGAGTAATGTCTTAGACTATTAGATCACTAGTTATGGAAACTACTAATTTCAATTTGGATAAATCTGATAATCTAAAAAAATGTTATCTTTAGCCTCAGTTATGTACCTTTTAAATTAATAAACAATATTTGAAAATTCAGAGCTTCTACTATCAACTAGACAAAATAACAGACTATTATTTACAACCAAATCAAAATTTTCTTTTTCACTATTATGTTATTTTGATTGAGACAATATATAACCAAAACATATCGGTGCGGGTTTGTTTGTATATATGTAACTTCTTCATGCATTTTGGGTGTCGTTTCTTACGGCCTGGTTAATAGCCAACCCGTTCACAGAAGGATACGTGATTGGCTGTGGGTAACATGTTGACAGTTGAATTGAACAACGAGATCGTGCAGTGGTGATGTCATCTAATTATTAATTGTCCACCAGAAATCTCTTTAAAGTACATGCTGCTTATGTCGATGTCCTGAAGCAATATTAATTAGCCGCAACCATGAAACATCTCTATTAAAACACTGCTGCTTATGTAAGATGGTCTGAAAACCAAATAATAAACTTTTAGGAACTTAGTTTAGCAGTTGATTAACAACCATTTGAACAGGTTCCTAAAACCACTCCCTCGAAATGGTTCCTTTTAATTAAAGACTCAATGAATAAATAGAAATGTCTGGTAAAAACAGTAAAGTTAATTATTAAATTATTTTTGAAGCTTTAATTTATTTTTCCTTGTAATAAGCGAAAGTGAAACAACTAGCGAATACATTCAAGAAAAATAATATTGATCTAATATTTTTACAACGATTCAATTCATTTGTTGGGGTTATCTTCTTGAATTGAACTCATGAAAACAATTACAGTTAATTCCCGATTTCATTGTCATGAACTAAGTTTGAAATTGTTGTGACTATTTGTTTCAGCTATTTGCACAACAGTGATTAAATTTCTTTGTTGACTTAATTTCTTGTTATATGACCTAAGGGGAGCAAACGTTTAGCCACAACTTTCTAGCAAATATAATTACCAAAATAAAGCTATGAGATAACTACCAGTTTCAAATTCTCTGTTGCGTAGTAACTTGTTTCAACTTGACTTCTAATTTAAATTAGTTATGCAAGGTATTATTGGTTTTAAGATGCCATTAAATTGTTCTCTATTACGTTTAACTGTTGGAAATAACGCTAACATATCTCAAAAATATTACAAGAAATTAATTAATTTAATGGAATTATAGAAATAATCGAATTATATACTTGAGTTATCGAATAAAATGTCTATAAGTTAATGGTATTTTTTAATGCATTTTCTAAACCCACAAGACAGTCCGTGCTGCTAAACACATCACATGCCATATTAGTTAGGGCTATTTTAGTCGCGCCAGCTATAACATTTTAATTTTAATCTAAGATTGTTGAAGATAAGCGAGATTTATTGAAAATGTTGATCTGGCAAGCATGAGAAATTGTCGTCGTTGGTTGTTTTATAATTTTTTTTTCAGAGCGTCTGCAATTGATATGGAATATGTTAAATTATTGTTTTAGATCATAGTGTAGACTCTCAACATGGCTGGTGTTGGCCGGAATAAAGATGGCACACACAGAGATAGAGATATCTATTTGACTTCCCTAACTCCTTTTGTTTTTTTAATAGAATATAATATATTAATAATATAATAATGGCGTGTCTGTACTATATGTATCTGTAACTCAGTTTAAGAATATATTAGCTGGTGCTAATGTACCGTTGCCCAGGGGACGGCCGAATGTACATAATCGTACATCCTTTCCGTGAAAGGCTCATTTTATGTCCCCATGAGCTGAAGGGATGATGATACTGAATAAATTAAGGGGTGGAGAAAATTAAGATCTTAAACCTATATTAAGCCTAACTAATCAAACCGTGGCGACCATGGGAATTATCCCCTTTGGAGAAAAATCCCACTTGGTACCAGTCGGGAATAGATCCCGGGACCTCTAGGTCAGCAACCAGGGAATCTAACCACTATACCACAAGGCTGGATTATATGACGCATATTAAAGTGGGCCATTAATGAACTAAGGACAAATAAATGAAGTTAAAGTAACTAAATAGACACTAGGAAAGGGATTGAAGATCACTTTGTGTACAAACTAATTCCAGCCTATTCAACAGGGACTAGAAACCTATACTGAATCTCAAACACGCTTAACTTATATAAAGTCAGATTTATATAGGAAGACAGCTTTTTGACGGAAAAAAAAACTATTTAAACCATTTCAATATATATTTTACGTGCATTTAAGTTATCTGGAGCTGTCACTTTTGATGGATAAGAGATATATGAAGATATATTGAATCATACGGATTATTTACTTACTCTATGGCATTAGGAACTCTAAAGTTCATTGCCGTCACTTACAAAAGTATGTAACCTATTCTCTATTTTGAGCTAGCTATATCCAGTCCACCTCGTTACACCCTATATCTATCTTGAGCTAGTTCTATCCAGTCCACCTCATTACACCCTATCCCTATCTTGAGCTCGTTCTATCCAGTCCACCTCATTACACCCTATCCTATCTTGAGCTCGTTTATCCAGTCCACCTCATTACACCCTATATCTATATTAAGCTAATTCTATCCAGTCCACCTCATTACACCTCATATCTTAAACTAGTTCTATCCAGTCCACCTCATTACACCCAATATTATATTAAGCTAATTCTATCCAGTCCACCCATTTCCCCAATATTAACAATCATCCATCCACCTCTACACCATATTATATTAAGCTAATTCTATCCAGTCCACCTCATTACACCCTATATCTTGAGGTAGTCCTATCCAGTCCACCTCATTACACCCTATCCCTATATTGAGCTAGTTTATCCAGTCCACCTCTTTATACCCTATCCCTATCTTGAGCTAGTTTATCCAGTCCACCTCATTACACCTATACTATATTGAGCTAGTTCTATCCAGTCCACTTAATTATACCTATCCCTATCTTGAAATAGTTGTATCCAATCCACCTCATTTTATTCCATCTCTTTCAGGCCATTCTAATGTTATCCTCCCATTGCGTCTAGGTCTTCCAATAGTATCTTCCATTGGTTAGCCAGTCAATACCCAGAATACGGTTTAGATTCTTCCATTAGCGCTGCATGTTCTGTCTACCGTAATCTACGAGATTCTACTATCCTAACAATATCTTGTGATGAGTACAGTGTATGCAATTCATCATTATGTAACCTCCTACACTCACCATAGCCTCATCCCTTTTTGGACAAATATCTTCCTAAGCACATTGTTTTTGAACTCCCTAAGTTTGTGTTCGTCATGTAAGTTAAGAGACCACGTTTTACACCCATTGAGAAAAACCGGTAAAATTATTGTTTTTTTTTTAATATTCGGAGTTATACATTCCATGACAGCAGGCGAGATGTCAACAACTTACTGAACGATTAATAGCATGCATTTCTCGACTGTTTTTTTTTCTTAATTTCCAGTATAATATCTTTGTTGCTTATTAAATTTGTTCATAAATATTTAAACTCATTAACCCTGTCAAATGATATGTTGCTAGAAGTAATCACTAAATTATCTTCCCCATTCCGTGTTCTTAGTGTGATCATGTAAGTAATCTTTTCAGCATTCATACGAATAATAAAGTAAAATCTTATAAATGTTGACTGCAAAAAGTTTGTATTTTCTTAAAGGTCTTTTATATCTGAATCGTACTATAGCTTAAATCTATGTATACCCTAGTTTTGGTTGAAATAACAGTAGAGAAAATTCAAACATATTTATTTGTAACCAACATTTATACCATTTTACTTTGTTACTTGTGTTATTTTATAGGTATCGATAATATCTATAAAAGTGACGGCTGCAGATAGCATGACTCGATGTATGAAAGTATTAAAATTGTTTTGGTAACTTTAGTAACTAACTTCTACTGTTCATCCTACCAAAATCAGCCTACAGTTGCTTTCTCTTTGTCATTTTGCTTCCAGCCCATCGAGAAAGGCGACGATTAGTCCCAATGCTTGTGCGACACATTCAGGCTCTAATGAAAACTTTGAAATTGTGCCGGGGGTTGGGGAGATTTTCATCCTAGTTAACCGGTCAAAGTTTTCATTAAAGCCTTAAAATGTCTAAGAGATAAGCGGAACGGGACTTTTCAACTACACAGATATTATCTGATCACTATAAACTTAATTTAATTCCATTTTAATCCATATCTCATTAATTATTATCAATTGTTATGATATACAACTCTTTAAACAAATAAAATCAATCAATTAATTTTATAAGTGTATCGCTAATAGTTTTCAACCATAATTTTATATATTGATGTGACTTTTTTTTCGTACAATTATTTTAATGTGTAATATCATTTTAACTTTTTTAACTTTTATCTTATTTCAATGTAACCAATTAAATCTCTTGACCTGAATTGACAAGCAGCAAGCCTCTTTACTTGATTAAGATAAATCTTCCCAAACCCCTTTCAAAATATTGTTTTAATTCAGTAATTTTTAATTTTTAAGCTTAATGCAGTTCAATTTAGATTTACAGTATAAGTAACATTTTAGATAAATAATTATCCGATTTATAATATTATAAACTCTCATTTTACTTTATCAGATCAAGAGAATGTATTGTAATCGTGTCAAAATCTATTACGAGATTATGACGTATTTTTACGTTTTATGTGAATACGAGCCCAAAATAGTGGATTTTACAATATTGTCTGCCCCATGTCTGTCTGTGTGTCTGTCCCTGGTCACGGATCCGAAACGGTTTGATGGATTTTATTCATACTTGATATTTATATATTATAGGGCTGTACCTCAGAAAGATTTATTTTTTATTTTGACACTAACCCTCAAATTAAGGGTAGCTTACTGACAAGTGATTTTATTTAAATGCAAAATTTTCGAAAATAACTATAATATTTTGATTAAAATGCATATATAAGACTTGTTTGATATGACCTATAGAACTGTATCATTGGTTTTTGGGCAAAAATTTGTTGAATGGTAGTTTACTGATGGGAAGTTTTTTAAAATTAAAATTATTTCAAAAATGTCTCTAACAATTTTGTTTGAAATGTATTTCTGGGGATTGTATGGTTAGACAAATAACACTTTATAGGCCTACTTATTTTTGGGGTAAAAGTAATTTATGAATAGTTTACTGATGACTTGAGTTTTCAAAAACTTGAAATGGGTACATTAAAAATAGCTTTAAGGATTTGGTTCCAAATGGGTTTCATGGGAATGATTGACGTGACAATTGACACTGTATACTTGTTTTTGGGATAAAAACTAATTCATCTGTCTTTTACTGATGACTGATTTCTCAAAAACTAGAAATATGTTAAAAATGGCTCTAACGATTTGGTTCCAAATGGGTATTTTGGGAGTGTGTGACATTACAAATAACCCTATATAATTAATTTTGTGTAAAAATTCGATAAATAACTGATGGGTAATTTTTGAAAATTCTAAATATTTAAAAATATTTTGCTTAAAATATATATCTAGGGAGTGTTTGATATGAACATGGCAAATAAAGCTGTATAACTCTTTTTGGGAGGAAAATTTTGCTATGAATAGTTTAATGAAGTCTTTTAAAAATTACGTGATATTAAAAAATTGTTCTTGCATTTCGGTTCAAAAGGCGTGCATGTTAAGTTATTTTCACTATAAATAAGGATATTATAAATTTATTTTTCTAAAAAAAAAAAAATCATATCATAGTAGTTAACAAATGACCGATTTTTGTAAATTTGGACTTATTTGAAAATATAACTTTTTCAACATTTTATTTGTGGGAAAATAATGGTTTAAAACTATTTTTACTATGGACTGATAAAGCCAATTAATCTAAGAAAGCAAATTTAAACATTAAACACTTAACATTTGATCTAATAAAACATTAGCATTAATAATCCGGTATTTGTTCTATAGGTCAAGCCTATACACAAATAAATTGTTTTAGTCAACACTTGAGATCTAACCTGCGTCATATGGATCTTTAGTCGGTCTTTTTAACCTCTAAGCCAAGGTAACCGGTTAAATCAATATGATAGAGTACAATGTCAACAAATCTTGAGATTTGTAGATAGTTTAAACAACAGCCCCTCATTTTTACTTTGATTAGTCATCAACACATTCATAAAAGACATAGGCAAGGCCGTAGCCAGCCAATAATTTTTGGGGAGGGGGGGGGCTTGGTGAGGACATCCCCCAATTGCTGAAGGATAGGAACATTTCTAGATATTAAACACCTCTAGAAGCTCTCTGAAGTGTTTTTATGGTAACATAACCCACTAACTGCTAAAGGCAAGGAAAAGTTATAATTATTAAACACCCTTTAAAGATATTTGAAGTGTTCTTTTATGGAAACATAGCCCTCTAACTGCCGAAGGCTGGGACATTTTTTAGATATTAAACACATCTAGAAGCTATTTAAAGTTTTTTTTATGGCAACATAACCCCCTAACCACCAAAATCTAGGAAAAATGGTATATTTTAAACACCTCTAGAAGCTAACTGAAGTTTATTTTATGGCAACATAACACCATAACTGCCGAAGGCTAGAAAAAATTCTAAATATTAAAAACCTCTAGAAGCTCTCTGAAGTGCTTTTTATGGTAACATATCCCCCTGATTTGTACTTGTACCTTAAATTTGTATAGTTTGAACCATAAATAAAGCCATATATATATAGTTCATGAAATTGCTATGGCCTTGAACATAGGGTCAGTTTCATAATTAGACTTAGTGCGCCTCAAGTGCGGTTCGATCATAAACAAGACGACACCTCCTAGACCCAAATGGAATGGGTAAGTTTCAAATGTGAAACTGGCTCATTCCATCCTAGTTTAAATAGGTGTCGTCTTGTATTTAGTATCGAGCCGCACTTGAGGCGTGCCAAGTCTGACTATGAAACTGACCCGTGGTCTAATGAATGATGAGAATATCCAGGAAAGAAAAAATCATCAGTATTCACTTTAAGTAGATGTGGAAAATTCATCAATAACTTCAATGTGAATCATCACCCTAAGTATCTGAATTGGATTTAGAGCCAAATGAAATACTGTCTTTCCTGGTCAAAGCTAGGGGTGTGAACACCCAATTCAAGACGTCAAGAACCGGAGTTGCATTTAAGGGTGCAACGACCTTAAACCCTGGAATAATGTAATAACCCTAAACCAACCCCCGCACTAAAACTACACATGTAGCAGTTGAATGAACGAGCTTACCATTGAGCACGTGCACGATGACGGTCTTCAGATTGGCATTTGACGGGTTGCAGGTGTACTTGCCGGAGTCTGGGGTGTTTGCCCTCTGAATGAGCAAGTAGCTCGTGGTGACGTCACCCTTCTCCGTGATCACGCTCACTCCCCCGCGCGGTGAGTCGTAGTTGATCTCCTGAAAACAAACAATTATGTCAGCAACAATTGTCTTATCATTAGCAAATACATTTAATGTTGGTATTCTAAACACACACTAGATATCATCTCATGAATTACAAGCTAACTTTACCTAATATTGTACGTCTAGTACGACACCCAGTTCTAACTGTAGATATTTGAAAATAATAGGACAAGATTAAACCATACATAATAATAGTAACTCTCATCAGAAATTCCCAGAACTGAATCGGGGGCTTCTAGATTTGTGGTTGACCTTTCTAGCCACTTAATCACGAGGATGGTTGAAAAGGGATGGGAACCAAAGGAATGTCACAGCTTTACACAATTAATTTACATCCGAGGGATTCGGTGTTGTTTCTGTTTTATAGTTGAGTTATTTTGAAAGTCGTGTGATGATATAATCAGTTGGTCCAGCAAGCAAACGTTAAATACTCTCAATTAAAATTATTATAACATAAATACACATGAATATGTGATGGGCATACAGGGTTTGGAAAATTAGTGTTTTTACCGGATTCATTTCATATCATTATTATTCTACTGTGTTTAACAAAATTCATGAGAATTTTGTGCTTTGACTGTTCAAGCTGAATACGAAGCAAAATGCTCGGTTCTCGACACGCTAGTAACTTACTGTGCAGACTTTATCTACGCTCGTTGTGTCCAAATGACCATGGATGAAGTGGACATACACACTCCGATTATCTTCAAAGCTAGAATGCTTTCCTTAACTAACTCAACTATGCCCTATTTTATTATATATAGAAAACGTTTTGACTTTTTGTAAAGGAGAGTGTGAATTTGATAATTGTAACTAAGATAAAGTAGAGTTTTTTTAAAGTAACTTTTTGCACTGTAAATAAATTGGAATACCGGCTGCAATACTTTCTCATATCAAGTGAAAGGATTGTAATCGTGAAAATTTTCGACCTCGAGATTATGATGAAGCTTTACTTTTTATGAGAGTCCAAACCCAAAAATGTGGATTTTACATTAGTCTGCCTGTCCTCATGTCTGTTTGTCTGTCTGTCCTGGTCATATATCCAAAAGTGTTTAATGGATTTATGTCATACTTTATATTTAGATGCTATAGGGCAATAACTTAGGATGCTTTTTTATTTTTATAATTAAGGGCAGTTTACTAATGAGTAATATTTTTGAATTAATTTTTTTAAATAGCTCAAATGATTTTGTTTAAAATTGGTATATGGTGAATGTTTTACCAGAATGTATTTTTGTTAATAATGAGGAATTTTTTGAAAATTCGAAATATTTAGAAACTCTCTCCAACCACTTTTTTTTAAATTGTATATCTGAGATATCTATGACATGGCAAATAAAACTGAATAGTTATTATTTTGGGGGAAATTCTTTTAAAGCTAGTTTATTGAAGGCTAATTTATTTATTTAAATATTTTACGAAATAACTGAGATTTGGTTCAAAATGGGTATCTGTTATGTTTCTTACATTATAAATAATTCTATTTATTTGTTTTTATTAAAACAAAATATTTAATAGCTACTGATAATTGATTTAAAAAAAAATTGAAATTTTTCAAAAATAGCTACAGCAATTTTGTTCAAAATTGGTGTTTGGATACAATTTTACTTGATGATAAATAATAGTTGTTGGCATTTCCAAAATAAATAAATTTAGTTGTAGTTTACTTGTAAACATTTATATAAATTTTTAAATATTTCGAGAATGGGCTTTAAAAGTGAGTTCTAAATGGGTATTTGGGAATACTTAGCTACAATAAATGAGAATATATTTTTATTTTTACAAATTTAAATTATTCGAGGGAAGATTACAAATAACATTTGAAATGTTCCTTCCAGTATTAATGCGTTATGTGAGAAAGTTTGTACGATTGTGTCGTAACACTTATTATTTATTCTATCCTCTTCTATCAAATGTTAAAATAGATATTTCAAATGATCCATTACAATTTTTTTTCCATAAAATATGTAATTTAGGTTACTTATTGCCAGTACCGACTCTAGAATATATTATTTGGGCTATAAATCGACATATCTTGCTAAATAACGCAATATGGAATTAATTTGTGTATTAATAAATACGTGGAGTTTTGGTTTTTCAAATAATTTGTATGCTCGATAGTTAAAAAAAAAGTTAGTCTTAACTAGCGAGAGATATTTAATAATAGATTCCTTCCTAAACAATGGCGAGTTTACTTTCATCCATATAATGGAACGGCACTTAAGAGTGATACCCCTAGGAGAGAAATACTGTCCCGTCATGCCTCCAGCGTTTACCCTAGCAACATGGAAATGACATTCTTTATTGATCATACATTTGATTCACAATATCACCCTTCCTAGTGCTCACTCTCAACACTTTTAAGATTCGCCCAGGTGCAGAAAATCTCGGAGCTTTGGGACATATTCTTTTTTCCTTCTCTTCGGCTAGAACTGACATGTCACGCAGGGCTTTCACTATCCACTGTCCGTCGCCTTCAAGAGGGGGAAGTGGGGGTTGTGGAAGATTTGTTGTGATCTCGGATTGCCTATTTATCAAGTTCTCGAATCCCTTTAATTTCACATCTTCCGACTCAGAATAGATGTTACTCTTCGAAAAGAACTGCCATGATCTTTTTCTCCCTCACGCCCGAGATTTTTAATCGACTTTTTTTTCTTACTAAGCAGCTAACATTCGTGATTTATTAACGCAAGGGGATTTTTTTTCCTAGTGGATCTTGAACCGTTGATATCTTACCATCTTTAACTAGACATCTCCAAGCACCTTCAATAAGGACGTGTTTAAAAAAAATATATTGAGGAACCTTTCACGTTCCCGTGGATTACATTCTGTGATTCTCTCAATGCATGTATCGCTTTGAAATAAATTAGAAAGCGATTGAAGTTGTATTTGATTTTTTCTCATGCCTTAGTAGTCACTCCTTGAATAGTGTAATAAATGTTACGTTGATAGTATAAATCCATGGCCCTGTCACATATTGTGCGTTTTATCACAGCTCATAAAATTATTTTATTGTATGCCGTTAATATTTTCAAAAATAATTAGTGTTTTTGTTACCAAATGGCATTCAACTCAATAAATCAAATTTTATATCTATCTTACCCATTGGTAAAATATTTCGAATCAAACCACGTTTCCCTCACGTGAGCACAAGAAGACAATGGGTTGAATTTATTGTCAGGCTTAGCACGCCTCAAGTGCGGCTCTATACCAAATAGGACGACACCTGCCTAGACCAGGGTGAAATGGGCCAGTTTTATCTGTCAAACTGTCCCATTCCATTTGACTTTAGGTAGGTGTCCTGGGAGGGGTTTTTCCTAAATGGTTTTCCACTCTCCCTCCACGCAAATGCGGGTTCACTTCCTCTAAATTCAACCTTCCCAATTCCTAATCCATTAGTGTAATTAGTACTTAGGCGTATAACTCGAACGGGTAGTAAGACGCGGTGCTAAATAATAATAATAATAGGTAGGTGTCATCTTGTATCTAATATAGCGTCACACTTGAGTCGTTTAAGTTCGACTATAAAACTGGCCCTATGTCTAAATTCATCTGATTTTAAAATATTCTCTCATAGCGAGTGCAATTTCCCGAAAATCTCCCAGTGAAAATTCATAACACTATGCGATTCTCTTCATTTAACCTTACAATAGAAATATATCTCAGGATAGAAATTTAAATGTTCTTCCATAGTTTGCTAAACAAAAGGGCTGCTTAGGATATAGCTCTTCATTTAGTGTCTAAAGAGGATATTCCCCAGCAGTACAGCCATTTTGAGCAGACAGCATGTTAAGATGAGGCACAGCGTGTTCTGACATCAATTTCCGGCAAGACATCATCATAGGAAGGCGCGGCTGGCTCGATACTCAGACAAAGTAGACTAGCTTGAAGGGTTAAGTAATATGTTCTAAACATATTGGAGGTCCACCAAGAGTGACACAATAATATTATTACCAAATATAAAGCATATCCATAAGCACTAACAAGATTATTTCAATGCTATCGATTTGTTATATCGTTCCCAGCTATGACAATTTAAAGTTTTTTTCCCAAATGACTTTCATGGATCAGTTTTCTCTCTCGTCAATTAGGTATGTCATGTATCAGTGTATCATGGTCTTACTAATGACCTTAATAACAAAGGATTTTCATTTAATTGCAAATGGGTATCTATGTAAGCCATATTATATTTATTGAAGAAAATTAATCCACTAATTTCTAAATAATGTATATGCTCTGGAATATTTTGTTTATAAATCTAAAAAAAATGTATTATTCTAACATAAAATTATGAATATTTACATATATCGCCTTTTAAAACTTGTTAGTAATATCAAACCAATTAAAAATAGTTTTATTATAATTAGTACTATTATTTTTGTCAGAAATAATTAGTGATAAGTTACACCCCAATAGTTTCATGAATTGGGTAAATTTCTGTTCATTTCGTGAGTTGGCTTCTTCGCTTGACCATCTCACGGACTGGACAACAATTGCAATAACGCTTGCTCATTTCATAAACTAACTAGAACTTATTGTAGCCTAATATCTGCAACAAGCTTAATTGAAATTCCTCTTAAGATATTATATTAAACTAACCCAACCTAGCTTCCATTATAAAAAGATTAAAAGTTAAATTAACTGAAAGACCAAACCTGTTCTTCTCGTGTCCAGTTCCTGAATTGGGAAATTATCTGAGCAACCCAGTTTATGTATATATAGGCAGTTAATGAATATATAGCCAGTTAATGAATATATAGCCAGTTAATGAATATATAGCCAGTTTATGAACTGAGCAACACAAATGCTGCACATTTCATTAACTGGACTATTATTTGCCCAGTTAGTGAGATTATCAGGAGAGGACAGTTCATGGAATGGGCAGAAATTTGCCCGATTCATGAATTAGAAAAATTTACGGATAGGATTTAACATATAATAGTAATAATTTTAATTAAAACCCACTTTGGTTGCCAAATGGCCAAAGAAGTCACTCTTGTGATAGACTGATCTTACGATGATAGGGAGAGCGGTGTTCAAATTCTGGTTGGGTGTAGTGACTTTTTTCTTTTAAATGCTTTTCCTTTCTTCCTCCAAGCGAATGCGGGTATACTTCCTCTAAATTTAGCCAAATTCATCTCTAACACACTAGCGTAATTAGTACTTATGAGTAGTAATACGTGGTACTGAATAAAAAAACACACACTATATATATAGGATGTTTGGAAACTCAACGCCCAAACTGCACATATAGCTTGTTTGAACCAGAGGTAATTCAAAACCCCTAAACACTTTCATCCGGAAAACTATGCTAATACCATTAAATTGTGGTCAAAGTTTCAGCGTACAGCGCCGGGATAGCAAAGCTGTCAAGCTTGCGTCTACAACAAGTTGCATAGGAGTTAGACGTAAGACACTCCACATGTAATAATGGCAAGCAAGTTCTGTGATGTAGAACTGTTAATGATGACCCTCAGAACGTATTCGCCTTTCTAGATGGACTGGTGTGTTGCTTACTATTAATTATCATATGTACTGCTGCCGTGCTCCCAAGATGTCAAGGTGTGCAGTGCTACTCGCCCAACTCTTTTGAATATTGCTAACCTTAAAATAATTAGGCTAAGAAAATGTAGGGATCACAATCTTAATCATCATTTCACGTGTTTTTAGAACAGCTTCTTACTACCCGTTCGGTATACGCTTACGTACTAACTATGATAATGGTTTTAGGGATTAGTAAAACTATATTTAGATGAAGTGCAGCCACATTTGGTTGGACGGAGAGTGGAGAATAGTTTAGAAAAAAAACCCTTAAATACACCCGGCCGAGATACAAACCTGGTTTTCTCCATCATCAACAGAGTCTACTGTGAGAGTAGCCCCTTAAACCATACGACCCCCAAAGTGGGTAAATATAATGTTAAGTGACACTAACGACATGTGTTAGTGTAAACCCATAGCTAATAAAATCTTGGATCTAAACAAATATGAAGATAGAAAATCACTGATCTGTGTCCATTGCTATAAAACACACACACAACATGACTGCTCTACATTATTCCCTCACTGGTGGAGGGGGGGGGGGTAAAGAAAGGTGTGAGTACCACCAAGCTCTCTCTATTCCAGACCATCAAATTCGCGATAAAAATAAAGGGGGAGAAGAGGTTGAAATCCCCGTGGACTGTTTATGCGTACTCGCTCGTTGGAAAAGAATCTGGAGGCAACATATAGGCATGTAGAAGGCTCTCTGTGATCGTTCCTCATATAAACCGGACGCATAAAATTTCACTGTTATATTTATGTGATCTTACCAGAGGACCGGAGAGAGGATTTTTTTAGCCTCTCTCTGCACGCACACAAACTTTGAAACTAGCATTATTTTGTTGGATGAACAAGGAACTTATTCTCAGATATATGTTTATAGTATTGAAAAAGCTATCCACAGTATTAAAATAATAGTAATGTATTTATAATCTAATGCTTGCTACTTATATTAATTTATTTCAAGTAAAAACAGATTAATTATAAACCTGATCTATTAATTACCACTTGCAGTTTGGGAACAAAGCCAATCTCACCTTTATATGTTTTTATCCTAATCGCTCATCAACCCTAAATCATCCTAAATAAGCTCTTATGATTTAGCCAGAGTTTCAGATAAATTGATTTAAGTAGTGATTAGAAAGGAAATCACTAATTACAAAATAAGTTTATATGATTATCATTAAGTATTTTTAAATAAAAGCAATTTGTAACTTAATTCATTGATAACACTCTTTAGTTGGGACTGTAGCGCATTTAATACTAAGCTAAAGGTTCTGGTTTCAATTCCCGGAATCGTAGAAAAATACATTATATTTGTTTCCTATTTAACAGCGATGCACTAAGGACCGGGAGACAAGTTTTAAAAAATATATATTTTTTTCAAGTCATGTTATGATATCATCTCTTGATTCAGAGCGTGCACGTTAAATAACCATAATCTACCAATAAATAAACTAAGTTAAGGTACTAAGTATTTTAAATAGGTTGCAATTTTATATATTTTTTTTACTCATCTACAATTTCTTTTTTAACGATTTTGAATTTATGTAATCAAATATGGTTACAGTTCTGTTCCTACTAATAAAAATATATAATATACCATTCAACATTTTACCATCACTTAGATGAATGCTTTTGATTATTTTTCTTCTAAAATATGGATAATACACGTGTTTTGATAATTATAATGAATATTTGAATGTCATATATTATATTCACTAAACCATAAGGTACTGAATATAATATATACAAATTGTGAATACAAAATTTCATATTTCTAATTAATTAAAATCTATTTTTAATAATTTATTTGGTATACTATGGCTACGATTGTAAAAGGGGAGGGGGGAGGTAGACAAGACTAGACGGATGCCTTTGTCCATGTGTCCACCTGTGTAGTTTGCTCCTTAGTTTATTTTTTAAAACAAAGATTTTTACTCAAAATATTAACATTTCAAATTATGCTGACAAATTCACACATTAATATCCATATTTCTAATTCTATTTCAAAATGAAATATATCTTTAAAAAGATTTATTTAGGAATGTTTAGACAAGTAAAGTCAAATAGGTGATTTTCCTAAATTTTGTAAAAACAAAAAATAAATTGAATTATAAATATATTTATTATAATCATGAGTTGAACACGAGTACTAATTAAATAACTACCACGTTGACGCTAGTCAAGTATACATCCGCCTCTCTGGGGGGGCTCCGAGCTCTATAGCGCCGAAATTGGGTAAGAAGGACGGAGAAAAGAGTGGAGGGGTTGGGGTTTAGTGCCAAAGGTTTAGGATGGGGTTATAGGGGAGGCGATAAAAGGTCAGTGTGCCTGCAGATTTTTTACTAAAACATTTTTTTTTTGGTCAGTAGAAATATAGGGTTTAATTTTCTTCACATGGTGATATCCACATTTCGGTCAAGGGTGTCCTGAAATTTAATGACAACTTTTTCTATTCATTTAAAAGTTTCTCATCTGAAGCCGCTATGCTTATGACATATTTTCAACAAATGTTGATATCACCATGGGAAGAAAATTAAACTATATGTTTGTAATGGAGCAATATTTAATTTATTTTGGTAACCAATATGTTTTTCTATAAAAACTGCAAACACATTTACCTCTTCTCGCGTTCTTTAAACTCCCATCCTAACCATCACGCACAACTTGAATGATCTCTGGGTCAGCCTTTAGCCTCCATGAGCCTCCTAGGAACGTAACAATAGGTCTAGCGTCTCTTATTGTTTTTCAAGGATGTAGAGTTTGCTGGAATAGTGTACGTTGAGTATGAGAATCTCGGAGAGAGCTTGGACTAAGCTTGATACTCAGCGTACATGTAGATTTCTAACCATTATTATTCCCTTTACATATACAACCCATGTTGGCAAAAAATGGAACATCTGAAAAATAACAACCCTTGTCTCGTCTTGTTATAATATGAGTTAGTTAAAAGTGATTACTAACCAACACATTGACCCTTGGGCTCATTAATAATATATTTTCACTGGCATATATTGAACACAATATGTTGAAATTATTACACAAACTAAATCTATATATTGTTTCGTTTAGAAACTAATCTAAATTGATCAAGGTTTGTTATTATTTAATTATAAAAGACTTTAGTTATAAAATTAAAATTCTCTATATTATGTTAATTTTTTTATTTGGATATGCCTGATAAAATGTGAAATTTTAACAAGACTTTAAAGATAAAATATTAGAGAAATTTGTTTAAAAAACACACAGACCCTGCAGCAAATATGCATGTTTTCACTATTTATAGGTTCGTTTAACGCAAATATAAGCCCTTGCTTTGAAAGTTTAAGTGGACTAATTTCGTTGGTAGTAATGATGGACTAGAGTAAAAATACATTTTTATATGAATGAATGATTCAACCCGTAGAACCTTTGGAGAGTTCCTCCCAAAAAGCGACCCGTTTGGTTCAGTCTTAGTAAATGGGAGGTCCGTTTGTACCAACCACGATATGATTTATGGACTAGGAGGAAAAATAATTATCCCTTTCATTTAAGCAAAACTAACCTAACATAATCAAATACAACCTAACCTAGCCATCAGGTGAGTTTATTTTTATTTTTAAAAACCTAACCTATATATATATAAAACCTAACCATCAAGTGATTCTCTTTCAGATTTTGCAAACTTAATCTAACCTAACCTAATATTCAGGTGATTATTTTTCAGTTTCGCAAACCTACTCTAATCTAACTTAACTATCGTTCGATTGAACATATATTGGTTAGAGAAACGCGAGTCAGAAGTAAACAAACGCATAAGGTCGGATTAAAAGGTGTTTTCACAACTGCGTCAAACGTCATATGACCAACCAGGTCCAAACGACCAGTATATTTCAACCAGGGTGGTCCCAGATTGCACCAAAAGCCCTACGCGCGTGATTCATAACCGATAATTAATGTATATTTAGAAACCTGGGCGTTATTACCGACCTAATTCTATAAATGAATTAAGCAGGTGATTTTGAGAATTTCACTCACCCTATCAGATTTCAATAGCGTCACGTTATCCAGTCATTTAACCTAACCCCTTTACACACACAAATCCCCCACAACATGTCACATTTGATTTTACAACACTGATATGGCCATAATCACTGTCAAAATAAATTGGTTAGCTACACGAAAGATATTGCTATCATTATATTACTAAATACAACTAGATTAATGGCCATTGTAAAAGTAGAAAAATTCTTAGTGGGCCTCAGTACCACATTATTTTGATTTGTTCTTTGTATTGCTCCAAAGAGGACATAATATAAGTTTACCACGGAGTACCTATCGTGTTATTGGGTTGTTTTACGTTACTCTAATGTAATATATTAAATAACTCTGTTACGTCCATCAAGAAGAATTAATCACTTTATCCTTAAAATTGATTTATTTCAATGTCACAATGAGTAAGAGAAATTATGTATTTCTTCGAATTGTTTGAAACAAAACATATTATAAAGAATGTTTCTTAATTTTTTTCTACAAATTAAACCATAGCTAATATTTTAGAGAATAAAACGTAGTTTTGTGCTTAATCAGTGTACTATCATTATATTTGTAGAGTGCTTCAATAAAATTTTGTATGTATCGTTGAAATAATTTAGATTTAGTTGTTTTGTAAGAATACAACATTTATTTACTCCATTAACAAATTTTGTTTTTACTATTTGAAAAATAACTACAATATCTTTAATGTATATCTCTCATTTCTTTTGGACTAATTGCTGGTTTTTCAACAAACTTGAAATATATACAAATCTCTACTCGGATACAGATTTTTATTGGATGTTAGGTGTGTTAGTCTATTTTTAATTTAACTTGATATTACTGACTTGGTGGCACAAAAGTATCACAAAGCGAGCTGTTCATCATCATCATCATCATCTCAACAATAACTGTTTCATTTCAACAAACTGCCTCCATCTTTTTACTTTCATTCCACAATTTTTTCTCCTTTATTTGCTTCCATTCTTCTCCTCTCACTCGCACACTTGCTGCTATCTGATCCTTTCATCTCTTTCTTGTCGTATTTTTCCTACATATTTCAACTCCACCATTATCTTTGATACTCTCCCCTTTTCCATACTTTTTTTTTAAACACTGCGTCCTACTAACCGTTCAGGTTATATTCTTATGTCCTAATTAAGCCAATGGTTTTAGGGATTATGAAGGTTATATTAATATGAAGTGTACCCGAATTTGCGTGGAGGGAGAGTGAAAAACAATTTTGGAAAAAAAAACCTTCAGTACACCCGACTGAAATTTGATTTTTACGATATTTAATTAAAATCATTTAAATGGATTTAAAGAAAATCGACATTTTATCTTTTTGCCCTTCAGTAAACTTCCTTAATTGCTAGGTATCTAATTTCAAAAACTTCTTGGAAGAACCTTATTAAAACCCTAGATATCAAGTCTTTACCCGAATGGTAAAATAGCTGTTCTACTCTAGGCTAAGATACAGACAGACGGAATAGAGAAAACAACTTTTTTGTGTTCATGGGGTCATGCACGAAACGAACATTCAAATTTGATTATTTTTTCTATAACAATACACAAAATCGAGAAAGTAAAAATATATGATATAGAGACATATAAGTTTTTAGACTATTTTGAACTATAAAATAAAAATATATTAGGTTTTAAATATTATGTCTCGAAAATATTCACAGTTTATAATATATAATATAGATTTATTTTGTTTTGATATTGTTGTTTCGACAGCCAAATAATTTCTACTTATTGCATACAACGTTGCAACTGATTTACTCGCACACACAACTAAACATAATCTTACCACATTAGTTATTTCTCGACAAAATTTCCAATGAAGTTATAATTTATATGAATTATTATACGATAAGATGGTTTGCCATATCTCCTGAAATATATTAGTTGGTATTATTATTCTTAAACATACATCAACAATAGCACAATTAGAAAACTACCTTAGGACAACAGTACTTGTGAATGTATCGATAGAAAACAACTATAGATCCTAAACTTTAAAGGTTCTATGCACTATATTTAGTAGACTATAATGAATACGTCACTGTGTCTGAAATTAATACGCTTTTCAATGATGAGTCGTCGTCGCATACAATTATTCAACAAAACTAATCCTACTGGTTTTAACAAAATATTGCTTTTAATTTAATCAAATATGTTATACT
The DNA here is from genome assembly GCA_033556935.1 of Timema podura. NCBI lineage: Eukaryota > Metazoa > Arthropoda > Insecta > Phasmatodea > Timematidae > Timema > Timema podura. The sequence continues at coordinate 64,102,715 of JAVRXN010000009.1, forward strand.
GTTTGTTAGTACGCTTGCAACTCTTTCGTTGTCTTCGAGTTAGTCCTTTAAATACGTCAAATTGACTTTGTTTGAATTAACTCCCGTAGTCATATTAAAGCCCCGCCCAGACTAGAACAGAACAAAGAACAGAACAACGAACACGAACATGTTCGTGACAAGTGTGGACGGTTTTCCTAACAGAACATTGTAACAAGGTGTGTTCGTTGTTCTGTTCGGCACCGATACACCAGTTGTCGGTGTTTGCCCGTCGCATTAAAGGATGTTCGTTTTCGGTCTTGTTCTAGCCTGGACGCCTCCGTGAACTTTTCCCTAAACATACAGTCATTGGCCGGACAGCAGTGAAGTCACACGTGGGATTTGATTTTTGTAAGTAAGTCTACATATATCTTTTGGCGAGTGTATTTATTAGTGTATGTGTTGAATTAATAATAATTATTATTAACTCATTATTTTATCATATAGTAGAAAAATGGAGTGTTCAAAAGAAGAGCCAATGAAGCTCTTATTATCACTAAGCCACACCAGGTAATCTGTAATCCTAGAGTTTTATATCACTATAATAAAATAAAAGAACAGTATGCGTGGAGGAGGTCGGGGTCGTGATGGACAGGGTTTTCAGTGGCTCTGTAATTTTCATGGCAAGGGCTGACAGCTAGGAAAAGCTACTTGATCTAAGTATTCAAACGTCAGGCCATGTGATATACAACTTTACCTTACATCCATACATTACTGTTTCCAGCTCGTGACAGTTTTTTATTCAAGCCAAAATATTTTCCACTAACGGCTTGCTAGGCCGGTCGTAGCTTCGACATGCCTTATATTCTAACTTAAAACTAGGTCAGGCACAACATCCAGTCTTCATCTGTTAATTTATCAATGTGAAAGGATAAACCCATATTCCATCAATTATAAATTTTCAGATCACGTCAAAATTGAACCCGGGACCCTTATCTCAGTAGGCAGACGCGCTACCAACTGAGATAAAGTGTCAGATTGATATGCAGCTGTCACTTTTAATCAATCCTATCAATAACTAAACAATAAAACTAACTAATAATATAGTAAAATCTTATCGATATATTGCCTCAAATATAATTTGTGTTGCCCACTTCAGTGGCCGAGCGTTTAAGACATCACTCTCGCGATAGACTGGATGGCCGAAGACTGGAATATCAGGGTTCAAATCCTGGTTGAGTGTACTGAGGGTGGTTTTTACAAAATGGTTTTTCCACTCCTACTCCACGAAAATATGGTACATTGCCTCTAAATGCAAACTTTCCTCAACCCCGCATTTTTTGCGTAGTCAGTATGTATGCGTAGCCCGAACGGTTAATAAGATGTTGTGCTAACAAAAAATAAATGGCATGACATAATTGCACAAAATTTCTCATTTTGTATTAAAGCTTCAAAATATTTTTCGGAAATAGGTTTTTAGTAGAATAACCTTAAATAAGTTTTATCATACAAACAAATATACCATCTTGTTAATCACAATAACCACTCTTTATGTATACATTTTAAATCAAACTGTTAAAATATTTAACAAAATCAAATTTTCAAAATAAAATATTTGTAAACTACTGAGATTATTTGTTATTTGTGAAAAGAAAAGTATTCTTATTTATCATGAAAAACTTTTCACAGATTCCCATTTTGAATTCAATCTTCATGGTCAATTTCCAAAACATTAAAATTTCCTGTTATTTGTTGTAAGTAAACTACCCTTAAATTAATTTATTTCAGATAATAAAATACATTATTATGTATAGGCCTATGTAAAATAAGTCTCCCGTTGCCAATTTTGAACCAAATTTTAAAAAACCATTTAAAAAAATATTCAATCAAAAGAACGTCGGCAATAAATAACCCATAGTAAATTTTCCCCAAAACAAGATTTAATTTTCATGTTATCAATAATTCAAATCAACTACTCCGATATATACATTAAGACGGTTTATGCTCCTGAATAAATTTTCAATAAAATTTTATCTGTGAGTAAAATAATCTTAGGCGGTCTAGATAGACTGCTTGATAATGTATTATTAACAATTTTATCGGTAAGTACTAAAACTTTTTCTAATTTGGTGGCATACATGGGGTTTAAAGGTTTGCTATCTTATTAGGTTAAAATCTTGGTTCACGTGTTTAGTAAGCACAGGCCGGCCTCTAACTGTATAAAGTTAGAACATTTAATTCACACTTTTATATAAACTGACAGGCTATTTGTAGAGTTATATTTATATAAGAACAAATTATCAAAATGTGAGTACAATAAATGAAATTTTGTAAATGTTGTACTCAATTATTGACCACATTTTGGCAGACACGAAATTAGTACTTGCAAGACATCTTGGCTTCTGCGCCCACGTGACAACATCTGTTTACTCGCACTCATTTAGCCGCCATTATTTAACAAATGTTGAGCGTTCTCGCCACTCGTAGGCTGTAACGGTAGCGTTAGGGCTTATACGCATGCGCGCACCAGTAAAAACAGAATCAACTTTGCATTTTCTGCATAAAAATACATTTATCCTACAGATAGCTATCCGGCAGATAAATTCAGTTCATAATACGCGTAAAATATTAAAGTGGCTGATAACCTTTAACTTTAACCTCCCAATAGCAATATTTATGCGGTAGTCATAAGACCGGCCCTTAGTAAAATTTCTACCCAAAACAAAGTAAAGTATTTGTCATTTCAAACACGCCTGAGATATCCATTTGGAACGATATTGTTTGGGACCCTTTTAAAAATATTTCCAGTTTTTGATAAACCAGTCATCGGTAAACCACCCAAAAATGAGTTATCATCTCAAAAACAAGTAAACAGTGTTATTTGATATGTCAAACAACAGCAAGAGATACCCATTTTGAACCAAATCGTTAAAGCAATTTGTAAAATATTTCAAGTTTTTAAAACTATTCTTTAACGAATTTTTGCCCAAAAACCAATTATATAGCGTTATTTATTATATCAAACAAATTCTAGATATAGATTTTAAACAAGATCGTTTTAGTTATTTTCGAAAAATTTGGAATTCAAGACAATTTCTCATCAGTGAACTATCCTTGATTGAAGGGCTAAGATAAAAAAAATTGTGGTATTATCCTATAATATCTAGATATAAATGCTGAACCAAATCTACTAAACCGTGGCCAGGGACAGACAGGCATAGTTGTAAAATCCTCTTTTTTGGATTCGTGTTCACATAAAAAGTAAAAATTTGTCCTAATCTCGAGATATTTTTTTCACGATAGCAATATTTTCTCAGGAAGGAACTTAAGACTAGGGACTCATAGTCGTAAGTAGAAACTTCAAGACATTTATCTAAGAATGATAACTTCTCTATTAAATTAAACCATAAAATTCATGTGGAAATCTCACTAGATAGTAAACAGATATCTCTTATTGCTTATTTTTTAAAGTATCAAAATAAATTATACAACCTTTGCAAAATACTAAGTTAAAATGCTAACTTCAAGTATTTTGTGCTAGAACTGAGGAATAAAATTTAAATAACTGAGATTCTCTTTTATCTGTTTAACACCATTCTCAAGACTCTAAAATATAAACATTTACGTTAAAATGCAAAAATAGCTAGGTACATGCTTTAAAATTTAAAAAAAGTTTGTATTTTATTTTATTTTTAAGGATTTAGAAATAATTGTATGAACCGTTGAATGATTTTTAAATATGTAATCTCCCCTAATATACTAGGGTCACCACTCAAATCCCTAGATCTAGATAAGGTTCTCCAGAGCTGAAGTACCTGAGATCGTCGTCTCTAAAATGGTGACGGTGGTTTCCTCTTGCCCCGTGAGAAAATACTCTCCTCGCTACGTCAACTCCTTCCATAGACGACCCCTTCTTACCCACTTCCGCGCCCGCCCTTTAATGACCAACCATCTCCATATTCCACTTCCTTCCTGCAAAAGACCTTCTTCCTATCCATAGGCCATTTTGCTTCCTCCTGGCTTGCACTCTCTCCGCTTGTCCGCCGCCTCTCTTCTTTCCTATTTCCCAGACTATCGCAAGGCACGCACTCTCTAATGCATTTCTTATGTGCTTTCTTTCGTTCTCTTTCAACTGGAATCACTTTTTCAGTCTAATACTGCACAGAAAGGACAATCAGTTCTTGATTTATTTTTACACTCTTTCCCCTCTACCCCACTTCGTTTTTCGATTAAGTTTTATCTTTTAAAGTCTACGATTTTGACTTCTCATTCAATAAGGTAAGTTTGGCGAAGCGAACAAATCCAAGATTTAGTGAGAAATATTATTTCAAGAACGTCACATGTTTACTTATTAGAATAATGTGGTTCGAAACACATATGTAGTAGCAGTCAATAGAAAGCTAACATTATTTTAGTTAGTTAATTAAAACATTTTTTCTTCAATTTTTTTTTTGTAGTTCAGGGGTCCCGAAACTTATTGAGTGGAGGGTTACATTAGGATAATGAAAGTTCTATGGGCTGGGGGAAGGGGGGACAGGTCGAAAAAGAGACGTACCGTAGATAAATTATTCTAATATATACAGCTTATATCCATAACTAAACATGGATAGATATAAAATGTGCATCCAACAAAATTAACCCCCTACCCCTACCTCCCCAAATCGGAAACGTTCCTCAACCCCTATGATCAAAAGACACTTGATGAAATGCTACTAACGAGTTCTGAGGAGCTGTTCACCCCAGTATCGCTGTTTTGATTACGCGTTTCCAATATTGCCGCCGGCCACATATATATGTAGGTATTATATGTACAGTACTACAGGAGCACCATCATTTCGGTATTCGTCATTGAAATTATTATTTTTGTTAAAAATATTGTCAAAGCATTCGTGGGAATTTAGAACCCTTGTTCTAGTCCAAACCTTAGCTCAGTCGGTAGCTTGTCTGTATACTAAGCTAGGGATCCCGGGCTCAATTCCGACATAAACTAAACATCTATCAATGGTTAAATGTGGGTTTCCCCTTTCACAGTGATGAATTAATGGCTTGGGGCTGGGTGTTGTTAAAAGTTTCAAGGAAAAGAAAGAGTCAAAACGCCATTGCTACTTTCAAAAGTATGAGATATTTATTAATTTGTTTGCTATCCTCTATGAATCATTTAAATCAAATCGAATTCCTTAAAAGGAGCTATTCAACTTTTACTTTAGTTGCTTTAGGCAAAGTAAATATAATTATTATCACATTTATTCTAGCCAATGAAAATAGTATACTATCTACAAATGTGTGAGATATGATAATTTGTTGTTAAGAATGTACCCTTAATTATTGTTATCAATAATAATTGACATACACTAATATAAAATATAAGAATATTTTAACACACCAAATATTAATGAAATATATTCAGTACAACTTGTTAATTTATTTCAACATTTAAAAAATAACGAATCCAGGATGTAATACAAATTATTTGGGTAAAGTTTCTTTTTATCACCTAGCTTTACTAAGCTGTTCAGGTTATTCGAAGGTATAGTTATTGACCTACAGACTTTTATTTTTACATGTCCTGTATTCATATTAATAAAGCACAAACTTAGCCCTACAAACACATTCCCACACACATAGACATACCGTACTTGCGGTACGCTTGCGCGAGCGCGTGCACACATACACACACGCACACACATAGATAAAAGCGTGCGTACACAAATACATACTTGTACATTTTTCTGGAGCTTGATATGCATATTTTCCTTTATCGCAATATTTTAAGAAAAATAATATATTATTCTATTCTATTTTCTAAGTAAATATTAAGAGGAAATATATGAGGATGTAAACTTAGGTTTTTAACTATTTGCTCTACAACTTTATAATAATGTTTGGGTTTGTTTAAATATCAACATTTTAAATAATACACAGAGCACGATCAAACTTGGCAGACAGGCAGATTTACGGATTCTATACCAGCAGTTGAAAACCAAAACCTTAGTAATTTTTATGTTGATGTAAACTGTACTTTCAAGAGCCAAATTTGTTTGCTGTGTTTTGTAATGTAAAAAAATATAAATCTTTAAAGGATAGATGTTAAAAGTACTGAAAAGAAACCATACTTTTATAATTTATCGTTTGGCAGTTAGCCTTGAATACTGCAGAATCAAAAGTCAGATTTACAGTAGGCTACAGCAAAAAAAAAAATTACAATTTAAAAAGTTTTAATTACTCTCCATATTATTTCTTTTTAAGGTACATAGCAAATCAGAGCTGTAAAAGTTGGAAACTCATTGATTATGGTGATCTCCAAACCGAATCTGTAGCATTTGAGCGCAAGCCAAAAGTAGTAACATTTGAGTACAAGCCAAAAGTAGTAGCACTTAAGCGCATGTTAGTATCACTTGAGCGCCTGGACTGTAGTACGAGGAATAGAATAGAGAAATGTTGTACCCAGCTTGGCTTGTAGTCATTGAACCCACCAAGTACGTCAAAAAGATTTTTGGGTTCCCCGACTGCAAATTCTAATTACACTCTAAAAATTTAATTATAGTTCTTATTGAATACACAGTCTATTTAGGGTTATTTTTAATGTTTGGAAATTATCGAAAGAAACAGGAGAAATATTGTGCCCTTTAGTATGCGCTCCTTCGCAAAGGACACAAGGCTTCTGATGTTACCTTCGATAATTTCCAAACAATAAAAGTAATCCTAAATATACTGTATAGAAAATTACACAATAAGAGCTATAATGACATTTTTGTAGCGTAAGTATAATTTGCAGTCAGAGAACCCAAAACACTTTTTGACGTAATTGGTGGGTTCAATGTCTACAAGCCAAGCCGGGTTGGTTCAACACCCATATATTCTATTCCTCGTACTACAATCCATGCGCTCAAGTGCTAATACTGTTGACTTGCGCTCAAATGCTATTGAGCTCTACTGCTTCATAGGCTCTGAATCACACCTAACACACCTGAAAAAAATTCAAATAAAGTCCCAATTGGGATTCGAACATGAATCTCAGGGTTTGTTAGACAGGAATCACAACTAGCTATGGGATACAAGGGGGTTGTTTTTAGATACATATTTACTCACTTTATGTTACTTACTAGTATACCACATTTTCCTGTAACCAATAAATAATGGAAATAGCGGTGATCCAAATTAATAACATCAAAACAAAATTTATTACAAAATAACAATTGAAATAGCTTTGAACTATAAAGTTCAATACGAGGATTTTAAATCTCTTATAATCCTTCAAATAAATTTCCCAAACGTTGACCATTCAATTTCAACGTGTCATGTACATTTAAGGGGAGTATTTCAGTTTGACAATAACATAAATAAAATGTATATTCAAACATAAGATAGATTTTATTTAGCATTATATCAAATATAACCAAATACATGATTATTTGTGTTTTAATTCTTCTGTAATTATATATACTAACTGCTGATAAAGGGTATTTATTAAATAAATTGACATATAAAACCACGATAAGAAATCGAAGCTTGTGATATTTTAATCAATTATTTTGAGAGAGGTTGATTAGACAAGAACCCGCTTCATAGGCGCATGGTCTAAGGCATCACTCTCGAGTTAGATTGTCTGGCTAAAGACAGCGAGATTGGGGTTCAAATTCCAGTGGAGTCTACTGTGGGTAGTTTTTACTAAATGTTTTCTCACTATCCTCCCAAGCAAATGCAGGTAGATTACCTCTAAAAGGCCTCCTTCCTCATCCCTACCTCATTAGAGTAGTTGTCTTGTATGCGTATGTAATGAAATGAACAGGTAATAAATTGCGGTGATTAAAAACACCAAAATATTACATACAAAATCTTCAGTTCACTCTTTATTAAATACAAACGCCCTGTATTTAAAGCTCGCAGTTATATGTTCTGACCCACCCCGGTGGTGTAGTTAGCTCGTGCGCTGGTTTAGTGTTGAGCTAGACTGCCAAGGACGGGGATATCAAGGTTCAAAATCTCGGTCGGGTGAACTGGGGTGGTTTTTCCTAAATGGTTTTCCACTCTCCCTCCATGAAAATGCTGGTTCATTTCCTCTAAATCCAACCTTCCAAATTCCTAACCTATTAACGTAATTAGTACTTAAGCGTATAGCCCGAACGGGTAGTAAGATGCGGTGCTAGATATAATAATAATAGTAATAATAATATATGTTCCAAATTAACAAATATTCCAGTAATTTTTCAGTTTTTAGTACAATTCTTTATATTTTCCCAGATCTCCCTGGTTTTCCAGATGCGTGCCAGCCCTGTCAATGAGTATTAACAGATAACATTCTTCAAGAGAGACGCATCAGTAATGAATAATGCTGTACGCACCAGTATTTTATTTCTAGTTTTAATTTTTATTTTTAACTGAAGGGCCTATACATAACTTTTTGCATATCCCCCTTTGGTAGCCTCATGGTATATGGCGTCACTCTTGCAGTAGAAAAGATTGCCGATGACGGGGAGATTGAGGTTAGAATCTCGGTCGGGTGTACCGAGGGTGGTTTTTCCAAAATGGTTTTCCACGTAAATACGGGTGGACTTCCTCTAAATATAACCATCCTAATCCCAAAAACCATTAGCATAATTAGTATATAATCATATAACCCGAACGGGTAATAAATAAGACGTGGTGCTATCAATAAATAAATATATATAGTTCGTTCAACAACATTTATTTTTTATTTTTTAGCGTCGCATCTTACTATATATACGTTCGGATTGTACGCGTATTTACAAATTACGCTAATGTGTTAGGGATGAGGAAGGTCGAATTTAGAGGAAATATAACTGAATTTGCGTGGAGGAAGAGTGGAAAGGGGCCGTCCTTAAAATTAATTACTTAAGAGATTTTTTTTGGGGGGAAGGTGGGTTATCTATTTTCTAATGAAAAGATGGGGTGTCAAAATCCATCTTACGTAAGGTTTTTTTATCAATGTTTATGGTGAGACAATTTTTTTTGTCACAAAATAAATGTATTAAAACTTTCACTTATATTTCATTTATTTACTTCAATTCAAGTATTCTAAAATTTCATATCACTCGCTTTATTACCCATTCTTATGTCTAAAAACAACTAAAAATGATTAAATAATTTAATTTACCAAATCGTAAAAAAAAATTAGTTAAATAGTCTAAGATCCGACTGCAGAATTAGTGCACTCATCGAGTGTTTGCTAAAAATCAAATTTTTAGGCATATTTATGATTAGGAAAATATATATCTACCAAGGTGCCTATAAAAATGTGGCCGCTACTATTTTTAATTAAATTATTGCAAATTGATTTTTCGGAAAAAATTTCATTCGCTGGTTTTTTAAATAAAATATCGTCCACTTTACGGCAATATACATGGAAACTGTGGAAAATCACGGTTGCCGTTGCGCACTTGGCCGCACCTTTTCGCAGCCAGGTGTAAACAGGTATGATTTTGATACGTTTATACGTTCATAACGTACATTTATTGTTTTTTATCAAATTAAAGCTAATTTTTTTCTGCTTATTATGATATACGGTTGCTTAATTAAATCTGGCCGCAAATAAGGGTTACTGCATATTAAATATGGTAAATATTTAAGATAGAGTGAAAGAGAGCTAGCGCGTAACATCATTAGTCAGACGAGGATAGTGATTGCCAGCTGGACGACACTTTAAAGCCGTTGCGCATGCGTCGAATGCTAGTGTTCTCAACTGAACAGCTGCGAATTTTCATTCTAACATAAAAACCACGCTGTTTTGGAGTTCGTAATACAAAACGTTATATCTATTGTTGTTTAATTTTGTGCATCTAAAAATTATCAAATTAATTAACATAAAATAAAATCGATAAAGATGAAGGTGTGTTTTCTGTGTGACAAAAAATTCAATGTACTTGACTTTAATAATACATCATTCAAAAAGTGTTTACTAATGTTATTGTTTCGTCGTAAGAAAAAATATAAATATCATGACACTTTATTGACAGTTGAATCTACTGATGATTTTGGATATCATACAGAGTGTCTAAAAAAAATTACAGTTCTGAAGCAAAAAGATAAAGAAGAATTCGAAGATTTTTGCAAAACACAAGCTGTAAGTAAAATTTCAATTGAACTTAAGAATAATATAGGTTATAGTTACGATATAAATAATACAGTGCTAACTTTGAGGTTTTTTGTTAAGAATTTTTTTTTTAATTTCTTATTTTCATAGGAAAACGTAGTAACACAGTACCCTCTACGAATTCCTAAGATATTACATTTCTCACACAGGTAGAATTACACGGAATTATAAAATACATTTTTTTAATTTTTAATTTCCTTAAATGTTTAATTAATATGTAATCATGTGTTGAATATTTAAATAAAACATATTTTTTCAAACAGTACTTGCACAAAAAAATTTACTTTTACATAAGGAACCTTGGTTTCATTTTTCACCAATAATAATTTTTTGTCGTAATTTTTATAGTTGTCATTTTGAAAAAAACAAAATATTTCTTTTGGAGTATTTATTAAGTAGTCCCTACTGCTGTTTGAACCGGTGGTTGAGAACACTAGCATTCGACGCATGCGCAACGGCTTTAAAGTGTCGTCCAGCTGGCAATCACTATCCTCGTCTGACTAATGATGTTACGCGCTAGCTCTCTTTCACTCTATCTTAAATATTTACCATATTTAATATGCAGTAACCCTTATTTGCGGCCAGATTTAATTAAGCAACCGTATATCATAATAAGCAGAAAAAAATTAGCTTTAATTTGATATATAAACAATAAATGTACGTTATGAACGTATAAACGTATCAAAATCATACCTGTTTACACCTGGCTGCGAAGAGGTGCGGCCAAGTGCGCAACGGCAACCGTGATTTTCCACAGTTTCCATGTATATTGCCGTAAAGTGGACGATATTTTATTTAAAAAACCAGCGAATGAAATTTTTTCCGAAAAATCAATTTGCAATAATTTAATTAAAAATAGTAGCGGCCACATTTTTATAGGCACCTTGGTAGATATATATTTTCCTAATCATAAATATGCCTAAAAATTTGATTTTTAGCAAACACTCGATGAGTGCACTAATTCTGCAGTCGGATCTCGTACTAAAAGGGGAGAGGACGGAAAAATTTACGATTCCTTTATTGGGGGGAGGGATAGTCAAACACCATTAAAAATAGCCTTGCATAAATTAATGATGGCCCCAAAACCATTTAGGAAACTCAGTCATCGGCAGGCCAGTTTATTTTGAAAGTGGTGCCTTGGACGGTGCGGCCACCGAAGTGGATAACAACAAAATTATTTGTTGCTTAATCTAACTAGAGGATTGGGGGTGTTTCCGGTATTATTGTGGAGGGGATGTGGAAAGCAAAGTGATAAATCGCATATAAAAAACCATTAAATAATTGAGAAATGAATTGATTGCCAATGAAATGGGTGTTGTTTATTATATAATTAATTTTATTTGTACATTCTATAATTCATTGTTTAGGAGATGCACTATAAACTCTCCTTTTATCTCTCACGCAAGGACTCACACACGCACACAACTTTATTAAGAAAATACCTAGAGTACTTTTACTTTTCTGTTTGAAATTTTCAGCCATTTACAAATAATGATGGTCTTTTCTTTAAGTAAAGTTAAAATTATTATCTACACTTTTTTAATACGTATGAAAGGCTTCAACACTTTAATTAATTTTGATTTAATCACTCTAAATTTAAAAAAAAAACCTTATCATCTTTGTACTCCCTAGTGGACATCGTGATTAGAAGGATGATTACTTAATCGATCGAACATCCTTATTTATAAACCGTCTGTTTCTACTCCTCAACCGCAATCACCCTCTCCCTCTCTCCTTTTCTGCTTTCCAAGATGTCACCATCATGTTCAAAATCAATCTCTACCCCTGACATCCCCTCTTTTCTTCCGTACAGGTACGACCCTCTTGGGACCAGCTCTCAATTTTATTTTCCTCTCTCTTCCTTCCAATTACTATCATCACCCTTCTCTTCACCTACATTTCTCACCTTCTTTACCTCCTACTTACTCGAGCCTTCCATCCGACGCTTCTCTATAGCCTTTAATTTTCTCTCTCTCTTCAAAGTTCAGCTCATATCTCGCTACTTCTTTTCTTATATTTTATCCACAGTCTAATTTTCATAAAAAGTACCTTTTAGAAAATGCAAACTTAATTTTTTAATATTAGGCCTAACATTGATAATTTTTTTTTAGCACAGCATCTTACAGACTGTTTGGGTTATACGTTTATGCTAGTGGTTTTAGGAAGATTATATTTAAAGGAAATGTATTGACATTTGCGTGGAAGGAGAGTGGACAAACTTTTTGGAAAAACCCTCAGTACAACCAACCGAGGTTCTAACGTCGATCTTACCGTCATCGACTGCGAGAGTAGCGCGTTGGACCCACGGCCACAGGAGTGGGTAACATAGATAATATTTTACTTTATTATTGTTATTTTATATGTATTGATAATATCTATCAAAAGTAACAGCCTCAGACTCATGACTTGACGTATTAATACCTCAAAGTAGGTATAGTCACTTTTTTAGATTTCAGATAGGGCCCTTCCTATGAAAATTGGACTATATACATTTTTTTGTTATTTTGTCATCTTGTGTGGGAGTGTAGTGAACGTGAGTTAAGGCCAGTGTTTTTGCAGTTTTTAGAGCAAAACTTTTTTTTGGCCAAAAAAAAAAGTTTTAAGTAGAAAAATAAGAATATTTTGTTCACATGGTGATATCAAATATTATTATTATTAGCACCGCGTCTTACTACCCGTTCGGGTTATACGCACTTACGCTAATCTGTGTCGGGACTGAGGATTGAACCCCGGACCCCCAGCACAGAAATCTGACACCTTACCCCTAGACCACCAGGTGACCCGTGTGTCATATCAACTGTTGTGGAATATATGTCATGAGAATAGCGGCATTGGATGACAAACTTTTTAAATGAAGAAAAAAAGTTGTCATTAAATTACAGGACACCCCTGACATATATTCATGAACTGTTGAGCTCATCATTGGAAGAAAATTACTAAACTTTTAAGTTTCTGCTGGAGATTTATTTTATTTACTTTGACCAAAAAATAGTTCTGATAGAAAAACAGCAAAAATATGTGTTCCACACACGGCCACCTTAGGTGTGATTCCTTTAAAAACAATTCATTGCCCCTTTCTTCCTAAACGTTTCAAAAAGTCTCACACTCTATTCGTTAGATTTAAAAAATTAATGTGTGGAAAAAATAATACTAACTAAACTGGAATATTAGGTTCTATCATAACTAAAACTCGCTAAAATACTTTCAAGATTACATCTATAATTTTTATAAATGCCCAAGTATTTTTATTTTTACTAATAAAATACTGTTCTCCCCTGGAAAATGGTTCTTAGTTTTAAAACAAACATTTTTTAAGATTTTTTAAATATCATAAGTTATACTACGTAGGCCTTAAAACACAGCTAAAGTTCAATTCTCATAGGCAGCTAAAATATGCCAGATCTACTTTCAAGTATACTTTAAGCCATGTTATTTGCATCTGTATTTTTTTAATGGATAGTATAACACAAACAGGGGTGGATCCAGATAATTTTCATGGGGCGGGGGGGTCATAATTATAAGTAGCATAGTTACTTAAAATGTTAGATTCTTGTTTAAAGCCATTTAATATTTTCTTGTTCATATTTGATCTTATGTGGTCATCCTCCCCAATTTCTTAAAATCAGATAGTTTTTATAAACTATTTGGATTCAACGATTTTTAGAAAAATGGTTCACTCTATAAGCTACAAGTAGTCTTCACCTTGATTTAGAAAAAAATAAATTATATTCCTTAATAAGCCATTTATAAGTGTTCCTCACCTAGAAATTTTTGAGATTTGGATGCCGCTCGAAGCTATTTGGATTGATCCTCACCTTAAAGTTTTACTATGATTAGATACCTCTAGAAGATAATCTTTGAAGTAGTATTTCACCGGCAAAATTTTGAAAATGTAATTATTTCAGAAACCAGGCTATTTGGGGTGGTCCTCGCCTGAACATTCTTAAAAATGATATGCATCTAGAAGGTATTTGGATTTGTCCTCCCCTATACATTTTTGAAATTTGGATGACCTTGGGAGCTATTCAGATCTTTTCTGCCAGTTAGATGGCTCTAGACTATTAGTTGTTTGAGGCGGTCTTCTCCAGCAAATTTTTGACAGTAGAATGCATTTAGAAGTCATTTGGAGTTTGATAATTTGATGTAAGGCCATCTTTCAGCTTCATATTCGATAATATCAGAGGATTTTAAATATATCTAGGGGAAAATTTATTCCAGGGAGGGGAAAGTGTTTCCACGGGGGCAGAGTCTCCCTCAGTTACATCGCTCCTGCTGTCCACACATACTCTATATTCGGTATTCGTGGATGAACTTCTCTCAGATGATTATTAGTTTTCTTTGATATGTGGTAGTCTACCGTCTCTATGAGGAACTATGTTCGTGACTCACTATGCATGTCAAATATTCTTACGTAAAAACGAATATTTTTCCACACTTGCGTGAGTCATATCAAACATTGGTTAAACGTGGACGAATAACGCACATGTGGACCCGGCTTAAGAGGTGTCTGCGAGTAAAACGATAAAAAGTTGTATAATTTATCTTGTAACGTGTTGATTAACTTTCAACACGTTAATACAACGGAACCCTATAAAAGGTTAATACTGTTACTACCAGATCTAATAAGTTCTAATAATGTGTGGCAAATATAGGCTCACCGCAACATCACAAGTGGGAGACGCCCAGTTCTCAGCAAAAGTTACCCCAGCGAATGAGGCAACTCGACTTGGAAGACCAACACGATCCACACTTCAAACACCTGAGCCAGTCGACGATTATATGAGAGAGGCATCAGTCCATAGCATATCACAAGGCATTAACTAGCGCTAGTTATCGGCTAGCGTAGTCTCTGATGCTCCCCCCCCCCCTTTCGTACATTGCCAAATTTTATTAGTCTCGCTGGTATAAATGGGCCTGTCCTTGGTTCACGTCTACCTATTCTATTGTAATCACTTGACGGAGGAACTGCGGGAAGAGCTTCACAAGCTTCAACCAGGAAGAAATAAAGAAAGCCATGATGTTTGAGGCGTCTGAGTCACCTCCTCACCGCAGGGCTAGCTACGACGGATATTATAGATATTGAGGAATACCATAAAGTTTTGTATGTCAGTATTTCTGACTCCCCTATGCCCTTCAGGTATAGTTTATATTGTTGAGTGTTGAGCTTTATTTTGCTCAATGTCCTTATGATATAGTTTTTATGTCTGTATGTCTAACTTGTTTCCCTATGCTCATATGACATAGTTTATAGCTTTATGCACTACCTTTATATGTCTATTAGGCTTAGTCGCAAATATTAGGGTCATGATTAGTCTCCTCAGACTATATGACCATACTGCGGCTAATTTAAAGAATAGAATCTAATATTGGACGAGACCATGTTATCTATTGCTATGTTTCACGACCTAATTGGATCATTAACTGACTCTTGTCTCTTATGAATCTAACTGTGTACCCTCTTGCGGTGCACAACCTGTGGAAATGCTACAATTCCATAGTAGTGGCCCACGGGATTTTGTCTATTGTGTTTGGTCCTCATGTGGAGCCTTTAATGTTAGTAATACTTATCACTATTATGGATAGTGATGTTGTCCCATTAGTAGTGTAACATATTAATGATACGATTTACTGCTAAGGCAGTACTAATTAGGAAGAGTTCGGCCATAGTATTAGTAGCATCTAGTTTTCCTGGTAGTTCACCTAGTACTGATTGAAATATTGTGTTTTTTCTAGGAGGTTATAAAGTTATAATGGCTAACTGTTTTAACTCTCATTGGAGTTAACTCATACTAATTAGCTCTTCCTAATTACCTCCCTCGTAGCTCCTTAAAGTAGGACTAATGTTGTGTGGCTTAGTTTTTTGTATTTTTTGTTGAAAGCAGTTGTTGCCAGTCTTAGTCAGTTGACTTGTGTTAAATAATGATTAGTATGTATGTATGTATGTAGATTTGATTGCCACCACTAAGTTATAGTACCGTGGAGACGCTGCCTTTATTACATATGATAAATCAGTATATGCCCTGCTTTAACGATTTACTAGCTTTCATAATAACACCTATTACAAATAAGTGTGGGTATTAGGATGTTCTTAGGTGCTTCAAACCTCATGCTCCTTTGTCGAGCTACATATTTATATTATTGTATCTTTCCATATTCTTATGGCTAATTGATGGATGGTTTGTATAGTTTCTAACTGTAAATCTTTGTAATTCCTATTGACATATTTCTATATCAATAAATTGATTTGTTAATCTTGTAAAATATTCTCATTTCTGTTTCTGTAATAATAGTGTTACGTCAACAGTACAATCTGTGTTGTATTTCTCTTTCTAAAAATTTGAACTTTCATTTTTTTTTCAAATTAATTTTCTAGCTATCACAGGGGGGTCAACTGACCCTTTGACGCCCCTCCCCCCGATTCCTCGACTGAACACAAATCATAAAACCTAACAACGAATGGCTTCAAAAAATGTATTTGTCTTTGTTTAAACGTCCTTCCTATGAAATTTGGACAGTAGTGTTATAGCTATAAATGGATTCTACAATGAACACAATAGGTTTAAAATAAAATAATTTCCTCCAAAAGCCTTAAGTGGTAAACACAACCTTACGCACTTGTCTGCAAACTTCAAGTTTTTATCAGGGGTTCTAGTGTTCGAGGCTCAACCGAGTACTTGAATGGGGTTCAGTAGGAAAATATTATAGAAATACTAGGTGCTAGCATCCATCTTAACAAGTTCAACACTCTTTATGTTAATACGTTTAATAAGGGTCATTAATGACTTAATCTATCAAAATAGGAGTGGGAAGGGTGAGGGACCAAATCAACATTCTCCCTGAGAGAGTGAATCCAAAAGAGATTCAAACTCTACTTAATAAATCGTCATATTCAGAAATCAGTGATTTCACTTAGTTTCTGATAAGCTGGTAGGCTATATTTGATAAATGTTTACTGCACAGGTATTTGAAGCCTGAACCCTAATTTCTTTGTGCTCCTATTCTAGAAAATTATTTAAATCTTTGTGCTCCTATTCTATAAAATGATTTAACTCAAGTGGGAAGTGTGTATTGAATATTGATATAAACCTTGGTAGTTTAACTGGAGGATAACTGGGGTTCTAATATCAAATATTTTAAAAATTCAACTTTGAAATAAATTTTTCTTTAAATAGGTGAGATATTATATTGAAAAATATGTATATAGTTTCATAATTTTCTCCCCAGGTTATTAAACGTTCTTTCTTCTCTCTCTCTCTCTTCCTTCTGCGGGAACAGCTCACTGTCTCGCCAGCAATCCAGTGCAATCTCGTCCACCCCCACATCACGTATCGCCGGGTGGTTCATCACAAGCTCTTTTCACAAATCAGATGTGCCATCCCCTCCCTTCTCACCCCTAGCCGTAGTTCGTGCTTATTCAAACCACCCCTAGCACTCTTGTACAAACAGAACGGGGGGGGGGGGGGGGGGGGACTCTCACGTCTCGCTACCACCACACTCATTCACCCGCAGCTCTAACCTAAATATCTTCTCACTGTCAATTCGGCCGAAGAAAAAAATACAAGTTTTAGTTGATTTTTCGATGGGAATTACACATTCTGTATTTATCTGTGTGCTAAGGGCTTCGTAGAGTATGAACCGACTAAATAAATAGATCATGTTTGGGCTACGTTGGTCACGTAACATTGCTAGTTATAATTAAGATGTCTTAAATGTTGATTTAGATTGATCTATCCTTATTCTAATTCTAATACAAACTTGAAAAACCGACCAATATATTAAGATGGCTGTATAGTAGAGCACCGGAGGCTTTGCAAACGTTTATACATTTCTGAAGTATACCAGTTTAAACTACACAATAACTAAATAATTAACACTAGTCTTTACTAAACACTAAATTAACAAAGCTAAAAGCAATCTCACACACACACAGTATTATAACACGAACTTATCTTCAGGTAGGCTCTTTTCAAACTGAGGGAACTGCCACTGTTGGTTGGTTCAAAAATACACACAAATTATACCCCTCACAGAAGTAAACAAAGACTAACTTTATTTGAAATTCAGGAAATAATTTTTATTAGATCTACATTTTTGTTTGTTTTTGTAATATTTTTAATTTATTAAAATTATAATCATATTACCATACCAAATTTAATATAATTAGGGAACATTACGTTTGTTTCCTACTCACTTTTAGTATATTTATTACCTGGTTATTGTATTTGAGATAGCATTGCGTTAGGATAAATTCTGTAACAGCTAGTATTAAGGTGAGATGGAAAGGGACGCGAGAAAATGCCAGAGTTTTTTTAAGTTGTTTTATGGCAAAACTTTTTTTTTGACTAAAATAAAAAAAATTGCTCCAGTATAGATATAAGAGATTAATTTTCATCACATGTCAATATCAACAGTTCCTGAATATCTGTCATGACCATATCGGTATTAGATGAGAAACGTTTTAAATGAAGAGAAAAAGTTGTCATTAAATTACAGGACATCCTTTAGAGATATTCAAGAAATTTTGAGGTCACCATTTGAAGAAAATTAAATTCTATGTTTGTACTAGAGCAATATTTTATTTATTTTGTCCAAAATTTTGTTTGCCATAAAAACTAAAAATACTGGTTTTTCCTCGCATCCACTTCTATACCACCTAAACATCTTGTCAACGATCGGTTATCGGGAATTAAGTAGGATCATTATAAAATAAGACATGTACCATGACGTGTCAATTTATAGAGCCATACATGTCATAATATTGATCTGACTAGAGTGATTGTAGGCGAGCCATAAGGAGCACCAACTAGCAAAGATATATTCTTTTAATACAAACTTAATTTTCAAATTGAAATTGACTGCACAATCCTAACTATTATAAATGCGAATGTGAGTTTGTTTGTTTGTTTGTTACGCTTTCACGCCTAAACTACTCGACCGATCATCATGAAATTTCGCATACACGTTGTCATGGGTACAAAAAAGGACATAGGGTACCTTTTATCCAGAAAAAAGTATTGTTCCTGAGGGATACTAGCTATAGAGACCTTAAAATTGTCAACGGTCAGGAATGCGGAACATATAGAGAAGCATGTGAAGCTCTATGTTTGTTAGTGAATGATAACCACTGGGACGAAACTATGGAGGAAGCCGTGCAGTGCAGATCACCAGACAAAATCAGGGAACTTTACGCAACCCTCATATCATCTTGCGGTCTTTCTAATCCTCTAACGCTGTGGGATAAGTACAAAGAGTACACGGCGGAAGATATTTTGTGGCGGCTACAGCAAGTACATGCAGATATGACTTTTAATGAGCACATCTACTACGAAGCGCTGACGAAAATTGAAAACAAGGTTATGACAATGGCGGGAAAGAAGCTTCAAGATTTTGTAATGGTAAGCCCTCAACGATCAGACGAAAATGACTTAAACGATTAAATTACTCGAGAATTAACTTATGATTTCACAGTATTGCAACAGAAAATAACCGTATTAGTTCCTCGGTTGCTTCCAGAACAAAGTCACGTCTTTCAACAGGTGTTACATCAAGTAGAGTCCTCTTTCTCGACGCCCCTGGAGGAACCGGGAAAACGTTTTTGCTGAACTTATTATTGGCGTTCATAAGAAAAGACCAGAAAATTGCTGTTGCCGTCGCTTCCTCCGGTATAGCAGCTACACTACTGAACGGTGGCCGTCCTGCACATTCCGTTCGAAAATTGCCATTAAATCTTGCACTTGCACAGGTAGAGACACCCATCTGCAATTTCAGCAAACATAGCTCTCGAGGTATGATGCTACGACAATGTAAACTTTTAGTGTGGGACGAAAGTACGATGTCCCACAAAAAAAGCTATAGAGGCGTTAAACCAAACTCTTCAGGACTTGCGAGACAGTACAGATATTATGGGCAAAAGTGAAAAAATTCAGCCTAACAACGAATATGAGAGTCCACCTTTATAATGACGTAGATTCAGGACATCACGCAGAGACACTATTGAAAATTGGCGATGGACGTTTGGACACTGATGCTGAAGGTTGTATTTTACTTACAGGGGAATTCTGTAATTTGGTGGAAAATGATGTGGAGCTCATTGCTAAAGTTTACCCAGACTTACAACTAAATTTAAATTGTGATCATTGGTTGTGTGCAAGAGCAATTCTGGCACCAAAAAATGAAATCGTTAACAAAATCAACACTGACATTTTGAAAGAGGTGCAGGGAGAAATAAAGGAGTATTTGTCAATAGATACAATCATGGACACAGAATAGAGCACTTCATATCCCGCTGAGTTTTTAAATTCTCTGGAGCTATCGGGTGTACCCTTGCATAAACTACAATTGAAATTAGGTGTACCAGTTATACTTATGCGAAATTTAGATGCACCCCGTTTATGTAATGGGACGAGGCTTCGAATTACACAATTAGGGCAAAATATAATCTGTGCCACCATTTTAACAGGTGTGAGAAAAGGGGAAAGTGTAATCATACCTCGACTCCCAATAATCCCCACTGACATACCATTTCAATTCAAAAGACTCCAGTTTCCAATCAAACTATTAACAAAGCGCAAGGGCAAACATTGCAGGTAGCAGGGGTGTATTTGGAAATGCCATGTTTTTCCCATGGCCAGCTATATGTAGCCTGTTCGCGTGTGTCCAATGCCCAGAATTTGTATGTATTTGCACCAAATGGAAGGACATACAACATAGTATATAGGAGCGTCCTAAAATAATGATCTATTCTGTGCCCATGATTGCAACGGTCAAGAACAAGCGGAGTAAATAAGGGATGTTAATTAACTGCAAGTAAAATTTAATATGGAGTAGGATCTTCCAATTCGTGGCAAGGCATAAACTATGACTCTACTGACACACACTCCGCTACTTCTTTTCTACTCCTACACTTAATCCTGATTTATATTGTGTAGTTTGTTTTTTCTTTATCTCTACCTCTATTGACCAACAACCTCAATATGTTCATCGTTTTTATTGTCATACTTCCTGTGTCAATCGACAACCTGAATTTATTGATAAAATCTACATTAACGCGAGTGAAGCCGCGGGCAAAAGCTAGTCTATATATATTTTTCATTTAAAAATATTTTCTTATCATGCATTGATTACACAGTCTAAGGCGTCAAGCTCGCAATAGACTGACAACCACTGACTGAAAGATGGTGTTTTGAGTCTCCGTTGGCAATATTGGGGATGGATTGACCACATGGGATATATTCACTGTTTTATTATTACTAAATCTTCAAGCTAATGTGGACGCATTTCCTCTAAACTAATTTTCTTTTGCTCGTCACTAAGATTAATAATCTTTTTTTAAAACCAACTTTTTTTATAATGTTATTATGATTTAGTATTAATTTCTATGTGTACCGTGATAAACTTTCTTAGAATAGTCTTGTATGAGTTCTCTGATTCCTAATAAAAACTTTAGACACCCTTATAAAATTATGAGCCATATAAACCATATTTTTTCACATTTTAATTTATATTCTTTAGTTTGAAAAAAAAAAGGACTATAGGCCTATATTTAATGTGTGTATAGATAAACATTAGTAATTTGAGATTAATTTCAACTTTTTACAAAAAAAATAAAGTGCAGTTAAATTTGAAATAACAGAGAACATTATCTACTCCAACCAGATACACATTTTAACTCCATCCTAATATCGCCTCGATTGGTTTTTATCCACCCAATCCTATACATATTACTAAATTAAGGCTATAAATATCCCGTGATGCTATCTACTAAGCCTCTTCAATCAAATCACTGAGATCCCCTGCCTCTTCCCTCAACAGAGAATATTCTATGAGCTGAATCACATCGAGGATATCAAATCCCTGGATGATGTATCCGTGTAGACCATTTTGACTGTTGTCGACATACATCCACGTAGTACAGTCACACTCACAAAACAATTATGCAACATATTCCACCTGCTTAAAGAGTATGTTTAACATCTCACTGGTGTTTGAACCAAAGCACTTCAGGTGTTGGATCTGTTGCAAGATACCTCAATGATATCTACCATTAAGGTGGGATGGAAAGGGATGCGAGAGAAGACCAGTGTTTTTGCAGTTTTTATAGCAATTTTTTTTTGTCAAAATAAATAAAATATTGCTCCAGTGCAAACATTGAGTTTAATTCTCTTCACATGTTGATATCAACAGTTCCTAAATATTTGTCATAAGCATGGTGACATTATCTAACAAACTTTTTAAATGAAGGAAAAAAGTTCACATTAAATCCAAGAACATCCTTGACGGATATTAAAAAAATGTTGAGGTTACCATGTGAAGAAAATTAAATGATTTGTTTGTACTGGAGCAATATTTTATTTATTTAAAAAAAAAAAAGTTTTGCCATAAAATCTGCAAAAACACTGGTATTCTCTCGCTCCATCCCACTTTAAGATTTATAATAAATGAAGCGATAGTTGACAAAGTATTTTTATTATTATATCACTTTTAGTTTATACGCACTATTAGCAGTAGTGGCTATCAGAAAATTAAACTATACAGTCTTAGGAAAGAGGAAAGGATGAGAAGAGTAAAATTTAAAGTAAAATCACCAGTAAAGGTTTGAGAGGAGGATAGAACAAAAATAATCACTAGTGCTGTCAGTTAGGATCAAACCATGAGCCTAGCTAACTGGGCTTATCACACACGTCTATTCCTGACATGTTGTTGTGTTTAAAATAATCATAACATACACCAAAATCTGATTTAATAGAAATGAAAATCATATTTAATAGGAACATAAATAAATGTTTATAATAATTAACATATAGATTACAATTATTGTACTCAATAAAATAAAACCAAGAAATGATTATTTGCTCACCAAAATAAGGGCACTGAAGCTCGTAGTCCTATTCTAGAGGTTGTCATGGTACCCAATTAATATTTAGGCGCAAGGGCTGAGTTGGATGTTTTAAAGCTGTAGAGTATTTTCTTAGCACCACCTTTTACTACCCATTTGAGTTATGTTATAATTATGTACTAATTACGCTAATGTGTTAAGGAGAAAAAGGTTGAATTTTAGAGGAAGAGTACTCACATTTGCGCGAAGGAAGCGTGGACAACAATTTGAGGGAAAAAACCTTCAGTACACTCGACTGAGTTTCAACCCCAACTTCCCGGTCATCGGCAGCCTGCAAGAGTGACGCCCTAGGGCGGCTTAGACCATACGGTGATCAAAGCGGGTAAACAAATGTTCAAAACAAATACTGGTATTACTAAATAATCCATTACTGCTGGAATATTTTTGGATGTCCAGCTGGTTAACGTCAAAGCCAAAGCATCCATCTTTCCCGACATTATTTTCACAGTGGTAAAAATACTGAAAGGGAGAGCCCGAAGGACAGCCGTGAACGAAATTTCAGAAGGACCAATTGCATACAACAGCTCAAATATTTATTGAATTAGTTCAGGTTAAATTAATATTTAAAAAAATATAAGACCAAAACTGGAGTCTGGACCACCCGTACACACTAAAAAGGAGACTATTTATGTAAATTCTTTTCCAAAAATTTTGTTCTAAAAATATGTAATGTACGGGGGGAAAGGCTTAAAGTCAAATTTCATCTAAAATTGAGTTAGTGTTGCAATCTGTTAAGACTTAATACAATCATGAGACTTCTATAATGCACTTTAGATTATGGTTAAAATAACTCTGCCATATTTAAATTAATTTAAAATAAATATTTGCTGAGGTATTTATGGGATTTCAAAAATAAAATCTGTCCTGAAAAATATGTGTTTTGTGACTTCCCTCTTTTCTCCTGTACCCTTCATATGTTTAATTTTAAATGAATTATAAAGATCACCAACGTAAGTTATTTCATAATTTTATTTACGTAATTTTGTATAAATACAAATATGTGTTACTATTTAAAAAGTTTATTTAATTTACATGTAGTCCTATATTAAATAAATTATACAAATAGTATAAGCTATTTTAAATAGAATACAAAACCAGATAGGTCTACTTTATAAACCCGTTTCTTGTATCACTATTTCAAGTTGGGTCGTAATTTTATTTCATTCCTGTGTGTACAACTTCTTCGACAAAGCACCACTTCAGCCAATTGTTTACGACGTCGTCAAGGCGTCTCACTACACTTAACACCTTTCCTAATTAAGTACCCAGTGCAGTATCTCGAGAAACCCATTAGCACATACCCTACTTGAAAAAAAACCCCAACCCAACCTCTCTCATTGTCTTTGTTCATCTATCATGGTGTTCAACAGCTTCAAATTTGCATATATTATGGAGAGACATCTAGATATAATTTTAGAGTTAAATGTCATCTAAAATAATTATTATATACTAAATACTTTTGTAGGTGTATGTTCTTCCAAAATAAAAAGAAAAATTAATCTCAAAAATATTCTTTTAACTTGAAGTATAAATAGATTGAATATATTTTTAGGAATGTAATTACTATCACCCAGTATTAAAATTTCCAACGATATAGTTGGTACACAGTGATAAGTATGCTTGTCCTGGAATGAACTAGTTTGTAATTCTCATTCTGATAGAACCGTCTCCCTTTGTAAATTAGAAGTGAAGTATCAGTTGCAGCGTTCAACAGGCTCTTCTGAACGAAATAAATCTTGTCGATACTATCTATATCTTTGTGAAATAGTATTCGAGGACGACAAAAGAGACAACGATAAAAAAAAAAGAGTTTTCAGAAGTTTTTTTTTTTTAGAGTTCGCTATATACAAGCGAGCTATCGGGGGCAATTAAGGCAGCTATATATCAGTGGTCTTAGAACACGCCCTTAAGGAAGATCATTTGTAAGTAGCGACTAATCAGATGAAGAGGGGGAAGAGGTAAAGGAAAGGGGGGTAGATGAGGTCAACAAAAAGAACTGAACAAGGATGGAAGAGAATTTTGCAAGTTCCTAGCCATTAATTAGGCAGCTCTAAGGACGATTTGTAAACCTTGGTATCCAAACATTAACATTTCACTAGGAGAGAATTACTCCAGAATTACTCTTCTTGCGGTATTATAGGACATGTATTTTAATGCGAGTGAACGTGTAATATACGTATTGTGGGGGGAAGGGACAGATTAAAGAAGATTGAAATACTCAAAAGGATTAAAAGGTAATGGGAAGGGATGAAAAAAAAAAGTAAGAGAGAAAGGCAGAGTAGAAATATGAAAAATAAAAGAGAAGAAATTGGCGTTTTACAGGTGATTCAAAATATTATTTTACAGTTGTGGTATTCTATTTTGGTTTTTAAATTATTCATAAGAAAAGAAGCTCTTGGTCCATTTTGTTCCAAGTAAATGGTGGAGAGGCTATTCTTGCTAGTGGGTGAGAATTCCCTCCGAGTAGCAAAGAGCACGTGGGAGGGTGGGTGGGTGCTAGAAGAAAGCCCGAGAGTGGTTTCCGTGTCACATTCGATTCGTTTTGGTGCTGACGCCCTAGCTTGAGAAGGGTTTTCCCCGAGTACTTTCTCCCCCCAAACGATCATGGCCCAATATTACCAAAGTCCGAGCGAACAGTTGTCAACCGTCACAACTGACACTGATATAGCGCCTTCTTTCTAAGTACACTTAGAGACGCTATTATGTGATAAATGAACATTAATAAAGGAATTGGAAGGAAATACACGTTCGTGTAACAAATAGTAGGCGTACGTGTATTAAAATCCTTCTACCACAGTATCTTTACTACAGCAAGTCTACGTAGGACCTTATCATATTTTTTTCCCTGTTCCAACGTTTTATTTTTTTGTTCGGGCTAATCTACATATTTACACTGGTGAGATAGGAATTTGTAAGGTGTTATTTAGCGAGTATGCACCCACATTTGCGTGAAGTGAAAGTGAGAAATATCTTAGGAGAAAATACATCAATAAACTCGACAGGATTTGAACCTAACTTCCTTGTTACCAGAAAGCCAAACTAGACTACAGTGGATTTCATAGTTGAGGAGCTGCATATTGCTATGGAAAATAGCTGTCATTATCTTATTTTCGTGTAGTCAATCTCCCCTCAATATAAGGCAAGTTTCTCAATGTGGTTAGTCGATGTTGCCAGTAGTTCCTTAACCCAAACACCACCTCCCGAAAGGAGATTTGGCAACAGTTAACAGAGAGAGCGAAGATAAAGTTTTTGTCAATAAGATCTGCAGTTCCCTCAGCAACGATATTGGGTGTAGTCTGATTATTTTGTAAGCACGTCACTGGTATGGGTTATCTCACTGTACAAAACGTTGTAAATCTTATTTCATGTAGCTATGACGTGGTCTCAAACTGCTAATCTGACATTTGTCAATTTGTGCAGCCTTAGGTTAAGTCTAGTTACCTATATTTTACCAATGTTGAATACTCTACATTGACTAGATATTTTAAAGGTGTCCTTATAATGGTGATATAGATAGTCTAGACATTTTTATAATACATCATACATGTTCTGATCTCTATTCCCATATATAATAGTGTTAATAACTTTCAGTAACCTAAACTAACGTAACAAACGTGATAAGGCGAAGATAATTCTAAGATTTTACCTCAAAAAAAGGGGAAAAAACCATATTATGATAATAATTAATTCGGTAGAGAAACACGAGTTCCGTGTCGAGGCAGGTGTATTTATTATTCTTTTAAAAATAACGGCTGCTGGACTGTTTTTACTCGTATTGTTTGATAGAAAATATTATCTTCTTATAGATTTAGTGGTTTTAAAGAATAAAA
Organism: Timema podura; assembly: GCA_033556935.1. Classification (NCBI taxonomy): domain Eukaryota; kingdom Metazoa; phylum Arthropoda; class Insecta; order Phasmatodea; family Timematidae; genus Timema; species Timema podura. The sequence continues at coordinate 64,129,509 of JAVRXN010000009.1, forward strand.
ACAATCATTGCATTAGTCACGGTCAGAGAAAGTGACGTCCTAAATTCCCAAGATGCCAGTCAAAATCATGGGAAAAAAAAAGTACTATCTTAAATTAATAACTATTCTAACTGAATTATGGTTTATAAAAGTAATTTTCAAGGAGCTAAAAAAAAGTTTTGGGAAAGAACAAATATTTGTGTAACTTTAATAATGAATTTCTACTTTTCCTCTACGAGTTTTCATTACGTATTCAATAAAAGAAAATATACGTTATTGATTCTACTCCTTTGTGCGTGATGCTTACTTATAATTTTCCACTCTGAGATCCAATAACTCAGACATTCCTCTGTCCCGGCTGTACCACGGTCGGGAGAAAAAAAAACCCAACATTTGGAACTGCCGTTCTCGCGTTTATTTATTTTCCTCTTTTCTCTATTTTCTTTATTTTTTTTTCCCCTCACAGAATCTCTTTAGGTTTTATTTACAGTTATCTCAGTTATCTACTGCGTGCTTCCTTGAAATCCTCTCGCAATCATTTCTAAATTATCTCAATCCGTTTTCTTCAAGTTGTCACGCAATGAGTGAAGACTTCCCTTCAGCGACAACTAGTATCTTAGCATCGAAATAAACATCGACGACACAAACAATATCTAGATATATAAAAAGAAAACAGAAACGTTCTTCGAGCTGTATGATCATACTTTGTTCTTTTAGTAGATTGTCTCCAATTTTTATCTGTCGACAAAAGTTGCAAAAGTTGAAATAGCGAAGTGTACTACGCCCAGCTAGTGATGACAGATGGGTGGGAAGGAGTGTAACATTAAAGAAGATCTCTTGTGTAAACTCAAACACGAGGAAAAGAGAGCAAGTTCTTTGACCTCTTATTCCTTTCATTCGTCCCCGCTCCCATACCCCACCAGCCCCATCCATTGCAAAAAGCTTTGCTTTCTTGATAACATCTCCAAGGACACCCACGGTTTTAGTTAGGGATTTATAACTGCGGATAGCGAATAAGGCGAGAAAGTGTGCCCACTTCCCTTAGACGACATAAGGGGGGAAAACACACACTCGCATATAAAAAAAAAAAGTTTGGAAAGTTATATAAAAGAAGTATTGGAACGCATCAAAAAGCATGGTATCTAAATCGACTTGTTTCTCTTTCCATTTCATATCTCGGAGTAGATAATATATTTGGAATAATTCAAGAATACATAGGTAGGGAGGCACGAATGACAAAAGTGCAGTGATTCGACGGAATGGGAGAAATATACGCGGGGGGGGGGGGGGGGAGGGGGAGGTTGGTTATTCAATAGGGATGGAGTCCTAAATCCATAAAAGGTTGAACAAATATTTTTATTTGTGTTTTGCTATTTCTTGGTGTCTTTGTATTGATCAAACTCAACCGGGAAGTTGGTCAATATCTACAAGATATAAAACATAGTAAGACTATTATTATACACATTTCTATCAAAGAGAATACTAATTATTGGAGGTTCAGGAGGTCGTATACGTTAATAGTCTATTAGTGTTAATTATTTTATGAAAAAAAGAACACATTTTAATTTTTTTAAATATTTTAAATAAGACTTGATAAATAAAATAAATGTTACGGTGCACCCCAAAGGCTTTCTCGTTCCTTTATCTAAAAACGGTGACATTTATTTAAATCTCGTAAGTTATGTGAAATCAAATAATAGAAAATGTTATAGTAGCATTCAACCAAAGAACATAATTGAAATAATATTAACTTTTATAGAAACATATTGAGAAAAAAATAAACATATCTGCACACCAAAGAACATAACAATTTCTCAGACCTTAAATTAAAAATATACTTGCCCTACCAATATCTCAGATATTGTTTTTATAAAAATATACCGCACATAATATTTGCTGTCTTCGCTCTTCAGTAAACTACTAAAATAATTTAGGGTTAGATAACTAATTCCAAATATCCCTCGGGGGAACCTTCTGAGCAAGCATGTTCTAAGTTTTAGCCCGATCGGTTAAAATGGTGTCAGCCTTGGGCTGAGATACAGTCGCATTGTAGAAACACTATTTAGGTTTCAGGGGTTCATGACGATCACATTACTTCTCTTTATGAGGAGCTGAGATACAGACGGCATTGTAGAAACACTATTTAGGTTTCAGGGGTTCATGATGATCACAATACTTCTCTTTTAGGGGCTGAGATACAGACGGCATTGTAGAAACATATTTAGGTTTCAGGAGTTCATAATGATCACAATACTTCTCTCTATGAGGGGCCGAGATACAGACGGCATTGTAGAAACACTATTTAGGTTTCAGGGGTTCATGATGATAACAATACTTCTCTTTATGAGGGGCCGAGATACAGACGGCATTGTAGAAACACTATTTAGGTTTCAGGGGTTCATGACGATCACATTACTTCTCTTTATGAGGAGCTGAGATACAGACGGCATTGTAGAAACACTATTTAGGTTTCAGGGTTCATGATGATCACATTACTTCTCTCTATATGGGGTAGGGAGAAAGTAAATATAATATGAAAATACATTTTATATATTTATACACCTAAACTATATTTATCTAGAGCAGTGGTTCCCAAACTTTCTCGACTCGCGAACCCCTTTCACAAGTTGCACGAACCCCCTGGTAAATATCCATAGCCACTCATTTAATTTTATACCTAATTTTTATGAAATTTAGTTATTAATTTTAATCAAAATGTTCAATACCTTAAAATTAACCTAATATAGCTCGGTAGGTACTTTGGAATACCTTACCAAATATAATGAAATAATATTGAAACTACCCAAGTAAAAGTTCAAATAATTATACATTTGTTTTAAAAACTAAAACTGAAATTAAATAAGCAAATTACTGTAGTAGCATTTTCTTATCTTTACTGTCACAAGATTATCACATTTCACATGTTTTTTAAAGTGGTACTTGAAATTGCTGCATTGACATAACTGAAATACCCTCCTTTAATCACAAAATTCCATGCCGATTTAAGATTCAAAATTGTTAGCAAGTTTTAACAGCTACTCACCTCTTCACGTGACTTAGTGAGAAGGATGCTCTTGCTTTGAATGGCACAGAGCTTTAAAGTCAGGAACCACAAACGATAAATAAAGTCTCAAGTCACTTTCAGTACTGAGCCTGTTTCTGTATTTATTTTTTAAATAGGCATACGAAAAAAAGTTTCTAGCTCATATACGTAGAAGAAAAAGGTAGCAAAGCTGTATTAGCTTTATTCTCTAACAACGAGAACTCCTCCTTTAAACTTAACCAGAAACCAATTAATGACCAAGATTTATAGCTTTTCTTTAATTCAAAATCAGTGTAAATTTCAAGGAGCTACTATTTTTCCACTCACGCTTAATGTGGAGGATTTAAAAACTGCTGTCTCTTACAGAGACTTGGGAATCCAATTTTTATTATTGGACATGGGTGGGAAATATTCTCTGAAAGTTTTATAAGTCCCTTCAAGTGTTCTATAACCACGTTCTTTACATTTTAGTCCAAATAAATCTGATTTTCTATCAAAGCCCTCCGTTTGATTGCTAATTAAACATGTTTCCCAATTTTTTTATGAACGATTCGATACGGTCTTGCACAATAAAAAGTTAATATTGGACCTCTGAAGAAATATGGTTAAGCTGTTCATTTTTGAGAAAATGTTTGCCAAATAGGCCAAAGCCTTGAGCCACATTTGATCTAGCATGCACTTGGCTTTGTGAAACGAATGGTTGATAAGAAAAACGAGAACTTCGTGTTTAAGTTCAAACAATCTTGTAAGAGTTCTTCCTCGAGATAACCACCTGACGTTAGTGTGAGATGATAAACAGTTGTAAATGCTTCCCATTTCATCACAAAATTCTGCAAAAATCCGCCATTACAGAAATATTTTGGCGAACCCCTTGGAAGATATCACGAGCCCCGAGGGGGTTCGCGAGCCACAGTTTGGGAACCACTGATCTAGGGTATAGAAGTATAGTAATAATAAAGCACGGTTTTATATTTTACAAATTTATATTTTTATTTCCTTGCGTCTTAATACTCATCGGATTTATCCGTAACCTACGACGTTGGGCTAGCCCTACCAATCAAATCTTGATTAAGCTCATTCAACATTAATTTTTTTGCTGTTACAAACTTTTAACAATCTAAGAATTTATTTCAAATCATTACAGTTCATGAATGGTCTAACTTGCTAATTTAGGTTTTTTGTGTACTATTGTTAAAGTAACGTAATTAATGTTTGCTGATGAAATTTGGTAGACTATAACTAGACATTCATATAGGATGTAAAAAAAGAAATATTTATAATATTATTACTAAATTATTAGTATTATTGATATTATACATATTTCATTGTGTGCACCTCTTATACATGTCTAGTTATACCAAATTTCAGCCCCATACATTAATTACATTACCTTGGCAATGGTACGCAAAAAAACTTAAAATAGCAAGTTAGACCATTTATAGCTCATGAACTGTAGTTAAATGAAATAAACGAACCACTATTTAAAGATTATAATTATACATGTCTTGTTAAAGTTGTGAAGTAAAATTTTAATGTAGAAATATCTTAAATTTACTTTGTATTTCTAAACATGTGCTTTCAATGATTATTTTTCTAGGTACACGTCTGGGACCAATTATAGTGATTCCGAACCACTCATATCTTGCCTGATAAGTCCCCTCTGTAATCTCCAAACATGTTTCGATCACAAAACTACGGGGATACCCAAAGAGGTGGGCCATCATTTTTTATGACTGAGACTTCAACATCTCAAATCCTCAGTAGAGCCTCCATTTTAAATAAATCCACAGTAAAATATGTCGGTACATACCTACCTCATATACTCAATTTCCAAGATGTGTTTAAAAATAAAAAGTAAATGTATTCTTTAATTTAGAATAGTTTTTATTATTTATTGTTACTTGTAGTTTGAAAATTAAAAAAAATTGTACAACTAAGAATACACATTACAGTAACTAACATCAAATATTCATTAGAGATTTTTAAGTCACTTATCAAGATTTGAATATTAATCCTTGAACACTACTTGTTGCAGATAATCCCAAACAATTATTAATAGTCTCCTTTCAAATTTTGGGCAGAACCAGATGTTTTTGCTTTGCTAATACAAGCAATAATAACTTTCCTTACTAACCCTTCTTCCCATTTTAAAGATGTCGAGATTAAATTGGTTTTAAATCATCAGGTTATTTAAAATTAAAATTTATAATAGTACAAAAACTATTAATTTTAAGTGACGGTAAAATGCTTTGCGCCCAACCGGGGGGCCGGGGTTCGATCATGACCAATTTTCCACCCAAATTATCGCTTTACAACTCTAATTAGAAAATTAATCACAACAAAATCTAAATAAAACCTTTCTTTCCTGTTTTTTATCGTTAATTATTTTGTTCAAAATTATGTTTACTATAGGAGATAGAAAAGATAAGATTAATTATAATTAAGATAAGATATCCCACATTAATTTGAGAATGGATGAGATACCAGAATGTAAATACTGCCCTTTAGTGTACTCAGTCGAGATTTGAAACCAGCCTCTCAAATCAGTACAGTCCACTTGCTCCTATACAATTAATGATATCGGTTTATTTAAAACTATTTTGTCTTATCTTTGCATGGCCAATTAGGTCCAGCTGTTTTCTCATTTTGGTTTACTTATCTGACACAGAACAGATCATACTAAATAATATATTTCTATATTATATTCCATTGACAGAAATTTTAATAGTTCACATCTATTTGTAAATGCTAGAATAGATTTTTTGTCACTGTTTATTACTCACAATCTGTTTAGATCATACGCATATGTACTAATTACGAGGGAGTGTACCCGCATTTGCGGCAACAGTCGAAAACCTCAGTACATCCAATGGGATTTGAACCCCAGTCTTTCCTTCATCGTAGGTCCAGTCTATTGCGAGAGTGACGCCTTGTACTATTTGACTACCGAAGCTGTTTAACAGTGGTTATATATGAATACGAAACACGTATTATGTATATTATAACTCTTACTATACCATTAATAGTGGATCTAAAATGTTGATATGTAATTTCATTGACATGATACAGTTTTATCATTATTGAAAAGTGAATTGTTCAATAAACTTCCTCTTCGCCCCACGGTGCAATGAAATTTTTTTGATCGTCTATTCTCTTTCACTTGTTTTAGCGTATTAATCCCTTGAGTGTGCTTAATAGCGTACACGTTTTACCCTTTTTTCGTTGTAGAAAGTAGGCTATACATTCTGCTCTATTTCTGTCTTGAATTGAATTATTTACTTCTCATGTTCTCTAATCGGGGATGTTTTAGATAATCCAACGCCACATTATTAAAGGCTTGATTAAAGAGGGATAGTACGAAGTTTGGCGAGGAAAATTGGAATAACATTTACCTGAGAGAGTGTATGGAATAGTCAACAACACCTATAATGTAAATAGGCCAGGATTATTTATCAATTGGAAATAATAATTTTAAACTGATTCTGTAATCAAATATTATGGCAGTTTACAGTTGAAATTAATTTCTTAAAAACAAATGTTCTTGGTCCAACATCTTAACTTAGTCAGTAGTGCGTGTCCACCTACTACGATTAAGATCTCGGGCTCGATTCCCGGCATGGATGAAAAATTTATCGTTGGTGAAATGCGGGATTCCCCTATCACAGTGACGGTTTAATGGCTGGATGTTGTGTCTGTTCTAGATTTAAGTTAGTTTATAAGTCGTGTGCTGATATAATCAGTTCATCTCAGAAAGTGCACGTTGAATAAAGCCTAATTTTGGTAAGAATAACAGTATTTGGTAGTTCCTAACGTTACTTAAACAATTTTAATATATTCATATATCAAGTCATGCTATCTGCAACTGTCAATTTTGATAGATATCGTCAATACCTATAAAATAACACAGATAATATAGTAAAATGTTATCATTGTTGGTAGCTAATAAATAAGTTTTAATTTTCTAAACTGCTTTTCCAACCAAAATCAAAGTATATCTAAAAAACAACAACTGTGGTTTATGTGTCGGTTTATCTGACACGCGGATATGAGCTAGCAGCAATAAATATACAACATCTCCTCAACATAGGAACATTATTTTTAACTCAATTAAGTGTTGGAGTATACTTAAGTTTTTGTACCATACAATTTATTTAAACAATAACTTCAAGTGTCAGGTGTGAGAGCACATAGTTCGATCCGCAGCCTACCAACCTGGTGAAATTCGAAGATATTTTCAGAATCAGGCTAAATCTTAACTTGACTCATTAGGCACTATCAGCTCTATCATATTCTAGACGTCAATGTACGAAATATAAAAGAAGGGGGAGGGGTGAAGTAAAGAGCAGTTTTACCTGCAGTCTTTTTGTTTATTTGCTAATTACAGGCTGGTCTCTCGGTTTAAATACGAGGGTTTGAACCCCTCATCGCTGACTACGCGATATCGTAGACTAGGTCGTCACGCTGCCTGTCACGGGGCCACGTGGGCTAAGCCGCGTTCATCAAGTACCATAGTGGCTGCCACTCGAATCCAGGGAACCAGGTTCGACGACCGTGCAGGGATCACCTAGCAGTCAGACAGGATATAAGGTAAACCTCATAACACCTCGTTTTGTCACTCGCTTCTTTATATTCACTAAGTTCTTCATTTTAACTTTACTTGTGACATCACATTTGTAATAGTGTAGTAGTATTAATAAACCTTATAAAAGCTAAGTTTAACGTCAATCACGATCCCACACAAGTAATTCAGATTTCCCCCACGTCCTTAACAGAACTTACGGTTTTTATTTTAATGCCATGTCTTGAAAACTCGCCTAATAAAACCTCAATACATTAACTTGGGAAATACTATATTGTCTTCCCTCTACATCACAGAAAGGCAACGTCGTTATAGTATATGCTAGTATAAATACTTAAGTTCACCCACCATATCATATTTTATTAGATTTTATGATTTAATTTGGTATTAGTCATCACAGTACCAGTGAATCGCATTAAAATAATGTTTATAAAAGTTGGTCCTCGTGCGGTTTTCGCAGCGTGTAATAATAAAAACCACGAAAAGTTAACATGGGTGGTAATGAAAATTGGCCTGGAGCGGCTTGACTGAAGTCAAGATACTTGTAGAGGACGAAGTGACCCCAGAAATGACACAAAGATCAAAGCTGATCTTGTTATCATGCGAGATACCCCACAACCCCTCTCCCCTGTCAAACATTCATTATGCATGAGTATGTAAATGACGGGGTTCGTATGGTGATCTCAGGATTAGACAAGGCTATGTCCCAACTCGCCTAAGTTACAGTATTTACATTTGTGCAACTTTCCGCTGACAGTATTTACATTATTTTGATGGTTTATTGAGACTCCGAGCTCTATTCATAGGACCAGGTGTAATTTTTCAACTAATTTAATTGAATTGTTGTATATACATTTGTTTAACTAGCTAGCGACCGTATTTATGTTAATTAACTGGCCTGTGACACTATTTGCATTTGTTTAACTAGCTGGCGACCGTATTTATATTGATTAACTGGCCTGTGACACTATTTGCATTTGTTTAACTTGCTAGAGATAGTATTCACATTTGCTTAGCAAGCCGGTGACAATATTTACATTTATTTAACTGGCCAGTACCAGCCTCGTGGTGTAGTGGTCAGTGCACCTGGCCACGAACCTATGGGTCCTGGGTTTGATTCCCGGTTGGTACCTTTGGTATTTTTCTCTTTGGGGTAATAATCCCAATGGTCATCAAGCTTTGGTTAAGTTAACACTCACACCGGCTCTACAGCTTCGTAATAACAATCATATCATCTCAATGCTGGTACGACGTGTAGACAACCTCCTATGGTGTATTCTGGACAACGTTTTGTGCCAACAGAACGGCTAATAGTCTACATATAAGGCGACCTAACCTAGATTTCAAAGTCCCTCCCGGTCAAATTTGGCATACGAAAAGAACAAAAAAAACTGGTTGATGACAGTATTTACATTTGTTTAACTGATCGGTAACCGTATTTATATTTGTTTAGCTTGCTAGTGATAGTATTCACATTTATTGAGCGAGCCAGTGACAATATTTACATTTGTTTATCTTACTAGCGATAGTATTCACATTTTCTTAGTAAGCCAGTGACAATATTTACATTTGTTTAGCTTGTTAGCGATAGTATTCACGTTTATTGAGCGAGTCAGTGACAATATTTACCTTTGTTGAACTGGCCGTTGACATAAATCATGTTTGTACAACTGGTACAAATGTCCTTTTGTATTTTTGAGATCTATTTTTTATTTATTGCTCTACCTTCAGGATATTTACCCAATATAGGGGCTATTAATTCTAAGAATCACATTTATAGTTAACTCTGAAACACTCGAAACTCACTTTCCTTCATAGTACATTAATTATACCTCACCGGGATTCAAACAAAGAATTTCTAATATACGTTTTAGGGCATAAAACTACGATATTACTCGTTGTATGAGGCCAGTGAGCTTTCACACATCTTATTATGATGACACCACTCACTCTCCGGGATTAGGGTTCCATTGTTAACACTCAAACACTAACTAATGGACGCGTTTGAAAAATAAAATAGCAAAAAATAAAGTTATATTGGATTCTGAGCTAGAATCGTGACAATTACAAATCAAACTAACATTTCCATGGCACTAAGGAGAATAGAATTTCTCCCTCTCTTCCTATTACCCTCGTTTGAGCTACTTAAGACAGCGCTAATTGACCCTTGTCTGTGATGTCGGATGTGTAATCTGGTACTGGTATGGCGGGCATTATTCCCGACATGTTAAGACAGGTAAAAGTAGGCCACGGATGACGTAACCAGAATGTGGAAACCCTGATGACGTCATCCAAATATGAATCATCTTACGCAAGTATGACGTGCATTATTCACGACATGTTGAGACAGGTTTAAAGTAGGTAACGGGCGACGTCACCAAAATATGGAAACTCTGATGACGTCATCCAAATGTGAGTCATCTGACGCCAGTATGGCAGGCATTATTCACGACATGTTGAAACAGGCTTGAAGAAGGTCACAGTTGACGTTACCAGAATGTCTTACCACAAGAGTATACAATATCGTGCTTTTTACAAGCCTAATCTAAATCCTTAACACTCGTCCTGGATTACCTCGTTTCAAACATTTTTTCAACTTCATACCTAGACCGTAATACAGGTAAACTGGTATTTGAACCTCTGGTAGCTTATTAATGAGCTTATTAAATTACCCGAATCAGAATCTTTAGCACAGTCAGTAGTGTAACTTACTAGTAATGAGCTAAGGGTCGTGGGTTCTATAGTCGGAATAGTTATATGCTTTAAAATCGGTCAACTTGAAGCTTCCTATCTTTGCCATGATTAATTAATGGCTGGAGAAATGGGTAATGAGTCCCCCCCCCCCCAATCTTAGTATTTCTTGCTGTCCGCCTACATTAATTACGCTAGTAAAGTAGGGATGAGGAAGGTCAAGTTTTAGAGTAACCATATCAGCATTTGCATGGTGGAAGACGTGAAAAATATTTAGGAGAAAACTACCCCCAGTACACTCAACCGAAATTCCAACCCTGATGTCCATGTCATCAGCAATCTAGTCTAGCATGAGAATGACGCGTTAAGGCGCATCCACACTATGCCGATCGGTAGAAATCGGCATTGTCGCATGGACTAGCCCATCGGCTTTATTAAAAATACTTTGGAAGCCCACATATGGGCAGGCAGTCAGCCTTGAAAATGTACGACGAGGAAGACGTTCTAGTTGATTCAGCTGCTTTATTTTTAATTTAGCACCGCGTCTTACTACCCGTTCGGGTTATACGCTTAAGTACTATTTACGCTAATAGGTTAGGAATTGGGAAGGTTGAATATAGAAGAAGTGAACCCGCATTTGCGTAGAGGTAGAGTGGAAAACCATTTAGGAAAAACCACTCCCAGTTCACCCGACCGAGATTCGAACCTCGATCTTCCCGTCCTCGGCGGTAGAGCTCAACACGACTAGCGCGTTAGCTAACTACGCCACTGAGGCGGGTAGCTGCTTTATTAATCATTTTAAGTACTAAGGTTTGTAAATCTCGAAAGCGCAAATTTTGGATATGCCCAAGTCTTCAGAGTCGAAAGAAATCTGGAGGAAGTGATTTGATGAAGGACTTGATGTTGGACGATGTAGCTCTGTTAAATCTCGAGTACAGCTGTGAGTGGGGGGATTCAGACACTTTTTCCGAATGTCAAGTACTGACTTTGGAACTCTGCTCAGCAAAATTGCCAACACCAAAAGATACCGCAGGTTCCATAAGGGCATCGTGTCGTTTGTTACGATCTTTATATTCACTGAGTACACAGTCCAATAAAACAGGACGATTGTGATATAGATCAATCAAGTTAATAACTTGCTCGTTTGACCACCCCATAGTACAAACACAACCACACTGATCACTGACTCATACTGAAACCACGTGGCACGTTCACACAATGCTCTTCAGCTCGGCTTTCCATCAGTCGGTTTCCATTCGGCAAGCCGATCGGCATGATTTGGCCAATTGGAACAGCCCGACCTGCACTTCCCCACCTATTTCACATTGCCAAGTGGCACTGCCGATTGGCATAGTGTGGATGCACCTTTAGACTATTAGACCGCTGATATGGGTCTTAAGTCTGTTCTAGAATTGAATTATTCGTGCGCTGATATAATCAGTTCGCTGAGAAAGTGCACGTCACATATCTGTAATGAAAACATCAATTAAGCCAACAAAAACTTTATTTGGTTTAGACAAAATATACGCTTTCTTTTTAAACTATGACCCGGAGAGTGTTTTAAATATGGACCACTGTTATCTGTAGGTACAGCACATAGAGTATATAAACCACTTTCATTCCCTAGACGCATTCCTCTAATTCTCCTTCACACCCCGACGCCAATTCCTAACCTCCCTCTCAACCCCAAAATAATTAAAACGCCTATTTATGGCAAGATGGTGGAGTATTGACCAGTTGATTTTTTATAAAAGGTAGGAAGAGTTTTAGAACTCCCGTAAAGCAGGAAGAAGATTAGTTGAGCTTTCGTTAGCATCTGAATGTTGGAAGTTATTAAAGCAGAATATTTGGTTCCAGAGGTAGTGTAACTGTTTCTCGTTGAACAGCGATCAGGTATGGGAGAGGAGTTGTTTGCTAAGCGGTTTACCATTACCATTAATCTAAATATAGCATGATCTATAATTTAGTATTTAGATAAATAACTATTATAATCATGAACATTTTTGACCTTGAGACCTTGCCAGTTTGTGTTCCCCAAACTTAAAAAAGTGAATCTTACAATTCCGTCTGTCTGCACTTGGAGCTACAACAGAAAATGCTTGGTAGATTTCGTTTAAACATGATATCTTAATGTTGTATTGTCCTACCGTGAGGTCGAATCGTAATTTTTATTCCGAATAATTTGTGAAAATCGCTTTAACAATGTTGTTGCAAAATGGCTATCTGACGAGTTTTTTACATTATAAATACATTTTTATTTTTTAAAACAAGCCATTTAAAGCTATGATACTGATAATTAATTGTTTAAAATTAAAATTAAAAAAAATGGCTAAAACAATATGGTTCAGAATTTATACATGAAGATTGTTTTATTTAACTATAAAAATGATGGTGTTGTTTCCTGAAGAAAATTGTTCATGAGAATTTTACTGATAACTGATTTTTAAACATTTGGCTCCTAGCTAAAATGATAAAGTTTGTATGATTTGGTCATAACTTTTTTTCTTTTATAAATCTCACAAGTCATATATTTAGCACAATCTAATCTACAATGGTTTATTCTTGTTAGAGATTAAAAAAATTCTTCGAATCATATATAGTAGATAGTATATAGTATGTAGTAGCTTGTTTGCAAAAGAAAATATGCCATTTTAATGCGTTTGTCTGGCATGAAAACAATCACGTGGTGACAAAAAATAAATATAAACATAACTACGCTACGTCTAAAAATATTGACTGTACACAGATGCATCGTAAAAAGTGACCATGTAATAAGTACAAGTAATATACCTCAATGCCTGCTTTAGTGGTCGCATGGTCTAATACGCTACTCTCGCAGTAGACTGGACTGCCGATGACGGGGAGGTAAAGGTTCTAATATCGGTCGGGTGTACTTAGTTTTTCCGAAGTGGTTTTCCACTCTCACTCCACGCAGATATGTGTACACTTCCTCTATATTTAAATTTAACCTTATTAGTCCCTAAAACCACTAGTGTAATTAGTAAATAAGCAAATAACCCAAATGGGTGGTAAGACGAGGTGCTAAAAAAAACTTAAGTGAATTTTCCATTGGGTTTCTTCTTTCGCACCCCCCGCCCCCCTTTTAGTTTCTCTCGGGTTAATACATGTTTCATTTTGGAACGTCCACAACAACCGTATACAATATCTATGTGGAGAGTGATGGAAGTGTGTACCACTCGTATGTTAATACAGGTCCCAAACACTATAATGTTATCATTTATCAGCCGTGAATTGAACAGCGCCCCCCCCCCCTCCTTGACTGAACGTGCGAGAGAGTATGTCTTCCACCGTATCGCGGAGATGTTCAATATGTCCCCGAGTTCCTGTCTACATCCGAGCCAGGTCTGAAAGAGGCAGGCCAAAAGACGCCCATTGACGAATGGCGTTCTTAACTGCACACACCGAGGGATCGTTTGTTCCTTTTCCCCCTTCTTGGCCTGCCTGTCTAGCTGGCTGGCTGCTGAAGGGAAAACCAGTTTTTCACCACTTTTATACATTTTTTTTTAAAAAAGAAGAAAAATATAAGAGTGGTAGAAGGGAAAATAGATGAGATGGGATGATGGAAAGAAAATTTGTTTTCATAAAGATATTCTCATCATCATTTTAGTTTTATATAGAAAGTATAAAACGTTCTGGAATTACTTTAATATTTTATGGCGTGGCCTTCACAAAAAAAAAGTTACTCTAGGTTTTTCCAGTTATTTTTATTAGCGTGTTGAATTATCATGGATTCCAAATGTCGCGTTTCAATGTTCGCTTCTATTTGACTCCATCGGCCAAGATTCAAACCAATTCGAGACTTAAAATTAGAATCTGAGCACTTTTAACCAATAATAACAGAATCTAAAATCGTTCTAAAGATACAATTTCCAAAATATTCCAAATTTGAAATATCACTTAAAAAAATATAGCTTCAATTATCTTATAGAACTTAGCAGTATTTTTTTGTTGTTCAATTTTATTGATTTAATCGAAAATGGTTTCAGTTGGTAGAATCAGCTTGGCGATAAGAAAACTGAACTCTGAACCTGAAGGCATTTTTAGATCCAGATCGTTAAACGGGGGGGGGGGGGGGCTGTGACTTTAGTACAATGTGATTTCTATCCTCTCCCTAAAGAAATTATGGTGTGGTTAATTTTTATTCCTGTCCACTTAAGCTAGTTTTTGTTATTGATTGTGAGTATTGATAACACCCCCACCCCCACACCCCCCACCCACACCCACACACCCCACACCCACCCACCCCACACCCACCACCCACCCCCCCACACCCACACCACCCACACACACACCACACACACACACACCACACACACGCACCACACACACACCCACCCACACACACCCACACACCCACAACACCCACACCCACACACACACACAGAGCTAGAACTCAAAAACAAAATGTTGCTCTCGATAGAGTATAGACAAAGGTTTATTCCTTGGGGCGACAATACCGCTGAAACAGTTAAAAGAGAAACAAAAGAAACCATGACACAAACAATTCTATAAACACACACAGAGGGATAGAAGATAAAAAAAAGGAGAGGGTGGCTCTTTAAAAAAACTTGTCACGCACCCGAGTGTAACACGGCGTAGCATCCTCCCCCCCTCAAGACTGTCAGCCATTGTCCGAGCAAAAGTGTCAACACGATATTGGTCGGTTCTTCTCCTCGACCATGTGGGTAGACAAAGGGAGAGTTAGGTGCCCGGAGCATCTGGGGGAGATACATACCAAGAGTCGTCAGGATCCCGGAGGATCATCTCGCATTCTGATCTTCTTCTGCAATACGACCCTGTCACGCCGGAATATGATTGGAGGTCGAGGGGAGATAGAAAAAGGAAGGGAAAGGGTGATAAAGTTGGTTTTGAGAGATGATTCTCAACTCTGAGGAAAAGGTGGAAGTCAGAGAATGTTGCTACTGATTTGGGTTTTATTTCAAATGAATGGTTGCTGACGCATATTGAACAAACTTTCTCATATCTATATTTTTGTGTTTGATACTTTAAGCAAATTGTCCTACTTTTATTTTTCTTGTTTATTAGTTTTAATCAATAGGGAAGCTTTCTATGATTTGGTTATTTATAAATATTAATATTTAAAAAAATGGCTAAACAGTTTAAAGACTTTTCATTTTAAATAAATGGTCATCATCGTTTGTTTTAGGGTATATTTGGGCGATTCATTAATTTTATTGGCCAAGTAGTAAAACTGAATTGTAATAAAACTACCAAATTTTGGTAAAATATTAAATTTGAAGAAAATAAGCAATACCATTTATGTACAAATACTACGGACGTTTCAAGATATTTAAAAGTAATCGGGTTGCCATTAATTTTAAGACATTTGACCTAAAAATATTATCTGTACCTTAACTTCTATAATTTATTGATATGTAGTTGAAATAGTTTGATTATTTCATGTGATTTCTTGGTGAATTATCACTGCGTGTGAAGTATTATTACGTTAGTATTACAATCAAGAGTACTTTATCTAGAGCATATATATATATATAACTTCATATGCAGTTATATCATGCTTAACCTAAAGAACGCTTAGTTTTTATATTTATGCATTCACCTTCCAAACTCTCCAAGATATGATAAATGTTCCTATGCTTAATTTGAGCAAAATCCACGTAATCATTTGGACTCGCGTGCTTGTATTGATTGTTATTTGATTCGAACCAACGGAAACATCCAAATCTTCCAATCCTTATGATTTTATATTCCAAGCACATCTTTTCTTAGAATTTGTAAGTAGGATGTCGATTCTCACTAAATGATATACACAAAGTGTATAATTAAAGTGTTGTTACACCAAAACGGGATGCTAACTCCAACCTTAACATCACTGGCAATCCTATCGATATGAAAGTCACGCGTGAGGGGTTGTTTGTGATCCAATGATAGTACAAAATTTGTGCACTCAATTTGAAACCGTATATTATTTGGGGAACCAAATACTGACCTTAATTTTAGATGTGGGAATTCCTTTTCTGATAGAAATTATTCTTTCTGGTGCCCTTAAGGTAATCCATCCTGAACAGATTTTTACAAAATTTAATCCACGTATTGAGGTGGGATGGAAGGATAGCGAGAAAAGGCCAGTGCTTTTGCAGTTTTTATGGCAAAACATTTTTTCGACCAAAATAAATAAAATATTGCTCCAGTACAAACATAGAGTTTAATTTTCCTCACATGTTGTTATTAACAGTTCCTAAATATCCATCATGAGCATAGTGGCATTATCTAACAAACTTTTTAAATGAAAAGAAAAAGTTTGTCATGAAATTACAGGGCACCTTGACAGATATTCAAGAAATTTCGAAGTCACCACATGTGAAGAAAATTAAATTCCATGCTTGTACTGGAGCAATTTTTTTTTTTTGCCATAAAATCTGCAAAACCACTGACTTTTTCTCGAGTCCCCTTCCATCCACACCTTAACATGTGGATTAAATTTTGTACAAATCTGTTTTATTACTTTAGATGTGGTGGGGAAATCGACTCGCTGTTTGACATTGATATGAGATTCAGATTAAAAATATATATATAATCTATATCAAATTTAGAAACTATTGCTGAAAAAATTACGTTCTCAGCAAACACATGTTATTAATTATAACAATAAAATAATATACTGTCACCCCTACTTATTCCAACTACAGGAAGTGATATGGCCGAAGGGGGAGGTGATTTATACCTGTGTGGGCTCGTGATTGACAAAGACTTGATTTTTAAAGGTTTTTATTAGTGCTTTTATCTCTAGTACAAATGCGATGTTGATGGTGATGTATGAATGAAAGAACATGAAAATATTCGGAAGCTTGTGACAAAACGAGGTGTTGCTAGGAATAACCGATGGCTTGTCTGACTCCTAGGTGATCTCTACACGGTTTTCGAACCCCAGTACTCTGGAATAGAGCGGTAGCACTACCACAAATAGTGATGAACCGGCGTCCTAGCCCGTGTAGTCCTGAATCTGGCAGAGTGACCCCTAGACTGCGATGTTTATTAGTCAGCCCAGATTGTTGGATAAACTACTTTTTATCCTGCCTCTGGCCTGGTTTCCGACTAAGGAATGCTGACAATGTTTATGTGGTAAGCTCCTTATTATATTTGTTTACAGACTAATCACAACCACCTGCAACACTCGTTTTGTCATTCACAATCCATAAAACACAATATTATACAAACACGTCTTCCAATTTAGGCCGTGCGGTTACACTATTATTAAATATGTATATATTATGTAAAATATATATGTAATGTACATTATATAAAAACTTTTTTACAATGACTGTAAAATGTCTTTATGTATTCATCTTTTTGATTTAAAATATTTATTTACAGGATAGCAATCATATACAAGGTGTTCGGCTCATAGCCCAAACTCCATATAGCATGCGTGTACAACACGTTGCATAGGAGTTAGACGCGTGTCACTGCGCATGTAATAATAACAAGCACCTTCTGTGATGAAGGGCCGTTAATAATTACCCTCAGAACGTATTCGCATTTATATATGGACTGGTGTGTTGTTTACTATTAATTATGTTAGGTTGCCATGCTCCAAGATGTCTAGGTGTGTAGTGCCGCGCGCCTAGATCCTATGCAACCTACTGTACACGCATGCTTGAACAGCTTTTCTCTCCCGGTGCTGTACGCCAAAACTCCGAACACAATTAATTAGTATTAGCATAGTTTCCCAGATATAAGCGTATAGGGATTATGTATTAATTTTGGTTCAAAAAAAAACTATATGTGCAGTTTGGGCTATGAATTTCTGAACACTCTGTATATTCATATTTTTTCTATTACCGCGTTTTAATACCGTTTCGGGTAGTACGCATATGCACTACTTACGCTGATGTGTTGAGGAAGGATGAATTTCAGAGGAAATGTGCCCATATTTGTGTCGAGTGAGGATAGCCATTTTAGGATAAATTACCCTAAGTTTACCCGAACGGGATTTTAACCCTGATATACCCATCATCGGCAGCTGGTATATGAAGATGGTGACGCCTTAGACCACGTGGCCACCAAAGTGTGTCTATATATTATGCATGTTAGTTTGAAATTGGAGCCAGTTATTCAGATCACACAGCTGGGTTCGCCACAAGTGACTTGTCAGTTTTAACATGATAAATGTGTCCCGTATTGTACTCTAATGAGTTAGAATAGTAAACATTAACTATAGTAGATCTTGTTTTATTTTATCCACAAATGGAAAAATGAGACCTGGACCAGTAAATCAAAGCCGGGACTCAATCCCGTGTCCAGATGTAATTTTTCATTTGACAAATATGATATTTGATGCGGCTTTATTCTTAAACTAAGGATCATTTCAATTTTCTAATAGCGTACAACCCGAAAGGGTAGTAAGACGCGGTGCTTAAATAATAAATAATAATAATAATAGATACATTTTCTAAGCCTCGTTATTCAATATTAAGGTGCAATTAATTATACAAGTATTAACTTTCTTCCATAGAATTAGTTGAGGTTTAACTCGCTTCGGTGGCCACATATTCTAAGGCAGTGTTTCTCAAAATTTTCCCAATAGTATACCTCTTGATAATCTTTCAGATGCACACGCGGACCACCCATCTTAATATATTTCTACCTGTCATTTGTTGAAGCAGGAATTTTTAATGAAAGTGTTAATCGATCAGTAAATACAACATATTTACATGGCTTTGTTTCATATGCATATTTTAAGATTCCAATTTTCAAAGGAAGAGTCTTCCAGTCTATAAACCAGAAACGGTACTACTGTAAATCTACTGTCAATTCATATTATCTGTTATTTTTGATATATATTATTAATAGAGTAACACTAATAATTAATTAGTGGTGGACTACTTGGCATTTTTCACTTTGAGTCGAGTTCCAAGTTCGAATCGAGTTTGAATGAAAACGAGTTTTTTTCGAGTTTGATTAGTAGAGAGCAATATTTGTACAAGAAATATTTCAAGTTGAATTTCTGTAATAGATCCATGCATAAACAAAAATATGTATAGACAAAACATTTTTTTAATAAAATAAAAAAAAATGTGAAAAAAAAAATTAGTCAGCCAAATTCAAGTTTTTAAATACATTTAATGTTACTATCCATATTTTTTTTAATTAGACAAATAGAAATATTGAGTGACTATTTACTATAAAAGTTATATCTTAAAATTAAATAAAATTAAAACTCAGCTCAAAATCAAATTCTCCAGTACTCGCACAACCTTAATAATAATTTAGTAATATAGTGTATATAAATATCAGCTCTTATAGTGACCAACAATACTCGTAAATCATTCCCAGACTCTTCTGTTCCATCTTGTTCGGAGGGTTATGATGTGAGCATAAGGGGATGTGAAAAAAGGGCAACGTTTCTGCAGTTTGGATATCCAAACATATCCTGGCCAAAATAAATCACATATTACCCCCCTCGGTGGCGTAGTTGGTTAACGCGCTAGTTTTGTTGAGCTAAACTGCCTAGGACAGGGAGATAAAGGTTCGAATCTCGTTCGGGTGAACTGGGGGTGGTTTTCTCTAAATAGTTTTCCACTATCCCTTCACGCACATTCCGGTTCACTTTCTCTAAATTCAACATTACCAATTCATAATCTATTAGCATAATTCGTAATTAAGCGTATAACCCGAACCGGTAGTAAGACGTGATGATAAATATAAAAATAAATTTATTATTATTATTATCACCGCGTCTTACTACCCGTTTGGGTTATACGCACTTACGCTAATATGTAATGGTAGGGTGATTGTGAGATGAAATGGAGGACCTACAGTTTAACGTGGAATCCGAACCACGGTGGAGACCTGGCATTCCACACATTCACAAGTTGTGATTAATACACGTCTTGTCAAAGGTGAAGGAAGGGTTTGGCAATCAGATAAATCTGTGCCGGGACCAAGGATTGAACCCCGAACCCCCAGCACAGAAGTCTGACACCATACCCCTAGACCACCAGGTCACCGAATAAGTAATTAAAAAAATCACATATTCTCAAGTAGAAACATAGAATTTAATTTTCTTCACAAAGTGACCTCGACAGTTCTAAGATATCTTTCAAGGTGTCCCTGGAATTTAATTACAACTTTTTCTGTTCATTAAAAAAGTTTCTCATCTATCGCCGCTATGTTATTGACAGATATTCAACAACTGTTGATATCACCCACTCCGTGGCCGCGTGGTCTTACGTGCTACCCTCGTGTTGGAATAAACTGTCGAATACGGAGGTTGGCGTTCGATCCTGGTCAGATGCACTGAGGGTGGTTTCCTAAATGGTTTTCTACTCTCCTACCACGCAAATGTAGGGGCACTTCCTTTCAATTAAACATTCCTAATCCCTAAATCATTAGTGTAATTAGTACATAGGCAAATAACCGAACGGGTAGTAAGACGGGGTGCAAAAAAAAAACCCCGTTGATATCACCATACAGTGAAGAAACTTGTAAATCTATGTCCCTACAGGAGCAATATTTTATTTATTTTGGCCAAAAATTGATTGCAAATAAAAAATGCATTAAGCACCGTCATTTTCTCAATTTGCCTACATCCCTACCTTAAGGCAAATTTACACTGGTCATCCAGGATGATCATAATTGATGAATCATCAAGAGTGAAGTCACTTAGTTTACACTGGTCATCAAGGTGATTTAAGCAGTTCCCTTCATAATGGAGTGAACTGAAGTATTGCGAGCAGGTATTCGTATGGTGTGTTCAGGAGGATCAACAAATTCTTTATGAAAAAAGGAAGCGAAGTAAGCAGCGCGCGATGGTGGGTGAAACACTTGATGCTGTGACGTAGTACTTTGGGTTCATCAAGCACTTTACTAGTGGATTGGACTAATAAAGACGAAGATTTGCTGAAAAACCACATTCGAATATTCAAAACAAAATTGTAATAGTTGGTGGCAAAAGTAGAGCCACATATATACGCAAACAAGCAGGGGTGCACGCACTGGAGGGGGGGCTTTGAAGGCTGAAGCCCCCCGGTTAAAGCCCCCCCCCAGATGAAGGCCCTCCCCCATAAAATTAAGAATATTACAAAAATATGATTAGCACTATGCTCTGTCAATTAATCAATTATATTTTGTGTGATTATATTTAATATAAAACAAATAATTTTGTGCAGATTAGGGCTTTTCAAAGGAATAATTTCGTCTGTTGATTTTTAATTTTACTTTAAATTTGCACTTAAAAGAAAACTGGACTTGTAATACCGTAATATTTTCTAGAAATGGTTAAGGTCTTTACTCTTTTTACATAAAGTTTTGAAGTGGGTACAGTAATTGAAATTATTATTTTAGAGCAATTATGTAAACCCTAATGTATCAGGAAGAGGGGAAGGGGCAGTTGATATCATATGCCCCATCCCCACCAACTGCAATTCATGGGTGTTAAGAAGAATGTGTGAACACAGACCTGTTAACCAGTGGCGTACACAGTGACAGAGGGTAGGCCGAGGATCAGATTTTGGTACAAATTGGCTTAAATATTACAATTTGCATCCTTTGAAATCAAAATTTTCCCGGCTCACTTTTTAGGGGGTATCGCTGATTCTAAATCTTTCTTATCCCCCTACTTTGAATCAAATTTCCAAATATTATAGTAATTGAAATATATAATGGTGTAATTATGAAAATTCTTATGTAAAAAGCCCCCCCCCCACCCCTCTCCAACTCAAAAACCTGGTGCACCCCTGCAAAACAAGATACACAACTTAGAAAATGCCTTTCTGCTTGATTCAAGCTGCAAATAACACTAAGATATCCAAGTGATTTAATGTTCCTTAAACACTCAAAATCTTTCAATATATCTAATAGTAATGGTGTATGGTCGCCCTTCCATTTAAACACCATGATATACACAAGCAATTACTGCACAGATACTTCACAATATGTACGAAGACTGGCGTTTACGGAACAGGAAAAGGCAAGCACATGTTTACACTATTCATTTTGGATGATCCATCCTCTGTGTTTCATGACCAGTGAACAAAAGTTGGCCACCGCCAACTTCATGCATCGTTCCTCTTTGATGATCACTTCAGACGATTGTAACATTAACAATATTCTTTTTCAGTGATTCATCTAAAGTGATCATCCAAAGTGACCAGTGTAAATTTGCTTGTAAACAATTCAGAATGAACGTTGTTTCGTCACAGATCCAACGCTTGACCCGTTTCCTTTCAACAGTTACGAGGCTCTATTCACAAAGACCGTGCTTGTCTGGTCACCCCTGTTTGACTGCGTATAAAGACCGCCTTGCGTACATGAGAAGAGAATAAGGTGGAACCAAGAGGTGGAGATGTATCCCTCGAGTAAACCTCTTCAACCACTGAGCTAGCCCTTACACCCCACCCCACCTGCCCTAAAATCCCGGGACTCGCTAGCTTCCTTGAACAAACCAGCCAACCTTGCCCAAACAAACAGTCACAAGAAGGAGGGGGGAGAGGGGACTACTCCGCTTATTATACTTTAAAATATGCTAATTATTTATTTTACCTCCATTCTTGTGTGTGTGATACGCTCAACGAGAACTATTTGCAGACAAAATGTTTGTAAGCTTCTTATACTCTGTATGCACAGGTATGTTTTTTAAACCTTTTGTTTTAACTTTATCTCGACCCTTCGGAGAGAGAAGTATTGTGATCGTAAAAAAAAAAGAGAGCTCGGAATTTTGATAAAATTGTCGACGTTTCATGGCCCCCTGAAACTGAAATAGTAGTTTTTGCATTACCATCTCTCTGACTGTCCATCCGTATGTCTGCCCATCTGTCTGTTCGTCTCTCTGTCTGTACCTTAAGCTAGAGCCAAAATATTTACCAATTGCCCTAAAACTTACTATCTGGGGTTTTCATAAGGCCCCCCCCCGAGGATTTTAGCCCTACATTTAAGGGTAGTTTACTGAAAGGCAAAAAGAGAAAAAAATAATAAATTTTTTAAAATTAGTTCTAACGATTTTGATTAAATTTTATATCTAGACACTGTTTATAGTTATAAAAGAGATGGAAATGCCCATTTTCTCATGAAAATGACTTTGAGGGTATCTAACACGGGGGAATTTTCCAATTTTCATCGTTTCTCCGCATATATTTGAGATATATAATAACTTATTATTATAAAGTTGTTGTGCTGTTAAAGATGAAAATAATTTATTCGAAATATATTTTTATAAAACTAATAGTTTGTGAGCTTTAAGCAAATATATATACTTTTTAGTTCAAGTTTTTGAAAATGAATTTGATTCTTGTTCTCTTTAGTCGATATTTCTCTTTTCTCAATTTTTTTGTAACAGTGTTCCTATTCCTAATGCCATAGAGTAAGTAACAGTGTGTATTTATTTAATTTATGATCTTTGGTGTAGTGTTTTTATAACAATGTATATACTTATTATTTCGCTTCACAAATATTAAGAGTTTTTAGTAAATGTATATTTTAAGATAAAAGCGGGTGAAAGTCTGTGCGGTGCACTGTACCATTTATTTTACAATAACATAAATTAGGGTTCTACATTTTTTAATCGAATAGTAATCGATTTGTTGAGAACTTCTCAAAAGGTGGTTTAAAAACAAATGTTTAGACTTTTCCTTAATTCGTTTCAATCGTTATTACTGTTTCTATAACATTATTTACTTGCGAAAGACACAATTAATTATGAGTCTTAAACTAATAATTAATACAATATCCTGTAATCTAGATTTGAATGCATCGAGCTTGACAATGATGTATAAAGAGTATGCTAGCAACCAGATATGTTAACATCGAGTTAGGAGAAAGGTAAATTAAAATATAATAATTTTAGACTACTTTTGGGTACTCTACTGAGGTACTGTTGAATTCTTGATGTTTGATAGTAAATATAATTAAAAGCACAAATTTAATTGTAAATTTAATAGATTAAATTAATAATATACATTATATTAAAACACTAGAACAATTTACAGTTAAAACCATATAAAAATAAAGTTGTCGGCAGTAGTAAAAAAGAATAAATAGACAAAGCCTGATTAAAATATTTAAAATTTTAGAAAATTGAAATTAATCCTTAAAATCTTTATATAAATTTAAAAAATTAAATAAATGACTGCAATATATCATTTATTTGTCTACTCTGTCTTTATAATTATTTAATTGATTGAAGATCTTCCGACATTTCATGTCATTACCATTCTTGAAAAGTGGAGCGGTGTATCTCCTCAAAGTTTTAGAACACTCACTTTATTATAGAATTTGTGCTTTTAATTCTAATTACTGTCAAACATCAATAAGAGGCTAATATCATGGAAAACACGAGAAAAACGCATTAAACAAATATATTTTAAGTAATAAGTAAATATTTCTTAGACTCTTACATTTTGAAATATGTTTGTATATGCATTTAAGTAGTTGCACCAATAATATTAAACCATCATTATAAAGCACTAGAAATAGATTTTTTTTAACTTTCCCTAGTCGTTTATAAACAGATTTGTTTAATATATTTGTTGTATGAACATTAATTTTAGACATATTTATGTTAATATTGAGGATATTTTTCGTTGTGTTCTAGGAAGTATGATTTAGTATATTATAATAAAGGTTTGTTTTTTAAAATATTTTATTACGTAAATAGTTTGCCATATTAGATTTACTATGTTGGTATCCATAACAATTACAGCATAAGATATAGTAGGATTTTGCTAAGACGACTCTTTTATGAATTTTTTTCGGTGAATTATAATAATAGTTTACCATATTATTAGTACTATTATATATTATGTATTTATAATATCTATCAAAAGAGTCAGCTGTAAATCACATGACTTGACGTATGAATTCGTGAAAGTAGAGCAAGTTTATTTCCTGTCAGATAAGGTTCTTATTATTAAAATTAGACTGAAGATGAGGTTTCTAGGGTTGTTCCTTAGCAATGAAATATCTCTTTGTTATTATTATTATTATTATTATTATTATTATTACCGCGTCTTACTACCCGTTCGGGTTATACGCACTTACGCTAATGTGCAATGGTAGGGTGATTGTGAGATGAAATGGAGGACCTACAGTTTAACGTGGAATCCGAACCACGGTGGAGGCCTGGCATTCCTCACATTCACAAGTTGTGATTAATACACATCTTGTCAGAGGTGAAGGAAGGGTTTGGCAATCAGATAAATCTGTGCCGGGACCGAGGATTGAACCCCGGACCCTCAGCACAGAAGTCTGACACCTTACCCCTAGACCACCAGGTCACCTATCTCTTTGTTGTTAGCTATATATAGAAAACAAGTAAATACCTATTTCCATATAATTAACTAATTCTGAAATAGAACGAGTGAGCGCATTCTCATATATTCAATAACTAATTTATAGTAAGAGGATACATAACTAATGCACTAGAGATTAATCTCTCATTGATAACAAGAGGATACATAACTAATGCACTAGAGGTTAATCTCTCATTGATAACAAGAGGATACATAATTAATGAACTGGAGAGTATTATTCACTCATTTAAAACAAGTGGATACATAGTTAACGCACTGGAGAATACACATTTATTTAAAATAAGAGCCTGTAGAAAACAAGTAAATACAAATTTGACACGATGAAAAATACATAATGTCATCATATCATGACATACTACCCCTCCTCCCTTTCTTCATGTTTCAACATAGAAAATACTAAAATAAAACTGTTGTTCTGTGAGTCTACCCCTTAACATTTTTTTAAATAAACTCTTACTAGGGACATGGGTCGAATTGTCATTCTAATCTTATCTGGTTTGTCGTTGATGGTGTGGTCAGAGTTTGAATTTCGGGCGGTTGAATTGGGTGTCCCCCCACTAGCTCACTTGTTTATAGATCTCCCGTCAAGTAAATGCTGTTAAACCCCCTTTAAGTACTTCATTATATTGGTCAATATACTGAAATATTGGACGGGTAATTAAACTTGAAGCACGGAAAAAATTGAACTAATTAATGGATTTAGACTAAATTACCCTTCATTAAAAACTTTTATTTAATACTCTTATTAATTGCGTGGACAGAATTATGTAAAAAATGAGCTAACTCCATATTTATAAAAAATATAATTGAACTAACTATTATGGTTCATAATCGCCAAGCAATGTGTTTATTTGATATACGATTTAAATATCATTTTATAAATTTATCACTTTATTATATTTTATGAAATATAACTAAAACATATGAAAAAATGCTTAAACCAAATATTCACATCGACCTTTTTACGATCGGGATATCAATCTGTACATGCAGAACGCTAGTTTCTAGATAAGCATTTTAAAAATAACTTTTGTGCTACTTTACGTTCATGAGTGTACAGTTTCAAATTACAATTTACTCTTTGAGCTTCTTGACATTGTTTTCTACCACGTTATACAGCCATTAGACTCTTGTGAACTCAATTAAATACAGGGTGGGGTGGAAAGAACTTGATACTCTATGGTGAGGAAAGTGATGAACAACGTGCCGAGGTTTGCCTGACGTACGGTGGAGCTCACCTTGACATTATATTCAAAAAGTAAAAAGTGTAGTATATAGTTTGCTTTTATTTAGCCAGTGAATATTTATTTTTCAGTTAAAATGTTAATTTTCAAGTCACTAATCGTCTAATTGTTTCAGCCCCACTCTATACTATTGTTGAACGCATTCTATTGTGTATCTAAAACTTTTGGTATACAAATGGTTGACAGAACAAACATAATCAAACTACTTTAGAGGAAATAATTTTTATGGGTACCAGACTTTAGGTCAAAAGTTTATCAAATAATTGGTAGAAAAGTCAGACAGAACGTAGTTCAATATTTAAAAGCATCTAGATTTGTAATAATATATCTCAAATAGCATGTTTAAAGGTACTGTACATAATCTTATGGGTAAAACCAAAAAGAGAATAGCTAGAAACTAATACAAGCTTACCATACTATGTTTATTACTAAACTTTGGAGATAAATCTATTTGCAAGATATATCATTAGTTTTATGAATAACTCAAATCTGTTCAAACATATATTTGAGTTCATAAATAAAACATAAGCTTGTAGCTTTTTTTTTTTTCCACTCTCGGCTGTGACCCTATCAAACGAAGAAGGGGGGAAAAAGATTTGCCTCGTCATATTTATTCAAACTCTGCAGGAACCTGAGATCAATAAACCGAGTGTCATCCTCTTTAAACTCTTGGAAAGAGTTACATGTAGTATGTAGATAAGTTTTGAAAGTTAAGTTTACTCTTTTATCACTCTCACTCCCCCTCTTGACACGACTGTCTCTTTCTTTCAGCTCCAGCTGAGTTAAACTTTGTTGAGCTAAGGAGTTTACCTACTTAAAACAACTTTGGCTGAGAGGGAGG
Source organism: Timema podura (assembly GCA_033556935.1). NCBI lineage: Eukaryota > Metazoa > Arthropoda > Insecta > Phasmatodea > Timematidae > Timema > Timema podura. Next base: position 64,157,197 of record JAVRXN010000009.1, read on the forward strand.
AAAATCTTAATAGCAAAAGTCACGATTTCTTAGCCAGAATTCTGAAATGAAAGTCATTTTTCCAACGAGGTGTGGCTGACTAAAGATTAGGCACACACACACATATTCAACCTGGAAAATAGAAACCAAGAAATCTAGAAAATATTAAATTACTCGTAGAAACTAGCGCTATCCCCTTTAAGATATTTTAGAAATGTGTGTTAATATTCAGAAGCGAACGAGAACAATTTCGTTTTATAGTTGGAAACAAATCCAAGCCTTAGTGCCGGTAATGGTGATATCTGCGTAATGGGGTGCACCCTTACACTGAAATTAAAATAGGTTTGGACTCCAACCGAGATATAATCGAGGAATCCTATATATGCACTAGGCCACTCAGTTATGAAGGCTAGGTTTAGATATTTGAGGTCTAATCTTAGTTTAAATTAGAGATAAACTAATAAATTAAGTGTTAAGTACACGTCACAAACTGTCCATATACACCTTTGATTTTTATTGGTGTTTATATTTCGCTGTGATTTTTTAATTGAAAACAGTTAGCTAATTATCAACTTTCTTTAGAAACTAAAATAAAACCGTCTTTAATAAAATTAATGGGGAAATCTATGTGAAACCATAAAATATCGGTAGAACCCGCACGGTAGCAGAGAGGCTCAAAGTGCTGACGGGGATTCAAAGTTTGGCGCACTGAGATGGTTTTACACATTATTTTTTGTGATTTCCGAATTTTTCTTTGCACTAATGGGACGTGCATTTTATATTAAACTTCACTCTTAAATCTTGTCCATATATTAAGCCTTAATCACCTTTTCATTGAAGGTGACAAGAAATATTGGGGGTGTGAACTCCTGACTAAATGAGAAGGCTTTGTTCAATCCAAATTAGGTGCATTGAAAGAGTATTTATCTATTATTTATGTAGACGAATGCTGATTAATTTATTGAATTCATCCGCTTCACTCTGTATTCTCAGACTAGTTTAACGTAAGGTGGGGCTATTATGAACGAGAGAGAGAGAGAGAGAGAGAGAGACGCGTAGAAAAAAAAAGACCTATAGTATTTAAAACGTTTTCTTCAGAAAGTTAATTCATCCACAGTATTCAGTTCATTTTTCGCATAGCTACCATTAATATTTTTTTAAAATTATATATATATATTTTCGAAACAAGCTTTGACTATATTAACGTATTTGAAACAATTTGTAACAAGTCGAACAATTTAATGTTCAAAAAAATGAAATACATTGATTCATTACAATAAAACCTTTTAGAACGTTGAAAGCTATAGCCCCATTAGTGTGTAGGATATTAAACTCTCGACCTAATTTTAGGACAAGGTAAAATATAGAAACACTAATCTAGTGGTTCCTCAAACATTTTATGTTCATGTCTAATACCCTAGCTCATTCGGTTGGGTGTGTCTACCAAGCCAAGGTTCCCGGGTTAAATTCCTGTCGTGGCTGACAAATTTATCATTGTTAAATGCGGGTTTCTGTTTCGTGGGTCCCTATCATCCACGGCACAGCATGTCCTCAGGTTGCGGTTGGATGATACGGCCTTCAGATCTGAAGGGTAGCTGGGAGAATATTGAATAAGCAGTCGCGGACAGCCGATAGGGGTGGTTCTCCAGCTTTTGGGTTGGGCGTGACGAGGTCTCACCATAAAAACATGTAATTAAGAAATACTAAAAAGTATGCCATGTTTGTCCCTGGAGTAAAATATTCTGGAGATAAAATAGTCCCCCATTCAGATCTCCGGGCGAGAACTACTTCGGGGAAGGCATGGACTAGTAAAGCTAGGAAAGAGATTAAGATTGGGACGTGGAATATCAGCTTATATAGTCCATGGGCACTACAATCTATGATAGATGAAGTAAGTAGGTTTTGCTTAAATATAGTAGCTATAGAAGAGTTTAGGGGGTCAGGAGATAAAAGGGTAGAATCAGGTTTGTATAAATATTTTTTAAATCGAGGAATGGAAACACATAATTTAGGCACAAACTTTCTAATCCACAAAAGGAGTATGTCAGCAGCCAAGGACATAACATTCACTAACGATAGGATGTCAAGTATAGTGGTGGCAGTGAGGTTGTATAATACGGTCATTATCAATGTGCATTGTCCTACAGAAAACAAAGATGATTTAATACAGGATGAAAATCAAATAGCCAAAGCTATTATTTAAGCTTTTAGAGAGTATTACTCCATCTAGATATCATATTCTGAAAATTTAAAAATTACATCTAATGACCTAACTAAGCCAAAGGTCCCGGGTTCGATTCCCGTGTACAGGTCTCATTTTTCAATTTTCAGAATATGATATCTAGATGGAGTAATCCTCACTAAAAACATAAATAATAACTTTGGCTATTTGATTCTTAAATATAGTAATCCCTTACAATTATAATAATTGTACAAGTTGCGGAAATAAGCCAAATACCGAGTCGAAGGTGGCTGCGTTATCCGATAGCTCGTGATCCTAATAAAATCACACATTTATAGCCGACGATTTCCGCACGTCCATCATAGACTCTACCTTAAAATATGAGTTAAGAATGACCTTGGGCACGGGACGATTCCTGGATGGCTCAGTGGTTAGAGTATTGGCGTACTAAGCCAAAGGTCCCGGGTTCGATTCCCGAGTCCAGTTTTCATTTTTCAATTTTCATAATACAGGATATTTTTATGAGGAGCTAGAAAACCTGTATGACCAGTTCTCGTCCTATCACATGAAAGCTGTGATAGGTGAATTTAATGCAACGCTAGAGAAGGAAGAATTATATAGACCTACAATAGGAAAATAAATCTTGCACAACGTCTGTAATTAAGGTGGAATAAGAGGGGTAAATTTCACCACACTGAAGAACCTTATTGCGAAAAGTACTTGCTTCAAGCATAAGGATATTCATAAATATGCTTGGACCTCACCAGATGGGAATACACATAATCAAATAGATCACTTGCTGATTGATAAAAGACGTCATACAAGCTTACTGGATGTCAGGTCATACAGGGGAGCAGATTGCGATTCAGACCACTACTTGATAGAAGCGTCTGTCAGTAACAAATAAAGGGAAATCAGGTGGGCAAGCTAGAAATATATAATGTAGAGAAACTGTCAGATGGAGAGTGTAAGAATGTTGCCCTAGAATGCACACATGAAAGTGAGGAAGGAAAACACGCATCCAGAGAAACAGTGGGAAAGTGTCAGGAATAATTTTGGAGACGCAGCGAAGTGTAGTGTAGGGTATCTGTAAAAAGAGTAAGAAGCCACGGTTTGACATCAAATGTTCAAAATTAATATAGGAAAGTAGGGAAGCAAAATTATTTTGTTTAGAAAGTCCTAGTGAATTGAGTTTAAACACATTTATTAATGCAAAACGGAAGGCCAGTGCCACATTTAAAAACAAAAAGACAAAAACAAAAAAAATTTAAAGGGTAAAGTTTGCGAAATGGAACAAAATAGCGAACATAATAATATGAGTGCTTTATTTAGGTATTAACGGATATAGGAAACGTTATCATACTAGGGTCAATTTAGTTCGATATGAGAAAGGTAATCTGATGGCAGATACGTGCGATGTTTTGAGTAGATGGAACGAATTTTCTAGTCAAATTTTGAATGTTCACCAAGGATCCAATTTAAGTGAGGCTATCGAAATCCATACTGCTGAGCCACTAGTCCCAGAGCCAAGTATTAGTGAAGTCAAAGAAGCTATTAAAACGTTAAAGAATCATAAAGCTCCTGGTATAGATTCAATATCATCAGAGTTAATAAAGGAAGGGTGAAATTTAGTATATACATTCATAAACTTTTATGTCCAAATTGAAGATGATTATTGCACAAGAATTGAAGGAAGTATAATAAACCTATTTAAAAGGAGATAAAACAAGTGTAATAACTATAGAGGTATTTATCTCATTGCTATCAACATGTTACAAAATTTTATCTAACATAGTTTTAATGAGATTGACGCCATATCAGAGGAAATAATTGGGGATCATCAGTGTGGATTTTGACGAAATAATCAACAACGGATCAGATTTTTACCATGCGGCAAATATTAGAAAAATAAAGATGGGAATTCAACATGATGGTACATCAATAATTATACATAGATTTTAAAAAGGCCTATGATTCAGTTAAAAGGAAAAAATTAAGACATTTAGTTAAGTTTGGAATACCCCCAAAAAACTGCTCAAGCTAATTGAGTTATGTTTGATGGATACGCGTGACAGGGTACGGATTGGATCTCATTTATCATATGCTTTCGAAATATATAATGTAAATTGAAACAAGGAGATGCACTTTCCCCATTACTCTTTAATCTAGCTTTAGAATATGCTATTAGGGTAATGCAAGAGGGTTGAAATTTAACGGTACAATGCAGCTACTAAGTTACGCAGATTATTTAGCATTGTTTGGGAAAACAGTCAAACAGCTGTTGCATGAAATTCAGAGATTTTACTAGAGGCTAGTAAGGAAATAGGTTTAGAAGTGAACGATGAAAAGACTAAGAGTATATGATAATACAGATTGAAGACGATAATTAGATACTACAGCAAACAACATATCATTTTGATATGGGTTAAAAGAATTCAAATATTGTAGGACAATTTTAACTAGCAATAAGCAATATTATATTTGTAAATTAGGAGAGACAGTGGGGAGTGGAGGAGACTACATACTGATGAGCTGCACACCTTGAACTCCTCACCAGACATTTTTTAGTACTAATAAAATCTCACAGATTACAGTGGGTAGGTCATGCAGCGCGAATGGGAGTATCTAGAACCTCGTTCAAGGTGTTAAATGGAAAATCCAATGGGAAAAGACACTGGGAAGACCTAGACACAGGTGGGAGGATAATATTGGATATACCTGAGAGAGATAGAGTGTAATGAGGTGGACTGGATAGAACTAGCTTAGGATAGGGATAGGATGTAATAAGGGGGACTGAATAGAAATAGCTCAAGATAGGGTGAGGTGCGTACTTTTTAAGTGCAGTAATGAGCTTTCGAGCTCCTAATGCCATATAGAGTAAGTAAGTAAGTAAGTAAATGGGGGTTTCCCCTTTCACAGGGATAAAGTAATGGCCGATGGCTGGGTCTTGTGTCTGTTCTAGATTTAAATTAGGTTATAAGTCTTGTGCTGATATAATAAGTCGGTTTATAAAGTGCATGTTAAATACCATAATTAAATGAAAAACAATTAGTTCACGGTACATTTAACAATCCTATTTATTGTGTGGAGATTGTTTTGTTTTGGGTACATGCCGTGAAGCAAGAAAATGGATTACGCACTTAGTTCAAAGGTTGTACGGTAAATCAAAGTTAGAAAAGTATAAGTAATTTTTTTTCAAATGTTCCAAGATGAAAGGCTGAAGCATTTATTCTGTGCCCGCTTAGAAAGATTTCGTTCAGATCATTAGTAATTTGGGAAAACAATAGCTCTAACTTCGTAGGAAAGCTTTTGTTTTTAAGAAGTATTTAAAATATCAGCAAGTACAATGTAATTAAGAAATAAGGTATACCTAGGGCATGGAAAGCGTGGTTGTCCTCGGGGGTCCAGACAACCCCCCTGGAATTTGTTGGACCACCCTAAAGGGAGGTGCACGTATACATACAAAAAAATTAACAAGGTATAGCTTTTTACTTTTACTACAGTTTAATGTAAATGCCTTCAACCAAATACTAGTTAATTATTTTAAAATTCACCTTCTAGATGCAATTGGTAGAGCTGGCGATTGCAAAATTATCTCTGCCAACATTTCCAATTCTTTTTTTTTTGTCTACATCCAAACATGTATAGGAAAACAAAGATCTTACTTTTTGAATCAGCAAGCGGAAAGAGTAGCTTAAATAAAAGGACAATTGTCAGAAATGAAGTCGGCACCTTCTGAATACCTGGATTTCTCCCATTCTTTCTTTCAAACACCTACTTACGCATAGAACTATCTTGTAACTATGAACATTTTGAAACTATTTACAAAATTTGAACAGCACCGCAATACTAGTTAGTACAGTGTTGAGTGTAGTTGTTTGTTGTTTGTTGTGTCAGTATGTCGTTTTGGAAAAATGATTCAATATTATAAAAACTAGTGGCTTGTTGGCTGTTGCTAATGTAATAAATATTAGTGTTAGTTAAATAACCATTTTAAAATGTCAAGCCTTAAACGTAAATATGCGCTTTACACCTGGCTTGTAAAATAACCACCAGCAGAGGCACAAAAAAGAGGTGAGATTTTTTTAAAATTAGTTTTACTCCCCCAAATTTCACTACCAGTTCGGGTATTCTTATTTGTACTAACTACGTCTATTATTGTATGGGTGTGATGGTTTTACCGTGAGACCGTGAATTATGATATTATATAGGCCAGGGGATGGCAAATCTATAGCATGCTGCCACCTAGTGGCACGTGAACACGCTTTGGGTGATACGCGACATGAAACATGTTAACATCGTATACAACTTTTCCCAATGTGGATAATTTTTTGTAGTCTATACATTTTCAACAGTCATGTGATGCCACACAGTTCTTTTGAAGTCATGGTTAGAAATCGTCTTGGATCGTACTTAGTGCATTTTTTGTGCTGTTGAAAACAACACGGTTTGAACCGAAACTATAATATTATTGACTCAAAATGCAATATGTCAAACTAACTATAGGTTTGTACTGGAGCAATATTTTATTTATTTGGGGTAAAAAAAATGTGTTGCCATAAAAAACTTCAAAAACACTGGTCTTTTCTGAATCCCCTTTAATCCCAACTTAACAACCAATCGTTTACTACTTGGTTAACAGGACATACTCACATCTAAACGTTAATTTAAGATGCAATGAAGTATTAAACAAGTCGTCACCTCTCACCTTGCACATTGTAGTCTAGTTCCACAAAGTGAGCATTGGGGTAGTTGGCACTTCGGAATGTTTCCCCAGACTCATATTCGCACATTGAGAAAGGTTTTTTTTAAAAATAATAAAACTGGTCAGATGGAGGAAGGTAAGCTAGTTTGTAATGTTCAGTGGGTTATACATTATCTTCCTCGACCATTAACTTTCCTTTATAGTGCTTAACGGCTGACCTCTACCGGCGGTAATAGAAGAGAGGTATCCATTATACTTTCAAAAGAGACATTACTTTAACAACTAAGCTCCTAACATTCAATTTACGAAATGGTTCTTATTATTTGAGGTAGTTTTTTAACCATGTAAAAATATATATAAAAATGTAATTTTTCCATTTTTAAATTATCTACTTTCTGACTTCTCATTAATTCGCCTGCAGGAGGAGTCTTTATGGATTTATTTTTGGCTATTTTCATCATTATCATTTAGTACATTATTTCTTAATCTTAATATTATTTCACTTTCATGTGGAATATAGTGAATTAAACATTTATATTTGTATGTATCACTACACCTGCACTACACTACATAGGCCTATTCATGTAGTGCACTTTGAGTATCTTTTAAAAGTTGCAGGCGACAATCGTGATCTAGGGTATACTAAAAATAAAAATACTAAACCTTTAATTTAGGGGAAAATATAGCTATTCGATTATTAAAATCTTAAATATATAGTACTAAATTAAATATTAATAGGTTTTTTATCGTGGTATCTTAATATCCATTCGGGCTAATTAGCCTATATAGGCCTACCAATTAATCTAATGTGTAAGGGATGAGATAGTTTTGATTACCACCGTGTCTTACTACCCGTTCGGCTATATTGTTATTATTATTATTATTAGCACCGCGTCTTACTACCCGTTCGTGTTATACGCACTTACGCTAATGTGTAATGGTAGGGTGATTGTGAGATGAAATGGAGGACCTACAGTTAACGTGGAATCCGAACCACGTGGAGGCCTAGCATTCCTCACATTCACAAGTTGTGATTAATACACATCTTGTCAGAGGTGAAGGAAGGGTTTGGCAATCAGATAAATCTGTGCGGGACCGAGGATTGAACCCCGGACCCCAGCACAGAAGTCCGACACCTTACCCCTAGACCACCAGGTCACCTTCGGGCTATATGCTTATGTACTAATTACGCTAGTGGTTTTATGGACGAGGAAGGTTATATTTAGAGGAAGTATACCCTTATTTGCAGGGATGAAGAGTGGAAAACCATTTGGGAAAAAACTACCCTCAGTACACCTGACCGAGTTTCGAACCTCGATCTCCCCGTCACACTAACCGATGCGGGTATAACTACGATAAAGTTCATCCCACACCTTCGTATTAACGTATTAACGTTGTTCTTATATTAAAGTTAAAACGGTTGTAAGGTTTAGGCAACATATTTTCTGGTGAAATTTCTGCAAAATATAACTTGCTCCTCGCTATCGTAATTTAGTTAAGAAAACAATTAAAAGTTTACTTGTTAAAAAAAACTGAAATATTTTGAGTACCTACTGTAAACTAAATAAAATAGACTTACAGGAAAACATTCATTTATACTTATGCTCATTCTAATAAGTAACACTTTATAGTAAAGCTATTCTCGTTTGTTTGGAGGGAGAGTGGGGAAAAAACACCCTCATTAAACCCAAACGGGATTTGAAGCCAGATCTACCCATCACTGGAATACAAGGCTAATTGAGTTTGACATTAAGTCCACGGGCCTGCAAGTGCGAGTAGCTCGCGCCAGTATGTACACGCACAAATAAGTCAATTGTGTCTTGTCTGCAGATAAAAAGATCCAATTTTGAATCTTGGCTGGGTGGTTTCAAACGATTTATCCTGAATGGTTTTAACTCATCCTACAAACGAATTTGAATAAACTTCCTCTAAAATCTACTTACTTTTCCTTATCCCAGTCGCGTAAACATGCGCATGTCCCGGACGGTTAGAAAGATGGAGAGGAGAGTACTTGAAGAATTTATTCAATTCGCACCATAAAACATTTTACCATATAATGCTGAAATTAAAAATATCATCTTTGTTCCTATAGCAAGCCACATATGGCCCAAATCCAGGATTTCTCCAGCTCTACAGAGCCTCTAGGGACAGGGGTAGACAACTAGTCGATCGCGATCAACCTATCGATCTTTTGGCAATTTTCAGTCGATTGTTTAAGAAAATAATACCGTCACTATAAGTCGAGCTTTGAGTCTTTTGAACTCGCAAATATATCAAGGACATTCAAAATAATATTTGAGTATGACCAAAATGTTATATAAAATTTAAATATTTCAATATGTAAATGCATATTTTATTTAATCTATAATTCTTTCAATAAAGGTGGGGACATATATTCCACCTGTAAAAGCAGTGAAACCGGGAAAACACAGGTAATTTTGCAAAATATAGTCAAAATACTGGAATATTTGTTAATTTGGGACTTTTAACTAGAAGCTTAAAATAATAAGTATATAATTAGATGAAAAAGTGAACTAAAGAATTAAACACGCTGATTAAAATATGTTTTACTGAAAGTTTGTGAAGCAACAGAAAATGTATTTCCCCATCATTCTTAAATCTTATTGTTTTAAATATAAGCTACTGCCATCCCTCCCCCCTCCCCCTTCCCTCTGTCAACCGTGTGGGCCTGAAGATCTGTCAGGGTGTCTTTGGCCGAGGTTAAGGGGGGGGGGGATATAATTATCGTGTGGGCTCGTGGTTGACGATAGACTTGGCTTTTAAAAGGTTTATTAATACTACTACAATATCACAAATGTGATGTTAAAAGTGAAGTTAAAATGAAGAACTTAGTGAATATAGAGAAGCGAGTTACCGAATGAGGTGTTATGAGGTTTACCTAATGCCTGTCTGACTGCTAGGTGGTCCTTGTACGGTCATCGAACCTGGTTCTCTGAGCTCAAGTGGCAGCCCCAACTGGTACTTGACAACTCCGATGACTTAACCTGCGTGGCCCCGTACAGGCAACGTGACCTTTTATGATCTTATGTAGTCAGCTCCGAGGAGCTCAAGACCTTCCCTTTTAATTGGGCCGCTGGCCTGGTTCCTAGCCAGGAATGTTGACACCTCCATTTCGTCGTTCCCTCTAGTTTGTTTATTGATTCATCATAACAATCCTCGTAAAGCCTCGTTTATTATTTTAACAAGTTGGACCCAACATGTTGGGAGACAACATATGAGGAAAAGTAAGCTGCGTTTATTGTAGCCAACTTGTTGGACCAACATCTTGGTCTCCGCTAGTTTTTAATCAGTCTATAAATTTTTAGCCATGGATAACATCGTATTACTTGCCGTTTTTCATTTATTGTATTGAAAGGAAGTGTACTCTTCAGAAAAAACCAAAACGTAAGAAATGGTGGGGGGTTTGAAGTTTTTTGGCTAAACGTCCAATTGAAGGTGCGTACATGGGAAATAATGAATGACCTACATTTGCAAAGGGGATTTGATAAATTTGTACGCATGCCATATGTGGACTTTGAATGCTTAGTCACACTTCTGTGTCCTCATTTACGTGGTAAAATGGAAAGGGAAATTGTTGTGACTCCAGGAGAAAAATTTGCTACAACTCTTCGCTTAATGGGAGCCTTATGTATAGCCACGAAACATGTGCGTTGCCAGGGCAAGAGACTGACTCGACTCTCTAACGCATGCGCAGAACCTCCCAACTCAACCAACATGTTGTGTTGGTCGTTTATTATCTCCAACAAATGATCCAACACAACACAACTCGTTGGCTCGGACCGACACTCCCAACACCAACATGTTGGCCAACATCCCAACAAGTTGGGAATGCCTTTATATTGTAGCACAACTTGTTGGGATCGTGTTGGCCAACATGTTGTTTTACAATATAAATGAGGCTTAACAATCGCTGAGTAATTCGCCACTCACAACATAAAATGTTTACACAAACATGTCTTACAATTGAAGCCGATCGATGACACTACAAAGACTTCACACTTTGTTATATGGATGAATTACATTTTATCACTCTTTTTAATCTGAGGCTAGGTGCAGACGACTGTTAAACAATTTAGTTGGATAGTAAAAGTGAAAGGTGTTAGTTAAATGCACACAATAATAATTGACCGCAGTCCAACTGAAAAGTTGGACTTCGCTCCAACTTGTCTCCAGCCTAGGTCTCGGGACAACTATCATTCACCTTTCAATTGTGATTAGGAGTTTAACGGTGGGCGTACACTTCCGACTAAACAGTTGGACAGATACTCGCACTACTTGCTTCAGTTTTGACGCTATATCCTTTGCACCAAATAATTAATGTACAAACTATTAAAATTAAATAATATCAGGAATTTGGTGAGAGTTTGAAAGAGGAAATATATTTACTTGAAGTTGAACTTTCTTGAGGTTCTGGTGAAAATGACTGTTGGTATGAGCCCAATATTTCTGAGTTCTTCTCTTTTTCCAAAATCTAATTAGTAAGTGCTTAGGAATCTATTTGGTCCTGATAGTACAAATATACTGAGGAATGAAGGAGGTTACATAATTATGAGTTGCATACTCTTTACTTACTAAAAGACCTTGTTAGGATAGTCCAATCTCGTAGATTACAGTGGGCAGGACATGCAATACGAATGGGAGAATCTAGAACCATGTTCATGGTATTGACTGGTAAACCATATGGGAAGAGACCATTGGGAAGATTTAGATGCAGATGAAGGATAACATTAGAGTGTACCTGAAAGAGATAGGATATAATGAGGAAGACTGAATAGAACTAGCTCAAGATAGGGGTAGGTGGCGTTACTTTTGTAAATGCACCAATGGATGTTCGAGTGCCTAATGCCATAGATTAAGTAAAGCACAAATAGCCCTAGTTTCCCAGGTCCATTTGAAATAATTCCTGTGTTTGTCATCTTGCGTTGTCTCCACTCTAGAATGACCAATTTTTGAGTGTCATGTGCGGTGCCAAATCAACTAAACTGTTTAATTGGAGTGAAATCGTTGGTATGCGTATGATCCCAACTAAGCATTTGTGCAACTTGAAATAATTTGTCTGCCCTAGGCCTTAGCTGCCTGTAAAAAAAATGAATTCATCCTGCAAAACCTGGAATAACACAGGTAATTCGGAAATAGTGGAAACCATGATATTAAAGGGAAGATTGAATTTAAGGAATAAAAATAATATTTTACAGACGATAATAAATGAATTATATTAAACAGGAGAATCGTTGGGTGATCGCGGGACCTTTGATAAGTTTTTAAGTCAGTCGGAGCAATAAAATAAATAAAAAAATTTACCAACCCCTGACCTAGGACTAAGTCACTTGCATGAAAAGGGTTGGCAAAGGGATCGGACTGTTTGGTTGCGCCCCGTTTAATTTGAAACGCTTGCCCGCCATCTTGGTCAGAGAAACGGGGGGGGGGGGGGGGGGGGGGGGAAAGTAGGGTTGAGGGTTGGCCACATACAGATGGAGGGAAATGGTGAGGAAATGAATCGCATTTCTTTGAACATTCCGGACATTTTGTCGCCTGGCCATTTCTCTCGAGCTATTTATATATATATATATATTTTTTTTATAATTTATAGTCGCAATATCTGACTTGAAGCTAGCTAGATTATTTGTGGGTTTTACATAGAAGCTTCTCTTTACTTAGGTAGTTTTTTAAATTATTATCTTTTTTAATCGCCGCTCTTACTACTGTTCAGGCTATACGCATTGTACTAATTACGCCAATGAGTTAGGGATGAGGTAGGTTGAATTAGTTGAATGTACCCACATTTGCTTGGATGGAGAGTGGGAAAACCATAAGGACAAACCATTCTCAGTACATCCAACCAGGATTAAAACCCCAATCTCCCTATAAACAGCAGTCTAGTCTAGTGAAGGAGTGACGCCCTAGACTATGTGGCCACCAAAGGAGGCTTAGTTGTTTTTAATGCTCTTTACTATGAGAGGGAGTGAATTTAATTCAATAATACAACATATAAAATTAATTAATGAATGCTGTAAACCTTCGATGAAGAAGCTTGGTGGGGAATGAATATTTTAGTGTTCACTAGTGTGTTTTTGGCTTCTAATGTTACAACAATTAAAAAACACTCAGTGGTGGTCAAACAGTCCAAGGCCTTAAATTTATGGTACTTGATCACCATTGATGAGGAGATTAGGGTTCAAAACTCGGCCGGGTGTATTGAGAGTGGTTTACAAACTTTAATTCTTACAAAGGTTTTGTCTCATACCATCCTCCGAACTGAATAAGGTGCTCTTTCTCTAAGCTACCCAATTCATCTTTACTTAGAGCAAGTTGTCAGTAACACATGTGTAGAGCTTGCCAATTGCAAACAATAACAATAAAAAACCTCCAATTATAGGCGTACGTCATTCTATTAGTTGATCTGATGGTTGACTTTAACTTAAAATAACTTAGTTTGATCCTAACATAGGGGTGTGAATGTTTTTAAATATAAAATGTTTGAAATTATCTCTATGAATTTAATTGATCACCATATACATACTGTTTTTATAGGTTCGACAATTTTAAACGGCTATAATACAAACATAACACTTTCAATTAATATTTTATAGCAAGTCATTATTATAATGAAAATTTCATTTATACCGAAACATTTGGTATTTTATTTGAAATCCATTTTTCATAGGAAGATCCTTATCTAACTGTTAGAAAAGCTAATGGTTCTACTTTTACACAATCGTACATCTGATCATGTGATCTGCAACTGCTACTTTTGTTATCAATACATAGCCTATAAAATAACACTTATGATAGTAATAAAATATTATGAATGTTGAACACAAAACATACATTTGTATTTTCTATATTTTCTAAAAGGCCCTTACTCTTATAATTGGGCTATATTTTATACTTCAATTAGATAAATTGATGTCACTAATTGTTTATTCAAATAATACATTTGATTAAAGTTTAGGATGCGTATGTGTGTCTAAGCTCAAATAATACTTTTGTGTATAACTTGGTACTATTCTACAATAAAAGTGTTATTTATCCTAATATCCAGATTCCTAGACGGGATAGCGTCGACCATCTCATCATGACATTAGTCTACAAGTCCAGACCATTCAGCTAGGATCGTTCAAATTTACTCCTTTTCATTACACATTAAAAAAAAAAATCAATGATATATTTTACTGTACGCTTTATCCTATGTTTCTATATAACTCGACCTCTAAAACAATATTAACTAAATAAATGTTGAATTGCTTTTATTTCAATTTGTACCTTGTAGAAAAAAATTAATCAAAAAATATATTCAAATATGTTTCCAACTTGAACCAAAGCAACTAATTTAATTCTGAGCAAGCAAGGAAGTACAGACTGATTCAAATTAATAAAATAATTAATTTGGATATAAAGAAAGATAAGCTATAGAGACTCTTATGAATATAGTATCCTACTAATCAAAAAGTTTCCGTAATTACGAGAAGAAATAATTGTTCTCAAAGTTAAATATAAACTCCAGCATTTTATAATTATGTATATATAAAAACGTAGTTGAAAATATGTTTCTTTGTTGTATGTATAGTTTTTTTTCTAAAAAGTTTGTATTATTTTTAATTTTGAGGTTGATGTACTGTACATTTTATTCAATAAAAGGATTGCCTTGATTCTTTACTGAATTTTTAAAATTTTTAGTAACTAAGAGCCCTAGGTCAGTTCTGAATAATTCCTAAAATAATTAATCAAAATAATTTATTTATCGGTTCCTCGTTTTACTGATAAACTACGTCGAAAGGTTGAATGTCAAGTTATTTATTTGGTCTTTAATAGATACGTTTTGCACGAGGTTTATTAGGACAATAATATGAAGGGGGCTTAAGAGAATTTGCCTGGAAGGAGGATTAAAACCATTTTCGTTTAATGACCCGTTCAACAAGATTGGATCCGAAATCTAGTCCCTACCTTCTGGGCACGCCAATAGAACATGCTCTCGCGAATATTACTGCTAGTTTGCGTGTTTAGTACCTTGGTTCAGGTTGATATTTTGTTATAAGGATGCTCATGTAACCATGTGCTCAAACCATAAATCCACAGCGGCGGACGGGTGGTTTGAAGCATTAGACCCACCGTTAAGGGGAAAATTGGGTTTCAAGATCCACCTGGGTACAGTAGAGTTAGTTTCATCCTTGAGGTTTTGATTATTATCTCCCTCATACTCTCTCCACGCTAGTGTGTATCCTCATAAACTCTGTTATGTAAATTAATTAATTAATTATTATAGCTTTTGTGTTGAAAGTACTAATAAAACTTACACAAAATAGGACTTACGGTACATAGCCTTTGATGAGTTAATTTAGGGATAGAAAGAATAAAGGTGAAATTAAATTGAACTTCACTGTCACGTCTTGGGGAAAAATGAATCGTCAACATGTGAATAAAAGCACCATAAATGTATCTGGTTGGGATTGAACACATACCGGTGGACAAGTGGACTGAACTTCAAGCTCATATAGTCTTGTTTGCCGATGAGGGGTTCGAATCTCAGCCGAATATCTTCAGGGTAGTTTTTACTAAACGTTTACCCACTGTACTTCCTCGAAAATGGGGTTAAGTTTCCTCTAAATGAGGAGTTACTAAACTGTGGTGTACGTAGCACCATTGGTACTTGCAATTATTCCTGGTGGTAAGTCATGAGAAGTCAAAATAAACAAGAATATTAAAGTCGTAAAAAGATAGGGCTTCATCAACTCTTACAAATATGCTCGGAACAAGTCAATCAAAAATAAAACCGATTTAAACAGTTATTAGAATGGGGAGGGAGAGAGGGGAGTCAACATTGATTCAAGCTCAGCCAACCGGTGCATGAAGTATGTGTTATTATATCCCTGGGCACCATTAAAAAGTGAACTGAAATAATAATTATGCAGCATTATCTTGGTGGTACTCTAAATTACTAAAATTGTTGGGTTGGTACGTGATTCATAAAGTTTGGGAAACTCTGGTCTAAAATATTTATTCCTCATCCCTACTGAATGAATGTGATTAAATACTTACAACCCGTATGATTAGTGAGTTGTGGAGGAAAAACACACAGATGTTTTGAGTTAGTCAGGCGCACTATCCGTGGTGTGTAGCAACAATTATCTTAAAATAACAAAAAATTAATATTGTAAATCTTGTTTAGAAGTCTTTCAATTATTTTAAAATTTATCTTTGGTCTTTCAGCTCGCACTGCTTGGATCTGGGCTCTTTATTCTCAAGCCAGAACTTCCTATTAGTTGTATGGAGATAAGCCATGCTGGAGCTGTATATTTATTAATTAGAAATATTAAAATGTAGGCCTGCTTTTGAAGCGTAAATTACTGACAAAGATTAATTAATTCCTTAATAATTATTTAAAACATTGGTAAACTTAAGAGTCAATTTGCACACACAGCAACAAACGCGGTAAAAATTTATCGGTCATGAATAATTATTTGTAATCACATAAAGCATACTAAACACAGAGTATTTTTTAGGGATATATAACTTGCAATTTTTGAATAAATTGGTTGTGTTGGAATACAATTTTCAAACTAACTTAATTCTATTACAGACACAACAGCCAGCACTTCAACAATCGATTCACCAATGTGGAACCTCTTATTTAACAAATAATGAATGGTTCAGCCATGCCGGGAGTCAAACATGAAATTATAACAAAGATAGAACTATTTGAATTAAATTAATAACACTGAGCACGGGATGAAGCCTGGGTAGCTCGATGGTAGAGAATTTGCCTGTTAATACATGAATGTTAATCGGCTCAAAAATCACATAAATCATCAATCTCTATCCTAATTACTGTCAGATATATTATATTATATCTTATCACCACATCTTGGTACCTGTTCTGGCTATAAACATGTATGATAATATTACTATAATAGGGTAGGGATGATGAAGGAAGCATTTAAAAGGTAATCTGCCCGCATTTGCATGGAAGGAGATTTGAAAAACTTTTAGAAACCCTTCAATCCCTCCTCAGGAGACTTAACCAGGATTTGAACCCGATCTCCCCGTCTTCATCAGGCCCGACTAACACGAGTGTGATGCCTTAGGTTCAGACCATTCGGCCACTGAAGCAGGTACTGTCAGCTATAATAAAATATGGAGTTCCTGTACTAAGTTTGGCTCAGTCAGAAATGTTTGATGTTACTAGACTAGCGCGAAGTCTAATATGACAAACCACAGCTACTTTTAAGACTAGACTATCTGGAATGGGGTCAAACTCAGCCTTGTGAGGAAAATTCAGGAGCTACTTGAATGAAAAGTAGCTGCTCCAGTATATGAAACTGAGATTTACGGATGTAAAGCTCGCCATGCTGTCCACATGACACCCTCTACCCTCAAAATATTGGCACTATCATCACTAACGGCGGCGGCCGCTCGGTATAGCTCGCGTGTGGGCTCACAACATGGAGATTTTTATTTAATGGATGAAAACAATACTACCAATATAAGGCCGGTAGACAAAGTGATTTATATTGATTTTAACTATCTTGATATAAATAATCTTGAATTTGAATTCAATCTCAGATTTTAAAAATCTAGATTTCTTCCTAAATTGTTTTTTTGAAAAATTTATTATTTTTGATTTTAAATTTGTATGGTCTAAATCAATGTTTCCCACACTTTTTTCAGTCACGTACCTCATTCGGAGCCATGGCCTAACCAAGGCACCCCTCTATCGCTTCATAAAAAAAGTAAATAATAAAAACTACCTTATTATCTTGTAAAATTTAAACGGTCGTTCCAAATCTTAATAAAGCCTTAGTGGTAAGCCCAAAAAAGCTGGTAGAGTGAAAGAAAGGCTTATGAGAGCCCATGACATCACGTCAAAATCTGAATTAATTTGTTTATCAGACATAGTCGTCAAAACATATTTCATGACCAACAAAACTCAGTGGTACGTCACTTACCCCCTAAAGGTCTACGACCTACAGTTTGGTAAACCCTGATATAGACATTTCTCTTTTATTTGATCCTGTATCAGATTAAGTTGGGGATGTAGGAGAGGCGAGAAAAGGCCAGTGTTTTACAGTTTTTATATTAAAACTTTTTTCACCAAATATATATATAAAATATTGCTTCAGTATAAACATAAAGTAAAATTTTCTTCACCTTGTGACATCAACATTTCTTAAATAATATCTCTAATGAGCATAGTGGGATTAGATGAGAAACCTTTTAAACGAAGATAAAAAGTTGTCATTAAATTCCTGTACACCCTTGACAAATATTCAAGAAATGTTGATATCACCATGTGAAAAAAATTAGACTATGTTTGTACTGAAGAACAATATTTGATTGACTTGGGACCAAAAATTCTTTTGAAAAAAAACCCCTACAAAAAACACCTTTTCTCGTGTCTCTAACGTCCACACCTTAAAGCTAGCTAGTTCGTTCTTAGGGATGTCCTAGTCTTTGTCTGATCTCTTAGTCCAGCAAACTGCGGGTCTGCCTATATAGCTAGAGGGGTTCTATATATCAATTAGTTGAAAAAATTACAACTGGACACGGGAATTGAGTTTATTTATTTATTTACTATAGTTGAAATCAATAGACATAAATTGAAATAAATATACCTTATCTACCGGTCGTTTATTCTAATCTTGAAATAGTTGGGGACTGTCGTATTTGACGTTAGGCTAATCTAGTAATATAAAAATTTTCTGACTAAACCAAACTTAGTAAAAAGAGTCCATATTTTATTATATCTGATGATTTATGTAAATATTAGGTCGATTAATATGAAAAGAAATTGTAAAAGTTTGGTTGGTTATTCATTGACAGTTTATTACTGGTAAAGTGAAAAAAATGATAATAGCTTGTGTGTAAGATGAAGTCAAGTTCATAGTTTTGGCTGGACTAATACAAATATACCGAATTTAGTTGAAATAGGCTCTCTCTTTTTTAATATTTTGACAACTTTGGGCCCAGTTTCCATATAATAATATTTAGTGCCAATTATAAATGGTTATTTTTATATCTGAGAGGCCAAATAAAGACATGATGAATTTCATGAGTCTGACTAAGCCCTTTATATTAATTATTTGTTTGCTACAAATATGTACAAATCATTTATTTATACGTAGACATTCATTAGCCAAAAATGTTGAAACAGATTAATAAAGCCCCAACCCTAGGATGTTCTAGCATGTCCTAAGTGTATTTCAAGTTTAATACTATCCAATAGTTTTTATTTCACCGGTCGTAGTATTCCTACGGGTTATACACATGCATTAAACGTTAATAGAATAATGACGAGGAAGGTATTATTTTAATTGAAGTGTACCCGAATTTATGTTGGGTGGGCATAATTATCCTAAGCAAAACAATAAAATTGTTGGCGCTTTTAATTGATATGAACGGATGTAACGTTGCATTTACAAGCAAAATTATAATAATTTTAAAAATGTTACTTGTAACAGTCTTTCTCCAAGAATATTTATCAAGGAAGATGTAAACTTTTACTATATCACTGTTTTGTTGTGAAAAATAATGAGATAGCTATTTCAAGTAGATCCACTTACCTCAGAGTTGTGTGTCCAATAGATCGCAGGAGGGGGCTCTGGACTATGCTTAACAACACAGGTCAAGTTGATGGTACTTCCTTTGTAGATGTACATGTCCGGTTCGCCAATTATGATCGTGATTGGTTCTGAAAAATAATAATAAAAAAATCTAACGTTAAGCTGATAAAACGTATTTCAAGCCTTCCATTAAAACCCATAAACTTAATTACAATTGTTGAAATGAAAAGTTTGCAGTCGACATTATTCTGTAATTGAGTTAGTAGCAAATCAGTTTTTTTGAGTGAATGTAAAATTTCACCAGAATTACATTTAATCTTGTTTCGGAATGTTTTTGAGGAGGGAGAAATGAAACTGATCCGATATGAGATTTTGATTTCCTGAGATACTTTTTTTTAACATCGGCTAGCAAAGGGAATAATAAAAATACCTCTTCTTATAAGTAGCCTATACGCACACACGTATGACATTGACATATCGGTTAGTACTCCATACATTTTATTTTTATTGAATGAAACCACTAGTGATTTGAGTCAAATTATAATTTCAAACCACTTTGTATCATAATGACTACCGGTATTTCAGGATTTGATTAAATATTTAAGAATTTAATATATCAGGAATTATACTTTTAAAAAGCTTTGAAAGGTTGGAAAAAAATGGCATCATTGTGAAAATAAAATTAAGAGTGTCAGTATTTGTTTGCCTCTTTAAAATAAAGAGTACAGAATATTAAGAATTTCTTCAATAATTTGAACTTAAAAACAAAATATGTACTTTATTTGGTTGAAGTATTAAAAAAAATCTTTGAACATAGACTGTCAGAGGAGACTGCCAGAAAGTTGAACTATCTCGTAACTTCTGCCTACTCAACATAGATTGGAAAGGAGCCTGCAATAATATTGTAATGACTGTTAGTTGCTGTTTCAACACAGATTGGCAGAAGAGACTGCAATAATACTGTGTTAGTTGTCAGATTCTGATAAAACACAGATTGGCAGAGGAGTCTGCAATAATACTATGTTGGCTGCCAGTTGATGATACAACAAAGATTGGCAGAGGAACCTGCCAGAATACTGTGTTCACAACTAGTTTGCACCCTTCCAGATGGACAGATCGCAACCTCCTTCCCAACCCAAAATAACTTGAAGGTGCAAACTATAACAAACATACAAAATAGATAGTCAGGGTGGGGCGCATGAGTCGAACAGAGTAAAAATTATCTGAGAACAAATGATTGTTACTCAGCGACTCGCAACCCACCTAGTTGTGGAAATTAAATAATAATAATATTTAGCACCACGTCTTACTACCCGTTCGGGTTATACGCTTAAGTACTAACTACGCTAATGGATTAGGAATTGGGAGGGTTGAATTTAGAGGAAGTGAACCCGCATTTGCGTGGAGGGAAAGTGGAAAACCATTTAGGAAAAACCACTCCCAGTTCACCCGACCGAGATTCGAACCTCCATCTCCCCGTCCTCGGCGGTCGAGCTCAAAACGACTAGCGCGTTAGCCAACTACGCCACCGAGGCGGGTGTGGAAATTAAAAAAAGGCAAATAACTGCCTTCTTTATTAGTTTATATCTTAGAATGTTCATAGATAGGAAAAGACAGGGATGCCAAAATTATAGTAGAAGATAAATGTGATGTTGCAATTTAATTTAAATCATTATTGTTACAACAAATAATCATTCAAGAAAGTGATATTTAAATATATTAAAAAATATGTTAAAGAAAGATCCTAAGTACGCCTAAGTTAATATTTAAATTTTACTTTGTATTATAATTTAAGATACTCGTGGTAACTATATAAACTATCCGTTAAAAGTTTGCTTAGTAAATTCGAAGCTATCCACACACACCTATTTGGAGGCAATAAATATTATGAATACACTAAACCAATATTATGTTTGAAATAATTAGTTGCCCAGGGGACAACAACAATACTGGTACTAATAATAAAAGAATCAAATACTATTAATTTGAGAAAAACCCATGGTTAACACAAACTGAAGATGCACTCCTAACCTTTTAAATAAACCCAGCTATATGTGCAAGATACCTTCAAAATAAATAAATGGTACGGAACTCCGTACGAACTTTCTCGCTCTATTTTTTAGAAATGGAGATATTTACTCAAAATTCGTAATATAATATACTCTAGCAAACCCGAGAACAAGTTGCGCTAGACATACGTAAAACATTTTTTATTTATGGTTTTTCATAATTTTTTTTTAAAGAATTAACGTCTTCATTTTTATATTTGGATCAATAGAAAATACCGATATTGGGTTTCCAAGGGTCAAAACTTCGTATTAAAATATTGACTTCAGGTTAAAATTTTCGTCATTTTAATAGGGGATATCCTATGGTTACTGTATTGCTATTAATTTCTCCTTTATACATTTTGACCAATTAAATAGGTAATTATTGACTCTTGAGTCTAAAATGAGAGAGAGAGAATCGTTATAGCCGATTTTGAGAAAATTGAATTTTTCTCTTCTAACCCTTTAGTAAACTGCTATTAATTTTAGGGTTAGACAGATGGAGTTGCAAAAAACACTTTTTATAGGGGTCATGAGACGTCAACATTCATCAAAATTTCGAGTTCAATTTTTTTGACGATCACAAAACTGTAAGGTAGCGAGAAAATAAAAGTATTGAAATTGGGTCTCCGTGGGTCAACAATTCGTATTAAAATGTCCCCTTCCGGTTTAAAATTGTCAACATTTTATTAGGGGTTGCACATATATGGTTATTCTATTGCTAATAAATTCATCTTGTTGTATAAACATTTCTCCTAAGACGTGAAGCTTCTGTGAAGCACCCTAAAAGTAATTTTCATGGGAAAATGAAAATAGCCAGTTTATAATCTTAATCAACGCCTAGATACGAATTTTAATCAAAATCGTTTGAGCAGATTTTGAGAAAATTGATTGTTTCTCTTTTTACTTTTTATTAAACTACTCATAATTTTGGGGTTAAAAAGACACAGACAGACGGCATTGCAAATACCACTTTTTAGGGTTCGGGAGGTCATGAAACTTCAACATCCATCAAAATCACGAGTTCAATTTTTTGGATAATCACAATATTTTCCTACCTGTAAGATAGCGAGAAAGTAAAAATATGTCCCTCTACAAGTCTCAAACATAAAGAGAACTATTTAAAGGTTTCATAACTTTCGGGAACTTATTTTGACAAAAAAATACTAATTTAAGAGCCTAAGCCCTAATTTGGCATAATGGCCTAACTAAAATAATATTATTAACAGCATAGTATAATTAACAATCATTAAGTTTTAACTTGATTCATACAAACCAAATCTTGTATTATAATAAAGTTCTTACTATAGTATATCTCCATACTAGTCTTTGCTAACTTAATTAAATAATAAATCCAAAAAGAATTTTGAGAAATAAATATAAGTTTAATAATTACTTTTAGCCGAAACGGAATTTTGCTTACATTCTCTCAACTTCTCGTAGCTCAATACTACCCACCTAGTTCAAACCGAACAAGTCCCAAGAGTGCTCTTCACTTGGCCGAAAGACACTTTATATGATATCCCCGAAGGGCGGGAGTTTAAGAATCACGTGATGGGGGTAATACTCGCACTGGATGGATGAAGAACATCGGAGAAGCCACATAAACGATTCTAGAAGCATCTACATCTATCGCCATCTCTGTGGAACTTTTTCCCTGGTTCTGACGATGCTACCGCCTCCTGGTAGCGGCGAGCCTTGGGAACGCGGTCGCGAAGCTTAGTTTGAAACAGAGTGTTAGTATGTGGATGTGTGGGACCGATGGTGTTGGACGTATTGCGTAGCTAGTCAAATAGGACGACTATGGTGAGTTGATAACTTTTCTAAGTAATTTATTCCTTTGGACCGAGGAACGACGGTACAAAATTAGTTAGCATAAATGAACATTGCATTTAACCCGCTTTAATGCCAGTTTTCTGGTCCTTGGCAGTTATTTTTCAAGATTTGATGCCAGTGTTCTGTACTGGCGGTTCTTATGCGCTTTAGTGCCAGTGTTATGGTCATTGGCAGCTTACCAGCACTTTATTGCCAGTGTTCTGGTCACTAGTGACTTCTATCGTGATTTAATGCCAGTGTTCTGGTTCCCATTGTGGTTTGTCTTGCAATTTAGTGTCAGTGTTCTGATCTTTGTTGGCTTTTTATGCACTTTAATTCCTTGCTTTGGTCCCTTGGGGCTTCTCGTAAATTTTAATGCCAGTATTCGGATCCTTGGTGGTCTCTCGCGCACTTTAATTCCAGTGCTTTGGTCCTTTGGGGGTTTCTCGTGCACTTTAAAGCCAATATTCTGGTCACAGGTGACTTCTAGTACTCTTTGATTCCAATGTTCTGATCACTATCAGCTTCTAACGACTAGGTTCAAGGCCGAACCAAACATCAATCAAGGAGTTGATTTACCAGTTTTATATTATTAAAAAGACAATTTCATGAATTACAATTATTTGGATAGGCCTACTTTTTGAATTTAATATTTGTTATTTTAGACGTCGAGCTGATAATTTGTTACTGTAGTTTTATTGGTTTCAGACACTTTAAACATCACAGAGAAAAAGAGAGAGAATCGTAAAAAGAGAGAGAGAAAAAAGACAGAGAGAAAGAGAAACCAAATAGTTCACCCACGTCATACTACTTGTTTAAGTGCTGACCTACGATTTTACAAGATTTTTTTTTTACTTTTTAAAAATTTAACCAAAATTAAACAAATTTGTAATATCTACATAATTTATGGTCAGGTTAGGCTATTCAAATCACACCATCTTCTCAAATTACCTGAAAGTCCAAAGTATTTAATGTAATATATAAATAATACCTCCATCAATAGATCTAACCCGCTTCGGTGGCCTTATGGTCTAACGCGTTAATCTCGCAATAGACTAAAACTGTCAATTTTGGGGAGATCGTGTTTGGAATTCCAGTTAGGGGTGCTTTTTTAAAACCCTAAATAGTTCTCCACTCTCCTTTCACGCAAATGCAGGTACACGTCTTCTAAATTAAACTTTACTCACCTCTAACACATTAGCATACATTAGTACATATGAGTATAAGCCAGATGGGTAGTAAGACGCGGTGCTAAAAATAAAAATAAAATATCGATACAGGCCTAGTTTATTTAGTTTTTTTAAGCACTGCTCCTTATTACCCTTTCGGGTTAAACGCTTATGTACTAACTACTCTAATGATTTGAGTGACTAGGAAAGTTATATTTATATGAAGTATACCAGCATTTTCGTGGAAGAAGAGTGGAAAACAATTTTGAAAAAACCTTAGTACACCCAACTGGGACTCGAACTTCGATTTCCCCATCATCGGCAGAGTAGTCTACTGTGAGAGTAGCGCATTAGACCATACAGCCACCGAAGCGGATTAAACAGTATTATAAACATAATTGTTTGCATATATAGTTACGATCTACTAGTTTGCCGCCAGTAATGAATAGTGAGCTTGAATGATTCGGGATGTTGAGATTTAGTTCGATATCTGGGTGAGTTAATTATAGGTAATTTTTGACAATGTAATTGCCAATCTGGTTTCCTCAGGCGAAATTTGGTATGTTTCCTTCTTTCTTACTTGTTCATCCTATATCCTTAAAACTGTGCAAGTCGCGAAAAGCTCCAAATGGTAGTAATACCGGTAAAAGCAAAAGTAAGACAATGTGGTATTTTTATTTTTTTAAATTGGTTAAGTACTTTCAACACCAAGGTTATTTACTACTTATGCTAAAGGTTAGACCTAAGAAGGCTAATTTTAGAGTAAGGTACTCTTCATTAGCGGTGAGAGCATATGGGAAAACTAGAGTATGAATTATCTGTGGAGCTATAATTTTTTAAAAATCTCGGTGGTTTTGTTATTGTTTGCCAGCATGATCTCTCTTGTTAAACTAATATTGTGGAACTATTATTTTCACCAACATGCATTATCTGTGGAGCTTGTTTTATTTCGCCAACATCCATTATATAAGGAGCTATTTTTTTTTCAAAATGAATTATCTGTGGAGCTAATTTATTTTACCAACATCCGTTTTCTGTGAAGCTATTATATTTGCCAACATCCATTAACTGTGCCATTATTTTTGCCAATATACATTATCTGTGGAGTTATTATGTTTACCAACATCCGCTATCTGAGGAGCTATTGTTTTTGCCAACATCCATTATCTGTGGATCTATTACATTAGCAAACACGCACTATCTGTAGAGCTATTATTTTTGCCAACATGCATTATCTGCGAAGCTGTTGTTTTCACCAAAATCCATTATCTGTGAAGCTATTATTTTCACCAAAATCCATTATCTGTGAAGCTATTAGTTTCACCAACATCCATAATCTGTGGAGCTATTATTTTCACCAACATCCATAATCTGTGGAGCTATTATTTTCACCAACATCCATAATCTGTGGAGCTATTATTTTTGCCAAAATGCATTATCTCTGACGCTATTATTTTGCCAACATGCATTATCTGTGGAAGCTATTACTTTTGCAAACATGCATTGACTATATAGTTCATTTAGGTTGTCTGATGAATTAACACTTCCAAACTATGTTTATAAAGGAAGGCTACGCGTAAACGATAAAGCAATATATACCATTTATTTTGTAGGTACTAAGAAACTTTAGGAATATATTTTGAAATTTCAGACCGATGAGGTTTGTTGGAACCTTCTCTTGACTATCATTTTATTAAACAAGACAAATAAAATCTATTTTGTGTATCCCATATTCCCATCTCGCGGATCAAGATGCCGAGGTGACTGAGAAGAAGTCCGCAGTGCCGTAGCGAAATCCAGGGTTAGGATGCGAGGCACGCAGGGGGTGAGGCCTCAAGTTTTTGTAAGAGTAAAAAAAAAATATTGGCAACCCTGGACCCCAGTGGTGGTTCAAGAGGTCAAGCGCGTGCAAAACTGCATGATCACATTATTGAATATTACACACAGTGGCGTAATTATGGATGGGACGTCCATGAAATGGATTGCTCGATATTCTGGGAGAGGTGGGAGGAGGGCTGAGAGATAATGGAGTTTAATTTGGCCAGCTCTCCCTGCAGTATACATCCACTTGACATTCTCTCTGACTTCCTAAACACGCGTGCGCTTTGACTCTTTCTTTCTCTTTTAACACGTACACTCCGCTCCAGTTAAACATAGGAACCGTTTACAAACAAGAGCGTGCGTGAGAAACAAATAAGCTATACACTTTGTCACCTCATAGCTAGTATGTGAAGGTGTAGTCAGGCATGTCAAACTTGAGGGGCACGGGCCGCATGTGGTCCGATACGTGGTTCTGTCAGCCCGGACTTTAGCGATGATTCAATAGAGACCGCTTCAGTGGCCAAATAGTCTAAGGCATCACTCTCGTGTTATATTGACATGCTGATGACGAGGAGATCGGAGTTAGAATCACAGTCGTGTCTACAGAGGGTGGTTTTTCCTAGATGGTTTTCCTCTCTTATTCCACGAACATGCATGTGGCTTGCCTTTAAAATACCTTACTTTGTCATCCATACCCCACTTTTAGTTACTATCATATATGTGTGTAACCTGAACAGGTGGTTAGACGCGATTTTATAAAAAAACACTACATAGAATGTGGCTGTATTCATATTAGAAACGTATAATAGACTACACCATTTGAGAGTATGTAAGACATATTATAAGTTGGTGATTTTTATAGAAAATCTAGCATGTGGGTTTGGTATACCCAATTTTTTAACTCTTTACTCACCATAAATCCATTCCCAAACATTGTTTTATTTGCGCCCCATATAATGTAAAATATTCGTCAGCACAAAAATTTGTGAAAACTTTGTTGCTTTCTCTTACAAAAAATAACAAGCATATAAGAGATCATGGATTACGGGCACGAATTATACGTTATGAAAATGACTTCAACACAAGACAAACATTCTAACACTCACATAATTTTTCTATAAAATAAAAACTTAACATTTCCAGTATTTAAAGAGCGTCTTAGAATTGAATGTTTTTGAGTTAAAGATGGTGACAATACTGCTTTTTTTTGAAATGCGGCCTCTTCATCATTTTCTATTTTCAAACGAGTTTTACATGCCTGGATTAAATAATACTAAATTAAAACCGCAACAAAAACTAGGACCTAAAATTCTTTGTGTGTTAACTTCACTTACCTTTACACCGACATACTAGTGATTCCAGCTTATAAAACGTTTGAACACCTACACAAGCTTATACTTTTAAAGGATCCTGCATTTTATCGGAACATTGACTAGGTTTCTTGCTCACTCTCATGGTGACCTTTGTTGGTATTTTCCCACCCATATCGCTCTTTCCTTCTAGCTTCTTCCTTCGTAACGCCACCTCTGCATCTATTTTTACCCATCTGTCCGTCCTATAACGCTTGTCTCTTTCCATCAGTTCTCTTCCCTCTCTCTCTTGTTCATATTATTCCCGATTCGCTTTACACATTCTGTCTCTCTCTGTTTGATTGCATCTACCAACACCCGATAAATTTCAATTATCTTCCGTCGCACTCTCCATCACACTAGCCGGGTCTCTTATGTATGTATGTATGTATGTATGTATGTATGTATGTATATATGTATGTATGTATGTATGAATATCTATATATTTTTGCGCCTGCGCATCGTTCGCTCTGTAAATACACTATAATTATTTACATAGTATCAGATTTCACCTGGCTCATACAAAGCTAAATATTTACAAAACACAGGTTATCCTACTTTTCACTCCGTACTTTGTGATCCTTCCACTATTTTGTGTTTTTTTTTTTTGCGATAAAATAAAGCAGTTTAAAATTAGCTTTTAGCATTGCAAATGTGTAGTATAGTAACCGAGCTTACGCCTGTTTTGTGTAATTAGGAAGAGTGTCTTTATACTATTTCAAAATTCTGTGTATTTTTCATTAATTCCCTTTCCACCCGAATATTTGTCCAACTTTTCTGGTTTTAATTTCGTGAAAATAGAACCGTTCTTGTTTATACATTAACAAACTACATTTCCACCCTTTGAAAATTGTCAGTTTGATCCTACTTTTATCTTTTTATTTTTTTTAGTAGGGAATATATACTTTAAAAGAGGACTCTTTCTTGTTCGAAATCGTGTGAAAGGTTTACTTGAAATATTCTTTCTCTCAAGCTCTGAAAAGAATATATAGCTACATTTTTATCTCGCAATTTTTTATTCTTTGTTCCCTTGGCGCACCATTTGTTAGAGAATTGTATACCCTTTTTTGTATTGTTCTTTCCCTTCATGTGTTCACCCCAAAAGAAGGGTAGTATAATTAAATACCCATGTGTGTCACCATGGTACGTGGAATCTAAAAGAGATACAAATACAACTCTTAGCTATTCAAGAATACTTTTAAGCTATTAAAGAGATATTTATTTACAAATGTATCATCCCTATTTTCCATTTGCATTAAAGTTGCAATCTAATTTAGTTTAAGGGGGCTCTTAATTTACATTAATTTTCTGTGTACTGGTATATTTCGTAAACAGATTTACGTTGATAGTGTTTAATAAATTTAAAAAAAATAATAAATAGGCTCAAGATTATTCATAAGTATATTTTGATGTAATTTCTGTTAACGTTTTCTTAATTAATTCAATAATTTTACTTCCTTAATAAATTGTGATATTTTTCGTTTAATTTAGTTATGTTTGATTTCATCATCTTTGAATGAAATACGATGGTCGAATATTTGGTTAAAGAAAGAAAAACGATCGATTTATAGTGGTCCTTTTCATATCTATAGTAAATATAAAATAAATCAATCATTTTCCAGGTAGTGATGCTGATGCGATCTGGAACTCAGTCTGGTGAAATAAGTTTATGTTATGTTAATAACACCTGATTTATTCAGGGTCATTTCAAATTATATATATATATGACGTTTACAATATCACTACTGTTTGACTATTGTATTGTTTCTTGTTAAAATTTTTGTTCCTTTGTATTTATCTGTAGTGTTAGAGGTCTAAGCATGGTTGTTAAATTAGATTAATTTTAATATTAATAATTGGGAGTTTACCAAAGAATCTTTTTTATGGGTTTATGCGCAAATGGAAAACTGACACCTTCGGGATAGCACGGGAGAATGTAAGAGTATTTATTTATTCAATCTCTTAGGAGGAATGCTTAGTAGTGGCACCCATTTCAATATGATATATGTACTCTATTTTTTACAGCCACTACTGTTTCCAGCCTATGGTCCAGACACACGCTGCCGACTGAGCTAAAGTGTCGGATATATATGTACACTACATATGTCTAATATAAAGTCCAAGATTCAAGAATAATTGTTAGAAGACAGACACAATTAATGGTCTTTATTAAGGTTTAGAATTTTAAAGTGATAAGCTTTAGGCTTTGATCAATATTGTATAAATAGTTGTGGATTAATTACATTTTCAGCGTTAATAAGCTCCGCTTGTATAGTGGATGTAATAACCATAATACCCGCTTCAGTGGCCAAACGGTCTAGTAATAATAATAATAATAATAATAATAATAATAATAATAATAATAATAATAATAATAATAATAATAATGGCCTTTATTTATATGGTGAAGTCTAAAGGCGTCACTCTGGTCTGCTGACGACGAGGAGATCAGGGTTCGAATCCCGGTCAAGTATACTGAGGGTAGTTTTTCCTAAATTGTTTTCCACTCTCCTTCCTCGCAAATGCGGGTAGATTACCTCTAAAATGCTTCCTTCCTCATCGTATTATGCGTATAAACCTGAACAGTTAGTAAGACTCGGTGATAAATAAAAAAAAAAATATATAAAAATGTTAAATATAAAATTAGTTTCATTTTCTGAAATTAAATAGCAGTTTTCTTTCATAACTTTTTTTTTTAGCATCGCGTATTACTACCCACTCGTGTGATAGGCTCTGTATTAACAAAATGGAAAGAGCAGTTTAAAGACTTTTTTTACATGCAACGCTTCTTACTAACCATCTGGGCTATTTATGGAATATGATTAAAGAGGTAGACTTCTTGGGGGCGAAGAAACATTCAGAAAAATACACCTAATTACCCAGCCGGTATTCGAGCCCCAACCTTTCCGACACAGGAAAACCAGACCAGTGTGCCCACCGAAGTTGTTGACATTTGATTTGAAAGATATTAAAATAGTGCTAGGACAATTTAATTATTAATAGTGATTAAATGAAAAGTAGGCTTTCAAGGAAAACCATAAACAATATAAGAAGCATGTAACGCAGCCCATTTTTTTAAAATCTAAGGCTTATTTTATGACTAACTTTTTCAGATCAAAAAGGTCAAATTCTTTCAAATGTATCGCGCTATGAAATTACTTAAGTTGCTAGTCTTAGCTTGGTTTATTATAGTAATAATAATTACAATAATAATAATAAGTAGTTTAAATTAAGGAGTATAAAATTCACACGTCACCAATTATTAATTGTACTGTATCCAAATTTAACTATTCATAATTCAATGTTGTTGTTTTTTTCACCGCGTCTTTATAACCGTTTGGGTTATACCATGGCCGTCTTTAGTTACAGGCCAGAGTATTAAATGTGGCAACGCCGCTTGTAGTGACGTCGTGAGCCCTAGCAATCTCCTGGTTCTTATGGAGAATTGTGTGGATATTTACTGTTTTCTTCATTTAAAAGCTGATGAAACACTTTGGACGATACCAAAAATTAATATAAACATGTTTTACGTATATAATTTAACAAAAATACTTCAGAGGTTGAAAAAGACAATAAATAAACATTTAAAAAATAATTTTAAAATAAATTTGCTAAGTAAGGAGTATGTACCGTTCAAAAACACGATTAGAATATTATGATGAAAATTACAAAAGGAACTCGCTCAAAGCCTAGAAAGAACATTCAGTGTTGCACTAATCTAAAGGTCCCTGGTTCAATGTCCATGCCCAGGTGTCCTCTTTATCAAATATTTCAATAAAATCGACAGTGTTATCTAAGAATCGCTTTGAACAATTACCAGCCTTGGGATATAGAATTTTGAAACATTACTTTTAAAGCGTTTAACTTTTTTCATTTTCTGAATAAGAATTTTCACTGCGAAATTTATAATTACTATTCTTAATGTAGTTAATAGGAAGTATATTTCCAAGCGCTGACGAAGCCAAAGAAAATAATTCACGCAAGGAATTGCCGCAGAAAAGGTTGTTTACTTTATTTTGCAATGTTTCTTACTACCCGGTCAGATTATACGCTTATGTACTAGTTATATCAATAGTTTCAGGGTTGAGGAAGGTTATATTTATGGGAAATGTACCCGCATTTGAGCGGAGGGAGAGTGTAAAACCATTTTGGAAAAAACCTCATCAGAACACCCGACTGAGATTCGAACCTCGATCTCCCTGCTATCGGCAGTCTAGTATACTGCGAGGTAGCGCCTTAGACCATGCGGCAACCGAAGTGAATGCAAAGAAAAAGTTGATTCTGAGGTTTGTGCTGAAGAAACTTATTTTAAAACTATTATGTTATTAAAATCTTCATTATAGAATGTCTATCAACTTCAATCCTCAAAACAGTTGTTGGACTAGTTAGTTCTCCTCTGTTAAGATCATTGAAAAATTTGACATTTGATCATGCCCATTTAAAAAAATTCAATGGATTAACTTCATTCCATACGAAAAGTCGCTTTGTAGTAAGCATAGCCACAAATGTACAAAACTGAGGATTCTGGAATCATGTTAGTGGTTAAATATCACTAATCACATCCACAAAATGTCCATCTTTTTTATGTTTTGCTATATGACCCAAAACATTATAGAGTGAACCAAACAACATTTCATATCACACGAGAAACAAACATCCCGCACCGTAAACAAAGTGAACTAAATTACCAATACTTTCGCGTGGCTGTGTTGTTGACCGGCATCAACGCAGTGTTGCCAAACTTCAATATTCCGACCTGTAACTAAAGACGGCCGCGGTTATACTCTTAAGTAATAATTACGCTAATGGTTAGGAATTGGGATGGTTAAATAAAGGGAACCCGCATTTGCGTAGAGGTTGAGTGGAAAACCATTTAGGAAAAACCACCCTAAGTTCACCCGACCAAAATTCGAACCTCAATCTCCCCGTCCTCGGCAATCTAGCTCATCACGAAACTAGCGCGTTAGCTAACTACGCCACTGAGGTGGGTAATTCAATGCTAACAAGATAATTCAATCCAACCATAGATCTTGGTAGCAAAGTATTATAGCGGGGAATAGCTAAAATACAAAATCATCAGGTGTTTTAATAACTAATATTTAAACAATATAGCTAAAATCAATCACATGTAGCTGTTATGTTTGTAAAAATACAATATTAGAAATACGTGATATCTTAATACTAAAAAAAATAAATGGTACGGCACACCGCACAGACTTTCTCTCTCTTTCTATTAACTCGTAAGATTTCTGAACGGAATAATGTACATTGTATCATCACCACTCCACATAAGAACACGCATAAAATAATATACAATGATATAGAATCAATGAGAAAAGAGGCGCATCTTTGTCCACCTAAGAAAATTTCAAACAGTTTAATGTCTTCCACAAGGGTCAACACTTCGTATTAAAATTTCGATTTCTGGTTAAAATTTTAACATTTTAAAAGGTGTTGCAGATCTTCAAGTCATCGCATTGATATTTAATTATTCATTTATACATTTTGACCAATAAAAAATGTAAATATTGACTATTGAGTCTAAAATGGAGATAGATCATTGCTATGCAAACATTTCTCCTAAGAGATTTAAGGAAAAATAACATACTTTTTTTAGATACTTACTTATATTTAATTACTCTATGGCATTGGAGTATTATTGCGTTAAGACTTAAGTAGTATATGTTTACAACTAAAGCTCACAAAATTGTATTAATATATTTGCAAATATCTCAGAAACTGCTGTTTTTATAAAAATATATGTCAAATAAAAGTTTTTTATTTCTAATAGTCCTACAATTTTGCAATGATAAGTTGTTTAGTTTCTCCAATAGTTGTGGAGATACGGAAATTAACGCTTCTGTAATGTACCCTAAAAATCATTTTCATAGGAAAATGAAAATAGCCAGTTTATTTATAATCTTAATCAACGCCTATATACGAATTTTAATCAAAATCGTTTAAGCAGATTTTGAGAAAACCAAATTTTTCTCTTTTCGTCCTTCAGTAAACTACCCTTAATTTTAAGTTTTTATAGGCACACAGACAGACGGCATTGCAAAGACTATTTTTTAGGGTTCGGGGGGTCATGAGACGTCCACATCCATCAACATTTCAGGTTAGTTTTTTTTTTACGGTCGCAATACTTAATGTCCAAAAAGTTAAAAAAAATTCATATAATTGCGTATATATTGAAAGTTATTGATTTTATAAAAATATGTTTCGGTTAAAATATCTGTATTATAAATATATATACATATTTGTAATGCTAAGTAATTTCATATCTCAAATAGTTTCGGAGATATTTAAAAAAATGTTAATTGACGCATCAGACCGGAGCCCTTAAAGCCATTTTGCCGAAATATTGAGGGTAGCCATTTTGTTTGGAATATTTATTAATGTTTATAAATGAAATTTAATCAAAATCGTTCGAGCCGATTTTGAGAAAATCGACTTTTTCTCTTTTTGCCATTCAGTAAACTACCCTTAATTTTAAGTTTTAATAGACACACAGACATACGGCATTGCAAAGACTATTTTTAAGGGTTTGGGGGGTCATGATACGTCGACATCCATCAACATTTCAGGTTAGTTTTTCTTACGGTCGCAATACTTAAGCTTTAATGCCCAAAAAGTTAAAAATATATATATAATTGCGTATATATTGAAAGTTATTGATTTTATAAAAATATGTTTCGAATAAAATATTTGTATTATAAATATATATACATATTTGTAATGCTAAGTAATTTCATATCTCAAATAGTTTCGGAGCTATTATAAAAAATGTTAATTTACGCATCAGACCGGAGCCCTTAAAACGATTTTGCCGAAATATTGAGAGTAGCCATTTTGTTTGGAATATTTATTTATGTTCATAAATGAAATTTAATCAAAATCGTTAGAGCCGATTTTGAGAAAGTCGACTTTTTCTCTTTTTGCCCTTCAGTAAACTACCCTTAATTTTAAGTTTTAATAGACACACAGACAGACGGCATTGCAAAGACTATTTTTAAGGGTTCGGGGGGTCATGAGACGTCGACATCCATCAACATTTCAGGTTAGTTTTTCTTACGGTCGCAATACTTAAGCTTTAATGCCCAAAAAGTTAAAAATATATATATAATTGCGTATATATTGAAAGTTATTGATTTTATAAAAATATGTTTCGAATAAAATATTTGTATTATAAATATATATACATATTTGTAATGCTAAGTAGTTTCATATCTCAAATAGTTTCGGAGCTATTATAAAAAATGTTAATTTACGCATTAGACCGGAGCCCTTAAAACGATTTTGCCGAAATATTGAGAGTAGCCATTTTGTTTGGAATATTTATTTATGTTCATAAATGAAATTTAATCAAAATCGTTAGAGCCGATTTTGAGAAAAACGACTTTTTCTCTTTTTTCCCTTCAGTAAACTACCCTTAATTTTAGGGTAGATATCCAATTCCAAAAACCCCTCGGGGCAACCCTATGAAAACCCTAGATATCAAGTTTCAGCTCAATCGGTAAAATAGTTTAGGCTCTAGTTGGAGGTACAGACAGACAGACAGACAGACAGACAGACAGACGGAAATTCAAAAACCACTTTTTCGGATTCAGGAAGTCATGAAACGTCAAAATTCATCAAAATCTCGAGTTCGATTTTTTTGACGATCACAATACTTTCTCTACCTGTAAGATAGAGAGAAAGTAAATATTCTAATTAACGAAAAATACCTTCTAATTGGTCGCGTTCCATGTTGAAATATTTAAATATGAAAATGGTAATATCCTATAACATCCTAAGCTAATTTTACATTTTACAATACCTGTAAATAAACTAGTATGAACTGGTGCAGATTATAGCGTAGGTCCTATTCCTAAGCACTCGTTTTAACAAATCGTCAACTCTTACTTTTTTAACTGTGAACCAAACTAAACCACCACGACCAAATATTATTTGTTGTTGCTACAAGTCAAACAATCAATTTTACTATGGAGGTATTATGTTTTTTAATAAATAAGCATTATTAAAATCGCAACTAAGTGGGAAAATGTAAAAAAGATTTTTTTTGGAACCTCCCTTTTTCGACTAGTGTTTTAATTTTGTTCAACATAAATGTATTTGTGTATAAAGAATCGCGAGCTTATGATACATAGGGGTAATGTTCAAGGTGACAAGGATTACTTTTATCTCTAGCTAAAATATATTTTTAAAACTTGGATATATTGACATATATACACTCTGTTTACCCTGAAAGGTATCAGTCTTACCTTGACCGATTGCAATATGGCCCTATCCTACAAGCCTCACCATAGTGGAGCAAAGCAAGCTAGGTTTGATAACTTTAATGGTAAACTGAGTGTACCATATTATTTGGTAATCTTGACGAGACTATATTTTACAAGCTATATAGGTATACATAATCAATAATATTGTATGCTAGTTAATGCTGTTATAAGGGGAGACCCACCTCGGTGGCGTAGTTGGCTAACGCGCTAGTCGTGTTGAGCTCGACCGCCGAGGACGGGGAGATCGAAGTTCGAATCTCGGTCGGGTGAACCCGGGTGGTTTTTCCTAAATGGTTTTCCACTCTCCCTCCACGAAACATGTGGGTTCACTTCCTCTAAATTCAACCCTCCCAATTCCCAATCCATTAGCGTAATTAGTACTTAAACGTATAACCCGAACGGGTAGTAAGACGTGGTGCTAAATATTATTATTATTATATGGGGAGGGTGTTTTATGCGTTTGGAAATCCCACATTTTTGAAGAAGTGGTTTTATATTTTTAAATATGGTTTTCACCAAACTGTAGGCGAAAGTTATCAACAGGTCCCTATCTAACTATAAAGTTTAAATTTTAAGTTTAAATTTTTTAGAAAAAATCAACTACGCTTTACGCCAATATTTGTACTTCTGAGATTAAAGTAAAACGATAGAGACCTAGAACTAGCCATTCTCTATCAAATAACGTCATTTTTTGATAGGGTCACAGCAGAAAATTTTAAGCAAGTGCAGTATTTTTTTTGAGGTTTTTTTTTTATAAGCTACCAAACTTTTTTTAAACTTTAAATTTAGAGTGTAAACTCTTTAACTGGTCAAAACTTAAGTCTAAATGTTGTTAAAAACTATTTTAAGAAATATCAAACCACTTCGTAAATAATCCAGAATTTCGAAACATCTGCAACTCTTTCAGTACTCCCCCATGTAACACCCTTAAGGGTAGGAAGCTAATTTCTACTATAATAGCATCTGAAAGTACTTATTATTATTCGTGGTCAGGTAAAAATAAATGAAACATATTATATAGCTCCATCATATAACAATGGAATATCAGAGTATTTAATTAATTAATGTTGAGTAAAAAAGTATTCTCCATACTCTTAAAAATATTATGGAAAGTAGTGCTATTGTGAACGGCTAAAAATAAATATGTGTACTTGTAACGTTTATTCCATAAACCAATAATCATTTTCTAAAAGAAATGCTTGAAGTATATAATTCATGTTTTGAAATTTATTTGATTTATGAACCTTACCTTGTTAAAAGTTTCAGAGAGAAACTTTAAAAATGTTGAAAACATTACGGAAGTGATTATTCACAATCCTAACGTGATTGAGAATATTAAGTTTGATTTTAATTATAATTACAAATACTGTTACTAAATTATGTAAATAATTAATAAAGTTTTATGTGAATATAATAATGTATCAGTTTAAAAACTCCAAAAATATGAAAACTTTTATTTCTTGAATTCTAAAGAATGAAGATAATATAAGTGTACTAATGTGGACAGGGTGGTTAGGATCAATTATTACACATTATAACTTAGCTGTATTTTTATGACCAATCAAGATAAAGTAACGTTTTACATCTTAATGATATTCTTATATTTTCATAATTGATCAAACCGATAGAAAAATCTGTTATTTCAAAGTAAACTATACATTGTTTGATATAAAATTAGCTAATTACAGCCCACATTGGTGACCGAATGGTCTGAAGCGTAACTGACTACGTTATCATAGACTGTCGATGACAGGGAGATCAAGCTTAGAAACCCGTTAGGGTGTATTTAGGGTGGTTTTTCCTAAAAATATAATTATATGTCCAATTATAATTATTTAGTGGTGAGCATAGCAGCGGATACTTAACTTGAATTAAATGAATTTGTTAACTCATTTTCAGATTGTGATCTGTTCCAGGCAGGTAATCTTGAATCATGTTTCAAATATTTTCATTTTCTTATATAAACCAATAAATCGTTTAGAAAGAGATACATTTTATACAACTCTCAAATACAACTAAAATTAATTTTTCTGGACCTTTTCGAACCATTTATACCCAATATAATTGCTAATGGAACTGCAAGTCTTATGGAGTAGAATTTCATCTTCGCTCTCTTTCTTCAGTTAACTGTTGCCAAATCTCCTTGCTCTAAGTTATGTCTGAAGGTGGTGTGCTGGGGTAGGAAGGATCTACTGGCAACATAGAATAACCAGCGTTGCGAAACTTGTCCAATATTTGAGGGGAGATTGATCACACAAAAACGAGAGAATGACAACGCTGTTTCCCAGTAGTATATCCATATATTTCCCTCAGAGATGATATCCATACCAGTGTAGATTATTCTATGAAGATAGGTTAAGTAAACCTATAACTTTCCAGTTCTCTAGTTATAAGTTAAAAACGTCATCTTTGAGCCAATGAATTAATGAACTCTTACTAATGATTAATTTGAAAC
Source organism: Timema podura (assembly GCA_033556935.1). Taxonomy (NCBI): domain Eukaryota; kingdom Metazoa; phylum Arthropoda; class Insecta; order Phasmatodea; family Timematidae; genus Timema; species Timema podura. Next base: position 64,195,580 of record JAVRXN010000009.1, read on the forward strand.
AACGATGCTTCTAGAACTGTACATAATCACATTTTATCTCGTAGTATATCAACATCTGTGTATTTATACTTTTAACCAGGTAAAGTATGCGTCAAGATTCTTATAGCCACATAGCTATACGCCAAAACGTTTAGAACAGCTTCGGTGGATGCATGGTCTAAGGCGGTGTTTCAGCACGAAGGTCAACATTGTGGAAGGTCATAGTATTATTTGTCATTATAAGGAAAATAAAATCTTGTATGAACAAATGTCCAATTCAGAATGGTCTCCAACTAGAGATATTTTGAATTTGTATTTTATAATAAACTTTAGAAATCCATCATCAACATTAATTATTCACTTTGCAACTGATGTGTTGCTCGTCTGAGGAAATATTGACGTTCCATTTTTTGCGGGAAGTGGCATCCACGATGTATTGAGCAGTCTCTCTCGTGTTACGCTAATGAATTAGAGATGGGGAAGGTTGAATTTAGAAGAAGTGTACCCGAATGTCCATAAAAGCAGTGTGAAAAGCCATTTTAGGAATAAACATCCTAAATGCATCCAACCGAGATTCGATTCCCGATATTCCTGTCATATGCAGTCTAGTCTATTGCAAGAGTGACGCCTTAGACCATGTGGCCACTGAATCAGGTAGACCCATTTTAAAATTTCCCATTTTTAGATATTTCGTTCTAGTTTTAAGGGGATAACCCTCCATCTTCCTGCCAAATTTAAGCTATCCAGCTCCTCATCTAGAAGGGGCTAATCTTTTTATAGGCACACACACATACACACTTATATTTTCCTTTATATTATATAGACCATAAGTTTTGCCCGTTATTCACATGGGTAAGCCGCATCAAGCTATACAAAATTAGGACGTTCAACATCCGGCCAACATAATCCTGAACTATCTATGGCAACCATAAACCATTTATGGCAGTTAATAAATAAATAATATAGTTAGAATAATATATTACCTATTCCTCAAAATGAGTGCACAAATGAACTCAATCCATTGACTATGCAATCTTTACCTAAGGATGATCATGATATACGTAGACGAAATATACTTTCTTATAGAAACATTTTAGAAAAGAATAGTATCACATTTCACCTAATAGTATATATTTATTCTTTGATTTTTAGTTATGTATTCTCAATACTAATGGCTCTACTAAAAATAATATTTTGTTTTTATGTATATTTATTTTTACACATTTTTTTGTCTGCCTCTACAAAATTAAAGATTTACACCAAACCAAGATTTTTTCTTTTATTAGATTAGGGAATTTTTAGGCCCCTTCTATCCCCCACCGTTTACCAGCACCTGATTATGAATTCCAAACTTCCCAACTGTTATTGTTATGTGGTGTGATCCTTTTACCAAATTGGTGAATTTAAATTTTCTTCCAAGCCGAAAAGTATATTTTTAATTCACTTGAAAAGATGTTAGTTACTCCTCACGCCTCCCCTCCCATTTTCAGTTGGCACATTCCACTTATTATTCTCTATCTGATCGATAAACTGATGTGGTTTTTTACGTGCCTAAAAAATTTCAATTTTTAGCCATCTCAAAAATAGTGTTCTATATTAATTGTATACATTTTAATCTCTCCATTTCACGGGCTTTGAAATTCCATGTTTAGATGTATTCCTCTATCGGAAGACCATTTATGTACATGCACATTTCAATTATCTACCCCCCTCATCACCTCCCAAAAAAGTTTTTTTCCCATATTAGCCTTGGAAATGTTGAGGGGATCCGCCCTCACCCTTTTCCACTACTTTATTTTAAAATTCAAAATTTTCAGATCTTTAAATTGTTTGAGGTCGTACTTATACCCGCCTGTAAAATATCAATCTTCGAAACTGTGAAAAGTAACTTATTATTTTAGTTTTGTAAAAATTTAGACCTCACATTTCACCAGCCCCCTTTTAGAAATAGCTAGTACTTAACGTTTATTTATTTATTTGAAATGACCCCTCCTAACAAAATCTAAATTTCCACCTCACTTTAAAAGTTTTGTTGTTACATCCATACCCTCCTTCCCTATTTCATGGATTTCCATTTTGAAATTTAAAATGTTCAGACATTTATCGTTATTTGAAGTTTGTACCTTTACATACTTGCTGAGATTCAGTTTTATATCACATAGAGCTAGTTTTTTCTATTAGTTTAGAATATTTTAACTAGTTCCCTTTCTCATTCTCATTTATTAAACTCCCACTTACAAAATTCAAATTTTAAGACTTATTTGGTTATCTGGAGTAATTCTCCTACCTGAGTGCTAAATTAACCTTTTATATCACACTTAAAAGTCTATTTTGTTTTTATACTCCCTCCCCTCTGTCCCAAGGTCCCACTTAAAAATTTAAAAATTCCAGACTCTTATTATTATTATTTGATTGACCTTTAGCTCAATTCCAAATTTAAATTTCATACCACACTGATAAGTAGTGATTTCTATTAGTTTTGGAAGTTTTAAACTCTCGCCTTACCTGGCTCACAAATTTTAATTTTCTACTTCATTTAAAAGTTTCTTCTACTTACACCATTCTCTTATCCCCATTTTGAAATTATTCCATTTTTAGATTTTTCTGGTTGTACCTGTTAATACCTTTCTTTACATTCCTGCAAAATTTCATATACCAACTCATCTAGAAGGGCACTATATTTTTCTGGACACACACACACACACACACAAAACCAACACACAAACACACACACACAAACCACACACAAACAAAATAACACAGAAAACACACACACTAAACCCACCAAACAAACTAAACAACACCAAACACACACACAAACACACTACACAAAACACACTAATACACTACCACAAATCACAAAACACACACACAAACACACACACAAACACACACACAAACACACACACAAACACACACAAACACACACAAACACACACAAACACACACAAACACACACAAACACACACAAACACACACAAACACACACAAACACACACAAAAACACACAAAAACACACAAAAACACACAAAAACACACAAAAACACACAAAACACACACAAAAACACACAAACACACACAAACACACACAAACACACACAAACACACACAAACACACACAAACACACACAAACACACACAAACACACACAAACACACACAAACACACACAAACACACACAAACACACACAAACACACACAAACACACACAAACACACACAAACACACACAAACACACACAAACACACACAAACACACACAAACACACACAAACACACACAAACACACACAAACACACACAAACACACACAAACACACACAAACACACACAAACACACACAAACACACAAACACACAAACACACAAACACACAAACACACAAACACACAAACACAAACACAAACACAAACACACACACACACACACACACACACACACTTAGTTTCTGCTTTATATTTTATATCATATGTTAGATAAATAAAATGATTTGTGGACATGATACCATGCTGCGAGAAGATTAAGATTAATATAACAAGGAATAAGTACATATTATTAAATTCCCCACGCCATTTTTTATAAATAATCTTTAAGATACTCAGCATTTGTCCAAGAATAATGATCAAACTAGATAATTTTGTAAGAACTATTTTTTAAGTGACGCACTTACCAATATAGTTTTTAGTAATCCTAGTTAAAAACATTAATAATAAAATAATTTATGTAAGCTAGAATTATCTAGTATAAGTAGGCCTAACTCATTTTGCCATTATTAGGAAACATAGGCTAAACAAAAATACCACACACAAATGTTTTCATAATAATTAAGTAGGCCTCGAAAGATTTTAAATTCATAAAATAATACATTTTTATTTCAAGATAATTATACATAATTATAAAGATGATTGGCACCAGAGTTACATTACTAACAATAAGGTTAGATATATGCTGGAGTAGATATGCTATTTTTGTTAAGTTTGAAGTGTTCAGTTATAAATGCTGCTGTAGTGTATATGTACTGATGTGAACAAAAATCACAAATATATTCGTACCAAGATATTCATTTAAGGTTTAATCGAGCGATTTAAAAAAAATACTATTTACACACTGCGTTAGAAAAAATAGATAAAGAAATTCCATCCTGTTACACTTCTTTGCACCAAGATAATAATATATATCGCGACCCTCAACATTGTAGGTCTGATGTAGTTTCATTCCAAAATAAAAAGAGTTCTTTTCATTTGCCTGCTCTCTTGTTGGCAAGAAGAAGAAGAAAAATAAGAAGAAAATACTCGCTGAGCAAAGCCGTCCGGGCTGTTTGCCGGGTAGCGGATGACCATCCCCGGGACATATTTCTTGCCTTCTTCCTGTTCTCCTTCTAGGCCCGCCCTTCCCCTCCTCCTCCACTCACTTCTTCCTCCACAGCCTTACAATTCACTAAGAGATCTAAACTACTTGGAAAAAAAGGTCAATATACGAAGAACAGATTGCACGTAAAACGAATCTTGCAGACCTCATCTCAAGAGAGATGTTCTACTATACACTTCAATTATTCCAATGGTTCTTCTTTCAATATAATAATTGGTTGTTACGCTTACACAAATGTTTATTTATACATGTAAAGCTTCTACTGTTTTATCCAATATTCTTTTAAAGAATAAAATGGGGGAAGTATTCGTGAAAGCTTCTGGGAAAAAAAAAATTGTGTTTCAACTTGTGACGATTTAATTTTCCAATGTTGACACTTTTTTGGTCGTAACTTTAGTTCATTCTAACAATAGACAAATGTATCGTGATGATTTTCCTCCATAAAACATACTTCTTAAAAGCCCTTCACCGTTGCCAAAGGCGCCCACCCTCCCCATATTTCAACCTAGAGACGGACTTGTCAACTTCAAGCCCTCCCTTTCTCTCTTACACGCGAGTCCCAAAAACTTTCTTGTGCTTTAATGATCAATTATAGTGTCCACTCCATGTTTTCACATGCCCACTCTCTTATTGGACATGTCTAGAGCAGAGCTCTTCTCCTATTTCCCCTTCATACCATCCCCTTTTTTCCTTTTTGAAGCCAGTTATTGTCTCTCTCGCACGTACGCCCACTTTTGCTTCTCACAATGGCAAATTACCGTACGTAGGGAAAAAAAATTACACAGACAGAAGGTCGTTGTTAGACGTGTAGAATTTAACTAATTTTGCTCATTCATAACGTCATTCATTTGTCTTTGTGAAGGTCCAAGCGTCTTTTTACATGGGTATTGGGGTTATTGTGACACACAAACGTGTAGGGAACGTTTAAATGCTTGTATGACCTACCGTGGCGTAGCTGGTTCAGGAACATGTATCAATGTATCATGCACCGACCTATTGGTTTGAGAGACTATTGTCTCAAACACGACTGATTAAGTTTAAATTCTGAAAATTGAAAAATGACACTGAACACGGGAATCGAGCCGGGACCTTTGGCGTACTAAGCCAAAGGTCTCGGGTTCGATTCCGTGTCTAGGTATCATTTATTTAATTTTCAGAATATGATATCTAGATTGAGTAATCCTCACTAAAAGCATAAATAATAGCTTTGGCTATTTGGTTCTAATTAAGTTTAGTTTACCTAGCTAAAAATAATATGTAATATTTAAATACGTAAAGAGAAATATATTATGTCTTTACATATTAAGGTATTGCACTAAATAATTTTAAGATAGTATCAAATTATCTTGAACGTTTAATATAATATTAATTCTTCTTAGCACCACGTCTTACTATCCGTTTGGGTTTTACGCTTATTAACTAATTACGTTAATTGTTTTAGAGATTAGGAAGGTTATATTTTGAGGAAGTATAGCCGCATTTGCATAGAGAGAGCGTGGAAAACAATTTTGAAAATACATAAGTACACCCGACCAAGATTCGAACCTTGATATCCCCGTCATCGGCAGTTTAGTGTACTGTATTAGACTATGCGTCCACCAAAACGGGTTTAGTATTAACTATTTCACGAATTTGCTTATTAATATAACTAATGGGATATTAAAACATAATAATATGTAATAATAACATTACTATGCTATTGATTTTTAAATATAATAAACTTGTGTTGGCTATACAGAATCATCGGCGTTCAAATATATTCAGTATTTAGCATTTTATTTTGAATGAGTCGGACTTGTTTTCCCCAACTATTACGTTTAACACCATGGTTTATAAAAACTTATTTCAAGAGAGAGGAATATAATATATTTTTGAGGACTTAACCTAATCAGCGGGGAGAATGGATGAAGAAAACTAAAATAGTAGATCACATTCGGAAAACTATCACCCTGTTTCCCCATCTGATATTCAAACCTTGACCTGCCCGTCAAAGGCAATCCAGTCTAGCATGAGACTCACGTCTTAGACAATGTAGACATTGGTGTGGATTTCATACTTTGTTGAAAGACGATACAAATATTTTTGTATACTAGATTAACAGCTCAAAAGTTAGTACAGTGGATATACTCACTATAATTTGTATCTCGTGTTAAACGTCTGTAAAAACTAAACAATATTTAAAACTTTTAAAAATTATGCCAATTATTTAATTATTATTTATCTAATAATATTATTTAAATACACTTTTATAGAATGTATATTGCTAAGTAATTCTCAAAATTAACCTCTAAATAATTTGTAATACAAATATAAACATTTAATTGTATTAGTTTTGTCCAAAGCCTTTGTCAAAATGTATAGCTTTAATTTAAATTGATAACATGTCATAAATTAATGTATATTGAATTTTGTTAGGTCCTAATTAAAATTACTTGCCTGAGTAGCGGAGAACTTGCTTTTGTGCGTCATGCATAATGTTATTACAATATTATCAATTGGGGGGGGGGGATGTTCAATGATAGTGAAATGTTGATGAAATCGTCTATAGTACAAAGAAAATCGATTTATGGATACGAATATCAAACTTTTTAAATACACGTCATTGAATTTTCCAATGTATTTATAAGGCTTTGTGAAAGTCAATCTATAAATTACCGATTATTAAAATATAATTTTGTTAGTAACCAACTGTATTAAAATTCGTTTTGATGTTGAGGATTAAAACAATACTTTATTTTGGGCAAGTGTTTGGTTTTTTTTTTGATGCTTCACATTATTATTCGTTACATTAAGTGGAGTCTGTACTCAGCGGGATTTTGTATTATTAAATTATCTAGGTCTATATTTTGTTTTTGATCAGTGTCAGTTTCAATAACAACGTTAGCTTTATCGATATGATTAAGGACAATCTTACTTACTCTATTGAATTAGGAAAGAAAAATGTGTTATATCATAAATAATAAATTTATAAATAAATATTTTAAATAAAATATAAATAGTTGTAGTTTTGTTATGTCACTTCAGCACATTTCCCCTTCACCCGCTACCACTGATCCCACAATTAGACTTCTCTCCTATATTACGTTATCAATTCTCCCGACCATTAATTCTCCTCACATATCCCCCAATTCGGTAATTGGCTTAACATCCCTTCCCCTACCCCCACCTACCCTCCAACTCTATCAATGTTCCTCTTTCACACATTCAGCCATTCAATCGTGTACACGTCAATTGGTCTAAAGTGTAGGCGAACGTAATTTACGTGAAGATAATTTTTAGAATAAAATGACTTAAGGAAAGAAGACAATTCTGGGCGCTGAAGAAGGACAAGGACAGAGTGCATTGGTGGTCTAATTTTCATTGACAAAAGGAATGGACCTGTTGTAAGACAGAACACTTAATGATGATGATGATGATGATAATAATAATGTCTAATAATAATAATAATAATAATAATAATAATAAATAATAATAATAATGTCAAAATATATCTGGTACTTTGATATTAATTTTAAATTTTAGGCCAATTATTTTTGGCATTCTACTTTGGTATTTTTTCAAAATTTCCCATTTTAAATTAGTACGAATTACCATAAGTGAACTAACTTTTGGTTTAGTTAATTTTTAAACTAAATGAATTAAGGATCATTTATCTATCCTTAAGTGGTAATTTTAAAATATTCAAATACCAAAATTAAGGTGCCAAACTTTATAGATTTAAATGTACGGCATGAGTACCCATAGTGACAATTATTATAGTACTAGTTTCAAATTCTCTAGTTAGGTGTGGGCCTAGTAATTCTTCTAAAGTTTTCGGGTAAAAGTACCCTTTAATATCCAGTTTATTATAAACTCGCAATATAGTTTTCAAAACTTTCAATATTATTAGGCCTATTGTTGGTTAAGATTCATGTAACTTTTATTAGCTCTTAATAGTTACGTTTCATTATTTCATAGTTAAACCCCTCTAAGTTACTTTTTATAATTTATATGTTAATAATTTATATATTTAATTGAAATATAATATAAATAATTTTATTTAGATTAAAACAATTTTGTATTTATAGTGAACTACAGGAATTATTGAAAATATATATCTAATATATTAAAATATCTGAATGTATTAATTTACTACTAGTAAGATTTGACCCACTTTTCATCTCAGTCATGCATTTTCTATATATTTTCTAAAATTTAACCAGCAGAGATTATAAACGTGGTATGAAGTTAAACGCTATCTGTTTAGAGGTAGACATGCCAGTTTACTAATTTCAAACAGAGAACATTGTCAAACCAGCCCACTATGGTAAATATAGTAGTAATTTAAATAAAACAGTTAAAAAGTAAATTCAAACACCACTTTAAAAATAAAAAATAAAAGTTTATATTAATATAAATTTCAACTGACTAAACAAATACACAGCTGAGACGATTCCTGGATAGCTCAGTGGTTAGAGTATTGGCGTACTAATCCAAAGGTCCCAGGTTTGATTCCCGTGTCCAGATGCCATTTTTCAATTTAAAGAATTTATATTAATACAAATTAAATCATATTAGTCTTAGGGTTGGTCCAAAATTAATCCAATATTAATCAAGAACATAGTATACATAAATGACATATATAAGCTTCATAAAGGTGCTAGCAGTTGGTCTGTTTACAGATTTGTTCTCTCGTGTCGACCGCTTGGTTGTCTATCACTTTGTATTCCTATACATGAGCTTGTCTAGCAGTTGGTCCAAGTCGTGTCGGGCACTTGACCCAGCCAACCTTCAAAATAATTTTTTATAGCTTGTCGAGCAGTTTGTTGTCTAGCAGTTTGTATGGTGCCATTATAATGCTATCTGCTTTAGAGAGTGGTTTATTTCGGAACTGTTATAATCTTAATTAAATTTATGTTCTTGGACGCTTATAACATCTGGTCGTTATTTGAAGAACTAATTGCCCCTGGCGGAAGAGATTATTATTCTCGTTTGGATTTTTGGTGCGAAATTTAAAAATTAATTCTAAAGATGATTTATGTTTATTTGTCAAATTATAATATTCAGTGATTTTTACAAAAGTATTATCTTTCATTGTCTAAAGAGTTAAGATTTTTGTATTAGTTGTAAATCTCGGCAACTAGTGTTCTCCTAGGCCAAAATTTAGTTAAAAAAAATAGAACATATTTGTTCATTGTTAATGGTTTTGTTTTGTTGACTCGCAAAAATTGTAAAAAAAGATAAGGATGGACTCCATTTGGGCCATCTAAAATATATAATTTTCCTATAACTAAACATCATTTTTGGAAGCACAAACTTATTTAAAAGTAAGGAATAGCCTTCAAGGAAGAGCAGGAGATAGTTTCGAGAAGAATATGTGAAGTATAAAACCTAGTATATATATATATATATATATATATAAAATAGTTACTGGAGCCTGAGATCACCAAGCTACATTATTCGGCGAGACAAAATAATTCATTCATCATCATCCATCTATTAGAAGTGTCAAGTTATATTTGATTTTGTTAAGGAACTCAATATTTTATTCTAATATAAAACCTAAATTAAACTTGTTATATTATCATCTCATTTCAAGGAATATGTCTGTAATAATTCATAATTTTATTTTTGTGTTTTGTCATCACATTTCAAATGAGTTTAAAAATATTTCAACTGTTGCTTCACAATACTTATATTAATTTTATATCATAAGAGGCATACCTTATTAGGTAGGGTTTGTTCAAAGTATTTTTCACAATAATTACAATCACTATATAATTTTCATGGTGTCATTGGTTTATTTATCATATTAATGTACATGGTAATGTTAACATTGTATAAATATTTTATGTTGATTGTATGTCCAAGCCAGGACTAATCATCTGCTTCAGGGAGTCCTTTGGTGTAAGTATTCAACTTTAATTTAATAAAAAAAACTTTAGGTAAAGTCCAGGGGTCCTTAGAGAAGGGGTTTTCGTATCACCGCTGAGCAGTTCCCGGGGATTTACTTTCATTAGTAAAAATCTACCTACTTCCAAAAATAAGAGGGGTTGGTAGTTGGCGCCAATATTATATCAATTAAATAAAATTCATTTATTCAGACATAAAATAATAAATTCATTTTATTTATTTTTTACCACAAAAGAGAAAACTTATGCATTAAAACAAAACATAAAATGTTGTCTATGGACTAGGGATGAATATAAAATAAAATGCAATTTTAATGTAAAGATTGAAAATGTGTGTCAATGCAATATAAACAATGTTTCTTAAAATAAAAATTAAGATGTTTTTTTCCATCTGTCAAAATTGAAATGCGCGCTAGTTTGGAAGCACTTACATACATTTCTTTTCTTCTTTTATAATTAATAGACACGCCACTAACTTGTTTGACAGTAGAATAAACTCATGGCCGACATTGAAAATAAATAAAGAAGATTCAACAAACTTCTTAGAAGGATAAATATGTTTGCTAAAAAGGTAAAAGTGTTCTTCCTTGGATCCAAATTAATTATTTTAATTATTTTAAACAGTGTTAGACGATCTTCCTTCCGTTTTATTGTGAATGAATATACATAGTATTATTTTGTCACGCATGGCAACATGCTGCGGACGAATTTTAAAACAAAAATAAATTGTAAAATACTAACGAATTAGAAACATATAAGGAAATACATGTGTGGTGGAAAATAACGTTACAGAGGATTTGTATGGGTCATTAGACAATCAAATACGCACTTCAAGAGATGGCATTGAAAGATTTGGAAAACAATATTGCAAAATATATATTACCAGTTATTGATTACAATTCAACTCAAATTCGTAAACGTATCATAAAGAAGGTACCCAATAACGGAGACACCAGAAATATATTTTGAATGCAAGAGATAAACCTGGTGTTATCACTTTTTACATAATTTATTATTGAAGAACGAGAATCTCAGATGGGAAATAGAGAAGAAGAAGTGTACAAAGAAATATGAACAGATTTTATTTTCTAAGTGATGTGCCAAATAATATCATTTCATCATCTACTGAAACTTTAAGGTAAAGCTTAGTGCTTTCAAAAGCTAATTGATGATTACCCAGAGGACTTAACAGTAATTTATCTTTGAGCTTCAGTAGTTTTACTTATAAGTGGACCATAAGTTCAGTGCAAAATAAATTCTACAGACAAGATTCGGTCATGATGAACTTTATAAAATAATTGTAAAAGACAATATTGAGTGTGCATTTCCAAATGTAGATTATGGAATGTGTATATATTTTTTAAACACGAATGTCTAAATCGCACAATATGAGCGTTCATTTTCCCAATTGAAAACTATTAAAAATTCCAACAAAATAACTATGTGACAAGACAGGCTGGATGCCAAGTTTACAAGCAGATTTGCTATGTCAGATTAGTTGTGAGAACTTGATCGAAGACTTTGCAGTTTAAAAAGTAGGAAATAACTTTTTAAAGTAAAATTAAAGCTATAAGTAGTAAAAATACACTATTTTGCAGCTTTTGATCAGATCATGATGATGGTATGTATCTTTAAGGTTAGAAAGCAATGAAATATAATGTTTTGTTCCGTACGGTATAATTATATTTCTACAATAGAATCTTTATTTAAAACTACTAATCCAACTACATTTATTTCAATAAAAAGAATCTTTTTCAACATGTTTTTTCTTGTAGTTTTTTTTAAATAAATAAAAAAGTTTTAAAAATTTTTAATTTTCTTTTGCCCTAGATATAAGAAACGAGTTTTCTTATATTGCTTGCTGCTATTTAGTGTTAAATGACCTAATCAAGGTATTCAATATTAGAAAATTAAACAAGCTAATTTAAACTATGCATTTAATTTATATATTTAAACTAATGCATTTAATTATTAATATAATTTATTCTTTTTACTGTAATTGTTCTTTCAAATATCTTATGAAAATATTTTTTCCCGTTTTAATATATATATATATATATATATATATATAGGAAAACGGGGAATAAGGGATAAGGATAGTGATTATTAATTGGAACTAAAACTTCAAACAAATTAATGTAAATATAATTATACCAATAGCTATTAGTTAGTTTAACTGAAACAATGCTTGTTATTTGTATAAAGTTATTCGGATATTAATGAGATTAGAGAGTGGTAATTATACACGCCTTTGTAAATATTTAATTAGAGCATGGAGCTACATGGGTTCATTGTCAAGATTAATGAGGCAATTCTTCAACAACATTAATTAATGAAGTAATCACACCACTGATTAGTTACATTTCAATGAGATGGTGAGCTGGGCGTTATCAAAAAATGAAGCCACTTCATACAGCAGTTTAAATTTAATTTCTATGTTGTCTACCGATTGAAACCGTTCATTGTTGCTAGAGCGAATTTCACCTGTTGTTTTATTAAAGTTTAACACGCACTTATGGCAAGACTCTTAATTAAATTGATTATTTAGTGTAACAAGCTTTGATTTATTGCAAATACTTTTTATTTTAATATATTTCACAGTGGAGTTCGGAAACCAACAAAGAATGTTTTGAACTGATTAACTCTCATTACAGATATTTATATGAAGAAAAATTGTCCAATAACTACATAATCTATTCCAAAATTATTTGAAACTACAACATATTTTAATCCTACACATCATTTAAAATAACAATCTACCAATTTGAACCTCGTGTGAAAATGAATCAACGGAAAACTGTGCCTGGTTTTGAGAGCCAATTATACGTAGTGAAATCAATTCCGGTACTCTTCTACATTTGCTATAAAAAATGTGATTTTTACTAGCAAGTATATGAGAGCTTGCAATTATAATTTAAATTATATTTTAGCAGATAATCCCATATTCATTTGAGATTCGCTCTCAAAATGCAAACAATCACCGACATTCTCAAAATTTGAACAGAATCGGTGATAGGTGACGTTCCTTTTTGAGTGTAATCATCCAAAGGACGGAGTAGATGATCCATTGTTTGATTTAAAAGGATATTCCAATCAATTTATTGTGTTATTTTGTATTAGTTACTTAGAATTTAATTATTCACTCTTTAATATTATTTAATACTTCCAAGTAGGAACGTAGCTCGGGATTCTTTGTGAAAGATCGGTCAATGTATTCGCTGAACTACGAATTATCTTGTTTCCAGAGTTGGTGCCCTCAGGATTGTACAAAATAAGTCAAATTAAGCATGGTTAAGGCAAGTTGTGTCAGGTTACCCAAGGGGGTTCAAGGTTACTCAATTGGGGCCAAGGTTACTCAAGTGGGGTGAAGATTATTCAAGTAGTGTCGAGGTTTATCAAGTTGGATCTAAGGTTACTAAGGGGGAGTCAGTTTTATTTAACTGGGGTCAAGATTATTCATGGGTTCAAGGTTACTCAAGTGGGTCAAATCATAGTTCCAGTGAGGTAAGTTTTGTCTGCTCCGCGTCTTACTACCAGTTTGGTTATTCGCAAATTTTAGACTAGTAGAATAAGGTTATGGAGCATGAATTAGGAGGAAATTACTTGCATTTGCCAGGAAGGGTAGAGTAGAAAATAATGTATAGAACTCTCCTTAATATACCTAGCTGAGATCATAGGCTCAACTAAACCTTTACTCAAAAACCAGACAATACTAGACATAAGCCTTTTTCTACGTGCCCACCAGATTAGGTTGAATTAATTATATATATATATATATATATATATATATATATAGCATGTCGTAATACCCTTTCAGATTATACGCTTATTAGTCCACGTAAATTGGGATTTTTAGAAGAAACAATTTCTAAAGAGTTTGTATTTGGTATACGAGCTCTCAATGGGGTCAGGAATAAAGATCCAGAAAGTTACCACCTGCCCGGTGGATGAAACATCCCCTTTATAGCGATAAACCACCCCAAATGGAATTTGCGCTGGTTTTTCTCAATTTTGTTCCGACTGTTAATTTAACGAAAAAATAGACTATTAATGGGGTATTTCTCGCTAAATTCTACGTTAAAAGTGTTCTATTGCGAATTGCGGATTGCGGATATATGATTCAATTGGCCGACCAACTTGCTTGATAAAATTAATCTTTTATGTTTCAAATATTTTTAGATTAGTGCAGCTTTGTATGATGCAAGTGTAAATTGATCTCCAGCATTTGCATAAGTTTCTTCTTTTGTTGTCAGGGGATTTATAAATTTAGGGACAATGTCTTCTAGATCTTTACTGTTATTTAGTTTACCTTTTGTTTGTAATTTCTTTTTGCTGATAAAAGCATAAGTGGTATCGCAACCACTAAACGCTTGGACAAAGAGCAAGGAATTTTTACAGTTTTTCAAATTATCGAGGACTGCAAATCACGAGAACTATACTTACTTTCCTTTATATTTCCTTGAGATTAAAACAAATTGAATGCCTCTATCTTTAGGAGCAAAGGCATTAATGCACGAGAGAAGATCAAGATGGCAGTTTCAACGATCAAAACGTTGGAATCATCTAGTGCAGTAATTATTTTAATTCCCTCCTATTTAAAAATATTTACCAGTTGTGAGATTAAAAATCCTTATTGACATCTCTTTATTAGTGAGATTAAACTGTCTTTATTGGCAAATTTTCTTAGAATTTTTTTATTTTTGCTGCTAATTCAGGGCGTATTTTCATCGAAAACAATTGCAGGACACGTGCGCTTTAAAAATTGTTGATGGCGTTTGATGCTTTTTGTACTGTAGGAATTTTCAGCATAGCCGTCATACATTACAGTCACTATGTGGCCATAATGTTAACGGCGGAAATTAACGTATTCCCTTTAAATGTCTGCAAATTTCGGCCATATCAAAGGATGAATTAAGTTTCCTACATCAACAATGAATTCACAATCACCTAAATCAAAAAGTCGTTCTGGAACTGAAAGAAAACGCCATACAAATATCATTTCTAATGTCGTTCTCACTAAGACTATTTCGTCAAATGTATGAAGAAAAAAGTTTACTACATTTTCTTTAAATACTTGAACATACTGTAAAAAATGCAAAACAATGGAATATAATGAGCCTAGGGACACTTAGCTTTTTTTTTAACTAGCACTTAAACATTGTATAGATATGTATATCTATAGGTCACACATTTGGTGTTTATTTTCAGATCAATTAAATGGTTGGAATGTTTGAATCTATTATTATTATATTATTATTATTATTATTATATGTAATAATAATATTATTATTATTAGCTGTTCTGTCTTACGATAGGTTCATTCCTTTTGTCAATGAATTTAGACCACCAATGTGCCCTGCCCTCTGCCTTCTCTTTCAGCTCCCAGAATTTTCTTCTTTCCTTCATTCATCTGATATTTGAATCCTCCTTTATCCTAAGCTCCTCTTTCTCTCAACCTTCCTTCTATGACTTGTGCAGAAGAGATCTCCTCCTAAATATGTGTTTGATCAAGTTTTATATAAAAATAATAACAAAATAATAATAAATTCATTTGGGTGCCTATTTACCACCGGGGCTTCGACCCTTACGATTTAGACATTTATATAGCACACAAAAGAAAACACAAATATACTCTACATATACACAACACACACATAAACAAAAAACATACGCACATAGATAAAGTAAAACCAGTCCCAAACCACCAAATGCGTGAAAATGTAGACATAGAAATCCGTTATTTTAATGTTTGTTTAAGTACTAATATTTTTTTAAACAAATATAATCTGAATTTAACATATAGAAACCTGAAACTTAATTTAATTACTAAGTGTTCCAACCCAACTTACTATTTTGCGCAGTTTTGTTTCATAACAAGATATTAGAGGGACTCCAATGGTCGCATATAGTTTTTCGTGCCCCCTCCCCTTACATTCACAAATCGCAGAGCCTTGAGCAGGTGCAGCGAATATCAAATCTAACAGTATGTGATGCATGAAAAGCCAAATAGTCAACAGAAATACTACAAATATAAATTCAATAACTACACTGATCCGGCCAAAGGCTGGAAACAGTTGATGATGGAGAATAATTAATTTGGGAACTAGCCAACAGTCATGTTCTACTAACAAAAAACACAAAATGCGCTTTTGCGAAAAGAATTGGGAAAATTAACTAAAATTATAATTTTTGTAAAAAAAATCAATACACGGATCTTTTAGGAAATTTTGCTCTGTAATTTCCCCCTTAACCATTGTTCTTGTCAAACCAGCCGGTTTTGAGATATTCGCTCTGAAAAAAACATTTATAGGCTGATTTTTAGCTGTGCACTATTAACTACTCTTAAATTTAAACGTTGTTCACAATAATGTGTGGGGATTAGCCGAATGGTCAATAAAACATCTTGCGTAGGATTTAGCGATACATATTTTCATTCATATCCTATTTTTCTCCGATAACGGTTCGGAAGAAAAATGAGTAAAACCAGTGCCAAGTCCCCATTGGATGTGGTTTTTCACCAAAACGGGGATGTTTCATCCACCGGGCAGGTGGGAACATTTAGGATATTTATTCCTGACCCAATTAGAGGTATACAAAATATAAACTCTGTATAAATTGTTTCTTCTATTTGACTTTTTTGGTCTAATTTGTGCCTACTTTGTACTAATTACGCTAATGTTTTCAGGGATAAGGAATATTATATATATAGGCATATATATATATATATACCGAACTTGCCTGTACGGAGAGTGGAAAATCATTTTGGAAAAACCACTCTCACTACAACTAACCAAAATTTGAACTACGATCTCCCCGTTATCAGCAGTCTAGTCCACTGCGATAGTAGCGTCTTAGACCATGCGGCCGCCGAAGTGGGTAAGTTTGAGTTTAAGTAGTGCAAATTTATCTAAGGTTCTATTACCATTTAAAATATGTTTAGCTTAGGTTAGGCCAATAATATCCCGAAAAAGTATGTAAGCTCACAAGATCACTGGTTATTTATTTATTATTGTATCCATTTAGTAACATTAATCTGTGGATATCACCTAAAGTCGCACAGTCTTGAAATTCAGTCCTCTAATTCTTGAAACTTAAGCACTCCCTCCATCGCTATAACTGCTCAGCAATAATTATAGTCCACCCCACTAGGCTGAGTGTCTGCCACTTCCTGATACTTCCCCCTTTCCGATCCTCCATACGCACATTCTAATGTCCTCACAAAGCATTGATTTATTCTTGAGAATAAAATATTGTTTCCTATTTCACATAGGAGATACATTACTACCCACACTTTTTTCTCTCCAGTCTTTCAGAAAAATGCTTACAACATGTTTTTTTTATATATCATTCAAATAGCCTATGCTGGGGACAGTTTTAAAAATCTCACAAACTAGTTAAGTGTAAAAATTTATATCTTTGACTTTCTAAAAGAATAGTAATGGTTTAAATTAATTAAGAAGTTATGTTTTATTTTTAACTGTGATATCTAAAAAAACTCGTTGAGTAAAACAACATAGTTTGGGAACGTGAACGCACAACCCATTATCCCGGTATTGATCTTTTTCTTTCTGAATACACAAAAATGTAAACGATTTCAGTCCAAATTTATACCATCCTATATTCTTTCTCACCGCGTTTTTCTAAACATTCATACGCCTATACATTAAATACACTAATGAGTTAGGGATTAAAAATATTTAATTTAGATTGAGTGTACCTGCATTTGCATGAAGGGAGAGTGGAAAACCGTTTAGGAAAAAACCACCCACAGTACACCCAACCTGGATCTAACCCCACTATTCCCGTCTTCGGCAGTCTTGTTTATTGTGAGAGTAGCGCCTTATACCCTGAGGCCACCGAAGCAGGTACCATCCTAACTGCTTAGAATATATTTTTATTTATTATGAGGTAAGTTATGTTTAATAGTTCTAATCACTACGTCTAACACAAATATAATTAACGGTTTGAAATGGAGTAGGGATGAGGAGGGTTTTTTGGAGGAAATGCAGCCTCATTAATGCAAAGAGAGGCTAGTAAATTCACAACGATGAATCATGTATGAATAAAAATCTCCAGTGTATCCAGTTAAAATTCGAACCTTGACATTTACATCAACAGCCATTCGTTGCATTGATAGCTTGGAACCTCAGGCCTCGTAACTACCGCCTGTTTGATGTTTATAATTTTCAACTACATCCGTTAATGAGATATTTTAATAAATCCCCACTGAGGAAAAACAACAATAAAAACTCATATGTGCACTTCAATATGCCACTCAGTCAAAGGCGAGAGAAATACAACTAATACTCACTATGGCGGAAACAACGCGTGAGTGATTAGACGCTAAAGTGGGAGTGTAGGAAACGTGATTTGAGGTCAGTGTTTTTGCAGTTTTTAGTGCAAAATTTTTACTGGCCAAAATAAATGTTTACCCAATTAAAAATGGAGTTTAATTTTCTTTGCATGCTTCTATCAACAGTTCTTAAATATCTTTCATGAGCATAGCGGCATTATGTGAAAAGCCTTTTTATTATTATATTATTATTATTATTATTATTATTTAGCACCGCGTCTTACTACCCGTTCGGGTTATACGCTTAAGTACTAATTACACTAATGGATTAGGAATTGGGAAGATTGAATTTAGAGGGAGTGAACCCACATTTGCGTGGAGGAGAGTGGAAAACCATTTAGGAAAAACCACCCACAGTTCACCCGACCGAGATTCGAACCTCGATCTCCCCGTCCTCGGTGGTCTGGCTCAACACGACTGGCGCGTTTAGCCAACTACGCCACCGAGGCGGGTAAAAAAAACATTTTTAATAAAGTTAAAAGTTGTCATTAAATTCCAGAACACCTTTGACAGATATTTAAGAATGTTGATTTCACCATGTGAAGGAAATTAAACTCTATATTGCTACTGGAGGAATATTTGATTTATTTTAACCAAATAAATGTTTGATACAAAAACTTGAAAAATATTTCCCTTAACTCGCACTCCCACCGTAAGATACATCTTTTGGGCGATATTTAAATGTCACTAGAGAGGGGAAGTGAGGTAGTAATGAAAACAGGAACGTGGAGCGACACAAATACAAATAAAACTCCATTTCCCTCCTCCTATCCCGGGCAAAGTTTGTGCGGGTTGTTGAATTAAGTCATCAACATGTTAGCTGACCGATGAGCCGTGTTGTGCTGACAAACCATCTGCAAACCATGCAGGTAAGCCCATAGAATCTATGAGAAGGTTTAAGAGGGGAAGGCCAGCCGGCATTACAAGCCCATGAATAAAGTGGGTTATTAACAATCGTGATCGTAAAGTGTAGACGAAATTTAATTTTACAATGTGTGGAGGTACGAGGGTTGATTTTCCTCAAATGTTTCCAAAACTCGCTATATCCACAAATATGTGGATACATTTTCTTTAAAATAATCCCTCCCCCTCCTTAGTTCATTAAAGTGATTTATATATATGCGTGTAGTCCAAACGGGTGAATTTACTCAGTGAAATAATATGGAAAAATTTAACTATAATAGTATTTGTTATCTAGAAATCAAATTTAACTATTTCTTAGTTTGTAAAATTAGCTAGTCACTTTTATTGACCCCTTAGGTGAATAAATTTATGTGATTGTAAAAATAATTGAACTCAAAATTTTTATGGAAATCGACGTTTTGTGACCCAATGAAACAGGAAAAGTGTTTTTTTTGCGATGCCATTCCGTCTGTCTTTGTTTCCGTATCTTGGCCTAAAACTGAAACCATTTATTTTACAGATTGGGCTAAAACTTGGTACCCACGGTTTTCCTAATATTCTCCTGAGGAATATTGCAATTAGATATCTAGCTCTGAAATTAAGGGTAGTTAACCTATGGGCTGAAAGAGAATATATAGATTTTATTGAAATCGGCTCTAGCGATTTTGATTAAAATTCGTATTTAGACAATGTTTAACATTATAATGTTGAAGCCAGGGGTCGGTAAACATTTTTATAAAGGGCCAAATATTATATATTTTAGGCTCTGCGGGCCAAAAGGCAAACTCGAGGATATTTATGTAGGTAGGTCTGCTTACTTAAATAACAAGAAAACAACGTTTTCACAAATTTACTAAACAAAATGTAACGTAATAATAATAATAATAATAATAATAATAATAATAATAATAATAATAATAATAATAATAATAATAATAATAATAATAATAATAATAATAAAAACTTCAATTGTTTCAAATAAAGCTCTACTAATGAGAAGAATGAAATTGCGTTTTTCGATATAACATTTCACCAAATTGTGGTTCAAGTTAGCACTCCCTATCATCAAAATTGATTGCAAATGTTTATCTGTTAGTTTTGACCTGTGTTGTGATTTTACTTATCTCATATTTGAATTTTTTTTTGCACAGGTAGATGCTGCCAAATGCAGATATAAACCCCTGAATGTATTATATTAACTTACTATATTCATCAGTAGGAAGACATTTATAGAATTCTGTTATATTCTTCTCTTTAAATTTGCCTTTCAGCCTGTCATACTACTGGAGATAAATCATTTACAATTGAAGGTTAGGTAGACGCTCCTCAATTTAACGGTCAAATGTATTTTGAAATATGGAAATGTCTTCTGAACTTACATCAAGATACGAAAAATGCTGTTGGATTTGAATTCGAAAATATAAAATATATTCTTAGGTCGCGGGCCGTACAAGAAAAGGTGGAGAGCCGGATTTGGCCCACGGACAGTAGTTTGTTGACCCTTGGTGTAGACTATATCTTTTTTCGTAAAAATGACTTAATTGGTACTTTAATAAGTGAATATCTCCATTGTTAATCATATCTCTACAATGCTTTGAGATATAAAATAAATTATCATTGCATGGTAAAACTAAAAATATTTTTTCTATAAAACCAATAATTTATGACCTATTGGAAAATATATTTTTTAAATTGAGCTCAGAGAAATAATTTGGATGAACAGAGATGCTACATTTTTCTCAATATTTTTATGTAACGGCGTATATTATTTCATTATGTTCTTTGGTGGAATATGATGGTCATTTCTTCATTTTGTTTCTGCAACAATGTGGGCTATATTATTTCGTTGCACCTGTCTTACACGAGTTTTAAGTTTATGTATCCATCCTTAGGTAAAGGAGCGAGAAAATATTTGTGGTGCATCATACCATTAAATTAAATAATACTTATCACCGCGTCTTACTACCCGTTCGGGTTATACTCTTAAGTACTAATTACGTTAATGTGCTAGGTATTGGGAAGGTTAAATATTGAGGAGGGGAACCCAAATTTGATTGGAGAAAGAGTGGAGAACAATTTATGAAAAAAAATCCCAGTTCACCTGAGCGAGATTCGAACCTCGATCTCCCCGTCCTCGGCCGTCTAGCTCAATACGAAACTAGCGTGTTAGCTAACTACGCCACCGAGGCGGGTATTAAATTAAAAAAAAATTAAAAACCGGCTGTTGATTGGCTCAATGTGTATCACACGCGCTTAGTACCGAGTAAGAATCTGTGCTTACATTTCGTCTATTAAACAGTGGTCTCTAAATGTTTCGCTAAGTGGGTCAATTTTGGCTTTACGTTGGTCTCGCTAGTCACAAATTTAAAAAAACAAAAAACGTTGTTGCCACAGTAATACAGGCTTGATGGGACACTAATATAATAATAATAATAATAATAATAATAATAATAATAATAATAATAATAATAATAATAATCATAATGAACCGCTTCCGGCCACTTGTTTGGTCTATTTGGAACATAAGCTTCTCCACCGCCTCCTTTCCTCCCACCACCTCTCCCTCCACCTTGTCCCAATCCTCTCATCTCTCCTCCACATTCCTCCTCACACCCTTCAGCCATATATCCCCTGGTCTTCCTAACGGCCTCCTACCCTCCAACTCTATATCCAACATCCTCCTGGAGATCCTTTCCCTCTCCATTCTTCTCACATGTCCATACCACCCTAGTCGTGCCTTCTCTATCCTGTCCTGGCTCTTCTTTTACTATTTCTTTCTCATTTATCATCCTATCACTTTTTGTCACACCGATCCTGCTTCTCAGAAATCTCATTTCACTCACCTGCTATCCTGTTTATTCATTACCCACGTTTCTGTAGCGTTCCTCTATATTGGAAGGTAATAGGTGATGTGACAGTAATAAACAAACTAGCCTATTTACTCACGATCTAGATTGGCCTATAGGGTCAATCCATAACTTATTGCATATGTGTTTGGTCAAATAGATACAGTAGGATACAGTTTACCTATTAGGTCCAAGCAAGCCTGGATTGCTCTATATTAACACCCCATGAACCATCATTGAATACTACTAAAGAAAGGCAGGTCCAACTTCCCGGTCTAACGGTCCAGGGTTAGATAACCAGCAGTACCCTAGGTATTTTTCCCGAAGGAGAATTTTTCCTATGGTTTCACTGGTCTGGTTAATTAGGCGTAAGTTAGGCTCAAGACTTATACCTGCACCACATAGCCATCATCATTATCATCAATTTATCTCATCGGGATGAAGTTGTCGTGCGGCAATCTTGTGACCGTTCCGAAACCGAGTGAACCACCGAGAGCCCCCAGTGCGCCCGTAATTAGTGTCCAGAATTCTCGAGAGGCAGCGCCAGGCTGAGAAGGGCTATTAAGCCCAACACTTAACAATAAAAGGCACCAAAAGACGATCCAGTGGCAGTAGCGGGACGGGAATGTATATAGGTTAATTAAGACTAATTCTAAGAGTGTATATATGTATGTGTTTAATATAAGTTATAGCGTAAGACTAGGGAGGAGGGTTGGGCCCAACCTCCTCCCCACGGATAAAAACCGTTGATGTATGGATGGCACAAAAAATAAAACAGAATAGGTAGGACAAAACAAGACAACTAGAAATCATGTAGTTTCTCTCTGCGTACACTCTTTTTTACAACAACCCTACCAACCTACCTATAGCGCTCAGAAACATTCGGGTAGCCACACTCCCTCTGTTCCAGCGCTCATGAAACATTCGGGCAGCCACACTCCCTCTGTTCCAACGCTCATGAAACATTCGGGCAGCCACATAAGTACCACTCCCGACATCCTTTCCTCTCCTACCTTTATGCCTCCACCTTACCGTCATCTTCACAGAAGGAAGAACAACAAGATGGCGCCCAACGTGGGGCCACTTCTCCTGAACCAAAGAAGAGAAGAGTGATCGGCTGAAGCCATCAGAGAACACCACGCCCAAGAACTCACCAATTTTCCGAGTTAAGAAAAACTCGGTGGCGCCCAAACACTAAAAAAAAAAAAAAATGCCTAGACGTACCCGACATCAGTGCGGCAGTCCCACCTGCCCGGAAGAGGAGAAAGAACAATCTACTGTGATAAGTGCGAGGACTGGTATCACTTCCTCTGCTTAAACTGGGAAGAAAAAGACAGAGATACCACCGGGCTCCAATTCATATGCCAACCCTGCAATGAAAAGACGGCCGCCGAGCACGACGAACTTGAGGAACTCCGCCGAAAGGCAAGCCAATCCCCCGCCATACTAGCCACCAATCCCCCGCAGCCACCTTCCAGCCTATTCTCCCAGGATTCTCAGGCTTGGACCACGAAGATCCGGCAGCATTCCTGCGGACGTGTGAAGCTATCCTCCAGGACAGCAACACACCCAAGGAGCTATGGATAACGCTAGTGAAGGAAAGATTGAACCAAGACGCCGCGCAGTGGTGGAAATATTACGAGGGATATTTCAACACTTGGGAAGAACTTCAAAAAAGGCTCCAAGAACGATTCGACTCTCCACCACTGAGAGTCACACTTCAAGCGAAGCTATATGGAGAAGCCCAGACCACCGGGGAATCTACCGACCACTTCATCCTAAGAAAGATGAGGCTGTACAAGCGCTTCTTCCCCACCGCTCCCGACGAACAAATTCTACCCCTCATAAGTGAACTCCTCCACCCCACCATCCGGCCATTTATCACCTCCATCCCACCCACTTCAATAGACCAATTACTGGAAAGAGCTCAGGCAGTGCAACGAGATATACTCCCATCAGCCTCTCACGAACAACCCAAACCTCTTCCTCTAGGATCATTCCGAAATCCCAGACCCCCTCCTCAATGCCATTTCTGTCCTGCCCAGCATTTCCACAGAGAGTGCCCCGTACTCCTCGCCAGAAGAACCACGGACAGACCACGTGACGCCCAAACTACACAGCCAAGCACGGGAAACGGAACCAGGGGATGAAAACATGGCCGAACTCATCTCCGGCACAGCAGGCCATACTCAGCAGTGGACCGCCAGCCAATTTACCCCGAATCCCAGTTCGCACGCCATCAAGAGAACTTCGAGCCGTCCTAGACTCCGGAGCATCGCAGAACTTCGTCAGGACCTCAGCCCTCGACTCTCACACACGGGAACAGATGGTCACGGCACCCACCTCGGTGTCCCTAGCCAAGGAAGGAACAGAACTGAATATTCGAGGCCACTGCCAGCTCCCTATAGAGATAGGGCATAACAAAATGGTCATTAAGTGTCTAGTCGCAGATGATCTCGTGGAAGAAATCCTTCTGGGTCATACGTGGCTCACCGAACAAGAGGTAATAGTGGATTACCAGCGCGCCTGCGTACTATTCGGAAAAGATCAAAGAGAACAACTATATTGGGTCGCGAAAGGACCAGAGAAGGTCAGCAACTTCAGCACCGAAGAAGTAAAACACAGCTTTCCTCCAACACTACAGACCCACCTCTTTCAAGTCATCAAGCAGCACCAGAAGGCATTCGACATCTTCAATCCCCAAAATCAAACCAACTGCACACAACATCAGATCCGCCTGAAGAACGACCGCCCCATCCGAGGACCCACCTACAAATATTCGCTTCAGAAGAAACAGATAATTCAGAACCAAGTCGAAGAAATGCTCAGAGACAATATAATAGAATCCAGCACGTCCCAGTACCAAGCACCTATAGTCATTGTCGAGAGAAAAGAAAAAGCTCCTAGGTTCTGCATTGACTACCGGCTACTCAACGCGGCTACAGAAGAAGAGAGTAGTCCACGAATTCACATCCCACAGTTGCTTCAAGAGATAGGTCCAGCCAAAATCTTCAGTACCTTAGACCTCAAATCCGGGTACTGGCAGATCCCATTAGACCCGGCAAGCAGGCACCTCACTGCGTTCAGCACACCCAATGGAGAAACTTATCAATTCAAAGTCATGCCCTTCGGATTAAAAGGAGCGCCGGGGACGTTCCAAAAAATGATGAGCCAGCAGGTCTTGGCAGGATACCAGGGAAAATTCTGTTTCGTCTACATGGATGATATTATCATATTTTCCAACTCTTACGAAGAACATCTCGAACATCTAAAAAGGGTCTTAGAACGGTTAGAAATATACCAACTCACAGGTGCCATGAAGAAGTGTGAGTTCGGGAAAACCACACTCAGCTACTTGGGACATATCATCTCTTCAGAAGGAAATAGCCCAAACCCCGAACAGCTCAAAGTGATCCAAGAATACCCCACCCCCAAAACAAGGCGGCAACTCCAACAATTCCTCGGGACGTGTAACTGGCTACGAGAATTTGTCCCAAACATGGCCGATATCACCAGCCTACTCACCACCAGAGCAGGAGCAACTCAGAAATGGAAATGGGGCACTCCAGAGCAAAAAGCCTTTGAACAGACAAAAGAAGCATTTAAACACATCCAAGCCCTGCACCGACCCGACCCTGAGAGAACCTTCTGCCTTCAAACAGATGCCAGTGGAACAGGACTAGGTGCGGTCCTGTACCAAGAAGTAGAAGGACACCGGAAGATTATTTCCTATGGTAGCGCTAAGCTATCACCCGCGGAACGCCGATACCACAACAACGAGCAAGAATGCCTCGCCATAATATGGGCAATCAAAAGGTATCAGATATACCTCGACAAACCCTTCACATTAAGAACGGACGCGAAATGCCTGACATGGCTAAACAAAATGAAGGACGGCAGATCAAAGCTAACCCGTTGGTCTCTGCTACTGCAAGAGTACAGCTTCACGGTCCAACACAGACCAGGGAAGGAGAACGAGCTCCCAGACGCTCTATCAAGGAACCGGGAGAAGATTCCACGGAAGAGAACACCCGAGAGTGGAGCCGGATGATGCCCCCAGAAACTCCCATCCCACCGCCCGAATCACTCCGCCTCCTCACCCTACCTTCCACCCCGACACTACCAGAGAAGGTCATCAAGGCCCAACACACAGACCCCTACATCCAGAAACAAATAAGACGGTTGGAAGACATCGCAAGAATCCCCGTCGACGAACGGTCCAGAGACGAAAGGCTCCATGCAGCCAGATTCACTCAGCGAGACGGTGCATTGTTGTATAGAGACTATCCAGAGCAAGCGATGAAGATTGTAGCCCCACCAGCAGTGAGAAAGGAGATTCTGACATACTTCCACGACCACGCAGAGGCGGGCCATCCAGGAGAAAAGAATACTCTACAGAATCTCAGAAAACAATACTCCTGGAAGGGAGTGACCAGAGACGTACGGAAGCACGTCCGAGCTTGCCATACATGTGCCACGATGAAGACTTCCGGGAGAACAACGAAGACACCATGGAAGGCCAGAAAGCCTACTTCACCATGGAAAGAGGTCGCCCTAGACCTCATGGGGCCATACCCCAGATCGACCAAAGGGAAGCGATTCCTCTTAGTCATTAATGATCTTTTCTCTCGGTGGACGGAAGCCTTTCCCCTCTCAAAATCAAACGTTCCCCAAATACAACGGATCTTGGAACAAGAAATCTTCCCCAGATGGGGCTACCCCACCGCACTTCTTACAGACAACGGCCCGCAATTCCGCTCGTCCGCATGGAAGAAGATCTGCCAAACCTGGAAAACCAAAAGATGGACAACCGCGGCGTACCACCCAAGGGAAAATCCTGTAGAACGGAGAAATCAAGAACTAAAGGTGGGAATTCGCACGAGTCTCCAAGGAAAAGATCATCGCCAATGGGACAAGGCCCTACCCCAAATCCTCTTCAATCTTCGAAACCGAAGTAACGAGGCCACCGGGTTCGCCCCCAGCGAACTTCTCTTCGGGCAACTGCTCAGACGGCCCGAAGACTGGGCTCCAGAAGAACTCGAGCCTGCGCCGACCCCAGACGCGGCCGAGCTACGTCAACAAAGACTGCTGTCCCAACACATGGAAGCGAGACTACATCAAGAGAAGTATCACAAACAGTACTTAGGGAGGAGAGCAGCAGCTGAAGGAGATCCCCTGCCCATAGGAGCCAGCGTCCTTATGAAGAACCACCCCCTGTCAAACGCGGCTGAAGGGATACACGCCGGATTTTGCCCCAAATGGACGGGGCCATACACCGTGCAGAGGCAGTGTGGACAAAACATGTACCAACTGCTACTAAACTCAAATCCGAAGGCGGACGGGATCAAAGCACACCGAGACCAGCTCCAGCTGAGGCCTTCGCACGAGCCAACGAACGAAGAAGAGCAAGCTCAGAGTGAAACAAGTGATCACGGGAAGTGCCGAGGTAGGGAAGAGGGTTCAGATGGTCGCGAGTGAACGAATGTTTCGGAACGGGTCAACTTTACAAGGGGGAATTGTCGTGCGGCAATCTTGTGACCGTTCCGAAACCGAGTGAACCACCGAGAGCCCCCAGTGCGCCCGTAATTAGTGTCCAGAATTCTCGAGAGGCAGCGCCAGGCTGAGAAGGGCTATTAAGCCCAACACTTAACAATAAAAGGCACCAAAGACGATCCAGTGGCAGTAGCGGGACGGGAATGTATATAGGTTAATTAAGACTAATTCTAAGAGTGTATATATGTATGTGTTTAATATAAGTTATAGCGTAAGACTAGGGAGGAGGGTTGGGCCCAACCTCCTCCCCACGGATAAAAACCGTTGATGTATGGATGGCACAAAAATAATAAAACAGAATAGGTAGGACAAAACAAGACAACTAGAAATCATGTAGTTTCTCTCTGCGTACACTCTTTTTTACAACAACCCTACCAACCTACCTATAGCGCTCAGAAACATTCGGGTAGCCACACTCCCTCTGTTCCAGCGCTCATGAAACATTCGGGCAGCCACACTCCCTCTGTTCCAACGCTCATGAAACATTCGGGCAGCCACATAAGTACCACTCCCGACATCCTTTCCTCTCCTACCTTTATGCCTCCACCTTACCGTCATCTTCACAGAAGGAAGAACAACAAAGTATTGGCACTTACATAGTGTCCCAACCTCAGGAGACAGTCACATATTCGCCACTGTAAGTAGAAGTCCAGGAATATCTAGCTTATAAACCATGGTGGGATAGGCTAAAAAAAGAAGACGAAATACAATTCATCTGCCATGAACCAGTGTTTACGATTTATAAAATGATGTTAATAATTTATAATTATGGGTTCAACAATAGGCTGTACTTTACCTCCCAAAAGAGCCTCCATTAAAAAATATTTTAGCTATAAATATGGTTTTTAGTTATCATACTTTGGCATCATAAACTGCTACCCCACAAAATTAAATTATAAATGGTATACAATGCAACTATTACAATTTTATTAATTGCATTAAAAACGTGTATGAGTTATCTTGTATCTAAAATGTATGAATGAATATAAGACAATCCAAAGCAAGCGTCAAATGTCAAAAGTAACTCTCTAAACTATATAGGCCTTAGTAAACATAATTTACATTTTTGTACTTTCAAATGAAGTTTTCTCGTCTCGTTCTCTGTATTTTTTAAAATTCTCGTGTCGATATAATTTTGAATTGAAAAAGTGGATCTCGCACATCCCTAGTAATTAGTATGTATGAGTATAGGATGATCAGATAGTAAGACGTGGTGATAAAAAAACAGTTAATTTAAAAATTTTAATAGAATCAAGAAAAATGTTGTTAATGTGCAAAATATGCATTTTAATTTTAAAATAAAAGTGAATCAAATCATAATATGCACTATTCAATGACATAGTTTACTAAATGTAATCCCAATCCCATTTAAGCTAGTATTGTAAGATCCCTTACTTTGACATCACTTTGTAACCTCCCACTCTGTCATCACGTTGTAACACTTCTGACAGAACTGGGTAAGGTTACTAGTTTTGTCTGGGTGCCCGGTAGCCAACCCTTCTACGCGCTACCGGGGCACCGTAGGGACTTACATGGTGAGGATGGACCCCGAGCGGTAGGGGTTGCAATGGATGGTCGTGGGGAGTGAAACTCGCAAGTAGTCCAAGAAATTATATTTATTAAGATAGTAAGAGACTAAACTACTACATGGGAATCTATTAAATATCCCGTGACGAGGGAGCCGGCGCGATAACGGTCTCGCAACCCTCCTGCAGACCCGCGATCGACCCTCCGTGGGGTGAACTCCACAGATCACATTTATATTATCACTACTCAGTCGTACACGCGACCGACACACATGCACACCGCATGGCGTCCAACATTCAACAGTCCTCTTTGGTTCTCACACAACTCGCTGATCTCGATATTTCACCCGCCAGGAAGGTCCATCGGTCACTCCTCTCACTCGTCAACAGGATGCAAGCTATATGAGCTATTTGCTATTCTCAACAGGATGGTAACCCAACACTATTGACTTCCAAGGAAATGTACAAGTTCAGGTTAACATCCTGCCAGAACAACCTTAAAATAATTATGCTGTTACAGTATGTTAATAATCTTTTGATAAACTGTATCACTAAATAATAATATTGGTTGTAGTATGTACTATTGTTATTATTATTAATATTAATCAAGATTTGACTTATATAGTGCTAATTGTACATTATCCTGTTTGAACTAGAAAAAAATAATAAAAAATAGTTCAAGGTATTTTATTAAAAAAACCAACTTTAAATGTTTATTGAGAATATACCTTAAGAATTTTTGTTTATTAATATAATGTATCGATATGTCAGAGGAATTTGTTTAATAAATACAACATTCAAATACTGTTGGCAGAACTATTCAGGCTCTAAATAAGTGCACAAACAATTAAGAAATTTCAGGATTCACTAGAGACATGTGAATATGCACATGTGTTTATACATGTATTTTTTTACAGTTGTAGATTTATAATAATAATTTCAGTTCATTCACGAATTCTCTAATAATCTGAAATAATATAGTTTATAAATATGTCCGGAAAGGTATTCAAATGTTTACCTAAATTTCTGAGGTTCGAATCTCTATTGAGATACATTTTCCAAAAACAATTATTAGTAGAGTTATTATTTTTATATATTAAATAACACAAATAATTAGCCAAAATCTACCATGAGGTTTTTCAAACTAAGCTGAAAAAATAAATTAAATGGTAAGATCTGTTCTCAAAGATATTCTTTATGAGATTTTTTCCTCCTTTATTTCTTTTTTCCTTTCGATACCTTTTATATTATAGAATGTGAAAGTTTTATTTTTTTAAGGTCTTTGTTTGGAAAGGTTCTTTTAAATCTGTGACAGGCTTCATTGAACGAATCTTAGGAGCACTCAAAAAATTGATTCCCTTTTTTTCCGCTCTTTTGCGTCTTAAACATTTCGTATTCACTTTGCCCTTACTTCTTTACTCTATTTCCGTCAAATCTTATGAATCATTTTATCTTTAAGCTTTCCTTGGAGGTTATTCTAAATTTCTACGTGGAAAGATATGACTTCTGTGCGAAGAGATGTCACTTAATACAGTTTCAACCTTTACATCTTCTTCAGGTGAAATCTGCTCTAGATTTAATTAATGTAATATAATATATCAGAGAGGTGTTGTTTATCAGGTTGGATAATAAATAATACAATAACTGAATATTGAGGTTTTTGTAAAGCACTCATGCTCCACTAAGGATATATTCTGTGATGGTTTCAAAAAAGTACTATAGTTCAAGGAGGTCACATAAAAAACATTATACAAAAATAAGTCCTTAAAATACCTTTTTTAATATTCTCAATTCTGCCTTTACCTCTTCATTGAAAGCAGATGCTTTACCGAGAAGTTGTAAATAATAAAGCTAATACATTTGAGGATCTTGTTATAATTTAAGGCGCAGATACTTTAACTAATGCAATGTATGTGCGTGTATAGGTCCTCATACTCAGAAATTCTTAACGCTAGGGGGTAAAAGACCACGTATCGCTGCTGAGGAGGAGGAGGATAGAAGGAGCTATACTGTCTAAATGAGGATAGGGTGGAGAGATACATCGCAGTGTTTCGTAGCACAGCTGTTACACTTAAATTATAATGGTGAATATATAATATTATTGTTCATAATTACATAGTTGATAAACATACTTATAAATAGCCTTCGGTTCTGAGAAGTATTAAATATGAGCCCTTCTTTTAGTGTCAAACAAACTTACTTATGAACTAATGACATTTACTCTTGATGTGGAAAGTTACGTAACACAGTTTTTGTAGGGGGTAGAGATCAGGATAAATGTCTACTTTATTTTATAGGGCGGAGAGGTCAAGAAAGGTAAGAAAAAAGTGTTACGTGGTTTATGGATAACTCCTCGGTGTGAGTGTAAAGTATTAGTTAAGTTAGTTTATAAGTTTAAAACGCGCATTAAATCTACTATAGCTAATTTTACTATAAAATATATGCTCAGGGAAGAGAAAGAGAATTCGGCCTTAAGTAAAATAGTTCTGAAATGTTATTGTGCTGGTGGTCATGACGTCACCAGAATAGGCGTACGTCTTTAGAGGTATTTGTTTTGCTCCTTCATGGATTGTCTTCTTGAAACTATTCGGTACCATTTATGATTTTTAAGTGTTCTGTCTCACGACAGGTCTATTCCTTTTGTCAGTGAACTTAGACCGCCAATGCAGCCTGTCCACTGCCTCCTCCTTCAGCTTCCAGAATTTTCTTCTTTCCTTCAATTAATCCAATATTTGAGTCTATCTTCCTAAACTCACCTTTCCCTCAACCTTTCCTTCTATGACGTAATGCAAAAGATCGTTCATCCTAAATATGTGTCCTATTTCCTTTGCTTTGCACCAAAAATCACATCCAAAATGTTTTTCTTCTCACCCACTCTTCTTAAGACTTCTTCATTTGTCACCCTGTCTGTCCACCTGATATTTTCAAGTCTTCTCCACTACCACATTTTAAAGCTCTCCAAGTATTTCTTTTCCATCTTACTAAAAGTCCAAGTTTCTGCTCCATTCAGCGCGATGCTCCAAATGTAGCATTCCATCAGTTTCTTCCTCAGTTCCAAACTCGACTTGCTAGTCAGTAGTAACCTCTTCTTGTTGAAAGCTTTCATTGCCATGACGATCTTCAACCTAACTTCCTTGGTGCAATAGGTATCTTTGTCAGCAGACTTTCTAGCAACTTGAACTGTACTCTAGAATACCACACAGTACCATAGAGAGGCCTAAAAGTTTCAATTACTTTATTCTATTCAACGTGAATAGAATGTCAGCACCCCTCCCTGTGACGTCACTACTCGAGATGCCAGGCCCTACATATCCGATCTGTTGACCCACTTTCTTTTCTTAGTGTGTGGCTGCCAGGGTAGCCCTTTTGATATCATAATATTTTATAAAAAATTTGCGTACACAGATGATAACTTATGTTACAGACTACTAATGTTTTGTTTTATTATCCACATGAACACATAATATAATTAAAAATATATGTTATTGAATTGGGAAATCTTAAAACTAGTTTTATAAACAATTTCTCAAAATGTATTATTTTTCTATTATAGTTCGCATTGATTTTAAGAGAATAAGAAATCTGAATAAGGTGTTTGGTCGAAATAAGAACATTATTTGATAAATGACTTAAAATACAATATTTTTACAACATTATCAGGATCTGTAGACATGTGCACTAAATATCAAGCTCGTCTGGTCTGGCTTGCCGGTGGCGGGAAGGCCAGGATTTGAATCACATTCGGGTGTATTGAGTGTGAGTTCTACTAAATTGTTTCTCACTATAACTACATACAAATTCGATAACAACACCTTTAATTCTATCATACTCGACCATATCCCATTAGAGCAATTAGAATCCGTACACACCGGATGAGTGGTAAAAGAAGGCGATTTTTAAAAATATAGGTTTGTATTGGTCTATCTCAAATACACATTCTAAATTATATTTTAATTTACTTTTTGTTGTTGTAGATAATTAGAAGTAAATGAGGTTTACATTAAAATTTACCATTGAATTCTATAATTCATATCTTAGAATTAGAGTTCGTACTATTTTATATAACATATACAAATACTATCAATGATCTATATACTCATATATATATATATTTCTTATGTATAAATATAGAGTATTCGGAAACTCAATGCCCAAACTGCAAATATAATTTGTTTGAAACAAAATTAATAAAAAATCCTTACACACCTACACACGGCAAACTAAGCTAGTGCCATTTAATTGTGTTCAAAGCTTCGGCGTACGCCACTGGGAGATTAAAGCTGTGTACGGAGGATTTTACTGTTCATCCCTTCCATAGTACGGAATAAATGTTAGATTATTTTGAAAGCGAGTTAAAGTAGAGTCCACACTCGAAAAAAATTTAATGTCCTTGGGCAACAATTCATTTCCTTCTGAAAAACCCGTCCCTGCCTTTGCGGGAACCACATTTTAATGATCGATAGCTTTGATCTAAGCAAATAATAATAAAAGAAGAATATCCCAATAAGACGCCTTAACCTTTTTTTTCAAACAGACAAAACTCTTTTCACCAAACACGATCTTAATTCAAAGGAGTGAAAGACTTAATGAGGTGTAACCTCCAGTTCCCAATGCTCCACTTACTAAGATCCTCATAAAGTGGTGTAGAAGAGGGGGCGGGGGTGGGGTATTTCCCAGTACAGTAGTTTGGGGAGGAGGGTCACCTGACAGTATTGATTCAACACCCAGAAGTGGCGAGGGTGGATAGGGTTGAGAGTGGGGGGTAGAATTCGCCCTCTCTCGCTTTGTGGATGGCTTGAGTGGTCAGCGGCTCTCCTGCCAGATAGCGTGGGATAAGGGGTGCAAGAGGGTGAGGGGACCCGCACGGTTTATCCCTAGGGCGCAGAGGGAGGAAATGAGGGTAATGATGCTCTCCATCATACGTCAGGGAGGCATCTCACTAGCAAGGTTAGTGGACTGAACGAGCTATGCCAGAGAGATATGAAGGGTTGGGATCCTCTTAACCTCGCCAAGGGGATGCGCCAACCACTGGCCTGCGCACACATAATCCCCTAGCTTTGTCATCCGATATGGGAGGCTCCCCTTCCACCCATGCAGTGGGGGCTTACTTCAGGAAAGAGTAGACCAACAGATTTTACCTCTCCTTTATCTCAATATCTACGCACTGGGGAGAAAATAGATATAAACAAAAGAATCAAGTACACTCATGCGTTGAAGATAGAGCTATTTTAACAGAGCAGTCACAATTTTGATGTTTGGCTATGAATATGAACCACAAAACTGAAATAATATTCGTAAAAATCAGAAGGTATATTTTAATCCCTCATAGTTAGGAAAGTGTAGGCCATGGGAATGAAGTATGTGAGGAGCATGTTAGCTGCCATGAGGAGAAACAAGATTATGAATGAAGTTACCCAAGAAGTGGGGGTACAGGGAGTACATGAGAGTAGAGCAAGCAAGAATGAGATGGTATGGGTATGTAATGAGGGTGGAAAAAGAGAGGATGCCGAAGAAAATGTTGAAAATGATGTTTGTGGGAAAAATACCGCAGGGGAGGCCAAAAAAGAGATGGGAGGAGCAGATAACAGAAAGTGTTCAAGTGAGAGGAGAGGAATAGAAGAAATTAAAGGAGGAAGAGTGGTGGATAGATAGAGGAAGATGGAGGCATTTTACTAAACTGACGAAGCCACAGGATGGAAACAGTTTACGATGATGATGAATTAGTGCGAAGTTGTGGGGCGAGTTTTTAACATTGTATGTGCGTGCTTGATAAAAGTTTTTTATATCACCCTGTCTTACTATCTGTTCGGGTTATACGCTTATTTAATAAATATGCTGATGATTTAGGGGATTAGGAAATTAATCGTTAGAGGAAGTGTACTCGCATTTGCGTGGAGGAAAAGTGGAAAAATCATTTAGTAAAACCACCATCAGTAAATCCGACTGAGATTCGAACATCGAGCTCTCCGTCATAGTCAGTTTATTCTAATGCGAGAGTAACTCCTTTGAACATGCGGTCATCGAAGCAGGTGAAAGAATGTTGAAGCTTAGTAAAGTGCATGTGTAGTTCAGTATGTTTATGTACAGGCATAGATATACATAGCATATGTATTTTGAAAAAAAAAAATCTTATTTGTCAGGGGAGTTGAAGTGTTCGTATCCTGTTTGGTTTTAGAAAGGTGGATTTTCATAAATTTTGTCCCTCGGGTACACTTTATATGGGTTGTAGCTGCCCCACTTGTAAACCTACTTGAATCTTGAGTAGTTATTAAAAAATCTCTATTGAATATTCCTAGTTTCAAATGCTTCTTAAAAATCATTTTCCTCTTTCTTATGGGCTGTTAATAACCAACGTATCTTTTTCTATAGCTCTCGATAGAATTAGTTACTTGAAACATAACCAGGGAACTTGACTCAACATGAATACTAATTACGAGTCTATGTTTATAAAAATCAAAATTGGCAGTTCAATTTTTAAAAAAATACATAAAATAATTATATTTTCCA
Source organism: Timema podura (assembly GCA_033556935.1). NCBI lineage: Eukaryota > Metazoa > Arthropoda > Insecta > Phasmatodea > Timematidae > Timema > Timema podura. The sequence goes on from JAVRXN010000009.1 coordinate 64,231,503, forward strand.
AGAAAATACTTAATCAGTAATTAAATCTTAATATATTATTAAAGGTTTTAAAATATCGTGTCAAAGTCTGAAGTGCAGTATAATTTCTTTAATCTGTCTCAAATTAATTTTTAATCAAACTAAAAGCAAAGATCAAACTCTTCAGCTGTAATATACTCTTTAATTAGTGAGAGTTTCAAATATTCCAACCGGGCTTAGCATTAAAAAATAATCAAAACAAAATTGGTAATTAAATCTAAAGATTAAGAGTTATAGTGTACCCTTAGAATACGGAGTCTATTATTTATTTAAATAGAGTATACCTTAGAGTCAATAATAGGAATTTACTTCTGTGGCGTGTTAGTTAGTGATCAACCAACGATTAATTTCTATTGTAAATTGCTAAGTGGAAAAGTTCTCTTACTTCAACGGTAGCAGTTTGAGAAAGAGTAACTTAAAAAATATGTGCTCTTGTCACGCCAAAAACTCTTTTAACTTTCTTTTTGTTTGTGAAGAGCGCTTTGATGATATGGAAGTTTATTTTAAGAGCGGTATTCGCGATTGGAAAACTGTGCACACAAATAAATAGAGCAGTTTTAATTGATTACTGAGAAGAATAAGAAATGTTTATCTATCTAAACGAAAGTTGGTAAGATCTGAAGTGCACAAATATTATCTATCCCATGGCTGGGTGGCTGGGCAGCCTGAACGCACACGGTTTAGCTCAAGCAGAAAAACTTCAAATAACGTTGACTAGTTACTTGTTTGAAAAGGTTTGAAAAGGTAAGAGGGCCGGTTGGGGGTAGGTTGGATGGCTGGTAGCTGAACTATGTTGTAGGACCGTCACACCTTTACGAACAATTTGAAAGCGAGTTGTTTCACTTGGAAGTTCAGACTTATCACTGAAAATGCAACTAGCACTCCCAAGTGCCCAAAGACTCAACCAGGCTCAAGAAGCGCAGATAAACTCTCGTAAGGCTGAGTATCTGATGTATACCTTGTCTGTCTGTACCCCCAGATCACACGTGGCCCCCAAGGTCAAATTGAAATACTTCAAATTACAGAAATGAACAACAAATTAGGTTATCTTAGCTTACTTAAATGAGATCTAGTTTCCTTTTCTATTTATGTTTTCTTTCAGATTAATTTCTTGTGTTACTTATGTAATGTAATGTATGTGTATATATGTATATATGTATGTATGTGTATATGTATGTATATGTATGTATATGTATGTGTACATGTATGTATGTGTACATGTATGAATGTGTATATGTATGTATGTGTATATGTATGTATGTGTACATGTATGTATGTGTACATGTATGTATGTGTACATGTATGTATGTGTACATGTATGTATGTGTACATGTATGTGTGTGTACATGTATGTATGTGTGTACATGTATGTATGTGTGTATATGTATGTATGTGTGTATATGTATGTATGTGTGTATATGTATGTATGTGTGTGTGTATATGTATGTATGTGTGTATATGTATGTATGTATGTATGTATGTGTGTATATGTATGTATGTATGTATGTGTGTATATGTATGTATGTGTGTGTGTATATGTATGTATGTGTGTATATGTATGTATGTGTGTATATGTATGTATGTGTGTATATGTATGTATGTGTGTATATGTATGTATGTGTGTATATGTATGTATGTGTGTATATGTATGTATATGTATATATGTGTATGTGTATATATGTGTGTTTGTATGTATACATGTATGTATATATATATATATGCATGTATGTAGATATATGTATGTTTGTATATATATATGTATGTGTGTATGTGTGTATGTAGGTATGTATGTATGTATGTATTTGTTATGAATATAGATAGGAGGTCTTCACGAATCCCTCGAATTTTATGATATTCGAGAAATTATAAATTCGTAAAAATATCAAGAGTATCTCGAATATAATCTCTGAAGACCTTCTCTTGATACGACAATTTTAAGCAATAATTGCAGTAGTAAAAGTAATATAGAATAAATAGCCGGTAGGGTAACTGCATAACAAAAAATTACAAAATTATATTAATATAATTATTTTATTAAAAAAGGGTTTTCTTTTATGTTTCTGACGTAATAGACATGAAAAACGAATATCATTTGTCAGTGGCACCAAACCTTAAACATCTTTTTCCGAAATTAAATATTAAATATTTCCACTTTAACATGTACATTTGTAAATATTCGAGATTAAAAATAAAATTTAAGATTTGAATTCGAGATTAGGATTCAATTAATATAGGATTCGACCCATCTCCAGTTATAGATAAATTATTATTTGTATATGTTTGTAAACGTGTTATATTTAGTCATTAGGTATTACAAATATCATTTATGGCCCCTGAACAACTCCCAAATAACTTGAGCAGCCTTAAATTCAGGGGAAAGTTTGGACATGACTGGTTTAACTCATTTAGATGCTCGATTACAATAATTCTTATTTGTGAATAGACACTCAAACCATTATTATTGTGTTTGATTCAAATCTCCATAACAGTTTGTGTTATACGCATTTAATAATTACATTGATGGCGCAGAGATGAATAAGGTAGAATAAAGAGGAAATGTATCAGAATTTGAATGTAAGGATATAGGTAAACCATTTATTAAAAAAAAACTCAATAAACCAAGTTTGGATTAGAACTAATACCTCCCCCCGTTTTCGCCAAACCAGACTATATGATTCTATAAAAATAAACATTAATTTATTATTTGAAAAATGAAACGGGACTTGAACCAGGAACCTTTTTTCATAGTGCGTCAATGCTGTATCACTGAGCTATCCAGGATTTGACCCATGCTCAGAGTCATTATTCACTCATATATAAATGCTGAGTCTGTGATGGACACGTGAAAATTGTCAGCTACATATGAGCGAACAATAGTATTGTAAGTTTTAAGATACCACAGCCATCTGCGACCTGAATGAACTGTTATGTTATGTCGGTCCTCTTGTCTAGGTGTCATTTGTCGACTAATTTAAATCGATTGAAACGTGGTTCTTTCCTTACGGACATAATATCCATAATTACAGTGATTTACAACTTGTTTGTTGATAGGCTGATGTTAATAGTACCCAACCTAACAAATTTATTAATGTATGAAAGGCTATGTTTTGCTAGGTTGGGACATATCTTGTTATAAAAGTATATTTTTACGAACACAAATATTTAAAAACATAACAAAAATTCATAAATATTAAAAAATTAAAACATCATAGATTTTTGTTTTAACTTAAATTTTAAACAAACAATGTGTTTTAACGTAAACTGAGTATGCTATGTCAGAAGTTGGTAAAAAAAAATCCTATCCACTGATAATTTATTCATTGCTGTAGGCTTTGTATTGGTTGAGAAAAAAGTAATTTTGACAACAGAAATAATTTTTGGATATATTTTAGCACCACGTTTCATTACCTAATTAGGTTATACGGATATTTAATAATTACGCTAGTGAGCTAGGGATAAGGAAGGTTGAATTTAAAAGAAAGTATACCAGCATTTGCGTGGAGGGAAAGGGGAAAACTATATTGGAAAAAAATTCTCAATACACTCGAACAAGATTCAAACCCCGATCTCCCTGCTGTCATCGGCAGTCTAGTCTAATACGAAAGTAAGTAACAACTTAGAAACAGGTCTTTTTCTTGATATTCATTATGATAAAAAAAATCTAGACACGGGAATCGATTTCAAATTCCTTGGCTTTGCTTGGCAATGCTCTGCCACTCAGCCATCCTGCTTCTTATATATTATGAGCTTGACATTTACCCCACGTGACCACTGATGGGAATCTCAAATTAGTGTTATAAAATTTGGTAGATGTTTAGTACAATACGTATGTCCTATATTAAGAAGTTAGTTTGTAAGTTATATAATAATTTTTTTTTTGCATCTTACTATCCGTCCAGACTACAGGTATTTTTATTTTTTGGTAAGGGAATTGAAAAATAAAATTTACAATTAGTTGCGTGGGAAATCATTTAAAGGAAATTACCCGTAGTACACTCAGCTGGGATTCTAACCACGACCTCTCCATCTCTGGCCAACTAGACTGTATGAGATTGACGTCTTCGTCTTCATCCGTGCTCCTTCCTATCAATGCGCGTTACATGAAATACATAGTGGCCTAGGCCTATTAACTTACATTCACCCGTTTCGGTGGCCGCATGTTCTAACGCGCTACTCTTGTAGTAGACTAGACTGCCGATGACGGGGAGATCAAGGTTCAACTATCGGTCGGGTGATTTTTTCCAAAAATTTGTCTACTCATCCTCCATACAAATGCGGGTACACTTCCTCTAATTTAACCTTACTAATCCCTAAAACCACTAGCGTAATTAGTACACAAGTTTATAAACCGAATGGGTAGTAAGACACGGTATTAAATAAAAAACCTTACACTAAAATAACCTTGTGATGAAAAGAATCCCATTACATTATTGTTAATATAATTTAAAGATGCGTCGGAAAAGCGGTCACTAGTATCGTTAACACTAATTAAAACTGATTACTACTGAAGGAATAATAAAGAGACAAGAAAACAATGACGATTAAGAAGAGGCTACGTGAGAGGTAGGAAGAAACTGCGAGTAATGAAGTGGAAAATCAAATGATTAAAGATGAACAAAAACCCCTAACACTTTGCTAACTACTAAATCACATCATTTCAGCGGCAACCAAGTGCAATGAAACACCTTGGCCAATGACGTGGGTTGATAAATGTGTGGCCTACTTAGAGTAGTTGACCAATTCATTTTACCTAGAAATACAAATACTAGCAAAAGTATTTGGCGTTACCCGGTGTAGCAATGAAATGAATTTCGTGGCTACCTCGGCCAAAGCCTTTCTTTACGTCAAACTAACAGAAAATAAAAATCTCTTCGATTTTTTCTTCCAACCCAGTTTTTAATAAATTTAAAAAAAATCTACTAAAATATTTAAAATTCCAGCTTTGAGGTGCTCATGTTTATGCTCAGGGTCTTCTGATTTTAAAATTTTATACCTCTGCGTGTGAGAGATACTGCTTATGACAGACAAACGGTTCGTTTTATTGATATAGAAGATTAGGTTAGTTTTCAATACATCAATCAGATGGCAGAGCGTGCACTGAATTGTCCGAGGATACCCGCTTTAGTTTCAGATGAGGGCAGTAAAATTGACGCTTTGATTTAGTTTACTTATCAGCTTACAATAAATTAACAACATGGAGTCGGGTTGTTGTGTTTTCTCTAAAACTAAGATAAGCATTAAATATACTTTTTTGAAAATGATATTCTTTTTCACTCATTGTTTTACTACCCACCCGAACTATACGCATTATTCTTTTTTTTATCAGCGCATCTTGCCACTTATTCAGGTCATACGCATGCGTACTAATTAAGCTATTGAGCAAGGGATGAGGAAGGATAAATATAGAGGATGTGTACCTGCATTTGCGTGGATAGAGAGTGGCTTTTTTTAAAAACCTTCCTCGATACACCCGACCGAGATTTGAACCCCGATATCTCTACCATCGGCAGTCTAATCTAACACGAGAGAGACGGCTTAGACCATGTGGCCACCAAAGCAGATTATACGCATTTAATTACACTTACTGAGTCGTGATGAGAAAGGTAGAGTTTAAGAGGAAATGTACCCTAATTGAAATGGGGAGAGCTTTGGAAACCATCTATGTAAAACATTCCCATTTGCATCCAGCTGATATACGAACCCTGACTTAGTTACTGGAAAATCAGACTAGACGAGCTTGACATTTAGTCTATGTGCCCACCGGTGTGGGTGGGTTTTTACAAACTTTTCAATATTCTAATGCGGGCACATTTCCTTTAATGCTTTTAACCGATAGATTAAGCCGCTCAATCAGCATCGTGTTAAAGCATAAAATGAGCTAAAATGTTTATATATTTTAATAAAATCACACCCACTACAAGTTAAAATGTTTCCAACTACTCCCGTTTTCTCAAATATGTGCGTGACTTGTCTCCATGATATTTTAAAAGGGGGGTAAGGATTGAAATTTGACAATGAAATACGATCTATTTTTCTTTGTATGCAAATTCAATGATACATATCATACAAGTAGATATGAAATATGATGCGAGTCCCAACATAATAATGTGCGAAATAAAAGTGAGCTCATGCGAATAAAAACACATTTATATTCTGCTCAAGCTAAGTCAAGCATTCAGTAGCTCATGGTTTTGTTTCCAAAAAGTATTATAGTCTTTCCCTCTCACAAATATAATTATATACTTGTTTACACACACAAAAATCTCTGTAATTTAACCCAACATTACTTCATACAATGTTTTGTATTTGCATTGCAGCATTTTTTTTTTACTTTTTATTATTATATTCATAGAAGTTTTGAAATTCTCGCAAAGATTAATTTACACTGCAGAGAAAAAAAGTTCAAATTTAAACAGCATTTGAGTAAATAGATTTATTATTATATTAGTAAAATAAACGTGATTTTATTTTTGTCAGTAATGTGCAAACATTCTAATTAAAATAGCGAGCTATAATTTATTTTTATTACAATTATTATACAAATTTAGAAAATGTCAAAGGAGTAGAAGTAGAAAGTAAGTCGAAACATAACTTGGGAATCTCCTCGAATGCAATGTTGATACAGGTAATTAACAAAATGCCTAAGGAAGGTAATAAGAATAGTCAGAAAAGAAATGGCAGTCATTCAGAAAGCAATAGTAATCTATAATACCTTTTAGTAACTGTACAAACAACATATTTAAATGAGGGATATCCGTCCATCCTTAAATTAAATAAATGTTTTAGAGGGAATGAGAGGTTTTTGCGTTTTCTTACCGGTGGAGGGGGGGCTGATGTGGAGGGATCATAATTCAACTCACGTAAGGTTTTTTTATTAATGTTTATGGTGAGAAAAAAATCTATCTTTATTTCAGAAAATAAATATAATATTAATCTTAAAATTTTACTTATATTTCAATTACCTACTGAAATTAAAGTATTCTAAAATATATCATTCGCTTTATTAACAATTTTTATGTCTAAGAATAACCAAACGATTAAAATAATCTAATTTACCAAACCGTAAAAAATTACGTAAGATAGGGTGAGAGGGGGGAGGGTAACGGATAGTCTTACGATCCCTTAAGTGGGAACATGTTGAAAAACCTGAAAATAAAAGTCTAACATAACTTTTTTTACGTACCCCATTGTACTACAAGCTCTGATATTATGTCAATTTTATTTTATCTAAAGTTTTCTTTATTATCATTTATATTTATTGGAATCCGTGGTACTATATTACGATTTCATTATGTTGAGGTAATACATTTAGCTTGGAAAATATTTATTTCTCTTTCATTAAATTATATAATTTTCACTTTAGATTTAAACATTTCGTATCATTAATATTTAAGTAAATTAAATTTGGTAAAAACTAAACTTTTCTGATAGATGTACACGCCTGTAAATTAATATAAATGATCTGGTATAGCCCGGTAGAGACCCTGATTTGTGGTAAATAAAACTACTGGATTTCGTTAAATAAAAAGTTGGATTTCGGTATAAAAAGTCGGTAAATAAAAGGGTAAAACCATGATTTTCGGTATAAAAAGTCTTAAGAGGTTTTTTAAGGTAATGGTAATAAATTAACTCAAATAGCTTAGAAAGTACTTGCACTGAATTATTTTATAAGACAAAAATGTTCATACTTTTTCCAACATACTTCACGTCAATCACCAAAGTACATAGACAGCATTGTTTCCAAATTTACGATTTTCAAGTTAGTGCACTTGTCTGACATAATGTTGGAATATGCTGAAAATGCGCGTTCACTGTCAACATTAGACACTGGAATCCATATTGCTTATATGCTGTTAATGGCAAACTCTTCATGGTCTTCTTTCAGTCCATACAATATGTCCAAAATGTCAACTTTTTTACTATTGCTTTGCAAATCTCTCACTTGTGTCTGCAGCGCACAGTATCCTATTTGAAAATTAATTTCAGAGCAGGATTTAAAAAATGATATTTTCTGAGCTGATTGGAAGAGATCAGAATTAACTTGTTTTGTACCAATCGAGCGAGTGTCAAAAAGAGTACCAACGTTTTCAAAAAATGTTTTGGATGGGTCTGACTGATGGAGTGAATTCAGCTTTATAAGGCACTGCCGTCCTAAAGATTGAAACTGACTTTTGACATTTGCTTGTTTTAGAGTTGGAAGAATTTTCAATTTTTCCTGTGTTTTTTCTCCGTAGTTCATATCAGAAATCAGTTTAAAATTACTTTGTAGCTCTGTCACTTTACCATACAGCTTATGACTAAAGGCATAGGTAGAACCTTCGAGTATAGTAATTAATTCCACCAATTCAGAACAGTGTTCAATTAAAAATGTTGCTTGGCATTCAATCAACATTAGGGTTACTTTATCATGTGACATATCCTGGAAGTACTTAAGTGCTGCTGTCACCTCCTCCAATGTGGAAAAATATTCTACTAGATCCACCAAATATTCACAGAGGTACACCACTGAACAAAACCAAGAGTTCCATCGCGTTAAAACTGGGTTTGGATATAGCTTAGCAGACTTTTCACCTTTACTGTATTTTTCATTTAGAAATGCTAGATAATTATGTTTTCTCTTTCTAGTGTTCAGAAATGCGGCCTTTGCTTTAGCTACACACTCATACAGCTCTGGCAGCTCTACTGACCAATAATTTTGGACCAAATTAAGTTTGTGGTCCCAGCACTGTATATGCAGAAAATCATCGCATAAGAGAACTTTCAAAGAAGACACACATTTCGTCATGTAACGCGCACCACCTGTCACAACATAAACTACATTTTCATAAAGAATCTCATACTTGGTGATGGTGTCCACAAGTGCCCGTAAACATTTCAGTTGCTGAAGTGTTCTGCAAAACTTTAACTGCACCAACAAACAAGCTTTGCTTCGAATCAGCACGTAATGTTTTCAACAAAATAACAAAAACACACTGTCCTTTCCTATCAGTTGTCTCATCACAAATAATTGCAACTTGCTGGTTTTTTACATTATTCTTGATATTATCTTATTGGCTTTGGTTAACTACTGGGATCCAAACCCTTCTTATAGTTTCTGCCTTAGGGAGGTCTCCTCCACCTAAAACCGAATTGTAGGCATACTAATTTTTGATATAACTAATATTAGGCTATGTTGGTTGACAAAGTGTGTATACACTAATTTATTAGGCTATTTCACTATTTGTACTTAAAGATAAACATCTTAAAAATAACCCAAATCAAACATTTCTATCTAATATAACCGTAATTGGTGACTACGAACGACGAACGGCTTAATCCGGACCCGATTTAATACAAAATGGTGTGGTATACGTGGTGGACGTATTGTTCGCTGCGAGGACCAGAACTCAATCCAACTTTCTCGAGAGGAAAAAGTAAATAAATAATTAGATTAGTGGATTGTCAGATTAAGTATATTAGTTGAACCATCCCATTGTTTAGGTAAAAACTTTTTTGGGGGGGCCTGTTAGGCCTGTACAATTCGGGGAGTTTGAAAGGTCATGTGTATCAACCCTAAAACATCTACATTATATTTGAAAACAATTATTACATATTTTATCAGGATATTATTTCGTCACAAATACTATTTTAATCATATATGTATCCCTTATTATGAGTTAATGCCCTATAGTAACCAAACATACACCTTTATTTAGCAAATATAATGCCTATTTGTATATTCAGGATGAAGTAATATCTCACTCCACATTTCTGCAGAAACTGAGGCTATTTCTATTAACAAAATACAGACAAAGCTTGAGTCATTGTCAAAACAATGAATAGCCTGCGTACAATTTAAAAAAAATTGATATTTTCACATAAGCTTATAGTTAAGTTCAATCAATCAGACTCTTGAGTTCAAATCATGTTTTGACGTTACACGTGGTCTTATTTAATATATATGTACATATATATAGTATATATAGGGCTAGGAAAGAGAGAAATATATAAAGAATAAGTAAAGTTTTTTTATCTAAAACAAAGTTTAAATTAACAATATAAGTTAATTTCCAAACCCTAAGATTATTTTCGTCTGTAAGCCAAGTAATAACACATGAGGTCCCCTTAATGGGACTTTAAAAGATATGAAAGTCAAAACAAAATCATTAACCCTGTGAGAGAATCAATGAGTAATTAGATAAAGTGCAGAGCTCTAGAGAACATTCCAGCTTAATTGCATGTTTATTAAGTAATAATTCCCATAATTGACCATTAGAAGAATATATTATTGAAAGCTAGCAATGCACTTAAATGTTAAGGTGATTACCAATCAATATAAAAAAGGGCCATTCGCAGATGGCACGCAGGGTTTTTTAAGAACATTCAATGTGGCTACTGAGAGGAGACACAATCCCAATTAGGGAAACCTTTAACAAGGAAATTGTACGATAGGAGTCATAGCCCATACAATGACATACAAACGCCGAAACATAAGAAGAAACTGGGTGCTCAAATCATCCTGAAACCAAGTCATGGTTGGAAGGGCACAATTACTATAAAATAATAATAATAATTATTATTATTATTAGCACCGCGTCTTACTACCCATTTGGTTTAAACGTACTTAAGCTAATGTGTAATGTTAGGATGATTGTGAGATGAAATGGAGGACCTACCTACAGTTTAAAGTGGAATCCGAACCACGGTGTAGGCCTGAAATTCCACATATTCATAAGTTGTGATTAATACACGTCTTGTCAGAGGTGAAGGAAGGTTTTTGCAATCAGATGAATCTGTGCCGGGACCGAGGATTGAACCCCGCACCCCCAGCACAGAAGTCTGACACCTTACCCCTAGACAGTCAGGTCACCCCATTATAAAGGAGAGGTCTAATATCAGCTACAAAGCTATAGGCGACGACCTCACGGCCGATAGTCATAACGAAGGGAAATTTACAAGTAACAAACCACTCTGCAACTAAAGTCATGTTCAAAAGACCTCAACATCAACTTTGAATAACTTTAAATCCCCAGCCATTTATGTTCTAACATATGATGACTACAAAACACACAAGCCGGCTCTTAAGTACGCCTAGTTGCGATTAACCTGAAGTAGAATAACACTAATACACATCCAAGTGTACACAATATTGTAAATATCCCCAAATTATTATCATACACCTGTACGAGCTGTGACCCATCAAAATGAGGCTATACCCATAGAGGGCAACTTTTAACTAAAATTGTGAAGAGATACATACATTATCCCCTTATTTGGAACATTATTATATCTACCATACACAAAAACAACTCAGTTTTTGTCTACTAATTTCAATAATCTTAATGTGGAACAGCACATGCGTAAGTTATCTACTTGTAGGAGCCATTATGAAATACCCACAGAAACTTGATTATTTTGGGGTGTGTCATTAAAGATTTTATTGTTTTTTTGTTTATCACCGCGTATTACTACCCGTTTGTGCTATACGCATATGTACTAATGAGGAAGTGTTTCTGCATTTGAATAGAGGGAGAGTGGAAAACTATTTAGGTAAAACCACCCTTAGTACACGCGATCGGGACTCCAAACACAATATCCCGTCATTGACAGCCCAGCCTATTGCGATAGTGATGCCTTAAACCATGTGGCCACCAGATTGGGTCGTATTGTAAATAAGATTTAGGGTTTTAACTGCAATATCTTTAGATACGCAGACGATGAATCAATCTGTCTTCAAGTCTTCCAGGAACCAAAATGCCTTTGTACGTTTTGGTTACCTCCAATGCATTATTTTAAAGATATTATCCTATATATTATTTCTGTTGTCAGAATCCCTTTTTTTCAACTAATACAAAACCTACAGCGATGAATAAGGTATCAGTGGATAGGATTTTTTACCAACTTCTGACATAGCATACTCATTTTACGTTAAAACACGTTGTTTGTTTAAAATTTTAGTTAAAAGAAAAATCTAACAATATTTTTGTATATTAATTTCTGTTGTCAATATCCCTTTTTCTCAACTAATACAAAACTTACAGCGATGAATAAAGTATCAGTGGATAGGATTTTTTTATTGAATTCTGACAAAGCATACTAAGTTTACGTTAAAACACGTTGTTTGTTTAAAATTTAAGTTAAAAGAAAAATCTAACAATTTTTTTGTATCAATTACTGAAAATAAACTCTCTTTGCTATTTTGTGTATACACTTCGCTGAGTATTTAGTTTCAACACCCCAACAAAAGACTAAATCTTTTTTTGGGGAGGAGGAGGGGGAGGTTGATTGTGCGAAAGTTTCGCAAGGGTTTACCGGTAAGTTTACAAGGAAGTAGTTCTAAACATCTCTCCGGAACAAGGACGAAATATATTATAAATTATATTTCCATTCTCAAGTATATTGTGACGAGTTGAATAAATCAAAGAGATGTACTGAGCACAGTATCATAGAAGGAAAGGGCGTATGGAAATATCCTGCCTAGGTGGTTTTATCCAATTTCACATTTGACATAGGTTTTCCATTTTTACAGATGTATGTTTACCTCTTGTCAATGTTGGGAACTCTACATAAGGTTTAATATTATCTAAAATGACTACCTATAACGGTCCGACCATAGATGCAAACCAAAGCGCACTCAGCTCCTTTTCTAATTCAGTGTTGTATTTGAAATCTCCTGAGACAGGTTATTACGGTTATTAATTACTTAAGGTTAGATTGAAGGGAACACTTGCTAAAGTCCTTTGCAGTTTTTTACTACAACAAATTTCTTGGTCAAAATAAATAAGATATACATATTGTTTCAGTAGATACATTTAGTTTAATTTTTTACACATATTCTCATAGTTCTTGAAGACAAAGTTTCATTTTAACAGAAACTTGTTAAATTAAGGAGAATAATCCAGGTCAGATTTCGCGATATCCACGATAAATATTCAAGAATTGTTGAGATTAGTATATCTAGAAAAATAAACTAAACATATCTTCCGATGTAATCTTTTATTTATTTTTGTCAAAAAATTTTTTTTTTCCCAGTATTATCTTATACTGAGCTAAGAAATTTGGGGAAGGTTGAATCATAAGAAGCTGCACCAACATTTTCCTGGAATCGGTGAGAAAAACATATCGTGAAAAATGTCATGTCTAGCGCATATTTTCATGCATGATAAATTTCGCTTCTTCCCCCGGAATGATGGTAGCATTGTTTTAAAAATGTTTATCACATCCCACGGTCTCTGATCCATTGAATCAGGTTAAGACACTCCAGAGAAGCCGCAAAATGGGCATACGACTGAGGCTTAGCGATGGTTTTTTTATAAGGACTAAGCGACCAGTATCAGAGTTTGTTTGGAACAACATGTGTTGAGTACTGGAGCAGAACCAGACAGCCACATACCAAGTCATCTGCCCATCACCCAAATTATCTCAAGTGTGTGAGGGTCGCAACTCACCTACGACGGAGAGGTACATGGAGTGTCCTATGGGCGGCGTGGTGCTGACTTGACACTCGTACACCCCAGAGTCACGGCGCTGCGGGTACCTTATCTGCAGCATCCAGTCCTCGGTCTGAGGCGAGTGGATGGACTGAAACCTCTGGTCACTGGTGTATGTGTACCGACCCACCGTCAGCAGGTGGATGTCCCGATGTCGTATCCACGACACCTGCAACAATGTCGTGACAGATTTAAGCAAGAGACGACCATCAACTTTCACAATGTTCCACACTCGTTCATAAAACGACATCTGTAATCGTTCTTATTTAACAAAATATTTAAAATTTTCACAAATATCTCTTTATAATTCACTAACACTTCTATATTTAAAAAAAATCTAGGGATATAGTTTAGGGAAAGCGACAATCAGTCTAGAGGGCGTTTTTTCTATTCCAGCTAAAGGTAAAACTTAATTATTAATTATACACGAGATAACCCCGGTATTTAGCGCAAATATTAAAATTATTGTTGCTAGAGATAAGTGTTTAGTGTGATGTCCTAGTTTAAGTTAGTTTGTAGACCTAAATATTACATATTGGGGTATCCAATGGATTATGAATGTAACATTATCTATATCAAATAAGTGTTGCAAATTAACATCGACATTTTACTAAGTTTTGTACAAACCCAAACCATATAAAGATAAACGCTTTCCTTTCACTAATTTCCAAGAACTTTCCTTGTTTTATGGACTCTCAAACTGTCTATCACTCTATATGTCGATATTCTCTTTTTAAAAAAAAACTCTTGACAGCTTGTTTCACCTTATATCAGTCAATAAGGAGAAGACGTTTCTACAGCAACGGACAAATAAGCAGACACGAAGTCACAGTCCTCCAGATATTATTACCAAATTGAATGTTAGTGAGAGGATAGAGAAGTAACCTAGGCTACCTGGCTGGCATCATAGTGTGGATGTTAAACCATCGATTGAGATACGAGCTTGGAGTTTTCTTTTGCTTGATTATTAAAAATATCGACTATTAGGGTTATATATTATTACTATTAGGACTATATATGTATTATTACTATTGGGGATATATATATAACCCTAATAGTGTATATATGTATTTACACTATTAGGGCCCAAAATTTCCACTTGAGTTAATTCACTCAATATTGTATACACAGTCCGTATTTTGTTTGCGACAGATCCATTTTCTTTAAATGTTCAAACAAGATCCAAAACATAACTATGTGATACGTTTTTATCCTGGTGTCTGTGGTTGTATGTTGCTGGCACTGTTCTTCGAGAACAATGAGCCTCGACTCCATACAGAAAAATCAATTCTGTTCTCTCTTCTAGACTGTAAACAATTTTTCAAGATTTGATGTTAAGGGGGAAGTCCCACCAAATATCTAAAAAACGTATACTACAAACCTCCTTAAATCTGATGGTAGTTATTATTTAATAGCTTTGTAAATTTTTCTCCTATTAAAATAAAGGTTGTTTGTTTCAACAAAATTAATTTGGTTTCTTTAAATCCAACCATTAAAAAGATATATATTATTGAATTTACACTTTATAAAATAATTTTTATGACTTTTCTTCCATGATTACGCCCAAAATACTTTTTCAAAAATTTGTTGTTTCTGTTTTCAAAAAGATCGTTTCTCTAGCTATTTCCTGAATATTTTAGAATGAAAAAAATTTAAAAAATTAAATTAATAATTTGAACAAGGGTCGTATTTGAAAAACTATATTTATTAATTAAAAATAAACTTAAGAAAATATGTAAACAATTATTATTTCACCCCCTCCATATTTTAATACCGTTTCACCTGAACAGTTTTTTGAAAAAAAACACATCAAGTGTTGTATTTTTTAAAAGAGAATATCGTTGATTTTCAATTTGAGTTTCCCGGCCGTTTGCTGTGTGTTCCTCTTGAAGCCATTTCCTCCACCGCTCAACGACCGCTAGCTCCCCTCGCAGTACCACGATGGTTTGTTGTGACTGACGTCCCAAACTGGTTTTCTTCAGTGAGAATAGTTCTAATGTTTTTGTTGGTTTTTTGCTCTAAAAATTCAATACATTTTAAGTAGTATTATTTTATATATTTAATCCATGTGTGAATAGTTTTTTTTTCTTTTGTGTGAATATATTTGTGATAGTTTCAAATAAATTTACAAAGTTTCACTAAGAAAACTAGTTTTGAGACTTCTGCGCTGGGGGTCCGGGGTTCAATCCTCGGTCCCAGCACAGATTTATCATATTGCCAAACCCTTCTTTCACCTCTGACAAGATGTGTAATAATCACAACTTGTGAATGTGTGGAATGCCAGGCCTCCACCGTGGTTCGGATTGCACGTGAAACTGCAGGTTTTCCATTTCATCTCACAATCACCCAACCATTGCACAGTAGCTTAAGTGCGTATAACCCGAACGGGTAGTAACATGCGGTGCTAGTAATAATAATATAATAATAATAATAATAATAATAATAATAATAAATAAAAATAATAATTTCAATTTCAATTTCCTTTATTATAGTGCTGGCCAACAGTCGTAAGACCTATAACAGGCCAGCACTGAAAAGTACACAAGTACCATACAAATACATATATTTACACGAGAAAATATGATAAACAAAAATGGCTAAAAATTGGTATATAGTTACGAAAAAAGTAGTAATTAATAATGATAAGAATAAAAAATAGAATTAATAACAAATAGCTAAAGAGTGGTTAAAAGCAGTAACAATAGGCAAAAAATAGATCAGAATATTGTAAATTTAAATATTATAAGCAGAACCTATACATGATAAATTATTGATATGGGATTTCCTTAAATAACTCTCCGAGTTTAGCTTTCCTTTTATGATAGAATTAGACAAATTAGAATTGGCGCTATGGATACAACGACCTATAGGGCTTACCTTTTAAGAGCTATTGATAAAAAATAATTTTGGATTACGAGAAGCCCGAGAAGGGATGTGAACGCCTACGTGATCAAGGGCAAATTTGCAAGAAATTTTATTATTGAAAATATTAAAAACAAAAAGGGCATCACAATAAAGTCTACGCGAGAAGACAGTTTGGAGCCCTAAGAGGTTTCGAATTCTGTCATAATCATAATAAATCCGGTTACTAAGGAATTTATCATAGCACGCAGCGACAAATTTTCTTTGAACATTTTCCAACCTAAGAGAGTCAGATAAGGTATTGGAAATCCAAACAACAGTAGCATATTCTAACTTAGATCTAACCAGGGCGTAATATAGACATAAAAAACAGTCAACTTTCTTAAATGATGAAGTAATAAACTTAATAAGTCCAAGTAATTTCAATGATTGGGAAATTACATGGTCGATATGATAGTGGAAATAAAGTTTGTTATCCAGGAGAACACCAAGATCATTAATATAAAGGGTGCGAACTATGTTATCACTGCCCAATTTATAAGTAAAAAAGAAAGGACTAGTTTTCCTAGTAAAAGATATAGATTTGTTCTTAGATTTATTAATAGACATTCCATTTTACAAAGATCATTGTAGAATACCATTTATATCATTTTGTAAATCTATACAATCTGCAATTGATTTGATAGTTTTAGATAGTTTTACATCATCAGCAAAGAGTAAATAACTAGACGAGTTCAAATATTTACCAATGTCATCAATAAACACATTAAAGAGAAGAGGACCTAAATTAGACCCCTGTGGTATGCCACAGGGTGCTAAAAATGTACTTGAGGTGTGAAAATCAATTTTAATAGAGAATGATCTTACATGCAAATAACTGCTGAACCAATTTACATATGAGTGAGAAAGTCCAAAATTACAAAGTTTAGAGAGAATAATACTATGATGACACCAAGTCAAATGCCTTACTTTGGTCAAAATAAATAGCATCAACCTGACCTTGGGCAGAGACTTGAGGGGCAACATCCCCAAGAAATTCTACTAAATTAGTGACAGATTTATTTTTTATAAAGCCATGTTGATTATCTGAAAGTTTATTTTTAAGGTGGTGGAAAGTATGCTCATGTATGATTTTCTTGAATACTTTGGAGAAAGTGTTTAAGAGAGAAATTGGTCTATAATTACAAACATTTGTTTTTAACCCTTTTTTATAAACAGGTATGACAACAGATTGATGATAATAATAATAATAATAATAATAATAATAATAATAATAATAATAATAATAATAATAATAATAATAATAATAATAATAATAATAATAATAATAATAATAATATGTAATTTAAATAAAACCGTTTCCATGGGGAACAAAAAACCACCACCATCTAATGTGAAGATAAGAAAGTTTTGGGGTAAAAACTTGAAACAAAACTCCAAACAAATAAATGAAATAGCTATTCCTCGGTAAGTGTTAGAATTTAAATTCGATCTATATCGAGTATGAAACAGGTATTTAGGTTAGCTAACAATAAATACATCTTCACTCCTAATAATATTAATAATATTAACACATGTTTTCTCATGTATAACTTTGCATTAGAAATATTAATAGTTTATTTCAAACAACGTAGGAACTATTTGGTTCGTAAGAAAATGTTCTCATAGATCACAACACTAATAAATATTTTAAAGAGATATTGTATCTAACAATTTGGTTTGCTCGTAATTGGAAGTTCTGGGTTCAAATCTCAGCCACGTGGACCAGGGCTGTTCTTTCCTAAAGGTGTATCCACGCTTCCTTCACGCAAATGCAGATACGTTTACTATAAATATATATTGTTCTTAGCTCTATTCCGTTATTATAATTAAAATGTGTATACAACAGATGGATAGTAAGCAGGGCCGGAGTAAAGACAATAATTGGTTTGGCGTTAAACGTCATTTGAATTTTTTATTGCGTGGGTAATGAACGGGTCACTACTAGTTTTATTTATTTGTTGTATTTAACATGCTCTTTCTGAACCAACTGATTATATAAGCACACGAGAATTTCTATGAGTGAGATCGAAAGGTCCTAACAATTTTGCCGGGAAAGGTATTTTCACAAACCTTACAAGGTTATCTTACATACCACAATTGACATGGAACTAGGGCTTTACTTTCCCTCCAAAAGAAGTGATGCTATGAATTTTTATCACTCGAAAGAAATCCTTTGAACCCGGTGGGGTTTTAACCCACGAACACCGGGTCTTGAGGTGAGCACTTTACTCAAAAACCAGTGAAGACGACAAAACTGCTAGCATTACTATATGATTGAATGCTAAAGTATAAAGATAGCACCACAAACAAAAAACAAAATATTGTTCGAGAATAGGAATAACAATCTGAATTAAAATCATTTATGGCTGCACTAGTGAGCACGTAAACTTAATACAAGGCTCATTTAGTCCAAACAGATATTTGTAAATCGGTATTATCTTTATCAGAGCAAGAGTTTAGTTGCTAAATACATAATTGAATGGTTAATTTTTATTTTATATTTGCGAAACACGTGTTTGATTTAATGTGTGCATTTATAACGACTTTTTGTCCATATTTTAAGATCATTTTTTGAAAATTTGAGGTCATTTTTTTAGAGTTTTTAGGTCATTCTATGTCATTTATTGATCATTTTCAGGTCACCAAAATCCGAGCCTTGCTTATAAGATAAGGCCATAGTATATTGCGTCAAGATAGGAATTCTACCTTTCAGAGTTACAGAATGTTAAACTCTCCAATCAAACATGTCATTATTAGTGAAATATATATTTGTTTAAAATTGGCACTGCTTCTTAGGCTATTGTTAATTAGAAAAAATAGTTTTTATTTTTATTTAGCACTACGTCTTACTACCGGTTAAGGTTATAAGCATATGTACTAAATGCATTAATGAGTTAGGGATGAGTAAGGTTTAATTTAGATAAAGTGTACTCCAATTTGCGTGAAGGGAGAGTGGAAAAACACTTGGTAAAAACACCCTCAGTACACCCAATTGGGATTATAGCCCCAAACTCCCTGTCGTTGGCAGTCCAGTCTAATACGAGAGTGACGGCTTAGACCATGCAGCCACCGAACGAGGTAAATTAGTAAATAATATAAAAAAGTTTTTAGAATTTTGTATATTTTCATTTAAAATATATAATAAAGTCAAATTATTTGAATTATAAGAATAGAACAAAACTCTTTTCGAAACATACGTGTCATGTAATTTTAACCTGTCGGAAAGCTTTATCATCGCATGAAGAGGCTGAGAAGCGCTTTTTATCAAACTACAAGAGTGCATGGCTATTTTATCAAACGATCCTTGGTAAAGTTCAATCACAATCTCTTAAAACTTATCTGGATGCTGGATAGTTAAAAAAAAAAGTAACGTTCTTTTATTTTAATTTCTTCGTTAGATGATGCCCATACAAAATACTTTTCAAAATGACAAAATATAATTGAGAGTTGGATTAATACGGAATTGTTTTAGTAACATTTTATCCCTAAGAACAGGCCAAATCATGAACGAACTCTAGCTGTAGGGCATTATTTTCACCCCCGTCCCCCACTCTCCCCCCCAAAAAACAAGCCCGCTTTGGTGGCCTAACGCTCTACTTTCGTGTTGGACTAGACTGCCGAAGACGGGGAGATCAAGTTTTTATCCCAGTCGGGTGCACTAAGGGTGGTTTTCCTAAATGGTTTTCCACTCTCCTTCCACGCAAATGCGGGTATGTTACCTCTAAAACGTTTCCTTCCCTATCCCTACCCCATTAGAATAATTATCATATATGCGAATAACCTGAACAGGTAGTAGAATGCGGTGATGAAAAAAAAAAGTCAAACAATTTTTTTTTCAAGGTGGGTCAGTAAGAGCTAGGTTCTTATTTAAATATTAAATTTATACAGCAAGGAGTTTAAAAGTCACCAAAGGTGATTTCTAACAAGTATTTAAATGCAAGTAAATGAAGAAGTGATGTACTGTTCGCTAACCCTGAAAGTTATAAAGCTTATCTTATACTATAACCTACCTTAGACTATAGAGCCATAGTAGAGTCAGTCAAGATAAGACACTCAACTATTCAGGCTAAACGAAGTGTAGCTATTGTAGCATTTGTTGCTATAAGTACAGTCAACAAGGCAACAAAGTAGTACTTACCCTATATCACCACCCAGACTTAGCAAGAAATCAACAACACGTCTGGCCGCATCGGAACCCACTCAACAAATGCCAGAGAGCTTTCAAGAGTCCGGACACGCCCCGCTAGAGTCCGCCACAATAGTACCAACATAACAACTCCAAGAAGACGAGAGACTTTCTTCTAGAAGGAAGTGGAAAAGGCTTCCAGAAAGATGTAGACGTTATTCATGGCTACGCACATTCCCCCCCCCCCCCTTCGTGGATCCTGTCACCCTAGTTCGTGAAGTTGCGCCGTATAAAAGACCGCCCAACCGGCTATGGCTTCACTCTTTGGTCAGCGCTTGAAGCAGATAGGTGAAGCTTAGGCTTCGAGAACTTGTCACGTAAAATGTAAGGAGAAATTAATTTTCGGCGTAATTTTTTATTTATGTTTTTCAAAATTCTCTTTCGGATCAATATATTTTGTTAATGAAAAGATCTTTACAGTCATTTTAGATGGACATTGAAATATGTCATGGTTATGGAAAATAGCTTCGTAGTCTTTAGATAAAACTGGACTTATAAACTTTTAAATGTTTTTCATAATATTTAACTGAAGGCGTATAAAATTATTAATTTTCCTCATGAAGAAGTTAGTAAAGACACTTAGTTGGAACATGTCACTATTAACAATGGTGTTACGCGGGAAGATAGTTTTGTCTAAAATTGAAACTTAGCCTATAGTACTTAATTTATGATTTTGTTTACAACTATTTATGGAAGGACCTTAAGTCAGAGCATTCCGAAATTAAGCAAGATGTTTTGCGTGATATATATGTTAAATATTAAATTTTAAACTATTGTGTTGAAATCTACGTCTTATTGTTACGGAGTTAATTAGGATATTATCATGAACTGTCTGATATCAGTAATGATAGGCGTAATTTACATTTTGTTCAATGTTAAAATTAAAGTCTTTAACTTAAAACTATTTTCTTTTTGTCGGATCGCTATAACATTAGGAATGTATGCGAGAAATATGTTTTGAGTAAAATTTAAATTGTGAACTAAACGGTTGGACTTGATGATTAGGTATACCTTGAATTTACTTGTGGAAAGACATTATATTTATTTAATTGAAAAGATGAAAGAAAGCAACAATGTTATGTCCAAAATAATATTTAATATAATAATTATTTTTATATATAAATAAAACTTTATTTTCTGTTTGCCGTCTTTTGAATTCTTATAGGTTAAGTTATCACTAGTTTAGGATATACATACTACTCAGGAACATCCCATCTGGTTTTACTAATTTATTAAATTAGTACAGTATATCTCACATTTTTTTAATGAAGGAGGATCGTGTTTACTTTTGCTTATTTGTTGGTATTGCTGTGCACGTTTTCCGTACCCAGTTTCTTCGCATTAATACTTACTCTTATTGCGCACTCCTATTTAATTTTGCATTTAACTTATCTGTCGAGAACTTTGCTTTCTATTATTTCTATTTGTGCCCCTCTATTTCTAGAGCTTGGGTAACACTATGCTAAATAACATTCTACTTTCACTTTAACATATTTTCACTGCATATATTACATGTTGAATAATCAATTACTTTTTAATATTTCAATAAAATTATTTCTTAAATAGTGAATATCTCAGAAAGTTATTCTATAAATAAGTAATTTATAAATAAAATATAGGGAGCATTAATTAGCTTATTATTACATATTCCCTATTGTATTCTTGATGACATAAAAAAGGGTCTTAGTATTAAAATATTTTTTTAAAAATATACCAATAATGTTAAATTTCAACTATAATAAATTATGAGCTAACTAAAATAATACTTATAATATATCAAATATCATAATACATATAAACTAAATTTTAAATACTGTACAACCCTTGGGAAAATCTTAGTACAAATCAACAATTATTTGAGATGTTTGAAAATTAATTTCGACTTTATAGTCATATTATTAAATTATTTGTATTGGTAATTTAATCTATATCAACATCTTTGTAAATATTTTCACAACCAGAATCAAGGATAAAAAAAACAGTTTAACTAATTCTTATTTTCTAAAAAGAGAAATTAATGTTGATCTCTTCCAAGACATATATAATGTCTGGGAAGAAATCCACATCAATTAAGATTATTAGAAAAGCTATATAAAATAATAATAATTTATTTGAAAATATAAAATAAATTCAAGTAGGATACTCTAGTTACTTTTGAATATTTAGTAAATATGAAAAATTGGAATGGCCATCTAATAATTTCGAGTTGAAATCAAAGAGTTTAAAATATTTAAAGTATTTAAAGTGGTTTGGTGGATTAAACACATGTTCTGTCTTATAGTCAGATATTAAACTGTTTCTAAACTCTATTTATTGTTTAATTGCTGTCACTAATTAGGGTTCTATTGGATAATAAGCTGCAAGTAACAATGTGAAAGATTTAAAAGTATTATAATATTATTAATATTTAGTAAAATTACTCTTTTTAGTAATATAATTATTTCAAGTTGTCCACTAGATCTACATTAAAAATATATGAAAAAAATCCGCAAACTTGGTTACGGTTTTGTCAACCATTTTTCTTCCTCGAAGATCTTTTTGATTTCAACTCTTCTCACTTTGACCGCAAAGTTTAAAGAGTGAGATTCCTCCCTTAAAGAACTTAAAGTTTTCTTTTTATCAATAGAGATACAGAATTTAAAATTACTCTTCAAACATAAGGTGTCATGAGCACACCAACAGAAATTAACTTTTCCTTTTAACGAGTAATCTCTAAACAAGGGAAATGGATAAAATACTTCCTAGGTAGTGAACCTATCACTTAAGAATCTATTTATGGCATAAGCTTGTGATTTAAAATAATCAGACAAAAACAAAATTATAGCATAGATTTGCAATTTATCTTTTTTTTTTTGAGCTGTTTATTTTTGCATTCAACTGTAAATTCTACTTCTTTCTCGTTCCATAGTTTTGAATTTAATAATAATTTTTTATTGATTATTTAAGCTCTATATTATATAAGGTAGCCACGTTTGTCTTGGGGTATAGTGCTCACCTCAGAAACCAATGATCGTGGGTTCAAATCCAGCCCAATTCTATGAATTTTACTTGGTGATAAAAATCCGTAGCACAACTTCCTTCGGAGGGGAAGTAAAGCCATCGGTCTCATGTCGATTGTGGCAAGTAAAAGAACCCTGGAAGATATGTGAAAATACTTTTACGGCAAAATTGTTAGGCCCTTTCGCACTCGCTCATAGAAATTCAGTGTGGAAGGCAATGGTGAACCACTAAACATCCTAAACTCCCCCTATCACATGGGATTCCTACCAGATGGTGCAGGCAGCACTATCTGTCTGACGGGCTGGATGGAAATCACATCAAATCAACCTTCGGGTTGTTGACTTAAGAAGATATTATATAATATATCCTCCTTCGGTGGCTGCATTATCTAAGACGTCAATTTCGGGTTAGATAGACTTCCTATGACAGGGAGTTTGGAGTTCGAATCTCGGCCAAGTGTACTGAAGATGGTATTTCCAAAATAATTTTCCATTCTCCTGCTACGCAAATACAGGTACATTTTCCCTAAATTTAACTTTCTTCATCCCTAATTAATTAACGTAATTAGTACATTTGCGTATAGCCTGAACAGATGGTAAAACATGGTCTTAGAATATATATATATAATGTGTAAATGAACAAATTTTAAACAAATTTACCGTTAAAAGAGACTACGTTAACTAACATTACATAGAATATCTACTCTGTAGAATCTATTACTCCATTCGTGAGTTTTTTTAACGTTTAAGTTTGGGATTGTGTGAGCCTTTATTATGTTGATGCAATTTTTTTTAAATGGTAGTTCCAAGTGTGATGATGATGTTCTTTGAGTATATGTAGGCTATTTAACAGTATATCTAGACACTTCCTCAACTATTATTTTTAAAATGGGCAAATATTGTTGAAATATGACTGTTCTACTAAATCATGGGTTAAATGTAATAACATAATTATATAAGCATCAGAATAAATTCTTCTGGATTTTAAATACATTCATTAGATTTTAAAATGTATTAGTTAAAATTAACAAATATTGTAATTATGTTAATCATCAAGAATAAAGCTAATAATCTGTAAAAAAATAGTTAAAGATATATAATAAAACATATTTTAGTAGAATTTTACACAAACAAGTTGTCTGCCTTTAGTAAGATATAAATGATGAAGTACAGAATTAATTAATGCTAAAAATATATTTTATTTTTAACATCATTGTTAAAAGTTTCCCTCTATTCTATAAAAAAAGTAGTAAATAAAGGCCCTATAAAACTGCCCACACTGCTTATTGTGTTAATCAGTTTTTATTAAAACTGAAATGAAGTGATGGAGTAGAACCTTAATTGATTTAACGTAATTGCTCAGAACTTACGCCACAACGGAATATAGTATGGACTAAACAATAACGAAAAATAACTGAAAACAATTTTTTTTAACTAAAATGGAAAGTCAATTTTACTTATTGTCTATATCTTTTCAGCAGAGGCTTTATATAGTGTGGCGTGCCTGGGGGAAAATCGATCGACCCCCAATGGTGGCTAAACTGCATTCATATTCGCGAATATATAAATGTAGCTACTCAGATAATTAATTTTGTGGCATGTAGTCCTAGGCTAAGTTAATTCGGTAGTAGGCTGCTTGGGAATACTACTGTTAAAAAAATTTCATGTAAATACAAAATATAAAATAAATTATTGATTATAATGTTTTTTAACACATGCTTTCTGAAAAAGCCAACTTTTAATAAGTCAATACAATACACGTTAATAGACAATTTAGTAAATATTTATTTTAAAAATATACATGTAATATTGTAAACGAGTTATGTAAAACCAGTGCTGATTAGTGGAAATCTAAAAATATATTTGAAAATTATAAAGTTTGTGAGGTAGCACTGTAAAACGTTGAAATGTATATAAACTAGTTTTTTGGCCTGTATACCATAGGTAGATTATAATATCAGCCAAACTGACAATGGAAGTTAAGTATTTTTTGTAAAAAAAAAAGTATCTTCCGGTCAGTTACCATGCAAGAGTGGCTAAATAGAGAGTGAACTAAATTAACTACACTTTTATTAAATGAATTATAAAATTTCAAACGAAAAGGCCACAGCTGAAAACGGGATGGGGCAGATATGGTTTTACCCTGTTAACTAATTAATATTAATTGATTACCAAGCATTGTGTAAATATTTCTTCTGGCACGTCTATGATATTTTATTTCACGCCGTATTTTTTCGGTTTTCCGTGATACAATTTCTGCATTAACTAATAATGGAAGTTACTGTGGATTTCCAGTACATTATTATTTAACTTGAGAGTTCGAAACTCCTTTCACCGCTGCTACTGTTTAATACTTGTCCTATGAGCATGTAGAAGAATTGGTAAGCAATCCCTCAGACGTATCTTGTATGATATCCTTAAGGTTTATATAGGGCTTTCCTCTGGTTGAAATTGTCCCACTTTCTGGAATACAAAATCAGTATGTTTTTAAATCCCGGACAGCCAAATTATAACTATCGTGTTTTCTGGAAAAGCCCTCTGAAGATATCAAATAAAGTTTTTCACAGCTTCTTAGAACAATGTGTTGCTCATTAGAAGCAAATTATAATCAATCTTTTTGAATTTTAATGTCATTTAATTCATCTACAAATTTTGAAACTATCTAATTAAATTAAAAATTTTGATATTTTGTTATAGGTATTTCCTGAGTTTTTTTTATCTAGGTCTTAACTTTAATTCTTAGGCTCGGCCAATGAACCAAATACTCAAATAAAAGCAAAATGATGCCCAAGGGCATATGCCATTTTCACTAAAACAGAATTTTCTGTCAAATTATTCTCCCACAATCTTTCATTTTCAAGATTACTTTTAGTTAAAGTATTCCATGATTTGTCTGAATACATAAATATATGCTCCAATTAAAATGCGATGATCAAACTTACCTGTGTATTTTTTATTTGCCAAGGAAACGCTTCTTTATTTACTTTTATGAATATGAAATAGCAATCAAAACTATTAAAACAGCTAAATGTCAATTGTTTCTCTTTGTATTTAACATTATAATTTATATTATAGTTTACCCTTGCTTTTGAAGTACAATCACATATACACCAATTAAAAAAATAACTAAACACATTGGTACTTTTTTGTGATTTTTATTTTCTCTATATAAACATATATACATTTACATACATTCATACACACACCTATACATACACGCATACATCAATACAAACCTACACCAATGGGTCTTTTATTGATGTGGATGTACCTCTTAAAGCAAAATATCATTTTCATTTTTCAATAATTATTAAATATGATATTTTAGAACCATATCAAACTACACGTTGAAAATCATGTTTTTGATAATTTACAGTTTTCTTCATCTTTATCATTTTTAAGATTTTTTTTAGATCTTTAACTTTAGACTTGGTTGAATTTATTTATTTACTGTAATGATTATTACAAATACATTTGAGATATTTATTTATTATTTTATAAATCAGTTAATGTTTTTATTATAATATTACTCTTTCATGAGAAACAATGATGGAACGTTACTTGCTCAACCAATTTGACCTTGTTTGCGATTTATTGCACCAGCCATTTTATTTACTTTTCAATTAATTTAATTGTGACGTAAAAGCACGTTTGTCAACGTTGAATTGTTTGCCAACTAGAAAGCCTGAACAAAGTGAAAGAGAGAAAAAACAGTTAGTTTATGCCATTGTCTGAATTAAAAACAACAAAACTATTTGATAGTTTGTCTGAAAGGTTGTCTTATTCTCTGGGCAATTCTTTTATCGAAGGCCACTTCATGACATTTGCAATATAGTCTGAGTACTTGACATTTAGATATAGGATTTACTAAAATGATTTCTCAGTAATTTATTTTCTACTACCCACTTTGGTGGTCGCATGGTCTAAGACGTCGCTGTTGCAATAGACTGTACAGGGTGACCACTCAAACTCCAAAAATTAAATTTTAACATAATTCCTGGTTTTATTGGCAAAAAAAAGCCCATACAGATTTTTAAGAATGCTTTTCCTTCTGTTGTAAGACTTTGGACAGATTGTGCTGAATTAAATGTTTTGTAAAAGGTATGTTGAAAACTCCACCAAAATGTAGTACTTGAGCAAGTATTTCTAATCAATGCCTAGGTTAGTAGACTATTGAAGCCTTACATAATAACATATCAATGCCTTAAAACACTTTAAATTACTTCAAGATGGGTCTTTGGTAAAAAAAAAACTAACAACTTACTATTGGGAGTATTCATCACGAAAACCACCACGAATGGACCCCTCCATTCCCTTTGGAAAAAATTAATTCAGGCTACAACTATGGAATTACTTTACATCCTCTTTGAATTTTTTTCTACAGTCTGGATCTAAAGTCATTATTCCTCTAGTGATATGTGCTTAGCCACGAGTCACGAGTAGAGAATATAGAGGTGGATTTTTATTTGTGTAGGGAACGTGGATTATATTTTATAGCCACGGAAAAGCTTAAAAACTGAATGACTCTTGAGGCTATTTTGAGAAATCCTCATACCCCATTCGCGTTGAAGGAGAGTGATAAATCATTTAGGAAATAACACATTCAGTACACCGACTGAGATTCTAACTTCGAGATACCCTCATCAACAATCTAGCCTACTGTGTAGTGCGTACTAAATAGCGCATTATACAATGCGGCCACCGAAGCGGGTTATTATTTGGTTTAAAATATTTTATAGATTTCATTGTTGCCATTTCTTAAATAGGGAGTTTTGATTTTTAAAAAATACACTATGCACCAGAGTGGCATAGATATTAAGGCCAGAAAATAATAAAAATTACTGAAAGGTAGTTTTAACTTTACAACTAAGATTCTCGATAAAAATTACTTTTTAGAACATTTACATATGGTGTGATCGTTCTAAGAAAAAACAAATGAAAACAGTGGTTGATACCGATCGTTTTAATTTTAAAATACGTCCTTGAAATAATCGCAAAGAAAACTGATCCAGGACCAAGATAATAAAACAAATACGGAAAAAATATATATCTTGTAAAATATTCTAATATAAAATGTACTAATTTCTTATCAACAACAAAAGGGTAACGTCGAGATGAATAAAAATTTATGTGTTGGGCGCCACTCCTAGAAACTAGGAGAAATAATAATAATAATAATAATATAAAAAAATACAAATAAACTTTAGCTCGACTAATTTTAACAAATGCACGATGACTCTAAAAACTCGAGACCACTGGGTGTGTTCGGGAACGTTTACATGGATATTACAATGTCAATGCTACTATGGTGTGCTGTAAGTCTCCACAAGAGTTGAGAGTACTTAAAATAAAAAAATAAAAAATTAGCAATTTAAATACAATGGATCATTAAAACAAAATGTAATAATTTAGATTACAATAAAAAAAATTGTTAAAACTTTTGTGGGTTGTTATTATTATTATCATTATTGTTTCCCTTTTACTACATCCCAATCCTACCTATGAAAATCCGAATAAATATAGTGCTAATATGACAAAATAAAATATATGATATTACATAAATTCTTAAACAAAGTTAAACAATTAAATGAACAATCTCTGAACATGATTAAATTTAGGAGTTTTAATATATATATATAATAATAGAGTGAAAGAAAATAATATATATATATATATATATATAGGCTAAACTTTTATAGAATATATAGTTTTGAGTAAGATAAAAAAAAATGACAATGTTGAGGAAAAAGAAAAAAAAATCAATAGAATTAATATTTTTACATAAAATAAAATATTAATCAATTCTCTGGAATAGAAAGAGTCTGAATGTATTTAGTCCTTTCTGAAAGTTTTTGCATATATCCTGGTAGCTTGATAAAAAAATGAGAAATAAAATATATTTAAAATTGAAGATTTGGCTGGACCTCACCAATGAATTCATCCATGTTGAAACAGAATGTCTGAAGTCTGTTTCCTTTTATTTATTCCAACTCGTCCACAATTTGAAGAAATAAACACTCTAGTTCGTCTCCAGACACTTAACTTTCCATTTGAGTACTTGCACTTTTACTTTCGAACCATTGTTACACTTGAAAATTAAATTTAGTTAGGAGCTATATAGATTTTGCTCCATGTTAAAATGACACTCCCGAAGAAAGAACCCTCATCCTCTTCAAATAATGTTCTGAGTTTCAAATTTAAAAACGTTCTATTTTCTACTAAGTCCAAGAGAAAACTAATACATTAAAATAAAAGATAAAGTGTTGGCTATGAAAATGAATATAAAATAAAATACAAATTTAATATCAAGATTTAAATATATGTCAGTGTTTCTTAAAATAATTAAATGTTTATTTTAATCTGTCAAAATTGAAATGCGCGCTATTTTAGAGGTATTTACATTTCGTCTTCTTTTTCTATTTTCTTACTACTTTTTACAATCACAAAACTCGCCATTCACTTGTTCATCATATCTGCGCATGCGTTGAAATAAATCATGGCCGACATTCAAAATAAATAGAAGAGAAGTCAACAGAACTCTTGGAAGGAAATTAATATGTTTAATAAAAAGGTAAGTGTTCTTCCTTAGGTCAAAATTAATTATTTAAATTATTCAAAACAGTGTAAGACGTTCTATATTCCGTCCTTTTAATTTATTTAAATGGATGTAAATAGTATTATTTGTCACGCCGGCGACACAGCGTGTTTCAAACGAAAATAAATGTGAAACTATTTACAAAGATTGGGAAAAATATAGGGAAATAAATGGTAGGGTGGAATATAACGTTATAATATATAATATCTACTTATGCTAGGCTGCAAAAATACTACTAGAGCTACCTACCTTTTGCTTGGACAAAATACTGTAATGTAAATTGTATGCAAATACAACATTTATTTTATTTAACAGAATATAGCATAGTATGCTTTATACATGTTAAGAGATGTATTGAACACAGTAGAGGTGTAACTGTTGGTACGGGGCCGTACAGGGGGGCACTACCCCATTGGAATAAATTTGAATTCCTATGGATTTCACTCTCTATCAAATTATTAAATACTAGCGGACCCGACAGACGTTGTCCTGCCCGAACGTTGACTTTTCGTTTGGGTGGCATAGTTGATTTCGATAATAAAACAAATACTATGTGATCATCACAATTACAAATTCACAATAAACTCCAATTAGTGAGTAACACAAATATTACAAATTCAGTGTTTGTCAAGACAACATACAAAATAAAACATATTTTCATTTTTGGCATTTCGCCCACAATTCCACAAATATCAGCTGTATCGAAAAACAAACATAACTATGAATTATTCTCAGAAGTTCAATTATTCATGAACTTTTCAGAAGGTTTTAACGGTCAATTATTGATGAACTTATGATTTTTTAACGGTCAATTATTAATATTATATTCATTATTATAAATATTGGGGGGTGGTGGTGAGGGGGTGAAATTTTGAGGTTACATGTTCTGATATGCAAAAAATCTAAAAAAAAAATAATCCCCCCCACCCCAAAAAGAATTCCCTAAAAAATAAAAATAAAATCCTTAAAACATAAAAAAAAATCCTAGAACCAGATTGCTGCGCCACCTACCGGGTCCAATTGTGAATCTAAACCATCCATGGACCCACTCAAAAACACACAAAAAATTTCATCAAAATCGGTCCAGCCGTTTAGGAGGAGTTCAGTGACATACACACGCACAGAAGAATTATATATATTAAGATGACATTGAAAACAATTCTCGCATCATGTTAAAAAAAAACCAGGACTGTACAAAGCTTTGACAAAGATTCAATTTTATTTATTTGAAATCTTTAATAGGTAGGAATATGAGTAGGAAAAACTATGGATTTCCGAAGTTTATTTTAACAACAGCAAACCGGCTGTCAATTGACCCAGGAATAAATAATTTTAAACTTTTTTTATACATTTATGTTTGAATATGCATATACGGGTGTATTTTAAAGTGTGTTCCTCTCAGGTGTTTTACTATGCTTTTAAATTCCGGCTGGTTGTAATGGGGCAGTTTAGGAAACTACAGCACACAATAGCATTCACTTAAAAATATAACAAATAATTATTTGACTGTTTGTGGTAGTAAGATGCACTCAACTCCAAAGGGAATTTAAAAAAAAAACTACCTTTTAGAAGGACACAACTAAAAAAAAAATCAAAGCAAGACTTTTCCAAATAATTTCTAGAATAATCCAATTTTCAAACTATCTACCTAGGTAGTACCCCAAAGCCCTCTAATCCCTATTTTGTACATCAGCCTTCAATGACAGAACGCAACGTTCTAATGTCGAAACTCGTGTATATTGGGTGTAGTAACAGGATTGTACGGGGAACTTGAGGTTAGAATCTCAGTCGGTGTACTGAGGGTGGTTTTTATAAAATAGTTTTCCACTCTCCCTCCATGCAAATGCGGTACACCTCATATATATAGCCTCTTTAATCCCTAAAACCATTAGCGTAGTAAGTAAATAAAAGTACAAAAACGGGTAGTAATACGCGATGCTAAAAACAAACAAAAATCCCAACTATTTACAAAATTTCTTTGAAAGCTCCTATTGAAAGTATAATTTGTTTTCTTGGATGTGGGCTATCATTGTGGATGCGAGTTTGTAAAGTATACCCAACCTAAAGTGTCAACATGCAACCTATTATAATAAGTTGACCATGTATTGTTTTGTTTATGATTTTGTCTGAGGCTGCTCATTTAATCACATACAGACCCGAAATTTTGGCCGCATACCCATTGGATGCGAAATACACACGCGGGCCATTGATGGTGAGATCAGGGTTCGAATCTCAGATGGGTTACTGAGGATCATCCTTATAATTGCTTAGTTCAAAACCTAGTGAAATTTTAAATGGACAAACAGCTCATTCGATTATATAATATCTGTATATTTTCAAATACTACAACAATATTGGTTTTGTTTTGGTAGAATGTGTTTTAGTTAATTATTCGGCCTACTACTACTACTACTACTACTACTACTACTACTACTACTACTACTACTACTCCAAGTTGGTACTCTACTGTCTCGTTATCTAGAGGGGGCCTTCTATCCCAGTAGCGTACAAATGATTGACTTCGCTGTGTTACGTTAACCAGTACCGGCCCCCTTTAACCAAATTGTTGAAACTCCTGATAGATCTCCCCACAATACCATGCGGTTTCATCAATTACTATTAGATCA
The DNA here is from genome assembly GCA_033556935.1 of Timema podura. Taxonomy (NCBI): domain Eukaryota; kingdom Metazoa; phylum Arthropoda; class Insecta; order Phasmatodea; family Timematidae; genus Timema; species Timema podura. The sequence continues at coordinate 64,264,301 of JAVRXN010000009.1, forward strand.
ACCAAGGTGTACATTCTGGCAAGGGATGGAGAAAACTAAACATAAAACAGAAAAATGACATTAATCTTATCTGTAATAAATTGGTCTGTATGGAGTAGTTCCTCCTCCGGTGAATAAATACAATGGAATACAAAAATGTGATCCACAGGCAATCTGTTATATAGCAATAGAACATGGACAGGACATGGAGATCTAAGGGGAGAAAGGGGGGAAGAGCTGCGTAATAACTCCACTTTCTCACTAGCGCTGTTAGCAGGAGTGACGAGCCGAGACAATAATCTCTCTTTTCATCGACGTGTGCCCTTCGATCAAGAAGTGAAAATGCTCATGATACCGAAATGGTGCGATGGGGCAATGTTCCTCGACGCTTGGGCGTTTCCCGGTAACATCAATTCAGAGTGAGTCACCCACACCTGTCTCTTCTTATTGGAAAAGATTAGTACTTGTTATCTTGTTTTAAGTGTCTGTCTGGAATTTTGATTGTAGATGTCATATTAATAAATTACATGGCTACAGGACTTTCTAGATATTTTAATTATTAATACGTTTAACTATAGGTTTACCTCCACGCAAATGATGGCACAATTCCTTTAAATATAACATTCCTAATCCCTAAAACCTCAGCGTAATTATACATAAGCGTATAGCTCGAAGAGGTAGTAAGGCACGGTATTAAAAAAATATTTAAAAAAATTGAAATTATTATAAACGGATAATCAAAAGCATAAATATGAGGAGGGTTGCTTAGAGAAAATGCACTAGCGTTAGAGTTGAGAAAGGATGAATAAATAAGATTAATAACTTGCAGCGGAACTCCCTCCTGCCCATCATAACAATTCGAACTCTAGTTTCCCGTTCCGGCAATCCAGTCTATTGAGAGTCTGACGCCTTATAACGATTGCAAACTTGCACAAGTTTATTAGAAATTATCCCTCTTTTACTTCAAATATTGATTATTTACTAGCATTTGCCAACGGATTCACTCGCATTAAACAATACTTCGTTCGACACATTCGAAAATTTCAAATGTTAGGAAAGAATGAAACTTATTTGGGAGCAGTGTTTTTATGTGCAGACGAAGATTCACGAATAAATACGAACTCACCCCTATTCCCCCCCCCTATAACCCCTGCTCACATCACTTGCAAGCTTCTCTACCCGCGATACCAACCGCGACGAATGTTCACCGCTAAAACCCAGTTTTTTATTTACAGAAAAAGAGATCGTGATGTTATATAGCTTACCATGTTCCCTAAAAATTAAGGAGCGCAAAAGAAGAAATCTCATCTTATCTGATCAATACTTTTTAGTTTACTGGCAACCAACAAACAAAACAACACACATTCTAAAAATGGATTATTGTTTGGTTGTAAATAATAAGCATTCAATGACTTTTTAAAAACGGGTTTGTTTACGTAACACAGTTTTCATTTGGGATTCTAATTATTATCAAGATTTTAGCTATTTTTTTAAAACTTTTATAGACAACTCAGTTGATTAATCTAAATTGAAAGCATAAAATGGCAGAATTTAAGGAATCGTTCGAATGTTTACCTGGAAATTATGGTGAAAGCCAATCCCAAGGCAAACAAATTACTGCTTCCGAATCAAAATAAGGCACACAGCCGTACATCTAGCCAACGTAAAGAAAATAGAAGGTTGCGCTAAATGTAGAAAGACATCTGATTGGCTGAGCTTGTGGCGTCACTGAGTACATAAGACGTTTCATAAACAAAGCTTTACGGAAGACAACTAAGTTGTTAAAATTCAAGTCACACTATGGTATTTTAAATAATAACTATACCTTTAAAATCCACACCAATATCAAATTAACGTCATTACTCTGATTATTTTGAAAAATGTATGTTTGGCTGTCATCGTATTAACTGATGTGTACTGGGTGATGTAAGCAATGACGTAATAAAATCTCTACAATTGGCACCACCTTTCTATGCTGTTTTACATTGCGTCTAGCTGTGCTGATTAATTATATATTTCCTGTACATCACGTCCTTAAGAATATTTTAAATAATGAAAGAAGTATGAGGAATATATAATTTAGAGGAAATGTACATGCATTTGCATGAAGGGAGATCGAGAAAAACATTTAGGAAAAAACACCTTGAGCGTCCTTTAGGGATCGAACCCCATCACTACTTGACCAGACTAAATGAAACTGATATTCTAGTCAAGTATAGTGAGGGTGGCTTTACTCTGTTGACATGACCAAAGCTAATTTAAAAAGAAATGGCCGGATAATTGACCTGTGTGACAGTGTGCATTAGCTTCCGACCGTAACTGTGTGACGTAATGAAGTTCTAAGTGATTCATGGCGCTTTCAAGAACTCTTCTTATTGGGTTCTGGTTTGTGTGTATGGCCAGACGGAGAGAATAATGTTGTTTGATGCTTTCAAATAAATATATTTTTTCCATGACTTCATTTATATTATTTAAGGGAAATTACTTACAAATAAGTCCGACACGTTAACTCAGTCGGTAGCATGTTTGTTTACTGGGCTAAGATTCCTGGGTTCAATTCTTGGCATGGCTGAAAATTTTATCATTGATGGAACGTAGGTTTCCTCTTTCACAGGGATGAATTAACGACTGGGGACTTGATGTTGTGTTGTTCTAATTTTAAGTTAGCTTATAAGTCATATGCCGATATAATCGATCGGTTCATAAAGTTCACGTTAAATACCTCAAATAAATTAAAATGAGTAAATGAAAACTCTACAACATATAAATAAATTTACAACATGTGTATGGACCTGTTTCTATGGTGGAATGGTCTAAAGCCGCGGTTCCCAAATCTTTTAATACGAAGGAACCCAGTCACTAAAAAAATTGCGTGCTGGAGCCCTAACACAATTTTTTATACTTGATTTATTAACATTAAATAACGACAGTTAAATTTTACGTGTATTTTAGGACTTAATACTTGAATAAATATTTTAAAAAAGGTAATTTCTCATCTACTTATCAGTGAAAAGAGGGTCGACTTGGTAATGCAAAATTTAAATCGGTATAATATAGTAATTTATTAGCGACTTGCATGGGTATGCTTTTGATCCCAAAATGCTCAAATATTTGAATATTTGGCTGTTACCTGTGAGCGCAGATCGTATTCTATATTGAGCCTACTTCTGAATTTAGTCTTTATAGCAGTAGAATGGCAGTGTTCAAGGATTCATGGAGCACAGTTTGAAAAACGCTGGCCTAAGGCGTTACTCTCTCAATAACTGAACTGCCGATGATGGGGGATCGGAGTTCAAATCCGGTGTAAGCGGAAAACATTAGTCCATGATATTATTAGTCTGGATGCAAGAAGGACTCTAGTGCAACATCAGCACGCACTCTAAAGAACGGCATCTCTTTGACACCCAATAGTGGTATAATAATCTTAATGTTGACTAGGAAATTCGTGTTCAAGGACATTAGTGTTTGAACGTTATTCAAACTCTCGCACCTTAGTTATTTACCAAAGCCTTCATCACATCAACACCAGTATTTTTTTGATTCGATCTTAAAAAGGGGAAAAAAAAGACAATTAATTAGCATATTATTATGTCAAAAGTCTTTGACTATTTAGATGGGCCTATATTTAATACTGGTTTGAGCATTGGCATAACTGAATATCTGACACCTAGCCTAGCCTAAGCTAGCCTAACCTAACCTAATATTTTATTATTTTCTTTATTTACATGGTGAAATAAAGGCATAAGCCTTCTCTTACATTTAACCATGTCTTAAGTTAACATTACACTGCATTAACAATATATATGCAATATATATATACAATCAAATTAATAAACGTCCAAAAAGATACACTAACAAATGAGTTCTGATTTGTTCTGAGGTCTGACTTGTGTCCACACACACGCACACACACGTACACGCACACACACACACACACACACACACACACACACACAATTCCTAAGGGTGGCATTAACAAAGAACTACTACCTAAAAATTTTTTAGCTTAAAGATTTCCTAAGAACTACATAGCGGCGTTGACAAAGAGATTAAAAAAACAAAAAGGGCGGTATTGACAGGCGGCATTGACAAAGAACCACTACCTGAAAATTTCCTAGTCTAAATATATCCTGCCACACCTGTCGATTTCAATTAGAGTGGTTTTTCCTAAAGATTTCCACTCTCCTTCCATACAAATGCGGTTACACTACCTATACATTCAACTTTCCTCATCCGTGGCATATTGGCATTATTATTATTAATAATATATTTGTATGTATATGAAATGGGTAGTAAGACGACGTGCTAATATATATGTATCCATGTATCCATATCCAATTTGAAGACTAGCGAGTGGCTAAGTATTTCTTTTTATTTGGAGATCAATGGTATATGAGGGAAAGGTGTAAAACATCCTTGGCAATTTGCGTCCTTTCAGATACTAAGAGCGTTCATCATAGCAGGCGCGACTCGGCTCCCGGATCGCACGCGGTCTGTGAGTGAAAGTAAAAAGAAAATACCTACGATACGCCAGAAATGTTTGCAGTGCATTAGTATTTGAATGATTATTTGAAATTTTCCGCGGTGACGATGGGGGACAAAGTGACAAAATTTCTTGTTAATAAATACAGTATGTTCCTATTAGGACAGAATGAAGATTTGTGCACAGTGCTTATCTGTGAAGCCATTCTAAAATGGTCAGAAACAGGACTTTTTAATCCAGTTTTTATCCAATTATCATTTAATATTTCAACAATATTCAGTATTAAGAACTTCTATCAACTCTTTATATACATTAATGTTTAGTCAGAAATGATCCACTTGCAATAATCTGTGTAAATCTACTATTTCTAGCCGACTATATCACAGAGTGGATTGGCATGCGATGCACGCTCTTAAATAAATCTTCCGATCGACTCCATGAAGTGGCAAGGTTTGAAAACGTTATAGGTGTCACTATAACATTAAAACATTTGTCTGGAATAATTTATAATGTATAAAAGAAAGCAATTTAGTGTAAGTTTTAATCACTCGATATCAAGATGAATGTATAAGTACAAAGGGTGTACCTTAACATTTGGGACCTCCTTTAGGAGTTGGTTCGGTACAGCAAAACAATGGGAAAAGTTCATCCAAACATGTGTTCTGGTTGACCTTGTTTCTAAGTTAAAGCTATTTTTTTTTTGTTAATTATATCAATGTTTAGCAGCATTCCTTTAAAGGAAATGCTCAAAATGACCACCCTGCACACTAATACAAGCCTATAACCATAAAATATAATAAAGTTTCTTGTCATTTCAATAGTTCCAGACATTGTTAGGATTCCCGGGCAGCCTTGTTCAACACGCTGGTGAGGGATTTTAAACACTTTCAATGAGTGATATGTAAACAATAGATTTAGATAGATAGATTGCCCCCGAAAAAAACCAGTAGATTTTAGTCAGGGATGAGCATGCCAGGCAATAGGTCCTGCATGACTAATACATTTGTTAGAAAGTCGCTCATAAATGTTTAGCTATTCAGATAAAATTTGGTGGGGGAACCATCATGCATACACCACTTGCAACGTATGACAACGGACGAATGGGACGTCTTATAACGGCTCATTTAATATATTATTGAAGAAATAGAAATACTATTTTCTTGTCAATCTCCCATCGAGAAAATCAGATCCGATTAAATTATAATAGATTATTCCTGCCCATATGTTTACATCAAATTGTTGTTGGTGCATTGATTGAAGAATTAATCGTGGATTTTCTTCACACCAATGACGAGATTTATGAAAACTGACTAAACAATCTCTGACAAATTTAGTTGCATAGGTAAATAACATAGCGGGTAGAAAATTACATTCGCTGGCAGATATATAAAAAATTATGTTTGAGAAAAGGATCTTTCGTTAAGTCCCCGTAATCGCTGAGCATTGTACAGATAAAGCTATTGTAATAACAAAACTCTCTAAACAGTCATTTGTTTGACTTTCCCTACTGTTGCTATTGATCGAGAGCTCTAGCAATAATTATTTTAAACCTGATAGTTCTGGCATTGCATGATTTATAACTAATTTTTTTAGATTAACAAGTATCTCGCAACCATTCATGTAGACTTAGAAAGTTTTACTATTTGGAAAGCGAACTACTACTCTAAAAATAAAATAAATTGCATCTCGCGGTCAAGCGCTGCAATCGCTCTAGAGTATGAAAGGTAGAAGGGGTGAGAGGAGATACCGATAGCGCTCTGGTACAGTCAGTACTAAATGACAAATGGGACATATGTGGTGGTACTTGACTAATATCAGACTTCTGCTATTTAATTTGAATATACAACGTGTTTCTAAAACATTGCATCAAACTTTGGCAGGATACTCCTTGTGTGAAATTAGAATAATTCTCATAAGCAACCTAGGGTCCATCTTCAATATTAAGGGCAGTATACACCCCTAAAGACAGAGCTAAAAACGACTGTTGTGTGAAATATTATAAAAACTGCTTAGGGTATTACAACGAATCTTTGTATACTACTTATTGAAACCTTGATCATTAATAAACTAAATGTGCTGTTACCGTTACCCACCCCCATCATGTAAAAAAGGGGGGGGTTATAACACATTTTTTCTAAAATAAAATATGTCAGAGTAAGTATTACCAATTTTTACTTAAGATTACAAAACAGGGAATCAAAATTAACAAAAAAGGTGTCTTGGAGAAACCGTCTAGCTTTCCCCGTTTCTGAGATAATCACACAAGTTTGAGATCAGAGCCAAGTGCAAATGCCTGCCAGGTAGGCAGCCAGAATCGCAGTTTTATTTCGCAATGCAGTCGTTTAGCCATTTTTACCGGCACGTGTGACTATGTATCACGTACATTTGGTAAACAAGGCTGGTTTGTGTGTTATGATAGAGAAACTCTGGTACTTTTCCTTCTTTATAAGCTCCGATGTGTTGCTATTTATTACATTAGTGAGTTATGCTTACACAGGTTCATACTTGGGTGGGATTTTATTCATTACACTCACTGGAATATTGAAAGCTACAATAAGAAATACAAATTGTAGTTATTGCATGTTTTAGTTCCTAGCTTCAAAAGCAGATTCATAGCAAGTGTTCAAAATGGTGGCCCCTAACATTATTGCAATAATTGAGGCGACGTATCAATGACTGGCGTACTCTTTCGAAAACACGTGGAGTTTCTTGAACCTTATCACATGCAGCAACTATCCTGGCTAACAGGTCTTCCTCAGATTCAACAGCTGTCTCGTACACCAAAGCTTTGACAAAGCCCCACAGAAAGAACTCTAACGGATTTAAGTCAGGAGAGCGTGGTGGCCACGCAACAGGCCCACCTCTTCCTATCCATCGGGCAGGAAATGCAGTGTTGAGGTAGTCACGCACAGCTCTTGTGAAATGAGGTGGGGCACCGTCATGTTGTAGCCACATGCGTTGTCTAACGGAGAACGGTACATTCTCAAGGAACTGTGGCAATGCAAATTTCAGAAATTGGTAGTAGATGTGGCCAGTCAAACGTTGTGGCATCAGGTAAGGGCCAATGAGATGGTTACCCACAATGCCTGCCCAGATTTTGACAGAAAATCTATGCTGGTTGCCCATGATGATAGTTGCATGAGGGTTCACGTACTATTAAAATAGCCGTCTCTGGTGAATGTTGCCTCATCGGAAAACAATATTATAGTGGAGAAATTAGGAACCACTCCGCACTGCTGCAGAAACCAGTCGGAGAATTCATGTCGAGGAGCATAATCTGCTGGCCCCAATGCCTGCACCTTGCGCATGTGGTACGGATGCAGCAGCTGATCATGCATGACACGCCATACTGTGGAATTGGACACAATCGTTTGATGCGCAATGGCACGTGTGCTTGTTGACGCGTTATCATCCACATAATTCAGTACCTCTTCTTCGACAATTGGAGTGAGAACATTCCTCGGGTGACCAGCTCCCCCTCGTAGCTGAAATGTACCTGTTTCACGAAGTCGCTGAGTGACATCGGTGAAGGTTCGGTGATAAGGTTGACGTCGCGCAGGATATCTATCGTGGTACAACCGTGCAGCTGCTCTTGCGTTTCCTCTAGCTTCACCGTACAGCATGACCATGTCTGTCATTTCTGCGTTTGTGTACTTTGCCATTTGACTAGTAATAAGGGCAACATGCAGTGAAGTCGTGTGGACTGGTGCAGTCTGCTCGTGGAGGGAGGGGAAGATAGTGATAATAAGAGTGGGGGAAAGGAGGGGGTGAAGCAACACAGCTTTATTGGATCCCTACCTGGCAGGAATTAACACTTGTCTTTGAAATTAAACATGCATGATTATCTCAGAAACGGGGAAAGCTAGACGGTTTCTCCAAGACACCTTTTTTGTTAATTTTGATTCCCTGTTTTATAATCTTAAGTAAAAATTGGTAATACTTACTCTGACATATTTTATTTTAGAAAAAATGTGTTACAACCCCCCCTTTTTTACATGATGGGGGTGGGTAACGGTAACAGCACATTTAGTTTATTAATGATCAAGGTTTCAATAAGTAGTATACAAAGATTCGTTGTAATACCCTAAGCAGTTTTCATAATATTTCACACAACAGTCGTTTTTAGCTCTGTCTTTAGGGGTGTATACCGCCCTTAATATTGAAGATGGACCCTAGGTTGCTTATGAGAATTATTCTAATTTCACCCAAGGAGTATCCTGCCAAAGTTTGATGCAATGTTTTAGAAACACGTTGTATAAGCAGTTCTAACTTAGCTTAAATACTAAATTAACTCCTCGACACCTGATATTGGTCCGTCAGTGTTGTTACCGTAGCTAGTTGATATACTACTGTTGTCATTGTCAATTCCATCTTCAATGTCACTTTCATCTCCAAAAGAAATCAAAATTCGTTCTAATTCCTCTTCTATCAGACCATCATTTTTCCAGGGATTGGCTTCTTCTTTCTTAACGTGTGATCTATCCTGTTGCCAATCCTTCTCAGTGATACTATTGATTGCTTTTCCTGTTAAATATTTTATTTTTAAAGTGCTTTGAGCGACAATTTTGGCCGCGTATCGTTATTTAACCATGTTCCAAATAAATTCTATAGCGTTAAGGTTACAATGGTATGAAGGTAACCTAATAACACTGTGCCCATATTGTTCGAATAAACTATCTATGTAAAATTTGGGAGACTTACGTCGGCAGTGGACTAGCTCTAAGAGCTCACTTTCTGTCATCTGTTCCTTATATGCAATAATGTTCTTGTCCAACCACAGCTGCATTTCAGCCTTTAGTGATCCCATTGTTGGTGGCTTATTTATTTGAACAGTGTGATAAGGTGCATTGTCCATTATAATTAGGCTATTTTGAGAAAGGTCGGGGATGAATTATTATTCTTTCACTCATTTAGAAAATTTTTGAAGCTCACCTCATTTTGATAGTCACTACTTTTGGTTTTTTATTTGAAAATAAGAAATCCATTTGATACAAATCCCTGCTTTGAACTGGCAAGGAGAATAATCCACCTTTGTCCTGCACTATCATTTTTCAATACTCCTGTTGTTTCTGGGTGTTGCCAACATTTAGTCACACTGCACGAGGGATGAATCCAGGTTTCATCAAGATATACCACAGGACGTTTTTGGTCTTCTGATCTTTCATTTTCTCTCATTCTTCTTAAATATCTAGCCCTCCATGCAATTATTTCGTTTTTCTCCATTAAAATTAGTCTTTTATCTGTACACCTTTTAAACTTCAGTCCCATTAATGCTCTTCTCAATGTTTCTTTGTTACCAGTGAAATTGATTTCTTATTTTACTACTGCTAATAATTTATTTAATCTTGATACTTCCTTTTTAACAATGTAGAACTTCTGTATAAGTCGTCGAATAACACACAAGTCAAAATCATCAAGAACATTTTTTCTGCTGCGGGGTTTGTGATTTTTTCCTTGGAATTTAAAGTTTTTGTTTTTGTCCTACGTGCCATACTGCTTTCCTTTCGAATTTTACAAATAGAACGCTCTGATTCTTCTGTAGCTTCTGCTACACCTTCTGTGACTCTTTCAACAGGGTGCTTATATTGTTTGTCCCGATAGATTTTCATTCTCAAAAAAAAAAAACCCTTACATTTGCAATAATTTTGCGTCCCTCGCCGTGAATAGTTGGTTTAGCACGATTATTTGAAGACATTTAAAAAAATACTTTATGTTCCTTGTATTTAAAGTTGATTAGGTGTCTGTAATATTTGTCAAAAGAGGTGAAAATAAATTAAAAACATTCTACACAAACCTTCTGAAAGTCCTAACCTATCGAACTTACGCCCCCCCCCCTTCTGCCTCCCCCCACGGTAAGCTGGCTGGAGTGTATCAGCCAGAACATCAAGATAACGACTGATGAGGTGTATCATTCATTATTGGTCTGCCCCTTCATTCTTCAAGTAGTTGACATTCTTTCCGCATGCAATGTTTGCTGTGTCGAGTAGTAGGCCTACGTACATATATATGGCTTCAATTGAGCTACACTCAGCCAGTCCATACATTAAATGCGTATTTGTCATTTCTCATTTTCGCATGAGTATACGTTATCCCTTCAGATACACAGAAAATTAACAGGTTACAGCACGTTGTGTTCTTATCAAGGGATCGAACTGGAATGACTTATAAACATGATAAAATTATTATTTTGTGTTTACAGAATAGTCAGCGATTAATTAATAGGATACTAAGCATAGATTGTCAACGGTTTAGATCAGTTAAAATAGCTCATTTTATCAGTCATTTTTGTGTTCCAAATTATTATAACTGGGAAATAAAATCAAATAAGATATATGTTCATATATTATTATTATTATTATTATTAGCACCGCGTCTTACTACCCGTCCGGGTTATACGCACTTACGCTAATGTGTAATGATAGGGTGATTGTGAGATGAAATGGAGGACCTACAGTTTAACGTGGAATCCGAACCACGGTGGAGGCCTGGCATTCCTCACATTCACAAGATGTGATTAATACACGTCTTGTCAGAGGTGAAGGAAGGGTTTGGTAATCAGATAAATCTGTGCCTGGACTGAGGATTGAACCCCGGATCCCTAGCATATGTTCATATACTTGTTCAATATCTTATGTACTAGAATTCACATTTGAAGTAGGTCCTATTTGTTTAAGAACAGCCTGTATATCCATACAAACACACACATAATAAATATAAATACATATGTGTTACGCCCTCTCTATTACCTCGTAGTTTAAGGCCACCGTAAACAACATAACGAGTATAGAGGGGCATAAGCTATGTGAAACATAAAATAAATAAATAAATAAGGAAATAAGCAGAGATTTTAAAGTAAATAGTCATTTAATAAGCAAGTTTTTTCAACAACATCAACATTGTGGCCTAGACAATCCTAGCAGCGAAAGTATTTGCGAACATAGATTATAGGAAAACATTCTTTGGTAATACACCCTAAACATTATTATTATTTATTAATAATGGTTTAGTAAAAGAAAACATAAGATTTACTATGGAAAATCTTCTTGTTACAACAATAAGAACTGGATTAATACCAATGATAAATGATAACTGCATTTCAAGCTATTCACACAAGATATATGCAAACGTAAATCTGACTATTCATGAAATCAAGTAAATACATAATATGATTCTACACAGTATAAAGTTCATTACGTAAAGTCTCTCAACAATAATATTTAAGTAGTCCAATAAACAACGTCAACTCCATTAGTTGACACGTCCAATATTTTAGTTTCAAAAATATATAATAACATAAGACATGTTCTCATTACCGAGTCAATTGTTGCTATTTCTCCTCGATAGTGATGATTCCACATTTTCACGCGATGCTGGTGAAAATCCACGTGGACGACGGCAGGAGCAGTGGTTGTTGGCAGCGATAGAGATGGAGCACAAGCGTTCAGTTAGACGAGACATTATACGTCTACTTATTCATGACGCAGTATAGTGTTGCACTTCTATATAGATATAGTCTATCCATTGCCTTCGGTAGTCGCACTTCGGACCGTATGACCACCAGTGCCGGTCATTAGTCAACATAACAGTTTAAACGCACATTCAGATTTAATTACGTGAATACGGAATAATTCTCGTACTGAATCAATCCCGTCGACTCTGGACTCTTCACGTACATAATTATATAGCGAACCGAATATTTAAAGAACATATAACTGCTAATTCTTCTTTACTCTTACTCGTACAGCACAATGACCACACGGGTCGCTTGTAGAACTCCGAATCATGGCTCGTACAGCACAATGACCACACGGGTCACTTGCAGAACTCCGAATGCCTATTCACAATAATGGACATAGGTTATATACAGTGCTAGTTGCGTATCACTAAGGGGGGGTGGTAACCTTCCAGTTGGCCGGTGACGTTGTTGGGCAGGTGGAAGTCTCGCCATCTCTTGGGAATTCAGCATGCAGGTCTATGATTGGATGAACCGCTCGGTCCAACGGATTTGGTGTCTTGATTTTCAAATCCTCCCCGGACGATTGGCTTGCTACGTATGGTGGTCTGTAGCTAGCCCCGGCGAGGTCAGGTGACGTCATCTTGTCTTGATAGAATTATTATCAAGAATTTGCGCCCGCTAGTATCCAACTAGACGGTCAGATGTAAGCATCAATTGCGGGTACTCTCGGCACCTTTGCCCCACTCGCCGAATTAGGACGTTTATTTAACTTGCGAGCAATCTTCGTGTCTCGGACAGCAGATCCAGGCGGTAAGTAATAGAATGGAATTATTATTTGAAATTGAATTGTGGTTGTTGAAGGAGTATAGAGCAGAAAGAGACGTATTAATTAAGGAGCTGTATTAGGACTGGATTTACAATAGTGAATATTACTATTGTTTTGTGGCTATTATTCGTAGTTTCTTAGAGCGGGTAGTAAGATTGATCAGGTGGAAATAGCTGAGGCGGGTAAATGTAACATAACAATGTTACATATGTGTGTATGTGTGTCTAAGATCCCATTATTTCTTGAAAGAAGAGTCTAATTGAAAAAATAAAATATTCTTTGTTGATAGATGTCAACTCAAGTGAGACAATTTAATAGCATTGAGCTTTAATTTGTTATTCTTTGTTAAAATAAATCTTTGACTTCAATGTGTATTTAGTGTATGGAACGGTATTATAAAATATTTACTTTTTTACTTTCTCTATACAACTCAGAGAGAAAGTAGAGTGATCGTCAAAAAAATCAAACTTGAGATTTGATAAATGTCGACGTTTCATGACCCCCCTGTAACAAAGAAAGTTATTTTCGCAATGCCGTCAGTCTGTCTATACCTCGGGCTAGAGCCGAAACTATTTTACTGATTGAGCTAAAACTTGGTATCTGGGGTCATCATAAGGTCCTTCCGAGGTTTTTTTTTTAATTAGATATCTGAGCCTAAATTTAAGAGTAGTTTACTGAAGGGCAAGAAGAGAAAAAATCGATTTTTTCAAAATTCACTCTAATGATTTTGATGAAATTCTATATCGAGACACTGTTTTTTATTATTATTACAAGATGGCAATACTCATTTTCTCATGAAAATGACTTTTGGGGTATTTTATGTATTTTTATAAAACCAATAATTTCTTAGCTATAAGCAAATATATACTTTTTAATTAAGGTTATTGAAAATTAATTTGATTCCTATGCTCTTTAGTGGAAAAATAAGTTTATCTTTTCTCAAACTTTCTCTTACGGTGTGCCTAGTTCCTAGTGCCATAGAGTAAGTAAGTAACAATATATACTATTTTATTTATGATCTTTGGTGTAGTGTTTCTACAACAATGTATATATCTATTATTTCGTTTTATAAATCTTACGATTTTTTAGTAAATGTATATTTAAGATAAAATTGAAAGAAATTCTGTGCAGCTCACCGTACCATTTATATTATGACCAAATACCTTTATGTTTTTTTCTATACTGACATTGAGTTTGATGCTAGTTAACTGTTGCACCATCGCTAAAGATTCGCATAAATAAAAATGTAAAGGATACAAAGAAGTCTTCAAAAGTACGATAAAATACCTAAAGTCAACATATGAAAAGAAAGTATTGTAAAAATTGATTAAGCCCTTAAACTCTAGATTATTCATTTTAAAAACGGGTTGTCATTCCATAATTATTATGTTTCTATTGTAAAAAATAAATTGTACAGTGCACCGCACGGACTTTCTAATTTATGTTAAAATATATGTATTTACTAAAAACTCGTAAGATTTGTGAAACTAAAGAAAATACTGTAGAAACATTACACCAAAGAGTATAAATTAAATAACACACACCGTTACAGAAACATTGAGGAATGAGGAACATCTCTGTCCCCCAAAGAGTATAACAATCAATTTCACGTATTAAGACAAACACACACAAACACATACACATATATACATATATATATGTATATCTGCTAATGGCTCAGAAACTATTGGGTTATAAAAACATCTCAAATAAAAGATTTTTAATTTTTTATGCTACCACAACTTTAAAATATTAAGTTATTTAGTATCTCAAATAACTGCGGAAATTTAATTGAAATTGGAAATTTCTTCTTATGTAAATTACCCTAAATGTCATTTTCATGAGAAAATTGAGTTTGCATTTTGTAAATAATATTGAATAATGCCTAGATTAAAGATTTTATCAAAATTGTTTGAACGAATTTAAAGAAATTTGATTCTCTGTCTTTTTGCCCTTCATTAAACTACCTTTAATTTTAAGATTAGATATCTGATTCTAAAACTCAGGGGACTCTTATAAAAACCCAAGTTAACAAGTTTAAGTTTTTTTAGTACCGTATTTTACTACTCGTTTGGCGTTATACGCTAAGTTTTAGTTGGATCGGTAAAATGGTTTCAATTCTAAGCCGAGTTACAGACATACGACATTGTGAATACCACTTTTTAAGTATTATCGTGTCAATAAACTTCGACATTATCAAAATCTCGAGTTAAATTTGTTATACACTCATAATACTTCACTCTCCAAGGGGTTGAGAGAGAGAGAGAGAGAGAGAGAGAGAGAGAGAGAGAGAGAGAGAGAGAGAGAGAGAGAGAAAGAATGACAGCAATATTTAAAATCTGTAATTTTATTTACAATCTTATATTATAAGTTACACATTAATTTAAATTTGATCCTATACAGTTTTAAATGTTACTATATATAAAGGGTGGTGAAATAGTTTCAAGAATATGTTTTTAAGGTTCTAAATAACAATGTTGGAAAAGCGAAGAGGACTGCATGAAAACCGTGGATAACAACATACATGCTTAAGAAAATGGAAGAAAGAAGAAAACGGAAAAACGTCAACAAACAATAAATCTTAGGCTAAACAACGAGCTAAGGAGAAAAACAGACAAAACGAGGAAACGCGCGATGAGATTATCGAACTGCAAAGTAAAGGAAGGTAGAACCCTATGTGCCAGAAAGCAAAGGAACTGGGAGGAAATAAAAACAAAGGTGTGTGAACAATAGGGATAGAAAACCAAAGGTCAGATGGTGATGGATTGTAAAGAGGTTATTATGATTTGGGAAAGATATATATAAATACTGTAGGGCATGAAAAATAGACCAGGGGACCTGTAGATTAAATAATACGAGGTAGAGAATGGAGAAAAAGGACCCAGCATTTTAAAGAGTGAATTGGAGAGAAAGGGCATGCAAAGAAGGAAAGCTGTTGTAGATGACTACATGCCAACTGACCTTCTGAAGGAACTAGGAAACAACGCATTAATGATTATGACAAATCTTATAAATAGTATCTATGAAGCAGGAGAATGGCCCATAGACTTTCTAGACCTAACCATGGTGGCTCTAAAGGAGAATAAATAAGCCAAGAAATGCAGTCACCACAGGACCATCAACCTCTCCCATCATGTGGGGAAGATCGTTTCAAAAATACTCAAGAGGCGATTGGAACAGATTCGGAAAAGGAAGAGAGATGCCATCGGGGTGCTGAGAATAATTTCAGAGAGAGTGCTGGAAATCAAGGAAAAGGTCTACATTGGTTTCGTCGACCGGCAAAGGGCGTTCGATTGACTGAAGGGGAAGAAGCTGATCAACACAATAAAATACGCAGATGATCTAGCATTGCTAGCCAAAAGTAAAGAAAAGCTGCAAGAAATGATGGACGGGTTGATGGAAAAAGGGAGAAGATATGGAATGTAGGTCAATATTGAGAATTGAAACGGGATTTCAAAAAATAAATGGTACGGCGCACCGCACAGACTTTCTCTCTCTTTCTATAAACTCGTAAGATTTCTGAACGGAATAATGTACATTGTATCATCACCACTCCACATAAGAACACGCATAAAATAATATACAATGATATATAATCAATGAGAAAAGAGGCGCATCTTTGTCCACCTAAGAGCATTTCAAACAGTTTAATGTCTTCCACAAGGGTCAACACTTCGTATTAAAATTTCGATTTCTGGTTAAAATATTAACATTTTATAAGGTGTTGCAGATCTTCAAGTCATCGCATTGATATTTAATTATTCATTTATACATTTTGACCAATAAAAAATGTAAATATTGACTATTGAGTCTAAAATGGAGATAGATCATTGCTATGCAAACATTTCTCCTAAGAGATTTAAGGAAAAATAACATACTTTTTTAGATACTTATATTTAATTACTCTATGGCATTGGAGAATTATTGCGTTAAGACTTAAGTAGTATATGTTTACAACTAAAGCTCACAAAATTATATTAATATATTTGCAAATATCTCAGAAACTGCTGCTTTTATAAAAATATATGTCAAATAAAAGTTTTTTATTTCTAATAGTCCTACAATTTTGCAATGATAAGTTGTTTAGTTTCTCCAATAGTTGTGGAGATACGGAAATTAACGCTTCTGTAATGTACCCTAAAAATCATTTTCATAGGAAAATGAAAATAGCCAGTTTATTTATAATCTTAATCAACGCATAGATACGAATTTTAATCAAAATCGTTTAAGCAGATTTTGAGAAAACCAAATTTTTCTCTTTTCGCCCTTCAGTAAACTACCCTTAATTTTAAGTTTTTATAGACGCACAGACAGACGGCATTGCAAAGACTATTTTTTAGGGTTCGGGGGGTCATGAGACGTCGACATCCATCAACATTTCAGGTTAGTTTTTTTTTACGGTCGCAATACTTAAACTTTAATGTCCAAAAAGTTAAAAAAATTCATATAATTGCGTATGGATTGAAAGTTATTGATTTTATAAAAATATGTTTCGGATAAAATATCTGTATTATAAATATATATACATATTTGTAATGCTAAGTAATTTCATATCTCAAATAGTTTCGGAGCTATTTAAAAAAATGTTAATTGACGCATCAGAACGGAGCCCTTAAAGCCATTTTGCCGAAATATTGAGGGTAGCCATTTTGTTTGTAATATTTATTAATGTTTATAAATGAAATTTAATCAAAATCGTTGGAGCCGATTTTGAGAAAATCGACTTTTTCTCTTTTTGCCCTTCAGTAAACTACCCTTAATTTTAAGTTTTAATAGACACACAGACAGACGGCATTGCAAAGACTATTTTTAAGGGTTCGGGGGGTCATGAGACGTCGACATCCATCAACATTTCAGGTTAGTTTTTCTTACGGTCGCAATACTTAAGCTTTAATGTCCAAAAAGTTAAAAATATATATATAATTGCGTATAGATTGAAAGTTATTGATTTTATAAAAATACGTTTCGAATAAAATATTTGTATTATAAATATATATACATATTTGTAATGCTAAGTAATTTCATATCTCAAATAGTTTCGGAGCTATTATAAAAAATGTTAATTTACGCATCAGACCGGAGCCCTTAAAGCGATTTTGCCGAAATACTGAGAGTAGCCATTTTGTTTGAAATATTTATTAATGTTCATAAATGAAATTTAATCAAAATCGTTAGAGCCGATTTTGAGAAAATCGACTTTTTCTCTTTTTCCCCTTCAGTAAACTACCCTTAATTTTAGGGTAGATATCCAATTCCAAAAACCCCTCGGGGCAACCCTATGAAAAACCTAGATATCAAGTTTCAGCTCAATCGGTAAAATAGTTTAGGCTCTAGTTGGAGGTACAGACAGACAGACAGACAGACGGAAATCCAAAAACCACTTTTTCGGATTCAGGGAGTCATGAAACGTCAAGATTCATCAAAATCTCGAGTTAGATTTTTTTGACGATCACAATACTTTCTCTACCTGTAAGATAGAGAGAAAGTAATAAAGAGACGTTGAAAATTGAAATAATTGGAATCTAAGAGTTGGAAAAAATCGAGTAGTTCAAGTATCTAGGAATTCTGCTTACAAAGGATGCGTACTGCACCAAGGAAACTAGGTCAAGGATCACCATGGGTAAGGAAGCTTTCAACAACAAGAAGTTACTGCTGACTAGCAAGTTTAGTTTGGAACCGAGGAAGAAACTTATGAAATGCTTCATTCTGAGCATTGAAATGTATGGAGCATAAACTTGGAATCTTAGGAAAATGGGAAAAAAAAATACTTGGAGAGCTTTGAAATGTGGTGCTGGAGAAGACTTGAAAAGATCAGATGGACAGAAAGGGAGACAAATGAATAAGGTCGTAAGAAGAGTGGGTGAAAAAAGAACCATTTTGGTTGTGATTCATCGGTATAGAGCAAACTAGAGTAGACACATCCTTAGGAGGAACTACCTTCTACATGATATCATTAAAGGAAAGATTGAGGGAAAGAGGAGCTTAGGAAGAAGGATGATTCAAATATCAGATAACTTGAAGGGAAGAAGAACATTCTGGAAGCTAAAGGATGAGGCAGAGGACATGGCATATTGGTAGTCACTGACATGAGGAATGGCCCTGTCATAAAACAGAACCCCTAATAATAAATAATAATGTGTACACATTCATATATAATGACAGACATAGCTATCGTATTGGTAGTTTCAGCAGTAATAGAAAATTTAATATAACTTAAATATTCAGATAGGCTTACACCGAATGAGTGATGCAGAACGACTACTTCATTCATGTGAGGGACTAGTTTTTGACATCTGAATATATAATTTAGTAATGGATAGGGCCTATCGTGTTTCCCAGTATTTCAGTCAAGTCCCGTAGTTAATTTAGTAAATGCATGATAGACCACCAAATATATAGACTAAATATACAAAAAAAAATAATTTATAAGCCCAATAGTAAGTTTATCTTTATGTTTTAAATTATTCAAATCATAAATTTGTATATTAAAGTGACGACGTTGATATTATATGAATTAATGGGCTTACAAATCAATGACATAACAACAAGTGAATGATAAAACACATGTGTTTATTAGAGATTTTTTTAGATATGTACATTTTCCAATTATTAACCCACTCTTAGTTGGAATTTTTTGACATGGCTGACAATAATGAAAGAAAACAAATTTTCCCTAAAAACTGCAATATCATGTATTTTTAATATACACTGTATTAAAAAAATAAAAATTGAAACCCCTATAACAGTTAAATAAATAATTTTAGATAAGTTAGAATTTGAATCGAGAGGCCGTAGATCAATTTCAATAAACTGAACTCTTATGTGATATTTTATCTTGCACCTTGTCTCCAAGAAAACTCTAATGCAATTAATCAAACTATTTATTTATCTAGGTATGTTTTTGGCTATACGTGTCCCAATGCTCATTCGGGCTCTTTACAAAATGTATTAATTTAGTGACAAAGTAAAAGAAAATGGAGCTCTAATTAAAATTACCAGCATTCTTCTGATCAAAGAATGGTAAAATAACAATAGAAACCCCATATTGAAAATACTCTTTTGCATTCAAAGGGGATTCGAACCTGATCAGAGGAATCCGATCAAGAAAGTCAAACATGAAGCTTGTGAGATGTTTGGGTATTTTACATGCATAGGCGAAACTCATGGTTGTTTATACACATGATTTATAAACCAACTTAAACCAGGGCTTATGCCTAAAACCAGTGACGTGGCATAGAGTGTTTCCAAGGTGAACAGAGATTTTTAACACTGTAATTGTGATATGTTTTTGACAGTTTGGTACCCATTTGACCAATAATAGCTCATATGGGAAATGCATTTATGTTGATACCTCACTGATTGTCTTACTGAGTGATGAGAACATATCACATGCACAGTTTATATTAACTCTGCTTGCCTTGGCAAATCTCCATGACACGACATGACACGACGCTGCTTGAAATCAAAAACTTGATTATAATAAGATTTGTTTAAATTATTCTTTTAGCTTGGCCTGCTGATGACGGGGTGATTGGGGTTCAAATCCCGGTTAAGTCTACTGAATTTGGTTTTACTAAATGTTTTCCCATTCTCCTTCCAGGCGAATTTGGGGAATACCTCCTCCATTAGTCATGCTTATATATGTGTAAACCTGAGTGGTTAGTAAAACGCGATAATACATTAAAAAGCCTGTATACAAATACACAATTAATGACCAGGGACCATCTATGGCAGAATTTTTGACACCCTAGAATCTTTCATATACTTTCATAAATAAATTATCCCTTTAATATTTTTGCGGCAATTTCATCAGAGTGACGTTATTAAATTATAACTATAGGGCTTGCATAATAAATAGTAGATTATAAATGTAGGGCTTACATAATAAATGGCGCGTTTACCGTCATTAATTTTTTGGTGTGATCAGTAACCCATACTTACCTCAGAGGAAGTTGTTATTCTTTCACAAAGCGTGGATTATACTTGAGTGAAATCTGTAGATGAGATATTTGAATAGTAATGTGATGAACGTGCATGTCACACTCATCACATAGTGTGTGCTGAAAGTCTTAATGAATATTTTAACTAAATAAATCACCCGCCTCGGTGGCGTAGTTGGCTAACGCGCCAGTCGTGTTGAGCTCGACCGCCGAGGACGGGGAGATCGAGGTTCGAATCTCGGTCGGGTGAACTGGGGGTGGTTTTTCCTAAATGGTTTTCCACTCTCCCTCCACGCAAATGCGGGTTCACTTCCTCTAAATTCAACCCTCCCAATTCCTAATCCATTAGAGTAATTAGTACTTAAGCGTATAACCCGAACGGGTAGTAAGACGCGGTGCTAAATATTATTATTATTATTATTAAACTAAATAAATCCATCCGCAATTTATTAAAGAACTTCTAAGATCCTGCATGTCATACACACATGTCCACGTATCTACTATAGAATAGCTATGAGCTAAACTATAATAACATCTTTGTAATAATCGATATGGATTATTTACTGAATCTTCAAATTAAGGCACTTTTAAAAAAAAGTGTGACCCCCATTTTGTCCAAAAAATCTAACAAAGCTAACGTTTGATATTCCAAAAAAGCTATTTTCCCTCCTTATTATGCCTCATACACACAGGTGTTGTTAATGTTCTTAATTGAGCAGAGAAACTTGTATTTAAATAATTATGGAAAATGTCACAAACTAGCCAGCAAAGTAACTGCTTTAATAAGTTCGATAAATATTTTGAAACAATCCGGCATATTTGTAAACGACATTTATGCGTCACCTCTCTCAAAGTGTTGAGCGTGAAGTTTTATGTTTGGTCTGCTTTCTGAGCCAGGATATAATAATTTTAGTTGTTAGTGTCAAAGTGTAAATATTATTTCTCCCCAAGTCAATAAAATGGAACTTCACACAGTTTTATATTCTAACAAATAGTTGCCAGTCATCTGGCGTAACAGGAAAAGTAAATTCAAAAAGAATTGAACACGTGTTCTTTTATGCTGTCGCACACTTTTCCGTATTGTATTGAATCGGCTCATTTTTTTATGGTTTGTCTTGCCCTGCTCTATGACCTCTGCTCCACACAAGTAAGCAGTTATTATGGAGTGGTCTATTGAGTAAAAAGTTATAGTTCTTGCAGATGTGTGCGCTGAAGCAAAATGTTAAAAAAAATCAAAATCAATTGAATCACGCAATATAAGTGGCCGTGAAAAAAGTCTAGCACTTGAGGGAGAGTTTAAAGGTAAATGAATAAAAAAAATTAAGTACTACAGTATGAATAAATAAAGTGAAGTGAGTTGTGAGGAATATTTTGGCCCATATCATTTTTGACTGATTAATAAAAAAATAGCCTTTCTTCTTACATTTCAAGATAATAACTCGCCATTGAGTTTCTGATAAGACTGACCACGAAGTGTGGTCGAAAGATGGTGGATATACTTGAGAATATCCGAAGTCCATAATCCGTTGCGATGTGAACCGGAAGGTGGTGAACATTTGGAACGTCTCGCTATGGTGTGCATCGCATAGTTACGGATAATATTCTTTCAACACAGTTATCTGCCATTCAATACGTACCTTAACAAGTCTATCACACAAAATGTGAGCTACCCTTGAGCAACTAAGAGTTTAGAGCTATAAAATTATATCTATTAATTAACTTAAACTATTACAAATTTAATTAATGCATTCTTTTTTAAACCGCCTTTGTGGTCTAGTGGTCAAAGATCATGGCTACAGATCCAGAGGTTTAGCATTCGATCTCCAGCGCTTCCAGATTTCCTGAGAAGCAGTGGGTCTGGAATGGTTTCAACTCAGCCTCGTGAGGACAATTAAGGAAATATGTGAATAAACAAGTAGCTGCTCCGGTATAGAAAACAGATATTGACGGCCGGAGAGTCCCTTGTGGTGACAACATGACACTTTCTATCCGCAAATGTTGGCACTATCTTTGCCAACATGTGGTGGTCGCTCGGTCGTTATAACTCACTTGTGGGCTAAACCAATGGTTTTATTTGTTTAAAATAAATCTCAATAACTTAAGTCATTTCACTATTCACAACTCCCTTAACTATTTTATTTTGTATGAAATTGGGAAAAAACTCAAATACATAATCTTCTCTGAGATGATTTGAGACGCTATATTGTGTGCTTACCCTTAATGCAATTTTATGGTTCAGCCTTAATTCTTTATAAAGCTAATTTGTTGGTCAATTGACCCAGCAATTCTTTTCACATTTTGCCTCTAAAACCACATTTACACTACAATAGAATCCAAACCACACTCGGATATTCTTACATACTGCCCCAATTAGTGAAAAACATTATAACATATGACAGGCTTAAATAAAGAGTTAACTTTATTTAGTTAAGTAATTGACCACCAATCCCCACCTTTTTCTAGTACGGCGTACATATGAAATACATACATTAGCACAGTGTCCTACTACCGGTTACTTAAGCGTATAACCCGAACGGGTAGTAAGACGCGGTGCTAAATAATAATAATAATACCGGTTCATGCTATACGCTTATGTACTAATTACAATAATGAGCTAGGGATGGAAAAGGTTTAATTTTACAGGAATTATATCCAAATTTGCATGGAGAGAAAGAGTGGAAAACCATTTAGGGAAAACCACCCTCAGTTCACCTGACCGGAATATGAACCCCGATCTCCCTGTCATCGGCAGTCCAGTCTAACACGATAGTGACGCCTTAAACCATTCGGACACAGAGGCAGGTCACATGAAAGAGATTACCTTTATCATACATCCTGGCGTTTATGTGACTAGGGTAGCTTTTATGATAACACCTTTACCAGTTAATTATCCTGCTAACAGACCATCACAGATTACGTTCGCATACCATAGTCGTAATACGAACCAATTAATTAATTAATTAATATTTAGCACCGCGTCTTACTACCCATTCGGGTTATACGCTTAAGTACTAATTACTCTAATGGATTAGGAATTGGGAGGGTTGAATTTAGAGGAAGTGAACCCGCATTTGCGTGGAGGGAGAGTGGAAAACCATTTAGGAAAAACCACCCCCAGTTCACCCGACCGAGATTCGAACCTCGATCTCCCCGTCCTCGGCGGTCGAGCTCAACACGACTGGCGCGTTAGCCAACTACGCCACCGAGGCGGGTACGAACCAATTGCTAGCGAGGAATAAAGCCGCGGTATATCTTAGTACTGGATACGGGACAACTTATTGATGGAAGTATCGACCATTTTATCCCAGTTGTTATTATTATTAGCACCGCGTCTTACTACCCATTCGGGTTATACGTCCCAGTTGTTGATGCGAGAAGTACACGTCTTTGTATTTTCGTCAAATAATGGCTAGCACGGGAGGACACTAGAAAATAAATGGTAACAAATATGTTGTTTGTGTTGATTAGATCAATCCTCAAAAGATTATGGTTGCAATTTAACACAGCATTTAAAATGAATCTAGGAACTGCAAATACAATTAAAATGTTCTCAAGTATTTAATTTCTGGCAATATAGATACTTGTGCTTAGGTAAGTGCGCTCGCTTCCTAATACCAGAGTAGGTACCAGGCTGTGAGCTCTAACAACCTCGGTCTTACTTTCAGTATACAGCCTTTTATTATTATTATTATTATTATTATTATTATTATTATAGTTATGTCTTACGGCAGGTCCATTCCTTTTGTCAGTGAGCTTAGATATACAATGCGCTCTGTCCTCTGACTCCTCCTTCAGCTCCCAGAATTTTCTTCTTTCCTTAAAGTCATCTGATATTTGAATCCTACTTTATCCTAAGCTCCTCTTTCTCTCAACCCTTCCTTCTATGACGCTGTGCAGAAGAGAGCTCTTCCTAAGGATGCTTCCTATCCAGTTTTCTTTGGATCGAAAAATCACATCCAAAATGGTTCTCTTCCTACCCTCTCGTCTTAGGACTTCATTTTTCACCCTGTCTGTCCACATGATCTTCTCAAGACTTCTCCAGCACCACATTTCAAAGCTCTCCTAGTATATATATATATATATATATATTACCGAGTATTACTAGCCGCTTGGTACGCCTATTTTCTAATAACGCTAATGAGTTAAGGATGAGTAAAGTTGAATTCTATATAAAGTGTACTCAAATTTGCATGAAGGGAGAGTGGAAAATCATTTTGGAAAAAACCACCCTCAGTACACCCGACCGAGATTTGAATCTCGATCTCCCCGTCATCGGCAGTCTAGTCTACTGCGAGAGTAGCGCGTTAGACCTTGCGTCCACCAAAGAGGGTGCCCTCATCAATGTCGTTTTTGACAGGTGCATATACCACCATTCCACCTATGAACACATGCCAGAAGATTGTGGGAGGAAAGCTACTAGCAAATACATTTTATCAGATAGTTGATTTATCTCTACTAATAATAGATGAGAGAGAAGGGTATCAACTCAGTAATTTACCTGCTGGATATTTCATTAAAGATGTTAACATTCATTTTTATCATCATCAAAAGATTATATCAGTAAACGGATCACAAACTAACTTAATTCTAGTTATAACATCAAGGCCCCAGACCGTAAATTCATCACTAAACACAAATTTCACCAATGATAAATTTTTCAGTAATTTTTTGAGTCGAACCATAAACCGTTAACTTAGGAGTAAAATACAACCAGATATCCACTTTAAGAACGATAGAAAAATGCAAATAGGATGCACTCTACCATTTAACATCCATAAGTGTATCAGGTACAAGTATCTTTAAAGTATTTACAAGTTAAGTGTTCATAAAATATGAATCAAAAGTCTCAATAAATTCATAAACAGATCGTACATGATATATGAGCTATTTGAGCTCAGCAGTCTGCCTTCTTTTTCACTTAGCTATGGGTAAGTGTAAATTAATAATAAGCTTGAAGTGTCAGTGGAAAGTTATATCAAAATATATCAGATATTTCCAAACAGTTTAGCTTTATACATATTTTATTGAGAAAACTTCCAACTTCTGTCTTGGATAATAAGAAAAGCTACAGGCTTCTCGAAACAAATAAAATAAATAAATAACAAAGAACTATATCATCAAAATAAATCAAACTAAATTTGTATTTATAGTAAAGGCACAATTAAGCAAATAGAAAAAACCATGTAATTTAATTTGATATAAATTTGCCTGTTGTAAGACATTTAAAATCACGAAAAACAAAATTGTAAAATTATTGTGTTAAAAGTAAAAATACACGTTCAGGCTTGTTTAATTTTAAAATTTTACAAGCGTTTTACACTTTGAGGTTTCATCCCAAATAAGGTAAACTTATCTAGATTCTGACAACACACTTAAAATACTTTAAAAAATATATTCCACGATACCAAGAAATTCACTACGATAGTGTAAGAACAAACTCAAAAATACAGAGATTACATTCTTTTCGGAACTACATGTGCAAAAAAAAACACCCCAACTAACAAATAGGTTCAGTACGCACATAAAAAACCATCACTATAATGTCTTTGACGCTGGGAATAGGAAATTATAAAATCAATTTTCATGTTTGCTCACTTCCAAAGTAAAATAATATCAAATTTAATGTTTCCTCTTCGTTGCACGGAGATGACCTAGTATCAATTTAGACTACTAATTCCAAGTAAGCGTTCTTTGACTCTTGTATAAAGAAAAAACTTCAATAATTAAATTTTTGTGAGGAATATTTTGTTAAGACCGTCCCTCAAGCAAGTATTCTAATATAGATTGACAAACTAGCATGAGGAGGATAACAGCGACGCCTCGACTTGTATAGTATCTTAAAATTAATCGATAAACTGTAAAATCCGATTAATCGTACTCGTGTCATACGGTTTGCAAAGAAATCTATGCATGGTTCTTAAAAATATTACAGTATACAGTATTTTTCATATTTTTCAATTAAACGAGTAATTATATAGTAAACGTGGTATTGTAAACGAAGTAGAACACATTTTTTTTATCACAACCATAACTCCTATCTGATTGACAGCGATTATCCTGGTCGCTGTTCGTTCCTCAACGAATTCCAGGAAATAATATTATACAAGCTGCACTCTATTTTTATGCACACCTATGTAAAACTGTTTTATATAAATCATTATCCATCTTATAAAAACATTTTATATGTCAACATTAAAGAAAAAATATATTCGACTATTCGTTCTTTTAAACTATCCGTACATTCTCTTGAAATGACTCGTTCCGGTAATCGGTAGTTTATTGCATTTACAAAGATACAGGTTGAATCTCTTAGCTAAAACCATGTATCTTACACTCATATTTTAATATAATTTTTCTTAGCTATTTAACGTAAACTTTGTGAACCAACCGATTATTTCAACACACGTCTTATAAACCAACTTTAATCTAGAACAGACACAACATCCAACCCCCGGGCGTCAATTCATCACTGTGAAAGGTTAAACCCATAATTCTCCAGTGATGAATTTTTTGGCCATGTCGTGAATCTAACCTAGTACCCCTATCTTAGTAAGCAGAAAAGCTAATGAGTCGAACCTGATACCCCTAGCTCAGTAAGTAGACAAGCTATTAGCTGGGTCAAACCTGGTACCCCTAGCTCAGTAAGCAGGCAATCTATTAACTGGGTCAAACCTGGTACCCCTAGCTCAGTAAGCAGGCAATCTATTAACTGGGTCAAACCTGGTACCCCTAGCTCAGTAAGCAGGCAATCTATTAACTGGGTCAAACCTGGTACCCCTAGCTCAGTAAGCAGGCAATCTATTAACTGGGTCAAACCTGGTACCCCTAGCTCAGTAAGCAGACAATATATTAACTGGGTCAAACCTAGTACCCCTAGCTCAGTAAGCAGGCAATCTATTAACTGGGTCAAACCTGGTACCCCTGGCTCAGTAAGCAGGCAATCTATTAACTGGGTCAAACCTGGTACCCCTAGCTCAGTAAGCAGGCAATCTATTAACTGGGTCAAACCTGGTACCCCTAGCTCAGTAAGCAGGCAATCTATTAACTGGGTCAAACCTGGTACCCCTAGCTCAGTAAGCAGACAATATATTAACTGGGTCAAACCTAGTACCCCTAGCTCAGTAAGCAGGCAATCTATTAACTGGGTCAAACCTGGTACCCCTAGCTCAGTAAGCAGGCAATCTATTAACTGGGTCAAACCTGGTACCCCTAGCTCAGTGAGCAGGCAATCTATTAACTGGGTCAAACCTGGTACCCCTAGTTCAGTAAGCAGACAATCTATTAACTGGGTCAAACCTGGTACCCCTAGCTCAGTAAGCAGACAAGCTACTGACTGAAATATGGCGTCAGACATCACCATTATTTAATCAAACTAAGTGAATGGTCTAAAAATTTGAACATTTCTTACAAACGTCTCTGGGAAGTTCCACAACACCTCCAAATTCTGCAGTTAATATTTCTGCATCTACCTATTGACCTAGACTATTCTCGATTACACTACTAAGACATGTTTAATGACATTCCTTGACCATTCAGAGTATTCTAAGAATAAATAATAAAGCTATTAGCGTTGAATACAGATTCGAACCTACATATTATGTATATTACTCTGTGTATGAGCTTAACAATTTACCTATGAACCATTGAGGTTATACTATTTTATGAACAATCAGTTTACCCATCTTGGCCCTCTCTTATAATCTTCACCATAGCGTAATCCGTCAAGGTAAGCTTGCTACCTTTCAGGGCATACTGGGTATACTTGTACTAGTATGAAATAATATTGGACATTACATGTACCCGCTAATTTGAAGAGATATACAAACGCATTTATTATATACTTGAAAAGTAGGCTACGTTTCTATATTTTTTGTATATAGAATTTTACTAATCGTCCGGGCTATCCATATAATTTCACTGATAGGCTATAGATAAATAAGATATAATTTGGAATAAATGTACCTACATTCAATAGGAGGGAGTGTGGGAAACCATATAGAAAAAATAACCCTCTCTACAGCCGACCGGAATACTAAACTTGCTTTCTTCGTGTCCCCAGCAGTCCAGTTTACATTGAGAGAGTTACGTCTCAAACCACGTAACCATCGATGTGGGTACTAGGTCCTGTTAAGTTAGTATACGTATCCAAAAAGGGTTTTCAATTAAATTATGTACCCTTCGTCTTCTCTGTAAGGTAGTAAGATTACCTTCCATTATCCCACCATGGTATGGATTATATGATAGTCATTATGCAATTAGTAGTGTAGTCATAATAATAGTCATAGTGTAAATACCTGACAGGGTAGACGGACTGTACTTTGGTGCCTCATTTTATCGTTAAGGTCATTTGACACAGATAATGTCTTAGATTTTTTGAGTCTACAGCATTTTGGTAGGGAACTTAACATAAGCGGGTTTAGGGGGGTTATATTTGAAAAGATAGAAAGTATCAATGTCTCAGCGCATCCTAAAAACACCTACAATGTAAGGAAGCCAGCGTACGCTTTGCCTGGGTTTGTAATTAGTTGGGATTATCTAATATATAACTCTACCTCGACCGGGCATATTATATTCTGCTAGTTTGTTTTGTCTTTATAATCAGTAGTTAAAACAAGACATTTCACAAAATACACATTCAAAATTTGTATTTGGACAAATAATAATATTAATAAGTATAGCTAAGCTATAAACCAAATTAATTTTAAATAAAAATACTATGTACTACAAAATGAGATAAAATCAAACTATCGGGGTGTAAAAAGAACAGTATTTACAAATCAAATTTTGTTATTTTACAATTTTTAAATTGCTTACATATTAAAAATTCTTCTTCTCTAGCATATTATAAATTCATTCTGTACGCCTCATATGCATGTCTGATTAAGCTATATTTCAACCACATACATTAATAATTACTTAACCTAGCAATGGTACGTGGAAATCATAAAATAGCAAGTTTGACTTCTTATAACTGTAATGATTTGAATCATTGAGTCAATATTTTATATCTTATAATTATACACTTGATAAATTGTGCAATACAGTTTTTACTGTATCGTGACCTTATTGTAAGGTAATGTTGTAGTGAATTTCACTATTTTGGATTTCACATAAAATCAAGCCATTTAAGCCATTTGTAAAATTATCTCGATAAAATTTCAATCTTCCGCTATTTCCCAAGTTATTAACAGCCCATAAGTTATAAAACAATTTGACGGTGGCAAACTTGTTGCAAGATTATTATTTTTTATTAGAGATATTTAATGTGAGCTTTCTGTACTGAAAAAGAATATCAGCACAAGACTTATGAGCTATGAACCAGCTTAAATCTAGAAAAGACACAACATCCAGCCCCAAGCCGTTAATTTATCATTATGAAAAGGGGAAAAAGCCACATTTCATTAATGATACATTTTTCGGCTCTACCTGAAATCGAATCTGGGACCCTTAGCTCAATGGACAGACACGCTACCGACTGAGCTAAGGTTTCGAATTTATAAGAATAATGTAAACTACAATTATACATGTTCGTGTGCTTAGCTATTACTCGAGTGCTAATTAAGTGAGCACTTTAATGGTAAAAACGAAGCAATCGAAAAACATTAACTGAATGTTTTTCTAGATTCTAAAAATAGCTGTGTAGTTTAGTTTTTATCATTGGAAGACGTGTGTGTGTGTGTGTGTGTGTGTGTGCACCACTTCTTACCACCCGTTTGGGCATATATTTAAAATATGCGTTGATGGAGAGTAGGAAACTATTACGAAAATACACCCTCGTAACATCCGACCAGAATTCAAAGCTCCATCTCCCTATCACTGGCAAACCAGAACAAAATAATAATATATTAATTTTATACCACGTGTTCACCTGTACTGACTGTTGTAAAGAGAAAAATAATACATTTTCTTATTGTGTTTGTTGTGTCACCTTCCCTAGAAGCATTGTGTGCCTTCTTAGTCCAGTGGACGTTGTCGGCTATTTCGAAAAACCAAACATCAATCGATATTCGTTGTTTTAAATTTTTGACTTTGATAAATGACTGACAATAAATATATTCTACAAGCATATTGCCAATAAATATTTTTTTTATTTTTAAAATAGGGAATTTACGTACGACTTGGTAATAATTATTCATGTCGAATCTACTATGTTTGATGGAAAAAAGACTAAGATTAATTTCTGTGATTACTTTAACAGTAATATTAAACAGAGAAAAGAAAAAAATAGAACGTAAAACATACATTCAGAAAGTGTTTCCACACTCGAAAACGTAAGACACCATCCATTGCGGTGGAAATTTTGTATGCATGGAATACTGTAATTTTTGTCCACAGCGTTGTTTCAAGCGGCATTTATTACCCCTTTCCTGCACCCACAAGTTACAAGCTGAAATATATTGCACTGGAGGGAGTGTTTATTAAAATGGGTAAGACTTCTCCATCACATATTTTCCAACCACTAGGTGAAGGAAGGTTTCGCTGCTAACAGATGCTTTAGTGTTGGAAAGTATAAATGTGGTCCTTTTAATACTGGCTCAAGGATATTATTCCAAACTTTATACATATAAAGTAATGAATTTTATGGCTTCTTACATAATATAATAATTCATAAAATGTACCTCTCAGCGTTTATAATTATTTAATTTATGTAAAACTAGACCAACACAAATGGAAGATGCTTTTGATTGTTGCATAAAATCTTCCTACCCTTACGGAAATATTTAGAATATGGTTGTGCTGTATTATTCTGTGAAACAATCTAAAAATAGATATCCGTGTCTCACAAAAATATTTATTTACTTTGCAAACAGTTATACAATCAATTTTATAGGACTGTCATTGTTTATGTACACCCCTTCCTTGATATATACCTCTGATTGAATTTAAAACAGCATTGCATTGTCATTTCAATTTACTATTATTCTCCAATATCCTCAAGATGGGATGGAAGGGGACGCAGAAAAGGTAATGTTTATGAGTTGCTATAGCAAACAATAATTATTTTCGGGCAAAATATATCAAATGTTGCTCCAGTGGAAATATAAAGTTTAATTTTTTACACATAGTTGTATCAACAATTCTTAAATATTAACTTGTCTCAAGCATATTAGCATTTGATGAGAAATGTTTTAAATGAAGAGAAAAATTACTATCAAATTCTAGAACACTTAACAGATATTCAAGAATTGTTTATATCATTTTGTAAATAAAATTAAAATCTATACTTTTACGGAAAATATTTGATTCATTTTGATGGAAAAAAAATTACTATGAAACTCCAAAAATACTGCTCTTAGCTCACAATCCCTAAAATTTCACCTTAAATAATATTTTTAATCAGTGACACACAATATGGATTGGGTTTTTCGATTCTGGTTTTACGTTACAGAATCAGTAGCTCGTTCTAGAAGGAATTAACTCATTATTTGCAAATCCTTAAGATTAAATAAATTTTGAGTGTCACCCAAAATATATTAATTATTAGGCTATTATTTAGTTGGGTAGCGAAACAACTTGATTTAATTTTCTTGGTCATTTATGAAATGTGTTTATAAATTTGTGAACGTTTTATATATTTTATAGTTTTCTGCTATCACCTATACCACTGTTAATATATTTTGGAATTACAGTTTTGTTTTTTTGAGTTTTTAGGCCCCTAGTAATAAAAATTATATCCTTCTTACATATTTCAATTTTATAATATATATTGATGTCGAATAGATGCTGAAATTGATGTCAACATCATTCATAAAATGTCTCAAGCATGTATATTATAACTTAACCTATTTTTCTTTAGTAGCACGTCTTACTACCATTCGGGTTGTATGCTATGTAAGGCTCTTAATTACACAAATGGGTTAAGGATGAGGAAGCTTGAATTTAGAGGAAGTGCACATGCTTTGCGTGGAGAAGAATCATTTAGGAAAAACTACCCTCAGTACAACCGACTGGCTCGAACCAGACCTTCCCTTATCGGCAGTCTGGTCTATTGCAATAATACACCTTAGATAATGTGGCCACCAAAGTGGGTACTTCTTAACTTATTATTTTCTATTTTTTCACTTGTGTGTGTACATGAATTGTATACTTTTCTTGTCCAGCTCGTTTAATATTACTCTCTTCAAGTTTTGATTTTTTTTTTCCACAGGGCTGCCATGGAATGTCGTTTTTGATAAAGTTTCAAAACTTTATGATTTGTCTTTATAATATAATTTTTAAAATGTTTCTCTTGGCCTTTCAAATATATAAATTATTCTATTTTATTTAGAATGTGAAACTTTATTGTTTTTAAAACCGAAACTTATGAAATAGGAAAATTTCACATAAAATAAAAGTTAAATTTTGAAGTTACCTTAGATGTTAACTTACTTTGATTGAGCTTGGTTGATTTTTATTTTTTATTTTTTTATTAAGGTGGGGCTGTTGGGAGTGTGATAAAATGTTATTGTATTTGCAGGTTCTATATAAAAACACTTTTGGTCAAATAAATCAAATATTTCTTCACTACAAACATGAGTTTAATTTAATTCACATGGTGATATCAACAGTTCTCGAATATCTGCCAAGGGTGTCCTGGAATTTAATGACAACATTTTCTCTTAATTTAAAATATTTGCCATCTAATTCTGGTATGCCCTAATTGTTGATATAAGCATGTGATGAAAGCTAAACGCTTATGTTCGTACTGAATAATTATTATTTTATTTATTTCGACCAAAAAGACTTGATATAAAAACCGCTAAAAACGCCTTTTCTCACGTCCCCTACATTTGCACCTTAACACTTACCTTGTTATGAAATAATCTTAACTTGTAGAGTAACTTTTTAAAAATGTCATTTATTTTAAATCTTCTTGAAAAATAATGAGTTAACTTCACCGTATGTCTTCTTTGTTGGAGGAAATTGTAGGAAAGAGAGTCACATCAGCTCCGTATGTTTATAATATAAAGTTTTGAAAAGAGAAATTAAAATTAGGACAAATGTTTTATTAGCCTTCAGCGCAACTATATGTTGAATATCAGAGACAATTATTTCTTCCTAATATTAAAGATATTTTTTTTTCACCGTAAATACGCACGAGAGAAATATTTCGACATATCAGACCCCATTAACGCGTGGATATAATAATTTTTCATTTTCTAGACCTACGTGTAGAAGGTAAGGAAAAACCCTTTAAAAATGAATGTAGGGAAGCACAAGTTTAGAATTATGTTCCCGGCTATTATTCTTTCATTTAAGAAAAATGTAGCGAAGAAAGAAAAGGGCAGGGATAGGAGTGTCAAGTTGAGTGTGTGAAAGAACTCGGAAATATGACCCCGCCAACAGCCGGGAATGTCAACTTTAAGAGAGATCGTGTGGTTGGCGGGGGTGAACTATAAAATATAAACGAGTTTGAGGAAAACTCTTTACGAGGTTTCTAGGGAGGGGTATGTGAGACTAGGGAAAATAAAACGATGACTGGGTGGAGTGTGGGGGGGTACAAGGGAACACTTTTAGGGGGCAAATAACCCCCCCGGGGGGTAAAACAAAAGGTACAACATTGGACTCCCCTCTGGTTTGTTGCAAGCAATAACCTTTTCAAGTCTTTTCATCCACCCATGTAGTTGATTTGCAGAGCTTAGCGGTAAGAACAGCCAAGTTCCTTCTGGAGTGTTAAAACTCTCCCATCCTCACTTCCTGCTAGAGCCATTCTATCTCCATAAATATGTGTCATCAACTTAAGACCTAGACGTTCAACTTTAAAGGCCTCCAATAAAATTAACCGTGCTATGTCGCAGTACAAATTAATATGGTTCACTCAATCGTTGCGAATATTTTTTTGTTTAATTCATTTGAAGTATTTAACCGTGAACTTTCTGAACCGACTGATTATATCAGCATACAATAATTTCTATGAGCGAGAGGGAAAGGGCCTACCACGTTTGCTGGGAAAGGTGTTTTCACATACTTTACAGAGTTTTTTCTATATTCTAAAATCGACAAATCAACATGGGACCAACAGCTCTACTTCCCCTCCGAACGAAGTTATACTACGGATTTTTATCACTCAAGAAAAATACTTTACCCTGGATGGGTTTGAACCCAAGAAAATTGGAGGCGAGCATTCACCCCAGGAACATTGAGGTCAACGTTCCAAATACAGATATGATCAATATTGGTAGAGCAAAAATTTTCTTTTTACGATATAACATAATATAATTTCATTGTTTGAATGGTTATTAGTTTTTTAAGCGCCGCGTATTACTACCCATTCAGGCTATATGTTTATGTAATAATTACACTAGTGGTTTTAGGGATGAAGATTATAATTATAGGAAGTGTACCCGTATTTTCATGGAGGGAAAGTGGAAATATTTTGGAAAAACCACTTTAAGTACACTCAACTTATAACAACTTACACGTAACAGGACAATAATTACGTGGCCTCTGGCTCCATTAGACTATTGCTTCTCCACTCCCGGCCTCACCCCTTCCTAGACACACACAGAGAAAAGTCTACTTAGGGCAACAACTGAAGACCACGCCTAGTGATGGGCAGAATCGAATGAATATAATCGATTCATTCAATTATTCCTAATAGTCGATTCATTCGATTATTTCAAAATCATTCGAATGAGAAACAGTAGCTGACGTGACGCGAGCTAGCCGATTCATTTGAAGCGTTTATTAACAAAAGTTACAAGAAGTAATGAAAACGACGAGATTGAACACTATTAAAATAAACAAGAGTGTACTCACCATTGCCCCATTATGTAGTTGCACCTTCCGAGTGGACTTCCCGCACAAATACTACGTTCCACGAGAAACATTTAGCTCAGACTAACTGAGTGAAGACTGTGGTGTGATTCATCGCGAGGCATGTTGGGAAAAGTGTGACGTATATGCCCGAGGAAAAGGTGATAGGTAGAAACATTTCTTCTGGATCATTCCCGATGCTACTCAATTGTTCGTCCACCATCTAGCTGTCCATCCCTCTTTTTCTTGTTATTGTGGTTTTCCTTTGTTTTCGCTACCCCCTCCTCCCCCTCCTCTGAGCCGGAATGTTAGCATATATAATGATGTAAATTACATGGAGGTTTACTCTTGTCAGGACATTGTCCAAAGACACATATAGGTGTTCATGATGTTATAAGGTACAAAATTCCCTTTCGGCTATTATATTTAAAATTCTAATTTCGGCTAACATATTACTGTTTAATTTCAAACAAATATAAATATTTAAAAGTAATAAAGAATGTTTTCTTTTATATTTTGTAGACACAAAGTCCCCTTTGGTTTATGTGGTATTAATATTTTTTGATATCATGGAGACGCCATTTTTGCATTGATGGTTAACTTTATAGCTTATCCGGCTTGGAAACTGAAATTTAAATTTGTAGTATTTTGCTAATTTTTTACACATAATCTTTTGGGTGAGTTCGTTTAATGGAAATGGGAAATTATGGTAAAATTGAAGTTGGTGCTTAAAATCGCTTTTGAAGCCACCTGGCAGTTATAGGCTTGGTCAGGTTAAGGACTTTCAGTCCACTGTTGTATTTAGTTTTTTTTTGGAAGAGTTATAAATATTCTAAATTTGAATTTTTGAGGAAGTCATTAAATGACTAAAGCAATCGATGTTTAAGCAAGTTTTAGGTGATTGATGAGACTTGGAACTATTGCTATATTATACTATATACATAAATATATATATATATATATATATTTTTTACATTGTGCCATATTCAATATATCTACATTTTATATTAATAAAATGACTATTATTTACTTTTGGTATTTTTTTATTTTTCATATAATGTTTATTTCCTTTACTAATTGCCGGGAAAAATTTTTAAATATTTAAAATATTAAATGTTTGTAGAGTGGGTTCGGGGAAGCAGAAGACAAATGGACCTGAGTACGGTCTATTTACCTTTGATCGTCCTATCAGCTAGCTCTGCAATTATTATGTTTTTCTTTGAAATTCTTATTTTGTTTTTTTATGTTGTGCACCGGTCTTTATTCGTTGGTGAATTAAGGGGGTGTTTACACATTCTTTTACCACTCCCTTGCCTTGCCAAAACGCAAAGGAAAATCAACTTATGATCTCGAATGTTTCCAGGCTATCTTTATACAGGTCTTCATTTCCATTAGGTTCATTTTCAATAAATAGTCTCCATTGCTACACAATAATCGACCTTACGATTTCGAATTATTCTAAGGCTAATTTAATACAAAGTGTAAGTGGTTGTACAGTTTGCAATCGAATAGCAGCCAAAAATAATTCGAATGAAAATTACAAAATGATTCATAATAACTTAAACTACGTAGATTGTTTCTTTTTAAATATACATTTGCTTTAAATATATAAGTGTATTTTGTATGTATTTAATAAAAACACTGCCGGGAGTAATATTAATTTCATTTTATCGTTTTATTCATTCAAATAATTTTACATTCTTGTATTTGTACACAAAATATCATTACACAGCAAATTTATGTCTCCGTTGGTCGAGTAGTAATCTAAATTGTGTGTTTGATTCGTGAAGCTTCCAGGCGGCATATAATCAATAATTGATTCAAATATTAAAATCGAAAGTATTTCATCACTTACACGATATATAAATAGGAATGTAAACTTATAATTTTTTTATACAAATGAAATATTAGAGGGTCTATTTTCTCGATTCTTTATTATTATTCTTACGCAAAAGTATGTCTATTGATGGCGTATTACTTATATGACTGATGCATTCACTGTATATTATTTTGTTGTGGCTGTACTTTGGTCTTTGACACCGGCACAAGGAACTAAATAATAGACAAGTGTTGATAAGTTGCAAACGCAAAGGAGTGCGTGTTGGGATAGCCGACAGCAGG
Organism: Timema podura; assembly: GCA_033556935.1. Lineage (NCBI taxonomy): Eukaryota > Metazoa > Arthropoda > Insecta > Phasmatodea > Timematidae > Timema > Timema podura. The sequence continues at coordinate 64,301,842 of JAVRXN010000009.1, forward strand.
GTAAAGAGGAAAGTAGAACAAAACAAAACCAGCAACTAGTAACTACTTTTCACAAGAAGTAGTAATAGCTAGCAAACATTCGATTATTGTCGACTCTTTACTACTTCTCAAAATCATTCAAATGATTCTTTCGATTCATTCGATTCTTTAAATCATTCGATTATACCCATCACTAAGTCCACGTCCTGAAAAAAGAGACGACCGCTATGCAAACCGCTTTCATCTGTCAATTTGTTTCTTCCTAAATGCCCCCTCCTCTTCCCCCCTTCCTCCAATCGCTTTCTACAGCTTGGTAGAGTAATCTCGATCTTTCTGGGTCCTTCCCCTTCCTTCCCGAACTCCTCTCTCCCTCTCTTTGAACATTTGACCTGAAGTTTGATACTATTTAAGCCTACGGGCCAGTTTCATAGTCAGATTTAGTACGCCTAAAGTGCGAGTCGATACTAAATACAGGACGACACCTACCTAGACCAAAATGGAATGGGCCAGTTTCGCATATGAAACTGGCCCATTCCATTCAATTTCAGGTAGGTGACGTCATGTATTTAGTATCGACTCGCACTTTAGTCGTACTAAATCTGACTATGAAACTGGCCCTACGTCTAACTTACATAGTTACTCATTGTACCGCTGTCTTGCAGAAGCTAAAGGACACTTTTCTGTTAGAGTTAAGATATTAGTATTCAAAATTCTCTTTCGGCGTAATGTACTATGTAGTTTCAAAATTACATGTTCATAATTATACATCTTTTTGGCTTTCAAAATTCCTTTTGGTGAGATAAATTTTCGATCCTCAAAATTATTTGTATGGTAACATTTAACTTTATTGCGATGATGAAGTAAATTTCTCGTTTTGCTGGCTAGTGTCAAGCCATGTTCCACCTTTGCTTTTTCTCTCGAGGTATTTTTTTTTATTTGGGGTGACACTCGTTCAAGCTAGTAATTGATTTGGTCAAATGGAGTTTATTCGGAGAAATAAAACGCTATCATACTACTTCTCTCCATTAAGTTCCTGTACTTGTACTTTTATATTGTTACTGAATAAAATATATACTCTTGTTCTCGCCATGCCTATTATTTCTAAAGGTGGGGGGTTACAAACAGAGATTCGATCTTCAAGATCCCTGTCATCAGCAGTCTAGTCTACCGCAAGAGTAGCTCCTTAGATCATGCGGCCATCGAAGTGGTTAATGGTTACTAGTCTTCTTGATGGATTGGCCACTTAAAATGGTGAAAATAAAACTCAAAGATACTAATCTCCTGGATATCTCAGTGATTAGATTTACCTACCAATCCAAAGGTCCTGGATTATATTAACGTGTCCAGGTGTCATTTTTCAATATATCGAATATAATATCTCGACACGGCTATAACCGTAAATATTAAATATAATAGCTTGATTATTTAATCCATAATGAAAATACTGTTTGATGTATTACATAAGTGTCTCAATAATTATAAATTCACTAACAAATAAAATAAAGGAGCCAACTTTATTATTATCATCATCATCATCAAAGTGATAGATCACAAATGCATTATAATGACTGTTATTATTTGTACTAACTCTAATTTAGAGACAGATGTGCCATGGATCAAAACTTAAAGTAGCTGTTAAATAGTTTAATGTAGTTCATCAAATACAAAATAATGGAACGATTTCCCTATTCTGATATAATCATTAATAAAGCCCATGATGATAAATTTTAAAGTGAACAATGAAAATAGTTACATAAGGATTTGACTGGGAATATTTGGCTTAGGACGTCGTTAATTAATTGTGAATTTGGGCAAAGATGGATATCTTGAATTTAATAATAATTATTTTTTTATAATTCAATAGTTTGTGCAATTTTTTTACTGCATTTTAACAATTTATACTCATCTGACTCATAGCGTTGGCCTGTATCACCAAAAAACTAGCAAACAGTTATGTGTGGATGAAGAGCTGTGTGTCTTGCATGTTTGCTCAAAACCAGTTGAAATAAATATTTCTTACATCTGTTGGCAAGATTTGGACAGAATTTAAATATCTTAAAGTTATTGGAGAAAGCTGTCAAAACTTTATTATTAAAGTGTAACTAGTTTAGGTAAGGTTGAGTTCAATGGCTTACTACATTTGAGTGACAAATATATTCCAGAAAATATTTTAGTTTGAGAACACACATATCAGGCAGTATGCGGACTGAACGTCAAGCTCATCTAATCTAGTTCAACGGTGAGGTGGAGTTTAGGTTTCGAATCCCAGAGAGGTGTATTGAAATTGGGTTTTCCAAAATGGTTTCTCACTCTCCATCCATCCAAACTCTGGTACATTTTTTATAACGCTCTACCTTCCCTACCTAACTAGTTTAATTTGTATGTATATATATATATATATATATATAAATCTCGTACGGGTATTAAGATACGGTTTAAAAAATATTGGAATCTTGATTATCGTACAAAGATTAGTTCTATAAATTGTTTATTTTATTTTTTAACCATGAGAAAATAGTTGTCTCAGGTTTGGTCCAGATTTGTTGAGATTAATTTTATTTTTATTTTTGAATATAATATTCATGTATTTTAAAATATTTTTCTCACGTCTAAACATTTTATTTTATAATGAAGCTTGACAAACCATTTATATAAAAGTATAACAGGATCCCATATATATATATATATATATATATATATTTTTTTTTTGTGCGGCAAACATGAGAAACTGTCATTTATTTGTAAGTTTATATCCTTTACCCCAGAATGTTGGCAAGGAAATAAAATAAGATAGGTGACCTGGTGGTCTAGGAGTAAGGTGTCGGACTCTTGTGCTGTCCGGGGTTCAATCCTCGGTCCCGGCACAGATTTATCTGATTGCCAAACCCTTCCTTCACCTTTGACAAGATGTGTGTTAATCACAACTTGTGAATGTAAGGAATGCCAGGCTTCTACCGTGGTTCGGATTCCACGTTAAACTGTAGGTCCTCCATTTTCATCTCACAATCACCCTACCATTGCACATTAGCGTAAGTGCGTATAACCCGAATGGGTAGTAAGACGCGGTGCTAATAATAATAATAATAATAATAATAATAATAATAAAATAAGATGATGGCCTTGAGGTGTTTTAGGTTTTCTGGAGATTGGAATTTTTAATACTTTACTTAGTTTACAGGACTTTATAAAGCTAACTATGATATAGCTTGCTCTAGCCCATAACCAGGAGTTTAGAATTACTGAGAAGCCAGGCAGGCAGACTGACCACAGGTCCAGGACACTCTGGTTTGTTCTCATGAGGTGTCTAAAATAGTTCGGGCCCCGTCTCTTCTATTACAAGGATATTAAATTCCTGGGTGCTTATTGTGAGGTTTCCTAGGTTAGGGATGGTGAGTTGGCAGCACGCGATGGCAATTCATACGGCTCACAGGAGTCTTTCAAAGTTATACTCAACATTTTTGACATTGTTTATCAAGGTAGGGTAGAATGAAAACAACGGCCTAGCCATTCGAAGTCAGAAATAAATAATTGGGACATAGAGAATGGTATAGTATGAAAAGTGCATAGAGGAATGGTAATAGTATGAATAGGGACATAGAGAATGGAATAGTATGAATAGGGACATAGAAAATGGGATATTGTGTAGTTAGAGGACATGGATAATGTGTAGTATGAAGAGACATATAATGGTTAAGTATAGGACATAGAGATATAGATAGATGGTTATAGATAATGGACATGAATGTGTAGTATGAAAGGACATAAGAATGAGATAGTATGAATAGGACATAGAATGGTATATATGAATAGGGACATAAAGAATGGATAGTATGAATATGGACATAAAGAATGGATAGTATGAGATGGACATAAGAATGGATAGTATGAAAGGGACATAGAGAATAGTGTAGTATGAATAGGACATAGAAAATGGTATAGTATGAATAGGGACATAGAGAATGGGATAGTATGAATAGGGACATAAAAATGGTCAGTATGAAAAGGACATAAGAATGGTATAGTATAAATAGGGATATAGAGAATGGGATAGTATGAAAGGGACATAGAGAATGGGATAGAATGAAAAGGGACATAGAATGGATAGTATGAAAGGGAAATAGGAATAGTATAGTATGAAAAGGGACAGTGGAATAGTTAGTATGAAAGGGACAGTGAGAATAGTATAGTATGAAAAGGAACAGTGAGAATGGGATAGTATGAATATGGACATAGAGAATGGTATAATAAGAAAGAGGACATAAAGAATTGGATGATATAAATAAGGACAGAAAATAGTAAAATATTAATAGGGACTGAGAGAATGTTATAGTAAGTAAGAAAAGAATGGTATGACACAGACATAGAGAATGATATTGTATAATATATAATTATAGATGGACAATTAAAACATTGCACCATTAAATTTATGTGTTCATAAGCTGTGTTCATTGGAGTTAGTTTTAACTCTGAAATAAGACGTGTGAACTGTATTCACACAATATCCACTAACTGAGAGTATGATCTGTTGAATTTATTCTTAACTCAATCGATGGGCACGCGAGAAAAGGTGTTACTGAGGATTCACACGTTCGCCGAAAAACTAGCGCAGAACAGAAAGGTGGTCACTGTGACAAATCTAAGCCAATCGCAATATTTCCGCCTCATCGGCCGAGTTGTTCCACTGAGTTCAACTCATCTCTACTTCGTCCGCTCTGCCCGAGATGTTCGGCGCAGGAGAACCGATCAAATCTCAAAACCAACCATCTCAAATCAGTGTCGCATGCGCATTTGATAACGCATGCGCTCTAAAGCCAGAAGCAAGCAGACAGCTTCGTTGGGTGTTGTGAAAAGATTAGAAATAACCCGTTAATATAAATCGTGTTTATCGATGTATTGGATTGTACCAAAACACAGTGTTATCATTTGAAAACATCCATAATGAAAATGATCTAAAATATATTTTTATCCACTAAAAATAAAATATGTTAATAATCAGCTGTTTTAAGTTAACGTTGCAGTGAAGCATAGGACAACATACAGCATGTGAATTGTGCGCCACTGAGGAATATTCTGCTTTATATTTTCGGCGAACGTGTGAATCAAGCTTTAATCTGTCGTGTCTAGTTTTTCGATGATGGGAACGTTCGAAGTTAGAATTCCGTCTGTATAAACTGTCTAGGAGTCCTCCTAAATGTTATTCCACACTCCCTTTATAGAAAATAGGGACAATAATTTACTCATTTTTATCTTGCCTCGTCCTACTCTATTTGTGTAAGAAAATACAGATGACTTTAGCGGGTATTAAGAAGTAGTATAAAAATATATGTTTGCTCAAAATAATATATAAGTTTTATTTTGTTCTTTCTCTTCTATATAAATTACAAAATTGTTACTCTTGAATTTCAATGGTTGGTATTTTAATTCATTCCTAGATCAATTTATATGTTAATAGTTATGTTAATAACACAAGATGTTTAGTATCCATTTAGAGCGTTTTACTTTCTAATAAAGAAAATAATAATGCTGCTACAAAAATAAATAAATACAATTTTTTTAAAGTGTTTTTTGTCTTACGTCCAGATACTAACGAGCTTTTTGGAGGAAGAGTGGGGGTGAGGGTGGGAGGGGTGTTAAGCTATCCTCCTGTATGTATTTCACTTAGCAACATATTGGTTGGTCATATTTTATAGAATTCTGTAACATTATAAAATTACACAGTGGATTTGTTTGGAAACTAAATTCAATTTTTTAGCTATACTTAACTATTTAGACGGTAGAAGTAAGAATACACGTATATAATTTTTTCTCAAATAAAATAGCGTATTTTTTTCATTTCTAATAAGCGATGTACTCACAATTATATGGAAATACAAACACAACTGCTGCAAAAGATTTCAATTCCTATTTTCCTACTTACCTTAAAAGTGTTAATTATATCTCAAATTAAATACACTAATTTATTAAAAAGGTTGAGTGATTTCCTAAAAATTAACCAAAGGTTGTCCAAAGATTAGTTTTTTTTGGAATGCGCACTGCTTTGTTGCATTAAAGGGTTACTCTAATTTTTCATATCTGGTACTAATAGATGGCCTTACTATATACCTACTCCCTTTATTAGGTCATCAATCTTGCGATTTTTTTTTTTTGCTGCAGCTCTCAACTTTGGACTCTTTTGGGACAAATTTTGTTTTTTTACCTCTTTATACCGTCTTCTGCCAACATCTAACTCTGAGAATATGAAATAATAAACAGAGACAATGTCGATACTTTACATTGAAATGTGCATAACATAGATAACAATTAGAAAAAATATCAACTTAATCCATTTGGACAAAACTAGGTATACCAAATACAATTAATTTAAAATGTTTAAGATAATTTTGATCTTTATAGTTCGCACTCACAAAACTATTTAATATATTAAGAGAGATCTCTACTATCGAATTAAATTATGTGATAAAAGGAAAATTTATTTATTTAATAGAAAAAGGCGATTGAAATTCAAGGGTCATATAATTTATTTAGTTTTCATTCGTGTACATGTAAGCTAAAAGTGACACCCACCTTTTGTGTAGGCTGACTATAATTTTCCTCCTCGTGTTATGTATAGCTTCTTATAAAGCCAAGATATATGTGAGTGTATGTATGTATATTTATTTGCATAGTACAGTGGAAGGAAATTTGAAGTGAAAAAAATCGAAATTCAGGATTGCAAATAAGTGCTGGGAATTTGTGAGTCCCCTTGGCGTTTTCAGCGCTAGACTTTTCCGTTGCTTTCTTTTTTAGACATTGTCTGGTAGAATTTACACAGTATTTTCTGGTTGGAATTTACATGTACTGAAGGGAAGAAGGAGGTGATATGCTCGAATTTAATCGACCATCATTATTTATTTGAGAAACATTATACATAAGGTTTTTACTATCTCTCTTTCTCTCTCTCTCTCTCTCTCTCTCTCTTCATCTTCTCTTACTATATATAATAAATAAATATTTATTTTATATATAAATAAATATTTACTTTGAAATGTTTCAAGATTCAATAAGAAATGGAAACCTTTTCTACTTCATGTCTATATTAATTATCTCCAAAAATTAATGTATTGCTTTTAACTAACGAATACAATAAACCCATACTGGTTAAAAAAATTATATTAAAACAATAAGTTAAATTTAAGATTGAATTTTAAGTGCTGTGTTTAAAAGGTTAGTCTAGTACTTGTTTTTCCCCTTGGTATTGCATGAAATTAGTAAATTTCTCCTAATGCCTTTTTTATATGCGTTTAACCATACATTTTAGGTTAAGGGTGGTATATACTTTAATATATTTGAGATTCAGAGGTCATCCCATATTTCATTAAGGCTGAACTATTTGTTATTGTTATTATTATTGTTATTATTATTATGTCTTACTACCTGTTCAGGTTATAAGTATATGTGATAATTACTCTAATAGGTTAGGGATGAGAAAGGAAGAGTTTTAAAGATAATCTACTCGCATTTGCGGTGAATTAGATTGGGAAAACATTTAGGGACAACCATCCTCAGTAGACTCAATCTGGAATCGAACCCTGATATCCCAATCTTCAGTTAGCCAGTCTAACACGAGAATGATGCCTTGGATCATTCAGCCACTGAAGCAGGGTTCTATTTATTATAATGGGATATTGGTTGACAGTCTAGACTAGACCATAATATCGCGCTAAGTCACTGGTAGCAGCATGTTGTAGATTATTTTGTTAATAAACATTTTATCTGACTTCAGTAAATTTTTCTCTAAGATAATAATTAGAGTGAACATCATTATTGTCCGTATTACTTAGTTCATAGTTAAAATATGTTTCCCAGTTTGACCATTCTACGCTAGCTAACACGTTTCAACGTGAAGATTGCCAAGTACTGTACGTTGATACCAACAGTGTTACAGTACCAAGAATGTGTGAAACGTTAACCCTTGGAAAATAATTAGTATGACATAATCACACATACTTTCTCATATTGTCTATGGAAGTTTTGAAGAAAATGTTCAAAAATAGTTCTTAAGTAAATTACCTTTACGTAGGTTTTCCTCATAAAAACAAACACATCATCTTGTTATTAACAATAGACAGTCTTTATATTTACGTAACCCGCCTCGGTGGCGTAGTTGGCTAACGCGCTAGTCGTGTTGAGCCCGACTGCCGAGGACGGGGAAATCGAGGTTCGAATCTCGGTCGGGTGAACTGGGGGGGGGGGGTGGGGTCCTAAATGCTTTTACACTCTCCCCCACGCAAATGAGGGTTCACTTCCTCTAAATTCAACCTTCCCAATTCCTAATCCATTAGCGTAATTAGTACTTAAGCGTATAACCCGAATGGGTAGTAAGACGCGGTGCAGAGTATTATTTATATATACGTACATTTTAAACCAAATGTTTTAAATATTTTTAGCAAATTTCAAATTTTCAAAAATAAGTTTTGTAGACTAACTTAAAATTATTTACTTATAATTTGTAAAAATAAAAATTTATTTTTACATACGACGAAAAACTATTCCAAGATTTCCATTTTAAACTTAATCGTCAGGGCCAATTTCAAAAATCACAATTTTTCTATAATTCTTCGTAATTAAACTACCCTTAAATTAGAAAAATATTATTTTTGATCTGTTAAATAATCCCGATACCAATTTAAAAAAAATCGTTAATGCTATTTGAAACAATCTTATTTTACAAAAATCAGTTATCAGTAAACTACTATGAAATGTTTTTTCTAGATAAACACACACGCACACGAACATGCACACACATATACACACGCACACACATATAATATTATTATTTTAAAGTGTAAAAAACTTAACAGATAGGCCTACCAATTTTGAGCCATTTCTTTAAATATTCAATTTAAAAAAAACCGTCATCAGTAAACTGCCCTTTAACGAATTTTTACCTAAGAACAAAGTATGCAGTGTTATTCAAAAAGTTGAACAAAATCGTTAGAGATTTAACGATTATACTCAACTTAATTTCAAATCTTTTTAACACTGGAATATAACTGCATTTAGATTTAAATCACTTTCTCATAACCTGTCCCTCGTCGTCTTTGGCTCGGTTCCTAAACGCTCTTGATCATGTCTGTTAGACGTTTTATGTCACTATAGCTTAGCTATGGAAAAAATTACATTGAACAATTCAATATTCGTTTCTTGAAAAGAAAACCACTAAATTAATTACATTTTTATAACATCATACATACAACTAAAATAATAAAACATAAAGCTAGCAGGAATAAAATTACTTTTGGTTCTCAAATATGTGCCGCAAAATGAAAAAAAATTGAGAATGGGACGGTCTCATTTAATTTAAAATAAATTACTTTACTTCGATGACATATTTTCCTAGAGTTTGTATGGGGGGAGGGGGGGAGAAATGTCATGGTATCTTCCAAAGCTAATAAAGCAAATTTAATAACATGAATTGTCATACGTGTTAAGCATTTGTGAGTAAAAGTTTTATAAAAAAAATATGCTTGAGTGGTCAGAGGTGCCGGTTTTTTTCAATTCACCCTTTCTAGAAAACTTAATTTCATTAAATCGTTTACTTCACTCTGTCCCAACTGTACGCCTGGAGTGTGAATTGTTTTCAGAACTCACCGTAGAGGTCGTATTCATCCTAGGAAACCCAATTAATTCGGTCTTCATTATTCGCTGTAAAAAAAAACACTTTAATTTGAGATAACGCTGACTGAAGAATGATTTTATTTTCAAACCCACCCTCTCAATATTAAGATATAATTTAAAATGTATAACTAAACTTTCCAAACAAATTGCCTTTAACTGAGCGGCTAGTAAGCAAAACAGATGCCGTTCCGGAAGGTATTCTGCGCATGCGTGCGTTGGTTCTCTTTTCTGTCTTTCTTCTCCATTTTCAGTGCAGGAATGGAGTGGAAGGGGGAGCATCATCATGGCGGCGGTTGGTTACTTGAAAGAGACGATCGTTAAGTGAGCTGAATGGTTGGGATCAGGAATCGTATCCAGCCGTTGGCAACTGAATTACTCGAGTGGGGGAAAAACAAAACAAAAAAAAATCGCACATAAATGAAAGTAGTGGTGCTTTTTTTTTTAATTGATGATATTACTGACAGCCGAAAAAAAAAATAGGACAATATAATCCTGGTACTGCACTTGCGGTGAGCTCCAAATCACTCGTGCCACACGTCGTCTAATCCCGCTAAGACCAATTCTCGTTACAAGTGAGATTTTGACAGAAGTATATTGTCTGAAGTGTACGGTTGTACTAATGGTATAATGAAAAAAATGTGCCAACACTGATTGGTATGGCATCCATAAAGCAGAAAATACTGTCATAGGTGCGGGTACAATCATGGCTTGTAGCCTGGTCTACTCTAACCCTTAACACCTTGGTCATAACCTTTAAAATAAAATTAAGAAATTACTCTTAAGAATACAGAAAGAGCGATTTGCCTTGATGATTAGATTATAAATAATTATTCACTGAGACCATTAATAAATCAAATCCATATAAGAATAATAATAATGATAGTATAAAGTTACAAAAAACATTTACAAGGTAAAATAATTATTTTTTAAATGAAAAAATCATAAACAATATTACAAACAATCATTTAAATAACGTGTAGGCCCTTAAAGTTTTGTAAAATTATAACCAATTCCTTATTTATTTATGTTATTTAAGTTCAACTTGATTAAAGAGCCAGCTCCGTTGTTATGAAGTAATCTAGTCTGGCTCCAAACCTATAGGACCCTGGTTCTATACCAGGGGATACCTTAAATTACACGTGTCTGTGTTTTTGTTTATTATAATTTCTAGAGAGTATAATTCCATGGTTTGAGGTTTGATGTTTAGTAGTAGGTATGATGTACTACTATAATGTCGGGATCACAATCAACGTCGCGTTCACGTAACGTAAGGCTCACGTAATGTAATGTTCACTTTATGTATATAAATATATGTGTGAGCAAGATTCACGGAGCGCAACAACTCGAGTAAAACGCGGACAGTGAATTTAAACTATTTATAAACAACTTGTTCATTAAAATGGAACCCAAACATTTAGGGTTTATTAGGATGCAATAGAATCTTTCCTGGATAAACACAATAAAGTGTAACAAGAGACTAAGACTTTTTAGAGTTCACAAGAATTGGACAAACTATTCATAAGAAATTGTCAGGATACATTATACCCATCGCTTAGCGTTCAGGTGACGGTAAAGTTTTCTCCTGGACCCCTCTTACTTGACTTTACGTTGACTGCTTCTTAATTACTTTCATTTACAAACACGAGTAAAACCTTTGACTTTACTTGAATATTAAATGAACGGTGCGTGAACGTTAAGTTGCTTGTGATCCAGGCATAGGGAAGATTGAAGTTGTCTGCTGATTTGTACCGGCTTTAGGAAGTACACGTTAATTTCATAGATAAAACTAAATTTGATTTTATTGTAAAAAAACATGCATAGGCCTACCGACATTAGTACTACCCAATGTCATTAAAGACACAACAGAAAAGGAAAAAAAGTTTTCTTACAATTAAATGACCGGTAAAATAATGTGTACGCTTGAGAGCCTTGCCTTGATTTGCTAGGCCTAGGTTGAACTACAGCATGGTATAATAAGACTTATTTTTGTTTACAATAAAACTACCCATCCTTTATCAAGGTTAATATGTGTGAATGTGTTTAAAATACCTTCCTTATCTCTACGTTTATTTTGGTTGACTATTTTAACTCACCAATGGCCTTTGTTGACACAATATTTCATTAAAAAAACTGTTCTTACACATCAGGATCAATGCGAGTCCTTCAAAATAAACTAATAAATATTTTACTCAACAGTCATTAAAAACGTAAGTGTTGTAAGTACACAAACACATTATGTTTGGTGATTAGCAATAATAGAATGTATTGTATGAAAAGTAAAGGACGTTTGATGTAACGGAGCATGAAATATCCTTTACCGAAGTAATTTTCCACGCCACTATGAAATCTCACAGCAAAATACTTTTTTTTTTTTTTAACTTTGCCACTCCAGACGGGAGCACAACACGGACATAAATTGTCACCACGCTTCACTGATTCTATTACAGATTCACGGTGCGGGATTTCATTTATTTTGGCTGGGACACGCCATCTTTGTGAAAATTGAATAGATGTGATCGCGCAGCCACACAGGACGTGAGGATTCTGGCTCAAAGAGGTAAGAGACGCATTCAGAACTTTTTCTTTTTATGCGCTTCACTTTTTTAAAAGTGAATTTTGAAACAAAGAATAATATGACTTTGAAGATGTCATAGTTTAAAATATATTAATGATTGAGGTAGAGGCTACTGTTTTCGCAAAACATAATGGAAATATTTTGTGGTGGCTTGCAATCACCTGTTGTTAGAAATATATTAGATTGAAAATCAATGTCAATTAAAAATAGTCTATATTTAATTAGTTTTCAACATTGCATACTTTCCTGATTGTTTAAAAATTTAAAATCTTATAAAATTTACAAGTAAATATTTGTCAAAATCGTTCTATGCATGTAAACAAGTCCTTAATAAGTTTGTACCTGTACATCTTTTACTGTAGAAGCCATGTTTTTCGGGTACAGTTACATTTTTAATAACGGAAATATTTTAGTGAGAAAGAAATATTGTTTTATAATCTATATAATATTATGTTATTTCACAGAGCTACTTATTTTATTTTTAATATAATATAGTTAATGTATAATTACCTTATCCTAGTATGTCAGTGCATCGCCTTACCTCCTAGTGCTAGTGACACAGACAACGGTATACTGGCCGGCAAGGCAGTCTCTATAGTAGGAACACTGTTTTGTAGGATCAGTAATAGCGCGCTCAGGGTAAGACTGAGAAACAGTTGTACTTATGGTATAGTGAATAAAATGTGCCAACACCGATCTGTACGGCATTCATAAAGCAGAGAATACTGTCATGGGTGCGGGTAAGATCAAGGCTAGTAACCTGGTCTACTTTAAACTAATTACTAAAATAAACTGGAATATTAACCTCGGATGAATGAAGCTACCATCGGCAGCGAAGTTTAAAAATGAAGGGCCCATCTGTTGACAAGCTTGCGAGAGCATGGACTTTTGGAATGTATAATGTGAAAAGAATATGTGGTAAAAAAATAACTATTAGAAAAAATTGTTGAAGAATAATTTATATTTTGTGTGTATGTGAAATATGTTTTGATCACAAGTGATGGCAGCCTGGTACTGTGGTCAAGTGAGGATTAATGGGTAGGAGGAAGTCAGGGAGTAGGCTTAATCCTAAGCCCAACAGCTAAGCTCTTCATGAGAAGGTATGATTTGATGTCATCTAGACTTCTATGGGTACGTATGAAAATAGGCATCCCCAGCATAATTTTAGTTGGTGGTTATGCTCTGATGGAGGTGAGAAAAGAATGTGAGAGTGGAATTTTGGAATTAGCTCAATAATGTCTTGAAGGCGTGTGAACAGGGTGAAATAATTATCTTGTTACGAGACATGAATAGATGGGTGGGTACCAAAGGAGATAATTTAGAGAGAGTTTTAGGAAGGTATGATGATGATGATGATGATGATGATAGTGTAACGAGAATGGTAATGTGTTAGTGAGTCTATGTTTGGAAGAAGGTTTATTTGGGTTGAACAAATGGTTTAAGTACAAATATATTCACTAGTATGCGTGACTAAGGGGTCATTAGAGAACTATGGTTGATTTCGTGGTGTATAATGAAAGACTTAGAGGTTTAGTAAAGAATTCCAGGGCTGTGGATGGAGCTTAATGTGGAACAAATCACACTCAAGGGATATGAGTTTTTAATTAGGTAAGAATTTGGTGAGTAAGCAGCGCAATAGTTCTAAGCAAGTAAGATTGAAAGCGAAAAATTTTCAAGATATAAATGTTAGAGCGCAATATGAAAGATTGCTATTTAAAAAATTAATCTTACAAGAGCATGAATGGAATATCGAAATAAATGTGAATGATATAGAACGTGCTTTGAACAGAATAAAAGAGGCTATAGGTAAGTGCACGAAATATGTGTGTAGAGCTGCGAAGGTGGGAAACTTTAAAAATATCCATATTAGAATAAAAAGATGAAAGAAGCTGGGAGAGAAACAAAATAATCATACAATAGTTATTGCTGTGAAGAGTGAAACAGAATGTTAGAGGTTGTGGGACATAATATACAAAGAGAAAAAGGTGAACACAAATTATTATTATTATTATTATTATTATTATTAGCACCGCGTCTTACTACCCGTTCGGGTTATACGCACTTACGCTAATGTGCAATGGTAGGGTGATTGTGAGATGAAATGGAGGACCTACAGTTTAACGTGGGATCCGAACCACGGTGGAGGCCTGGCATTCCTCACATTCACAAGTTGTGATTAATACACATCTTGTCGTGAACACACAAAAAAAGTAAAAAAGTGTAGGGAGCAAATGAGATTAAAATAAGGATAAATAATACATAGATATTTTAAGGAAATAAGAAGCTATTCTAGAAGTGAGTAAATAGAACGAAATAAGTAGTGCAAGGAATTACCTATGCCATTGAAAATGAACGTGGTGAGATGGTTTTGGATGAAAGCAATATAAAAGAGCGATGACGTGATATTTTATACAATTGTATGGTGAAAACATAGAGAAAGTAGAAAAGAATAGGAAAAATGCTATGATGAGTGAGAAAATTAATGAGAATGAGGTGTTAAAATTTATGAGAGTATTAAAGAATAGCAAAACTGTGGGTGTAGATGGGATCAGTAATGAGATGCTCAAGTGTGGGGGGCATACTATAACTTGCCAGATTGTGTGAGTTGCTCATTGTGTGTCCTGGGATTTCAAATGTTCCTAATCACTGAAACTATGCTGTCATTTTGTTTGTGCAAAGGCAGGAAGAGTGAATGTAAGAATTATAGGGAAAATTCATTAGTTGATTATTCCAGGCAAAGTTGTTGAGAAAGTCTTAACTGGGAAGGTGCGTAAAAACTGTGGATATGATATGAGGTGTGCAATTTAATTTTATGCCAGATAGAGGTTGCATGGGCCAGATATTTGGATTGCAAAAAGTGATTGAAAAATGTATGGAAGTAAGAAATAAAGTTTATTGTGCATTTGTTGATCTGGAGAAAGTGTACGATCGGGTGAATAGGAATATGTTATGGAATGCTCTTAGTGTATGGTGTGAATGCAATGCTAGTAAATGCAATTAAGGTGGTGTATGATTGAAGTAAAGCGTGCGTTAAGGTGAATGGAGGTTTGGGCGAATGGTTTGACATTTAACAGCGTGTTAGACAAGATTGTGTTATGTCTCCATGGTTGTTTAATGCTTTCAAGGATAAGTGTATGAGGGATGCTTGTGAGGACGCAATTGGTGTACACATAGACAATTTGTATGCGAGAGTGGTGCTATATGCAGATTATGCCATATTAATTAATGGCTGAGAGTGAAAATGAATTGCAGAATGCATTAAATTTTTTAAATATGGTAACAGCCAGAGTGTATCTTCTATAAATGTCTCCAAAACAAAGATGATAGATTATAACAAAGACAGATCAATAAATGAGTGTCAGCTTAGTATAAATGCAAAATTTTTAGAACAAGTGAATGATTTTGTGTATCTGGGCAAAATATTTTGTAGAAATGGAAAGATAGATATTGAAATTGACAGACAGGTGAATAAATCTCGGAGAGTAGTTGGATGTATGTGAACTATTGTAAAGAATGAAGTAGTATCTAATGAGTCAATGATGAAATTTTATAAAACTGGGTTGATGCCCTCATTGTTTTATGGACGTGAAGCGTTATTTTTCAGTAGAAACATTCGAGCAAGGTGAATGCGGTTGGAAGGAAATATCTAAGAAATGTATGTATAGAAACTCTTATGGACAGTCAGTAATGAATGGATGCTGATCAATAGGTCAATATGAAAGAACTGCATTACGTTAGTTTGGTCATGTTAAGATGGATGAGTGTGGATTGAGGGATGAAGCAAATCTATGTTGGAAGAGTATGTGGATCAAAAGGAAGGGACGTGGTTAAATGTTATGGATGAATGTGTGAAAAAGAGAAACATTACGAGCTTTAAGAATAAAAGAGCATGTATGACTCGGTGAATGGATGTAGTTGAAGCGAAGGATAGGGTATTGTGGCGAAAGTCAAGTGAGGATGAATTAAGTATGGAGTTTGTTTTCTTAGCTATATGCACTATTTTTCGCCTACTCCGTAAGTGAACGGCGTTATTAGGTATTTATTTATGTATATTTCCTTAGGAGACTTTAATAATAATTTATTCAAGTGAACAACACGCATATAATATCACGTCTTGATTTTTATTCCCACTAATTCTATGCACAGGGATACTACTATTATTGTCTATAATTGATTTTTTAAATTTGTTTTGAAAAATAAACTTGGATCATTTTTCAAATAAAAAGAAGAGAGGACCTATTTTTTCTTTAAGAAAAAAATAAATAAGTAATCCTGCTACTGAACCTTAAGAAACCATAAACTATGGTGATTTAATAGTTATAACTGTATTTAGTGATTTTAAAGGTAGTCCAAGTACTCAAGTGAGACGTGAATATATATTTTTTTGGAAAGTTGGTTTTATATCCAGGGCCAGAAGGAAATCATATATCTGGACTTATTTTTCCCTTGAAGAAACCTTTTGGTAAGAGTTATTTTTCCCTTGAAGAAACAATTTGGTAAGAGTTGACCAATTAATCTTTATTCATCTAGAACACCTTCAATCATTATAATCATTTTAACTAACAATAAACAAATTATTAATTCAGAATCTGCTTACTCTATGGCATTCTCTAAGCCACCCTATGCATTTCTTGAGTTAGTTCTATCCAGTCCACCTCATTACACACACTTTCAGGTCCATTCTAATTTTATCCTCCCTTTTTCATCTAGGTTTTCCAAATGTTCTCTTCCCATTGTGTTTGACAGTCAATACCTTGAACAAGGTTACAATTCTTCCATTTGCACAACATGTCCTTCAGAGTGACCTGGTGGTCTAGGGTAAGGGTAAGGTGTCAGACTTCTGTGCTGAGGGTCCGGGGTTCAATCCTCGGTCCTGGCACAGATTTATCTGATTGCCAAACCCTTCCTTCACCTCTGACAAGACGTGTATTAATCACAACTTGTGAATGTGAGGAATGCCAGGCCTCCACCGTGGTTCGGATCCCACGTTAAATTGTAGGTCCTCCATTTCATCTCACAATCACCCTACCATTACACATTAGCGTAAGTGCGTATAACCCGAACGGGTAGTAAGACGCGGTGCTAATAATAATAATAATAACATGTCCTTCCCACCTTAATTGAATTTTAAGAGATATTTATTTTATAGAAAAAATTATAAAATTTATTTAATAATTTTTTATTCATTTTATTATACCTTCCATAAAATTTGCATTTTTAGGGCTATGTACTTTGAACTTTATAGCTTCGAAAATTTGATTAAGATTTGATTCGAGTAAAAAATATCGTACAGTCTATATTGAATAATAAATTCAATATTTTGGCCTCCATTTCCCAGATTGTCATTGAGAGGTTACGTCATTTTATAAGAAATACTTTAAATGAAACTTCATAAAAAAAGAATAACTGTTAGCACTCTTGAACAAAACGAGCAATGATTAACTGCCAACCAAAAGTTAATTAATCATAATGTTTTAGTTTGTTCCGAAAATGAGTGCAGCAAGTTTATTTTTTAGACGTTCCTGGGAGAACCGACAAGACATTGTGATAAATACACTACAGACTAAATTAAAATATCAGCGAGATAAATTTCAACTGCACGTGCCTCTTCTGTAATCACTGAAACTATTCTACAAGGTTGCAGAACAGCTCTGGTAGCGTTCAAATTTTCCCTTAATTATGTCTTCCATGAGGCTTCCGTTTAAAACATATATAAAAAAAAAGTGCTACGTCCAAATTGTCACAAAGTGTTCACTGATTGTTTGGGATGAAATTTCAATGTCTCATAAAATGTACATATAAGCACTAGATAGAATGATAGAGTTCGAACAACCTAGTGATGGGAGATGTAACCGACTAATATTTGCTGGCGACCTCAGACAGACGTTGACTGTTATTCCTCGAGGCACTCGAGCATATGAAGTTAATGCATGCTTAAGGATATCATTCATTTGGCAGCACGTAGAAAAATTATCTCTAAGGACATGAGTGTTTTATTGCAGGGGGAAAACAGCACAGGTGACTTTGCAAATACCTTATTACAAACTGGCTGTGAAAAGGGCCAGGGCAGGACGGCATAGTATGTATCAATAACTTGTATTTTTTCACGGTCGTAGAAATCATTGAACTGTTGATTAATCATATGTCTCCAAGTGTGAATAGCATCGAATACAAACCTTTATCCTTTTTCCGGAAAGGAGCTATTTTGGTACCCAGGAATGGTTCAATATCTGCCATTAATGTTTCAGTGCTAGAACAAATTGTCTGAGCTGAACACATGTTAAATTAGATGTATTCGGTCATCGATACAGATAAAATTATTATTCACCCCATTAAGTTTTTAATTTATTGAATGTGCGGGGTCAACCCGATCCAGTCCTAAAATAAAGTTTGGGAATCCTTTCATTTTACTTAGTAGTTCAGATCCACCAAAATTTTGCAACGGAGCCAGATTTCAAGTCAAATAATTAAGGCGTCACTTTATAGAAGCTATAATTTTAAAAGAGTGTGCTATAGGGGAGACATTTTTCATTCCCAGAATTCTAATGATAATATCCGATTCCTCATTTCAATTTAAAAATACACAATTTCCAGTCTAACAATGCTTCGCAATGAATAGCAATAAAACCCCAAGGTCAAACTCTTAAATTATCAGCTGTTAAGCTTACACAGGGATTTATTCTCCCCCAACCAGCTTTACGTCATTTGCTCCCAGTTAGTAAACAAGCTAATCTGATTATTCTAGCACCACATTTAAAAATATCCAACGTTGTTTACGAAGCTGTAATAAATCTGAAATTTGTTTGCTTTCATCATATTAAATACATATGACTTTGTTTATAATCTAGTCCTCTTTGAAGATGGATGATTCAGTGTACACATAAATTAAAGATAATTTGAACACTAAGCATGAGTATTCAAACTGTCTGGATACAATGTTCTGCAAAACGAAGTGAGCCCTAACGATGCAGGGTACCTCAGCTAGTTAGAGAGAAAAAAAAAAAAAAGCAGCAATGATCCATGGGTGTCATTAGCGTAGGCTGGAGGAAGGGTGGCAAGGGGGGCAGACTCTAGTATCGTCAAAGAAAGGGTGAATTGTTTTATTCAAAACATTTAAAATCTACGTTTGGAGCAATAGCATGAATGGTTGAGGTAGCTTTTTTATTGACTAATAAAATTAATTCCGTTTCATATTCATGTTATTCATTTGTAGTAACTAGTTAATTGTTTTTATTTGAATTAAAATTTCTCAATTCTTTTAAATTATCGCTAAACAATATCTCTATATTACTACGTTTCATAATATTAAGAACCAAATCTCGTAAATTTATTATGACCACTATTTAGTTTAATATAAACTTTCTTATATGATTTTTAAAATTAATTAATGATTAATGATCGGATCTCTTGTATGTTTGCTTCATTCTTGGGATATTGTCACACTCAGTTTTCTGGGTTGTTTGATGATTCCAAAAACTCTATTAATATTTTGTAAAATTATATTTTAATTTAGTATCCTATTTAAAAATTCAATATCCAAGTTTGAGAAAACTATGCCTTTTCCCGTTTACAATAACGCCCAAAAGAGATTTTTATGCCTGCAAATGGACTGGCAAAGTTTGATTTTTAAACTCTGTGAATTGTGTCTAAATATGTTGAGGTTCGCAAATCAAGGTGCACAAGTTCTCGTTGATGTTGTGATAAGTTTCATTTAAGTCGGCTGTGTTTCTGATTTCAATACTGTTGCTCGTGGAGTGCTGCTTAAGTTTACAAAGTTTGATTTCCACTTCATTAATAGACTTACGCGACTCCTGGGTGTTCTAAAGCGCTATAAACATCTATGTATAGGTTTTTTATTTTAGTAATGAATGTTTCTAGACCTAAATCTATTGACATTGCGTCATACCGTTTCGAAAACAATGTTAGAGGGTTATTTATGTCGCGTTAGTCCATAATAGCTCTTTTCAACAGTCGAGGGCCTGCCAAGATAAATATCACTTAGATACGTCTTTCTAGTTTTCATCCGTTTTTCTAAAGATTTTCGAAAAACTTGTACACCACCATGATCCCAATATTTAGGTGCTTGACATTTAATTTAAAAAAACCCAACCACTCAGTGTATAGTCAATGTTTTAAATTTTGCGTTCGAAATAGGTTACAGACACTGTGCCTGAAGACTATCGAGATTATTGGACCTAGGTAAAACTTTTACAGGAAATATAAGACGTTTACTTTATTGTCCACTATCTTATAAACAAAACGTAGGCTTATGCATGTTCATTTTACAGATTTTTATAGTTAGGGAAGCCTCTAGTAGTCGGGGACAAAATGATAAGTGTTCTCAAAATCACTAATATCTTACCCGTTGTTGAACCGCGCGAAGAGTAAGAGCCACTCCAATCAGCACTAGAACCAGAATCTATCAGCCGCGGTTGGTCAGCCTATAATACTTAATGGTCTAATAGCCTCAGTCATAACCTACAGTCCTATACAATAAAACTATTAACCGCTTCGTTGATCGAATGATCTAAGGACTCACTCGCGTCATGGACTGGATTACCGATGCAAGGGAGATCGGGGTTTGAATTCAGACTGGATATACTACTGGTTATTTTCCTTATATGGTTTTTCTTTATCCTTCCACATAAATTCAGGCACATTTCCTTTAAATTAAACTTTTCTCATCCATAACCAAATGAGGATAGCCTGGATGAGTAGTAAAACGTGATGCACAAAATAAGCATCTAATACGTTCTAATTATTTGTGTTTGGGTTTATTATTTCTTCTCATAATAGGTAAAAAGATAATTTCTTCCTCTAAAATTAGTGTGTAGTATTTATAATGTTTTATTAGGTTAAGTCATAATATAAATCTTGTACTGACACAACCTTGAGTTCAGATGCACGGAGATAAACACAATAATAGAAAATTAATTGAATCATCTTTCATAGTCAAAATTGTGTATCTACGATGAAGAATGTTTTTATTCTAGAACATGTCAGATACGTTGTGGATGCCATTATTATGAGAGTTTTAACTTATTTTCATTGAGAAATTATTGTGAACGTTATTATTTCTGTCAGGTTTATTATTCTGACTGAACAAACACGGTAAAAGTAAGAGTATCCTTCATATGTGGGCAAAGAAAATCTGACTGGTAGTTAAGTGAATCCAAGGAGGGTATAAAAATACTTTATTTAAAATTATAACCTTAGGATATACCCAAGTTGTAAAATAAATTAAATACTTAATGCCTGGATATAAATAGTATATATAGCTGATTTTGTAGGAAATATTTAATTGAATTTGTAACGAAAATCCTAAGAGCCTTAAAGTTTAAACCATGCCCTTATACTCTTTTACTCACATACATCGTTCATCCACCATTTTGGCTCATGAGTTCCTTCTCTGACAGCCTGCTTGCTTACCTGGTTCACTCTAGCAGCTTCGTTTGTTGGTGGACCGGTGAACTTACTATTGCTCACATCTCAAATACTCATCCAAGATCGTTGATTATCTTATTTTCAACTTTTTATCGTGTTAATATAATCATAATATAATTAATTTATAATAAGTAAAATTGGCATGGGTAGGTACATGGGCTAAACGTCACCGCACCTAGTTTGAGGCTGTCAAAGTTGGGAGGTGAGGGTTTGAACTATAGCCGGGTCTCTTAAGGCTGATATTGCCTAATTTATTTTAAACTCTCCCCTTACGTAAATGTGGGTAAATTTATTATAACCTTTTACTTTCTCATCGCTTCACTAATAATGTAGATAAATTGGGATAAGTAGAGCTGTGCAAAAATAAATTAGTTAGTATTTGAACTCTTGTGAGGTATCAAGGGGATGGGAAACAAAATTGTTGTTAAACCTACAAAAAATTGAAAGAAAACACGGATATAGAGGTAGCTGCACGACGAGGCTAGTCCGCCGGACTAGTGTGACTGTGTGGTCTAATCATGTGGGTTCACCGCTGTGTCAATGTTTGGGGGAGGGGGTGCGGGTATCTCCACTGGGCTGGGGTGGGTCCTTCCTTGTGATTCTCCGCATGGCACTGGTGCCAAACCTATGGTATAGCTATGTTGGCGTTATACTCCAGTGAAAGTATGGTCGATAATAATATCAACTTGTTATTTGTGACTATAGTATTATGCTATGATTATTGACAAACATGTACCTGAGCGTCATAGACTACAAAAAGTCTCAGCTTTGAGTCAAGAATATTAAAACATAGAAAAATTCTAATTATTAAACACCTCTAGAAGTTATTTGAAGTTTTCTTTTGCAACATAACACCATAACTGCCGAAGACCAGGAAAAATATAAATATTAAACACCTCTAGAAGCTATTTGAAGTGTTTTTTAGTCAACATAACACCATAACTGCCGAAGGCCAGGAAAAATTCCAAATACTAAAACCTCTAGAAGCTCTCTAAAGTGGTTTTTTTTGCAACATAGTACCATAACTGCCGAAGGCTGGGAAAAATTCTAAATATTTAACACGCACACATATATATATATATATATATATGTTCTTTTAAGTGATTTTTATGGTAACACAGCCCCATAATTTGTATTTGTAGCTTAATTTTGATATTGTTTGAACCATTAATAAAGCCATTTATATTTCGTTCATAAAATTTCGGGTGGGGGAGGTTAAAACCCCAACCCCTACCCCCCCCCCCACTACGGCCTTGCCAGACAAGCTATCTTTAGTAAAAGAAACTCTGCAACGTTTCATAAGCCATTTCAAAAATATAGTTACAAAATATTAAGTTACCACTAAAGGAAACTTTGATGAATACAAATAAGAGTTTGGTGCCAAAACAGATTTTAGACACATATCTAGCAGCATAATGGGCCCTCCAAAATAATTTAAAAAGGGTTCTCGTTAAGAAAAATACATATCTTATTTGTACAGAATACAATGATTGTGAGTACATTCTTTGATCCATATATTGACATAAACCCGATGTGGTGAAGAACCCAATAGGAGGCAAGGAAAAGAACAAGACGAGGAAGGGAATAGTGACCGTAGATATTGACGTAGATACATGTTGATGCCCCGTCATTATAGTTTGGAATCTTAGACCGTTCAACTTTCACAGCCCTGGTAAATTAATACATCTGTTCCCATGATCTAAAGTATGTGGTAACTGGCTTCTATTAACAACATTGTAGCGTCGGAAGTAGTGAACGATTCAGTGTGTTCATACGTATTAGCTTAGTTATACCTCAGTTTTATCTTCTGTGGTGCTGACTGACAGCTCACAGCTGACTTCTGAAAGTCAACAGTTAGGTATATACCTAAATTTTGACTGTCAGAAGTGACAACTGATAAATACATGGTTTTTGCAGATCATATGGTTCGGCGTAGGGATACATAATTTGGTCTGGTAGCTTTTCAAAGCCGTCAGAAGTCAGCTGTGAGCTGTCAGTCAGCACCACAGAAGCTAAAACTGAGGTATAGTCGAATATATACACGGTTCCTCCATGTGGTGGATCCCAGGCAGTGTAGGCCTATGGCTGATTCTACGTGCAGCCATGTCTGTCAAGACGAAAGGTCCTCCACGCACCACACCCACGCATCTGATTTTACCACGTGCCCTTTGGAAGATAACTTAGGTTAATACCTGGTAGTTTTGTGCCCGATAATCACTTAGTTTGGGGTCAGAACTTTCCTTGTAATGCAGACCACTGCATTCAAGTGGAGCCAAGTATGAGAGGGAAGGTGTTTTTTAGTGACGATAAAGACCTGGATCTACTCTTGAGAATCTGATCATGATGGGTCATTGAATCTATGGGGATGGGCCGCTTTCTCCCCACCATATGCTCTGGGGTTTCGCTAATCATGGCACCGGTTGGTTTTTTTTCCCTTTACAAAATGGTTATTGGTGGCATGAAGGAAGCGTGAGCCGAGGTTAGCATTTTTCCAGTTTTATAACAAACATTTATCTGACGAAAATAATTAAATATTGCACCAGTAGATCCATTAATTTAATTTTTTACACCTAGTAATCTCAAAAATTCTTGAATATTTGTCATTAGCATAGTGGCATTTGATGATACACTTTTTTATAAAAAATAAAAAAGTACTAGTCAAATTTTTTAATGCCCATGACGTGTTTTCGAGAAGTTTTAAGTTTAACTTATGCCAAAAATTAAAATTATATTTTATCTATTTTGTCCAAAAACTTTTTTTTGTTATTTGTTTTAGCACCACGTCTTACTACCCGTTCGGGTTATACGCATAGGTAATAATTACACAAGTGTGTAAAGGATGAGTAAGGTTTAGTTTAGAGGAAATGTATCAGAATTTACGTGATTGGAGAATGGAAAAACTCTTTGGAATAAACCCACTCAGTACACCCTACCAGTATTTGAACTTCGATATCCTCAGCATCGGTGGTCCACTCTATGGCGAAAGGGATTCTAGACTTTTCGACCACCTAAACGTGTATTTTATTAAAATTAGAAAAATACTACCTTAATTTGATCTACCTTCCTTCTCACCTTAAGGGGTATGCTAGATATATTATCTTGATGAACATGAGGGGTGAGTTTGGTAAAATAGAGTATTTGTTTAACCGTGATATTGTCGTACGCTTGTGACCCATTCAGTTTAATGTTTAGTATAATATTTTATTCTACTAAATGTTTAAACTATTTTGGGCAGTATCAAGAATTTTGTAATTATTGTTAAGTATTAATAATATTAAATTAAAATAGTGATTTGAATAACCAGACAAAAATCTTAAACTCGTTTAAATAATCATTGTATTACTATATATTACATTATTTGATTAATTAGGAGGCTGGTTAACCCAAGTTCTCCTTTATAATTTATAGAAAATAATAAATTACTCAAATGTATAATCCAAGCTTTATGACAATCTTGGGTAGTTAATTCAATAAATTGGAGTCGACATTATTTACTGGAAGACTTGGTTGATATTCATTAAAATAATTAAGAGCTGGGAAAAAGAGAGTATAAATCTTTATCTCACTCTGTCTTTATAAGTTAAACCAACAAGAAGCCATCGTTTGAACATCTCGTTACAAATATATATATATGGAGGGACAGAGAAAGAGAGAGAGAGAGAGGAGAGTATTTTTTCCCCTACCTCCTCTTGAAAAGGAAATAAACGCTGTTCTTTATACAGGTGGAGACTAATACTATTAATGTACTTTATTGAATTACGTTATTTAATCTTCCAGGAATGTCTAGAAAGGAGTTCAAAAGAGAGGAATGTAAGGTTACGTGACACTCAGTCTGGTGCAGATATAACGAAAGAAAAATTCTACTCTTGAAATTCAAGACATAAGAATGGACAGATGCCAGCGACTCCTTTTTAACCGTTTGATCAAATAACAGTTTTTATGTGCGTCGAGGGAAAAAAACTCAAGAAAAGAAATTATTTAGTTCAGGAGACTATAAATAAAAGTAAAGCTTTGTCACGGCAAGCTTTGTGTTTGACGATAAAACTTTTCCTTGAAACATATTATTTCAATCATGTCTCCAATTTACACGTATATTTGTCGCGTTAAAATCTACGTTATTTTGAAGTAATAAGTCTAGATAAAAATAGTGTCCTTTATCAACGGTAGTATTATTTTAATTTCGACTTCAATATCTCACTAATCTAGACGTGAACATAGCTGTCGTTATCGGAACAACTTTCTTTGTCTTCCTAATATCAGATATCTGACTTAATTAAATGCTTATATTTGAGATGGTTATATAATGAATTGTTTGAAAAAATACGTTATTTCTAGTATATACCTCAATTTTATCTTTTGTGGTGCTGACTGACAGCTCACAGCTGACTTCTGATAGCTTTGAAAAGTTACTATGTATCCTTCCGCCGAACCATATGATCTGCAAAAACATGTGTTTATCAGCTGTCACTTCTGACAGCCAAAATTGAGGTCTATACAAGAAACATATCTGACTGTTTTATTTAATTTGTATTTATATATATTAATTTTTTATTTATTGTTGACCTTGATATGTTGATGTTAGGGCTAGTATTAATTATTTATTTTTTCCATTATATTATTTTTTTTAAATTTAGTATTTAATCCCATATTGGTTTTTATTATTATAAATAAATAATTTTTAAAATTTTATTTATTTTACTAATAATTATTTGTTGATAGTTTTATTAATAACATTATAAATGTGATAATATATTACTGTTTATAAAATTTTAAAATATTATATTTTATTTGAAAAAAATTTAAATTTTGCATTTAATCCCATATTAGTTTTTATAATTATAAATACATAATTTTTAATAGTTTTTTTTACAGATAGTATTATTAATAACATTATAAATGTGAAAAATCTAAATGTACTAGTATTCCTATAGAAAAATATATAGACTTATGGTGATCGTTAGTACTAAACCAAATATTAATGCAAGATTCTTTGATGATTGAATAGTTTGGCTGAAGAATTATAAGTAGGCCTAACCGATATTTTGGAAGCCAGTCATATCAATTGAAAAGTGGGCCTTTACAATGCTTTAATTATTTAAATATTGTATAGTTATGTGGAAAAACAACTTTTACTCACAGATTTAATTCCTTTTTTGAGCACTTCATAAAGGTCTAAGCATATTTGTATTAAGTCCCTTAACCTAGTGGTAGCCTACTGTTTAAAAACTAAAACCTTTGTGGCTATGTAGGACCTTCTTGCAACTAAATGTCAACGCCGATTAGTAGTGTAATAATTAAAAATTAAACATTTTGTGCTATTGTATGAGTACTATATAACAATTCAAACTTTTGTTTATAAAATGAAAAATAATATTCTTACCTCTAGAGAAATTCTCGAAGAAAACATATTCATTATGCTCGCCTTTACAATCTGTTATATTATTTTGTTTTAATATGTAGGCCTATTTATGATAACTTTAAATAATTTAACAAACAAACATCAATATCCAAGAAAATATGTTTAGGCCTATAAAATAAATGACAATGACAAATCAAAAGCTATCCTAACCAACAAAAATCTATTTTAAATTCACTACTTTTAAACAGTTATAACAAAGTCTCTAATAAAAATACAATAACTTATAACTTGAAATCTTAGCCTGGTATTTTATTTATCAACACTGGAGAAACACTCGCAAGTATTTTTTATTACACTTCACAGATGTATTTGGAATAATATAAACATCATAAAACTCGAGGTTTAGCCTAGAAGGCAACACAACACAATCTTGGGGTTAACATATTTATTTAATAGTCTTGATACACTTAAATTTTCGAATAATGTATATCGATCACTCAGAAACACTCGCTTTTCTTTTTATCACACGCTTTTATTTTATATTTAATAAATAATTATTCTAAGATCACTAAAAAAACGTTTATTTTCCAAGGATAATATGTTCACACCGAAATAATATTCTCAAAAGAACACACAGACTAAGTAGCCGAATTAATATTCAAAAAAGTCACTGTATTATTCAAAGTTGTAATAAAATTATTAAAGGTAGCAAAGATACGCCTGTAAATACTCAACTACAATTTTACAAGTATTAAATATTTTTTTCGCTTCAAAATTTTTACTCGCGCACGTGGTTTTATTAACTGTATTTTATACGAGAATTCACTGTTATAATGTCTATTTAAAATTGTTAGATTTTGGTTATGAAAATAACCGTTTGGTTGGTTGTTAAGTTTTGAAGTTTTCTTTTGCTGTTTAATTCAAATTAATTATTAAAAGCAAGAGAACGTTAAAAGTGGCCTTAAATGCTGAAAACAAATATGGCCACTGGATAGAAAAGCTATCCTGCCGGTGATGACGTAGGGAACTTATTTCAGTTTTAACGGCGAATCGTATCCATACACGGTGTTTACAAAATTTAAACTTAATATTATTTCAAAAACATTTTGTATCTTTTTTACTCTTTATTATCACAAACCATTTATTTATGTTAAAGATATGCGAGGCCCGTTATAAAAATATGAATAACTGAATATAATACTATTAAATGTAAAATTTCACGCTCTATTTAAACTGTAATGGCCACAAGAATTAAAAGAAAAACTAGAAAGAATTAACTAGACTTTTTTTTCTTAAATTAGATTATCTACAAGAAAATTATACTCTAATCCTTGGGGAAGCATTGTTAAAAGTGATTGATAATATTTTTAGTGATAATAATAGTGACACTTACCAAATAATTATTATTTACAAATATGTTGACTTAAGTTACTTTCAGACAATGTTGGCATTACTGATACCATCTGCTCGCTTCTGCTAGCTGTCATGTAAAACCACAAAAGTAGAAATCAGGGTATAGCTTAGTATTATAAACCTATGTGCATTCCCATACGTCAAACTCGCAGGGAGAGGGAGTAAAAATTGGCTGATATTCTACATCGGGTTTAAGTTTTAAGAAATTTTAGGTAAACTAATTCCTATTCATGTATTTTATATTTTAGCCAGGAAAGTATATTAATCTACACTCATTTGTAAATAAGCTAACAACAAGGACATAATTTTATTTAGCACCACGTCTTACAACCCCTTCGGGTTATACGCTCATGTTCTAATTACGTTAATAATTTTTAAGGATGAGGAAATTTTATATTTACAGGAAGTGTAAACTCATTTCCGTGGAGGGAGAGTGGAAAAACATTTTGTAAAAACCACACTCAGAACATCCAAAACGAGATTCGAACTTTGATCTCCATATCATCGTTAGTATAGTCTACTGCGAGAGTAGCGCGTTATACCATGCGGCCACCGAAGTGGGCTTGAAAATTATTTAACGGTTAAATTACCTCTAATAATAAAATAACTCCCGTATTTGACACCAATAAAGGAATTGTTTGAACACGCAATAGCAGACAAATATTTATCAAAGAAATTGTTTTTATAGGGGAGCTTTATTCACGATATACTATTGTTGACATAATAAAAAGTTCACCAAACTGAAACAAAATTGATCCATCGAAACAAATATGTACAAATAGGCTTTATCATGGCTTCAAGAGTAAGTTTTGATCTACATGTTGTACACTTTATATTCCCTTTAAAATATTAAAATAGTATTATTATTATTATTATTATTATTATTAGCACCGCGTCTTACTACCAGTTCGGGTTATACGCACTTACGCTAATGTGTAATGGTAGGGTGATTGCGAGATGAAATGGAGGACCTACAGTTTAACGTGGAATCCGAACCACGGTGGAGGCCTGGCATTCCTCACATTCACAAGTTGTGATTAATACACGTCTTGTCAGAGGTGAAGGAAGGGTTTGGTAATCAGATAAATCCGTGCCGGGACCGAGGTTTGAACCCCGGACCCTCAGCACAGAAGTCTGACACCTTACCCCTAGACCACCAGGTCACCCTAAAATAGTTTTCTTACCTTAACAGATTAAACTATATCCCTCTCTCATAAGTTACTCAATGTAAGATTGCTTGCTCTCTTTCTGGGTAAATTGAATGTACATGCAGGTCCGGCGAAAGCCGTCAATTCAGCTCGGGCAATGCCAAAAAAATTCACCCCTACTCCTCAAATAACAAATAGTATTAAGATTTTGTTGATTATGCTTTGAAAAAAATTCTTACGACACAAAAAACATATTTTTAGTTATTATATCTTTTTATTTGGTTTAAAAATAATTAACAACTTATACCAATAACTCATTTTTTTTGAAAGCACATTTTATTCACATTATTTATCTATCTTAGCTTAAAATTACCACGGCTTGCTTTGCTTTCAGTAAAAGTTTAGACAAAGTTGGGGAGCTCTAGAAACTATATTTGTTTGTACAAAACACAGCTCAATAGTTCACAAACGTTACACAGAAAAATTTTTAATAACATAAACTGGAAAAACGGTGCAAAATTTGTATAAAATATGATTAAATATATATGGACCTAAGCAGACTTAGTATGGTCCAGCAGTTGTAAAATAAAGTTTAAATAGAAGTTACGTGAAAACGTCGAGTATAAACTATATATACCTTTTGAATGTAGTCTCATATACATTGCCTAAACTCAACGATAACTTTATTTTAGATTCTGATAGCTATCTGCGGTTTTCCATTCTTACTCCAAGCTAACGTGGGTGTATTTCCTCTCAATTACGCCTTCTTAATCCCTAACCCATTAGTGTAACTTGTGTATAGGCGTTTAACCCAAACAGGTAGTAAGACGCAATGCTAAAAAAAAATCATCATTACTGAAAGTTTAAATATATTTTATGTGATTTTAAAAGAATACAATATATGAATGTCAGTAAAATAATTTAAAATTTCTCGTTCTAAAACCTAACCCTAACCCACCTAAATGATTATACACCTCAACAGATACTCTTTATTAAATATAATATATTTTTCACTACACTAAAAACCATTAGTATGAAACTAACAGATCACACAATACTTCAACGTAATATATTCACAAAAGGCGAGAACTTTGTTAAAATTTCAACTCAAAATACAAGATTAACCAGGGATATTTTATGATGACACCAAGTATAAGTGGGCGAGTGTGAGAGCTTTATTTAAACCATAGTTTTTTCTATTTATGTTTTGATTTTCAATATATTAAAAACTATTCAGCTTAAAATTTCAACTAATATATCACACAACTCCTATTTACTCAAACATAATATATTTACGTAAACAGGTGCAAACTTTGGTAAAAATTCAACTGAAAACTGCGAGTTTCTTTAGAGAAAAAGGAAAATGACAACAACAAACACAACGGAATAAGCATCAACATGAGCAAACTAATATTATGTTGGACTACCCTCCCGTCTCCGACTATGTCCCAACTCAGGGCCTCCCTCTAATTTTATACTGTTTTTCGCAGAGGAAAAGAAGCGGACGGTCCAAGGGGACAGCCTGAAACGGATAAGGAGACCCGAGGACAAGCCTCATTACTTTATTCAACCTAAAGATACATCATTGTTACAGCAGAATAATACTATACATTATAGATACAAAGGCAAATATGTCTTCAGGTTGTACTGTTTCCTACGGTATTGGAGCGACGGGCGACACTCTAGGGCAGAAAACAGACAGGGACATCTCATCAGCAGCGTGTCAATTCCTTGGGAGGAACTATCTCCGGTTGCGTCCACCAGTACGACTTTGAGGCACATGGGTGGCTGGCGTTGGTACGGTCTCTGTAGACCATTTGGATTCTTGCAGGAGGGTATATTGCAATGGATGCGGCGTCGCCTCCTGCCTGAATGGATTCACTCCACGACTTCGTAACCGCGATGAACAGCAAATTCAGCCGATGTATAAGACATATTATGTCGGCAGAGAATGTCAGCCGGGCTGATGCAAAAAATAGTGCGTAGAGCGCATGATCAAACTTGCACTCTTTGTGTACCTCTATGTATAGAGGTGACTTATATTAGTTTTCCGTGAACCACAGGAGTGACAAGAGCAGAGAGCCGCAAAATTCGAGTGCACACATGTACTTTTATATCTAAATAAATATTAGAAATATAGCATTCGCAATCGCGAAAAATCTGTACCCCTTTAGAATAATATTACCTGTAATGTACTAATGTATTTCCCTGTGCCTTGTGACAAACAGCTAAATTAATAAATTCTATTAAAAGAATATTTAAATGCGTACATTTTTTAAGAACTTTAGCACCCCGGGCCGTGGCCCTGCTGGCCCGCCCTTTGGCAGGGATTACATAGTGATATAAACTATTCATAGAAATAAAACCTAAATCATAACTAAGACAATTTTTTTTAGCAGTTAAAAGCTTTAAACTATTTCATAAATGTAGACCAAAAGATATGCAAAATATCTGACAAAAAATGTTTCATATAGTAAACAAATTCCATTCTTTCATTTGAACATTTTTTTGTGAGTTTTTGTTTTTCCAATAAACACCAGAACTGCGCGAAGTCAGGCTTTGTCGATGGTGGTGTGTCGGTGACCCAGATTGCTGGTGGCTCTACCTAGCGACAAACCTACCTCACCAGCTAATAGCTGTTACTTCCAAATATAAATAGAGTGCGGGAAATCATCAAATTGAAACTAAAATCACGTTCTGTGGTATTGCGAGAGATTACCAAAAGATACGCTTCCTTTCAGTTAAGTGTGCTTGCTAAAATTGTTGATCGCAACTGTTCAGGCTATACGCCTAATTATGTACTAGCTACGCTAATGAGTTAGAGATGTGGAAGGCTGAATTTAGAGCAAGTGTGCTCACATTTGCGTGGAGGGAGAGTGGAAAACCATTTAGGAAGACCATTCTTTACACTCGATTGGGATTCAAGCCCTGACCTCCCTGCCATTGGAAGACTAGTCTAACAACAGATTGACGCCCTAGACCGTATGGTTACCGAAGCAGATAAATTGATATATTGCTAGCTAGTTAAGTGTTTTTTTTTTACTGTTTCAAAGGGCATAACAGTGTTTCATACTTGTTCCATGCCATCTAAAATTGATTTATGGCTTGAATAAGTAGTGTTCTGAATGTCCTCGACTTTCCAATCCCAGTGATTCCAAAACCCACCAATAAAAGATGGTCTGCTTTTATACGAATAGCAAAAATTTTTGAAAAGTATAATAAACATTCTTCAGATTTTTAAAAAAAACATATTTTATTGGGTCATTGGAAATAAGTTTTACATAGAAGTAAAAATATTGTAATAAACCTTAGGATTAGCCAAACGAGTATTGAGCGTTTGAATTGAATCCTAGGCAAATAAAATGGGATCCCCCCCCCCCCCCATCTCTATATTTGAATTCGGATGAATATATTTAAAACAACATGCTCACTATTTTTGTTAGTATTATATATTGACATTAAAATATAAAACTTAAGAAAAAATATATATAATGCTTACAATTACAGTGGAACCTCCATCGAGCTTCTGTATATCGAAATTATCTATGATCCGAAGTTTTTGTGAAGCCCCGTGACGTTACATAAACACTGTTTCTATGTATCGAAACAACTCAATTTAAATATAATTTTTTCAAGACGAATCGAACTATTTCCCCCGTAATGACGATAATATAAAAAAAAAGCGAGAAAAAATAGAATGGAGATGTCGCATGAGGAAGAAGGACATGTTTGGTCAAGGCCATTGCGACGTTGACGGGTCGCCTAGCGGGGTGGTATTACCACCACACTCCTCTCACCCCTTTCCTAAAGTATTCTTCCTCTATAAATCAGGTTCATTTTCTCTAAATATCTCTAACCGATGGTTTATGCTCGCTATTGTTTTACTCTCCTTAATCGACAGTGCGTGTTCGCGACGTAAAAAAGAAAATCTCTCAGTGTTGTGGAAAAGGTTGAGTTGTTGAAGAACGTGGACAGTGGAATGAGTGCATTGATTAGGAAATATTTTTAAATAAAATATATTAAACAATATTATTTATAAAAAAGATCATTACTATACTTAAAATTTTCTATTTATCTAATTTCCTTATGGAACCATCGACTTCAATATATGGAGGTACAAATGTATTTAATTCTTGGAAAATAAAATATTTTAATTCTTTACAGTAAGATATTTCAGATCACGTCCAGAATTAAATAAATACTCACGATGGAATCATAAGTGGACTTCTTGACCATAATTTTATATTCAGATTGGCCAGAAACCAGAAACGATGACTGAATTTTGATCATTGAGATAAAACTCGGGGAAAAAAGTGCTTTAATCTTGCCGTGGGTTAGGAATTATAGGCGAATACCACTCTAAATTGATTTTAGGGTCATACAAATGTCAAAAAATTACTGGGAATGGACCACCCTAAATATTTTATTGAGGCATCTAGTTTTAAAAAATCCAGGCAAGGACCACTTTAAATAGCTCCTAGAGATATCCCTAAATTTTTTTAAAAAAATTGAGGGATAACTATTCCAAATATCTTTGAGAGGAGCCTAGTTTGAAAAATTCCATTTTCAAACATCATACAGGGTTTGGTAACCCCGGATTACACTTTGATTTGGAGGAAAATTAGTTCATGCAATCATTTTATAATCTCCCCCCCCAAAAAACACACACACACACACACACACACACACACACACACACACACATACATATAGGCTTTCACCGCCACTTGATGTAGAACATTTGTATACATACCTCTGTTTAACTTGTATATTTTCTACTTGTGGCTGAGCACATTTCACAATGATCTTGACCATAAAAAATCTATAGTGGGGATTTAGAGTAATTCTATGGTGGAATCTTGAAATATATTTTTTATTTCTTATGAAGGGGAAGAGAGAAGTCCCTTCTGGGGTGACTCCTGTCGAAGTCTCCCAGTAGGAGTTAGTTAGAATTTATTGTTTTAACAAAGTTCTATCTTGAAGTTATTTAAAAAGTTTTGAGGCAGAATTGTCGACTTCTGTGGTATTGGGGTAAAGTTCTCGCTTCAGGACCCGATATTCGTAGATTCAAACCCAGCCGGGGCTGATGGATTTTTCTTGAGCGATATAAATCCGTAGCACAACTTTCTTTGGAGGGGAAGTAAAGCCGTTGGTCTCATGTCGATTGTGGCACGTAAAAGAACCCTGGAAGGTATGTGAAAATACTTTTCTGGTCCAAATTGGTAGGAACTTTAGTTCTAACTCATAGACATTCTCGTATACTGATATAATCAGTCGGTTCAGAAAGTGCAGGTTAAATAATTCAAATAAATTAAAATTAATAATAAATTTACGATAAAATTGAACTTTTAGTTGGTATGAATTGTATAGGACTCAAATAGTCTACTAACCTAGGCATCGAGCACAAATATTTAAATATTTACTAACAATATTTGCTCAAGATTAGTACTAAAATTTGGTAGGGAGTGCAACACATATTTTACTAAACATTTTCTTTCGGAATCATTGGTTCAAAGTTTTATAACCGGAGGAAAAGCCTTAAAAAAACTAAAAAACCTTGGGTTTCAGAAAAACCTATAATTATGCTATAATTTTATTCTAAGAATTGAATGGCTACCCTAATATTATTTCACGCTTCTTTAAGAATATATCTATCAGTACTTCTTTTTCCAGCTGGTTTATTAAAAAACTATGGGCTACCAAACTTGCATGAATTCCACTCTTAAGCCTTGTTTGATCTCATAGGTATTACTTTCTTTTTGTGGTTTTCAACTATATTTTAATGCAAATGCTAAAAAAATATTTAAAATGGACCCTCCTTGTCTTGGGATGCCCTTAGGTTACTTAGTTTTAAGTGGTGGATAGTTTTAAAATGCATTACAACACATACTAGCATAGTAGTATATATTTATACTATAGTATTTTCGTAACAGGATCAACTAATACACCTAAAGAGTATGTGCAACGTTTGATCTAGGTTCTAGGTCCGATAGGGTCACAGTCTACCTCTCTAGATACCAGGACACGGTCATGGGTATATTTGAATTGCTAAACGCAAAAAGGAAACATGTCCACATAATATGTAAATTGAATTATTTACAGATTCATAGTCTCAACAGACATAATCATCGTTTACTGCCTAAAGGAAACATGTGCTGTAAATTACCATTGTGTGACGTTTTATTTAAAAAAAATTAAGCACCGTGTCTTACTAACCACTCAGTTTATACGTTTATGTACTAATTACACCAATGGCTTTAGGGATCAGGCAGGTTATATTTACAGGAAGTGTACCCACATTTGCGTCGAGAGTCATTTTGGAAAAAAAAAAACCCATCAGTACACCCAACCGAGATATGAAACTCGAATTTCCATCATCGGCAGTCTATAGTCTAATTCGAGAATATTGTGTTAGATCACGTGGTCACTGAAGTGGGTCACTTAAAAAATTACATTTACCAAAGAGAGGGAACATATCGTGGGTTTTAAGATAATTTTGTTTTTATCCTAATAATGTGTGTTTTTGGACACTTTTCCTTTATGCGGTTAGCTAAATAATCTTGTTGCATCGCGACACATAATACGCTGCAAGGCTCTTACCGTTCTGTTTCCAAGATTATGAACTCTGCAATTGAGATAAGCAGTTTTTCCCACTAGAGCCGTCACGTTTTTGGAGGCGGATGGGTCGAAGTAAGGACCCCGCAGACCGGAGGCCGAGGGGACGCTGAGATCCTCATCCTCCCCTCCTATCCTGCTGCCGTCGTCGTGGCGCGCGCTGAATGCGTCGTCCGCCCGCATCGAATCTGTAACATACAGACAAAAAAAAAAAAAAAAAAATGAGTGAGAGAATAAAATAAACAGAAAGTTAAAAGTAAAAGGGCAAAGTTGACTGTTCACTTTGTAAAAGGAAAAGGCGCATATTTAACACGATGCGATCACTAATCAGCATTGCAAATAGGAACATCGATAGAAAGTCAAAAGTGCGTAGCAAGCACGCGGATAAAGTATTCCGATATTTTTTATTCTATATATATATCTCTCTTCTCCCTGTGGAGAGCTATGTATCGATCTAACCAATCCCGTGAGCCGTGGCACGTCGGCGCGCATGCTCGGTTAGTAAAATAGACCTAATCCTAAAGAAAAAGCACGTCCTTTCAACGAACACTTTCGCGAGGTATGGTTCGTTACGTTGACAATTTACGACACTTTTGTGAGATACCCTGATGTAGTGTTATCATTCTATTACCATTTCACAGGTTTCTTTTTGTTTCCATTCGGTTTTAGTATGACGGATCACTGCGTGGCTAGTTTTTTTTTGTTTAAATAGATCACCTTTGGAAAAATGAGGATCTGATGATTTTAAACTGTAAAGTTTCTCTCTAAAGAGAGGAAAATAATCTAGATAGTGTAATACTCGAATGCGTAGCTCATACGTGTTTTGTAAACTAAGATTACATATTTATATTATTATTAGTACCGTTTCTTACTACCCGTTCGGCTTATACGCACACATATTTATAAAATAAATATAAATTAACATGTTAATTTATTTTCAATTTAGGGTGACCTGGCAGTCTAGGGGTAAGGTGTCAGACTTTTGTGTTGGGGGTCCGGGGCTCAATCCTAGGTCCCAGCACAGATTTATCTGATTGCCAAACCCTTCCTTCACCTCTGATAAGATGTGTATTAATCACAACTTGTGAATGTGAGGAATGCCAGGCCTCCACCTTGGTTCGGATCAAACGCTAGACTGTAGGTCCTCCATTTCATCTCACAATCACCCTACCATTGCACATTAGCGTAAGTGCGTACAACCCGAACGGGTAGTAAGACGCGGTGTTAATAATAATAATAATATTTTCAATTTGTTATTTTACAGTTTGGCTAGAAAAAAATCAAATTTAATCCCATTAAGGTAAAAAGATTGATATTTTTAATAGTTAAAAAAATATATTAGTTGAACACAAGGGCTATAAACTTAACTAAGGTGCATATTAGTCTAAGACCCACATAAGTGGAGATGGGGAATAAACGCTTAACCAATTTAGTCTGAGTTTATAATGACTCAATATGGTTTTTTAATGGTTTCTCAACCTCCTTCAATCATAATTCTAGTATAAATTATACCTTTTCCGTCCTTATATTATTGGTTTAATTAAAGGCGGATGGGTAGTAAGACCTGGAGCAAAATTAGTAAAATAGGTGAAAATTAACTTTGGTTCTAACATAGCCGTACATTGAGTTTAAATTAAATATAGCTGAAAAAAAAAAGGACACCTGAACTTTTGAATCGAACTAAGAGCCTTTGGCTTATCACTATGAGGTTCTTCCATTGGGCTGTCCAGGTATTTCTTCGTGCTCTTCACTCATAATTTAATGCAAGAGTATATTATGAACGTGTGGATACAGCGGTTACTTGAAGCTACAATTAAATCACATCCACCGGTGAATGTGTGACGGCTTTATTCTGATGCTCGTACACTATTCAATTGTACACTCCGTTTAGCCTGAAAGGTATCAAACTTAACTCACACGTTTCCGCTATGGTATAGCCTATAATACAGGGCTAAACTATAATCCGTCAAGGAGAGATTGCTACCTTTCAGGCTAAGCGGAGTGTACATACCTATACTCATACATCGCCAACCACGTGCAATTATCTGTTGTACGAGAGGAAGATTTACAAGTGAAAGGCACAGGTGACTAAGGGCCAGTTTCATAGTCAGATTTAGTACGACTAAAGTGCGAGTCGATACTAAATACAGGACGACACCTACCTAGACCAGAATGGAATAGGCTAGTTTCGCATATGAAACTGACCCATTCCATTCAATTTCAGGTAGGTGACGTCTTGTATTTAGTATAGCACCGCACTTGAGGCGTACTAAATCTGACTATGAAACTGGCCCTTAGCTTATAAATGCCCTATTACTGAGCTATCCAAGGATCGTCCCGTGCTAAGGGTCCGATTATATTTAGGAAATTCCAAAGCGATAAAACTGTTCCTTTCTCTTTAAGGTGGGATGTAAGGAGACACGAGAAAAAGCCAGTGGTTTTTTTTTTTCAGTTTTTATAGTTAGACATTTTTTGATCAAAATAAAAAAATATTACTCAAGTGAAAACATAGAACTTTAATTTCTTTACATGTTGATATCAACAGTTGTTGAATATCTTTAAAGGGTGTTCTGGAATTTAATGACAACTTTTTCTCTTCATTTAAAAAGTTTGTTAGATAATGCCACCATGCTCATGACAGATATTCAAGAACTGTTGATCTCAACGTGCGAAGAAAATTAAACT
This sequence comes from Timema podura, assembly GCA_033556935.1. Classification (NCBI taxonomy): domain Eukaryota; kingdom Metazoa; phylum Arthropoda; class Insecta; order Phasmatodea; family Timematidae; genus Timema; species Timema podura. The sequence continues at coordinate 64,340,717 of JAVRXN010000009.1, forward strand.
TTATGTTTGTACTGGAGCAATATTTTATTTATTTTTTGGCCAAAATGTTTTGCCATAAAAAACTGCAAAAACACTGGCCTTTTCTCGCATCTCCTTCTATCTCACCTTAAGAACTACAATAGTAAAATTTTATTTTCTGCTTCCGACTGTTCATATTAATAAATACACAATTAATTCTTGGAATGTGACTTAGTTATGGCTGATTTTAATAATTTTAATAACCCATCCCTCTAGTTTCACCTTTTATACCTTTCATATATACTTAATCATAAAGCGTTGTATTCTTCCATCTACATAGGGATTAGGTTTGAGTCCATTCGCCATAGGAATGGTGGTAACTGACAACAAAAGATGTTAAAACGGCTAAAAGAAAAACATAATTAAAAACGAATTGTTTGCTGTGAAAGTTTTTGACTGCCAAAAGTGACAACAAACCGACACATTGTCTTGCAGAGCATAAGGTTTAGCTGGAATAGGTTTTCCCCTCCTTTACTCCAATCCCCGCCAAAAGTTTTATACTTTGACATTATGACAGTTGGTAGCGTTGCAAAATGTAAGAGGGAGACTTCAGCAGAGAGCTGAGTATCCTATATATTGTCTTACAGACGCGTCAAGACAAATATCAAATGACAAGCTGAAATTGAATGAAATAAATAACTTATCACCTTTCTTGATACCACCATTAAATCATTACACTGCTCTATAGAAGTTTAAAAGTTTTTGTTTTTCATATAGGCAAAATCTTAAAGTTTAATTTTGTTTATGATCACAATATTTCACTCTCCGAGAGGTCTATATAAAGTAAAAGTAAAAAAATATTATAGGATGCAAGATATTGTATCGCAAGAGATTGTACACTAACCGCCACGAAAAGTGTTTGGAAAAACTTAAAAAAAAAAGTAATATCTTAACAGTTAATGCAATTTTAAAAGAATTTTATTTTGTTTAACATTAGATGGTTCAAGTGTGATTCATATAAATGAATCTGTATTTTTACTTTCTCTCTTTCTTTGTTACATGTGACTAAACACTTGTTATTATTATTATTTGAGCTATAAACAGTCTCCTTTTCTAGAATGTTTGAGAACTTTGGATGCTTATTAACATGGAAATAATTATTAAAAATTCATCTTGAAGATGTCTTGAGATAATTGTTGTATGGAATAATTAGAACTCTAACAAGTTATGTGAAAATCCATCATTTAAACCAATATATTCAAAGGTGGCACAAACACACAAAATGATAAATATATATTTTAAATTTTATTTATGGAATAATATTTATGGAATTTATTTACGGCGCATGGACAGGTTGGCTAAAACACTAACTTAACTGTTTTTAAAAGCTAGACCTGGCTATGATAAAGGAAGTAGCTGATAAATTCCTGACCAATAAAAAAACATGTCAAAATGTTGTGCATTTTTTGTGGATAAAACTTTCGCGAGTATTTTCTCTTCACATGTTCTGTTAGAGTAATAGGAGTTGATGGTGTTGTTTTTACGGAAAGTAAGAAATAATGTGTGGTTTTATTTGCCAAACTAGATTTGGAACGGCAAAAACGCTGTGAAAAAGTTTTTTTCCTCTTCCTCGCTGTCTTGAGTATCTTCCTTTTAACAACCTCTTAACTACCAAAGAAAACGAATTGTTGTAAAAAGGATATAACATTTTTATATTATACTTAAGGATATAATACCAAATTGTGCCAAATTTTGAGTAAGGGCATATCATTTATGACACAATTTAGAAGGTATAAAATGATAGGAAACACTTTGAGCTAATATATTTACAGGTTAAGACAAGTGGGATAGTTAAGTTTTGTAATTTTGCACATATGCTCGTAAAGGTGGCCTATAAAGCTTATTAAAACTTCTCAAATCCCCTAAATGAGTTTCATCCGCCATATTGGATACGCTGGCCCACTTTACAAATCATATATTATATTGTAATTTTATATTAAAAATTGAAAAAATATTCATAGCACGTAAAAATTAGGAAGTAGCTTTATGGTTGAATCTGTCAGTGCTAAACCAAAAGTCTTGGTCTCAGCTCCCATCTACCAAATATAATTTTAAAATTTATTAAAAAATATGTCACCCAAACTAACGTTAAGTTTCTCAGTTCAATTTTGGTTCTTTTCAATATAACGTCTTATTAACTAAGGATGTATTTGGAATTTTTTTTATGATACCATTAAAATGTGTACATTAGACTTACATCTCAAAGTATTTAAGAAATTCTACTAAAGTTATACAAAGATATTTTTAGAAAATGTTACTTCCACGGATACATACGTCAATTCATGTTATCTATAGCCGTCATTTATGACAGATAATATATTAAAATGTTATAACTTTTGACCTCAAATAATTATGTTTGTATTTTCTAAGAAACTCCATATATTTATTCGTAAAAAATTGAGGTATGAAAACGATAAATAAATACAATGGCTAGACTTTTTTTTTAACCACCACGTCTTGTACCTGTTCAGGTTATAAGATTAGAATAATTGTTAATATTACCACAGATCCAAATACCATATGTATATATATGAAAAATGTTTCAATATTACTTTAATCTCTTAGGCACTCGATGAATAAACAAAATACTATGATATTAAAAAAAACCTTAAGTTACCCTATATGTATCTCCAATCCTGAAAAAGTACTTTTTGACATTTATATATTTGTACTGTTTATATTTGGTTTCATAATATTTATGTACGTTGAGTATATGGAATAATTATCATAGAACCCGCTTCGGTGGCCGCATTGTCTAGTGCGCTACTCTCGCAATAGACTAGACTCCAGATGATGGCTAGATCGTGGTTCGATCCCAGTCGGGTGTAATGAGGGTGGTTTTCCCTAAATATTTTCCCAATATTTCGCTCTTCACGCAATATGGTACACTTTTCCTAAATTCAACATTCATTATCCCTATAATAATTGCAAAAATGGTTTGACCGACATTCATATTATTTAGAAAAATTTACAACAGCCTCTTAACTGTGCCCATATTTTCTTCTAGATATACTATTAATAACGTGTCAATTTGTTAATGTACTAGAATGTGCTGTAGGGGAATAAGAAAGTTATTGAACTGTTTCTGTGCTAATCCACAACTCCGAATTAAAACATTTCTAGAGTAACCAACATATAATTAATGTAACATACTCTATAGTGTGTAATATGGTTAATTAATTCTTTATAAAAAATGTGTTTTGAGAGTGGCAATATAAACCCGTTAAATAAACAAACACTATTATTATCCACGCAAGAATGTTCTCCTTTGAAGCCCAAAATTTAGCACTTGTTCTAAATGTAATCAAACCATGTTTTATTCCTCATACTAGCAAAAGGGCGAACTGATTTTGATTAGCTTAATTGTATATGCGCTAGAATTGTATGTGTCCTATGAACAATTGCCTTGAGCAAAGAGGCGTATGATGAATGCACTATGTTGTTTGATAGACAACCTGATGAGGAAAACTTTTCGGGCAAATATTTCATTACTGAGATAAAAGGCAATAAACTATTCATTCAAAATTAAACAATGACTTGCACCCTTAGCTTTGTTTCTCACGTTATTCAGTAGTGAATTCAGTTTGTTTTGGCTGTGAAAATAGAATGTGGCACAATTTCCATCGGAAAGGTTTTTTATAAACAATAATATAAATCAAATAGCCGAAGCTGTTATTAATTTTAGAGAGAAATTCACCATCTAGAGATCATATTCTGAAAATTAAAAAATGAAACCTGGACACGGGAACGAAGTGGAAACCTTTGGCTTAGTACGCCAATGCTCTACCACTTAGCTATCCAGGAGGGTTCTATTCCCGTGTCCAGGTATCATTTTTCAATTTTCAGAAAATAATATAAATATTTTTGTGCTGTTAATATTGATAACATTTGAATATATTGATAGTTTTATTTGACATCCTGTAAATCTAGGGTGTGCGAGTACTCTAAAACTCGGATTGACTCAAAGATTTTTACTAAACTCGAAAAATTTGAGTACTTGGAATTTTATATCTTTTCCTCGAAAATCCCTAATGTAATTAAGTTTATTTAGTTTTAAGATATAATTTCATAGCAAATAGAATCCCTCAATATTTCCTTTTTTCTGGTTAAAAAAATAGTACAATTATAATACATTTATTTAAAAATTCAAATTTGTGAGATTATAAATTTTTCACCAAAAAATTTAATTCCAAAAAAATTAGGTATGTACTTATTTATAGTCTATGCATGGCTCTATTACAAAAATTCAAGTTGAAATATCTTCTTTCACAAATATTGCACCATATTATCCGAACTCGGAAAACTCGTTTTTATTCAAACTTGACTCGAGCTAAGCTCGAAGTAAAATATGCCTACTAGTACACACCTAATAAACATATGTATTAAAAGTGACCGCTGAAAGTCACATGTCTTCAAGTATGAATACAAGAAAGTAAATCTAATAGCTTTTATAACTTTCAGATCAACCCCACGAAAATTGGAAAGTATCATGGCTACTATTAAAGAAAAAACTAGTAGCTATTATTAAAACCTGTACATATTTAAGATAACTAAAGTCACATATGTTTATAAAAAACTTGTATGCAGTTTTGAGACAACGTATGTCGTATTTTTCAACTCTGTATAAACATTTATTTGTGTATTAGAGGGTAAATCAAAGCCAATGTACACAATTAAATAAAAAAGTGAATATCTATCTTTCATAGCAAACCAAGAAATTAAAAACAAAGCATTTTTATGTTCTGAAAAAAAATATTGAGGAAAGTGTATTAAAATGTTCGGCTTGTATAGTCTAACTTAGATATTTCAGATTATACAAAAATTAAATTATTTTAATTAAATACAAAAGAAACAATTTTCTAAAACCAATTCAAACTTTGCTGGTAGTATTAACCATTCCCAAAAGGATGTAAACCACTATATTTTAAATAGATGCCGTAGTTTTCACAATACCTGTCACGTGATAGCTGCAATTTTATTTTTATTAAAATTATTTTCCACTGAAATAAGTGCGAAATAAAGGGTTCTTGTGTGGAGGGAATAGGGGATTTAAAGTTCAATTTCTGAGCATAGGGTTGTACTCACGACAAATTTACTAAATAATTTAACCTAGAACAATAAACCCAATGGTAAATAGCAGACCTCAGCCCTTTGAATCCTAATATTTATGCTCAATCATAAACCTATATACAAATAGAAAAAAATAGTTAAGTTATATCTGAGGTGAACTATATATCCCATAAAACTGTAGCTTCAATAATTATCCATACATTCGGTAGCTGGCTATAATAATGAGTATTATAAACACTTCTAAAAATAGCGAGATAAAGGCTAAAGGTTTCCTAAAACATGTTAGATACGAGAAATTGAAATAGTGTAACGCTTTAAGTAATCATGTTAAGTATTTGAATTATATTTTGAAAATTTAAAAATGACACCTGGACACGGGAATCGAACCCGGGACCTTTGGCTTAGAACGCCAATGCTCTGACCACTGAGTTATCCAGAAATCGTCCCGTACCCAGCGTCATTCTTCACTCATATTTTAAGGCAGAGTCTATGAAGGAGTGTGGAAATCGTCGGTTACAAATGTGTGATTTTATTAAGATCACGAGCTATCAGATAACGTATCCACCTTCAACTTGGTAGTTGGCTTATTGCTACCACTTGTACAATTATTATAATAGTAAGAGATTGCATATTTAAGAATCAAATAGCTAACTCTATTATATTTGATTTTAGTGAGGCTATACTCCATCTAGATATCATATTCAGAATATGGTATCTAGATGGAGTATAGCCTCACTAAAAGCATATATACTAGCTTTGGCTATTTGCTTCTTAGATTTGGGTTATAGCTATGGAATGATTGTTTTTAAATATACTTACTCCATGGCACTAGAAACTGAAAGTTCACTCCCACACTTACAAAAGTAAGCCACCTATCCCTACCTTGAGCTATTCCTATCTGTTCCACCTCATTACACCCTATCTTTTAGAGGTCCATTCTAATGTCATCCTCCCATCTGCGTCTAGGTCTTCCCAATGGTCTCTTCCTACTGGGTTTGTCAGTAAATACCATAGAAACTGTTCTAGATTATTATATTCACGCTGCATGTCCTGCCCAGCGTAATCTGCGAAATTTAATTGCTCTAACAATGTCTTGTGATGAGTACAGGATATGTAATTCATCATTATGTAACCTCCTTGATTCCCCAATATCCTCATCCATTTTTGGACCAAATATCTTCCTAAACATCTTGTTTTTGAACATCTTAAATTGATCTTGGTCTTTCACACCCATATAGAACAACAGGTAAAACTATTTTCAGCATTCACTTCTAAACCTATTTTTTTACTATACTAAAATAAAATTTCTTTATATCTTGCAGCAGCTTCCTTATTATTATCTAAAAAAATATTCTTTAAATTGAAAAATGACACCTGGACAAGAGCATGGATCCCAGGACCCTTGCCTTAGTACGCCAATGCTATTACCACTTAGCTAGCCAGGATTCATTCCGTACTCAGGGTCATTCTTCACTCATATGTTAAGGCAGAGTCTGTGATGGACGTCCTAAAATCGTCAGCTACAAATGTGTGATCAATTACAATCAAGATCTCTCAGATAACATAACCACCCTTTACTCGGGAGGGCTTTATGCTGCCAACTGTACAATGCCAACTGTTCGAATGCGCATAACATAATGGATTAAATAGACAACCCATTATATTTGATAATTACGGTTATAGCCATATCTAAATATTGTATTCTTTAAATTGAAAAATTACACCTGGACACGGGAATCGAACCCGTGACCTTCTGTTTTGTACGTCTTATCTTACCACTTAGATATCTAGGAAGCTTCCCGTGTCTAGAGTAATTCTTGACTGATACATCCATCACAGGCTCTGAATCAAAATATAAGTGGAGAATGACCTTAATCACGGGAAGCTTCCTAAATAGCTCTGTGGTAAGAGCATTGGCGTACTAAGCCAAAGGTCCTGGGTTTGATTTTCGTGTCTAGGTGTGATTTTTCAATTCAAAGAATATTATTTTTAAATGTAGCTATAGAAGTAATTAACAACTATAAATAACTTTGCTATTTAATCCACACTTACCTAACAGGGCTAAACAGGCGTGGATTCAGGGGGGTCAAAGGGTCAGTTGACCCCCCTATGAAAGTTAGAAAACTAATAAAAAAAACAAAATGAAATTTCAAATTTTAGAAAGAAAATACAACACAGATAAATTATAATATTTTTTTATCTTTTCTTGGAGCAGACACCTCTTAACCAGAGTCCACACGTTCGTTATTCGTCCACGTTTATTCAATTTTCGACATGACTCAGGCAAGTGTGGAAAAAATATTTGTTTTCATGTAAGAATATTTGTCGTACATGGCGAGTAACGAACTTTGTTCCGCATAGAGGCAGTAGACTACCACACATCAAAGAAGACTTGAGAGCAGTTCATCCACGAATACCGAATATAGCGTATGTGTGGACAGAAGAGCGGCGGAACTGTGGGAGACTCCGCCCCCCTGGAATAAACCCTTCCAGATATATTTCAAATCCTTCGATATTATCGAATATGAAGCTGAAAAATGTCCTTAAATCAAACTCCAAAATACTCCTAGATTCATTATATTGTCAAAAATTTGCCAGAGAAGACCGCTCCAAATAACTACTAGACTAGAGGCATCTAACTGGCAGAAAAAGTCAGAGGAGGAAATATCTAAATATTTACCAAGGTCATCCAAATTTCAAAAATGTCTAGGGGAGGACAACTCCAAATAGCTTCTAGATGCATGTAATTTTGAAGAATTTTCAGTCGAGGACCACCCCAAATAGACTAGTTTCTGAAATAATTCATTTTTCAAACTGTTGTCTATGGAAGACCACGTCAAAGATTATTTTATAGAGGTATCTAACTATCATAAAAATTTAAGGTGATGATCACTATAAATAGCTTATAGGGGCATCCAAATTAAAAAAAATTCTAGGTGAGGAACACTTATACAAGAATCTAATTTTTATTTAAATTCAAGGCGAAGACTACCCATAGCTTCTAGAGTGAACATTTTTAAAAAAAATTGTTGAAGGAGGTTCACTCCGAATAGTTTATAGAAACTATCTGATTTTAAAAAAGAGGAGATGATGACTACAGTTTAAAACATACATAATATCAAATATGAATGAGAAACTATTAAGTGTCTTTAATCAGAAATATACATTGTAAGTAACTATGTTATTTATAATTATGACCCGCTTGACCCCCTGTGAAAATGATCTGGATCCGCCCCTGGGGCTAAATCATCTGATCATCTGTGTGTATACTCCATTCACGATAGTAATTACTCTCTGAAAGATCTTTCCTACCAAAATCCTACTTTATATTAACTTTCTGGTAGGGAAAAAGGCCTTTCAGAAAATAATTCCTACGCTGAACAGACTTTATCTTGATAGCTGAATTATTGTACCGTTTAATTTCAAGCCTTTGTGTTTAAACTTCTAAATATTAAATTAATAATAGCTTCCCAATAGATAAAATCACTCACATTTATTTTAAAATAAAAACAAGTTCTAAAAATAAAAATTAACGATTTGTTATAAGCATATTTTTTTTAATGATTTAATACGATTTATTAAATGCTTACATGAATATAAGCTTCCAACATATTATTTATCATTTCTTTCTAATTCTTAGTATTGGTTTTTTAGCTGGTTGTAAGAGCTGTATGGAAAACCTAAATTGCTAATTAATCCTCTAAATTTATATTTGATAGACATCAACCTTTAAATAATGAAGGCCCTAACCAAATTGAGAAAATCTCGCTAGCGAGTAAGTAACATACATTTTAGCAGGGGGAGGGGAATTTAATATCTTACCTCATTGGTAAGCAATACGAAAAACTAAAGTTGGGTACAAGTATACATAGTGTGCTGTTGTTTTACGGTCGATATATATGCGGTGTTATTACAACATGTAGATAACTACTGCGGCTTTGTTTGACAAGGATCCGTAGCACAACTTCCTTCGGAGGGGAAATAAAGCCGTCGGTCCCAACCCAGGAACGTATGTAAAAATACCTTTCCCAGAAAAATTGGTAGGACATTTAGTGCTCGCTCATAGAAATTTCTGGTGGAAGGCAACTGAGACCTACCACACTTCCTGAACTTTTCTAGTACATGGGATTTCTACCAGATGGTGCAGGTGGCACTAACCATTAGGAAGGGCTGAGTACATGCTCAGCTCTAGATGGATAGAAATCACATTAAACCAACCTTCTGGTTGTTGACTTAAGAAGCTGTTTGAAAGGAAATTTATTTTGAAAATATATTCTTTTGATTTTAGACAGAGTTCTTTTGATCACATGTAGAATGTCCTTATCCTGTTGAGTTGAACATAGTTCAGTTTAAATATATTTTGTAGGGAGTCAAATTTTCATAGGAAAGCTAGAAAAGCTATTAGATCTACTTGCATATATTCATATGTCAAGCTATGTTATCTGTAGCTGTCACTTGTTAGACATAATATTTATAAAGTAACACTTTTAGTAGGGTCTGAATTAAGACTTTAGGAATTTTAGCGGCAAAATATATATTTGTATTTTCTAAAAGGTGGTTTCAATGAAAATTGGACTGTAGTGCTCCATTGGTCATAATATTTGTATTATATCTTTGTGTAGTTCTCTTATGATGTTGATCTGAACTGAGCTGAGCTAATTGGTGATTGTGAGAAACAAGCTTGTATTTTAGATTAGGCAAAAACATTATGATGATACTGTGCACTGTGGTTTTGTGCTTGTGAACGATCTTCTTTAAATGATACGCTATAATAATATATTTTAATGATAATTTGAATGATATATCCCGTTAAAAATGTAACTAATAGCGGTACTTTAAATATTTTTATTACATTATTATTATTACATTATTATTATTACTATTATTATTATTACTATTATTATTACATTATTATTATTATTACATTATTATTATTATTATTATTATTATTAAATTATTATTATTATTACATTATTATATTATTATTATTATTAATTATACATTATTATTATTATTACATTATTATTATTATTACATTATTATTATTATTATTATTATTATTATTATTATTATTATTATTATTATTATTATTATTATTATTAGCACCGTGTCTTACTACCTGTTTGGGTTATACGCACTTACGCTAATTTGTAATGGTAGGATGATTGTGAGATGAAATGGAGGACCTACAGTTTAACATGGAATCCGAACCATGGTGGAGGTCTGGCATTCCATACATTCACAAGTTGTGATTAATACACGTCTTGTCAGAGGTGAAGGAAGGGTTTGGCAATCAGATAAATCCGTGCCGGGACCGAGGATTGAACCCCGGACCCTCAGCACAGAAGTCTGACACCTTATCCCTAGAGCGCCAGGTTACCTATTATTGTTACATTATGGTATTGGTTGGCTGCATAGTGTTGGGATGGATCTCAATTGTTCTTTTATGTCACGCCAGGTAGAGTTTTTGAGTTAATAGTGTGTGGAATGCTCTTGTGACGTTTCAGATGATTGTTTTTAAATAAGGTGTGCAATGCTCTTGGCAAAAGTCTTGATCTGATATTATGTGCATTGTTCTTGTTTTCGTTGTTTAGAGGTTCTCAAGGATTAATACTTGCGTAGTAACAATAGTGAATTACTAAAAAAGTAGATTTAATCAAACCTACATCGGTAGACACGTGAGTTATTATAACAAGATCATTAATTATGGTTTGCAGGGTGTATCGAAAAAGCTTTTGCTAAATAGTTTTCCACTCTCCTTTCACGAAAATATGGATACAATTTCTATAAACGATAGTATCCTCGTTCATATTCCACTATCTCGTATGTGGAGTAAGACGCGAAGCAAAATATTTCAGTATGCAACAACGAGTTAGACAGTTTTCAAATCGCCATATCAAGGGATTTGTGACGTCAATTAGTAGATAATATATTTATCTCTCACGCAATCACAAAATCTCTCACAAGGTCATATATATCAGCTGTTTCTTGTAAACAGAAAATACTATGGCGATAAGCATCCACTTCTCACACGAGCACTTATACAAATGACTAAATATAAAACAAATCTTTTACAATTTCGTTGTAGACAAATAAGAAAATTTTATTCAAATGATATTACGAATAAAACACTAAGCAGTTACAGAATACATAAAGACAAATTTAAAAAAGTACGTTTAGTGGCACAGATTGCTCAGCTCCTTTACATAAAAATGGAGACATTTACTAAAAACTCGTAATAAATTGTTTCAGAAACATAATGGAAAAAAGATGATCACATTCCATCAAAGAGTATAAATGAAATAATAATATACACTCTTCCAGGGTATTTAGAAAAAATAACATGTCTGTTCACCAAAGAGCATAACAATCAACTCCAGATTTCCCAGACCTCAATTTGAAAAATATTTTTGCAAATAGGTCATGAGTTATTGGTTTTATAAAAATATATTTCAAATGAATTTTTTTTATTTTAAATAGTTATTAAACTTTCCAATGATAAGTAATTTTGTTTCTCAAAGATTTACTGATATGTTATTATAATTTGGAGATATCTAATTTTCACATAAAGATGAGATGCACCATTTTGTTTAAAACGTTAAACAAGGCCTAGATATTATGAACTTTAATAAAAATCGTTTTAACCAATTTCTAGAAAATAGATTTTTTCTCTTTAAGCCCTTAAATAGACCACCCTTCATTTTATGGCTGTAAATATAATTTTAAAAAATCCTCTAGAGAATCAAATGAAAACCCTAGAAATCAAGTTTTAGCCCGACGGGTAAATGGTTTCAGCTCTAGACGAAGATACAGACAGACGGCACCGAAAACAACAACACATTTTCTGATTCAATGGATAATGAAACGTCGAACATCAAAATCTCGAATTAGATTTTTTTCATCACAATGTTTTCTAGACCCAAGGGGTCGGTAAAAAGTATGAATATTTAGAGTCCACTAGATTCCAATGAACTAAATATAATAAATTGTATAGTGTTTTAAAGGTGTTCAAAATAATTTCTTTTAACATTTCATTTTCAATGAAAAGCTATTAATAAATTCTTGGCTCACAATCTGTTGCTCCAAAATAAACATAATATCCTTCCTTAGGATTACCTTTATTATGGAGACCAATTTAACACAGTTATTGATGTTTATTTGGATTTTACTCATTTATATTAAATCATTGACGCCTCAATAAATATGCTAATAGTTTAATATAACATTGAAATGATAACATAACGTCCCATATAATGTATATTCAGAATAGAAATACTACATGGCATCATCCCACAAGCGAGATATACCAACCAAGCAGCCTCCATTTGTTGGCGAAGATAGTGCCACCATTTGCGTAAAGATGGTGTCATATGGTCAGCACAATGAACCATTCTGCATTTATCTCAGTTTTCTAGACATGGGCTCTATTTCTTTATTAAAGTCCTCATTTAGAATAAAAGTTTTACATAACCAATAGAATACAAGTGGTTTATCCCCCACCCACCTCTAACATGTTTATAAAAATAATTCACGGATATAAAAATTTAACAAAGTCACCCATATGATCGTTAAACAAAAGTTTTGGATGTAGATTAAACCATTTCAACGTCATAAAATAAAATCAGCCATGTTGTCTTGAATGATATAGGATAGTTCAGTTCCAATCAAAATTTATGCACAGGGCAATTCTAAGTTCTTCTGTATCGATTGCTTTTGAATGGCCTTGGCCGGTGTATGTGGGTATAAGCGTCTTGCGCTGATGTGCTAGTAAGCTTCAATTGTTTATTACAAACCATTTGTAATAAAACTGTAATAGGGCTTTGAGAAAGTTAACTACGTGCAATCAAGTTTGACTTTACAGGATTGTAATGAGGGGTAGGCACGAGGTGCACCCACCCGAGGCACCCTAGGTCTGGGAACCAGAGGAAAAGAATTATTTACTATTCACTTTAACAAGTTTTTTCTTCTGCTACGTGCGTTACTATCAGTCCAGGCTTAAAACGTTTAATTACATTAATGACTAGTTGAATAAGGACGAGAAAAATATAATTTAGAGGACTTGTACTCACATTTTCGTGTAGAGAGAGTATTAACCTATTTAGGGAAACCCTGACCTTCCCACCATTTGCAAACAAGACTAGATGAGCTTGACATTTGGGCCCCATGTCCATGTTTCCACAAGTTTTTCTAAATTTTATGCGACCAAAAATAAAGTTGGCTTATATTCCCTGTTTTTGGTAGATTAGTTCTAAAAGGCCTTATTTCGTACCATAATCCTACTGTATATTATTATTTTGGCACGAAATAAGGCCTTCCAGAATGGTAGAAGGAAGTCCATTCTGGAAGTCCTTTTATTCTACTAAAACGTAGTATTAATGACACTATCAGCTTGGCTCAACAGTATCTTGTTTTCTTCTACTAACTACTGAAGCGTTCTATTGCTTTGTTTCCAAATTAAATACGTTTCAGAGTGATTAGTCGAAAGTGCACTGGAATGTAACAAGAAGAATATGAGAATGCAGCACCAACCAGTGGGTGTTTCTTCACTCTCATCAGTTGCGCCAATGCATGTTCAGATGCTACGCGATAACTAATCATATACTGTCCTTACACTAAATCTCACACCATGACTAATCGTACCTTGAATTTACATTTTGCGAAGTATACCTAACAAATAAAATTATAAGTAAACTCAAAATTAAAAGTAATATAAGCCAACAAGATTTTATATAGATGTTGACCTCGGTGGTCCTAGGTTAAAGCTCTCGCCTCAAGACCCGATGTTCATGGGTTCAAGCCCAGCTGAGGCCAACAGATATTTTGAGTGACAAAAATCCAAAGCACAACTTCTTTCAGAAGGGAAGTAGAGCTATCGGTCCCATATCGATTATGGCATGTAAAGGAGCCCTGGAAGGTATGGGTATTTATTTTTCTGGGAGAATTGGTAGGCTCTTTCACGCTTTGTTTACTAGAGAAAATTTGGGGGGGATAGCGTCAAGAAAGGGCTTCCGGATGTAAAACAGGTCCATCAAAATAAAAATGGCATGTTCTTGTGACATGTAATGGATTAAAAATGTCGACCCCGCATAGGTGGGATAATATTTAGGAAAAGAAGAAAAACAATGTTTTTTTATAGATATGTATAAGGAAATTACGCCATGGGGCATTCCATTGGGTGGTAGCTCTCCACGGACCACTGGTGATCACGTATCGTTTATCTGAGCAGGGATTTGGAACGTCTGTGAGATAATCCAGAGTCCATCACATAGTTCCAGATTCCCTGGATAAGAGGATTGGTGAAACCCGGCAGCTTGTCTTAAAAGGAATACGTAATCCTCCGTGGGGATGTAGTCCTTGATACTCGGCATCTTCAAGTCTCTTTGTAGTCTTATGGGATTGGAGACAAATCAATGCTTGTCCACAGTGATTCTAAGACACATTCGCTATAGTAGGAATATGTTTTAATTAAATGATAAAATCAACCGATTGTTTTCTATGGCTGTGAAATATGGTATCTTACCGTACATTACGAAATTAAATTTAGAGTGTTGGAAACGAGCTGCTTAGGAAGATATTTGGTCTAAGAGGGGATGAAAATACTGGGGATTGTATGATGTTAAATAATTATAAGTTACATACCATGTACTCGTCACAAGACATTGTTAGGTTAATCATGTAATGTAGATTACGGTGGGCAGGACATGCCACGCGAATGGAGGAATATAGAGTACCTTCGTGGGTTAAAGGTCTAATTATTAAGTAAGATGCTAAAATTGTATCAGTGCTAACATGTTTTAATAAATTTAACAATTTTACTCTCGAAAGGTAAGCTGATATATTCTATGCATGGAATAGCTTAGGGGAAGAAGGCGCAAATATACCTTGATAAGGCACTGGTTAACCAACTAAAATAACGTAGAATAATATATAAAGTATCAATATTATTACAGGCAGTAGCGTAACTCTATATGAATATGTTTATCATAAATTGTTGTAAATTATAACTAAGCTATAGCATTATTTCATTCGGATTTAAATAGCGCATTTTTTTTTCATGCAGTCAAGCTGATTGGCTGATGACGTTCCCGACACAAAACCGAAGCTAAAACAGTCATTATAAGGTGTGATTACTAAATTATTATTTATTTAGGACTATTAATTATTTATTATAACATATGTTAAGGTGTTAGATTATATGGAAAAGGGGGCCCGAAAATAAATCTTGTGTGTTTGTGGTGGTAGGGGGGGCAAGATTAATCTGTTACGTCACTGCGTGAGACCTAATGAAACCAAAACGCTTTAACATTCAATGATAGTCATTAAGTGCTTCCCACTTTTTGTTCAACATTTCTTTGACGTTTGGCTTAAATCGTGTGAAATATGCGACTGCTTTTTTTTAAAAAAAGATAAATTTACGAAACTTGTTTAAGTTTTATCTAATGGTTTGACGAGCGCATGAGAAACATAATAGATACCTCATTTGTTTTTGTTAGTTTCTTTTAGTTAAATAAAATAAATGGTACGGCGCACCGCACAGACTTTCTCTCTCTTTCTATAAACTCGTAAGATTTCTGAACGGAATAATGTACATTGTATCATCACCACTCCACATAAGAACACGCATAAAATAATATTCAATGATATATAATCAATGAGAAAAGAGGCTCATCTTTGTCCACTTAAGAGCATTTCAAACAGTTTAATGTATTCCACAAGGGTCAACACTTCGTATTAAAATTTTGATTTCTGTATAAAATTTAAACATTTTATACGGTGTTGCAGATCATCAAGTCATCGCATTGATATTTAATTATTCATTTATACATTTTGACCAATAAAAAATGTAAATATAGACTATTGAGTATAAAATGGAGATAGATCATTGCTGTGCAAACATTTCTCCTAAGAGCTTTAAGGAAAAATAACGTACTTTTTTTAGATACTTATATTTAATTACTCTATGGCATTGGAGTATTATTGCGTTAAGACTTAAGTAGTATATCTTTACAACTAAAGCTCACAAAATTGTATTAATATATTTGCAAATATCTAAGAAACTGTTGCTTTTATAAAAATATATGTCAAATAAAAGTTTTTTATTTCTAATAGACCTACAATTTTGCAATGATAAGTTGTTTAGTTTCTCAAATAGTTGTGGAGATACGGAAATTAACACTTATGTAAAGTACCCTAAAAATCATTTTCATAGGAAAATGAAAATAGCCAGTTTATTTATAATCTTAATCAACGCCTAGATATGAATTTTAATCAAAATCGTTTGAGCAGATTTTGAGAAAACCAATTTTTTCTCTTTTCGCCCTTCAGTAAACTACCCTTAATTTTAAGTTTTAATATACACATAGACAGACGGCATTACAAAGACTATTTTTTAGGGTTCGGGGGTCATGAAACGTCGACATCCATCAACATTTCAGGTTAGTTTTTTTTACGGTCGCAATCCTTAAGCTTTAATGTCCAAAAAGTTAAAAATATATATATAATTGCGTATAGATTGAAAATTATTGATTTTATAAAAATATGTTTCGAATACAATATTTGTATTATAAATATATATACATATTTGTAATGCTAAGCAATTTCATATCTCAAATAGTTTCGGAGCTATCATAAAAAATGTTAATTTACGCAACTGACCGGAGGCCTTAAAGCCATTTTGCCGAAATATTGAGAGTGGCCATTTTGTTTGGAATATTAATTAATGTTCATAAATGAAATTTAATCAAAATCGTTAGAGCAGATTTGAGAAAATCGACTTTTTCTCTTTTTTCCCTTCAGTAAACTACCCTTAATTTTAGGGGTAGATATCCAATTCCAAAAATCCCTCGGGGCAACCCTATGAAAACCCTAGATATCAAGTTTCAGCTCAATCGGTAAAATAGTTTAGGCTCTAGTTGGAGGTACATACAGACAGACAGACAGACAGACAGACGGAAATTCAAAACAACTTTTTCGGATTCAGGGAGTCATGAAACGTCAAAATTCATCAAAATCTCGAGTTCGATTTTTTTGACGATCACCATACTTTCTCTACCTGTAAGATAGAGAGAAAGTAAAAAGAGAGGGTTAATTAAATATATTATGAACTGAGGTATATAAAGAAAACGGGTCGCTAAGGATTACTTGAACTATGAAAACAAATAAACAAACAAATGAGGCTCTACCACGACCGAGAGTGATAAGGCACTAAATCTTCAGATTCTTGTTTGAATTGCGGTCAGAGACTTAAAATGAATAAGTAAAATGGACTGATAGCTTTGCAATGTACACTCCACCTATCATAAAATGAAGCAGTTTTGCCATGACGAACTATACAATGCTCCTATATTCTAAGCAGAGCCCGGATTTTGATCAACAAAAAAAGATCCAAATTGACTTATAAAATGACCTAAGGATTCTAAAAAATACTTTTTTAATGAACTAAAATCATGTATAAAAACTCTTAATAAGTGCACACGACTAAATAAAACATGCATTTTACAAAATGTAAGATGCAATGAAAAGCCTTTAACAACTAAACTCTTGCGTTCTGATAAATATAATAGTGATTTAAAAATATCTGCTAAGAAGTAATAGTTACCCCTTTCCAACGCAGCCCTCTTGAGCATATTTGGAGTTTCTCCTCACCAGGAATGTGTATTTTACAACTAAACAAGCAAAGAGGATACAAAGTTTATGGCCTGCATAATCTTCTCATTTCGATAACGGTGTGTTGGAAAATTTAATACATTTATAAAATATCGATAGTATTTTATAAATATACTTATTTAATACGAATGCCTTAAAATGATCCAAAAATGACCTTAAATTGCCCAAAAGTGACTAAATATACCTAAAAATGACTAAAAAATGAAGTTAACCAAGATAATTTGATCTCAATTTCCAAAAAGGCAAAAAAAAACATAAAATAACCTATAAAAATATACCTTTCTACATCGAGATTACATAATTATTACATACAACAGAGATTACATAATTATTAGCGTTGTATGACAAGCCAAATAAATTATGACATGTCAAAAAAATTCAGGTCCTGCTTATAAGCTCAATCATAGCGGAATGACTCAAGGTCATCTTACTACCCTACAAGGTAAACGATGGGTACATTAACAGAAAGTACCATTCACTAATTATCCATTTCATATTAAATTGCATGATGGAAAAAATAAAACCTACTTACTCTATAGCACCAGAAACTCGAGAGTTCATTGCCGCACTTACAAAAGTACGCCACCTGTGCCTATCTTGTGTTAGTTCTATCCAGTCAACCTCATTACATCCTGTCTCTTTCTAATGTTATCCTCCCATCTGCATCTTGATCATCCCAATGGTCTGTTCCCGTTGGGTTTGCCAGTCAATACCATAAAATTAAAATTACACGAAAAATCACTCAAATATTTATTGGAAGACGTCATCTACTTAGACATTGTTTTCTCTGCTTATTATCCATGAGCTATCGATATTCAAACAAAGTGTGACACCAAATCGTATGCTCTCTCGATTCTGTAATGAGTACGCAGATTGGATTCACCGCGTGAGCCTGGTTTTACCGATACCACAAATCCTACTAGGGCCGAAGAGTAGGGGCCTAGTCTCATTTGCGACGACACACAAGATTAGATCTGCAGAGTTTGATTGCCAATGGGACGCGTGGTTTATGGGAGGAGACGGGAGGGTTTTTTTGGTGGCTGCCGGGATTGGCGAAAGAGTGAAATGATTTGGAGTGGACCTGTCATTAACAAACATGGTTAGCTCTATATAGGTAAGGGTGAAAGGGGAAGGGGAGGGAGGTCAATCATTCCGCCTTTAATTTCGAACATTTTAGAGAGGTGGGCAGGAAACTCCCCTGAAACGAACCAATTATTCACGGGTTCAGTTAATGTTGGAGCAATATTAAATCATCGCTGCTGTGGCTGTATGTTACATCTGGTTTTTATTTTTCACCACCCTTCCGCCACTCTCTAATCCCTTATTGGCTGTCATAACAGGGCTACTCTATCACACACACACCTTTTTTATTTCGTGATATTAATTGTTTTCACGATGTTATTTCATGTTATGCTTTATTGTACTGCTTACTCTTGCTGTTATTTAGAGTTTGATGGACGCGTCAACACCAACGGGAAAGTATGGTGTGTTGAAGCTCAACATACCGAGAAAGAGTGGGCTATTGGGGGGGGGGGGGGGGAAACTAAATTTTTGGTATGGGCAACACGGTAGGACCGTTCAGAAAAAATGATTGATGTGGTTTGTTAGACAATCTTATTTTAAATAAACATACTATTTTCGAATCTGAACAGACATACAATATTTTAGAGTTTAAAATCACCTCTAACATAACCAGGCTTACATCTTCGCATTAAATTAAGTTAGTTGCCTATTCATACGTTCCAAAAAGAGAAGAATAAGACCATAAAACTTATTTTAATGGTATATTAGTTTTTTAAATAAAACGTTTAACACAAGAATTGTATTATAGAAGGGAGTCTTACTAGTTGTTCGGGCTACAGGCGTCTATACTAATTAGGCTAATGTATTAGGAATGAGTGAAGTTGAATTTAGATGAATTGTACTCACATTTTCGTGGAGGGAGAGATGAAAACCACCCTTAGTACACCCGACCAGAATTCGAACTCTGATACCCCCGTCATCAGCATTCTAGTCTATTGCGAGATTGACGCCTTAGACCATGCGGCCACTGAAGGGGGTAGTAGAAGAGTTATTAAAGACTTAATCTAAGAATGGATTATAAGTGTGGCTAAGAGTATATACCCGTGTCTGAACTATTTCACACTTAATCTAGTTTGTGGGAAGATTAGCCAGTACTAATGTACCAATTCCTAGGTGACGCTTGAATGTACTAATCGTACATCCTTTCCGTGGAGGCTCTTTCCATGTCTCTATGAGGTGAGGAGTATGAGGCTGTGGAACCAGTACATTTTTTTAACCTGACTTAAGCCTAATAAGTTATCCCCTGGTGACTATAGGGATGATTCTCTTTTAGGTAAAAAAACCCCATGATAACAGCTGGGAATTAAACCCAGGACCCCTCTGTTGCTAGAATGCTGCATTGACCACTATACCAAGGGACCGGCTGCTAAGAGAAACGAACATTCACTTAAGTGTAAATAATATGATACATTCCCAATTAAAGTAACTTGTGGAACTTTACCCCAGCTAACATTCGAACCTGGTCCTCCCCGTAAACGGCGACCAATGGCAAAGCCATATACCACTCTACCACCTTCACGTGTAGGTAGAATACTAATATTGAATTAAGTAAGTCTTGAGAATATTAGGATACCCAACCCAATTATGTTTAAACTGATC
Organism: Timema podura; assembly: GCA_033556935.1. Taxonomy (NCBI): domain Eukaryota; kingdom Metazoa; phylum Arthropoda; class Insecta; order Phasmatodea; family Timematidae; genus Timema; species Timema podura. The sequence continues at coordinate 64,361,153 of JAVRXN010000009.1, forward strand.
GGTCAAAATTAAATTAAATAGTTACTATACAGGGCTTGTTTTTATCTTAATACAAAATTAACTTTGAATATTGACAAGGATTTTTGGAAGGGAAAAAGGAGGAAACTTTGGATCCTTTAGTCCTTCTGTACATTCGTCACTTCCTGAAACAACGCTTTTTTTTTTATATAGTTGAGGAGGGCTCATTGTGCTCTATCCGCAAATGTTGGCACTATCATCGCTAGGGAGGTGGTCACTCGGTCGGTATGGCTCGCTAATGGGCTCACACCACGGAGTTAATATATGCACTAATATGATAACATTAAGTAAAATGAACGTTTTCATTATTTAGAATTAACAGTATAATTTACAAAAAAAAAAAAAAAACTAAAGTTGTGTAATTAAATTAGAAGTGGAGGCTATATTTTTCAAACTTGAATTTAAAATAAAATGTAAGCTTTTCTGTACTGCAAAGAGTTACTTCAATTTAATTTAATTTAATCAAATTAAGTAATATAATATTTTTGTTTTTAAATTAGTACTCTGAATATCAATAGGCCCTTTAATTATGACTTAATTTAAAGGATAAGGATTAAAAGGATAATCTACACTCGCATTTTCGTGGTAAGGGGTTGGAAAAAAAATAGCAAATGTACCCAGCCGAGATTCAAAATTCACAATCTAGTACGAGCGTGACGAAATAGACTATTTGACATCTCAAAATATTATAATTTGGTAAAATCAAGTAAAATCAATTTCTTATATTTTTTACAAAAACACACAAACTATCATATCTATAAAATAAGTTTAGTTAAAATGAGAGTAAAACATCAATACAACTTCATACATAACGAAGCAATATATTAATATAATTCGTTTCCAAATACCCGGTAAACTAATTAGTATCGATTCTACTAAAACAATGGAACCAGTTCAAAATTTTTCATTTGTACTGGAATACGGGAAGGGCGTTCTCCACCGATACACCCCCAATTATTAATTTAAAAAATGTAGATATGAGGGGAGATAAATATTCAGCAAGCGTTCAAAATCGTAAGCGCGCGCACTCCATCACTGATTACACTGTAGAATAAAACTAACAGGAAAAGCGTGATGCTGCAACTGGGAAATTAATTGACTTTTATATTAGCCATGCAACATGATTAATGCGTCTGTGTTCGTGAGAGTGGTCATGCGCACTCCTACCAAAAAACTAGTCCGTGTACACTCATTTCCCTACACAAAATATGGACTCTTTCATACTTTAGAAATGTTTTGCAAAGCTTAATAATGTCGTAGAATATGAACGCCCAACGAGACAGTTTAATTTGTTTCTTTTCTTTCCTTTATGCACTTATATGCTTCTTAAATAGTCTGTTTATAAATCATGCGTTGTTATGGATTGCATTAGGTCTATATTTGGGGAACAAAGAATAGGCCTCAGTACACAGCTATATGGGCATAAGGTTCAAATATATTTTCAACATATTGAAGGGCAAGGACATATGTGCGGAAATCAGGACTAAGAAATATTCAAATAACTTCATTTTCAATTGTAAAACAAAGTTTAAAATAATATCCATTATATTAAGGACCGTATTTCTTTGTTATATCACTTGTAGGACTAAAGTCGGGGGGGGGGGGGAACTAGCTTGATTAATTATTATTATCCAGAAAGACAAGGTGTGATAACAAACCATGCTCATAATAATAATAATACTAAAAGAAAAGTTATTTTTATAATTATTTCTGCAATTGAACGTTGAGGATTTTCCTTGAATATATATTGATTATCCTTTACCCTTTAAATAAAGTTTGGAATTTTCATAGATTTATGTTGATTATTCTTTATCCTTTAAGGTGACCAGGTGGTCTAGAGGTAAGGTTTCAGACTTCTGTGCTGGGGGTCCAGGGTTCAATCCTCGGTCCCAACACATATTTATATGATTGCCAAACCCTTCCTTCACCTTTGACAAGACGTGTATTAATCACAACTTGTGAATGTGTGGAATGCCAGGCCTCCACCGTGGTTCGGAACTCACGTTAAACTGTAAGTCCTCCATTTCATCTCGCAATCACCCTACCATTACGCATTAGCGTAAGTGCGTACAACCCAAACCTGTAGTAAGACGTGATGCTAATAATAATTTATCAAACGTTTAGAATATTCTTAGATTTATATTGCTTATCCGTTACCCTTTATTAAATATTAAGTAGCTGATTATAGAGTGCTAGCATATTTTTATATAGCTTATAATTGTCTTTGTCCTATTTGTTGTGGGTAAAATTCAAGTTACATCACCAATATCAATATGTTTGAACATCTGTGAAAATAAATGAATGAGGGATTGGATTATATTAATCTAATATTTGTATATTGACACCATACTTAATTAGACGTCATATCTTAATAATGTCATAAAAGCACAGAAGAAAATAAGATGGATCCGCGCTGAACATTGGTTGTTCACTGAACTATCCTCTTTAAATTCATCACTTCTATATTTTAAGAATGATAGAAAGAAAATCTGTCGTTGGATTAAATTAAAAACGTCACCCAGTTCCAAAAAAAATTATGTTAACTGCTTATATTATAGATTTATTTTCTTCAACAAATTTGTGCATACGCTCTGGTGGCAATTCGCTGTTTATTAGCAAAATGGAATGGTACATTTTACTACAAACAAAACAATTAGACTTCAGATCCTTAGCTTAAGTTAGGGAAATGGGCCAAATTAAGTTCCATATGTATACATTTTTAGGCCTATCGGTTTACGAAATGGGAAATATCATCATATATATCTAAAGTGCTACCAACTTAGTTCTGATGTTAGACTTAGTTAGATAGAATATGATTTGAAAACCTCTACAAGGTTATTTTAGTGCAGAAAGGTAGATTGGCATGTTCAACGCTAACACGGGAGGTTTGGGCGAGATAGGCGTGATTCCACATACTTTTTTCCAGGCAAATGTTGGTGCATGTACTTATGAATATAATTTTTCAAAATATAAAAATATTCCTTTTTAACACACAATAAAAGTTAAACACAAGGACTTATTAATCTTAGCTATGGGGATGATTTATTTAATCTAGAAGACGTGCACCTGCATTAACTTAATGAGACGATGTGGAAAACCAAACATCGATAGTTCACACATGGAAAAACTCTATAAATGCAACCGACCGAGATTAGAGCCGTTCCAGAAATACATTCTGTTATGAGATTTGCGCCTTAAAACGCATGACCATTGGTATGGTTAATAATGTTTCCAGCGGTTACTAATATGAAATAATATTAAAAAAAATATATTTCCACTATTAATACAAGGATTACTAACAATTTACTTTGAGGAGTAGATTAGTGATTGGGAGGATAGCTAAGAATAAATGCACCAACATTAGCACGTTAAGAAGATATGAAAGTAAAACATATCTATAAATGCGTGTCTGTGCTACCACTCATATCTCAGTTCGTGGAAAAATAACCCGTACTAATGTACCGCTGCCCAGGGGACGCCCGAATGTACTAATCGTACACACTTTCCGTGAAGGCTATCCATGTCCCGATGAGATGAGATGATGGGGATAGTGAATATGAGGGTGTGGAATTAGTAAAAACACTTTACCTAACCTAGGCTTAATCAGACCTTGGTGAGCGTTGAGATGACACCCATTCAGAGAAAAATACACATGGTGCCAACCAGAAATTGAACCTGGGACCACTAAGGTGCGCTGACAACTAGGTTACCAGCCTAGGGACACGTGACAAAACTTACAAACAAGTTGATAAGTTCACTGAAACGCCGGTTCTTTTTCAGTGTGAACGAGTGCTTGCAGACAATGATATTTATGCTCGTACAGTATTTTTTTTCTCACCGTGTCCTACTACTCATTCGGGCTAAACGCTTATGTACTAATTACACAAGTGGTTTTAGGGATTAGGAAGTTAATATTTACAGAAAGTGTACCAGGATTTGCGTGGAGAGAGAGTATAGCACCATTTTGGAAAAAAAAAAAACACCCTCAACAAACCTTACCGATATTCGAACCTTAATCTCCATTTCATCGGCAGTCTAATCTACTGCAAGAGTAGCGCCTTAGACCATGCGGCCACCAAAGTGGTTATGAGGGTGGTTGAATTTAAAGGAAGTGTACTGCATTTTCGTGGAGTGAGAGTGGAAAACCACCCTCAGTACACCCGACCGGGGTTCAAACCCCGATCCCTCTGTCATCAGCAGTCTAGTCTATTGTGAGAGTGACGTCCTAGACCAAGCAGCCACCGAAGCAGGCGACAGAGAATTGATTCAGAAATATGTGTGTGAGTGATGAGAAAATGAAGAGCCATGCCAGTGCTGAGAACAATTATACAGGGTGATTTACTGTAGCCTATCTAGATGAGGGCGGAAAGTTGGATGATGAAAAGGCTACAACGGAGGTGGGGGAAGGCTTGTATTTGCAACACATTTGCTTGGTCAGCCGATTCATGGTCTAAAGATGGGCTGGGTTGGTGCATAATGTGCTTGCTTCTCTACAACTAGGTTATCCTTTTCTCATCTATTTAAACCTGTATCCTCTTTCTCAGTACTTTTATTCCTCTTCACGTGTTTTTTCTTATTATTTAATTCATACTATCTTGTTTCCCAGTCTCTTTCTTTCCTTCATTTCTCAATTCCCTTTTATTATTTTTACCAGAGTTCGTACCTGGATTTTTTTTTAAAGAAGGGCGAAGGGATTATCCCTCAGTAGCTCGTGTGGAAATCCCTCAACAAGAGATGGAAAGGAATATTTTTAACATTAATACTGTAGGTGCTATGAATTTTAAAATATTCCAATAAGCTACTAGCCTAGTCTTTGTAGTGGAATACAAATACAAAAATACATTAGTAATAATACTTTAAGGCAGTGGTCGGCAACCTACGACCGCGGGATGGATACAGCCTATCGACTGGTTTTATCTGGTCAAATATTTAGCAAAAAAAATAAACTGTGTTAATATAAATATACTAATAACTAATTATTATAAAATAAGTATAAAATTGAAATTTTTTGAACGATATTTTGGTCAAATTGTCCCAACATTAAAAAAAAAAAGCCTACGGCCAGCAAAATTAAAAAGGTTGCCAACCATTTCTTCAAGGGGAAGAGGGGTGAACCCAAGACCTCGGTAATGCCCTGACACCCAGAAAGATGGTCCGATGATGGGAGGTGTGAAGATTCACATTACATTTAGCCACCACCGATAAGAGTATTCGGGCTAGAATTCCAGCATTGAATTTTAGGTTGTGATTTTCCCAACACATTTTCATGCTAATTTGTATCAATTTACTTAGACTTTACTCCTTATACCCTACCATAGACTTAATTGTTATTATTTATAGTTCTAAAGGTACAACGAAAAACATATTTACTCTACTTTACGAAAAAATTAGTTCTACACACCAGTTCAATAAAGCATTAATTGAAAAAAAATGTTATTATTTATTTCTATATTTTTATATTGTTTACATAGTAATTATTTAAATAATTAAGTAAAGTGTTATATTTCCGTTCGATAATATTTAAATCCTTCTTCATTGCTGGCAAAATCATTTGAAAGTCATGTCAAAACAGCAATAGCTTCATCGATAGCTTGTAGAGAATGTTTTAGGAAGGTTTTTGTTTAGGAACTGTTGATATCAACATGTGAGGAAATTAAACTCTATGTTTGTACTGGAGCAATATTTTATTTATTTTAGCCAAACAAAGTTTTGCCATAAAAACTGTACGATCACTGGTCTTTTATTGCGTCTCCTTCCATCCACCTTAAACTTGATATCTTAGCACGTCACGGACCGTTTTATTGTAAGGTTTGAAAATTGGAGAATAGCTTAGCGCGGACCGTTCCTACATGAAGTTTTGGACTGAAAGAAAATTAGAGATCAAAATGTCGCGGACCATTCAACAGTAAGTTTGTAAGTCCAATTAAAAAGAGCCTTCTTTTTGGATATATGTTTCGAAAAGAATCATTCTAGTGGATTCGTTTCCTTATTTTACGCCATGTTTGCATCATGATTTTCTCAAATCGCTATAACGATTGATAAATTTTCATTTAAAACATTATAAATATTCCAAACAAAATGGCCTCTCAATATTTCAGCAAAATGGCTTAAAGCTCCGGTCTGATGCGTAAATTAACATTTTTAAAATCCGAAACTATTTGAGATATGAAATTACTTAGCATTACAACATTAATATATATTAAATAAAATTTTATCGAACATATTTTATAAATTCAATAACTTCAATCATATGATTTTTAATTTTTGACATAAGTTTAAGTACTGCGACTTAAAAAATAACCTGAAGTTGATGGATGTCGAGTCTCATGACCCTGACCCAAAAACTTGCAATGCCGTCTGTCGTGTGTCTATTAACTTAATTAAGAGTAGTTTTAAAGGCAAAAAGAGAAAAAAAAGGTTTTATCAAAAATGCTTAACGATTTTGATTAATTTCGTATCTCGTTGATTAAGATTATAAATAAACTGGCTATTCAATTTCTATGAAAAGATTTTTTAGGGTTTTACAGAAGCGTTAATTTCGTATCTCAATATTTGAAAGTAAACTTTCTTGCAAAATGTAGACATGAAATAAACATTTTATTTGACAAATTTTAAAAGCAAATGTTTCTGAATATTATGCAAACGATTAATACATTTGGGCTTTAGTTTTAACATATACACTAAGTACTATAACCAATAATTCACATGCATAGAGTAATTAAATATACAGTAAGTATTAAAGAGTACTAATTTTCCTTAAACTCTAGAGAATGTTGCACAGCAATGATCTATCTCCTTTAGAATCAAATCATTATTGCATTTTTATTGTCAATGAATACCATGAATATAAATATCATGTGAGCTTGAGCAGTCACACCTTATAAATGTTAAAATTTTAACAATCGAAATTTTAATACGAAATGTTGACCTGTGACATATTAATCTTTATTGGTCCAAATACAAATGGGACATTAATTCTTTAAAATAATATATAGGATTTAAAACCGAAATTAATGAATCTTGTCGTTTCATGATCCTATCCGAAAGTGTTTTTGAATTCCTCGTCTGTCTGTCTGTACTTTTAGACATGACACATAAACTAATTTATATGTTAACCCTTCTCGGTGCCGTAGTGGTAAGCGTTATTCGTACTGAGATTAACGCACTATTCATACTGACTTATGTCGAGAGGGAATAATTTGAATCAGGATTGGTAATTGTGTTTCATCAAGTTTTCCACCAACTCAAGTTCAGTCCTAATTCAACCTACCAATTCTATATATTAGCGTAATTATACTTAAGCATAATACCGAAAGGAAGTATGACGTGTGATAAATAAAAAAAATTAAAAATTATTGTCTTTAATGAATGTTCAAATCTTACAACATTTTTAATTTATTTGTTAAATCACTTCGGGTCAAATACATAAATCTTTATTGATTATATTGTAAATTAAGGTCAAATTTCTGTCTGTTTTCAAGTGTTATACTGCTAATAATTGATCTTACCTTTACCAAGCAACAACAAATTCAAAATACTAGATTCACTACAGCTATATGCATTCACATTTTTCATAGTTTTGATCTTAGATTTCTTTCTTCCCTCATTCACTCTAGTAATATAATTCATAAACTGTAACATGAAGCAGATCGAGTTTCAACTGTCAGCATGGTTAAATCATTATTAGGCTTTAAAACATTAAGTTGAAATGCTCTTAGTGTACAAAGATCCTCTTTCTCATGATAATAATGTATATATTATGCGTTCTAATGTGGATGTGATATACAATGTACCATTATTCCGTCAGAATTTACGATTATAGAAAGAGGAGAAGTCTTGCGGTGCGCCGTACATTTATTTAATTAGGCATAGAAGAAAAAGATTTCTCGCTCAAATACGTAGAAGAAATTGGTAACAAAGTTGTAATAGCTTTTTTCGTGAACACTGGAAACTCCTTTAAACTTAACCAGAAACCAATTAATGACAAAGATTTATAACATTTCTTTAATTCAAAATCAGTGGAAATTTCAAGTAGCTTTTACACTCACGCTTAATGTGAGGATTACAAAATTGCTGTCTCTTTCAGGGATTGCGAATCCAAAAGTTATTATTGGACAAAGCTGAGAATATTCTCTGAGGTTTTACAAGGCCCTTTAAGTGTATATAGCAATGTCTTAACATTTTAGTCCAAAGAAAGTTGATTTTATACCATGAAGTAGTGAAGGTATTAAAGCACTCCATTGGATTGTTAATTAAACACGTTTCCAAAAGTTTTTATTAACAGTTCGATATGGTCTAAAATGTTATATTGACCCTCAGATATAGGATAAATGTTCATTTTTGAGAAAATGTCTGCCAAATAGGCCATAGTCTGGTGCCACATTTGATCTTGCATGAAATTTTCTTTGTGAAAGGGATAGTTTGGTAAAAAAAATACGAAAAATTCGTATTTAAGTTCAAACAATCGGGTAAGAGACAATAAACAGTTGTAAATGCTTCTCATTTACTCACAAAGTGCTGCAAAAATTCGTCATTACAGAAATATTTTGGCGAACCCTTGGAAGATTTCACGAACCACAGTTTGGGAACGTCTGAACTATAGGACCCGAGAATAAAACCAGGTCATCCCTCTTATTTTTACTTTGAACAATTAAAAAAAAACACCAAAAGTCCACCTATGATTCAATTATTGATGAAACAAGTTCTAATTTCTATGTGTCAAAGCGATGAAATACGCAAATTGATTGTAATTTCATTTAAAATAGGGGCGATTTCTATACTACAGTTTTTTATTGAGCTTCATGCATAACTAGATTTAAAATATGTTCCCAATCCTGTGCTTATAATATACATATTTGTTTCTTTATACTTACTTACTCTATGGCATTAGGAACTCGTAAGTTCATTGCCGCACTTACAAAAGTATGCCATTTATCTATATTGAGCTAGTTCTATCCAGTCTACTCAATACACCCTATCTCTATCTTGACTAGTTATATCCAGTCTACCTCATTACACCCTACATTGAGCAGTTCTATTCAGTCCCAACTCATTACAACTATACCTATCTTGAGCTAGTTATATCCAGTCCACTTAATAGCCCTATTTCTATCTTGAGCTAGTTATATCCGGTCTACCTCATTACACCCTACCTTGAGCTAGTTCTATTAAGTCCAACTCATTACAACCTATACCTATCTTGAGCTAGTTATATCCAGTCAATCTCATTACAACCTATACCTATCTTGAGCTAGTTATATCCAATCACCTCATTACACCCTACCTTGAGCTAGTTATATCCAGTCCACCTCAATACACCCTATCCCTATCTTGAGCTAGTTCTATTCAGTCCAACTCATTACAACCTATCCCTATCTTGAGCTAGTTATATCCAGTCAATCTCATTACATCCTATCCACATCTCGACCTAGTTATATCCAGTCCACCTCAATACACCCTATCCCTATCTTGAGATAGTTCTAGCCAGTCTACCTCATTACAACCTATCCCTATCTTGAGCTAGTTCTATTAAGTCCAACTCATTACAACCTATACCTATCTTGAGCTAGTTATATCCAGTCAATCTCATTACAACCTATACCTATCTTGAGCTAGTTATATCCAATCTACCTCATTACACCCTACCTTGAGCTAGTTATATCCAGTCCACCTCAATACACCCTATCCCTATCTTGAGCTAGTTCTATTCAGTCCAACTCATTACAACCTATCCCTATCTTGAGCTAGTTATATCCAGTCAATCTCATTACATCCTATCCACATCTCGACCTAGTTATATCCAGTCCACCTCAATACACCCTATCCCTATCTTGAGCTAGTTCTATTCAGTCCAACTCATTACAACCTATCCCTATCTTGAGCTAGTTATATCCAGTCAATCTCATTACACCCTATCCATATCTCGACCTAGTTCTATACAGTCCACCTCATTACACTATCCCTCTATTGAGCTAGCTATATTTAGTTCACCTCGTTACACCCCCTTTCTTTCAGGTCTATTCTAAAGTACTATCTGCGTCTAAATCTTCCCAACGGTTTCTTTCCATTGGGTTTGCCAATCATTGCCCTGAACACGGTTCTAGAGTTTTCCATCCACGCTGCATATCCTAAACATGTAATCTGCGAGGTTTGATAATTGGTTTCCTGATAATCATAATAAATAATAAATTTGTCAATGGACGACAGTGTTGGTATAGTGAGGTTAAGAAACAAACGTTAACTTTATGATTATGTTATCACCTACTTGACCTTTGTGGTCTAGTGATCAGAGTTCCTGGTTACAGATCCGAAGGTCCTGGGCTCGATCCCCAGCGCTTCCAGATTTTTCTATGAGACAGTGGTCTGGAACGCGGTCAATTTCATCTTCGTGAGGACAAATGGTGAGCTACTTGAATAAATAAGTAGCGGTTCCGGTCCAAACAAGTTAGATTAACTGGAGGGTTAATTGTGCTGACCACATGACACCCTCCATCCGCAAATATTGGTACTATCTTTATCAACAGATGGTGGCAGCTCAGTTTGAATAGTTCGCTTGTGGACTGATGCCATGGAATTTTTTATAGCTACTTATCCCTTGGCTTATGCAAATTGAAGGTTGGACACCAAGGCAATATGCCTTCCACTTCACTCTGTTCCTCGCCATCTGGATCCAATGTAAAGTGTTTACTACAGTGTCCTTTGGATTCATTTTTATGTCGTCTGCCCAATGTTATGGTTATTCATAGTAAAATATTTTATATAATACAAAGTTTTACAGTCATATTTAGTACAATCATTAATAGCTGGGAGGGATACTCTGTATTTTTTTATATCATCGTGTGTTTTGTTTTTACCCAAAATAATCGAGTCACTTATTCACATACATTTGTGCGTACTAAACCACGATTTTAGTTTAAATGCACCTAATTTATTTAGTTATAAAAATATATTTAGTTTTTATGCTTTAATTATAAAAAACAGTAAAAATATAATTGTACTTTCACAGCTAAGTAAAGAAAACGCAGCTAATAAATTTAATAATTCGAGAAAACAAAGTTTATTCCAAGATGGAATTTTATAATATTCATATTATATAAAATCCATGCTTTGCCCGTCTGTCCGTCAAAGGCATCTTACATTCTACTCCCCAATAAATTCGGTATGGACGCTATGGAACACCCATTTTTTTATGAGAAAAATCCAAAATGGTGGACGTAACGTATCCCGATAACTTGATAGGGCCCTGGACATGAATCGCGCTACCTCCTGTTATGAAATACCAACCTAAAAATATATATAAAATATATATATATATATAAACAACAAGGAACAACTCCTCTTCGGTTGCTGCATGGTTTAAGGCGCTACTCTTGCAGTAGAATAGACTGCCGATGACGTAGAGATCGAGGTTTGAGTCTCAGTTGGGTGTACTGGGAATAGTTTTCTCAAAATCGTTTTGCACTCTAACGCCACGAAAATTCGGGTACACTTCCTCTAAATCCAATCTTCCTCATTTATAGCTCATCAGTGTAATTAGTACATATGTGTAATACCTGAACGAGTAGTAGGACGCAGTGCTAAAAAAAACTAACAAGCAAGGAACAAACTTCGCATGAAATCCGAAATTACGCTTTTCGTAGAGAGGCTTTAACTCCCAGTATTAATGTAGCACCTATTATTAATTACACTATTGTTAATTATGTTCAAAAAAAAAAGATCCAGTAAAATTTTGTACTTTTAGACACATAAATCGAGTTTTAAAAGATATATTTTAGAAACTCGTAATCGTTGTTGTAATGAACTGGGGCAAGCCTTTTCTCGTGTCACTTTGAGAGTTTGAGGTGATTATTTATCTCTACTACCCTCGTCGCTATCTTAATAATCTTGTACCTCTTCTTAACGTGTACTCTCTGCTCCCGTTTCCTTGCCCTGTCTGTTGTTCCCTCTCCTCTTCTCCTGTTATTATCCAGGAGTCGCGAGAGTAGTACAGGCTCGGGGCTGAATTAATAGAGCGGGGGGGGGGGGGGGTTCACCCGTCACAGAGAACAGTTTTACTTTATATTGCGTGTTTACGAGCTTCATAATTACATACACGAGCTTTAACGAGGTTTTGTTCGGACGTGCATGAAATAGACGCTAGAGCTTTATTATATTTTTATTTTATTTATAGAAACATAGTACTTAATTGTACAGAAACTTCAGGGGGAAATTAACAGATATTTACATATTTACACCTCGTGGTTAAAAGGAGGTGTATTTCTGTGAGAACTTAAAAATTTCAACTAAATTATTCAAACTTTTTCGTAAAAATTTAATTTAATGAACTATTTATGTTAGTTTGAAAAAATAACAATGTTTAATAGTTTGGTCGAGAATATTAAATATTTCATATTAATATTGTTAGGATGGTTGAGAAGATGTTTGAAAATTAAAATAATACTAATATAATATATATTTTTTAATATGCGGACATTATAAGTTTGTGAAAGTGTATTAATGAAATATTTCAGACTAACCCATTCAAATATATTAAACCATGATATTAGACGATACAGTTTTTGGACGTAAGGTGTTCAAGGTATTTCAACATATCATTTTTACTTTCTTATCTATAAAGAAAGTGTAGTGATTGTGAAAATTTTCTTCCTCGATTTTATGAAGAATATTCACCTTTTATAAGATATGAACCCAAAAAAGTGGTTTTTACGAATTCTGTTTGTTCCTATGTCTGTCTGTCTCTGGCAACAGATTTGAAGTGGTTTTGATGGATTTTATTCAAACCTGATCTTTATATGTTTTACTTTGACCTTAAATTATAGGTAGTCTAATGATTAAAGATTTTTTGAATTAAATTTTTCTAAAATAGCTCCAAAGATTTTAATTAAAATGTATATTTAGGGAGCATTTGACCTCCCAAATAATATTATATAGTTGATTTTGGTTAGCATTTGTTTGAGTAGTTTACTGATGAGTGATTTTTGAAAATTTGTATTATTTTGAAAATGGTGTAAACGATTTTTCTTAAAATTAATATCTGGGTATTTTTTCACATTAAAAACTAAATCGTACCCTTGTTTTTCGGGAATAAATTGTTCTAAGGTTAGTTTACTGTGTCTTTATCGATCTGTTTAAAATATAATTAATTTTATATATTAGTTTAGCTTAGGAAAATCTTTTTATATTAATTTACCGCTGACTTATTTTTTGAAAAAGATTTTGTTCAAAATAGGTAAATAGGGCCTATAGTATACGATAAATAATAGTGTGTGCTTACTTTTCTAAGATATATTAATCTAAAAAATAGTTTACCTATGACATATTATTTTAGAAAATTTGAAATTTTCTCAAAAATAGCCATGCATACTTAGTTCAAATAGATATCTGGGAATTATTTTTAATGATAAATGAGAATGTGATTTTACTCTTACAACTAAAAAATAACTTTTGGGGTAGTTTATAAATAACTGTTAAAAAATTGATATTTGTTAAAAATATTTGAAATATTTTGTTTAAAATGTATATATTAAGAGCTTTTATTGTAGTTACCAGAATGATGTGTTTGTTTTTCTATAGAAAGATTAATTAAGAGTAGTTTACTGAAAAAACTATTTTTGACCATTTTGTTCCAAGCACTATATAAAAAAGTTGGTGCGATGGCATCGTACCATTTATTTATTTTCATATTTAAAATTAAGTGAAGTGTCAAATTCTTATCGCCGCCTCTTACTACCTGTTCAGATTAAACGCATGATAATTACTCTAATGGAGTAGGGATGAGGAAGGGAGTGTACTCTAGTTCCTCCAAGAGACTTGGCTTAGTCCCTTATTCTAAAAAGGTAAAATATACCTTAATTCCATGGACGAGATCCTCCATTGGAGGGCAAAGTTCCTTAACCGAGGGTCGTTTCACTCCACCGGGGGATCAAGTTCTTTCACTAGGGGTCTAGTTCCTCTACTAGGGGTATATTTCTTCCACTGGGGGTCAATTTCCTCCAATGAAGATCGAGTTTATCCACTGAGGTTCTAGTTCATCCACCGGGGGGTCGAGTTTCTCCACTGGGGGTCAATTTCCTCCGATGGGGGTCGAGTTTCTCCACTGGGGTCAATTTTCTCCGATGGGGGTCGAGTTTCTCTACTGGGGGGTCAATTTCCTCCAATGGGGTCGAATTCCTCCACTGAGGGGTCGAGTTCCTCCATAAACACTCAAGGAAGCTATTATAAGTAAGGACATCGACTTTTCGCGAACAGTGTTTTTACGGAATATCTAAAAATCAATTTCGAAAGCGCTAAAACTTGTTTCAAGTTCAAAGAAATCATTATTATGTATTTTTTAGTTCACGAAATAAAACAATAAAAGTATTTATACGAGAAATCGAAGTTTTTTCACGAAATCTTATTATTATTCGTATTTTAAAACGAAATTCATGTTTTCTAGGTGAAATTCCGTTTGTTCGTTAACACGTAAATAACATTGGCGGCCATGTTGATTTCGATTCGATGCCGTAAAAATGCAGTAGCGGTCCAGGTCAAATCTACGCAGCCTTTACCATATTTGTCATCAAATATCAAAGAATAGTCGATACATAAACAGTGGACTCACAAAAATAAATCGTAATTTTATTCTATACTATGTAGACTTGAAATTAATATACCTAAAAACCCGTGTGTTTATTGTATTCTGTTTCAAATCTAATGATAAAATATTTATTATGTATTTATTTTGATAGTTTAAAAGTATTCATGAACTATCATATTCATTAGATTATTAAATTAGATATTATTTTCATTCCCCTTCAGACCAAAAAAGATAATCGATATATCGAATTAATATTTCTGTGTTTTTTGCTATTCTTATCTTTAGTTGTGATATTTGCAAGGACTGGAGTTTCTAACTTCTTTTGTGAGTTCATTGTATCTATGTTTGTTATTGTGGGTTAGAATATTTTATCATCTTCAGTTATGGTTTGATTCTAGGCCTATATTATATTCGTAAAAAATATGTGTAAAAAAAGTGTTTTCCGTGATTTTTTCAGGTGTTATAAAATAATTTTACGACGAAATTTTTGTTTATTTGAGATTTTTTTAAACAAAATTCAAAAAAAATCATAACGAAATCTTAAATATTTATTTACAATAATATAGGGTCTCTAATTATAAGTAACCCAAGTACAATAGCCCAGTACACACCTAATTTGCAATCCTTCCAAAATGTATATATATATATATATAAATAAAATTGTGATTTGTGGTTCTTACCGGACTATGTATGGCTATTGGAACTTATATGTTCGGAGAAACTCAACACCCCCAGAGAAGGAACCATTCTATAGGTAATCTACCAGCATTTGCGTGGGAGGTGGTGGGAAACCTTTTAGGGAAAACCACATGACCAAGATTCGAACCCATATCTCCCCGCTATTAGCATGCCAGTCCAACACGAGAGTGAAGCCTTAGACCGTTCAGCCACTAAAGCAGGTAGCGTCAATATTAATCGTCATTTAAGATGGGAACAGCAGTTTTGTTATTTGAAGGCAAAAGAAGAATTAGATCCTAGCTTTGGAGAAATATAATTTTTGTAGAATAAAATAAATGGTACGGCGCACCGCACAGACTTTCTCTCTCTTTCTATAAACTCGTAAGATTTCTGAACCGAATAATGTACATTGTATCATCACCACTCCACATAAGAACACGCATAAAATAATATACAATGATATATAATCAATGAGAAAAGAGGCGCATCTTTGTCCACCTAAGAGCATTTCAAACAGTTTAATGTCTTCCACAAGGGTCAACACTTCGTATTAAAATTTCGATTTCTGGTTAAAATTTTAACATTTTATATGGTGTTGCAGATCTTCAAGTCATCGCATTGATATTTAATTATTCATTTATACATTTTGACCAATAAAAAATGTAAATATTGACTATTGAGTCTAAAATGGAGATAGATCATTGCTATGCAAACATTTCTCCTAAGAGATTTAAGGAAAAATAACATACTATTTTAGATACTTATATTTAATTACTCTATGGCATTGGAGAATTATTGCGTTAAGACTTAAGTAGTATATATTTACAACTAAAGCTCACAAAATTGTATTAATATATTTGCAAATATCTCAGAAACTGCTGCTTTTATAAAAATATATGTCAAATAAAAGATTTTTATTTCTAATAGGCCTACAATTTTGCAATGATAAGTTGTTTAGTTTCTCCAATAGTTGTGGAGATACGGAAATTAACGCTTCTGTAATGTACCCTAAAAATCATTTTCATAGGAAAATGAAAATAGCCAGTTTATTTATAATCTTAATCAATGCCTAGATACGAATTTTAATCAAAATCGTTTGAGCAGATTTTGAGAAAACCAAATTTTTCTCTTCTCGCCCTTCAGTAAACTACCCTTAATTTTAAGTTTTAATAGACACACAGACAGACGGCATTGCAAAGACTATTTTTTAGGGTTCGGGGGGTCATAAGACGTCGACATCCATCAACATTTCAGGTTAGTTTTTTTTACGGTCGCAATACTTAAACTTTAATGTCCAAAAAGTTAAAAAATTCATATAATTGCGTATAGATTGAAAGTTATTGATTTTATAAAAATATGTTTCGGATAAAATATCTGTATTATAAATATATATACATATTTGTAATGCTAAGTAATTTCATATCTCAAATAGTTTCGGAGCTATTATAAAAAATGTTAATTTACCTATCAGACCAGAGCCCTTAAATCGATTTTGCCGAAATATTGAGAGTAGCCATTTTGTTTGTAATATTTATTAATATTTATAAATGAAATTTAATCAAAATCGTTAGAGCCGATTTTGAGAAAATCGACTTTTTCTCTTTTTGCCCTTCGGTAAACTACCCTTAGTTTTAAATTTTTATAGACACACAGACAGACGGCATTGCAAAGACTGTTTTTTAGGGTTCGGGGGGTCATGAGACGTCGACATCCATCAACATTTCAGGTTAGTTTTTTTTACGATCGCAATACTTAAGCTTTAATGTCCAAAAAGTTACAAATATATATATAATTGTGTATAGATTGAAAATTATTGATTTTATAAAAATATGTTTCGGTTAAAATATTTGTATTATAAATATATATACATATTTTTAATGCTAAGTTATTTCATATCTCAAATAGTTTCGGAGCTATTATAAAAAATGTTAATTTACGCATCAGACCGGAGCCCTTAAATCGATTTTGCCGAAATATTGAGAGTAGCCATTTTGTTTGTAATATTTATTAATGTTCATAAATGAAATTTAATCAAAATCGTTACAGCCGATTTTGAGAAAATCGACTTTTTCTCTTTTTTCCCTTCAGTAAACTACCCTTAATTTTAGGGGTAGATATCCAATTCCAAAAACCCCTCGGGGCAACCCTATGAAAACCCTAGATATCAAGTTTCAGCTCAATCGGTTAAATAGTTTAGGCTCTAGTTGGAGGTACAGATAGACAGACAGACAGACGGAAATTCAAAAACCACTTTTTCGGATTCAGGAAGTCATGAAACGTCAAAATTCATCAAAATCTCGAGTTCGAATTTTTTGACGATCACCATACTTTCTCTACTTGTAAGATAGAGAGAAAGTAAAAATGACTAATGCTATCCACAAACTATATATGTTTATTATGCTTGTGTTCCGGTAATCTGGCTTTAAGTGACTTTGAGGATATAATTTAAGAACATATCTTCAGGAACTTACTTTTTTTTACTCGCTTCGGTGACTACGTGGTCTAACCCGCTATTTTGGCAGTAGACTAGACTGCCAATGACAGGAAGATTGAGGTTTGAATCTCGTTTCGGTCTACTGAGGGTATTTAAAACATAATTGTTTTCCTTTCTACCTCCACGCAAATGTGGGTACACTTCCTATAAATATAACTTCCCTAATCCTAAAATCATTAGTGTAGTTAGTACCGTATAACCTGAACGGGTAGTAGTAAGACGTGGTGCTAAAAAATAACGTCCTTTTTGTGTGTGTCTGTATCAAGCCTACCTACTACCCGTTCGGGATAGCCGCATATTTCCAATATTGAGATCAGGGTTGGAAAGGTATAATTCAGAATAAACATGTTCACATTTCTGTGGATGGAGCGTGAGAAGCCATTTTTGGAGAATATTATATTTAACACCACGTTTCATTAACCGTTCTGGTTATACGCTTAAGTACTAATTACGGTAATGTGTTAGGAAATGGGAAGGTTGAATATAGAGGAAGTAAACCCGCATTTGCATGGAAGGAGAGTGGAAAACCGTTTAGGAAAAGCCATCCCCAGCTCACCCGAGCAAGATTCAAGCCTCGATCTATCATCTTCAGCACTCTAGCTCAACACGAAACTAGCGCGTTAGCTAACAATGCCACTGAGATGGTGTTTTTGTGTGTGGAGAATACACCCTCATTAAAACTACACTGAGGGAGAAATAAAAATTATTGAACTTTGGGCCAATAGTGAAACTGAGAACGCCTCTAGTGCGGCACTATACTAAATACAAGACGACACCTACCTATACCAGAAAGGAACGGCCCAGTTTCATGTGAAAGCTGGCCCATTTAATCTTAGTTTAGGTAGATGTCTTGTATTTAGTATAGTGCTGTAATTGAGGCGTGGTAAGTCAGCCTATGACACTGGTCCTTAGTCTTTTGTCAAAGGCAAGCACGCTAGTGAAAATATATAAATCTGCTAATAATTAAATAATATAGTTTCCACTTTAAACTTTTTTAGAACTTTGTCTTATCACCCGTTCGGTTTATACGCCTAAGTACTAATCACACTGATAGGTTAGGGACAAGGAAGGTTTGATTTAGAGGGAATGCACCCGTATTTACGTGGAGGGAGAGTGGAAAACCATTTAGGAAAATACACCCTCAGTATATCCAACCGGAATCGAACCCCGATCCATCCGTCTTTGAAAATCTAGTCCAACACAAGACCACTGAAGCGGTTAACTTCAACATTTGTTTGTCTATCTTCAATAATGAATTGTACCTAGTATGAAACGATAACATAATATATATAACTATATAGATGTGTTACCATTTTATATATGACTATAGCTAATTAAATAATTCCTTTTCTTTGCGTCTTTTTTGACTATATAAATGATACATACACTACTCTAAAATATGAGTTGTATTTGAGTGCAGGTTTCGTTTGTATTTTGTAATAATAGTAGCTGTTAAATTATATTGTGAACACTAAAAATAAAAAGGATATATTTTACGAGCAGTAAATTTACGTCGTGCATGTATCATATCCATAGTTTGACGGCTACCATACACAATCACTTTTTGCTCGTGCATGGAATTTGACATTTATTTTGAGTGCCGATTATACAATACAATAACAAGATAAAACCACACATTAATTTATTAGTGTGCTTTCATGTCTGTAAATAAAAAAGGTATGAATAAATAATAAATTAAAATGGGAAGATAGATGCAGGTATGATTATGCACACGTGGGTGTGGAATTTAATTCATAGATTAGGATGGTTCGAGCTAAGAATATAATAGGCCTATTAAAAGAAAAGTATTTCGATTGCTTCAATTATATTCTTAATTATGTATGCCATACTGTGCTATAACACAACTAACGGCGGAAGCTAAATGTACATTTTAAAATAATAAATAGACTTTAACCAAAGAATCATATAAGATTTTATTAGATAGTGAATATTACTTATCTATGAACTAGACTAAGATAAACCAAACTTTAATTTAATTTTTTACAATCTAAGAAAAGAGCTTTTTAGCAGAATGCTTCAAATAATGGGTTCTGCATACACACTATTTTTCGGGTGTAAAATAATATATAAGTTATTGCTATAGGGGAAGTCAGGAAGTTATGAGCACCTTAAGAAAATCTGTTATTCCATAAAAAACAGTAAGGCTATCCAAAAGTAATATTATTTTATTCAATTGCTCATTCAATTAGGTCTACCAAATACAATGAATATGAATGATATTTTAAGAGTTTTGGTCTAGAAAAAAGTAATAATTAAAAGTCTGCAAGTGCTCATATTAAAAGCATGGGAGGAAAATATGAGCACACCCAAGGGGTTTCAGCCATTTTGTTTGTTGAGGTGAGATGTTAACTTTAATTTTTTTTCAAGGGATGCAATGAGTAGGTTTCATGTTACATTTGAGCTTAAATAACGAACAAACAAAATATAAATATAGTCCCTGTTTCTTAAACAAACTATGGGAAAAAAATATAAATATAGTCCTTGTTTCTTAAACAAACTATGGGAAACATTTTAGAAACTTAATTTTAAACGTACCTTTTCATAAACTGATAAATACAGGACGGTGTGATTCTTTAATTATCACCATGCGCTTCCGTCTATGTTGCTATGTTGCAATCGAACTTTCTTCAGTAAAGTGGCAGCACATACTTGCCAAAGGAATAGTTTCAGACGGGTATGCTCATTTATCACACCTGCTCATATTATCCTGACCTCCCCTACCGACCAAATAAAGCTAGATATTTTAACAACAATTAATATTCTTTTAATACAACCCAACTCAGAATAAACAAATGTTGTTGGCATGACGTCTGTTTGTACACTATTGTGGAGTATAAAGGATTTAGTAGATTTATTTCAGATTCAGTATTTAAAATATGTATTTTTTATATTTTATAGTGAATATGAATGCAGAAACATAAAATTAATATTAATTTAATTCAAGTAATAAATTAAAAAAAGACTTGGTTGAAAAAGTTTCAATACGCTTAATACGCACCTGGAAACATTATTGGCTGCACAACTGTTTCTAATTGTTTCCCAGTTGTTTCCCAATTGTTTCCCAACTGTTTCACAGCTGTTGGCCAACACGGTAAACAGATTGCTGGAAAACATTAAATAAATATTGTTTCGCGTCCATTCCACGATGATGAACTATTTGTTTCCCATACAGAGTTCAATTGAATGAAAGATGTCTGTTGAGTATGCTGCTATGGCTTGTGCTTTGTATTTAGCTATGAGCTGTTCAAGACGACAGAAAATAAGAAAACGGGGGTGGGTCTAGGGATGTGATATCGAAAGAAAAGTATCGATACTGCTGTACTCATTAAAAGTATCGGAAGAAAAATATCGATACCGTACAAGTATCGAAAGAAAAGTATTGATAACAGTAAGTATCGGTATCGAAATTTTAATCTGAATTTTTTTTATCTAGTAATAATAGTTTCAACTTTTACATCATTTAATGAATTTCCATATTTCGTTAAACATTGAAAATTATAATAGTTTTTAATTCTTTATAACACATTTTAAAAGATACCTTTTCTCTATCCAACTTCTTAAAAAAAACCTTCCATAATTCACTTCTGGGAGCTGCCATTTATTAAATACACTTTTCGATTATAATACTCTGTCAATAGTTAATTGACAGACAATAAAATAATGAACGCCCTTTTATACTTCGTCTGCTTGGGACATCCTTGAGATGACTGAGTTCATTGAGCTCTACAAAAGATTCTTTTGTTTAGTTTTTAATGAGCGTGCTCATTAATAAAGGAATGGGTAGTAGACTAGTCGCCAATCGCAGTGTCATTTGTTCTTCCTGTTCCTCCACAGTCCACCCTAGTAAACATTTAGTCTCAGACTCCCAACATGAGTGAAATTAACAAAAAAGTTGTTTCTTTCAATACCGATCTGATACCGGAGTATGAGTACCGTAGGATGGGGTTACTTTGCACCTAGAGGGTATACTTTGCGCCAATACAAAAAAAATATTAAGAGTCATCTAGAGGCCAAACTATGAATTATGTAAGTTTAGTTTTTAAAAATTTCAACAAGTGGCACTTGAATATACATTTTAAGGTAGGAATTTTTTTCTTGGCCCTTTGTTGCTTCCAAGTGAGCAGCCATTATTCAGAAACGGTAAAAAATCCGAAATTTAAGTGCTCCAGACTTTCATTGCTACAGCTGCGTATTTAACTGATAACTAGGTAAGTTACTATTTTATTAGTGCCTTGTAACCATATTACCACTAGTTCATAAGTTTTTTGTAGCTATTATATGTTTACAATATGTTATAGCGAAAAATAATACGAGGTACACTTTTGAAGTCAATTTGGGGATATTTTGCACCAGTGTTCTTCTAGAACGGCTACCTGGACAAGCATGTGAAAAAGATTCAATAGAAAACAGTTTCAAAGAATTTTTGAATAACACGAGATGTGATATTGTTGGGAATGGTAAAATTAAGAGAAGAAGAATCAATGTTAAGGCTGGAAAGAGTATCGCCCATGAAATTATGTTCACAGATAATGAAGCAGGCCCAGCCAACCACAATAATGGTGATACAAATAAAAAAATGGTCAATGCAGCAAACTCATCCAATAATAATGGGAATTCAAATGAAGAGGAAGTTAAGAAAAAATTAAAAAACAAGAAAAAGAGAGTCCCAACTAGTTCTTCTGAATCAGGGTCAGAAATTGAAGACGTATCCCTTCAAGACTCATCAAGTGGACCAGAGGACTTCGACGACCTATTTCCAGAAAAGGAAGAAGAGCGAAACCAAAATAAAGAAGGGTGGCAGCCTATTGAGAAAAAGAAAGGCGAATTTGTTGTTTTCACATATTAAGGAGAACTTTTCCCTGGGAAGATTGAGTCATTTAATACCAGCAAAGTAGTAATTTCCGCAATGCAAAGATCATTTAAGTCTTGGAAGTGGCCGGTTCTACCAGACACACTGCAGTACAGCTGGATGGATGTTTTGGGAGGAATATGTCCTCCAAAACCAATAAATAAAAGAGGATGTTTCAATGTTCCAGAACTTGATAACATTTGGTTTTGATGTGTCTAACTTGATTTGCTAATCAACAAACATTTACAAAGAGTGATTTTTTTTATGTTTTTTAAAAGTATAATTTAAATTTAAATTTGGAATTTGTAGGTGCTACCTTTGTTTTTTAATAGCTTGTAATTTTTTTGGCAGTCACAGACATTGATAAAGAGAAATTACGGTATTTTTTATATAGTGTTGATTGGTATCTTTAATTTAAGTTTAAGGTTATTAAAAATATATTTTATTTATATTGTGTAGTAAGCACATGAAAAATTGTTTCTAAGATAGTTTCTGGTGTAAAGTTATACTAATGAATGTCTAATATTGCACCATAGCCTTCTTTCCTATTCATTTTAAGGTAAATAACAGAGTGGTGCAAAGTATCCTCATCATATGAGGTTACTTTGCACCACTTTTTATATGTCGATAAAGTTAATTTAACTTCACAAACAAGGAATCAACTCTTAAAAACTTAAATTTGAACATCTTTCACAGTCAAACAAAAATTAAATAAATTTAGGAATTAATTAAACACAAGCTATCTTAAGCTCTAAAAAAAAACCAACTAAAAATTGGTGCAAAGTAACCCCACCTTACGGTACTAATATCAGTAAAAGTATCGAGTAAAAATACTAGTATCGAACGGGAAAATATCGATATTAGTAAAGTATCGATACATTTCCCACATCCATAGGTGGTTTTTTAAAGTGCTTAAAAATTGTTCGTGCTATGCAAATAAGCTTCTGACAGAACTGAAGCTCGAAGACGACAGTGGTTTTAGGAACTTCACTCGTATGTCTCCAACAGATTTTGAAATTATTTTACAAATGGTTGGTCCCAGGATAATGAAAAGAGACACATGATTTAGATCAACAATCTCACCTACTAGCCCACGTTGCTTGTTGTCGGAAATGTTGGACAACATTGTTTCTTGTAACCCATTTAAAATTGATCATGGGAAACATATTTTCTCCTCTGGAAAACACAAAGGCAACATGAAAAAAGTTCAACTGTTTCCCAACTGTTTCTAAAATAAGGGCAACATGTTGGCAAACAATGTTTCCGGGAAAATGTTTCCTAGTGTGTACTAGGATTTAGAATCAATTTAAATTGTACTGATTTATATATGGTAAATAAAATCACACGACTTTAAAAAAAGATGGCAACTTGATTATGTTTTAATTCTTAGAGAGTTTGATGCTGTAGTTTATAAACAATATTGAAGGTTTTAACTCATTTTAAAATTTTAAAATTATTGCTATCGTAACTCTTATAAACTTTGATATAAAGGTACTTTACATAAAATGACAAATATTAAAACCATTATTTCCCGAAATGACTTGACAACTCTAATTGTACTAAATTTATTTATAGAGAAAATGGTAAAACGCAATAATGCATTGGTTAAATAATATAACACTATAGTGTTTTGTTTAATTTGTGAAGAGGTGCTATGACAATATATTAATATGGCGAAAGCCATAACATGATACAGAAATATATAAGGGTCACATTATCATGTAGTGCCAGTTGCACATTCTATTTGAAACTTATCAACATTTGATGGCTTGTTTAAGGCTTGTTTGGTTTTAACTCATTATTTTTTTGTAGAACCACGTCTTACTACATGTTCAGGTTATACGCATATGTACTAATTACGCTGATGAGTTAGGGATAAGGATGGTTGAATTTAGAGGTAGTGTACCCGTACTTAAGTAGAGGGTGAGTGTAAAACCATTTTTGGAAAACCACCCTCAGTACACCCAACTGGGATTCGAGCCCCAATCTCCTTGACACTGGCAGTCTAGTCTAACTCTAACATGAGAGTGACGCCCGAAACCATGAGGATACTGAACCAGGCTATAATTATATTATGTTCATTCCGGATGGTATATTTTCATTTGGTGTATTTATTTGTTGGTTTTTCATTGCATTGATTAAGCATAATTTTTAAGCAAATATAGTTTCTAGTAATATAATATTTCGTTTTGATAAAACATGAAATGGTTATTAAAACTAAATTTATATTGTTAATCTAACTATATTAGTATCTTAGGGATCTCTGAGTGAAACTTCCATCTTTCTGCCAAATATGTTCAAACTTGGGTGCCTCTCATGACCCACGTCACACCGTACATAAAATTATTTCACACCCTGGAATTACATGTAAGTACAAGCGGCATATTAATGTTAGTGAACACAGGGCTGTACTCTAGAAGAATGTTCATTTTGAGATTTTATAGTCAAAACATAGTTGCCACTATTTTCTTACTAATAAAATTCCTGTTTTTTCCAGGTTTTCCAGAAGGAATTCCTCATTTTTCCAGGCAGCCTTGGTTGAAAAAAAAAATTGTAATAAAATTTCAGTTTTCACTGAACTGACTAGAGTGAAGTCATTTAATTGTTGTTTAGAATCGGATGGTTTAAGATTGATGTAAAAATACATTTTATGTCGCTTCACAACCCTCGTTTAAGAGGTAATGAGACCTGTTTGAATCAGCCTGCATAGTTATTATTATTATTATTATTATATTAGCACCGCGTCTTACTACCCGTTCGGGTCATACGCGCTTACGCTAATGTGTAATGGTAGGGTGATTGTGAGATGAAATGGAGGACCTACAGTTTAACGTGGGATCCGAACCACGGTAGAGGCCTGGCATTCCTTACATTCACAAGTTGTGATTGATACACATCTTGTCAGAGGTGAAAGAAGGGTTTGGCAATCAGATAAATCTGTGCCAGGACCGAGGATTGAACCCCGAACCTTCAGCACAAAAGTCTGACACCTTACCCCTAGACCACCAGGTCACCCGTGCTTAATTATTCAACTAACTTTTTCATCTATCTAGACCTCTACTATTTAAGCTTTGAGTTAAATGTCACAAATTAACAAATATTCTAGTATTTTTATTGTATTTTGCCAAATTCTCCGTGTTTTGCCTTTTTTTTTATGTGCAGAAAACAAAAATTCTTTGTGACTTTCCGGTTCTCTCGGTGCCTGTTAACCCCGTTAGAAGTACTTTTAAAAATCTACGTTAAAAGTTATTTAATATGTTTACCCTTTTATTGCTCTACCCCTCTTGTACTATCTACCTGTTTAGCAATATTTGCAATTTTTGCCCTCTTTGTCATTTTTGTCTTTTTTGAGCATTTGCCCTTTTATCCTTATTGCCTCTTTTTACATCTTTAACTTTTATATCTTATTTAATAATAGATTACTGACTTTTTACCTTTTTTGCCCTTTTGGTACTTTTACCATTTATAGCCCTGTTACCGCTTTTACCCTTTTTGCCCTATCTACATTTTAAGAATTTTTTGAATTTTTGGAGTTTTCCCTTTTTCCCTTATAGCCCTTTTAATTCTTTTATTCTTTTTTTATAATTAAAACCTTTTAATTTACACTTTTCTTTCTTTTTTATTAGATTAACTTTTTACGCTTTTTGCACTTATTACACTTTTTCACATTAAGTTTTTCAGTTTTTCAATCATTAGATCAACATCCAGATTGTTCAATTTATTGAAGCATCAACTTAGCCAGGTGGTCCTGAATAATTGTAGTTTATTCTTGACCTGGATCAGTTTATAAAAAGCTCAATCACAAACGGTAGGGTAGACCGGGGCAGGTTGGCTACAGGGGCACGTTGGCACGTCGGTTGTGGTTCCCTAACGGAGTACAGGATCGCGCCACGAGTCACACAAGGGGTGTATATATCAACCATCTTTTGTCTCCGTTGGTGTCAGTGAGTATGACGAAGCCTACAGAGGAGGACGACGGATTTTGTGTTTATTGAACTTGTGAGTAAATTTTCTCTCTCATACATAATCCTTTGTAGAATTGTATAACTCTTATGTCTACTTTTTATTGTATAATATTCTTAAAGAGTACTGTTTAGCCGTTACTTTTAGCTATCAAGTGAAATGAATTTGTTGAAGATGACGCTGCGAGGTTAGTCGGAAAAACAAACATGGCGACGGGGCACATTGGCACAATACATCGGGGGCATGTTGGCACTGTGTGCCAACGTGCCCCTTAACCTGGGAAGATATTTTATATCTTACCAGTTTGTTTATATAGCCAATCTGAAAAGAAATTTTAACAATAATACACAACCAGCTTCGTATTTTTTTATTTAATTTGCTAATATATAGAATAGATAACTAATTAAAAAAAACAGTCTTTATAACATTTTCTACAGATCTCACGATGGTGCGCACATACAAGAAGAAGACTACCAGGGGGGAAGTACCTGCCGATTCAATGAAAGCAGCCGTACTTGCAGTTAAAGTAGAACATCGTTCAATTAGAGGAGCTGCGCAAGATTTTGACATACCGTTCAGAACACTGGCTAGATACTGTGCCAAGTACAACCCAGGGGCACCACAGCCTGTGGAAGCAGCACCAGAGTCTGTGGCAGCAGCACTACAGCCTGTGGAAGTTACACCGGCATCTTTACCCTGGGCACGATTTAGCTACGCCAAGCCATGGAAGGTAAGAAAAACCTTTGTGTTTTTATTCAATTATTAGTTTATTTATATAGCTTCACTTTCCTATAGGCCCACTCAAAGACACCGAACTAATTTCTGTCGGCTTCTTCTGTGCAGGTGTTTGAGCCTGAGCAAGAGAAGCTGCTCGTAGAATACCTGATGAAGGCTTCAGATATTTATTTCGGCCTGACAACAAGGGAAGTCAGGAGATTCGCATACACCTATGCGGTTGCTTGCTTGTAATACTAAAGTTCCAGCCTCCTGGACTGAGCGTGAAACGGCAGGCCCTGATTGGTTTACCTCTTTTCTGAAGAGAAACAAAAAGCTCTCGATCAGATCGCCACAAGCAACAAGTCTAGCTCGTGCAACTAGCTTTAATCGAACCAACATTGGTTTGTTTTTTGGCAACCTTACAGCTGTTTTCAAAAGATTGAATGTTGCCCCTTCTGATATATGGAATGTAGATGAAACAGGTATTACTACAGTTCAAAAGCCGAACAGAATAGTGGGACGTCGGGGCTTCAGACAGATAGGAAAGATGACGTCAGGAGAAAGAGGAACGCTAGTTACTTTAGCTGTGGCAGTTAATGCTGTGGGAAATAGTATCCCACCATATTTCATTTTCCCAAGAGTGAAATTTCAACCCCATTTCATTCGTGATGGGCCTGTAGGTAGTGGAGGTGATGCTCACCCTTCGGGGTGGATGACAGAAATCAGTTTCAATAAATATGCCAGACATTTTGTTTCTCATGTGCGGTGCTCTCTTGAGCATCCCTGCCTGCTACTTCTTGATAATCATGACTCTCACCTCTCAGCACAAGTCCTAGACTATTTCAAAGAAAATGGGGTTACTATTTTATCATTTCCCCCCCATTGCAGCCACAAACTGCAACCCCTGAATCGATCCGTTTATGGCCCTTTAAAAAAGTATATCAACACTGCTTGTGATGCGTGGATGTCCACTAACAAACGTCCCATGACCATATATGACATTCCCCGTATTGTAGCTTCCAGCCTTCCTTTAGCCGCAACACCAATGAACATTGCATCCGGGTTTAGAGTCTCTGGAATTTTCCCTTTGAACCCAGATATATTTACTGATGCTGATTTCATGCCATCCTATGTCACAGACAGAAATGATCCTACTGCCACCAACACAGATGGCCCCTCTTGTTCATCTACATCTACTTACTCTCCTCTCCCATCTACTTCTGCTCAAGCCCTTTACCCTTCCCCGGAGGTGGTGAGGCCATTGGAGAAAGCGGGGCCAAGAAAAGAAACTGTTGGAGGACGAAAGAAGAGGAAATCGGCAATTTTGACCGATACACCAGTAAATATGGCCTTGTCTGAAGAACAGGAGATCACGAAAAGGAAGAAAGAGCATCGTTTAGACGCAAACAAATCAATAAAAAAACTTTTCCCTTCTGACGTTAAAAAACGCAAACGCAGGCCAAAAGACACTTCCCCCATTGAGTCTGAGAATGAAGATGAAGACTGCCTTTGTATTCACTGCTTAGGTCCATATAGCAACTCTAAACGTGGTGAAGATTGGGTGAAGTGCACCAAGTGTGAGAGGTGGGCACACGAAGACTGCATTCCTGGGGACACTGTATTTTATGTGTGTTTCAATTGTGATAGTGACAATGATATGAGTGACAATGATGACATGTAAGGTATTTCAAATGAACAAGTTTGTTGTATATTAATAACTATTTAATTTCTAATAATAAATAGGTTGTTGTATAACATTTGAGTGTTTATTTTTTAACATCACACTGAATTTAAAATGCTGTGCCAACTTGCCCCGGTAATGGGGTAAGTTGGCATAGGTGACTTTACTTCACTTACATCGATTTTATAAATATTTTGAATACAATTAAAATAAAGTCGTTGAGGCAATGATACACTCTAAGCTCCACTGGTAACATTCATGCTTCAAAGTTTTAAAAAAAATTAACAGGAAAATTTAAAAAAAATAAAGAGCTAAAAGTGTGCCAACCTGCCCCGGTCTACCCTACTTGTGACAGGAGTCAGGCTAAACTCTTTGGTAGCCTTGATAAATTGCGAAAATCCCTTTTAACTTACCAATGGTCTGAAATTAGTCCTGAAAGTGCAAGGTTGATAGAAAGTGTACCAAAATACGCATTTAAAAAACCCACTAGGAAATTGAATTACTTATCACGCAAAAATCTACACTGATTCTCATTTTAAACCAAATCATGTGTGCCATTTTTAAAAGATTGCAGGTTTATTTGTAGTTTCAAACATTCCCGATATCCTTTTAAACACAATCGTTAGATCCCATTTTTTAAATAATTCAAATTTAAAAAAATTAGTAATCTGTAAACCAAACTTAATTTGGGGGCTAAGGACAAAATCAAAAATTGAATAAAATCCATCAAATCATCTCAGCTCTATTCCTTAGGGTAGAAAGATAGATGGACAGAATTGTAAAATCCAATTTTTTTGGGTTTGGAATCATACAAAATATAGATTCAGAATAATCTCGAAGCCGAAAGTGTTCATGATCATTTGATCACAATACTGTTTTTATTTTTAATAAAGTAAAAAGCCATTGGGTTTTACCACATTTCAGGATTAGGGAAGAGTTAGGTAGAATTCATCTGGAAATTTTCCCGCATTTGCGTGGAAGAAGAGTGGTGGGAAACCATTTAGGAAAAAACGCCCTCATACACCCAACTGATATTCGAAACCCAACCTCCCTAGCACCAGAAAACCAGATTATTTACATGGATGGGGTTGCATCTCTCTTCAAAAAAACATTCTAGTGCACTTAAATAGAAATATAATTTGGATGAACATTGAGGTAAAAAATCAATATCCCTATTAATAAAGTAACATAGATGAAATAAATGGTACGGCACACTGCACAGACTTTCTCTCTCTTTCTATAAACTCGTAAGATTTCTGAACGGAATAATGTACATTGTATCATCACCACTCCACATAAGAACACGCATAAAATAATATACAATGATATAGAATCAATGAGAAAAGAGGCGCATCTTTGTCCACCTAAGAACATTTCAAACAGTTTAATGTCTTCCACAAGGGTCAACACTTCGTATTAAAATTTCGATTTCTGGTTAAAATTTTAACATTTTAAAAGGTGTTGCAGATCTTCAAGTCATCGCATTGATATTTAATTATTCATTTATACATTTTGACCAATAAAAAATGTAAATATTGACTTGAGTCTAAAATGGAGATAGATCATTGCTATGCAAACATTTCTCCTAAGAGATTTAAGGAAAAATAACATACTTTTTTTAGATACTTACTTATATTTAATTACTCTATGGCATTGGAGTATTATTGCGTTAAGACTTAAGTAGTATATGTTTACAACTAAAGCTCACAAAATTGTATTAATATATTTGCAAATATCTCAGAAACTACTGTTTTTATAAAAATATATGTCAAATAAAAGTTTTTTCTTTCTAATAGTCCTACAATTTTGCAATGATAAGTTGTTTAGTTTCTCCAATAGTTGTGGAGATACGGAAATTAACGCTTCTGTAATGTACCCTAAAAATCATTTTCATAGGAAAATGAAAATAGCCAGTTTATTTATAATCTTAATCAACGCCTAGATACGAATTTTAATCAAAATCGTTTAAGCAGATTTTGAGAAAACCAAATTTTTCTCTTTTCGTCCTTCAGTAAACTACCCTTAATTTTAAGTTTTAATAGACAAACAGACAGACGGCATTGCAAAGACTATTTTTAAGGGTTCGGGGGGTCATGAGACGTCGACATCCATCAACATTTCAGGTTAGTTTTTCTTACGGTCGCAATACTTAAGCTTTAATGCCCAAAAAGTTAAAAATATATATATAATTGCGTATATATTGAAAGTTATTGATTTTATAAAAATATGTTTCGATTAAAATATCTGTATTATAATTATATATACATATTTGTAATGCTAAGTAATTTCATATCTCAAATAGTTTCGGAGCTATTATAAAAAATGTTAATTTACGCATCAGACCGGAGCCCTTAAAACGATTTTTCCGAAATATTGCGAGTAGCCATTTTGTTTGGAATATTTATTTATGTTCATAAATGAAATTTAATCAAAATCGTTAGAGCCGATTTTGAGAAAATCGACTTTTTCTCTTTTTTCCCTTCAGTAAACTACCCTTAATTTTAGGGGTAGATATCCAATTCCAAAAACCCCTCGGGGCAACCCTATGAAAACCCTAGATATCAAGTTTCAGCTCAATCGGTAAAATAGTTTAGGCTCTAGTTGGAGGTACAGACAGACAGACAGACAGACAGACAGACAGACAGACGGAAATTCAAAAACCTTTTTTTCGGATTCAGGAAGTCATGAAACGTCAAAATTCATCAAAATCTCGAGTTCGATTTTTTTGACGATCACAATACTTTCTCTACCTGTAAGATAGAGAGAAAGTAAAAAGAACATCGTCTGAAAACATCGATGTTATAGAACCAAAAACATAGGTAATATTCTTCAAACAATGGAAACTGTAATTGAAGTGTATTTGTGATAAATTAATACGAAACTCATATATTAATTCAATTTTTTTTATTAAAAACTAATAATAACAAATTATTATTTTTAAAACAAACACATAAGCGTATCACTGTCTCTGACATCGCTACAAAACAATGATCGTTGAAATTTATCTACGAGGAAAACATAGAACCTTCAACATCTATGTACAATGTATATCCCTGCTGGAATGTACTATAACCATGTCCCGTTTCCCCTGTCAGGTTGATCCCACCAGTTAATCTCGCTGTAATTGAGCCAACTCTTTAGGTAAAAGGTTACACTAGTTAATGTAGTAATAAAACTCTTGATCGAATTTACAATTTTATGAGTATTATTTTAGCACCACATCTACTACTCATATGGGTTATGCACCTATGTAGACCTACTAAATTACTCTAATGTGTGAGAGGGAGAGTGAAAAATCATTTAGGATAAACCACGCTAAGTACACCTGACCGGAATCGAGGCCCGATCTCACCGCCTTGGCAGTCTAATCTATTTCGAGAGTGACGCCTTAAACCATGCGGCCAATGAAGCGGGTATTAATAATTAAAAGTATTTTCATATATCAGCAATTCTTGTAAAGCGTGTTCGATAATTAAAACCTTATGGTAAAAAATATATAATTAGAGTAAATTTTTGTTAAATATGTTAGGTACCTAAAAAAAGGAATAAATGCAACATTTAAACTATTAGCATCCAGAGCGGTTTGAACATTGAAAGTTGGAACTCAAGAAGCTTTTCTGCACTTGAGATCAAGCTATTTATATCTTTTCTTTCTTTACTTGGGGGAGATTATGACTCATAAATACCTGGCTGGCTACCTTCCTCACCTCACTCGGACAAAGGGGGTGAGTTAGGAAATGATTGACACTCAAGGATCCCCACCTAAACAGCTTTTACTCCTTCCCTAGCAGTTTACAGAATTTAGGCTCCACCCCCCTAGATGATGTTATTTTCTTCATAGCCTTCAACTTTGAGTTCATCTTGTCATGAAATTGGGTCTTAAGACTACACTTTGGTTAAGAGTTTCACTGTTTTTTTGGTTTTTTTATGGCACCACTTCTCACTATACGTGAGGATTATACCCATATATGTACTTTTTTTTTTTAGCACCACGTCTTACTACCCGTTTGGGTTATAATTCTATCTACTAATTACACCAATGGTTTTAGGGATTAGTAAGGCTATATTCAGAGGAAGTGTACACGCATTTGCATGGAGGGAGAGTGGAAAATCAGTCTGGAGAAAAACCACCCTCAGTTCGCCGGAACAAGACTCGAACCTCGATCTCCCCGTCATTGGCAGGCTAGTCTACTTCAAGAGTAGCGCGTTAGAGCACGCGGCCACTGAAACGGGTCGCATATGTACTAATTACACTAATCAGTTAGGAGTGAGTAAGATTGAATTCAGAGTTGGTGTACCCAAATTTGCGTAAAGAGAGAGGGGGAGAGAGAAAGGGAGAGAGAGAGGGAAGTAAGAGAGAAAGGGGGAGAGAGGGGGTGAGAGGGGGAAAGAGAGAGAGTGGGGAAAATATATAGAGAGGAAAAGAGAAAGAGGGGAAGAGAGAGTGGGGAAGAGAAGGAGGGGAAAAGAGAGAGAGGGGGAAAAGATAGAGAGGGGAAAAGAGAGATAAAGAGGGAAAAGAGAGGTAAAAGAGAAAGAGGGTAAAAGAGAAAGAGGGGAAAAGAGAAAGAGGGGAAAAGAGAAAGAGGGGAAAAGAGAGAGGGAAAAGAGAGAGGGAAAAGAGAGAGACAGGAGGTAAGGAGAGAGGGAAAAGAGAGAGACAGGGGATAAAGAGTGAGAGGGAAAGAGAGAGATGGGAAAATAGAGAGGGGAAAAGAGAAAGGGGAAAGAGAGAGGTGGAAAAGAGAACGGGGTGAGAGAGAGGGGGAGGAAAGCCATTTATGAAAATAACACCCCAAGTACACTCGACCAGGATTTGACCCCCAATCTCACCGTCATCAGCAATCTAGTGTATTGCGAGAGTTACGCCTTATACCGTGCGCCCACTGAATCGGGTAGAGTTCATGGCTAATGTGCTCCCTGATGCCAATGTCTCTGTATGTTAAGCACCTATAAAACATATTTTTAAAACAATAAAAAGGTGATTTTGGTAATTTTTGAAAATATAGTGTTGGGTGAACAAAGCTCATTCAACATGTGAGAAGATAAAAAAGAACAAACAATTAAAATGGCCGACACTCAGAGCACGAATGTAAATAATTAATTCAGACAGGCGTACATTTTTTTGTTTCCTCCCTTTTAGCAGCGTTTGTTGAGCTGTAAACACACAATGATTAATGAAGCTTGGGAACATTTTCGTTCCTCAATGTTTCGTGGAGAGGTGACTGACTACCTGAATACTAAACGGGAATTAATTCATTTCTTAGATGGTGTTATTTTAAATGTACCTTGGCCAGGAGTTCACTTAGATAAATATACATAAAACATTTTCATTTATTTTAGGTATTTAACGTGGAACTTCTGAACCGACTGATTATAACAGCACACGACTATTAAACTAATTTAAATCTAGAAAAAAACACAACATCCACCCTCAGGCAGTTAGTTAAATGCTGTGAAAGGGCAAACATATATTTCACCAGTGATAAATTTTTCATCCATGTCAGGAATCAAAACCGAGACTCTTAACTCACCTGACAGAAACGCTACCGACTGAGCTAACGCGTCAGACAAAAATATTAAATAAAACAAATTTATTACAAAAGTATTATGTGTACATGAGGTACTTTGTTCAATGCCCCGTTGTGTCCAAATATAATATAATATAATATAATATAATATAATATAATATAATATAATATAATATAATATAATATAATATAATATAATATAATATAATATAATATAATATAATATAATATAATATAATATAATATAATATAATATAATATAATATAATATAATATAATATATATATGTGTGTTTGAGTTTGTACTTGTACCCATAAAGTAGAATTTTGGGTGCTTGTGTTGAATGTATAGTATTGTGTTATTCTAGGCTAAATTCTGGGTGCGCTTCAGATGATGGGATTCATTTTCACTTTTAATTTGATATAATATAGAAATATTTTCAAAATAATCCCCGAACTAATAATTCATATCATTATAATACCGTTTATAAAATGACGCTAAGCTATGTTTTCCTATTCTATGATATTAAATATTAACTAGGCTAACAATTTTATTATGAACTAAAGTTTTATTTAAATTTAAATTAAGTTTAAATTTTATTTAAATGAATGGTTTCATTTGATTTGTGGGGTCTTGGAGTTGCAATTTTACCACCCTTAATTTGAGTAAATATATTAGTGATATTATCAATAATATTTACGATTGTTATGCTCTATACATTTTTTCATCAAACATATCAATCAAGTTCACAGTTTTATTTTTTGGCTATAAGGAAACTTTCTATTGGACTATTGATGATAAAACATGTTCTCAAACGTGTTCAATCATCTATTCAAGCTAAAGGTGGATTTCCTATATTTTTGGGTAGACCATCATGAAAAACATACTAGATTGTTATTATTTTTAGCACCGTGTTGTATTTAAAATACGAAATACTAACAAAGATAAAATATGTATTTCAAAGCAATAAAAATACTGTGAGTAGAGTGAAGTTCTTTGTTCACTTCTAAGAATTATTTGCAAGACTGAATCCAATCTTGATTTAAATGTATTATACTTTTGCCAATATCTATGCGGAAGATTCGACAACATTTCCAAATTTTATTTTTATTGGATTCATTTTGCTAGAAATGAATCTATACTTCAAAGTGACCTACGCCAGGAAATACGGAGATCAAAAAGAAGTTTCTGATAGATGATGGCTTTCAAAAACTATTCCAATCTTAGAAATGTTGACTTCCACAGAGACACTATGTTTGCATGTATACCATCACGATGATGAGACTTATTAGCAGGTAAAGGTATTGCTCCTGTATTATCTTAGGTTGGGATGTAAGAGACATGAGAAAGAACCAGTTATTTTGCAGTTTTTATAGCAAAACAATTACTTGATCAAATTAGATCAAATATTGCTTTAGTAGAAATATAGAGATAATCAAATAGCCAAAGCGATTATTTATGATTTTAGTTGGGATTACTCCACCTAGATATCATATTCTGAAAACTTAAAAATGACACCTGGACACGGGATTCGAACCTGGGACCTTTGGCTTAGTACACCAATGCTCTTACCACTGAGCTATCCAGGAATAGTCCCGTACCCAGGGTCATTCTTCACTCATATTTTAAGGCAGAGCCTATGATGGACGTGCGGAAATCGTTGGCTATAAGTGTGTGATTATATTAATATCACGAGCTATCAGATAACGCAGCCATCTTCAACTCGGTAGTTGGATTATTGCAGCCATTTGTAAAATTATTATAATTGTAAGGGATCGCATATTAAGAATCAAATAGCCAAAGCTATTATTTAAGATTTTAGTGTGGATTACTCCACCTAGATATCAAATTATGAAAATTGAAAATTCCTGTGTCCAGGTGTCATTTTTCAATTTTCAGAATAGAAATGTAGAGTTTAAGTTTCTTCACATGGTGACCACAACATTTCTTGAATATCTGTCAAGGATGTCCTGGAATGTAATGATAATTTTTATCTTAATTTAAAAAGTTTATGATCTAATGCTACCATGCTCATGGAATATCTTCAAAAACGGCTGGTATCAACATGTGAAGAAAATTAAACTCTGTTTGTACTAAAGCAATTTTATTTATTTTGGACAAAAAAATGTTCTACTATAAAAATTGCAAACACACTGACCTTTTCTCGCGTCCCCTTCATCCCCACCTCAATACCACTTAAACTAGGTTTTATAGATAGCAATGAGCAATAACCCCCCTTTACAACCCCCCAAAAATTGACGAATTTTGAGCCAATTGGCCTATATCCAAACCTGATAACACGAGTAAACCTACTGTTGTACATTTTCACTGGTGACGGGAAGTTGGCGTTCAAAGCCCAGCCGGGTTTGTTTAAGGTGAATTTCACCCGTGATTTATCACTGTGGTTTACCTGCCTCTCTTAACGTTAATGCTAGTGAATATTCTATGTAAATCATTCTTAATCGACTCTCTATTATAGTAAGTCGTTAATAACCTTTGTGTGAAATATACTAACTTAGGAAATTTAAAAAAAAGCAATTTGTATTTGGCTTTAAAATCTAGTGTGTTTTTTTTTCAAGCGAGACGTTATATTCATACACTGTTTTGTTGATATTAAATTTAAAATATATATATTACTATACAAAGTCCTGCTTTAAGGCCTCGATATTAAAATCGTACCACTAAACTTTAAAAATTTTAAATTTAAATAACAAAATATCAATATGCACCACTATCATATTAATTTAAAAAATACATGGATTTTTCACAAAAATTATAATTGAAACATTTATGTTGAACAATGAAATATAAAATGCAAAAATATCTATAGCTACAAAAAATAGGTTAAAAGAAATATATATACTGACCGATATCAACTATCTTATTTTATTTTTAGAAAAATAGCAAATAATATTAACGTGTAATGTTTTAGTGGTGAGTGAATAATATAGCATTGGATATATATGAAAATTCCCAAGATCTAGGATAATAAAGGATAAAGATAAGGTTATTCTTAAATTAAATGCGCTGGTTTGACTAGTAATAAATCTGAACATACTTGAAAAATAATATAAAGAGTAAGTATTTTTTTAAGAACGTAACTGTACCCTCGTGCACATTCTACATTGTGTTGTAAATTGATGCCTCAATGTATCCAAACGGAAATATAGCCCTGACCTACAGAGTCGGAATTTAATCCGCCATTCTAGTAGTAATAATGTAACAAATTACCTACTAAGCCCATTGCAAATATTTATTGAGAGGAGTTAATAAATATTAATTACAATCAATTTTGATTTAATATATATTAGAAGCGCACCATTGTTTGTAGTATCTGAGCCACATATGAAAACACAGTTTGTTGACGTTGGACTAACCTAACCAAACCTAACCTAACACCAAATAATGAAAAGCCATTATCATTTGTCGATTAAGTTTTGGCTTATAGTAGTTATTGTAAAGGATGAGAGGGTTGTTCCCTCCACTAGTCTCAGTAGACCCGACTGGGATTTGAATACCAATCTCCTCGTCTTTAGCAAGTCCGTTTAACACCAGAGTGACACCTTAAACCATTTGACCACTGATATGGGTAATTTCATTATTGTAATTGATGTAAAGAGTAAGGGGCTTTACCTGTAGTTTTATATCTTATTATAATTAATTTAAAGAGTAATTGGGTTGTTTACAATACATGTTTGCCATGTTGCCACGTTTTGCAGTATTGGTTTTTTTCCCTGTACGCTTTTGATGCAAGGTTAAGGTGCTCGCACTTTGGATATTAGGTTTCTCCCTCTTTGTGCTCTCGATGTTCTCCACTCAATAATATCATCATCATCATATCAACTGTTTCCAGCCTGTGACTGGCTCAGTTTACTAAAATGATTTCTTCTTCCTCTTACTTTCCACTATCTCGTACACGACACAACCTTAACTCAAGAACCAGTGGCCATGTGGTCTAAGGCGTTAATCTAGCATTGAAAATGTTTTCGTTTAGCTTATACGTCTTAAAACTAGGGGTATTCAACAGCTTAGTAAGTGGGACAGGGATTAGAAGGGTATTGGGAAGAAATGTACCCAAAGAAGATTGAAGAGGGTATGGAAAAAAACACAATTATTTACTATATGGAGAATCCCCACATGCAAGTAAATTTGAGTTCAAATACCGACTGAGTGCATATATTTTAAGCTTCCTTCTTCATCCTTATCAATTAGATTATGTGTCAAATGGAAAACAAGTACATTTAACCTCTTATTTGAGTGATTGTCAAGTCTGAAACTTTTTCTCAAAAGTTCAGGGCTTTGATCATGATTTTACTTCACTGAGAATATTTATCCAAAAGTGTATTTTTTGATTATTTTTTGCAGGTGATTGCTCTAGTGTGCTCTTTTAAGATTCATTCTACTCACACTATATCTGATAAGTCACCAATTGACAGTAAAAGTATTAGAGCGTACGAAAAACCAATTTAAACAATATATTTTATTCTCCGTATACACGTTTAAGAATAGTATTATTAACGACAAATTGAGATGGTAGGCATAAAAAAGTGTACTGTAGTAAAATCACATGTTCTTTCATATTTGGATAAATGACAATGAAACTCCCAAAGCAGAACATCTCTCAGTGCACCTGACCATGCCTTGAATTACGTTAAATCCAGATCTCCTGGGGCAGTCAGGAGTCCAAACCGTTAGCTCAACGCAGACGGTTTAGTGGTCGTATTGCTTGTTAAAGATGGGGACCTAGGGAACGCGAGAAATAGCCAGTATTTTAAAGGTTTTTTTAGCAACTTTTTTTTTCTGCCAAAATAAGTAAAATATTCTGTGCAAATATAAGAGTTTAATTTCTTCACATAATTATATCAACAGTTGTTAACTATCGTTAGTTAGAATAGCAGTATTAGATGAAAACCTTTTTAAATGAAGAGAAAAATTTGTCTTTAAATTCCAGGACATTCTTGAGAGATATTCAAAAACTGTTTAAGTCACCATGTGAAGAAAAATAAACTCTATATTTGTACTGATACGATTTATTTTGACTAAACAACATTTTACTATAAAAATTGCAAAAGCACATTTTTTCACGTACCATACATCCCCACCTTATAGGTGCGTACATACAAAAGGGGTCATTATCACCCGGAGCACATATAAAATAGCTTCAAAAAAGATTCTCAAGATTGGTAGATTATTTTCCTAAGAGATTAACAATTTCTTAACAGACACGCTTTAAATAAAGAAAGAAAGAAAGTTAGAGCAAGAAAAAGGGGCATGTTCTAGAAAGGTTAAAAAAAAAACTAAACCAAATGGACAAATGTTATGGATGGGGAGGCTACGTAAACCATAAGCTCACTCACTATTTTACTTAATTTCGCTCATTCTGTTAGAACTATCTCAAATCTAAGTGTATTGAGAGAACATCTCATTCTACGGATAACTCGTAGGTAGTACATTCCGAGCCAGTCGAGAATTATATAAGCAGCACAGATTGATCCAGTCAAAAATTATGTAGGGAATACAGTTTGAAATAGTCTAATCTTAGATAGGGAATACATCATGATCCAGTAGAAACTTATATATGTAACACAGTTTGAAGCAATATAAACTTATATATGTAACACAGCTTGAAACCGTTGAAACTTATATAGTTAATGCAGATTGAACCAGTTAAAACTTGGGTAGTCAAACTAGGCACTGCATATTAGTGAAATTTTTTTAATATTAAATAGAAAATTGTGAGATCAAGAAAAATTCATCAATTTTACTTTATATTTAAAGAATTTAAAAAATATATTATTTTGTATTAAAAGTTTAAACACTATGCCATTACTCTAAACTTCACTTTAGTCGAGGGAATAATGCATAAAACCGCACTTCTGTGTGATTCTTGGCTTTCGCGTACTCGTATATCTTATTTACCGACTAATCCGACTCTTAAGGTACACCTAAGACTACAACTAGCGACAAAGTCATAAAGTTTTGTTTTAATCACGTCTTACTACCTGTCCAGGCTATACGCATATGGTAATTACTCTAATGGGGTATGGAGGAGGGGGGGAAGTGGAATGAGAGTGGGAAACCATTTAGAAAAAAAAACCACAGTGATTTGAACCCGTCTTCAGCAGGCCCGGGAGCCCAAGAGCTTAGACCATTCAGCCAATGATACGGGTTTCCTGAAGTTCCTATGAGCATGAACAGGTGTAGGCTAGAGAGTAGAGCAGGGAGAATATGCCACGCTAAACCATGCAAACTTTAACTGAGCAATATAATTACCAATGTAATCCACGGCAAAGACGAACACTGCACGCTCCTACTATGACTCATTAGTTGTTCTCTTTCACAAATAGATGGAAGGTATGACACAAGAGAGATAAAGAAAGAGATAGACACAGTGTTCAAAATATTTAAAATAAATCCTCGTTTATTGTTTTATGATTATTCAAATTAATAACTTAAGCTAAAATCCACAGGTCATTCACTATACATTCTCTTTAAGAACGTTGAGTTACATTTATCAACGCCTATTATTAATCCATGGGTATATGGCATTAGAAAGCATGTCCCTTTTTGAAAATATTGTGTTTATGTCAAGGATATTTCAGTAAGCACATGCAGAGATATCAATTAAACTAAATATTAATTTATGTACTATATTTTATTGAAATTTCTGCTTTATCACATTATAAAACATTCCTTTTTTGACACATCCATTGACATAAACAAACTATTCTAAAAAATGACATAATTTTACCATATCGAAATATAAATATAAATCAATCACAGTTGTGTAAAAGTTGTCTACACATAATTAAATAAATTATAGGCCTGTTGAAGTGATCGAGAAAAAATAATAGCTCTTCGTATTTTAAAATAATTGTTTGCATACTGCACTTGAAATCGGGTGTATCATTATGTAAAGAGCTGGCATCTATGTACAATCTTTAACTTTCAGAATGAGATAATACTCTAAGGTTATGAAAACTAGTTGTGTGTGGTTGGCTGCTCTCTAGAATGTATAGATAATAAGTTATGGGTGCAATCGTGAATATATTAAATAGAGAATTCTCCATTCTAATACACGCAAATGATTATAAAATATTAATAAAATAATATAATTAATCATCAAGTTTTTCTTTGATTAACTAAACAAAATTAAGCTCTTCATTCTTTTATTAAAATCTGATGCAATATTATTATAACTCATAGAGGGGAAGTATTAGGGTTATGGTTAAGGTGGGTTGGGAGAGAATGCGAGTTATAGTCAGTATTTTTTTTAAGCACAAAATACTTTTTTGGCCAATATAATAAAATGATGCTTCAGTAGTAAACGTTTAGTTTAATTTCATTAACATGGTACTTTCAACAATTTTAATACTTACCATGCGCGTAGTAGCATTTTAACATTAACTTTTTTTTAATGCAGAGTAAAAGTCCTGTTAGAATTCCACGGTTTCATGACAGATATTCAAGAACTGTTGAGATTATAAAATTTAGAAAATCAAACTAAACATATCCACTAAAGAAATATTTTATTTAAAAAGACCTATGGGGTTAGCACACAATCAACCCATAACAATCAAGCGGCTGCCATCTGCTGATAAAAATTGTGCCAACTTCCGTGGATAGAGGGTGTAATGTGGTCAGCACAATGAACCACCTGGCCACTAATCTTAGTTTTCTAGACAGGAATCACTACCTTTTCATTCAAGTTCCCCATTTGTCATCACGAGGCCGAGTTTGACCCCATTCCAGACCAACCGCCTCTCATAAAATCTGTACTAGTCTGGATCGAACCCGGGACTCCTGGATCTGTAGCCAGGAACTCTGACCACTATACCACATAGGCGGTCAATATTTTATTTACCTAAACCCAAAGGTATGGTTGTTATAAAAACTGTAAG
Source organism: Timema podura (assembly GCA_033556935.1). NCBI lineage: Eukaryota > Metazoa > Arthropoda > Insecta > Phasmatodea > Timematidae > Timema > Timema podura. The sequence goes on from JAVRXN010000009.1 coordinate 64,403,581, forward strand.
AAAGAGCCTTAACGCGCTCTTCCTGCTCCCACCTTAAGAAATGCACCCGCATTCATACGGATGAAGGATGATAAATATTTATACTAATTTTTTTTGTCTTTGTTACTGACTAGCTTTGAGCTTTGGTCTTCCGAATTGTAGTCAAGAACCTTATCAATCAGTTAGGACAACCTTGCCAATGAGGTAAAAAGTGGTTTGGAATTCCAACACTTTGTAAAACCCATTTTCAGAAAAATAAAAATGGAAAAAAATATATTCCCATTTAAATAATATTAACTCGACCAGAACTCATAGCTACATATTTTTGACAGCATATCTCAGTTGGTAGTGGAGTTGTTTACAGATCTAAGGGTACAAGTTGATTCCCTGCAGTGTCAGAAATTAGATAAGGTGAAGAGCATCAAAAATAGATAAATTGGTATGGTTGTTTGCCATAATGTTAGGTAAAGTCACCGATGCCAGATAACTTACAATAAAATGCATTAATAATAAATAGAAATAGTTTGGAAGGGGAGTGAATACTATATTCCGTTATAAACTAGAAAATTGCTTTTTTAAAAGTAAGATGGTGAAAGTTAAGCAATAATAATTATATTGAATATTGGTTTTGAATATAGTTTTGAAGGGACTTACCATAGTGTCTTTCACGTATTATTTTTAATAATTATTAGTGACATAATGAATATAAAATATATTCGTATTATTTAATTTGACAATTTATTTATTATATTATTTGGTCCTAGTGTGTATAAAATTAGAGGCCTATATGAGATGAATAAAGTGTCTCATTTATAATGTAATTTAATTACAGTGTATATTGTGTAGTTTTTATGTGCATGTAATTGTATATGTATGTGCATTGTAATTGTGTGTGTGATTGTGTATTTTAATTGTATATGTATTGTGTGTTGTAATTGTATGTATATTGTAATTGTGTATTGTGTGTTATAATTATATGTGTATTGTAATGTTTGTGTGTATATACATTGTAGTTGTGTGTTATGTATATAATTAATTGTGTGTATGTGCATTGTAATGGTGTGTGTGTGTGTTTTATTGTGACCCAATTTTATTTTTGTTATATTATTTACTTCATTGGTCCAGCCAGCTCAGAAAATGCTCAACATGTTCCAGTTGAAAATGTTGTGAAAATATATTCTTTATTTTATAAAAATATTTTTGCTACCTTATACTTATTTGAAACAGCAACCATTGAAAAAAGACAATTTTTCCCGATTGTTTGATTTTTTTATCATGTGTAAACTTTACAACTTAGAATTTCTAATTTAAATAAACGCCTTGGCTTAGAACCTATTTGGCCTGAATATGCTTTTGAAAATAGAATAAAATAGCAAAAAACATTTAAAACATCTTAAACTCTATAAAAAAAACCCACTCCTTTGCTTGTTGATCCATTACGGTAAAAGGCAGGCCCAAATTTCTCAATGATACACACAGGGAATCGATCCCGGGTCCCTTATTTTACTAAGAAAACGCGCTACTGACTAAGCTAAGGTGTCCAAGGTGCATGAGGGAGAAAATAGGATTACTCCAACACCCTCGTCCATCGCCAAGGTTCATGTAAACAGTTTAACGAGTTCATGGGGAGATGGTTGTGGAAAGGTGTGAGGTGGCAAGGCCCCAATTATGACGCCATTATTATAATAAAAGGGATGTTAAGGTATTAAGTTTCCGCCACGATGGGTCAAAGCACACACTAGATTACTCTTATCCTCTTAAAAAGATTACACATTGTTACGCTAAAATACCATCGTAAACCTCATTCTCGGAATTTACACAGAAATACTCCATACAGCAGCACTCAGCAGAATTACCAGAAGGAACTGTTTGATAAACTAGGGTTTATATCTCAAACAATATTATAAATGACATCCACTTGCATAACCAGTACAACCTTTTGTATGAATAATATAAAAATAAACGTGGTGGAGCCAACATTGACAAAAATAGTATTATTATATTTACATGTAGACAGCATTGACACCACCTATTAAAAATATCAGCTACAGAAAACAGCGTTTAATATTGCTTTGCCCACTCCGCGTTTTACTGCCCATCCAAGATAGCTGTAATTACTCTAATGAGGTAGGAATGAAGGTATAATTTATAGGAAACTGAAGTGGAGGGAAAGTGGGAAATTCTGTAAGGAAAAAACTTTCATAACATCAGATCGATATTATATCCCCGGACTACCGTCACCAGAAAACCAGTATTTAGAGCTTGGCATTTATTCCGAATGTACAAGGATTCTGATATTTTAAAATAAATCAAGTGTATTTTTTAAACTTTTGATTATACGCATAATCCGACACCTTAGCTAAGTTGATAGCATGTCTGTCTAATGAACTAAGGCTCCCGGGTTCGTATTCTCGGCGTGGCCAGAAATTTATCGTTGATAAAATGTGGTTTACCCTTCATGTGATAAATTAACGGCCGGGACTGGATTTGTGCCTGTCCTAGTCTTAAGATAAATTATAAGGCATATGAAGTTATGATAGCCGGTAGTGGTAAATATATGGCTTTAATAAAAACTGGCATGGGATGGAAACAGTAATGGAAGTAAAGTAAAGATTAAATGTATATTACGTTCCCCTGGAAAGGTATCAAGCTTACTTTGCTTGTTTCCACTGGGTGTGGAAAGGACCATAGTGTAATCCATCAAGGTAAGACTGCCATCTTTCATGCTATACGGAGTTTAAAATCTATCTAATGGTGGAAGTTTAGGTAAGTGAGAGCTAGCAGAAGGTTCCTTAGTGCAAACATCAGCTGAAAGTATTATTAGATTCGTTTGATAACACTTTTTATTGATAGCATAATATAACTAATACAATAATTATTATTTCCGAATAAGTTGACATTAATTGATATTATGTTTGCAATAAAGATGCTTCTGCTAGCTGTCACTTACCTACCCTCCCACCGTAGATAGGATATAGATAATATGGCCTTGACAATAGTCTATAGCAATGGTTTTCAATCTTTTTTTGTCTGCGTACCCCCAGGTATAATTTCTCTCAAACTATTCCGACAAGTGTGCCACTCAAGGACCAGCCGAATTTTGAACTAGTCCAGTGTTTCACCAATGATTTGTGTTTATCAATGAATATTTAAAAGATAAATATTTTTTTTTTATATTCGGGTTATACATTCAACAACTGTTAAATATTATGACATGTAATGATTTACTAAAATCAAATTGTAAATATGTTATCAATGCCAAAAAAAAGAAGTAAAATTTATTAAATTGTTAAAGTGAGCGTCATGTACAGTATTCATTTTAATAACTTAATATGAAACGATTAAGTAGCACTTTCAGCGGAAAAAACCAATAATAAATGTTGATATTTATGCTATAATCAAAAACATATAAATAATTATAATGTTTTCTATATTAATTTTAAACGTGTCGGTGTATTTTGTTAGCCAAGATAATTATGTTCGGTTCATAGCGTGTTGCCTTCAACAGCACACAAGATGTACTTTTAGTACGAGAAAATATGATTGATAGCCGTTGACTTTAAATAAAGTTTATAGACGCATGACATACCAAGGAAATGGATGTCGAATATTAATGACCTCATAAAAATTACACCACGTTGGGAAAGTTTTATTTTATGTTGTTTTTTAATGTCGGCATGCTATATGAATCGTGTTAAATGCCGCCCAGTGATACAAGTGCCATAGTTTAACCATCCCTGCTCTATAATATATATATATATATACATATAAAATAAATAGATGGCACTCCCTATCGCATACACTTATATCCGGGTCTTTTGTAGTTAACGCTAAATTTGGTTCCGAATGTTCAATTTATCATAAAATAATACATATATTAAATTTCACGTAATCTTTAAGATTTATTTGCGTATCCCTGTGGGTATGTGTACCCCATGTTGACTACCATTGTCTATAGCAGGCGTTTTAAACTTGTGGCCTGATCCATTATTCTGTGCAGCCCACATACCTTTTGGTAAGCCAGCATACAATGCGGTCTGATTCATCGTATTATAAACGTTTTAGAAATACACAGTTTGGGATTATGATATTTGTAAATTGGTCATTATTTGGGTAAATCTAGCAAATTGAGTCGGTAAACCCAATTTTTACGCTTTATTCACCAAAGATACGAGTCCTAAAATTCGTTAAATTTCACATAAATATGTGCAATTTTTTTCTTACATTAACATTTTCCATAACCTATCTGTCCTGATTCCTAATATTTAGCTTAGGGACCTAAAGTGCTTCTTTACTTAGTTCACATCTTTTAGCTACTTCATTTCCTAAGTTTGTACTATTTATCCTTCTTATTCTATCTATCCTAATATTTGGTCCACCCCGGGTATATCCACATCCCCGGTACACTACCCCCCTCTCCCTTTCGCTGGGCGTCCTAACACTGTCACCAGACGGTAGAAGTCCCAGTGAGAATGGGTATCCCCCTATCCGCCACCTGGGGAGGCGCCCTATCGGAGATTTCGCTCCACCCACTATCTGCTATACCACCAACACCTACGGACTTATAAATATCTTAGCCTAAGAATACATAATAATTACTTATTAACAATTAAAATTACAAAAGAAAATAAACTTAATGCTAACTTAACCTAATTTGTCATTCCTTCTTGGTGTGCAGGCTGCGGGTCTTTACGTTGCTATCTCCAATCCATCTTCTGTACTGAAGCAGCCGTCCGACGGGTTGGTGGAAGGACCAGACGCCCAGCATCATGCACTTGTTACCGAGTGGGCTGGACCCTATGAGTGAGGGGGTTGTTCTCCCATCATCAGATGTTACTACTTTAAGCTCTCTATCTGGCATCACGCACTTGTTGCCAAGTGGGCTGGACCCTATGAGCGAGGGGTTTCTTCTCCCATCATGAGATGTTGCTACCTTAAGCTCCTAGCTGGTATCAGGCCGCTCCCGATTCGTCAGCAGTTCTCACTACTGAAATCCAGGGGCACACCCCTAAGCTAGGCCCAGGATTGCTTGGAGAGCCCCGTCATAGTCAATCCCACGAGCCGATTGATCAGTTATCTCTGTCACATTAGTTGTTTAATCCGTCCCATTTGTCAGGTATCGTTCGTATCTGTCGTTTCGTCACTGTCTTATGTCACGTAGTTATCGCTTCCTGTCCTGTGGTTTCGTTCTTCGTCATCACCTCTTTCACGTCTCCTGTCTTTCATTTCTGTTACATACTTGTCTCGTTCATGTTTGGATACATTATCCGTGATTGCGTCTAGGAGACACCATCGGTTCACGTCCCACAGTATTTGATACACCGTAGTAGATTTCGATGTAATTGTAAATTCATTCTGCTCTCCAATGACTCTGCACACTCCAACACGACGTGTTACAGCGTCACCTCTCTTCCCTCCCTTCCACAATCACAGCTTCCTGTATCCTTCAAGCATCTGTGGAAGAGAACGGCCCTATATGGGCATGTCCGGTAATAAATTGTACCAAGCCTGGAGAGGGCTGCAGGCTTTCCATTTCCATCCTTTCCGTAACACTTGGAAATATCTGCTGTGTTTTTCTATCCTGTTGAACTACTTTCCCATTCTTCCTGCCACACATCTCCCAATATTTCTAAACTTGGGTTTTCGTTGCTATACCCTCTCTCATGAGTTGAGCCAATTTCTCCATCTTACCTTTCCTGATCCAATACAAGGCCGCTCTCCTCCTTACCTCCAGGTCCAAGGGCTAGATACCCAGGGCTAGGCACAGGGCACTGGAGCAACTGTTTATAAGCCCCAGATAGCCTCAAGAAAATATTGGTCTGGATGCTCCTGATCTTTCTTCTTATTCTGACCTACTTTAACTGATGAGCCCACGCGCTTGCCCCATAGCCCACAATGGAGACCAACACCATAAAGGTGCGTAATCACTTGAGCATTTTACTTCAAACAAAGAAAACAAGACGAACAACCCGAACGAGCTCGAACTAATTATATTCGATACTCCGAGCATTCGGACCCATTTGCTGGTGCTCGACCTGTTCCCGCCAATTCTGCCACGAACAGGATAAACACTGGAGTTCAGTGTCAAAATGGATTTGATAGTGGCAGCAGGGTCTTTCTTTGTGCTGTGTGCATTGACTAAAAAGAATAAAAAGAGGGACAGGAAAATGGGGATAAGGTGGCGGTTTTTAGACGGCGAAATACAGTAATTTTAAGGGGATTGGACGAAGGACCTTTCCAAAATTTCACCCAAATGTCATCTAAAGACTTTGAGATTTTGATTAACCTTGTCGGCCATAAAATTGCGAAAGAAGACACAACGTTCCGTAAAGCAATACCAGTGTAAGATCGTTTGGCACTAACGTTACGTTTTTTAGCAACTGAGGACCCTTTTCGCAAACACTCCGAACGGTCCGAACAGGTGGAAAACACGTATCCACTGAGCACAGTCGAACAACTGATTTTTTGAGCATTCCCAAAAAACCGACAGTTGTTCGATAGCCGTTCGGTTCCATTCGGCGCGCGGTTCTCGGACAGGTATTACACTTGAGCATTTTACTCCGAACAACTACGAACGCGCATGAACGAATGCTCAAGTGAATACGCACCTTTAGATGGTATAACCTGATCCAACGGTAAGGACAGTTAAATCTGCCCTGCCCCATGCTAATGAACCTGTTTATTGTCCGCAGAGCGCTTCCACATGCACTCTCCACGTACGTCATGAAACCACGCCTCTCATCCAATATGTTTGTCAGCACTTAAGTGTGTAGTAGCTATCTCTTGTGACAAGGCACAAAACCCTAAAGATAACAGCTTGCGGAAACGCATTTGCCATTAATTACCAAAGTGATCAACACAAGATTTAAGGTCTCACACCCTTACTGCAAATAATAAAAAAAAAAGTACTACAGTTTTAGTGTAAAAATAGGGAGTAGTTCTTAAAATAAAATTTCATTTTAAGATAATTTTTGTATTAAAAACGGTTTTGAAATAAAGATTCTTTTATTTGGATATGGTGACAATATTGAATTATCTGAAATTAGCCCCATCAGTATTCAACATTTTCACTGTGGCCCTAACTATCAAACGAGTTTGACATGCCTAGTAAAAAGCATTGAAGCGTCATTCAATTCAGTCACCGACCAACTACCTTTGAGAAACACGAGTTTAAATTCAAGCCCCATGTTTTTGAATGAAAATGAGTTGAGGGTTATTTGAAGCTCACTAGTGGCTAGACATACTGCTATAATAACACCCCTTGCATTTAGAGCCCGTGTAGTTACATTTTCTCGCTTGGTAGCGTGAATGCCTGCTGTTTTAAGAGTCACCGGTCTATTCCCAGAACTAACGAGAAATGTATTGTTGAGGAATAAATTTCTGACCGAAAACTTGTGTTTCGTCTAGAATTAAGTTAGTTTTTAAATTGTGTGTCAATCTGTTTGTTTAGAAATTGCAAGTGGAAATACTACGTGACTTTGAGACAATATTTTTTTTAATAATAGAAAAATGATACATTTACGTGGGAAGGGAAAATAGGACCTTTGAATTAAAGTAGGGGCACAATACAGTGTGTTACATCTGCTCGTATCTCTTCAAACAAACTAGGAAAATATAGGTTTGTACCAACATAAAAAATGAAAAAAAAAAATCGATACTCTAACGGACTGGTATGCACCTACCTTTAACGCCAATTGCATAAAATTCGTACCATATGTTTGTCAATAGATTATGAATATATTTATATCAATATAAATATATAGAGATAATTGAGATAGTCTTAGTTAAATTTTTCAAAGAAATACCCTCATGAGTAGAGTGAATAAACTAAACATCATGTTAATCTTCTCTTGAAAAATATAAAATAGGTTCTGTCAAAACTATTCCCGATTGGGCCTGTCGGGTTAAACCCCATTTTTCTACCTCGTTAAAAGAAGTGTTATGTTAACATATATAAGGTACATTTCCAAAGGTGTGTGTGTGTGTGTGTGTGTGTGTGTGTGTGTGTGTGTGTTAGGGTGGGGTTTATTCCTACCCATTCGGGCCATCTGTAGAAAATAACACACATTCTTAATGTGTTCCAGTTTTGGATGATGTGATTTTATTGATAATTTATGTTCTTCCTCTTAGCTTTCTATCCACACTGCTCGCCATGGAATGTGTATTTCTAAATTCAATTAGTCTATATTCAGCTTATCGACGTTATGTGGGTGGGTTACATCTCAAAGCACAGTCTTGAAATCTCACCCCCCCGCTCACCTTCCCCCTCTTTAAACTCTTGGGATCATATCTCTACTTCCCCTCACTCAAAGTCTCGGAAATAATTGGCTCACTCTATAAGGAGGCTTGGTTAGTTACACCTGATGCTTCCCTCTGTGTCAACTATTGATACCTGAGCGCTCTCTCCCCTTACTATAAAGGCTCGTCAATAAACAGTTCCCCTTGCTAGGTTGCTGGCTTAATTCTTGACACTTACTTGTCCTATACGTCTACATACACGCAGCACTTATGCTCTCATCGAACTCGGCCCTTGCTAAACATCAATTCATATATTTTTTAAACATTCATTTTATGTTTTATACTTGGATAGGTATATTATTAAAACTTTTTTACCTTCATGCTTCCAGAAAGATTTCTTCATGTCAGTTTCATAAATAGTTTAAACTACCGACGTAGAAGAAAAAATTCATAAAAAAAATTACTATAAAAAATAGTTACAAGGTTCCAATTAAAACAAGAGGTTTTACTGCAGATTTTTTATTTATTTAAGTATTTATATGTGTTATAACTGGCGAAATGTATCTGAATTAATGTAATTAATATTGGTAGCCATCAGGAATTGTCGCTATTTAGTGGTTAGCAGACACCGTTGCATCAATGAGGAATTCACTGTGTAATTTCACAGTTCATGATTTCATCACATTTCAACAGACGAGAATAACTTAGTTTGTTGTTCAGTGAATTATATTGTTTTACCTATCGTTTTGGATTTCATACAAATTATCGCGTTTACATTTTTGACGTTATATAAATTTTCCGAGAATTTAAATATGGTCAGATTTTATGGCTTTGTCACTATGTTTAAAATATAGCTCCATTTTACAAGTTTTTATAATTTTTCATGTAGCAAACTTTTTATTTGAGAACAGTTAAAATGTTAATTAGGTAAAACTTGTAAGTAATCAAGTAAATGTGGAGTATTTTAATTTAAGTCAAATCAATGTTTATGGTAACAACATATTACTATGATATTTTAATTAACATTAAAAGAAATATTATTTCCTTCCTAATTGAACGTGATATCGTAGGTGATGGAAAATTAAATAACCCATTGACCCAAAGATGTTATTAATAAAGAGAAAATTAGTACAGAGGCTGGTGTGTTTGTTCCTTAGATGATAGACCGGGATTCAATCAACAATTATTGTACTAAGGATGAATTTCTCCCTTCCCTCATAATTTCCAGAGTAGTACTTTTCCACTCTCCCGCCAGGCCACTGTGTGTGCAGTTCCTCTTAGATAAGTTTCTCTTATGTGTTGTATGTCCTACTAACCGTTTGGGTCACCTGCATTTTTACTCTATTGTGATATAAATAAGGAAGATTGAATTTAGAGTAAATGTACTCCCATTTGCATTAAGAAAAATATTGGGAGGCCATTTATGAAACACATCTTAGGTACGCCCTACTGGGAAAATAGTGATATATTTTTATTACATGCATTAAACCTTTTTCATTTTATCTTTGAGTGTTTTACATAAATCTTAATATGTTATTTTTAAGCACTGTGTCTTACTACCCATTTGGGCTATACGCTTATGTACTAATTATGCTAATATATTAGTGATAAGGAAGGTTAAATTTAGAGGAAGTGTACCCGCATTTATGTGGAGAGACAATAGGAAAACATTTAGAAATAAACACCCTCAGTAGGTCTACACTCGACAAAGATCGAACCACGATTTCCCCGTTATCAGCAGTCTAGTCTATTGCTAAAGTAGCGCCATGCGGCCACCTAAATGGGTTTTATATATAAGAATTTAGTTATTATATCTACAAATGTCTGTAGTCTTCACAATAATTGAAACATTCTGACAAAAAAGTATATTCACTTATAAATTAAAATGTACATTTAAATATTATCATTGGTGATTTTAATGATACGTTGAAATCTTTATACTGTATAAACATTTTCTGAAAAAAAAAAACTTTAAAAATTTGTAGGTATTGTTATCAAAATAAATACTTTACATTAATCTTTCAGACTCAAGCATCTTTAGATAACTAGCATTAATAAATACGAATCACACACACTCTTTATTAAAACAGTTTTACTTTAAAATTGAGCAAGTTACATAACTATGATAAATAAGCTGCTCCATAAGTCAACCTTCCCATTGTGTTTTTTTTATTAAATATATCTTGTATACAAGAACGAACGGGAAAGCAAGACAGACGATTACATAATGGTTTTCGCTACAAAATCAAAATATTATTATTAAGAACTGAACCACCATTTCTACGTTACTAGAGCTAGCTGTAGACATAACAGTGTTCACTCCGATGTTTAGTCTAGTCATTAACTGTACAGATCATAGAAGTTTGGATTTTGTTTCGGAATATGAACACCAATTTGCATTCGTTTTCATTTTACTTCAGCCATGGAAATAATTTGGTATAAAAAGTTGGTTTATAAACGTTAAAATAACAAAAGAAACACTCATCTCTCGTCTCGTCTTTTAATAGTAATAACAAATATAAATGTATATTTTGTGTGTTTCAACATGTAAATTTTAGTTTACTTTTTTCAGCCTTTATCAAACATGAGCGATATTGTTTTGGTAAGATCTGAGCAAAAAAGTAATGCTCAACCAAAGGTCCTACGATTAATAGATACCCAATCGTAGGTACTACGATTAATAGATACCCAATCCTAGGTACTAGATTAACAGATACCCAATCGTAGGTACTACGATTAACAGATACCCAATCGTAGGTACTACGATTAATAGATACCCAATCCTAGGTACTACGATTAATAGATACCCAATCCTAGGTACTTATGTCCCATTAACTAGATTAACCCAATCCTAGGTACTATGATTAATAGATACCCAATCCTAGGTACTATGATATGATAATAATATGTATACCCAATCCTAGGTACTATGATTAATAGATACCCAATCGTAGGTACTAGATTAATATATACCCAATCCTAGGTACTATGATTAATAGATACCCAATCCTAGTACTATGATTAATAATACCAATCGTAGGTACCGTAAAACCCAATCCTAGGTACTATGATTAATAGATACCCAATCCTAGGTACTATGATTAATAGATACCCAATCGTAGTTACTACGATTAATATATACCCAATCTAGGTACTATGATTAATAGATAAACAAAGATTTGAAAAAGGAAGGTTAGTATGCTCACAGAAAATAAATAAAAATACAATGGTGACAATCCATTAAGGTACCTACTATAAAACCTTCAAGAACTTACAAAACTGTGCAGGAAAATGTTATAAAGTTCTCTATTATCTGTTGTTTACTTAGTTTTATAAGGTGTTTGGGCCATATTTTTATTTTTTATTTTTGTAGTTTTAGGAAGCGTCGTATCAGATGTGAAAGTTTGGGGAAAAGAAATGTTTCCCTTGTAACTTTTGACGTGATTGTACACACACTATTGTGCAATAAAGTGTTTTCACATTTCTTGAGAAGAACAGTAAACTATCTCCAAACTGCGCTTTTTGAGTGAAGCAGCTCACGCGATCATGTGGTCACAAAATATTGTCCAATACGCTAAAATAATATACAAAGAAAGTTTTTTACAGAGTTTTGAACACACTTTTTGGTATAATAGTCAAAGTACAATTCGTTGAAATATAATTAGCAGCAGATATATGGTAGTTTACAATAATTCATTAAAATGAAATTTAAAAAAGACATCTGTTACGAGACCTGTGTCCAGGTGTAGCAACCATATTAAATAGGTATAGTAGATTAACTACACGTAACTCCACTCGCTCAACAGCAGAACATTGTAATATTTTAATAAACAAAGTTTTTGACCCAATTTTCTGATATCTAATGTAAAATATCCTTAACTTTTATATTTTTGAATGCAAGAACTCATTAAATTAAAGAGTTTACAAACCATAAAAAGGTTCTAAAATTTATAGAAATATATTATTATTTTTTAGGTAATTTGAACAATCTTTTTCACACTGTTTTCTCTTTACACATCATCCTCTGACCTCTAATATAATACTAACAACAGAAGCCTGTTTCACAAAGGTTCAGGTCTAGTCATGACAGATGAACTTACTTGTCTTTTAGATGGAAGTGACGAGTGTTTGTTTTACAGAGTGAACTAGTGAACTACGAACAAGTCGGTGACCTAGTGGTCTAGGGGTAAGGTAGCAGACCTCTGTGCTGTGTGTCCGGGAATCAATCCTCGGTTCCGGCACAGATTTATCTGATTGCCAAACCCTTCCTTCACCTCTGACAGTACGTGTATTAATCACAACTTGTGAATGTGTGGAATGACAGGCCTCACCGTGGTTCGGATCCCACGCTAAACTGTAAGTCCTCCATTTCATCTTACAATCACCTTACCCTTACACATTAGCGCAAGTGCGTATTACCCGAACGGGTAGTAAGACACGGTGCTAATAATAATAACAACAACAAACGACAAGTATTTTGAACCAAGGTTAAGAAGGTTCTGTTTCAAAATGGATGAGTCATTTTCTTTGATATCTGAAAATAGTATAAAGAAAATAGTCTTAACAAACATTTGATGTAGCCACGACATGTTACTATTAGTTACAAATTTGTTCCTCGACGATATTTCGTTCACTAGTTGTTTGTCACAGCAAGATTTGCAAGTTGACAAGTATGGTGGCTATTCGAATTATGGCTATGTCAAGTAAAGTTGAGGTAATATAAAAAAATATAGACTATAAGAGTGTGTTGTTTGGTTCCTTTAACAAATAGATAACCAGGCAATTAAAAAAGGAGAATTGGAAGAAAGCAAAGGTTCTAGCAGAGATTGTGGACCTGATTTCATTTAAAATATCATATATTTACAGTACAGACACCCTGTGGTACTAAAACTGGCGTGAAATAATGTGTAAATAATCAACCTTATTAGTTAGTTTTAATTCTAACAGGTTAATGGTGTCCAGCCACGCTCAGCTGATAGCGCCCCAGACAGTAGGCAAGGGGGCCTACCGAAAATAAAATTCCCATGAGAAACTATACATGTTCGGTCATCTCCTTTCGGTGTTTCTCGGGTAGCGCTAAGAATCATGCCATTAAGCTTCAAACAAAAATTCCTCATTTTCGTCCAAAAATAAATAATGAACACAATATCCCGTGCAAAGAACGGAGATTCAGCTAGTATAAAATAAATGGTATGGAACTCCCCACTGACTTTCTCGCTCCATTGTCTAAAAACAGAAATATTTACTCAAAGCTCGTCCTACTTACGTAAAACATTTTTTGACTCCTGTTTTAAATATTATAATTTTATTTTTAAAGGATTAAAGTCCATATTTGTATATTTGGACCAATAAAAAAAAAGGGCGCTATAGGGTCCACAAGGGTCAAAACTTCGTATTAAAATGTTGACTTCCAGTTAAAATTTTCAACTTTTTTTATGGAATGCACATCTTCAAGTCATTGCATTGCAAATTAAATTCATAATTTAAAAGTTTTGAGCAATAAAATAGGTAAATATAGACTATATAGTTTAAAATGATAGAGATTGATCATTGCTGTACAAACAGTTCCCTAAGAGGTTAAAGGAAAAAGAAACATCAACTCATTGAGGTCGTACTTATTTACTTACTCTATAGCATTAGAGAATTATTAGTTTAAAACTTAAGTAGTATCTCTCTACAACTAAAGCTCACAAAATGGTATTAATTTATTTGCCAATAACTCAGAAGCTATTGGTTTTATAAAAATATATTTCAATAAAAGATTTTTATTTTTAATAGTACTACAGTTTTGCAATGATAAATTATTTAGTATCTCAAATAGTTGCGGGATATGGATTTTAGCCCTTCAGTAAAATACTCTTAATTTTAGGGTTAGGTAGACACACGGACAAATGGCATTGCAAAAATTACATTTTATGGTTCCAGGGGTCATAAAACGTTGACACCCATCAACATTTCAGGTTAGATTTTTTTACTGTCGCAATACTTTACCTTCAGTGTTCTAAAAGTTAAAAAATAAATAGATCTGCGTATAGCTTGAAATCTTTTGGTTTTATAAAAATATATTTCAAGTAAAAGATTTTATTATAAATACACCTACATATTTTCAACAATAAGTAATTTCATATCTCAAAGACTTAGGAGATATATTTAAAAAATTAGAATTTACGCTTCAGTGTGGAACCCTTAAATTCATTTTGATAAAAAATTGAGGATAGCCATTTTATTTGGAATATTAATCAAAGCTTAGAAATGAATTTAATCAAAATCGATAGAACCGATCTTGATAAAATTGATTTCTCTTTTCACTTTAAGTAAACTACCCTTAATTTTAGGGTTAGACATCCAATTCTAAAAAAAACCTCGGGGAAGCCCTATATAAAACCCTAAATACTATCTTTAAGCCCAATTGATAAAAGAGTTTAGGCTCTAGCCCGAGGTACAGACTGACAGACAAATTGAATTGCGAAAACAACTTTTTTGGATTTGGGGGAGGATGAAACGTCAACATTCATCAAAATCTCGAGTTCGATTTTTTTAAAGATCACAATAATTTATCTACCTGTAAGGTAGCGAGAAATTAAAAGGTTATAGTACGAGCATGTTACTTAGACAAAATACGTCCCAAATTAAAGATTGGACGTGTCAGTCACTATGGCAAAACAAACATGGTGTAAATAAAATATATACTATTGTGACATTATACTGTGATTCACACACTTGTCCAGCCACCAACCATGATCTTTACCCCTGTCAAAAATTAAGTTCGCAGTGCGTTTTAGTTTTGAGAAGTAAACATCTTGTCAACTCTGCCCAAAACACCTGTCGTTTAACGATAGCTCTTTTGTCTCGAGTCGCTTTTGTTCTAGTTACTCTATGAAACACTTGTTATTTACATTTAAAAGGAATTAATTAATTATTGACAATGGACTGGTGATCGAAATATCTTCTAGAAACCAAAATTAAAACTACTGGTTGCTTGTCATGGATACACAAGCTACATGTTGCTTGAAAAGATTTGTCCCTTTGTGAAACAGGCTGCAGGTGCGACTAAAAATGTATTTTAAACGTGACACGTGTATTAAATAGTATCTCTGAGTTAATAATGTCCAGAGAAATTAAAATATAAAACTCATTTCTGAATAAAATAGTGAACTGGTTAAATTATATTTTGAGATTATAATTAACATAGATTTTATAACAATCATATGCATCAAGATACATGATTGTATTTTAATAGATTTATAAGATATTGACTATAATCTATTTAAAATTTTTATAAGCCGATTTCATGGGCAGCTATCTGGGACAATATATTCACGATAATGCTCAAACTAGAAATGGCTTTCGAAAGGCATGCACTAGTGGTCACGTTATCTTAGGTATCAGGCTCGAGATAAACTGTCCTACTTGTTACGATGTGTTTAAAGTTTTAATCTTGCCCAGGTGACCTGGAGGTGATGAGAAATATAATTGTGGTCTTTCAGTGCAGCTTCCACGCTAATGCGGGTGCGTTATAACAAAATGACTCATTTCTATCCTTTAAAATAGTAATCATATATTTTAAAACTTACTTATAAAAAATAAAATGAGATCAGGATAAGTGAAATAGTTTTATCATATTAAAATAATTATATTTAAGCTTTTTTGTATGTTTTTTAACTACGGTAGAAATATTTCATTCGCCTCGACTCCCCCACACCCGCCCACCACCAACGTATAATTACATTTTCAGAAATCAATAGCAGCTACTATGCGAGTACCTAGCGGCATTCATTTTGGATTAAAGGTATATTAATATATTTTCTGTTTGACGTTTAATAATATTTGTTTATATATTTTATTTTTAGAAGGATTTATTTAGGTGAGTAAACTAAT
The DNA here is from genome assembly GCA_033556935.1 of Timema podura. NCBI lineage: Eukaryota > Metazoa > Arthropoda > Insecta > Phasmatodea > Timematidae > Timema > Timema podura. The sequence continues at coordinate 64,419,676 of JAVRXN010000009.1, forward strand.
GATATAATTGTATGTTATAACTCATATGCTACTGCTAGTTGTTATATTAATTGATATGTTGTGTATTTAAGTTAGATTCACATGATTTAACAACAAAATAACTATCAGGGTGGTACAATATATAATTGTGGGGGCCATCTTGGGGGTATGTGGAGACCGGGGAATGATGTAGGGTTTTGGAATAAGAACACATACAAGGGAGTGTCGAAAGTGTTTTGAGTTGAGACGGATAGAAGAAGCAATCAATGATGGGGGGGATTTGTGTCAAATGGGGTAATCTGACCGCGTGAGCTTATATACGTTGAGTGGCGTGGTCCGAATTCACACAAGGCCCGAGAAAAGGCCTTTTCTGTATTGTTCTCGTTGTTAATTTAAGATTGGCAAGTTATTCAAACAATAGAGAGCCGCGAAAATCCTCAAACTAATTTAATTTTAATACATATACTGCCGGAAACTAAACTAAAGGTTTGATTTAATTATAATAACAAAAATAATGAGATTGTAATTTATAAATATAGAGCATGACCCGCTTCAGTGGCCTATTGGTCTAAGGCGTCACTCTCGTGTAAGACTGGCCTGCTGATGACGGGTAGATCAGGGTTTGAATCCGGTTGAGTCTACTGAGTGTGATTTTTCTTAAAGGGTTTATCACTTTTCTCCAATGCAAATGCCAGTAGATTAACTCGTAAATACTTCATTTATTATTCTTACCCCATTTGAGTAAATTATCCTAAATTCATATAATCTGAACAGATAGTAAGACGAGGTGATAGTAATATATATATATATATATATGTATACATATATATATATATATATATATATATATAATGTATACATATATATATATATATATATGTATACATATAGTATATATATATATATATATATATATGTATACAGGCGCTACAAATAATCCCAAATATAATCTAATGTAATTTCATGTACTTTAATTCCCATTTAAATCTAAAATAGCACATTATATGACACCTTCAGTGTCTTATGAGTTAGTAGGTTTGTGTCTACAAACGAGTTTGTTTGTGTCAAACCCATGGTTTAGACACACAGATATTCACTTGTATACATAGCAAAGGGGCCATTTGAGAACGATGATTGATTTGTGGTGTATGAGTATATACTTAATTTAGTAAGGAATATTAGGGAACTGCGTGGAGCTGAATATGGAATGGATCACTTCCTATTAATATCAGGAGTTGAGTTGGATAGGAATTATGTGAGGAAGGTGTGTAATAGTGTTAATCAAATAAGAGTAAAAGTGGAAAAATTGCAGGATACAAGTGTGAGAGTGCAATAATGTTGGATGAAAAATTAACTTTACAAAATATGAATGGAATGTTGAAATATATGCTAATACCCGCATCGGTGGCGAAGTTAGCTAAAGCTACGACTACACTAGGCCGGTCCGCACCGTTCCGCACCGCACCGAATTTCTATCAAGTGACTGGCTACACTTGCCGCACCGTACCGCGCCGAATGTGAAGGAAGGGTCGAAATTATGCGTACGCATGGCACTCCCGCAAGTAGTGTTGTGGAAGCCATGGGAGAGCAATGTTCTACGTGTTCGAGCTCCAGCAGAAACATTCATTTTATTTCTTATTTCTTCCCAAATGTTTAATCTCCAAACATTGTTCATATACCTCGAGTTTGATTGGTCATAGAGTTATTTTTACTCTTGTACATAAATTATAAGTATCTCGTCACCCATCTCTTTAAAACGCACTTTATTTTTAAATAGTAAAAAGCGAACAAACTTAACTAACAGCTCACCACAACGATCCAGCGTGCCCTGTTTCGTGGTTGGTACGACAACACAGTTCGGGAACTACCGAACATTTACGGAGACGCCCGATGTCCACGATATTCGGAAGCAAGTGGCTACTACTTTTGGCCGGCCCGTTCCGTACCGCACCGCAAAAGTGCGGGTGAATGCTCTCTCGACAATTCGTCCGCGCCTGTGCGGTGCGGAGTTGTGCGGACCGGCGTAGTGTAGCCACTTGCGTTTAAACTACGAGCTAGTTTAGCAGTTGAAGTAGTATCGAAAGAGGCAAAGATGGCAGCATATTAAGGTGTGTTAAGGTCAACATTGTTTTACGGATGTGAAGCGTGGGTTTGTCAGGAGAAACACAAGAACATGGTAAATGTGGTTGGAATGTGATATTTAATAAATATATGTGGAAAAACTCATATGGGCAGAGTCAGTAAATGAATGGGTGCTGAAGGAATGTGGTTCAAAAGTGAATACAATAGGTTAAAGAAGCGTCTTACGTTGGTTTGGGTGTATTAAGAGGATGAGTGTGGCTTGAGTAACAAAGCAAATATATGAAGGTAGAGTGTGAAGATTAAGGAATGGGTAGGCCATGTAAGACGTGACCAAATGTTGTAGACAAATGTGTGAAAAGAGAAACATTAGCATTTTTAAGAATAAAAGAGCATGTATGACTCGGTGTTTTAATTTTGTTGAAGCGAAGAGGGTATGTGGATAATAAAGCGTGGAGAAATCTAGTGAGGATTATTAGTAATGGAGTTTTTTTTAGCTCACTGCACTGTTATTGCCTACCCGTAAGGAACAGCTGATTAGGCATTTATATATGTATAGTGTTTTTTCTAGCAAAATAAATAAACTAAATAATATACACATGATTATTACGTTTTATGAGTGTTACAACATATCTTAGGTATCACTCAGTTAACCATGGGGGTGAAAAGGCTTTTAAATATGCATTATACTTTCTTTATAAAATGAGAGCTGCACTGAAATAATTTATAAAAATTATGTTTATATATTACTAGTCTATCCCTGGTGATTGAACTAGTACCCGGGGGGGGTTAGGTTTGAACCCCCTTTAGGGTCTCTTTTTGGAATAGAGAAAAGTATAATCTTGATGTGTCTTTAATTCTTTTCTAATTCCTTCACTATCAATTTGACGATACAGCTAATTATCTATAATTAGTTTTTGATAACCTAATGTTAGAGTTCACGTCAAATACTCCTAGTAAATTAATTAATTAAATCCTAAAAAAAAAAACCTTTCTGCTCGTTGTAAACTCTTCACATTTCTCCAGCCTACTGAACGAACCTTAGTCACACCTACTAAAAAGTCTGTAAGTTACAGAACAAGATGCTCTAAAGGCAAAGTTTCATTTTCTCAGAAGCTCAAGTCTATAATTAATCCTGGTAGCAAACAACTTCTAAGTACCTCCGACTAAAGCATGTTTTCCTTGTACATCTCATTTCAACGTGTAGGTCTCAAAACAAGAGAACGCAGCGGAAACTCATGTAGATTTTTCATGAGTTGGGAAAGTCATCCTTTCTACAAAAAAAAAAAAAGAAGCGAAAAAGAAAGTAAGAATTCTTGAAAGATTAAAAGTGTGATTTTGGTAGCTTTGTTTACTTTTTTGTGAGTTGTAATAAAGTTTTTGTATCAAAGAATGTGATTGTGTTCTTTTCAGCAACGACTGAGAAGTGGAAATAGAAGATGAGAGTAAAGACTCATTGATGGCAAGGTTTAGGGTTTTAATCAAAACCAGTCAACTCTGGGTTCAACATTTACCAGCATCACGCCATATTGTTGAGCGTAATTTTACTCTAGGACCTTTTACCAGCTCCTACATTTGATCGAATCGTTACCAATTATTGTGTTATCATATAACGTTAGACAAAAATTATCCATCAGTAGTAACTTTATGCGATAGTCAAAATTGAGTCTAGCTTGTGTCCCGTATTGTGAAATTTATAACCTAAAATGTATTACATTATTTAAAAATTTGATAAAGAAAGATAATCAAACAAAATATTTGATCACTAATCTGTACTTGTATTATATTTAATAGCATAATATTGTTTAATAAATTCAAATTTTATGGATTGAATATGAAACCTATTTTGTTAAAAAATTATAGTTTCACTGAAGATTGTTTTGTAGTAAACATGATATCATAAATATTAAATATATATGATTTTTTTATTAATACATGATGGTTCAGATAGTAAGATTTAGTGCTGGTGAATTGATTGATAACAAAAATTGAAAATGTAATTTTTTTAGCACTGCCTCCTCTACTACCCGTTCGGGTTGTAACCTATGTACTAATTACACTAATGTGTTAGGGATTAGGATTAGAAAGGTTTATTGAGAGGAAGTGCACTGTCATTTGTGTGGAAAGAAAGTGAAACATATTTTGAAAAACATCCCTCAGTGCACCCGACCAGAATCAACCCTGATCTTTCTGTCTTCAGCAGTCTAGTCTATTGCGAGAGTAGCGTCTTAAACCATGTGGTTACCGAAGCGGATGAAAATATAGATAAACTATAAATCATAGTGTATTGATTTTATTTATAAATTAAAATGGAAACAATTTTCAACTTTGATAATAGTTAGTTAAAATATGAAAATTGGTAACAGGCATGCCAAACTTTCGGCCCAGGGTCCTTATATGGCTAATGTCTATCTATGATACTGTGTGGCCCAGGACCTTTTGATAAACATAACATAAAATGAGGCCCGATTCATATTATTATAAAAGTTGTAGCAATAAAACATTTATTACTTAAGATATTTGGAAATTATCTTTATCCGTTCCGTCAGGTGAGGTTGGTGTGACAATTTTCGCTTTTGTTTTTTTTATTTTATTAAAGAAACTAACACGTGAGAGACCAAGGCTTTACGGACACACATTTGCCAACAATTATCTTGATTCACCACAAGATTTAAAACATCTACATGTTGCGAATGTTTATTTTATTATTATTTATTATTATTATTATTTCTATAAAAATAAATAACATTAGGTCTAAGTCTTAGCGTTTAAGATTTTAATTTCTTTTTTCAATAGTACAGATTTTAAAATTGTGTTCTTTTATTTCTACTGGTGATAGGATAGAAATATTTAAATGCGGTGCTCTTGGTATTTTCAATTCTCAATGTGCCCTTAAGATCAAATGAGTTTGAAATACCTGATTTAGAGGGTTAACTATATCAATGTCATAAAATGTAGCAAAAATATCACTAGAGCTTTTAACTGTAAATACATATTTGTAAAAAAAATCTTTACTAAAATAGAATAGGTTGTGTCAGAACCACAAAAAAAACCTACTACTTTGGAAATATATTTAAAACGGGTTTGGTTATACCAACACCTTGCTGATTTGATAACGATTTTGCCTGCTCAAATGAGGGTTTCAGCTTCTATTCCTGACATGGCCAAAATATTTATCACTAGCAACATTGGGGCTTTCCTTCTCAAATTGATAAATTAACGTCTAAGTGATTTTGTTATGGTTTTATACATATTTTTAGCACCACATCTTACTACCCGTTCGGGCTATACGTTTATGTATTTTGACGCTAACGGGCTAGGGATGAGGAAGTTAGAGCTAAGAGAAGGGTACCCCCATTTTCGTGGAGAGAGAGAGAGTGGGAAATAATTTAGTAAAAACACACTCAGTACACCCAACCGGGATCGGACTACGATCCCCCCATCATTGGCAATCCAATCTATTGTGATAGTGACGCCTTAAACCATATGACAACTGAAGCGGGTGATTCTATAATTAAGTTAGTTTATAAGTCATATATGATATAACCTGTTGGTTTAGAAATTGCACGATAAATACCTCAAATTATATATAAAACATTAATTGGTTTGGATAGAGTTAAATAAATAAATAAAATACATTTTACTCAATAATAAAACGCGAATTTCTTCTCCACCCATAAATATACCTTATATGTTTAAAAAAAAAGTTTAAGCCAGGGTGGTCAGTAAAGCACATTAACAGCAAGATGTAAAAAACTTCCTTCATAAAAAAATAAGCCATGCTTGTGAGCCTAGGCCTCTGTAGCTAAGCACAACGTAAACAGCTTACGACGATACACTACACGACAATCTTTCTTCATTGTCATAGAAATTGAATATTAGATCGAAAGGCACATAGAGAGGGCACATAGAGAGGACTAAAGAGCCCCTATGTATAACCATTACACGTACCATAATACTCAGAACATGAACTCTAGGAATGTTTACTTTCAATAACGTTGTAGATGATCTATTTTAGAGGGTGCTTGCTGGCTTGGCTTTGGCCAATAAAGCCATAGAAAACGACCGTGAAGGGACAGTATAAATGTAGGGCTGTTTAGTCGATATATAAGGGGTCATGAAAACACCGCTTGGCACTAAACACCTGGAAGGGCCAACTCCCACAATACACTGCTCAAATAAGATTTACAATTATTCTTTAACGAAGTTATTGGCAAGTTATGGTTTTGACACAGATAGAGTGAACCGTTGAAAACGTATGTATTTTTTAAGGGTTGTTCGAACGTCCACGAACAACATATTCACGTTTAATTGTTTTTTTTATTTCACCGCAACCTACTTCGGTGGTTGCATGATCTAAGGCTTCACTTTCTTGCTTGACTAGATTTCTGATGACGGGGAGATTTGGGTTTGAATCTTGATCGGATGCACTAAGGTTGGTTTTTACAAAATAGTTTTCCACTCTCCCTTCATGCAAACGCTGGTACGTTTCCTTTAAATTCAACCTTCCTCATCCTTAGATAATTAGCGTGGTTAATAGATATGCGTATAACCTGAACAGGTAGTAAATGTGGTGCTAAAAAAAATAATAATTTCACCAAGTCTTACTACCAATTTGGGCTACACGTTAATGTATTCATTACGCTAATGTGTTAAAGATATAGAAGTTTGAATTTAGAGGAGGTGTACCAGAGTGAAAAACAATTTAGTAAAAAACACTTATTAATATTCTCGATCGGGATTTAATCCCCGTGTCCTAACAATTTAAATGATAATGTTATTGTTCTATATGAATGATTATTAATATGAAATGAATACTACATTTATTAATACGCTGATTTATCGAGTTACGTAACTGAGATAATATATATAGCACCACGTCTTACTACCCATTTGGGTTACACGCTTAAGTACTAATTATGGGTTAGGAATTGGGAAGGTTGAATATAGAGGAAATGAACCTGCATTTGCGTGGAGGAGAGTGGAAAATCATTTAGGAAACCACCCCTAGGTCACCCGAGTGAGATCCAAACCTCGATCTCCCTGTCCTCAGCAGTTTAGCTCAACACGAAACTAGTGCGTAATCTAACTACGCCAGCGAGGGGGTAACTGAGATGATGATGATGAATAATAATAATAATAGCTAAAACCTTTACATCGTTTATGTTAAGAACTGAATGGGTGTGCCTGTCACACATATATTCTGTTTGCCTGCAGGAAATCGAGAAGGAATGATTAATTCACCCACGTACTGCTTGACCGCGAAAACGTGATTCTGAGTGTTTAATGCACCTTCGTACCGATTTCCTGTCAACAAGACACTGTCCTTACAGACTTGGCTCGTGGGATACGATTCAATTCCTGTGGGTCTTCAAGAAGGCTCCACCAATAGCAAGTCAGCTCTGGACGATTTATCTTTTCCAAATAATCGTGTCAAGGACTACATTTTCATTTAAAAGTTATCGTAACCCAGTGGATGGGGATATCCTTTAATAAGGAAAGTTTTTTAACAAATTTTTTTATGTCGGGGAAATAAACAACTAACAACAGGACATATTTGTTTCTATGAGTGGAAAATTCCTTGTACTGGGTTATGAAACTAAAGAAAAAATGATGGCCTGTAAATTTTATATTGCGGACGATAATTCTATAAGCTGGGAGATGATACTAAAAAAAAAACACGTACGCGCCCACAGTCCGGACAAACCATAGTGTACCATTTGGTGATCCCTGACCCACTGCAGGGTGTTTAAAGACCCAATGAAGTGAGTGACTTTTGACCACCAGCGCGAGTCTTTATTTAGAATTTAGATAAGCCTCCCTAAGTACCCAGCTAAATGGAAACTATTTCATTACAACGTGTAAAAGTCGCATTTATAAAAATAAACTTAACATACACTTTGTAACCTTTATCATGGGAAGACAGGGGCTTAACTCCCATTAAGGTGGTTTTACATAATATGATATTAAATGTGATTCCTTAGCTTGTTTAGATATATTTTTTTATTAAAATATAGTTTCCTCATCTATGCCCTCAAGTATAAAATGTGGACAAGCCGAAAAGAAAATAATAAACACATCAGTATGTGTTTCAAATAATATTTATAATGTTACTCAACAAAACAGATCGCTTACGACTATAGAGTTCAACCCTAAAGGTTAATGGGGCAAGAACCTTTAAACTTCCACAAACACAGTTCTCTTCTAAAATGGTAAACTAAGTAGGGTATAAGGTCAGAGGTTAGTCTATTCTCAAACTGTAAAACTTTCTTCGTTCATTGGAATAAGGAAGGGACAATTTGAATGAACGAGTAGTCAAGCTAATGCCTCGATAAATTACCACCAAATTCTTTATCCAAAATTCATTGAACAAAACAATTACTTGAAACTTTTTTAATTACCGTAGAGCTGGTTCAGGTTAACGCGTTCGGCTCACTTAATCTCTTAACCAGAAGTTTGAAACTTGAGTTCAAGCCCAAGTCGCGTGCACTAAGGGTGCCTTTTAAACCAAAATAGAATTTCATTCTTACTTTGACGAATGCTGGCGCATTTTCTTAACCAATGGCTGAGTTTCAAGATAACCATTTCGGATGTGATTCTTCAGTACAAAATAAACTGGATTGGACACTACTTAGGAGGAATTGTCTTTTGACGACGTCAATAGAAGGAAAGAAGAAATTCTGGGGAAGAAGGAGGAAGCAGAGGACGCGCATTGTCGGTCTAAGTTCACTGACAAAAGGAATGGCTCTGTCAATAGAAACTAGAATACTAATAATAATAATTACTGCATTGAGAAAATCTTAAAATTAGAATGCAATTAGTAAACTATTTAATTTTAGTTTTAAAAGATTATCTATACCTCACGTGTAATCTATGGTCCAGTTAGAACAAAGCTTAGAAATAAAATATCACATCTATAATACTTACCAAATTTAGCACGGTGGTCAATATTCTTCTTCTCTGGTATTCTAAGCCAGTTTTAGATAACTGGTGCTTTGTAATAACCTCAAAATTTTGATCATCAAGTTATACTATTTAAAACTGACCAAAATAGGTGTTTTACAGTAATTAATAAAATATATTGTTAAAAAAATGAAAAATTAAATTGTATTTTACTTTAAACCAAACTTAGTAAAAGTCCAATGCTTTACTAGCATCTGTTTACAAATAATTTTAAATGGATTCATCAATCACTACTCAATTTTATTAAATGTGTCTGAGCTTTGAGGAAAAAATAACATAAAGCTATTAGAGTATTACCTAAATAGCTTAAAATGTAATTAAAAATAATTAGCTAAAGGCTCCGGGTTCGATTTCTAGCATGGATTTAAAATTTATAGTTAGTGAAACTTTAGTTTCGTTTTTCGCAGTGATGCATTGACGTCAGAGGGGCTGGTTTTTATGCATGATCTAAATTTATTTTATTTTATAAGACGTGTGCCAATATAATTAGTTGACTTAGAAAGGGCATGGCCTAAAAACTAATCCTCGGTGGTAAAATGGTTCAATTGTCTGATCATGGCCTTATGCCCCATATGACGTGGCCCATTAGGCGACAATTCATGTCACCCCCTTATTGGATCTCAACCTACACCTAACTTTCGTCATTTGAAGGTTATTTACAATAAATGTTAAAATATCACTGACTCTTGAAATGAGATTAGAAAAAAATAGTTTTAAGTTTCCCTTTCTCACTGTTGATTTACTGTCAAGTTAGTGTTGTATTTGTTCAAGTGTTCAGTTTATTTGTAAATCGTGCCCTGATATAATCAGTTGGTTCAGAAAGTGCACTTACTATACCGCACCACTGGGTATAAACGACACCAAGCTCAGTTCAGAGCAGTTCACTTGGACATGTAATTTTAAAACATCATCATTTTAACTCAGTCGATAACATGGGTTTTTACTAATCTTATGTCACGGGTTGGATTCAATTGCGTTCAACACTGTTCCGCTTCGGTGATCGCAAGGTCTAAGGCATCAATTTCGCAATAGCCTGGACTGTCAATGAGGGGAGATTGGATTTTAAATCCCGGTATTAATGAACTAACGATTGTTGTTCCTAAGTGGGTTTCCCACCCTCTCTCTTTGCTGATGTGAGTTAACTTCCTCTAAGTTCAACCTTCATCATCCTTCCTGAACGAGTAGCGAGAAAAATTAAACACTCACATCGGTGGCTGCAAGGTCTATGGCGTCATTCTCGAAATAGAATAGAATTCCAATAACGGGAATATCGTGGTTCGAATCCTGGTAAGGTGTACTGAGAGGGTTTTATCCCAAAATGGGATTTTACACCTATTCATCCTACCAGTTGTAAGATGCCGGTACTAACTACCATAATGGTAAAGCCTATAGTTGTTTAAAATACCTAATAAGTGAACAATAGAAATCAAAACCTGGTGTGAGAAGCTTGTTTGTTCTAGCTTGAAAGGTCGTGGATCGATCTCAGACTGAATTAATTGGGATCAGTTTAAAGGTTGGTGTTAATAGCCTCAGCAACCCCATTGTCAAGTTATTCTAACTCTAGGTAGATGTGGGTCAGGGAGGGAGATTTTTACCCATAATACTAGCACAATATTTTTTTCCTACACCACTTTCTACAAGCTGTTTAGGTTACACGCATGTATATTCATTATAATACTGTGGTAAGGATGAGGATGGTATAGCTCAGAGTAAATGTACACACATTTGAGTATAGGGGGATTTAGAAAACCATTTATGAAACAAAAACCCACGCACATCCAGAATTTGAATTCCAAATTCTCCATCATTAGCATACCAGACTAAATGATATTGGACCTCTGTGCTGGTAAACCATTTGTTACTCTTGATGTGTTTGTTAGTCTTCTGGTAAAAATTATTCCCTCCCCTACCATCATTTTCCTGGAGAAAAGGCTCCGCCGGGGATTGAACCACAATATCATGAGTTAGGTAATGAACATGCTTTAGTCTACACCCGGTTAGATTTCTATAATTAGATGATTAAGGGATTACGACATTATCTTATCCACCCCTTAAATTTACATGATAAAAGTAATACGAAATTATATTTAAAATTCAATAATAATAATATCTTAGGCGTTATATTTCAATGTATTTCATCACTATTTTTTCTTTGGAAATAAGCAAGTATGGAAGGAGATGATGGCGCAATACATGCGCAGCTTATGGATCATTCGAGAAGGTAGGAATCCTCTTGAGTACGTCTTAAAGATCGGAAGCTCTTGCAACACACACGGCTGAGATCTACAGTGAAGGTGGCACGCTTAATTCGCGTCGTTTTGTTCAGAGCAATAATGAAATTAAATAAATAATTTATTGATATTTCATGATTGATTTCCATTTTAATTTGATAATAGTTCACACCAACATACCCACGAGTAAGAGACAGGACATGGTTAGTAATAATAATAATAATAATAATAATAATAATAATAATAATAATAATAATAATAATAATAATAATAATAATAATAATAATAATATTTAGCACCGCGTCTTACTACCCGTTCGGGTTATACGCTTAAGTACTAATTACACTAATGGATTAGGAATTGGAAAGGTTGAATTTAGAGGATGTGAACCCGCATTTGCGTGGAGGGAGAGTGGAAAACCATTTATGAAAAACCACCCCCAGTTCACCCGACCGAGATTCGAACCTCGATCTCCCTATCCACGGTGGTCTGGCTCAACACGACTGGCGCGTTAGCCAACTACGCCACCGAGGCGGGTAATGATAATAATAATAATAATAATAATAATAATAATAATAATAATAAAGACCCGAGTTTTACAATCGTCAAGACGGGTCCGTACAAAGATTAATATTGGGGTGCCATCAATTCAGATATATAATACTCACTAAATTAGATAAACAAACTTCTTCCTAAAACTTCTAACCAAATAATTTGGTCATCAAAGCTAGCACAACGGCAATAAACGTACAATTAATAAGAGAATGACAGTTTATCTGATATCGCCGAAGAGTTATATAGATAAACTGATGGCATGCAATAAAAACATTTTAAAGGCGTCCTCTTTTCTATTCACATCAGGAGTAACAAATGGTTCGCCTGTTAGTATTCCGGGGGGGGGGGGGGGGGGGAACCCTCCCTCTCCCTTCTAACCCAAAGAGAACGTTTCGTGCATCAATTTCATCCCTTCCATTGTGGATCTAAGGACGACCACGTTGATCCTATTGAGTTGGTGTCGAAACGAGAGTTGTAAGGAAATGAGGAGTAGATGAGGTTAGAAGGAAAAAATAAATAAAAAAATAGAATGTGTAGACATAGACAGAGACAGAACCAGATAAAGAGCTGGTGGTGTATCTGTACCATTCAGCCGTCACTTTCCCAGACCCGTCTTACCCCTCTTTAAATAGGGGTGGTGGGAGGTAGTCGCAGTGTTGTCTTAACCGGAACTTACTCGTCCGTTGTTGGCCCGGTTTTGTTATCTCTTCTCCTGAGAAGTTCCACCACCCGCCTTGCTAAACCACATTGCACACGGGTAATGGACGGAATAAAGAACTTTTTTTTTTCCTCTAAAAATAAATATTCTTTTGTACTCTGAACTCCTTATAACTATAATGGATCTAATTAATTAGATTTTATGACTACGCTTTACAGATAACTTTTTGATCTATGTTTTAAAACTTCAAATTTGACTAAACGAACGTGAACCACGTTTTTATTTTTTGGCAGACGAACTTGGTGTTAGCATTCAAGTTCGCTTACTAGTTTAGCTCCCACCCCTTTTTTTTCAAGTTTAAGAGTTTTTAACTCTACAAATAGTGAATACACAGTCTATCATCGTAAATTCCCTTTTACATTCTCGCCTCGGCGGCGTAGTTGGCTAACGCGCCAGTCGTGTTGAGCCAGACCACCGAGGACGGGGAGATCGAGGTTCGAATCTCAATCGGGTGAACTGGGGGGGTTTTACCTAAATGGTTTTCCACTTTCTTTCCACGCAAATGCGGGTTCACCTCATCTAAATTCAACCTTTCCAATTCCTAATCCATTAGTGTAATTAGTACTTAAGCGTATAACCCGAACGGGTAGTAAGACGTGGTGCTAAATAATAATAATAATAATAATAATAATAATAATAATAATAATAATAATAATAATAATAATAATAATAATAATAATAATAATAATAATACATTCTCTGAGATATTGCTAACTAATATCATTATTTTTCTTTATTTTGTTTCATTCAAATCAAAGCAGATAAAGGCTATGTGTCTTACAGTTATAGTTTATTTAGTGTTTATTGATTGAACATTCTACCCAAATCTCTCTACTTTGAATATTACGTAGATCTACTCACCTTATTGAAAACCAAAATAGACACAGTAGTGGAAAGTGATATGTAAGAGAACTAACAAATACATTTAATTTGAATTGTTAATAGCTCCCTTTCTTGTGTTCCATTTTACTTTCCTTTCCTCTTATTACTCTATCTTGAGGCCTTGTACGCTACCATTATTCGATTAATTTTCCTTTCTAAATTACGTTTAATTCATCTTAAACTAAAAGGTTAGTTGTTGAATATCGATTATTCGTCCAACATTTTCCGCTCAAATAGTTAGTCCAACCATTAGTATATTTTTGTTAATATTGCGTTAAAATGAAAATAGGAAAAGGGTATATTGTAGCTTTATAATATTATAAGAGTACAAGGTAAAGAGGGGTAAAGTAACACTAAACCCATTTTCCATGACAACTTTGGTATCTCAAACCTCATAAGGACCAGCAAATATATATTTTAAATTAATTCAAATATAATATAAATTTCATTTATCCATAGTCTAAAGTTCATCAGAAAAGTCTTGTGATTGTCTAATAGATGGCAGCACAAGCTCAATTTGAGCTAAAATTGGACTTTCCCTCTTTTCCCCATGTACACCCCAAATATATTTGTTTTTCCTTATTTGTAATTGCCTCTCTTTCTTCATTCCCTACCCTCTTTCCTCGCATGTTAATGAAGTACATATATTCTGTATCGAAATTTAAAAATTGGTGAAAGATTCAGCACGTCATTTATTTCACGGGAGAATTCTTTATCTCCTGGAGATCGCACCACCTCACCTGTAACTATGGTGACCATATTTTTATTTAGTAAGATCAGGGCAAAAAATATATCTAACATGCCATAAAGCCTATATGTTACAAAATAAATGTTACGGCACAACTTTCTCTCGCTTTTATCTTAAATATACATTTCCTAAAATCTCGTAAGATTTGTGAAACGAAATAGTAAGTCTTTACATTTTTGTAGAAACATTACACCAAAGACCATACATGCAATAAGATACATTGTTACTTACTTTATGGCACTAGGAACTAGGAGCACAGTTACAGACAAATTGAGAAAAGAGAAACATCTTTGTCCACCAAAGATCATAAGAATCAAATTCAATTTCAAACATGAATTAAAAATTATATATAGTTGCTTATAGCTAAGAAATTGTTGGTTTTATAAAAATATATTTCAACTAAAATCTTTAATCTTAATCTTTAATCTTTAATCGTAATAGAAATTTACAATGATAAGCTATCTCGTATTTCAAATAGTTGTGGAGAAATTATCAAAATTGGAAAATTTCCCATTTTGTAAAGTACCTGCAAAGTCATTTTCAGGAGAAAATGAGAACTTCCATCTTATTTATGATAATAAACAGAGCTTAGATATAAAATTTAATCACAAATTATTGCTAGATCAAATTTCGAGAAAATCAATTTTTTCTCTTTTTGTTCTTAAAATTGGGCTTAGACATCTAATCTCAAAAATCCTTCGGGGGACCTGATGATCACCCCAGATACCAAGTTTTAACCAATCTGTAAAACAGTTTCGGCTCCATCCCAAAGTACAGAGACAAATGGCATTGTGAAAACCACGTTTTTTGTTTCAGGCGATCATGAAACGTCGACATTTATCAAAACCTTGAGTTCACTTTTTTGACGATCACATTATATTATTATTATTATTATTATATTACTAGCACTGCATCTTACTACCCACTCGGGTTATACGAACATACGCTAATGTGTATGGTAGGGTGAATGTGAGATGAAATGTAGGACCTACAATTTAACGTGGAATCCGAACCACAGTGGAGACCTAGCATTCTACACATTCACAAGTTGTGATTAATACACGTCTTGTCATAGGTGAAGGAAGGGTTTGGCAATCAGATAAATCTGTGCCAGGACCAAGGATTGAACCCCGGACCCCCAGCACAGAAGTCCAACAACTCACCCCTAGACCACAAGGTCACCGACAATCACAATACTTTCTCGCTGAGGCGAGGTTTCGAGAGAAAGTAAAAGAGAAAATAAATAGAGTATTATTATTAGCACCGCGTCTTAATACCCGTTTGGGTTATACGCACTTACGCTAATGTGCAATGGTAGGGTGATTGTGAGACGAAATGGAGGTCCTACAGTTTAACGTGGAATCCGAACCACGGTGGAGGCCTGGCATTCCTCACATTCACAAGTTGTGATTAATACACGTCTTGTCAGAGGTGAAGGAAGGTTTGGCAATCAGATGAATCTGTGCCGGGACCGAGGATTAAACCCCGGACCCTCAGCACAGAAGTCTGACACCTTACCCCTAGACCACCAGGTCACCGACTAAATAGAGTAGATAGTGTAAAAATAATTTAGAAAGAGGGGGAAAAAAGATTAAAACACAAAACTATGAACATTTTCTTTCCATCACTAACTCAAGGTAGCATTAAGTTACATCAAGTCAAATATTACCATACATTTTGTAAGAACATTTATTTAATTATAAATTTAAATGGATATATATTAATGCCAAGAAAAAATATTTTCATCCAGACATTTAAGTTTTAATTTTTGCTATCGACTTTCATTATTGATGTTGGTTGCTAATCACTTCAAAATAATACTTCAACACAAAAGTTCTAGTAATGCACAGCTTTAAGAACAAAATAGATCTAAGAACAAATAATAGATTAAGTGTAAATAGCCGAAGCTATATTAATGGTAGTTGGTTCAGTTAGATATCATTCTGAAAATTGAAAAATGACACCTGGACACGGGAATCGAACCCGGGACCTTTGGCTTAGTACGCCAATGCTCTAACCACTGAGCTATCCAGGATTCGTCGCGTGCCCACGGTCATTCTTCACTCATATTTTAAGGCAGAGTCTATGATGGACAAAGCAGAAATCGTCAGCTACAATTATGTGATTTTTAATATCACAAGCCATCGGATAACGCAGCCATCGGCGACTCGGTAGTGGCTATTGCCAAGTTGTACAATTATTATTATAATTGTCAGGGTTCGATTCCCGTGTCCAGGTGTCATTTTTCAATTTTCAGAATGATATCTAACTGAACCAATTACCATTAATATAGCTTCGGCTATTTACACTTAATAAATATACGCATACCCTGACAATTATAATAATAATTGTACAACTTGGCAATAGCCACTACCGAGTCGCCGATGGCTGCGTTATCCGATGGCTTGTGATATTAAAAATCACATAATTGTAGCTGACGATTTCTGCTTTGTCCATCATAGACTCTGCCTTAAAATATGAGTGAAGAATGACCATGACACGGACGAATCTGAATAGCTCAGTGGTTAGAGCATTGGCGTACTAAGCCAAAGGTCCCGGTTTAGATTCCCGTGTCCAGGTGTCATTATTCAATTTCCAAATAATAGATGATATCAAGAAACATCTTTGAGAGACGCATGTAACAACAAAGTAAAAACGTAGGTTGGGTTTACACCGATTATTTTAGAAAGTTAGTTTTTAGATTTTTTTCCTATCATATTCCTGCCATACAGTAAAAATCTGGTAGGAACAAAGCTCTTTCTTCCCTTTACATGAGAATTTATATGCGTCACATATTAAATATTAACTTTAATTGTAATTGCACGTGTACATAACCTTTAAAAAATATAACTTTTAAAAAAACTTCTCAAAAAATATAGCTCAGTGGTGAGGTATCTTTCACTAGCGCTCTTCAATTCAAAATAAAGGCCTTCATTTTAAGAACCTAGACGCAATACTAGATTAGAGCGGTAAACTAGTTTTTATAATTCAGTCACATGTCCACATAGGTGGTTACGCAAACTTAAGGTTTTTTTGATTTTCTGGTGTTGGAAAGTTTGGGGTTTAGATCCCGGCTGAGTGTACAAAAGGTGTTTTTCTTTTCCTACATGGTTTCACCTTCTTCCTACACGTAAATACGGTTATACTACCTCTATATTCTACCTTCCTTATCCCTACTATCTAAGGGAAATTAACATAGGTTCAGCCCGAATAGGTAGTAAGAAGCTGTACCAAACCACAAATAAAATAATGCGGGACTTTAAAGTTCTATATACCCAAATGTAGTCAAGACTAAACAGCTGATACAAATAACAAACGCAAATAGCACAAACAATTTAACGCATTAATTTTGTTATTATTCTCCATTATGTATCGTGCATTTCCTTTCAAGTCGGCATCTTTTCCACATCTTCAAGTGTTGTAGAAGACAAAGATGTGCCACCTTACATCTTCAAAGGTTCGTTGGTATTAAGGACATGGTAGATGCTATTTCTATCAGGAACTCCAAGATCAAAGAGAAAGAAAGGTAGTGAGTGGCAATGAAGGAACTACCAAGGCAATGTTTTCTCAATTGTTTGTGAGATAATTTGATTCCTACCCCATTGGGAGAATTTATTCAATTTCAAAGTAAAATAAAATACAAGCCAAGTTAATTAAAGTGTATCTAACAAGATAGAATCAGATAAAGCCAACAAAAAAAACCTCAATTTAATTTTGTTAAATAATCCAATTTCATGCAAGACAAACATTTTCAATTATGTCTCATTGAAAAGATTTAAGATGCTCTGTTTTGGAAAAACAACACAAGATAGAACCATAGCTATAAGCCTAATTATTGTAGGAAGAACAGTTAGTATCTAGTGGTAATTAAAGTTGCTAAAACAATTTAAAAATATTCATACATAAATACATGCTAGCTTAACTATAACTTTTTATTATTAATAAGTTACCTATAAAATAACACAAATATGGTAAAATGTTACTAATGTTGGCCGCAAAGAAATATGTTTGAATTTTCTAAAACTTTCTTACAATACAAAATCAAGTAGTTTTATGATATTATTATTATTATTTATTATTTGTACTTTATACTTTTCAGTGCGGGCCTGTCATAGGTCTCACGACTTTTGGCCAGTACTATAATAAATGAAATTAAATAATTATTATAATACAAAATACTTCCTTTCCTACAAATAAGCAATTTTAAATTATATGTATAATACTTATGTTTAGTTGATAAGCAACATAATACCATAGCTGTTTATAATCTATTTATTCAATTTATCATAGTTTAACATATAGTTAAACCTGCCCTCCTGTGCATCATAAGGGAGTTGAACATTTTATTACTAGCTTGTACCAAATTTACTACTTGGTATCAACCAGGTAGCTGTAATCAACCACACACCGTTAACCCTGAAAGTAGCTGTCTAGACTTGACGGATGACCCAATGACCCAATATTATTAGCTGTACCACAGTAATGGTAATAAACGTAGAACTAAAGATGATTCTTGGAACGAGCCGAGCTAGAGAGGCTGAAATAGTAGTTTTTTAGGTCAATTTGTCACGCTTATTTGGAACACTAAACATTTATAGCATACAGATTCCCTATCTACTCATACAAGGAAAAAAAAAGACATCTTAAGTAAAATTTCTAGTCCATCCCCCTAGACAAATTACACACGTTACACAAGTTTATTTGGATGAGAGGTAGAGCGTAATTCCCACGTCCAATTGTGGAATGTAAATTAATCCTGGAAGGTATGTGATAATACCTTTTCCGGGATGGTTGCTTTCACCCTTTCACGTTCGCTGATAGAAATTCAGTATGGAAGGCAACGGGAAACCGTATGAACTCCCCTAGTACATGGGATATATAACCAGATGGTGCAGGTAGCATTAACCAGCCGAAAAGCTGAGTGCTTGCCCAGCTACTGATGGATAGTGAGCACATCAACCCATCCTTCGGTATGTTGACTTAAGAAGAAAGTCTACACATAATAAGCCAATGAAAAACTACAACAGACTTGAATTGTTTGTATAAAGCTGTCAAGAGCATATATGCTACACAAACAATTTACAAAGATAAAAGTTTCCTTTTGCGGCTACTAGCTTAGAATGATATAAACCAAACCTCCTGGCGTAGTGGGGCATTCAGAGGACACTAATGACAAGGTTATGAAGTATCTTATCTTTAATAGTCCTACAACTTTACAATGATAAGTTATTTCGTATCTCAAATACTTGTGGAGAAATTATCAAAATTGGAAAATTTGTTCTATGTGAGGTACTCTCAAAGTCATGTTAATGAGAAAATGAGAATTGTCATCTTGTTTATAAAATAGTGTCTGGATATAATAAAAATAAAAATTTTTAAAGCGAATTTCAAGAAAATAATTTTTTTCTCTTTTTTCCCATTCAGTAAACTACCCTTAAAATTAGTGTTAGATATCTAATTCCAAAAACCCCTTGGGGGAACCTTATGAACACACCAGATACCAACTTTTAGCCAAATCTGTAAAATAGTTTCAGCTCTATCCCAAGGTGCAGACAGACAGACGGCATCGTGAAAACAACTTTTTTTGTATCAGAGGGTCATAAAACGTTGACATTTAGCAAAATCTCAAGTTCAATTTTTTTTTTGACGATCACAATAATTTCTCGTTGAGGTGTCGAGAAAAATTAAATTAATAATGGGAAAAATGCATTAAAATGTTATTCAAAAACTGTGTATTTGCTTAAACTTTAGTGAAACGTTTGAAACTCAGCCAAACTGACTACATATATTTTTTCAAACCAAGGCGATTAAAATAATTTTATTTTCTGTAAATGTTATATTAAATAAACAAAAATGTAGGTTAATAGACAATAAATACAATGAAACATTGGATGTGAATTTCTATTAAATCTATTTTAATACATTTTAGCTTTTTTTTTTTCCTTTTGAGTAAAACATCAGACCATCATTAATTGAGTATAAAAATAAATAACACGGACCGAAATATATTTATATAATTTAACATTCATCCAATCTCTTTTAATCCTAATTTAAATGTAATTGTTTCATTTCTCACTCAGAATGTTGTGTAAGTGTGCTTCAATACTGTAAAAACAAACGTATGTATTTGGGCAAATAATTTTTCGCATTTATCATTGTGTTCAGGGAGTACTATTATGTTTGTAAATATAAATAAACACACATGTTATTCTCTCCCTAGTACACTACTGTTTACAGCACTCATTACAATCACGCACATATATTTTAAGTTTTAAATAAATTGGACCAAAATAAATTCGATTTAATTCGGTTTGCATTCGACGTTTGATAGCGTGGCACTTGCGCCATTACAATACAATTTACGACGCTGCTAGTAATAGTAGCAGAGAGAATGGCCACCAATGGATGGCTCCATAATTCTTTTTACAAAACGACTGCCTCAATTAGAACTACTTCGTTTGGTCAATTAAATAATGTTGCTTAGTTGAAGGAGGCTCCTAATTTATGTATTCCATAATAAACATCTGTCGGCCTTGGTGGTCTTGGGGTAAAGTGCTCTCCTCAGGACCCAATGCTCGTGTGTTCAAACCCAGACGAGGTCTACAAACTTTTCTGGATCGATAAAAATCCGTAGCACAACTTCCTTCAGAGGGGAAGTAAAACCATCGGTTCTATGTCGATTGTGGCATGTAAAAGAACCCGGAAAGGTATGTGGAAATACCTTTCCGGCAAAATAGGTAGGCCCTTTTGCTCTTGGTGAAACAACATACTTCCTGAGATCCTCAAGTACATGGGCTCTCTACCAGAAGGTGTAGGCAGTGCTAACCAGCCGATGGGGTGAGTGCATGCCTATTTCCGGATGAATAAAAACTACATCAAACCAACCTTTGAGTTGTTGACTTGAGATGAAGAATAATCACCTATTAATTAAATTTCCTTTTATTTTCATAAAAATTTTGATTATATTTTTCATTTATACTAAGAATTCATAATTTCAAATCAACGCTTTTTCAATTACATTAGAAATTGATAAAATCCCTTTTCACCCATTCTTTAGACTTAAAGTTAAGGGATTTCTTTTTGTATTACTACTATTAATTATTCTAACTCTTTTAGAACATTATATTCTAGGAGGCCCTCTTAAATTTATACTTACAAATGCTCTTGTAACTCCTATTCATATCCAACCATAATGATACCTTTGCTTTGCCTATGGAATTTTACAATTTATTTTTAATAATCTATAAGGGGTAATTGTATTCATTTTATCAATTTACATTTAATTTATTTTTACCTTTTTATAATAAAGCGTGGTGACCTGGTGGTCTAGGGGTAAGGTGTCAGACTTCTGTGCTGAGGGTCCGGGGTTCAAACCTCGGTCCCGGCACAGATTTATCTGATTGCCAAACCCTTCCTTCACCTCTGACAAAATGTGTATTAATCACAACTTGTGAATGTGAGGAATGCCAGGCCTCCACCGTGGTTCGGATTCCACGTTAAACTGTAGGTCCTCCATTTCATCTCACAATCACCCTACCATTACACATTAGCGTAAGTGCGTATAACCCGAACGGGTAGTAAGACGCGGTGCTAATAATAATATAATAAAGCGTCATTTCAAGGGCCATTTACACTAACAAAGCCTAGAGAGGTAACTTATGTCTGTGATTAAGGGTAATTTAAACCACAGTAGTGTTTCTACAACTTTAAAGTAACTGCTATTTAATTTATGTGACACATAGGTTAATAGCACAAAATCAAGTCTTTAAAGGGTTTTAGAAATCTTAAATATTGTAAATGTTGGTAAAATTGTGTCCATAAAGTTAAAATACCAAGTTGAAGCTACAAATAATACAGTTTAAGAACAAGGAATAATTATTTTGAGGGAAAATATAAAATTAGCTTTTGAAAAACAATAGGTTAAATTAAAAAGGACACTTTATAAGTGATACGCATAGTAATTAAGCCTACCTAGATTATTATATTAATTTCGTTTTGGTGCTAGCTTTACAAATATAAAATTACAAAAATAGTAATATGATCCACCTTAAATAATATATCCAACAAAAAAAATAATTCTGAATACCTGTCTCTGTTGACCCCTCACATAGACCTGCTTATCCTTTTGCTAGAGCCACGTGCAGGTTGAGAAAGATTTATATTAGCAGGGAAGTTTTAGGGGTCACTTAATTGGTGTTAATTACAACTTTTTATTTTGATAAAACGTTGACAAAGCCAGCCGCTACAGTATTAGTGATCTTCAACAAAAGAAAATCAAAGGTAGAAATAAAATAAAATAATACACATATTAATGAATAGTAATGTGGATAATATATTCATAAGAGTGATTAACAAGTAAACACAACAATTTTAGAGTTTTAATCCATTCCCTAATAATATTTTATAAATATGACAATAAATAATTAATAATACTATAAATTTAATAGTATTAATATTACGTTCTTAATTACATTATTAAAAATATGTTATTTTGTTTGCTTATCATTTAATTAAATGGACAAAATTTGCTATGAATTCTGGTTCAAACATAATATATAATATATAGATTATTTCTTTATGCATTGCTAATATATTTACATAATATTTAATAAGCTATATGACAATTACTAAACTGAAATTACATCCGATTAAACAAATAAATACAGCTTGAACCGTTCAACCGTCACTACCAGCCTCATTAATGTCAGTACTATTTACTTTTAAAATACCGATATTCCAACCAATAATAGTTCTATATAATTAAATGATTCACATTCTAAAGATTATCTAAAACCCTCTTTAAAACTAAATAACAATTTAAAAAGTTTTCAATAATAATTATTTCTCTATGTTATTATTATTATTATTATTATTATCACCGCGTCTTACTACCCGTTCGGATTATCCGCACTTACGCTAATGTGTAATGGTAGGGTGATTATGAGATGAAAATGGAGGACCTACAGTTTAACGTGGAATCCGAACCACGGTGGAGGTCTGGCATTCCTCACATTCACAAGTTGTGATTAATACACGTCTTGTCAGAGGTGAAGGAAGGGTTTAGCAATCAGATAAATCTGTGCCGGGACCGAGGATTGAACCCCGGACCCCCAGCACAGAAGTCTGACACCTTACCCCTAGACCACCAGGTCACTATTTCTCTATGATTACCAGTAAAATAGAGAAGCGTTTAAAAAAAAGCGTTCTTTTTAATCATAGTTTTCCAAACGAATATTTAAAGGGGGGGATTTGCTGTGAAAGGTATTAAGGTCCATAAAATGACGTCATGAAGCTGATTAAACCACAAAAAAAAATTGGAATAAAATAGAAACCGCAAACCGTTACCTTACAAATATTTAGTTCTTTGTATACTAAAGGTCATATTGTGTTGCCCGGTGGTTGTGTGACGTCATATATTAATCGAATTATACGTGGTAAAGTGTGCCATACAGGACGGTCGTTCACTCGCACAAGCCCTTTCTGTTTACACCAGCAGATGGTTAGAAGTGGTGGAAAGGGATATCACAAAGCAAGAGAATATTAAAATATCTTTATAGAGGAAAGAGCACACACATCAAACAACAGAATACATTTTAGAGAGAACTGGGGCTGGTATGTTATTAGTGTAGTGTGTAACAAACTGTCCCGTGCTAAGCGTAATCCAAGGCAGATAGGCGCCAGGGGATGAATTAAGCTAATTTGGGGGCCAGTTCTCAAATTGATCTCGCCTGCTTTATAGCTCACAAATGTGTCGGCGTGTATATGAAAGTGCTTGAATATCCTAATGACAGTGAGTAGTTTCTCTCAGATATTTAACTGACCTCAACCAAGGTGATATAAAAAGTGGGGATTTGAATAAAATGCAACAGAATTCTCATCAATACATAATTAATTAAAATGGGAGACAGTCAAATAATCCTATTAGAAACCAACCAAAGTAGTGCGTATGACCACCTACCACAGATTAACCTTTGGCCCTGTGACCTAGTTTCAGGCCATTCTAAATATAGAACCCGGATGTAAAGTTGGTCATTCTAAAAACTAAAAGAGAATGTAAAAGTAGATAATTCTGAAAATATAACCCGGATTTGAATGTAGAGCATACAACCTTGATGTTAAAGCAGGTCATTCTAAAAAGAGTAACCGGATGCAAAAGTATGTCATTTAAAAAATATAATCTTGATGTAAAGGTAGGTTATTTAGCTGATGTAGCCCTGTTGCAAAAGTAAATCATAGAGGACGGATGTTAAAGAAGGTAATTTTAAAAATATAGCCCAGATATAAAAGTAGGCAATTCTAAAACTATAGCCCAGATGCAAATTAGGTCATAGAACACGGATGTAAGAATAGGTCATTCTAAAAATATAGCCTGGATGCAAAAATAACTCATAGAAGCCGTATTTTAAGGTAGGTACTAGAAGCCGGATTTTAAAGTAGGTATTAGAACCCGGATGTTAAAGTATATAATAGAACCAGATTGTTAAGGGGAATCGCACATCGGATTCTTTTTGAGGAAAAAATCTTTTTTTTCAGCAAGACTAATTCTAATTGTGTTTAGAATTTAAATGTATAAACATACATTTAATTTTTTAATTTGCTTTAAAATCTGTTTTAACTGATAAAACGTGATTAATTTATTTTTCTAAAACCATAATTTTATTTATTTGATTTTTTATATCTAACTTAATAATTTACTTTAGATTAAAGTGTAAATATGACAATACAATGGCCTAAATACTTTTTCCACATCTAAAAATAGCATTTTTATAAAGCAGTTTGTAATTATTTATTTAATTTTTATCTTCCTGTGTTAAAGTTTCAAATTTATAACAATTTTCTGGTGGATTAGTTGTGAACTAGCAGATGTTTGATTATTGCCTCTTAGATGTCAGCTTTTAAAACTTTTGATTAATCCATTTCATGGTGTAAATCGCTTTAAACACATCACTTCACTTAATACATTTTTGTGTGGAGCTTCCATGTTTGAGTGACTTGACAATACCTGAAACTAGCGGAGAATTTAAGAACTAGGTTCTAACATTCAGAGTCGACAAATACCCCTCCTCTCCTATCCTTAGTGATTCCATATTTAAGCTTCAGAGCAGTAGGTTGGTTATACACTTTAGAGCCTTACCGAAAATCTTTTACAGATTTTTAATATGGCTAAAAACCATCCAACAAGTCGTATTCGCAAGAGGAATAAATTTGCTAAATATGGTCGATAGATGGAAAAAGAAGCTAACTGGAAAGTAGCTATTTTTAGTAAATTTATATCTATGTGGACTATTCTAAATTTGATAAACAATATCATTCTTGTTTTAAAGATAACTTATTTTATTTAGAAATATTTTTGTTTTAGAGAAGTCATTGAGGCAAATAGCAACGTTATGACTATGGAGTTTGATCCAGTCGTGTCACCACAGCTCGGTACATTTAGTCTTCGTGAACCAGCGCGATATAAATCAGGAGATAATCATTTATCTCGGTTTTATTATTCCGTTCCTGACTAAACTTGACATTACAGATAACAATAACAGATACTATCACTAGGTGTACCTTAAAAATAGTAAGTCAATGGTGATACCATATTTAACTCTTTAAAGTATTAGGCTACTACATATACCTCACTGCTCTGGCTCTTACTTACTTTTTACTAGTGTATATGAAACCATCCTTTACCCCCTTCCCCAAATGATCAGGCAACGGACGAAAAAATTGTCATTTAGAATTAAACACATCTGAGCGGATCCGGAGTCCAGGATGACCATAAAACGTCACTAGACCTAGACTAGAATAGTGGCCTAGAACTTCACACCTCCAGATCTCAAATCTCACAAAATTCCCAACTTTCAAGCTTTTAACCAACATTGGGGGTGACACCCCCCAAACTCCCCCAATGCGACGCCCCTGATCTGATAAATGATTGACATGGAAAATAACATTGTATACTTAGATTCATTTTGGTTGGTTTGAAATTGTTTTAACGATTTGGTTCAAATGCGTATCGGGAGTTATTATTATATGATACATTACTATTAAAAATAGTTTATTGGTGACAAATATTTTTTCAAGACTAACATCGGGATGTTTGGTGATTGTGATAAATTTAAGAATCGGTTTCATACGAAAATGGCTTTGGGTAGCTGGGCGTTTTTCTACAAAATAAATAATAACATCATTTTACAAATAAAAATAAATTGAGGGAAGCATTATAAATTCACATATTTGAGAGTTTGAGTTTGTTTAAAAAGGTGTCTAAAAATTTGATGAAGAGAGTAAGATAAAATGTTTGGTTTTCCTGAAAAAACCTTACTTCGGTATAATTTATTGAAAGAAGTACATTTTTTTAAAACTACGAGTACATTAGAAAGTTTGTATGAATATGTCATATCATTTAATTTCCGCTATAATTTAACCCAATGAAAAAGATAAAAGCAGATTTTAATCTAGTTTATTGGAAAAATATTTTTGAAATTAATGTATAAAAAGAAACATACTTTTATGTAGTTTAATGAATAACTAATATTTGAAATATTTGTTCCAAGCTATATTAGAACTTCTGCATGATTGCACCGTACAATTTATTCTACACTTAATTTGCATTCAAGAATGAGTTCAGAAATTGTTAAGGGATTTATTACTTTTAAAAATAAAAGTTGACTCATGCCTTTCGTTGTGAGTAAAATTAAAATGCTAAATAAAGTTAAATGTGTGCTTACACTGAGATTATTATTTTAAACAATGTGTTCTTGTTTGATTTTAAATACAACACTTTGATTCTTGTGTTTTAGTTGAGGCAGCAGGTTTCCAACATCCCAACTCTCCCTTAGCTCACCAGAAACAAGCCCTGGAGGTGGGTTCCCTCAACCAAGAAAAGCGTCAGACTCCGAGGTTGAAGCTTCGCCGATTGCTGGTCCATTGACATTACCCTAACTCTTCATCCCAGGGACTAATGACCTGGTAGAGCAGGCAGATGGAGGTTTTACCAAGAGGCGTCTCTATTGGTATTGTCGAGGATAGAATTAAACAATTGAGGTGCTTTTATAACGTGGGCGTGAATTTGTCATACAACCAGATGTGCCAGATACCGATCACTACGCTCAGGGCTGACACGAGGAACAAACAATGCTTTGCTAGGTCATCTACAAGATCATGGTGTTAGTGCCGAGGATCACGTAGAGGTATTATTAGACAGCATTGACTCGTAAATGCCTGTTTTTGTGCGATTCTTAGGCGCAGATCAGCTTGACGCACGAGCTGTACTGGATAATGTAGAAGGAGTACTAAAACGCAAGGCTACTCTCCTCACATCCTCACCATTGTATGTCAAGTTGCACCACTTTAACGAGCCCCAGAGGAATGGTAACCATTAACTACCTCTGCTACATACAGTCAAATAAACCAAGGAATCATTATGATTCTAAATTGCGACGACACACGTTGCCTTGTTTGTGCATGGGTCGTCACCATGGTTGTGTATGATGTTAAATAGAACCGGAATGCATGGACATGAACACTTTTGAGACAAATTAAAGAGGATTGCAATATATTCAAAAATACTAAACAGAAGATTTATTCCATGATGCCAGTATGGATCGTTTGAAATGTGGTGGAGTCACCGAACTGAAATAATTTCAAACTTATCTATCCGTGTACCAAATCATAGTGTTCCGGGAAAATTGTGGAATGCAGGTTCTTTATAAAGGGCTGAGCCCTCCCGAACATTCGTTTAAGGAGTACCTGGTATTGTACTTTCACGACGATAGGCAAAACCATTCTGATGTCATCAAGTCCCTAGCAGCAGCCTTTAAGTGTGGGCACTTTTGCCGTGTGTGCCACGTGCCGTTTCATCACAAGAACGCGCACAAGTGTGATTCAGCGTGCAAAAGCTGTCACTATAAAGTGGTATGTAGTGGAGGTTGGTCTGTTCCCTGTAACGACTGCGGGAGGTGATTCGTTAACCAGACAAGTTACGATAGCTACAAGCGTCCTGAATTTCACAGAGGTCACATGTCGATATGCGATGCCAAAAAGATTTGCGAGGCTTATGGTAAATTATTTTTCAGCGTCAAAAAAGCAAATTATTTACATACGTGTTATGAGACTTTTGGTAGAGTACACATCGTGGTGACACACCGTTATTTTGGTAATTTCTGCTAAATGAGACAGGCCGAGTCCACGAAAACCTTGGAGAGGATCAATTGCTTGTTTGTATTCTAAGATTTTGAATGCAGACAAGAAATGCTTCTAAAAGGTGCACCCAACACGTACATGCACGAAATTAACCCATTTATTGTGAAGACATGTTACAAGTCTTGCCTTAATGTTGCTGACAATGAACATTATCGCACTGATTTCATGGGAGATCGGATACGCATATTTAAGGGTAACGTCACAATTGCACAATTTTTGGATTTTTTTAAAGTCAGGACAGATTAAATAACTTAAAAAATATCCTCCTAACTACTAACAGTCATTTTTATAACTATATTCTTTCCAGTTCTAAAGCCCTATTTTGAGATTTCCCATTTTTAGATTTTCTGGTTATATAAGGTAATCCCTTTACTTTCCCGTGAAATTTCAGCTTTGAAGCTAATCAATAAGCACCTTATTTTTTCTGAACACACACACTTTATGCTTTCTATATAATGATATATAAATATTAGTCGAGTATAAGTAAGTACCCATTCGAGCTATATGCAAACATGAATTTTGCTAATGGAATGGGGATGGGTAAGGTGCAGGAAATGTAAACGGCCAGCCCAGCCATGCTCAGTGCAAATACATATTTATATAAAAGAGAGCCAATGAACAAGGGATCCATTTATATACTTTATAAGCGCACAACCAAATATATAAGTTTTTAACCAAATTAACATGCCACTTGTTATATTTTACCATATTATTACATGTGTTTTAAAGCATAACTGAGGAACTTTACCCAAATTTGCGCAAAGTTGGACATACTTCCTCTATATATACCTTCCTCATTCCTTTATTATTCGTATAAATATGCTACTAGTCCGCTTGGATATAAGAAAGCTAAACACGCAATTGTTTTAAATATATTTTCTTTTTGTACCGCGTCGTAATACCCGGCCAGTCCTTTCACACTTAAATGGTATTGGGAGGATAATTTTAGATTAAATATACCCTCATTTAGGTGGAGGAGGACTAAGAAGTCGTTTAGGAAAAGCACCTCAGTACATATGGCTAGGATTCGAATGCCGATTGACAATCTCGCCAGCAAATCAAATTGGACTAACTTGACAAAAATAAGACTGGACGAGCTTCCTTATCTTTCCAAGACCTGTGACCTTAGTGAAACATATAATCTTATTTGGCGGTAGTGTCCGAGTTCTGAAGATGGCGGAGAAGATGGGTTATCATTTGGGTTTTAAACGTTAGTTAAAATGACCGCTACAACGGCCTGTATTCGAGCATGCTAGAGATGATATATATCCTCGCAGAAATGTATTAGGCAACATGATGTTTATAAATTATTAACACCATTAGATGTTTGTCAATATATTTTAAAAACCCACTCTCCTAAAGGCATAAATTAAATATCTTATCCACTTAAAACTTTAACACATCAAAATTTAAAAGTAAATAAATAAAAACAAACTGCTATGTAAAAATGTAATCGTCGTTGTAAAGCTGTAAATATAAAATAATTTAGAAAGTATTTATTCGATCATATTGAAATATCTACACGTTCATCCATAGCAAGCTATTAAGTTAAATATAAACAAGCAAAAACTTGCAATTAATAGATTTGGAAAATTATATAGGCCTACATCTAATTTCATCAGTTAAAACAGCCTTTTATGAAAAAAAATAATCAAATTAAAATAAATATTTTTTGAAATTGAAACACAATTAGAATCAGTTAGTTTTAGAAAAAAGGTTTTTTTTTTCCAGAAATGTTCCTATGCACGATTCCCCTTAAGTATCGATAGCAGAAAAGCGACTTCGGGGGTCGAATGGACTAGTTCAAAGTGTTAGTATCACAAAAATGGGAATGCCGATCGCGAAGATATCTAGGTTCACATCACGGTTGGGCGAACCGTGAGCACACAAACAAGGGCAACAATGGATACAACCCTGTTTGTGTATCTGCAGCCCTGTCTGTGTAACAGCAGTGAAACGTCACTTACAGGAGGTGCAACAGATTTATCAAATAGGGCTATTAACAATTACAGCAGAAACTTGGAAGGCCTTATCTCGAAACCATCGCACGTAGGACATAAAATTACACAAAAATCTATATAAATATTTTAAGGTCTACTGTCAATACACCAGTTACTACTCCCCACATAAATCGGAACACTCTGTATATAAAAGCCATAGTAAACATGCAACATATTCATTCTTAATTCTTAATTTTTCACAATTGTAATTTAATACCTTGAATTAGATGCATTTTTTATTTTATCTTCATCCAACCTTCAAAAATATATTTTGAAAACCAAACATAAACAGATTTTCTATGTACAACGGTTTATTATGTATCCATGAATTTAAATACATCTTGAAAATAATATATAGCTTCACTCAATGTTTTATATACATTGTACCAATAATAAGGACAACTTTACACCTTTTTGATTAACGGCAGTCATTAATCAGCTGCATAAGATTACCTTTTACGTACATCGCATGAGTGGGATCGTCTAGTCTAGTTTGCCGGGTGAAAATCGCAGTAGGGTGTAACTTGGGTGGCTTTAACCTAGATAATTTACCACTTTCTTTCTACGAAAAGTTGGGTATATTTTCTGTTAATTATACTTCCCCTTACTTCGCCTCGTTAGTGTAGTTGAATACGGATGGCCTTGACGAGTAGTTAAACTTATTTCAAAATATCTCAACTGACCCTTGTACCTTGAAACTATCTGGTGGCGAGCTCAGACGCAGACCTCGTATTTGGTTTCAAAGGCCCTTTATTTAACACTTTTTTTTCATCTTATTCGTTACATAAACTTGAGTTC
This sequence comes from Timema podura, assembly GCA_033556935.1. Lineage (NCBI taxonomy): Eukaryota > Metazoa > Arthropoda > Insecta > Phasmatodea > Timematidae > Timema > Timema podura. The sequence continues at coordinate 64,450,822 of JAVRXN010000009.1, forward strand.
ATATAAACGTACGAGGCAACCAATAACAAGAAAGGTTACGTGATCTAGCATACAAAGTGCACGAGAAGATAAGGGTGGGGAATGTTATTGAACGCGTGAATATGTTGGAGTTATTCATGTCGAGGAGCACACAGTATAGTAGGTTTCCCCTCCTCCAACGTGTATAATCTAATAATGAAATAGCCTGAACACACCCTCCGCTCAAAGTAGTATAGACTACCCGCGCTACACATTCAACTGCGCCGGTCGCATTAAGAACTGGCGAACTTGCAAGATAAGCAGATATCTTCTAGTTACGGTTAAACTGGTTTCCAGGATTACGTCCGCCCCTTTCCAACCTACCCCGTCTTTACCAAACACACAGTGCTTAGTGAGATTGGGAGGTGGGGTACAAACTTTTTTTTTTTGTTAGCAGCAAACTGTGATACACTGAAGCTTAAACTATAATATCCCTTTTGATCTGTAGACAGTGACAGTATAAAGTCGTGCCCATGGTTTTTAAAAAGGGCCATGGTTTGTTAACCTTTCCAGAGGGAAGCTTCTAGTTTTATAAATGGGGAGTTGGGTTAACTAAAGTCCGCAAAGGCACACACTTTCAAAGGAGAAGACAAACTAAGTCAACCTTCTTTTCAATTTTGAGGCACACTATTTTTATATGGAAAAAGATGCAGTAAAGAAGGTTTTAGAAAAACAAGAAATGGCGTTCACAACGAAAAGAATAACATAGTTCGCATTTTAATATACTGCCATTGGATAAAGAAGTGAGGTTTGCCTCTTAAAGAAAACTGCTCTTTTAGGAAAAGAAAAGTACAGATTTTCTTCAAGAGCCAGCCACTCTACCTTTTGTCCAGTTAGATCAATGTATATAATTAACTATGTTCCTCTGTGTCCAGTGAAAGCAGTTTAAAATAAAAGATACATTGTATTTTCATTTTGAAAGTCATGTTTATTTTTGTCCCTTAACCTTATTCCTTGTATAAAATCACTTAAAATGTTATCTTACTTAATCTTTTGACCTGCTAAGTTAATAGATTTAACTCCATATAGAAAATCTAACACTACGGCCAGCTGGCTAGATAGGCTGACTACATTCCTCGAGGGTCCTTGGTTCGAATTCAAAGGATTTCTTTGAAAGACTAGAGTCTACTTCTCAAGTTAGTAAAATAACTGTAATTGTTATAAATCCTATTATATTTTAATTTGGGAACACTAGTAGATGCTAAAGAAAGCCACTTAAAAATGTAGCATTTGACTATTGACAATGTATTTACTAAAGTAATTGTTGGTAGAAGGATAAGTCCTATCATAAAATCAACCAAATCAATTATTTATCTTCTTAAGACAATTGTTCTTCCTGATGACAATGCAGTCCAGGTTCAGTTCTTAGTAATCATGCTTTAATTTTATGTCTAAAATGAACCGATATTCTTCTACCATCTCCACCCAGAATGTATTTTAGGATAGGGTAGTGAAAAGAAAACATTAATATCATATATTAATATCAAACAGTTTAACCATATTCTTATCAACTATTGATTACATTTTATTATAAAAGACCCACGCTGGTGGACACGTGTAAAAATACGTCATTCTAGTCTGGTCTGGATTTCCGATGACGAGAGACGTGTGTTCGAGTTCTTGTCAGAGTAGTATAGGAAAATGAGATGTGTATGTTTAGATTGAGCTTTTAATGTTATTGGTTTAGGATCTATATTCTTGTGACTTGAAGTTACACATAAAATAAAAATAAAATTGTCTTTTAATAACCGTCGTGAACATATTGGACTTTGATGAACAACTTTTTAAATGGAGAAAACAACTATTATCAAATTGGTGTGTTCTAAAACAAGGTGCTTAGGAAGATACTTGTTTCAAAAAGGGATGAGGACACTAGGTAGTGGAGGAATTTATATAATAAGCTACCTAACCTGTATTCCTCATAAGCCATTGCTAGGATAGTAAAGTCTCGTAGATTACGGTGGGTAGGACATACAGCGCAAATATAAGATTATAGAACCTTGTTCATGGTAATGACTAGTAAACCCAATGGGAAGACACCATTGGGAAGACCTATAGGAAGATGGGAGGATAATATTAGAATGGACCTGAAAGGCATAGGATGTAATGAGGTGGACTGGATATAGCTAGCTCAAGACGGGTATAGTCGGCGTACTTTTGGTAAGTGCGGCAATGAACGTTTCAGATACTTCTAGCATAGAGTAAGTAAGTAAGGATGACCATGAAAAAAAATTCAAGAACTGTTTATATTTCTCTGTGAAGAAACTTCAACTAAACGTATTTATTTATTGTGTCCAAATTATTTTTATTTATTAAAAAAAATGTAAAATTACTTAACCTAACTCATGTCCCATTTCATCACAAATTAATCTACATGAAATGTTTAAGCCCAATAGTTGTTTTACCAATAATCAAAATTACGCGATAAACAAACTATAGAACACAGAAAGAGATGTATTTTAAATTTTTCACGTCTTCCTTCCTGTTTGAGCTGTCCGCAGCGTACCCTAATTTAAGATTTACAACAGAAGAAAGGTTAATCAGAGATGTGCGTGCTAGTCCAACACGCAGGCTTGTGCTTCAATTGTTTGAGCAAACTACGGTAACAACACTTTATTTTCGTGATGAACGTTTTTACATTACATTTCATAAGTATTATTTCTGTATTATTATTATTTTATTTTATTTAGCACCACGTCTTACTACCTGTTCAGGTGAAAAGCTTATGTACTAATTATGCTGATGGTTTTAGTGATGAGGAATATTATATTTAGAGGAAGTGTACCCGAATTTTCTTGGAGGGATAGTGGAAAACAATTTTGGGGAAAACTACCCTCAATTCACCCGACCGAGATTCAAACCTCAATATCCCCGTCATTGGCAGTCTAGTCTACTGCGAGAGTAGCACCTTAGACCATGTGGCCACCAAAGTAGGTTATTATATATATCATTTATAGAAGAATTAGATAACAATTTTTGATGAACCAACTGATTTTATCAGCATAAGACTGACAATTTAAACTAATCTAACTCTAAAGAATACACAACAACCAGTTTCCTGACCGTTAATTGATCATTGTGAAAGAGGAAGCCTCTGTTTCGTCGATGATAAATATCTCAGTTAAAAAACAAACATGTTCAGTAGGCCTCAGACATTGGCAATATATATAATATTATTTTTTTATTTATTTTAGCTAAGTTTATATACACCACGTTGTCAATATTTTTTTTTTTACCATCAAAGTACTGATTCTAACTGAAGTATAAATATTGACTGTGTCCTTAATGGTTATAGAAATTCACTCCGTTTTGAATGAAAAAACTCTTTGAATCACTATGACATCATACATTTAGCATTAACTTTGGGAAAAAATGGGGGAGGATCTAACTCTATAGATTATCCCAGGTGATTACACCCCATTTGTAAATTGCTTGTAATAAAAAATATTAATGTGCTTATGTTCAGTTTATTTACGTACTCGTCCTATTATATATATATATATATATATATATACTTTTTTGAGAACATAACTGGTCTTCTTATAAAACATATTTGATTAAATCTTCTCTCGAATGTCATTATTTTATCTTTTAAAATTGTATTTTCTCCACTTTGGGACTTTTTTTTTAAACACTATGGTAAACATAAAGAGGGGATATAGATGAGGGTGGATATATTTTAGATGACGTGCACCCATGATGACTTGGAGAGATCTTTGGAACTGAACAATGTTTTATATTCTGTGTGAAAAACGACCTCGAATATGTTAGGTCGAAATTCGAACTTCAAACTCTCAGTTACAGGAAATTCAGACTATGTGAGATTGTCGCCATAGGCTGTATGACCACTGGTGTGGGGTTGGGAACTAAGTATGTGCTCAGCTGGATCTTACTTATCACAGGCTCATAATAGACACGCTCCCTAGAATGTAAAATAAAAAGTCATATTTGGTGTAATCGACATAGATATTCATACGTATTGTAAAAATGTTGTTTTAATTTAATCCGTTTACTGGTTTTTCTTATATTTTTATTCATATTTAGCCACGATTTATTTTAACTAAGATAATTAAATGCGTATTCAGCACCACGCAAGTTAATATATGATTAAGCTACTAATTTATTAATTTCCTGGACCACACATCAAGTGTCTTCAAAAATTGTATCACCCCTCTCTCGATATGTATAATACAAATAACATTCGCGTGGAAGCCGATAGGCCCCTCCTCCCACGCCTGTCTTAATCAATCAGGGCCATCCACCCCGGCACATAGCAACTGTGTTATTATTATTATTATTATTATTATTATTATTATTAGTAGTAGTAGTAGTAGTAGTAGTAGTGGTAGTAGTAGTAGTATTAGTAGTAGCAGCAGCAGCAGCAGCGCGTCTTACTATCCGTTCGGGTTATACGCACTGCAATGGTAGGGTGATTGTAAGATGAAATGGAGGACCTACAGTTTAACGTGGAATCCGAACCACAGTGGAGGCCTGGCATTCCTCACATTCACAAGTTGTGATTAATACACGTCTTGTCAGAGGTGAAGGAAGGGTTTGGCAATAGCGACTGTGCATCTTGAAACACAAATTTGCCGAATAGAAGACCACCTGTGCGGGAATTCTCACAATCGTAAAGGAATGCCACTGTACAAACAATAAAAATATTTATAACACTAGCAGTCCTCGGTCAACCCAATCCCATCCGTGCAAGAAGGACACTATATCATAAACCTAGTTCAGCAAACTTTAAATTATTATATGAAAGAATCTTAGCGGCTTATTTCCGGCTACAATACCTTTAATTATCCATCAGATTTTACCACACCTATCTCCATTAAGTAATTAATGTGGCGTTGAATTTTATAAAATTGATTGTTGATAGTAGCACATGATTCGTAAATTTAATTTAATATAGTTATAGTTATAGCTAAAGATTCTTAAGTTGGGATGGAAGCAGATGCGAGAAAAAGCCAGTGTTTTTGCAGTTTTTAGGGCAAAACACTTTTGTGACCAAATTTAATAAAATATTGCTCCAGTACAAACATAGAATTTAATTTTCTTCACATGATGACCTCAAAATTTCTTTAATATCTGTCCTGGTGTCCTGGAATTTAATGACAACTTTTTCTCTTCATGTAAAAAGTTTCTTAAATAATGTCACTATGCTCATGATGGATATTCGGGAACTGTTGTTATCAATATTTGAAGAAAATTAAACACTATTTTTGTACTGAAGAAATATTTTATTTATTTTAGCAAAAAAAAAGTCTTACCATTAAACTGTAAAAAAAAAACTGGCCTTTTATTGCGTTCCCTTCCATCCCAATCTAAGCTGACCGTTAATTCATCACCATGAATGGTAAAACTTCGATTTTATAATGGTATATTTTTCGACTCTTTCGGGAATCCAAATTGCAAACAATAGGTAGACGTGCTATGATTCATCTATGGTAACGAATGCACATTAATGTGAATTTAAGTCTTGAATTTGTTAAGTTACCACAACTGATTTTGTGCAATTAGTTTAAATGATCCCAGATGTTGGCTAGTAATTAATTTGTTTATCGACTTTATGCCAATGTGGGCTAATCGGATGGCTAAAACTAACTTCAATCTAGTAAAAAGGCAACATCTGGTGCCCTTAAAGAAGTAGACATAATACCAACTTGGTTAGATTCTTAAAATAATTTATGAGTAATATACTGTAGTCTATAGGCTTGAGTTACTGTTATTAGGCTTAGTAGGATCCAAATAAATTGCGACATAAAGTTTAGAGTATCTAATATATAATGATTGAGCTAGTATATAGGTCATACTAATAAACCCCTCCGTTTAGAAACTTTTAAAACCCCCAATAAAAGCTTTTATTCCACATAAAATGACTGAATGTGTGTGTTTGTTCGTATATATAGATAAACGTAGTAAATGATTCATTGCACTTAGAACGACGTTGAGAAAGGGCGCTTTCTCTTAAAGCGGAAGCGTTTTCTGCACACAACCGTTGCATTGTTCAGCGTTGTCCTACTGAATATTGCAGTGCCTGTACCGGAAAGAAGTATAGTTTAGCCAAGTGTACATCCTCTCAGATATCCGGATGTACGATCTTCAATACCATTACTACGATCTCTTGTTTTCCTTCTTTTGTTTTTCAGAAGAAGGTCTTGGCTGCAGCATGATCAATAAAGCGTACAAGTCGCCTTGATCTACCGAACAACGTAGTTTGGTTTATTAAATGTCCTTACTTATTTGAATATCTCCTTGATGCGAACGCTTTAATACCAACTTAAGGAACCAGGGTGAGAAGGTAAAAATTTAGGAACTGCGCCAGGATTCACTTTTAGAATAAAGTACCGGCCTACCGGTCCAGAGCGACACCTGTCAATCACGTCATGAATCCAGTAAAATAATACCAAAAGTTTCAAAATTAGTTAATTATTTAAATACGGCGATAATTTTGTTCACTCTCTTTGTTGAGTAACAACTTCTAAGTTAAATATATAGGCTATACCTAAAAAAACCTGTATTTCTAACCTTTTTGCTTTTTAAGAAACACTAATATATTATATATATATACTAATAACGCTGGTGGTTTTAGTGATGAGGAAGATTATATTTAGGGGAAGTGTACCCGAATTTTCTTGGAGGAAGAGTGGAAAACCATTTTGGGAAAACCAACCTCGGCTCACCCGACCGAGATTCAAACCTCAATCTCCCCGTCATTGGTAGTCTAGTCTACTGCGAGAGTAGCACCTTAGACCATGTGGCCACCAAGGTGGGTTATTATTATATCATTTATAGAAGAATTAGATTACAATTTTTGATGAACCAACTGTAGCGTTTATTGAAATAACCACTACAAGAAAAGATTAAAACATCAACGAAGCACTGGTGAAGTAATACTAAAGTGGACTTACCATGCCCCATCACCCTATGTTGTTGTTATCACGTCTCCCGAGCTGGCCTCCCGAACTACACTCCACTATAAACTTTGTGCTAAGACTGACTGAATGAAGCACGGAGTTCAAGTCGGCGCAAGGTGTCATGGGAAAAATAGTGTGACGTATGATGCCTGAGACGTCAGTGAGCGATAGAAACTTTTAGTCTGGATCATTCTCCATGCTCCACCACGCTTCTAGAATCGGTCTTTCGCGTCTAGATGTTCCGTCCCTCTTATGTCATGTGTTGTGTTTCTCCTTTGTTTTGGCGTTTCCCCTCTCCCCCCTCTCTGAGCTAAATTATTGGCATAAATACTGGTGTAGAATAGAGGAATGATTACTCTTGTCTGGACTTCCTCCAGGAACACGTTGGTGTTCAGGATGAATACTAAAGGTATAAAATTCCTTTTCGGCAATTGTGTATCAAAATTCCCTTTTGGCTAACATTTGTAATTTAATGAACAAGTCCAATCTTTCAAATAGAAACTTAGCATTATTGTTGTTGTCTTGTAGACACGGAGGCCCCTTCCGGGTTGTGTCGAGTAACATTTGGTAATATCATGGAAATGTTAAATTTTTTATGGTTAAATTTATAGCCTGTTTGGCTTAAGAAAAATTAAATCTACTTAGAATAATTTTGCGGGAATTAATGTTCCTTTGTAGAATGTAGGCTAAAAATCCCCTTTTGGGTTTTTGTCAATATCTATAAATATTGTTGGAAAGCTAACCTTTTATTTAAAGACAAGATTATAGTCTGTACAACTGAGAAAAAGGTATTTTGTATCTTAAAATATTGATTTGGTTCTTTACTCTACGTGTTTGTTTTTGATAATTGTGAGTAAGAAATAATAGAATTACTGCTAGATTGATGCAGAGCGTTGTCATTTCGCAACGTAAACATTATTGACTTAGAGCCATCAGCTCACTTGTTAGATGCCTTAAATGTTTACATTTGTCATTTTACGACTTGAACTAGATAGTAAAATCACTGCTAGATTGATGCGGAGCGTTGTCATTTCGCAACGTAAATTTTGTGGACTTAGAGCTTTCAGCTCACTTGTTAGATTTAGTCTTTTTGTTAATGCTTTGAATGTTTGCATTTGTCTTTTTTACGACTTGAACTATTGATGATTGAGACGATCATAGATGATTCATATTATTATGAGTTTATTATATAACGTTCACACATACATATATATATCCTTCTGTATCATATTTAAAATATCTAACTTTTATATATTAATAAAATACCTTATACTGTTACCTATTCTTTATGTCACTTTGGTACCCTAGTTTCATCTAATCATGGGAAGTTTTTTTTATATAATGGCAAATATTGGAAATGTTTCTAATAATAAATATTTGCAGAGCGGGTTCGTGGAAACAAAACTCAAATGGATCAGTGTACGGTCCTTTTGTTTGATGTTAGTCCTATTGGCTCCTCTGAAATATATTTTTTTTATATCTTTTGAATTTTCTGCTAATGGTATCGTTTTTGTTGTTGTACGCCGGCCTTATTTCGTTGTGGAATTGAGGAGGTGGCTAACACAACTGATTTTATTAGCACAAGACTGATAATTTAAACTATATATATATATATATAATTTCCTAATGTGTGTGTGTGTGTGTGTGTTTTTCCACACCCTACAGAAGCCCATAGAATCCATAGATGACCTAGAAGCCTGAAATCTTGCACTTAAGGCATAAACCACGGGACTGAACTCAATGAAACTGGACTTTCAATTTGATTTAGTAATCTTCGGTTTTTTTGTATTTAATAAAAATATAATGAATTTAACTAAATTTTACTTTATCAACTCTTACATAGTAACAAACAGAAATATACTTTTAAAAAAATGACCAACTTTCTATGCGTTTATCAACTGAAGGTTAGCCCCGCCTCGGTGGGGTAGCTAGCTAACGTTCTAATTTCGTGTTGAGCTCGACTGCCGAGGACGGAGATATAGAGGTTCGAATCTCGGTTGGGTGAACTGGGGTGGTTTTACTAAATGGTTTTACACTCTCCCTTCACGCACATGCTGGCTCACTTCCTCTAAATTCAACCTTCCCTATGCCTAACCCATTAGCGTAATTAGTACTTTAGCGTATAACTCGAACGGGTAGTAAGACGTGTTGATAAATAAATAAAAACATAATAACTGGAGGTTTCGATAGTTTAGCTAATAGGTGTGTTATATATAATCAATCTTTTGTAGATAGGCCTACAAACTAGTCCTAAGTAAATCCATAAATACTATAATTGTAAACATTCAAACACGCAAACTTTACCAAGAAAGTATTCACTATAATTCTTAAACAGTTTAAAGTATTGAAAAGTTAAATGTATTAAATAAATAAAAATATTTCAAGAAAATCATTAGTAGCTTAATTTATTTAATGATGACCAACCACGTTTTTTAAATGTTTTAGCTCTAGTCCAATTGATATTAATATATAAACTTAAATATGAACGAAATACATATACGTTTTGTATTTTATCGTAAGTGAGATCACAGGCGCTTGCATACTAAACATAGTTAAAAATCAAAATGAACACTTTGTTTGTTAAGTTAGCCTTAATGAAGGATCTACTTTTTGAATGTTCACTTCTTAATTTTTTGATCTTTATTTTAGATATATTCGTATTTTATTTAAAAATAAGGTGATAAGTAAAGTGTTTTGACATATATGAGTTTGATTGAACACAATGATCACAGTTTTTAATTAATTCATGGTTAGTGAAATTTTTTATATATTACTACTTTCCCATCTACTGATTAGGCTTTCCACAATATGAAGCTGGAATGTTTTCCTACACAAAATCACTAGTTTTTCAATAAGATATTAAATGTATCCTACTTTCAAAATAAATAGATCAATGTGCATGTTTTTTTGAAAGAATCTTATATTATCTGCTACCCATATTCTCAATAATAATATGATCAAACAATTGCGCAACTGTAATTTTAATACAGAACTTTTCAACACTCTCGTTACAATAACATATCACGCGAAGAAACTCACACCGCCATTAGGGCTGATTCACACAGAACGCTTAGATAAGCCTATGCTATGCTATGCTTAGGTATTGTTGGTTTGGTTTCACACTCATTGCTGAGGCAAGTTATGGTTTCTCTTTGCCCTCCCCAATTTACTAGTTTTTTTTTCTGGTCCGCTCCAATCAAGTTAAGATATGGCATTCTCCTAAACGTCGTGTTTGAGCTCAGATGATACAGTATACTGAGGAACAGTATACTGAGGAAGAGGATCTGATGCTAATTGCAGCTGTTTTGCTAAGTGCTAAGGGTTTGACTTGTTCAATTAACGGTTATATTTTAATATAAATATATTTATTAAATATAAAACCTAAATAGAATATTAATTAAATACACGTAAACAAACTGACAACAAAATTTAAACACTTAATTTGTTATTTTCAACAATATAGCACTGCGTCTGGTCAACGCGTAGCTCAAGCTGCGCTATGCACAGCACGGATGGCTCAAGATGGGAGATGGAAAAATTTTCCGGCAAGCAATCGGAATAAACATAGCGCGGAGTAGCAAGGCATAGCTTAGCTTAGCTTTCAGTGAGAACTAGCCTTTACAATGTTCCGGCTCACCTCTTATTTACCAAAATACGTGATACCTTGAAAATGTGTCTAACACCATACAGTTCAACAGTAATTTCATCAGCCTAGTCGATGGACGAATGGTCTAAGGAAGGGATGGTAAATCAATGATACTGGGTGACACGCGAACACGATTTGGGTGGCACGCAGGCACTATAAAAATAAACATTAAATAACACATATCTCAAAGCGGTATGAAAAAAGATCCACTCCTTTTTGACAGATAAACAGCAAGAATTCCCAGATTTTACGTACCCTACTTTTCTCTGTGTTTTTCACTGATTTAACAGCACCTTTCAATGATTTAAATAAAAGAACAAACCTTAATTGGCATGGTATGGTTTTAGTACATAAAGTTGTTTGAGCGTTAACTTGAAGTATTCTTCAAAGATGTTGAGGCAAATAAGTGTAAAATATGCTACTCTTTTTATCTTAGAGCCACTAACATTAATTTCGTGTATCGCTGATAAGCTTACTACTGAAAACACAGAAAACATCCTTAAGAGGTATGTAGATATTTTGGAAAATGCAAAACAAAATAATAATCTCTGTTGTATTTTCTCATTTTTGAGGAAACATTCCAGTTTATTACAATGACGCATCTTGCTAAAATGATTTATCTTAATCTAACTTTATTCGAGTGAGTGGATATTTAAGGTTTATAAATGGAGTTGATCACATTTAGAGAAATTTCTGTGTGGATGAGCAAAATTATCAAACTTTGTGAAGAACGAGATAAACTCTAGTGTACCGTCAATTCTGAATCCAGACGCCAGAGTATATGATACCTGAACAGTAGAACAACCTGCCAAAGAAATTTTCAGCAATGAAGAGACTTAATATAGCCCAACTCACATTGTTCCTATGATCATACGGCCGTGAGCAGCTGTTTTCATTAATAAACTTTGTGAAGTCAACGATTAGAAATTGCCTTGGATTGGACTTAAGGTGGCCACCTTTGTCAATAATAAGGTATAAATCGCTATCAAGCTACACGGCTTAAAATATAATGGTCTGTCTCGTTTTCTGTAACTAAAATTCCCTTCTAAGTTCATACCCTTCCCGCTCTTCTCCTACAACCACCATTTGTCACGTTAATACTTAAAAGCGGAAAGAAAACTATGAAACTCCTTATCTCAAGGTAGCGAGGAACGCTCACTGATAGTTCTCAAATATCTTAAAAATGCCTTTTCTGAGCCTATCAAAAAAAACTGTATCTGTCAGAAAAAGTATAAACCTAGGGCCCATTTTCATCAAGCCTAGTCTTGTATCTAAGCAAATATGTTTAAAAAGTTGTTGAAAATAAGATAATTTTACATTTTCACACATTTTTTATATTGATAAACACTGACTATATAGTGTTGTTAAAGGAAAAGGAATCTTTCGACTATGTTTTGGCGTAAGTAATAATTTGAAATAATGCATCGTATATTAAATACTATGCCAAAGCTGACCGTATGCACGGTGGCACCCTTAAGTGAATATTGTGTGCTCTTGAAGACAATCTATGAGCCAAACATACAAATCTTGTCTCGCAAAATACATGTTTCAAACTGGTATGAAAATTTTAATATAAGTTTTTGATTTTAACTTATATATCAATTTTTTACCTTCTTTTCACTGAAGGTGTTAATTCCATTGTTTTTACTTTGTTATTGGAATTAATATTGTCCAAGACAATCTTTTGACAATTTAATACATTTTCCTTCTTTAAAATTTAGTCATTATTAAAATATCTAGAATTTGATGAGTTATTCATTACATTTTATAATATTCAACATTTATTACTTTTAAGTACTCGTTAGAAGAATAAGATGTGGTACACTAGAATAAAGAAAAATTCAGCTATTCCTTAAGTGGCACATTGGTTAAAATTTCACCATCCCTGATCTAAGGCATCACTCATGCAATAACTGCCGATGACGAGAAGATCGGGGTTTGAGCCCCATTCAGGTGTAATGAGGGTGGTTTATCCTAAATGTTTTTCCACGCCAATGTGGGTACAGTTACTATTCCTTCTCACTAACACAAAATGGCATAATCACCGCACATGCGTAAAATACAAACGAGAAGAAAAGTCATTACTGTCTATTTCATTTCGCCCTCCAAAATTCCCAATTTTAATTGGTTACAGTTCATCTCTTTCCACCACCCCTTCCCCCCTTTTCCCGTCAAACTAGCTATCAATTCAACTATATGTTATATGCTTTTTGTTTTACTAATTTTTAATGTCATTATTGACCTTTTCTTGATTAGTTCTACCTATATTTACATGTATTTTCTATTCCTTCTCGTTTCACCTTCATTGATTTATCACTCCGTCAATATATAAATATTACTATGTGTCATAAAATTTCGCTCCCAAATACATATTTTCCTAGTTATGAATTTGTTTTTATTATTTTACTAACTATTCATCATTTGTATTCCTTTTCTTCCTCTTTTGATCAATGTTATTTATTTATCAATCAAATTGTCTGCCGTATATTTAAGTTATTCCTTCTTCTCTCCCCACATGTATAATTTTAATGCTAATATTCAAATTTTACACAGCTGGGCAAAAGTCATAGTAGGATATAAACAAGGCAGCATGATGAGAGTAACGAAAGAATATATTTCAAAATAGTAACAGTATATAGACAAAGATACATAATTTTAATTTAATGAACATCAGATCTCATTTCTTGAATATTATGCTAGGTAGGTGTCCATAGTCACGCTTAACACACTCCTGCATCACACGATCCAATATTTCTAAAGGAATACGTTTCGTAGGCGATCCTTCATCTCAGCCAGCTATTGAGGGCGTGCGGCGAACACCTAACTCATGAGGTATTCCGTGGACGACCAGTTTTGTTGTTTTTTGCGTTAGGATATTAAGCGGTGCTGCAAAACTGTTTCACCCACCTTACGATAGTCCGGTGCTTAGGAACTTTGTCACGACACCCTAGCCCGATATGGCGTCAAATGATTCTTTGCACAGTGATGGTAAGCTCATATTTTTTTAAAAATAAGTCTCCAATGTGAATGCACGGTGTTCTACCAACCATGATTCCATGTTAACTAACGGCACTCCTTCCCCATGCCTGGTAGAGTCAGTATCTTAGGCATGCGCACAGAGCAACTCCCATGTCTTACGCATGCGTATACAGCATGTCTAATGAAATGGCATTTCTTTGTTTATATACTGTTGCTATTTTGAAATATATTCTTTCGTTACTTACTTCATGCTGCCTCGTTTCTATCCTACTATGACGTTTGCTCAACCTGTATTTAGTTTTGATCTTATCTCTCTCTTTATCATTTTATTAGTCTATGGATCAAACTAACTATAGTTCGTAGTTTTCTTTTACCAAAATATCTGGTTTAACTATATAACTTGCTCTTTTAATCAACTTACCCTTCTTTCTCTTCTTCTTTATCTCCTTATCTATCTTCTCCCTTATTTTTCTTTATCCATTGCTTTAACTTGTTATAAAATTATGTTTTTTTTAATCTGTTGTATCCTCCTCGCGTCTTCTTTACGCACCCACTCTCATGTTGAAACCTTTCCTCTCTCTCTCTCTCTCCCTATCTCTCTCTCTCTCTCTATCCCTATCTCTCTCTCTCTCTCTATCCCCTCCACAAAACGTGCTAGTGCGCTATGATGCATGCTACACCAAGGCTTTGTCGGATCTATTGAGCGGGAATTCCTTCAGGGGACAACCGTCAGAGTAGCGTATATATTTATCCAAGTAATGAATACACAAGCCGGGCACTAATTAAACAGTGTAAAGCCTTGCGTAATTAGTAAGATAAATACAAGCATTATTATGGGAGCAGAGTTGATGAACTGTGTCGAATAAAGTGCAATAGGGGTGTTTAATATTTGTATGTTGGTACGATAATGAATTCTTCCCTGCTCTATCTCCCCATAACCATTCTTCTCTCTCTGCTCGATAATGGCACCCCCAGACAACAGTGTAGACTATTGCTCTGTGCTTGTGTTATCCAAACCACCCAACACATGACAGCATCATCGGGCATTGTGGTAAGGTGGTTTTGTTTACAGCACGTGGCGCTTCATTAAAGAGACTTAAACGAGCAGATAGTGGTAGAAACTATGGTTACAGATGAAAATCCTCCCTAAATAGTCGTTTGTTGACGTAGGAGAATCCTTTGAAGTATTTCAGATCGAGATTCTCAGGTGGTATCTTGTAAAATCAAGCAAAATAAACTATTATTTCGATTGGTTAAAGTATTTAATTTCTTCCTGATAAATTAATTAAATGCAAGATACACACAAATAATACCTTGATTGTAAACAATTATAGGCCTATATTTTAGCTTGATTTTCTTAAGAATGAACATTTAGAGAACCATTTATAAAATACAAACATACTTTTTTCTGTCAACAATGATAACATTTTACCATATTATTATTATTATTATTATTATTTTACAGGTAAAAATAATCTCTATTAAAAGTGACAGCTTAAGTAAGGTGACATTAATACGTGAAAGTAGATCCAGTAGCTTTTTCTAACAATCAAATATGACCATTCGTAAAAAAAAGGTAGCTTTTAGCAAATTATATAACTTAGTTGTTCAACAATTCCAGAGCTGTCACATAATATTTATTTCAATGTGCGTGTAATGTATATAATTTTATTACTTTTCTTATTAATTATTAATATTACTACTATCATTGGTATATTTTGATCAGTTAAAATGCCTGCTTGCTATTAAAAGTGATCATAGAATCCTAAACACTGAAATAACTGCCTATCAGGATAAACGTATTAATACTCTCAGATAAGGCCGGAACAATTACTATTGCTTCAGGTTACTGATAAATAAGACTCATATTTAAATATGTAATACCTAAGTTCTAATAACCCTTGTTTTTATTCTCCTTAAAAAACTATTGTTAATAATAATAATAATAATTAATGACTTTAATGACAGAATTAAGGTTCACACATTCCCTTACAATTAATCAATATAGGTTTGTGATCGTGCCTAAATTAATAAATAAACTATTATGGTAAAAATAAGAAAATAATTGCTTTAATACACTGTTTCATCCGTTGCTTAAGTTGGATCTGATATAGTTTTCAATATCACAATAATATTACAGTTATTATTTTTTTGCTGGTGCATAATTGCTAATGAATAAAGAAAGCTTCACGCCCGAAACAAGACGTGTTTGTTGGTGAGGATAGTAAGAATAGTATTTCACACAAAGCTCACACAATACTCATACAATGTTATAACATAATTGTGGGATAAAGTGTAGTGAATATTATTTACAACACTATATAACAGTTGGGTAGTGAAACTATTAGCGAGAATTATTCACGAAACTATTTGACAAGAATATCGTTATACAGAATGTAGCTTCAAACGTTTTATCCACTAAATCTTTAAGCGACTGAGAACGCTTATGAAATAAAATATAAATTTTCTGCAACTCCATTTAAATAGTAGCCATTGCATACTTATTTTCCCCAAGGGATTTGACCCCTTTTTTATCGGGTAGTGGAAGGGTCGGGGGTTGGGAATCATCTCATCACGGCTGTGCTTACTCATCTTCATTTCCTTTCCGCTTACAAATGATGCATAAGAGAAACGAACAAAAATTCTCACACCCTTTTTTTTTTGTTGGATGAAAAAATAAAACTAAAAGAAATTGTATCAAACAAAGGACTAGTTACATTGAACTAGGATGCTATTTTTTATTTAAAAAAAAAACGTGTATGAAGAGGGGAGGGAATGGTAGCCAGGCTAGAAATGAGGGAGGGGCCTACATAAGAAGCTTGTTGGAAGGATTTTATTGTCTGGAAAAGTATGTTACGTGCCGGGAATGTTGAGATTCTGGAAACTAGGAAACATTCCAATTTGGAAGTCAGACCTCGAATGCGAAATGAATACGACTTGTGTTTAAGAATGCTGCCATTGGGCTTGGAGTGGATAGTGTGAGGGGGTCGGCTTTAGCGCCAGCTCATGAGCGAATTGATCGATACGGCAACGTTGGAGCACTTCATCGTCCCCCAATGCGGGGCTACTATCCTTGGTGACGTAAGGGGATGGACAATTTGCTTTAGCAAACTCTAGATGATTTTAAACTTAATTAAATGCGCCATATTGATTATCTATTACGTCAGGCTCAGCGATGGCTTGTGGAGTTTGGAAAACTGGCATGTAATAAAGGATAATGTACGTTTTACACATAATTGACAGTGTTCTGGTTAATAGTGCATATGTGAACAAGAATAAAGTAGGTGAATATTAACTAACTAAACCAATATTCACATGGAGAGGGTAAGATACATTATATTGGGTGGAAAATCTCACTTCACGGTGTATCAGGGCACAAAAGGCGGGGGGTGTAGGGCACAAGAGTCAAAGGCCATATTTTTGTAGTTTTTATATCAACACTTTTTTTTGGTCAAAGTAAATTAAATATTTATCCAGTAGAAACAGTGAAATTAATTTACTTCCCATGGTGACCTCAACAGTTATTTAATAACTTTTAAAGGTGTCTAGAATTTAATGACAACTTTTTATCTTCATTTAAAAGGTTTGTCATCTAATGCCACTATGCCCATGACCTAAATTCAACAAATGTTGATATCACCGTGTGAAGAAAATTAAACTCTATGTATCTAGTAGAGCAATATTTTATTTATTTTGGCATGTGTGGAAAGCCAGGCCTCCCCCGCGGTTCGGATTCCACGTTAGACTGTAGGTCCTCCATTTCATCTAACAATTACCCTACCATTACACATTAGCATAAGTGCGTATAACCCGAACGGGTAGTAAGACGTGGTGCTAATAATAATAGTAATAATAATAATAATTTACTCTGGCCATAAAAATTGTTTTGCTACATCTGACCTTAACTCATGTTCCCTACAGCCCCCCTTAAACCCAAAACTCAACCTTAAACTCAAGCATGCTAATATAATCCTAAATTATTTTATATATCTTTTAATAGATTGTTATTTTAAATATTTTTTTTCACCATCTATTATAAAACTTTCTGCCTAAGTATATTATTAGTACATACAGAAGGTACAATGTCATTTCATCTAAATAAGGTTGTTTGTCTATTTTATATTTGAATGTGGACGTTATATTTGTACATTTTTGTATGCTCTTGCTGCTGGCTTAGATATTTTCATCGTAGTGCTCGGTGCTTTTGAAAATAAAAAGTTAATGGTAACCACAATTTCTTAACTTGTCTTATAGTGTATTGTTTCTAAATTCTGGAAATTATAACCTGAAAATTTACAATTTTATCTGACATACTTATATGAAATGAAAGAAAATTAAACTTTAAATTTTTTGTAGACAAATAACTAGTATGAATACATGTCTCTGAAGTTTGAGATCCATGACATGAGTGGGATTTCCCCTCAAGACTCTAAGCATGATACACGCGCTAAAAATAAATTTTCATTTTAGGGTTTAAATTTCTCCAATGAGGCACCTACCAAAACTCCAAACTTTATTAAGTAAATAATGATGTTATTTTAACTGAAATTCTAAACTTAAGATTAAATTTATTACCAAAGCTCTTACGGCCATTAATAATAATAACAAAAAAAGGATGTTTGCAGATTTACTAACAGAATGTAAGAAAGTATCATTTCCTAATCCATACGCAATTGTGGATCTAGTAGTTCTTGAAATATCATTTAAATTTATTCCTACGTTGACCCGATTATAAAAAGGGAACCACACTATTCTTCTACTGTATATTTCTGAAACCAAAATGAAACAAATCACTTAAGTCAGAAAGTAAACTTGATTTAATTGATATCTTTTCGTTGAATATTTAAATATTTTACAATCAAGACATCCGCTTCCAAACATGGGATTAAACATTATTTCAACGTTATTTCTAATATGGAAGGATTTCAAGATTTAAGTTGACCCATTAAAGACAAAGTATAGTGAAATATGTATTAAATGTATTTACAAGAAAGATTTAAAATATTTAACTCGAATTCATTTGAATAAGTGCTTAAGGGACATAATCTTTCTCTATAATTATGTGTTTGTATTTAAAATTATTTGTGAATTAATACACGGGGGTAGGGGCGGTGAAAATAGTCACTTTACACTTAGCGAATTTCAAAAGAACTGTTAATATTCAATGATACCAATTTATATATATAATGTTAAAAGTAAGAGTGTTTGCAAATTGATAACACCTTCAGTGAGAAGAAGAACCGACTCAACAGTAGTAGTTGAGTGTGAGTTCAGTTCGTGTTACAGTCATTTTGTTAGCAAGATGTTAACCATACAAGAAACAAGACAGATGTGGCCATCTTAGATCTATCGGGACACGTAAATCGGCATAACTGTACTTATTGGTACACGGAAAGTGTAATATCGTCAAGTTTTCAACCAAAGATTGATAGGACGGCGCGGCGTAAGGTTTTTGATAAGTGTAAAGTGACTTTGCGTTATCCTGTATATTAAAGCTCATTAAATATTAGAATTAAGTTGGAAGAATTTTTTTATAGTTACGTTAAAAAATTGTTGCCACCACATTCCATTTATAAATCCTGGCTTACTTTTATTACTTGTTTGTCACCTTTTTCCTTTAATTCCCCATGTACTGGAGTCAATATATATTTTTCCTGTATGCCATCTTTAAGATTCAATCAGGATTTAATATTCTCATCAAGACTGAATTGATTGTTAGGTTAACTCTCCACATTCGATTAACTTCAAAAAACCAAATCAAGATAATGATCTGGGATATAAAAATAGTGTAGGACAATTAATATTAATATTTTCAACCAGACCAGTGTAGCTCATAAATATAATAATAATACTTTTTAATTTCTTAATCATAGTACTGGCCAACAGTCATGAAACCTATGACAAGCCAGCATTGAAAAGTGCGCAAGTACCTTACAAATACGTAAAATTACACGAGAAAGTAAGATAAACAATCATAGCTAGATAATTATATATACTGATGAATAGCTACGAAAAACAGAAAATAATAGTAAGAACAAAAAATAACAATAATAAAAAATAACTAAAGAGTAGTAAATCTTAAGTATTTAAAAAGTAACAATAAGCAAAAAATAAGTCAGAATAATGTAAATTTAAATATTTGAGGCAGAACCTCTACAGGTAAATTATTGTAATGGGAGTTTACTAAATAACTCTTAGAGTTTGGCTTTTCTTCTATGTTAAAAGTAAAATTCGACAAATCTAGAATTGGCGCTATGGATACAACGGCCTATATGGCTCACCTTATAAGAGCTATTGAGAAAAAATAATATCGGATTACTTAAGGCCCGAGAAGGGACATGGGTACCTACATGATCAAAGACAAATTTACCAGAAATGTTGCTAATGAAAATATTAAAAAACAAAAGGGCATCACAATAAAGTCCATGCCAGAAGATAGTTTGGAGCCCCAAGAGGTTTCAAATTCTGTCAGAATCATAATAAATCCAGTTAATAAAGAAGTTATCATAGTATGCGGTGACAAAATTTATGTGGACGTTTTCCAACCTGAGAGAGTCAGTTAAGGTAATGGAATTCCAAACAACAGTAGCATATTCTAGCTTAGAAGGCCTTGTGCAGACATAAAAAAAAAAAGTCAAATTTATTAAATGATGACGTAATAAATTTAATGAGTCTAAGTAATTTCAATGATTGGGATATTATATGGCCAACATGATAGTGGAAGTAGAGTTTATTGTCCAGGAGAACATCTAGATTTGATCATTTATATAAAAGCGCGAACTATATTATCATTGATCAATTTATCGGTAAATAAGTTAGCATTAGTTTTTATATTAAACCATAGATTTGTTCTTGGATTTATTAATAGAAATTAATAATAAAAATATTAATGGCAATGGCGTGACTGGGCTACATCAGTCTTTAGTTAATTTTCTGCGAAAAGAATAGCCAGCATTAATCTATCGTTGTGCAGTGGACGCCCGAATATACTATTTGTACATCCTTTCCGTAAAGGCTCTTTCCATGTCCCAATGAGATGAGGGATGATGATAGCGTTTATAACGGGATGGAGCCAATGAAGATCTTAAACTTAACTTAAGCTTAACCAAACCCAACCTGGTGACCATGGGAATTATTCTTCTTTCGAGAAAAATCCCCCAGTACCAGCTGAGAATCAAGCTCAGGACCTCTAGGTCAGTAGCCAGGAACGAGGCCTGTTCTCATAGTTATAAGAGAAAATAAAGCACAATGGATAAGATATATGTCAAATTCACGACATTTATTTAAAAAATACATTACAAAGAGAGTTCTTTTCAAACGGAATATTTGATTTTTTCTAGTATAGGAAAATCTTGTAACCATCACCGTCCTCTGGTATAATTGTTTGATAGTTTTGGTAATAACGGAAATATAACTTATCGTAATACAGAATTATCCTAATGAATCCTAATAAACTCGATTGAGTTATTTTTCACTATTTAAATCAATGACACTTGTTTGTTTCATGATTTGTTAAAAATGCAAAGCCTTTAATTCCCTCTGAAGATTTGAAAAGTTTCGGATCATAATCTCTCCACTAATCACTGTTTCCATCCCCGATCGATTAAGATTTAACTATAAAGACTGAGTTTTCTACCGAGTTTTCTTCCCCGTAAAAAAAACTGTTCGGATGAAACTGTCGTTATCCGAAATTTGCTTTTCCTCGACGTCATTAACTGCGTGGCAGTGGCGACGTCGGTGGTGAGGCTCTCTTTCCTCTTTCTCTTTCCACGCCATTTATTAGTTTCCTCGAGTCCTCCCCCTTTTCATCATTAACAACTCGGAAAGTAATCTCTTTAAGATGGGCTTTAGGTCGGATTGGACTTTGGGAGAGAGCGCTAGCCAACAGGCCCTAGGGAAGTGTAGCACATAACCCGTCACAACCAATAACCTATATTTTAAACTGTGCCTTTCCCTAGGCATGCCGGGAGTACCCTACACCTCCCACCATCCTCTTCAACAAGCTTATATTGATCTCTTGTGTGGGATGAAGATGGAAAGTCGGTCTACTAGCTCTTTTATATCCACTGGAGAATTGCAAGAGTGTTTGTCAATGATTGTTTGACATTTACATTTTATTGGGTTTATAAGGTTTGAGATATCCTATTATTAATAAAGATACGTTTTAGTTCCAGTGTGCACTTATCCTAATAGCAACATAGCATTGCTAGCTCTAGGGCAATCACAACAGATAGCTCTTAGATCGTTAATAGTATAAGCCCTATATTACGTTAAAGGAAACAAGCTCATTTTGACAGCTATACAAGTAGTTTAAAATACGTTTTCCTGTTTGAGTATGGAGAGAGGATTAGAAGATTACAGTGAAAATCAAATATGAAATCACCCACAGTTCACTCGGCCGGGATTTAAACTCTGAACTCCTCGTTAACAGAAAACAAGTGCAAAGCTGGTCATATTCCATAGGGTGCAATGCCACTGTTGTCGGTGTATAAAAAGTATTTTAAAATGCACTACTTATAATAGGACGTTCTCTGTGAATCCTAAATGACAAATTTGTGCCTAAATTGATATATAGAACACATATTTTTAACCACTAGGCTTTCATTTTTAGCCAAAAGTGGTCACACTTTTATTTTCTCACAACTCCTAGTAAAGACAGAAGTATTGGTTGGCATCGTTAAAAAATTGAATTCGATATTTTTATAGATTTTATCGTTTTATGACCCCCTGAATACCAGAAATTATTTTTTGCAATGTAACCTGTCTGTGTGTCTATTAATTGGCCTTGAGCCTAAATAATTTTGTACATTGAGCTGCAACTTTTAATTTATAGTTTACAGTAGGTTGCCTAGAGGTGGTATTTATAATTATTAATCTACTCCTTAAATTAGGGTGGTTTCCTTAAGAGTGAAGATAGAAAAAAAAAATTTCTCGAAATAGGCTTTAATGATTTTGATTAAAATTAGTTTTATGCAAATTTTTTAACATTACAATCCAAATGGCTTATCTCAGGTTTATAGATGACCCCTTAGAGCAGCCCTGGGCAAATTACGCCTCATCACGTATTTGTATGTACCACACAAGCTATAACTTTAAAATATGCTACACCATAGTGCAATCCATAAAGGTAGGATTGCTACCTTTTAGGGTAAATTGAGTGTACATTTCACATAAACACAGGGGTAAGCCTATATGCCGATTCATATAAACCACCACTTGGAACCAGCAGAGCGTAAATCATGACTTCCTGTGGGGCCAAGCTGCACTTCATACGGGACATAACCGATCCAACATCATATTTTGTCCACCCTACCGTACAATTTACGGATGTCCGTTTTACCCATTGCCTTTGAGACATTTATGATTAGCCATCTCCGTGTAGTAAATATTATATTCGGAAGAATATAACCATCAATGTTTACGTTGTAGACTTTTAGTTTTAATCTCACCATGTACATTAAAGATGAAACGTCACCTGATGCTTGTTATAGTTATTTCTATGAGTGGTTGATCTTTAGATTTTCTCGATAATGTGCTACAGATGGATAAATATTCTGAGGACTCCGCTAAATATGATTTTAACTGTCAAATAAATGTGTTTTATTTATAGTATCCTCTCCACAGGTAGTTTTTCCCACCTCTTCATTTTTTGCTATTTTTAAAAACTTTTAACTTATTCGTAAAAGTCACGATAGGAATGTTCTTATATCTTTAATTTTTGAGTGCATTGATGGCTGTATGCTTTTAGTAATTATACAATCTTATAGTAAATTTATTCAATGAGTATATATATATATCCACGGGTTGGACATACATAGAGGGTTATGTTAAGTTCCAGGCCATTACGTTTTTTCTGTAAAGAGTTGGCAATTTCTCTTCTAAAGAGGTCACCGAGCTCCCTCACCTATGAGTACAAAGATGTTTCCATCGTGAGTGGCCAGCTTTCAATAAACTACGTGCCATGAAATATCTTCTGGTTAGATGGGTCTGATCTCATCTATTTGTCCAAACAAACGGAAGAGAGATGTGATTCCACCTTCGCTTGAACCCTTACTCACACAGAGATAATTATTCTTACGTGGTAAAGATAATTTCGGCATCTCAACAACCTCTACATTTTGGATATGTACCATAAATGTTATAAGATTCACTTAGATACTAGCCCTAGCCATGACGTCATTAAATTGTATCTGATGCCCACATGTTGAGTTTTATTGTACAGGTGAATCATTTTATAGTTTTTTTTCTTTTTTATCATCGCGTTTTACTACCCTTTCGGACTACATGCTTTTATCCTTATTTAAACCATTTTATGGATGGAAATTTATCACTATTTAAAAAAATTATTGTGAGTTTTTTTTTATAAATGTACTAGGGGGATTTAGCCCCATTAACAACGAATCGTAACGCAATTTATTCTATTTCGCTCTAAATATTGTAATATTCTTCACAACTCTTCTAGTTAAAATACAAGATATTTATAGGAATGTATATTTGAAATGTTTTACTTCATACGACTCTGATATGCCTTTCAGATCTACTAAATTCCTAAAAACATAATTATTGCTTGTATAAGTGTTGTTTGAAACAAACATTAAAATTTTGCTTTATTATAATCGCATTAATTATTGAAAATGTTTTACTATTAAAACTTCTAAAAACACGTTTAAGTTTAATAAATATATTTTCTAATTTCTTTTCTGACATAATAATACAAGTTAAGCTTTATTCACACTCGTGCCGGAGTTTTAGGAACCATTTATCTTAAAGCCACAACAGTTTTTTTTATTGGTTACTGTTTCCATGCTATTAAATTTGATTTAGTAAAATAGTGTATACTATCATAGAAACACGATTCAAGCAGTTAAAACAATACTGAAACTATAATAATAATAATAATAATAATAATAATAATAATAATAATAATAAAATGCCTCGTTTAGGTACATTTTTATTTTAAATGAAGAACTTGTAATACCTTGCATGCCTTTATATAATATATTATATGGTAGTAACTTAACTGGGAATTCTTATTAGTAAATTAAGATTTTACCAACTCTATAATATTTGTTTTTCATTGACTACTTATCCAAAACGCGACTATGTTTGGGTCGAGCTTAATGATAAAGAAAGTGCTTAAAATCGTGATGCAAATACATTATTGATTTTGATTCAAAATAAATCAGAAATTTAAAAACCTAGTTTTATTTAGTGTTGTTATACAATTGAAAAACCGAACTTTATACATCAAATATGGTATTATATGTATATTATAATCCATACGATATTATAGTGAAAAGGTTTTTTCGGTATTTTTTATCCAATTTGATTCTAACCTAGTAATAAGTTGATATACACACATAAACAAACACATACACGATACTCGGTTTGATAGTTTGTATCAGAATATCGACATTAACGATTCATTTGTTCTCAAGAATAAAATCATATTATCCGAGTTTTTATTCAATTTATACCAAACATACGCTCCCAACGAACAATTTACCGTACACCTCCTCAAAATATCTCTCTCACACCAACACAAAACAATGCCCAGTATAACTATTATGAAACATATTCAATTAAATTGAAAAGTGAGAGCTGGACACGGAAATCGAACCCAGGACCTTTGGCATGCTCTACCACTGAGCCATCCAGGTATCGTTTCCATGCTCATGGCCATTCTTCACTCATATTTTAAGGCAAAGTCTGTGATGGATGTGTAGATATCATCAGCTTTAAGAGCTTTCATTGAAATCAACTGTGGATATCTCAGTGGTAGAGCATTGCGCCACTCTAAGCCAAAGGTCCATGGTTCAATTCTCATGCCCAGGTGTATTTCTCAATTTAATCGAATATAATTCAGATACTGCTTATTCCCGTAATTATAAGCTTAGACTTTCATATATACTTTTATTATATTATAGTGTTGCTGCTACCCGCTTCGGTGGCCGCGTGGTCTAACGCGCTACTCTCGTGTTATATTAGATTGCTGAAGATGGGGAGGTCAGGGTGCAATCCTGGCTAGGTGCACTGAGGGTGGTTTTCCCTTCAATGGTTTTCCACTCTCCTTCCGCGCAAATGTGGGTAATTTTCTCTCAATCAAACCTTTTTAAACCCATAACCCATTAGTATAATTAGTACATAAACGTATAACCCAAACGGTAGTAAGAGCGGCGCTAAAAAGAAATTTGCTGCTTTCTTCCATATTGTGAGCATGTTTCTAAACCATGCTAAAAGGAGTATCATCATAGAGTTATAGGAAACAGAGTTTGAAGTAGTCTTCACTGTAGTCCGGAGCACTCGGCAAAGCTCCCATCGATCTTTCTCGAGTATTGTTTCTCATCCTTCTAGCATTACGAGAATGTGTGTGTGAGTGTGTGTAGAAGAAGGGTCAGGCAAGAGTCCTCCCCTAACCCTCATCAAGTGACGTTCTCAATGCGGCTAAATCTACCAATTTCAAGTCACCATCTGGGCCACGCTTCATCCCTCCTTCATCTTTGGGCTATCTCATTCAGTTCCATCCAACAGAACCTCTGACTTTTTTCTTTTTTGTTCCCTTCCCTCTCAAAACATTGGGGCAACTTCAAACTTCTGGAGATGCTCGTACCTTGCGTGATCTTGAAATTGTTATGCTTTGGAAAGCTTATCCGTCACAAAAGTTTTGTTTGTTTCATGATTTTGCGGTCAGAAAGAGTTAAACACTGAGTCAATTTTAATTTCCCTCTCATATGTACTCCACTACCAATTTTGTTTACTTGTAAGCTAGGTATAAACTAATATTTACTACCAGCAATTTAACCCTTTGAAATAAAATATTAAGGTTTGCATGGATCAATATTTGTAAGCCGTTTTAAAAGTCACCTCCTAGTGGGGCTGATCCTATTATCTCATACTATGATTTAAGTTCCCATTAGACTGTGTTGGCATAATTTGCCTGCCTCATTATGTTCTTGAGTGTGAGAGTCATAATGGGCTATATGGAATACTAATTAAAATAAACTAAAGATATCATATAGGTTCTAGACTAATATTTTTCTTGACATGCGTCCAGTATTCATATTGCTAGCCTTGATATAACATAGGTTAAATAAGGTTATTTCAAACGCCCTTTTCTTCATCACCGTGTCTTATACCCATTGGGGCTATAAGCTTATATAGTAATGTAGTAACTCCACTAATGGGTTAAGTATGAGGAAGTTTGAATTTAAAGGTAGTGTACCCTTATTAACTTGCAGAGAGAGTGGGAAAACATGCAGGAAAAATACCCTCAAAACACTCCTACCTGTGCATCGAACCATGATCCCCCTCGTCAATTGTGATAGTAGTTCCTTAGAACATGCGGTCACCGAAGTGGTTCAAAAGATTTGTTGCTCACGAAAAATGTCAGATATATTTAACTTTTAATCCACACATGTGAGACATAAAAAAAAGAGGTACTAGTCTAGTTCAATCTGGTTTAACGGTGACTAAAAGGTCAGGGATCTAAACCCAACCAGATCTACTAGGGTGTTCTTTTTTTCCTAAATGGTTCCCTACTCTCTTTCCACGAAAGATAAACTTATTTACATTTTCCCTCCTATCCCAGCAGTGCAAATATTTTGATACCAATGAAGAGTAGTAAGACGTGGTGCAAACAAGAAAACTTTTTTTAATATTTCATACCCAACATATATGTTTTTATGTAATGTATTCTAATTTGTATTAAATTGTATGTATTAACTAATAAAAATAATAAAGTTCATATTTGAAACACAATTTATTTAATTTTATAAATGACTATGATCGAAATCCAAAGAGTTTTTGTAAAATTAAAACATATTAAATACGAGTATATTATTTAAATCTTGATCCCGGGAATATTTTCACTTGTACCCTTCCTGTTAAGTCAAACAAAGTCAACTCACCATCCTGTTGGGCATATGATACACAGTACCAATTTTCATCGCCAAAATATTGATAACATTTTATTATATTATTAGTGCTATTTTATAGTTATTGATAATATCTATCAAAAGTGACAGCTTCAGATCACATGACCCTACTTATGACTATACGAAAGGAAATATAGTAATATTTCTAGCTGTCATATCAGCCTATCTATGAAAATTGGAATGTAACATCCTGTTGATGAATGTATCTTTATTGTTTGATCATAATAACTGTACCAACGAGTTTCAAGTAGCGATCAGTGTATCTTCACCTTGTTTAATGAGTGTTTGCCTTGAGAACAGGGACAAAGCTTCATTCCAGTTGAAGAGATGCCTTGCTCCAGGGCACAATGAGCTATAGAGTGCCCTTGTTATGATAGCTAGGATTAAGCTCTCAGTCCCAAGGTAACCAGGCAAGAGCCCTTTCCATCGCGAACACCTACACGTCAACATATATTGTGTTCGATACCATCAGGTTCACTTTCTACTTGGATTCCCTACGCGCCACCCAATTCTCCGGGATCCGAACCCTTAGGCTCGTGGTGTTTAGTGTGTTATAGTTTAGATGGTAGTGTAGGGGACGTGAGAAAAGCTCAATGTTTTTGCCATTTTTATAGAATAATATTTATTTTTTTGGCTAAAAAAAAAATCAATTTATCGCTCCAGTAGAAACAAAGAGTTTACTGTCTACACACGTAGGATCTCCACAGTTCTCAAATATCTGTCATGATTATGCTAACATTTTATGAGAAACTTTTCAATTGGAGGGAAAGAGATGTCAATAAATCTGACAACCTTGATGGATATTCAAGAACTTTTGTTATCACCACATAAAGAAAATTAATTCTTAGTTTCTACCGGAATAATATTTTTATTTATTTTTTGGCTACAAAAACACTGCCCTTTTCTCGCGTTCCCAACACTATCACCTTAAGGGAAATTATTGTCAACATAGAAATGGTAGTTACAAAACAATTTTAAATCTTATTAAAAACCTTGATGAGTCGTTATTTAAAGGGGGGTTTCTAGTTGGGCAACTTTCTTCAAACAATTTTAAATTTTGGTATTGCGAGAAAACTCTGTCGGTTTATTTGATCATAAATGTATTTGTCGTATTTACTAAATCACCTAACATTTTTAATCAATTTAAAGCCACTGAATAATCACAGCAATGACATATATTTTGTAACTTATATAATTTTTTGTTAGAACTAAGGTTAGGATTGTTATGATTTTGCATATTTTTTTGGTATTCTAGAATGTTGTTTAAGGTGTATCCAACATGTGTTTCATTAGAATCCAAGCTGGTTTAAGTAGCTTTTTAAGGATATATTTTTAGCATATTTTCGTACTTTTCGCGCGATATGGCATATTTTCAGGTTTTTCAGTAATTTTAAGTAATTATTTTGCATATTTGGTGTTTCACATACTTTGGTATTTCACATATTTTAGTATGTTCAATATAAAGAAATTTTTGCATGATTTTCCCTGAAAGCAAGGGGCAAGACTAGAAAAAATAGGCGGGGGATGAGGGGGTTGCTTGTATTTAGAACATCTGTACACGCACCATAGCAAACGGTGGTGCCACCACGGCAGTAAGCATACTTTCACCCCTCACGTGGTTTCTTTTATACG
Organism: Timema podura; assembly: GCA_033556935.1. Classification (NCBI taxonomy): domain Eukaryota; kingdom Metazoa; phylum Arthropoda; class Insecta; order Phasmatodea; family Timematidae; genus Timema; species Timema podura. Next base: position 64,479,951 of record JAVRXN010000009.1, read on the forward strand.
GCATATTTTTTGTTTAAAGACTTTCAGTTTGGCACAGAAACTGTAAAAAGTTAAATTGTATTTTGCGAGATTTTTTTATCTCGTATAGGACATGTTTTTGGCAATACATTTTTAGTTTACCACATAAACTGTATAAAATTAAGTGTTTTTTCTTTGTTACTCTTTGTTTTGGTTTTAAAGGTAAATTTAGTCAAATTGGTTAGTAAAACAAATAATTCCTGTTGACACAGAAATAATAAAACAACTAAATTATATCTTTTATCTTATTTTTGTTTTGTTTCATGAACCTATTATTTTATTTTATTAATTTTGCAAGGAAAAGGATAAAAAATAAATGTTTTGAAATGAAATTTAATCAAAATCATTAGAACCGATTTTGAGAAAATCGACCCTTTATCTTTTTGCCCTTCAGTAAACTACCCTTAATTTTAGGGTTAATTTCCAATTCCAAAAAAATATCTGGGGGCAACCCTATGAAAACCATAGATACCAAGTTTTATCCCGATCGGTAAAATAGTTTAGGCTTAGTTGGAGGTTACAGACAGACAGACAGACCGAAATTCAAAAACACTTTTTTGGATTCGGGGGATCATGAAACGTCGAGTTTCAAACAAAATCTCGAGGTCAATTTTTTTGACTATCATAATACTTACTCTACCTGTATGATAGCGAGAAGTAAAAATGTAAATTTGATTGGTAATTCTTTCATTTTAAATGGAATTTTATTTTATTTTAAGAAACATATTTTTAAAGGGCATATTTTTTGTTTTAAAGGGCGTATTTTTAGTTTACTTTGGTCATAAATTCATTTTATATAAAGCATTTTCTAGCAATATTTAGGGCATAAAAGTTAGAACAATTTGCACTCTCCTGACAAAGAAACCATTAAACCATTGTTTGGAAACAAACATAGCTGTAAATATTCATTAATATTTTCCTCGCTTTAAAAGTTAAAACAAGTGTACTCGTATATAAGAGTTTTTATATTTCTGGAGTGGAATCAATATAAAAAACTTATCACTGAGTCTTACTATCCGTTCAAGTTATATGTATTTTTAAGCTACATTTTTCTAATTGGGTAAAGATAAGGAAGGTGGTATTTATTGGTAATCAACCCGCATTTGTTTGGTAAACCATTTAGGAAAACAATCCTCAGTAGACCCGACCAGGATTCGAGCCACGATTTCCCTGTAATTGACAGGCTGGTCTTACACGAGAGTGACGCCTTAGATCATTCAGCCACCGAAACAGGTGAATCAATTAAAACTGCTTATGGTATTCAGAAATGTATATTAAATCCTGGTCAAAGACCTTCAGGAGAAATTTATAGGACATGGTAGAGAAGCTTAAAGCTCAGGAAAATTGGGTGATAGCCGACTATGCTTATCAATTTTAGGAAAACAGAAAATCTCCCCCTCCTGAAAAGGTCGAAAGCACTTTTATGATTCTTAACTCCCATAGATTCTCTAAGGATCATAAAAGAGGTTATAAGGGTTGTAACTATATATAATATCATAATCTTACTGTAAATTTGCCTTTAAATCTCTGTTGTTACTGTCATGATTTGTGAGGGGGTCACGGTGCTTAGGCGTAAGGCACCGGCCCGATTGTAAGGCGGCCGGGACGCATTCTGGGCCCACGTACATTTCATAGAAACGAGCACTATACTGTCTTTGCCACCTTCCGGTTCTGACAGATCTCTAAAAATCCTGTCGGGGCGCCTCCACGATGCGGCCCCTGGGCAATGTGACGGACGGGGTCCAACATAGCTAAGACCCCGACAAGGTCATCTGTGTGTGAGTAGGGGGATACCTCCTTCTCGACACACACTAAGTGGTTGGTAGTGCGTACCCGTGTAGTGGGGATAGCTGGTCAGGGCACCTCCACGATGTCCCCGCTGGGCAACTCCGGACAGCTGGTCTCAGAAAGGCTGGGGCAGTAGCAGAGATGGTGTGTGAGACAGAAAAAACTGATATTTTTTGAGAACGAAGTTTGAGGAGACGGCTGTTTGGAGGCTGAGCTCCTGACTTCCTCGTGATGGACGATCACTAGGAGGTGCCAACTCCCCCCTCCATTCGGTCCCAATGAAAGGGGGGGGGTTATCCCAAGTTACCCAAGGCAGGTTGGAATGGAAGGGCTGGTACTGGTTTCTTTGGGTGCCAAAGTACCTGGAATGACACTCATGGACTTTGGTCTATGTCCGGTGAAAAGGTGCCGTTCCCGATGGGTATTAGTGGTTGCACTCTTAGGGGCCTCAGAGCCTAGGTACAGTGTAGCTGGAAAGCCCTTCGGGGGGTCTCTTCGGAGATTTAGTTGGATAGCAATGTCATGATTTGCGTTTACGGTATCGCGTGAAACATGTTAACTGGTCGTTTCATGAGTCAAGAACCAGGTAAACCGCACATGACAAAACGTTTTCAGTAAAAAGAAAGTCTGTCATTGTTGAACATATGTTAACTACTGTCCATCAGGCAGCGTAGGAACGGTGGTATCTGACAGCTATCATAAGATATTTATTGCAAGCATTGGTTGAAAGTTACTAATGTAATAAACGATATTAGTAATCAAAAATGTTATCAAACACTTCTAATAGTACTTTATTAAGACCCACTTTGGTGGCCACATGGTCTAATTTGTCACACTTGCAATAGACTGGATTGCCAATGATGGGGAGATCAAGGTTCGATCCCGGTAGGGTGTAGTGAGGTTTTTTCCCTAAGTGGTTTTACACTCTCTATCCACGAAAATTCGGGTACATTACTTTTAAAACCAACCATCCTGATCCATTATGCTTTTAATTTCGTGGTTGTGGCAACAAGATATATTAGAGCACATGGAATTGTAAATTAAAAAGTGTTAAATTCAGACTAACCTTGTATCTTCTTATAACTGGTCACCATAAGCCAAGGCCGTAGTCAAGGGCAGGGTTTGGGGGTTCAAACTCCCCTCCCCCAAAATCTTATCAACAAAATATATATGGCTTTATTTATGGTTCAAACACTATCAAAATTAGGGTAAAATACAAATTAGGGGCTGCGTTACCACATAAAGCACTTCAGAGAACTTCTAGAGGGGTTTAATATTTATAATTTTTTCTAGCCTTCAGCAGTTAGGGGGTTATGTTATCATAAAAAGCACTTCAGAGAGCTTCTAGATGTGTTTAGTATTTAGAATTTTTCCTTACCTTCAGCAGTTATGGTGTTATGTTGCCATAAAAAACACTTCAGATAGCTTCTAGAACTTTTTTTAATTTATAATTTTTTCTAGCCTCCGGCATTTAGGGAATGGGCCCACAAACACCCCCTCCCCCCTCGAAATTAGTGGTTTGTTACGGCCTTGCCATAAGCTATAAAATAATTTTTTTTTATAACTCAGATAAAGAGCTCTACAAAATATGTTTCAAAATAAAACACTTTTATTTTGTAAATACTTAGGCACGAACATAACCAAATACGGTTTTACGTCATCAACCACACTAATTTCATCTAGCTCACCATCGTTCTTGATAAAGAGAAGGTAGTCTTTTAGAATTTCTGTTTGTAAAGCATTCTAAAGTGAGCGACAGACGCAGCTTCCACAAACAAGAAACTTCAAATCAGTTAAGTTTGTATTTCAATAATGTTAAAAACGCTTAAAATAAATAAATAATACGGCACACCGCACAGACTTTCTCTCTCTTTCTATAAACTCGTAAGATTTCTGAAAGGAATAATGTACATTGTATCATCACCACTCCACATAAGAACACACATAAAATAATATACAATGATATATAATCAATGAGAAAAGAGGCGCATCTTTGTCCACCTAAGAGCATTTCAAACAGTTTAATGTCTTCCACAAGGGTCAACACTTCGTATTAAAATTTCGATTTCTGGTTAAAATTTTAACATTTTATAAAGTGTTGCAGATCTTCAAGTCATCGCATTGATATTTAATTATTCATTTATACATTCTGACCAATAAAAAATGTAAATATTGACTATTGAGTCTAAAATGGAGATAGATCATTGCTATGCAAACATTTCTCCTAAGAGATTTAAGGAAAAATAACATACTTTTTTAGATACTTATATTTAATTACTCTATGGCATTGGAGAATTATTGCGTTAAGACTTAAGTAGTATATGTTTACAACTAAAGATCACCAAATTGTATTAATATATTTGCAAATATCTCAGAAACTGTTGCTTTTCTAAAAATATATGTCAAATAAAAGTTTTTTATTTCTAATAGTCCTACAATTTTGCAATGATAAGTTGTTTAGTTTCTCCAATAGTTGTGGAGATACGGAAAATAACGCAATGTAGCCTAAAAATCATTTTCATAGGAAAATGAAAATAGCCAGTTTATTTATAATCTTAATCAACGCCTAGATACGAATTTTAATCAAAATCGTTTGAGCAGATTTTGAGAAAACCAAATTTTTCTCTTTTCGCCCTTCAGTAAACTACCCTTAATTTTAAGTTTTTATAGACACACAGACAGACGGCATTGCAAAGACTATTTTTTAGGGTTCGGGGGTCATGAGACGTCGAAATCCATCAACATTTCAGGTTAGTTTTTTTTACGATCGCAATACTTAAGCTTTAATGTCCAAAAAGCTAAAAATATATATATATATAATTGCGTATAAATTGAAAATTATTGATTTAAAAAAAATATGTTTCCAATAAAATATTTGTATTATAAATATATACACATATTTGCAATGCTAAGTAATTTCATATATCAAATAGTTTCGGAGCTATTATAAAAAATATTAATTGACGCATCAGACCGGAGCCCTTAAAGCCATTTTGCCGAAATATTGATAGTAGCCATTTTGTTTGGAATATTATTAATGTTCATAAATGAAATTTAATCAAAATCGTTAGAGCCGATTTTGAGAAAATCGACTTTTTCTCTTTTTTCCCTTCAATAAACTACCCTTAATTTTAGGGGTAGATATCCAATTCCAAAAACCCCTCGGGGCAACCCTATGAAAAACCTAGATATCAAGTTTCAGCTCAATCGGTAAAATAGTTTAGGCTCTAGTTGGAGAGACAGACAGACAGACAGACAGACAGACAGACAGACGGAAATTCAAAAACAACTTTTTCGGATTCAGGAAGTCATGAAACGTCAAAATTCATCAAAATCTCGAGTTCGATTTTTTTGACGATCACTATACTTTCTCTACCTGTAAGATAGAGAGAAAGTAAAAATGTAGTATCTTAATATATATAATTTTTCTGTTCGTGTGTATGTCACTGAACTCCTCCTAAACGGTTAGACCGATTTTGATGAATTTTTTTGTGTATGTTTGAGTGGGTCCGTGGATGGTTTAGATTCACAATTGGACCCGGTAGGTGGCGCTGCAATCGGGTTCTAGGATTTATTTTTTATTTTTTAGGGAATTGTTTTGAGGGGGGGGGGGATATTTTTTTTAGATTTTTTGCATATCAGAAAATGTAACCTCAAAATTTCACCCCCCACCACCATCATCACCCAATATTTATAATAATGAATATAATATTAATAATTGACCGTTAAAAATCATAAGTTCATCAATAATTGACCGTTAAAAACTTCTGAAAAGTTCATGAATAATTGAACTTCTGAGAATAATTCATAGTTATGTTTGTTTTTAGATACAGCTGATATTTGTGGAGTTGTGGGTGAAATTCCAAAAATGAAAAGATGTTTTATTTTGTATGTTGTCTTGACAAACACTGAATTTGTAATATTTGTGTAACTCACTAATTGGAGTTCATTGTGAATTTGTAATTGTGATGATCACATAGTATTTGTTTTATTATAGAAATCAATTATGCCACCCAAACGAAAAGCCAACGTTTGGGCAGGACAACGTCTGTCGGGTCCGCTAGTATTGCTATATATTCTTTTTTAGACCTGCGTCTTAATACCCATTCGAGCTATACGCTTATAGACTAATTACGCTATTGGTTTGAGGAATTATTAAGGATATATTTAAAGGAAGTGTACCCGCACTAGAGCGGAGGGAGAGTAGAAAACTATTTGGGGAAAACCATCCTAAGTACACCCGACCACGATTGGAACCTCAATCCTCCCTGTCATCGACAGTACACCCGACCACGATTGGAACCTCAATCCTACCTGTCATCGACAGTCCAGTCCACTGCGATAGTAGCGCGTTAGACCATGCGGCCACCGAAGCGGGTTACAGATCATATTGTTTGGCGAATGAATACATAAAAGAAGATCATGTAGCTTTTGCTAGCTGTCAGCTACCACCACCATGCTGGATATAATGTAATTTGAGTCGGAACGTTTCAAACAAAATATCGTCGCAAACTTATGTTTACGAGTGTAACTCCTTGATTACAATTTGATGATTTTGTTTAATATTGACATCTTAGCACTGAAATCAGGATTCAACTTTAATTTTGAGTTGACCATTTTATATTAAAAAAATTAAGCTAACAATTGATAAGTTGGTTAAATGTTATGTATTTCCATCTGGAGCTGTGCTTTCACTCAGCGATTCGGCTGATTAGTGATGCCTGCACCATCTGGTAGAAATCCGATGCACTAGTTGAGGTCAAGAAGTGTGGTGATTCTCCGTTGCCCTTTACACTGAATTTTTTATTAGCGAACGCGAAAGAGTCTACCAATTTTGTCGGGAAGGCTATTTTCCACAAAACTTCCAGGGTTCTCTTACATGCCACAATCGAAATGGGACCGACGGCATTACTTACCCTCCGAATGTAGTTGTACTACGGATTTTTATCGCTCAAGAAAAATCCAATGACCTTGGTTGGATTTGAGCCCATAATGATTGGGTCTAGACGCAAGCACTTTACTTCAATTCCACCTAGTTTGACTTATAAACAAACTTGGATAAAAAAATATCCATAGTACGAGCCCGCAAGCGAGCTATACCGACACAGCGGCCGCCGCCACTAGCGATTAAAGTGCCAATATTTGTGGATAGAGGATGTCATGTGGTCAGCATGAAGATATCTCAGGCCATTAATATCAGTTTTATAAACCAGAACTGCTACTTGTTTATTCACATAGTTTGATTGTTCTCACAACTCTGAGTTTGACCCGTTCCAGACCCACTGCTTCACGGATATATTTTGTAAGTGCCAGTTAACTTGGATAATAATGAAGTAAATAGTTATTAGTATAAACATATTTATTGATTGGTGTGTATTATTTAAAATATAGGTTTGTATAAATAAATGGCGTAGTATTTGTTGGCAATTTAGTATTAAATATTCATTTTTTATGCGTATTTATACCTTTTATTATTTCCCTGTAAGCATTGGTATGTTTACTTATCTTAGTTGACGGCGTCACCTGTTTGAAAAACTAAGCTTCAGACAACTTTTTCAAATTTATTTTATCTTCTTGTTTAGTTATAAGATTTAAACCCCTGGATAGAAATGATGAAATACCCGCTTAACTTGTAAATTATCAACAAGAAATATAACATATTATCTTATTTATGAAATCATGCGCTGATTTGATTATAAAACAAATACGTTGATTTTTGTTCACTTTCAAACAAAAGATGGTTCATTTACGTTGAAAAACCAACCAATCTAGTATTAGATGCACCAAGACAAATTACACTAGTAATAAAGTTTTTTAATATGCCTTATTTTTATTAATGTTAACTAATATATTTCTTTTAAATAAGCTTTATTAGCGTCCTATTTATTAAATTATTACTATTTTTACTAAGTTATTATAGATTATATATATGATTGTTGACTATTTTGAACAATTTTTGTGAAATAATGGTTGGTAACATTAATTTTAATCGATACGAATTATATCCCTCCACTTTCGTGCTAGAATGTAATTATATTTTGGTGCATTCACTCAGCAGCCAAACATTTTATTTTGATGACGTAATCATAACGCGAGTATTTATGAAACTCTTTCTCTCTCTCTCTCTATATATATATATATATATAAAAGTTAGTTTAATGTATTCCATAGACTTACTTTTTGTATTTATGAATACTAGTTTTAATTTCTTTTGACGATGTTGACTTCATTAATTAATGAGTTTTATCTGCTCTGTACTATGTTATGTTAAAAGTAAATTCATACATCGTGAAATAATATGAATGTGTTTATAATACCCATTAGATTTTCCTATTATATTTCATATTTGGTAAATCAATAGAGATACTATCTATATAAGCTATGTTATTAGTATTGTAGTTAACCAATATGATTTGATCCAAAGTTTGGATGGGTGTAATAAATTAATACTGGATTTATTTGTGATTTTATTTACTATTTTCTGCGTATCATTAAAATATTATCCTACTTATTTGATAAATCAAGGAACCAAAGAAAGTATAGTTAGGATACTTCATATTTAAGGTGACGCAAACATATGGTAAGAAAGTGTATACATTCAACAGTGTTTGGTGATCTTGACAGTAGAGTAATCAAGTAATCTCATACCATTCACGGATACTATTTTTATGTTCATAGACATTTTAAATATTTATTATTTATATATAAATATAGTGTCAGATACACTCATATCACATATTTATTTAATTTGAAATAATATAGCGTTTTAAATATACACAATAATTATATATTTGATAGATGATATTAATATAATAATGTGTCAGACTCCAACTGGAAGGCCACGGTTTGACAACAGTCAGCTGCAATGTGGTCGAAGTTTTCAAATATTTACATACATTACTGTTTCCAGCCTGAGGCGTGGGTTATGTTTTTAATCAAAATATTTTCAACTACCGGCTTGGTTTACCTGTCTACCTTATTATGCCTTATAGTCTAACTTAAGACTAGGACAGGCACAAATCCAATTCCCAGCTGTTAATTCATCAATTAAAGGGTAGACCCACATTTCACTAATTATACATTTTTCGGTCATGGTGGGAATCGAGCCCAGGACACTTAGCTCAGTAAGAGACATCTACTGACTGATCTAGGGTGTCAGATAATGTTTCCATATATATTGGGCTAGCTCCCTTATCCCAATACCAGTGTTGTATGTATCACATAACCATCCAAATCATCCTTGCATTAATAACCGTTTACTATGACTATCATACCCTTGAAATGTAAATTAAATCTAGATTTAATAATTTAACAAAGAGAGATCTAACGCAGTTAGCTTAATTAATAATCATCCTTCCCTTTTACCTTTCTAAGGTAATCTATACGTAATTAACTCTTTCATGTCACAATAATTGCTTAAATATGAATATTCAATGAATATATCAAATTCTGTACGCTCTAGAAAGTACCCTTTTTATACTGGTGACTCTTTTATACACGAGTTTTAATTACCGTTTACTAAACACATTAGTGGGAGGACTACATAATCTCTACGTAAAACAATAGTTAATATACTAATTTTACAGTTGGTCGACTTGTATTCTGATGAATCCTTAATAGGATTACTTCAAACTGACCATCAAGTTTGTTCCTCTCTCTTCCACACCGTTCATACGAAGTGCTAGACAAGGTAAACTGTGAGAACATTATAGCATGGAAATGAGAAAGATAACGATTTTAATACCTTACCCTTGTTGAGGATATTATTAATCTAACACTAAGTACTGAGGGAAAATTAAGTTTCTCACAAAATAGTACAAATCATTTACTCCAAACTTTCAAGTAAATTAAGGAATTAGCGAAACAAAAATAATACTGAACTTTAAGATCTATTTTTATATTGTTGCTTATCTAACACAATAAACAATCAGCTTGTACTATTATTATTATTATTATTATTATTATTATTATTAATACTACTACTATTAGCACCGCGCCTTACTAGCCATTCGGGTTATACGCACTTACGCCAATGTGTAGTGGTAGGGAGATTGTGAGATGAAATGAAGGAAGGCCCTACAGTTTAACGTGGAATCCGAACCACGGTGGAGGCCTGGCATTCCACACATTCACAAGTTGTGATTAATACACGTCTTGTCAGAGGTGAAGGAAGGGTTTTGGCAATCAGATAAATCTGTGCCGGGACCGAGGATTGAACCTGGACCCCGTTACAAAAGTCCGACACTTTCCCTAGACCACCAGGTCACTACTATCATTATTGATCTCCCCTTCCTTCACTATCTACCAATGGAATAACAGTCAGCCGATATTGTCGTGATGATCTCCCTTCCTATTACTATCTACCGATGAAGTGACAGTCAACTGATACTGTCGTGATTGATCTCCCCTTCCTCTCACTATCTACGATGGAATAACAGTCAGCCGATATTGTCGTGATTGATCTCCCCTTCCTCTCACTATCTACCGATGAAGTGACAGTCAGCTGATACTGTGGTAATTGATCTCCCTTCCTCTCACTATCTACGATGAAGTGACAGTCAGCTGATACTGTCGTGATGATCTCCCTTTCTCTCACTATCTTCCGATGGAATAACAGTCAGCCAATACTGTCGTGATTGATCTCCCTTCTCTCACTATCTAACGATGGAATAACAGTCAGCCGATATTGTCGTGATTGATCTCCCTTCCTCTCACTATCTACCAATGAAGTGACAGTCAGCTGATACTGTGGTAATTGATCTCACCTTGCTCTCACTATCTTAAGGTTATTTACACGGTGCTGCTTTTGACGATATTGCTGACTTCCTTTGACGACACTTGACGCTTTCCTGAGCGAATATTTGGTTGCAAAATTCGCTAGCTGATAAACGTTTACATAATTCTTCTAAAAAGTGGGAAATCACCAGCGTTTGGTCAGTCTTGAGTGTCATTGCGTCAAAAAAATTCCACCTTGCACGTGCGTCTCAAACAAAGTTTGTAGCTATCTGCCCATGTCGTGCATGCGCATTAGGACAGACCCACTCGCTGGTTGATCTTTAAAGCGCTGACACGCCGCTTCTTCTGAAGCTGCTGGTAAAAGCAGCTAAGTTATTCGCTTTGCGGGAGCGTTAAAGTTAGACATGTTCAACTTGTCAGCTAGTGTCTTTTATTCGCCGCATCTTCAAAATTATGACGCGAGATAATAAAAGAAGCCGCGTATTTGGAATCTTCTCCCAGAGAATTTGCCAGCTTATAAAGAATCTTGTTCAAAGCGAATAAAAGCAGTCGGGTAAATCACCCTTAAGAATGTGAAGTCGTGGAAATGATTATAGGGTCGCAGCAAATATTGACAAACGTGAATACATTAAATATTTACAATAGAGCTATTAAAACTATAATACAAAATATTGTTTCATTCTATATTTGTTTAGTTTATTGCAGAAATAAATGTTATCCGGCATGATTACCCGAACACAATTTTGATAATAGCTTGTATAATTCGCTAAGATAACCCAATGGCTTATGTTGGTTGAAAAGCACAGCTGTTAAAACTGGATGTATTGAGTCAAAGTAAGCAATCTCTTCCATTTTATAATAATTAGTGGTTATTAATTATTATAAATAAGAGATACCTTTTCTAATTTTCCTATCTCTATCCGCAAATATAAAATTTATAAAAATAGTATTAATTTAAATTCTCCATAAATTTACCTAAAACTGCTCAAAAACAGATATCAGAGTATAAAATATATCAAATTAAACCATTACTGCCTGGTGTCGCAAATAATTTTTTCCTATGAAAAAGGGTTGCGAATATTAAAAGTTTAAGCATATGGACACAATTATTTTTAATTTTAAGTTATATCCTACATAAAGGTCAGCCAATGTCCCGATGAACCCATCAAATTTAATATATCATTACAACAAACTGCATCCGCCAACACCATTGCCTAGCAGCAGTATTTAATAAAGAAGAATGTTTTATTTTAGGTTTAGTACTTGAGTGAACGTAACAAATAATTAAAAAAATTCTTGTTCTAAATAAATCGCGGTTTAGTCCCAAAAATAGTGTCAATCAGACGTGAAATACTTCAAATAGTAAAATGACCTAGTTCTAAACGAAGTCCTATTCCCTTGGGTTCAAAGTGAGGCAGTAACCGCTGATGGGTATAGTTGAATGGTTGTGGTGGGTTGTTATGTGGTAATGTTGGCATGTGACCTGAAAACACATTCCTGCAATTGCTAGAACACATACATGCTATCGTACAGAATACCCGAGGTAGTCGCTAACAGCTGTCATGGGACCTAGACGGCACATATTACTGTCCATACATTAGACGTGAATAAGTTTGTTTTAAAAAATCTCTTTTTAATAACACCTACACGTAGAGAATATATTTTTAGCCTGTTCAATCAGGCTATTTTCTAATCCATCATTCAATTGCTTAGCATGAATATAGCTACTGACTTATAATAATTTAAGCTGTTATTGATTTGTGCTTTGTTAGAGTTTCAAAACGCTAAAGTAATTCGGGATTAAATTCTAATCAATGTATCGACCAAAATGAATTTTCACTGTTGTGTTTTATGGTGTAGTAGACCCAAAATTTATGAGCACTTGGAATAATAGCAGCAGTGATCAAAATATTGTTTTGGTTTAAATATGTATCCAGCCACCTATTATATATTTTATTGAATTTAGTCCCTCTAATCAATTTTTTTTTTAGATTCTCAACTCTCAAATTTATGTTATGTATAAGTTCATTGAAGTTCATTTCAAGTGTGGTTCTAGGTGCTAGTAGCCATTATACATGTACAAACAAAGCTAACACTAGTACGTTTATTGTTAGGCTTAGTGCCATTTTTCTGGCTATCACTTAGTTGAACAAGCTAATCTCGTGAGATGTCACTACTCTCGTTCATGAAATGTATACCAGTTCCAGAAAACAGCGTATGGTAGGACATGATGTAAATATCTTTGGTTAAATCGGGGTGCAATATTTTGGAGGCACTTGTCACGTCTCCATTGAACGCTGCATTCGATACTCCACGATGCCTCGTTTGGATAGCTCTCCCTTTAATATGTTGTCCAGAGATTTCCCTTGCACGCCGAAGGAATACTGAGAAACTGAGGATTTTGACTTTCACCCGTATGATGGGACACTTTGCAGGACTGACGTTGAATATTTTGGCATGGGTAAGCCAAAGACAAGGTGATACTTTGACACGCCGCAATAAAAGACTGGCCTCAACAATGTGGAATCCAAATTGGTTGATTTCAAGGGCAGTTATTATAGTGAGCCTGACCCTGGAATGGACCTAGTTAACCCTAAGTTCAACACCGTTAAAAATATATTTCTCCTGGCTAAACACATCACTGTGTAAATAACCCAAAAGGTATATAATCTTACCTTTTGCAGAGAGATTACGATGAGCCTCAAATCCATTAATGGTGTTGCCAACCTCTTCAAACATGTTGGGTGTGTGTACTCACCACAAACCACAAGTTTTTGGTTTAAAAACACGTCCACTTGGGTAAAGGACGAATGTAGCCAGCTGACAGGAGAGATTTTATCTACATCAGTGAAAGTATCACCATCGAGTTTCATTATTTTAGCATAGAGATTCAGCATTGTCTGTGAAAAATCAATATAGAATTCGCCTCTACTTGTAACGGTAAATTCGTGAGGGAAGATAGAGCTTTGTCCTGGATCTATTTTCTTCCCTCAAGAGTGATTTGAATCAGTGGGATGGAAAAGAGATCTTTTTCACTGCTGGCACACTCGAAGGACTGGGGGTGTAGAAAATACATTTACATTAAAAATGTCTTCTTACTTTTTCTACCTCTTTCTTCTTGGCGACCCTTTTACGTCGAGCTACGAGAGAGGACTAACGTCGATCTTCTTGAACCAGACATAATTGTGTTGATATTTTACTCCGGCTTCTGTTTCAGATTATGTCCTGCCTCACTTACACTTTATAATAGGACCTCCTTGAAAAAGTGCATTGATTGGTGACGTCAGAGGGCACATCGGTGCCAGTATTATGCGCCTGTTTTCCAGTGGTTCTAGCGCCACTTGTCAGCAATGGTATGATGATCTTGAACAAGCAGCTGAAAAATATTCTCTCTTCCATGACCACGTTTATAGGGAACACTGAAGTAGAAAAGAGTTATTTTTGTTCCCACAGGTTAACGTATTATCTTTGGTAGAGAGAGTTCATGCTGAGCAGCGTCAAAAATGAAATGAAGTTTACGCACACTTTTACCAATTTAAATGACACAGGCAACAGTGTTTGTTCTTAAATTGATTTCCGGACTCTCAATTTCCCATCTAAGTATAGTCACGTTGTGCAACGGAGCATAGGTAATAGTTTTATGTGAACCTTGGACATAATTGGAGTTGTTGACACGAAAGATGCGTAGAAGCTGCACCACGCTGTCACCCAAGGGCTGGCAATCGATAATATCCGTGTAGATGAGCATTTGGGAAGGAAGGTAACCAATAGAATGTAGACTACATACGATTACATTTGGACTTCATACTCCAGCTGTAAACTTACTTGACTTGATAGTCACCATCTGTATATTTCGAGAAGTATTGACTATTTCCACTATTTTATTCAAATTTTTGCAAATGATTGTAACTGCGGCATTCTTTTAAAACGCATCTACAGTGTTTAGGGCTTTGACCAAACCATGAATATTGCTGTAGTTTCCAAACGGGATGTGATCCTATAGTAGTCGCTCCACATCGTTAGCGTCCACCAAGTTGTACAATATAAATTTTTTTATCTTCAGATACGGTGGCGAAAGAGAAATGGTACTGTAATTCATTAAGAGCGAATGCCCACTGAACGTCAAACGTGGGATTTGCGTGGTGAAGTTCATGACTGTATTTTTAGGGAAATATCTCATAGAATTGTTTCGGTAAGTTGATGTAAAACTGATCCTTCATTGCAAGGTGCTAAAGTAATTTGCAAGAATCCAAGAAATAAACTTGGTGGGGTAACCTTTCCACTGCATGTACACTTTCTTTATGATGCCTTTACTCTTGGCGCTTATAATTAGATCAACTTTGAAAGTTTCGGGACGTACGTACTGCAATTCTTATTCATAATAGGTCCCCTCCATTTCCTCAATATAAATATTGGCTATCTATAAACTATGGGTTAACGCAACACAACGCTGACAGCTTTGAACATCTCTTCCTTCCAATTTATATCGTACTACTTTTTAAAAGGAATTTTGGCTTTGCTGATGGGCACCAAGTCATCGACTTTGAGTTTTGGTTTACTACTTTGTTTTTTGCAACGGTTTCCATATAGGCTGTCTCTTACTTAAAGCACGTTGGTCTCTGGAACGTCTGCAGATGCCATTTTAATACTGTAATGTTTTACGACATTGTAGGCGTTGAGGAGATCCCGAAGGACTTTAACATAAAGATTATTGCTGTGGTTTGCAAATAAGCGCCAAATGCGCTCCTTTAGTGTTATGTACAATCGTTCCACGCAGCTTACTTTCACATCCAAATTATTTGTGATGTAGTAATACACGACTTCTTTTTTTAGAAATGTCCATATGAAAAGCGTAAACCCCTTGTCCATTTGAATACTTAGATATTTAAACCCACTTTCTTTTAAAATATGCTTACACTGAGATGACACTGTGATGACACTGTGATGACAATGACGACACTGACGACACTCCCCATTTTGTAAGGTAGCCTCCTCGCCCAAGCCATCTTGCTAAACACGTCGATGACAGTGAGAAATTACATGGTGCCATGATTGTATTTGCTGAGACTTCACATATCGTTAAGATATGCTTATGAGAGATCGTCCATGTTGGAAACCACGCACTTATTGTGGGGAAACCTTTTTATTACGGGTTTGTGTAAAGTATAGGCATCCTGCATGCGAAGCAATTCCTTTATTTTGGTCGGGTATTTCTTGGACCCTTTTATAAGCTTAGTCATTCCTGCAAGCCCTGCAGGATGTGTAGGGTCGTAGTAGATGTGATCCATTTGGAGTGAAAGGGCAGCCACCTGTTATCATCCACCTATTTCAATTTATTTTTCTTCGGGTATGGGCGTTTCGACGGTGTCAAATGTTTATGGACGGGTGTCAGATCTCTAATGAGTGACAAACGTTTCGGTTTGGGAAATAATATGTTCGAGTAAATACTCGGCATTTTTACGTGTCTGGATGGGTATAGTATTGAGTACCCCTTGAATGTGAAGTACCGCCTCTTCAGTGGTGGGGGGGGGGGGGGGGTGGTTTCAGATGGTGGAGGTTGTCTACTAAAATGCAGATTTTTCTGTAGCACTTGTTGGTATAATGTACATTTAGACTTGTCGGTGGAATTGTCTAGAGCGAAAAATAAATATAAACATTCATCCCGTATAAAGGGGCACTGTTTAGTTGTGACGAGTGTGCTTGCAAGTAATTTGTTTCCCAAACGACAACGTATTATAATCATGAGTGAGCTACCGTTTACTTTACACGGGTTGGTAGAATTTAGTCTGTAGACCAGTGCATACAGTCGCAAGATATTTTTTTACAATTTTGTGCGTTGTCTGTATGTGCCTTTCCGTAGCCTGCTCGGTGACCATTGCTTTTAAAACATAAAAATTAAAGTTGTTCTGGTTGCCATAGTTTATGGTTATCCCACGAACATTGTACACCATTTTTGTTTTGGTAGGATCTCCACTAACGCAAACTTGGTACCTGTGATTTTTGGGCTCACCAGATAAAACGGCGATAATATAGCATCTAGGACCGTAATCCTGAAGTTCATCAGTGAAGTCACCTAAAAAGTCTCCGGTTGGTGGACTCCAATCGCCGGTGCATTCCGTGAATAGGACGCCATCAGTATCATGGTACAAAACGCGGTCATACAATTTATCAAGCATACTGTATAAATGCAACCTAGCCATATCAGTCGTATAGCATGCCACCGCGACACTCATGTTATGGTTAGGGCGCACCATATCAAGTGCATCCTTGTAATCGAGGAACATAGCCCCATCAACAATGTCAATGACGCTGTCCACGGTGATATACGGGTCCAAGAAGTACTTGTGAATGCCCGGATAGTCGTTGACAGCGGCTACGTGTAGTAAATCGGGTCTTTGCCCAAACATTCCCCATAGTGAGTTTAAAAAGAGTTTAGCCTTTGTGCAGAGACCAGGGTTTTAAAAAACAAAGTCAAAATCGAGTTTTCCCTCTTCCCTTTCCTCATAATTTAAAATGTAAGCTAACTTGTCCTATTGTAAGATGAACCATTCAGGCTCTCCACTGGCTTCTTGCTTAATTTTTCAAAAAAGTACTAATGTACCCATGAAACAAGCAGCCAGAACATGTCTGACGGTCGTACGTTGTACTCTCACACTTTGTGTACGACTTAAACGGTGTAGCCTTTGTCAGCAGCTTTACGGATCTCGTCAATCAACGATTTTTCTAATCTTCGATCTTACATTCACCTTGTATTTTATCTTGCCGCATTTCTAGCACAGAATAAATATAAGTTTGTCATGCATCAGTGTCGGCAATATGGGCATCAATAAATTCCATGTAGGTGTCGCGGTAGATTTGGCTATGCCTTCTAATTGATCTAAATATAGACAATTTGGATACATGTGAATTGTTGGGGGGGAGATGATGTATTTTTTTGTACTTTCAAACAAAAGGGTACAGTGAACACACGTCCAAATACTCGATTGTCTCTCCATGGAAAAGGTATGATTCGTGGAGGAGATTTATGCAGTATGCCCACCAAATAATGTGTCCATGGGAGCTAGGGCCACCTTGCTATATGCTTTGTGCTGGAGTACAAAATATGGTCTCAAGTCCATGTTGGTGCGTTTCATCTCATTAAACATGCAAACATACATTTCTACGACCATGCATCTGTCATTCTTAAACTTTTCTACGCAGGCTATAGTCGCTTCATAACGTATGTTCATGGTATCATGTTGGCTGTTTTCGGTAGGGCTGGTCCTGTGAGGATAAAACAATGAGCACCCGTCCCAATAACAACCCCAAAACTGGAAGGGGGTGGTGGTATATCCAGCTTTAGCAATGCCGTTTACTCTTCACCTTGCACATACACCTTATGGCCGTTTCCCGCATGTAGAATAGAGACTTGACGCAGGAGATCCTCCCAGCAAAGCCATTGTACAGTGGCGCCCTACTATTGGTCAGCACACCGATAGCAACCGTTGGGGATGATACCTAAGATCTTCCTTAAGGTGACTCCTGTGATAAACTAACATGCACACTCCTGCGATGGTACATGCCTATCTGAAAGGATCCATCTTATCTTCGGTAATGAACATGTCTCTAAACTTTAGGCAGGCTTTTCTTAGGATTTCTACATCTTTCACGCAATACAATTCCAACTCAACGTTGAAGTAAAATACATTATTCTCTTTGAATAACCTGTCAACATATTTGAAAGCCCTACAAAGTTACATTAAATTAAATGTATATTTGTTTTAATTATTGAATGTTGTATTTCACTATAGCTGCAAATAAATTATAGTGTTTTACAGAAAAAATAGATTTGGTTTTATATAACTTCATTAGTATTGTTGGTCTTGTTGGTTCATAAAAATACGGTTTTTGATGATAGTTGTTGACAGATTTTTTAGGATACTGTATTTAACAACAGTTTTTTATATTATTATTATCTGTGTTCGACTATTGAAGATTATGGTAATTTGCACTATTTTCAATTTATCTAAATCAGTGCTTGCTTTGATTATTTCTTCTTCTTAAATCAACAACCCGAAGGATGTTTTGATGGGATTTCTATACACTTGGAGCTTGGCTTGCACTCAGACTTTCGGCTGGTAAGTGCTGCCCGCACTATCTGATAGAAGCCCCATTAACTAGGAGAGTGCAGTAAGTGTATTGGTTCCCCGGGGTTCTTCTATGTCGAGTCTCTAAAAGCGAGCGCAAAATGACCAACTTATTTTTCCGTAAATATATTTTCAAATACTTTCCAGGGTTCTCTTACATGCTACGATCGATATGGGACCGACGGCTTTACTTCTCCTGTGAAGGAAGCTGTGCTAGGATTTTTATCACGCAAGAAAAATCCATCGACATCAGCTGTGTCTAAGCCTACGAACTTTGGATCCCGAGTCGAGCACTATACCGTTATACTGAAGTTGTATTTGATTATTTAACTAAGGTTGATTGATAGGAATGGCTAGGAATGGTTTGGTGTCACTGTTCTTAGCAAGTGTTAATGCGATGTCTCCATATCCTAACTGGCTGTGTTCACGAATTTTGTTAAGAGTGGTTTCCCTTCAGTTTCATATGTTATAGCTAGGTAGGTAGAGTATTCATTTTGAAGTGTGCTCAGCTGATGGAGTGTTTCAAATGCAATTGATGGTATTTAACTAAAGAGCAGTATGCTATTTTATTGCTAAGCGCTTAGAGAATATTTCAGCAATTTAATATGAGTGTAACATTGTGAAAGAGTTTTTGTTATTCATTCAATCATTCCTATTTAATGTTTTGAATTTACACAGTATAATATTTATACTATTTCAGGATATTATTTTAGTTGCTTTGACAGTTTAAAAACAAATAATTTTTGATATATTCCTTTTTACAGGCGCTCAAAATATTATAAATTGTTAATATTATATAAAATGGATAGTAAACTTGACTACACAATATATATATATATAAAATATATATATATATTATATATATATATATATATATATATATATAAATTTAAGATTATAGTTACATATTTAAAACTTAAGATGTTAAATATATATATTATAAATATTAAATGTGTGTTGTGTAGTCAAGTTTATTATCCGTTATTTAAGTTTACCTTTCTTGTGTACCCAATGTTTAGTGTGTGATTGAGAGTATATATAGGTTGGAGTGGAAACATTTCATATTCGATACTGGACTGTGATACACTTCCTTGTGTAGTAAACATGACTTTGTAAACATGCATCTTATGCAAGTTCATTCGTAAAACTCTACACCATCTCAGTCCATATAAGGTCGAGTTTCCAAGATTCTACTGTAGTATGTTCTAATAATAAATTCCGATTGTATATACCTACATACATACATACATACATACATAAATACATATGAAGCTATAGCAGATAATCGCACTTAGCTTGTGCTAAGATGTGTATATTAAGTAAATAAATAAATTTAAATTTAAATATAACTAAACAATATAATGTTTTTGATTTTTTAAATGATTTGTGGGATTTTAATAGTTTAATATAACCTATTTATAATACAAACACAGCTATCATACAAGTTAAATAAAATTATTTTAATAAATATATGTGTAAAATACAATTTATGCACCCACCTGAAGTATAGCCCCGGATTTTCACATCAGTGGGAAATCGCACTATTTACTGAGTAACTATGCTCAAATAGTTTTACACAATTCCATCTTTGTTACTGACAAACATTACACAAACCACAATAAAAAATGTACTTGTTGGCAACAATACTAAGTGTCAACAAAGCTTAGAACAAACAAGCTAGTTATTTAACCAAGTTGGGCATATTTATTTACATTCATTTTGTGATTTGCGGCTGGGCTCGAGATCAAATTATCTCTAACAGAAAGTGTCGAAATAAATTTATCTCTAACAGAAAGTGTCGAAATAAATTTATCTCTAACAGAGAGTGTCGAAATAAATATGTCTCTTACAGGGAGTGTCGAAATAAATTGTTTCTTATAAGGTGGGTCAAAATAAATTTGTCTCTTACAGGGCATGTCGAAATAAATTTGTCTTTTGTATGGAGTGTTGATGTTAATTTGTCTCTTGTAGGGAGTGTCCAAGTTAGTTTGTATCTTGTAGGGAGTGTCTAAGTTAATTTGTCTCTTACATGGAGTGCCGATGCTAATTTGTCTCTCGCATAGAGCTTGATGTTAATTTGTTTCTTACAGAGAGTGTCGAAGATAATATATTGCTTGCGAGGTTTCGAAATCAATAATTTTCATATTTGTTTTAATATAAAACAAACTTTGAGAATATTGAAATTATGGAGCTCAAGAGATGCATGCAATAACCAAACAATATTTGTATGTTACCTCCATCACTCTATCACTAGTAAACATATGAACACACAATTGTTTTAGTATTCCTACATATTTAGTGAAGTTAGACTTTTTGGCACTTCCAAATTGTATTTGAGATTGGTTTAATCATTTAAGGTCATTGATATTGCTACAGTAATACATTGTATATCACTAGTTCGAGTGGGACAAACTTTAAAAGACACGTGGTAGTGATAAACACTATTCGTCAATTCGGAAAACATTGATTCATGTGTTGATACTAAATTTCTGGTGCAACGCAATAAAAACCAAGGGGGAAGAATAAAATCAACATTTTTTTCCACAGTAACGAAAGTTCAAAACAAATAACCTGATGAGCTACTAATTTATTATTTTATGCGTCGAAGTTTTGGTAAAGAGGTGGATGCGTTTACGCTCTAAGTAGGGGGATGCAAAGCTATGGCGGGAATTGGATTGTAGAATGTTCGACCCGATAACAAGAGAGAAAGGAAGGTTTGCACCCTCTTGTCTCCCTCAACTTGACACGTTGGTTCCGTTCTCGTGGCCACAGCGAAACTTGTCAAGCTACTTCCTGTTTTCTGCTATCAACTCAACTTGACAAGCTTTACGCGGAAAACAATTATGTTGACGTCTTGCGTAATTTTAGCGATCTTTAAAATTAGATTAGCCCTCAATAATTAAATGTACTCAATTCGTTTAGGAAATACAATATCATTAAAACCTTAAAATATTAACTGTTGATGTAGCTATAATCAAAATCTAATATATAATTTGGTTTGAATTGATCTGAGTCATCGGACCACCTATATAATATACACATACACATACGCATACGAATACGCATACGCATACGCATACACATACACATACACATACTCATACACATACTCATACACATACACATACACATACACATACACACACACATACACACACATACACACACATACACACACACATACACACACATACACACACATACACACACATACACACACATACACATACACACACATACACACACATACACACACATATACATACATATACATACACATACATACACATACATACACATACATACACATACATACACATACATACACACATACATACATAAATAATATATGTCTTAAAAACGTTAATAATACAGTTAATATAAATTTTATTTTTAAAACAATTTAAGATAGGCCTATATTACAAAGGTTGATCAACAGATTATAATCCTTTTCAAATGTTAATTTTCTATTAGTTTAGTA
This sequence comes from Timema podura, assembly GCA_033556935.1. NCBI lineage: Eukaryota > Metazoa > Arthropoda > Insecta > Phasmatodea > Timematidae > Timema > Timema podura. The sequence continues at coordinate 64,502,100 of JAVRXN010000009.1, forward strand.
TTTATAATTTGGACAGTGTTTATAGACTATATATTATTTGAAGTAGATTTTTATCTTTAAAAATAAATAATTTTTTTACATCCATTACTGTTTCCAGCCTATGGCCTGGGTCAGTTTTTTATTCAACTCATATATTTTTCCACGAATACCTGGCTAAGCCTGTCATAGCTTCATAGGCCTTATAATCTAACTTACGTCTACACGGCAGGCACAACATCCAGTCCCCGACCGTTTATTTCTCAATGTGAAAGGGTAAACCCATATTTCACCAATGATAAATTTTTCAGCCATGCCGAGAACCGAACCCGGGACCTTTGGCTCAATAGGCAGGCATGCTACCAACTTGGTTAAGGTGTTGGATTCCTATAAATAGATATAATGAACATAAATAAAAGCATCGCAACATAATTTATTATAAGAATATTTATGAACTAAAGAATAATTGTAATGATAAACTAGATTCGTGCCATAAGAACCTGACATTTCAATTCATTTAAAAAACACGATAATTATATATCTAAAATAAGTTAGTCTAAAAATTGCGTCAAACATTTTTATCAAACAAATGTGCCAAGCTGCGTGCATCAGTTTTTATCCTTTTAAAAAGTCTTAACGCAACTTTCCGGATTAGGTCAGCGCATTTCTTTTCCGTCAAGGTTTTTTTATTTTATTTTACTTTATAGCGTGGGAAGAAGTAGAGCTGTATTACATACAGGAACCCTAATTGCCGTTTTTATGTCATTGCGTGTAATCCACCATCTGCTTCTGAAAACGACGGAGAAAAAAACAGAGTAAAAACAATAATGAAAAAGAACCGCACGATGACTAGTGGGGATTGAGTATTCTGTGCGCTATAGAGAAATTATTGCATATTATATTATATACATGAACAAATTTCCTTATTCGAAAATTTGAAAATCTAAAAATGACAGGGTTGTACAAATAGATGGCGTAGTGGTGTCTTGGCTTGAGAAAACGAGCTTCATTCTCATCTGATTTTAGTTATAATACGGATTCATCCAAAATGAAATTTGGAAGTAATAAGAACATAATTACTCAAGTCCACATTTAAAAGAAAGTTTACTATAGGACTTACTTCTATTGCATGGACAAAATACTGTGGCCATTTAAATAAATCATTGGGTAGATTAGACTTCATATCATAGACATGTTTTTGTTAAACAGGCGATTGAAAATTAATATAAACTTAACATTTTTCTAGTTCCTCTTTTAAACTAAACAAATAATAAACCATATTAATTTTAATACATGAATTATATCAATAGTTTAAGTTATCAAATATTAAATATATATAAAATTAAGTTAATAAGAATTATAGGTAGTAAATTATGGATTATAGATTCTTCAAATAAATTGACCGATTTAGAGCCTACCGAATAGTAATTTAAATAATTTCTATAACATTGTATAAAAGCTAAGTCTCCTAAATGTTATAAATAAAAAACAATACATTTTATTATAAAATTATTATAATTAATCATATGAATTAAATTCACTTCTTAAAAACTAGATACCTTGAAAATCGAATGATTTATCACCTTATCACATTTTCTTGTCACATTATAAATAGTATTTTTTCAAACCAATACATCCTACAACTGCTTCAGTGGCCGCATAGTCAACGGCATAACTCTCATATTATACAAGATTGCCGATAACAGAAAGGTTGGGGTTTGAGTCCCGGCTGGGTGTACTGACGTTTTTTCTCCAAAATTGTGTTAAACACTCTCTCCAAGCAAATTCGGGTACACTTCTTCTAAATTTAACCTTAGTCATCCCTAACTATCTATTCTACAGAATAAGTGTATTTGATGTGTAATTATATGTACCTTTTGTTTATCCTGTAAAGTATCTAGTTTACCCTATATTCTTCCATTATGGTCTTGCTTATAAGATTGAGTCACAATGTAATACGTCAAGATAGGACTTCTACCTTTCAGGGTAAAGGAGTGAACATATTTATCTTTGTTATTTTATTTATTTGAAGTATATAACGTGCACTTTCGGAACCGAGTGTTTATATCAGCACACAAGAATGTTTATGAACAAGAACGTAAGGGCTGGTAAAGGTATTTTCACGTAACTACCAGGTTTTTTTTTACATGCCACAATATACATGGGACCGATGGCTCTACTTCACCCACGAAAGGAGTTTTGCTAGGCTGGGCGCACACCAAAAAAGGCACAGCAAAACAAAGCAAAACTTTTTGCTTTAGACTGTTTTGTATCCGTTCAAAATATGTTTTCACAAAATATCTTTAGATGCATACCGAAAAAGCACAACGAAACAAAGCATTGGAGGGAATGGAGATTGCAGTGTTCCAGTAGCGGTGCAATGTCTTACATGGACGTTGCTATGGCTATGTGGCAATGGTTGAACCCCATCCTGAGAGAAGTTGTTGGGTGCACGCATTTCAATTGTTATTTTCTGCCAATAGTATTTCCAAAACATCCTTGTTATGATCTTTGTTGTCATACAGAGGGGGTCCAGCTTGTACTAACACGATCAGCTTATCAGCGCCTAACTCCAAGACAATCTATTGCAATACTGGGTGTGCACGCGCTGTGACCGAGATTGTTGGGATGGTTAGCGCATGCGCAGACAGAAATGTTTTCCTTCGTACCATCTTCCCGTGTTTTGGTTTTAGACATGACTACTTGAGTTTTGTTAAGCTTTTGGGTGATTTCACTTTTTGAGTGATACCTAAACAATTTAGTTTAAATCGCTTTTGATTTTGACTAACCAGTGTGTGTCAATCACATTTTAAAATAAATTGAATTAATGGTTTTGAGGCATAATAAATCAAAAACGTTTCTGATTTATTTTACTATGCTTTTTGGTGTGTGCCAATCCATACGGATGTTTATAGCTCAAGAAAAACCCGTCAACCCAGGCTGGGTTTGAACACACGAACATCAGGTCCTGAGGTGAGCACTTTGACTCAAGACCACTGAGGTCCAATCTTTATTTTTGTAATTGTTTTGAAATGCTGTATGAACGTTCCCAATGAATTAGTTAAAAATAAAATTCCATGCAGCACTCACTTAACTTGTCACTATAAGGAATTTCACAATTCTCTATTATTTATTATTACGTATACGTTCATAAAATATAGAGAATATATTCCTGCGTTAAATGTTCACATACCATGGGTGTCTTTTACTCAACCTAACTTAACATGGACATAAAGACATTTTCCCCCAATGTATAAAAAACGTTTCGGTGCCCCCTGACAAAAACTTAATTATATTTACAAAGGAACGTAATATTAGTGTGTGTTGAAAATATACTATGCTCAACATCGTTGCCCAGCAAAAATAGCTCACCTCAATTTTTAATTACATTTATGACCTCTATAGGCTGATAAGGGTCTTCCATCTTCCTTGGGAACAGAGTTATATTACGTTTTGTTGCCAAATTAATATTTTATCGTATCAGTTTCAAGTCACTGCTAGTCAAGGTATTTATTATCTCACCCTGATTCTGCTACAACTTTTCAAATATTTTTTGACAGACGTTCACTGATTTGTCCAATAGCTTTTCTTTTCCAACTGCTACTAGAAATTTGACAACGTCTGATTCATGTCTGTGAGGGGTTGATAAATTCAGCAGTACCTTGGTGAATTTAAAGTCTAGAACAGGTGTCGGCAACTCGTCTACCACGACCGATCGGTCGATCTCGTGGCAATTTATAGTAAATCGCATAAGAAAAATACATCGTGATTAAAAGTCAATCTTTGTGTATCTTAACTAGCAAATATATTAAGTACGGTTCTTAATAATAGTTAAGAAATTTAGAACTGCTTTGGTGGCCACGTGGGGTAAGGCGTTATTCTTGCAATAGACTAGACTAAGGGAGATCAGGGCTTTATCCCGGTTGGGTGCATTGAGGGTGTTTTACCTAAATTCTTTTCCTCTTTCCCTCCACGCAAATGCAGGTGCATTTCAACTAAATTACGCTTTCCTAATTCCTAACATTCTAATGTAGTTAGTGCATAGGCGTATAATCCGAACGGGTAGTAAGAGGTGGTGGTAAACAGAAATTAGCTTGATATAAAAATAATAATTTTCTATAAAGGTGGAGACATAAGTATTTAAGGAAATATTGAAATTAAGGAACAATTAATAAAATATGTAATGACAAAAAAAAACAGTATTGCGAAGAAATTATGGTTGATCACACGACCTTTGATAGGTTTGTAAGTCAATCGATGGTCAATGGTCAAAAAGATTTCCAACCCTGGTCTAAATCCCTATTATCGCAATATCATGTTCGTTCACCACTATTGACTTAACGTATACTTGAAATTAAATTTGAAATCCTCAAATTTTAGTCTCCGTGCCTCGCTCAGATGACACAGATTCCACATCCATGATTTACCTTGATGTTCACTAAGTAAACAAACACACAACTTCTGAACTGTGTTCGGGAATAGCTCGTTCGAGTTTACACTGTTTACTTTTATTCCGTGTTTACTGTTGGACCTAATACATTAACCTTTGGTCGAATTGAGACACACGTTAGAAGGAGACAGATAACCTAATTTGCCTGATTGTACAATTTGGTCTCAATAGACTGGACTGCCTATAACTAAGAAATAAGGGCTTCAAACATCAGTCATATAGACTGAGGGAAGTTTTTCCAAATCATTTACACTCTTACTCCCCGTCTATGTGGGTACATTCTCTACACCTTCCTTATCTTCCTTATTCCTACTCCATTAGCATAGTAAAAATTATTATTATTATTATTATCACCGCGTCTTACTACCTGTTCGGGCTATTAACACTTATACTAATGTGTAATGGTAGGGTGATTGTGAGATGGAATGGAGGACCTACAGTTTAACGTGGAATCCGAACCACGGTGGAGGTCTGGCACTCCAAACATTCACAAGTTATGATTAATACACGTCTTGTCAGAGGTGAGGGAAGGGTTTGGAAATCAGATGAATCTGTGCCGGGACCGAGGATTGAGCCCCGGACCCCGTAGTAAGCACATATGCCAGTATCCCGAAAGGGTATTGAGACGCGGTGATAAAATAATTTCAAATTTTGATTTAAATTACTGAGTGATGGCCAACAGTTACGAAATATATAACAGATCTAGCTATATAACTGAAAAGTACACAAGTATCAGACATGTGATCATAATTACATAGTAAAATATATAATAAACAAATAACTATACATACAGAAAAATTGTTTCTAAAAATTAGAGAAAATAATAATAATAAATGTATGATGAAAAAATTAAATAAATAAAGAGAAGTAAAAGCAAAAACATTCAAAATGTATTTATATAATTTTAAAAACAATAAACAACAAAAAGTAACAACAATAAACACACAGAAAATAAGCAGGATAATGTAAGTTTAAATATTTGAGGTAGAGCATCTACTGGGTACATTAATGATAAGGGAGTTCCTTAAATAACTTTCTTAGTTTGACTTTTCTTTAGTGATAAAGTTGAATTTGACAAATCTGGAATTAGGGCTATGGATACAACGGCCTACAAGAATCACTTTGAGAATCACTTAGTTGAGAAAAAATAATTTTGATTTACGAGACGCCCGAGTAAGGAACTGAATAAGGACAAAATGTTCAAGGGCAAATTTACAAGAAATGTTGTTACTAGAAATATTAAAAATAAATAGAGCATCACAATAAAGTATATGCGAGAAGAGAGCTTTTAGCCCTAAAAGGTTTAGAGTTCTGAAATAATCATAATAAATCCGGTTAGTAAAGAATTTATCATAGCAAGCAGTGGCAAACTTTAAAATGTTTTCCAACCTGAAAGAGTTTGGAATTCTAAGCAACAGTAGCATACGATAGCTTAGATCTAACCAGGGTATAGTACATGAAAAAATTGTAGTCAGCTTTTATAAATGAAGAGGTAATAAATTCATTAAGGCCAAGTAATTTCAATAATTTTGATATTATATGGTAAACATGAAAGTGAAAGTAGAGTCTGTTGTCTAAGAGAACACCTAGATCATTAATATAAAGGGAGCGAAATTTTTTTATCACTGAGCAATTTAAAATAAAAAAATATAGGATTATTTTTCCTTGTGAAAGATATGGATTTGATATTTGATTTATTAATAAATATTCAATTTTCAAGAGACCAATATAAAATACCATTTATGTCGTTTTGTAAATCTATACAATCTGCACTTGACTTGATAATTTTAAATAGATCATCCGCAAAAAATAAATAACTATATGAATTTAAGTATTTATTAATGTTATGATTAAACACATTAAAGGTAAGTGGACTTAAATTAGAACTTTGTGGTTTATTCTAAGGGTCTGAAAAAATGTTGGAGTTATGTGAATCTCTTTTAATAGCAAATTATATTATACTCTTCATTATACTCTTCAACTAGTTGAAAAACCAATTTACATATAACTGATAGGCTAAAGCTACATAGTTTCGATAGAATATTACTATGTTGACATAAATCAAAAGCACCTGGCGTTGAGTAGACACTTGAGGGGAAACATTAGCTAGAAAATCAATTAAATTTGTGAAGGTAGATTTATTTTTTATAAAGCCATGTTTATTTTGTGAGAGTTTATTCTTTAGGTGGTTGAAAAGTATGCTCTTGTATTATTTTTTCGAATACTTTAGAGAAAGTATTTAAGAGAGAAATAGGTCTATAATTACAAACATTGGTTTTCTTTTAGTAATGATTAAAACACTACACCTAATCTTAATCAAAGATTAAAAATAAAATAAGTGCCACTGAAACCTTGTAGGTGTTAAACGGTATAGCATAACAAAGATTACTTGCTTGAAGAAAGCTTGTCTGAGAATTTGTATAGATCCTAAAATATATCAAATGCATCAATTTTTCCTCGTGCTCTGCGTCTTACTACCCTTCCAGGTATTCTGTGTATTCATAAAATGTACACTAGGTTAAGTAAGGCTTAGTTTAAATTAAATATACCCACATTCGCATGAAGGATTAGTGAGAAACCATTTGTAAAATATACCACCCAATCTAGAATCGAGCATCTACCTTCTCTGGAAAACAGGCCGTATGAGGTTGAAGCCTTATCCCACGTGCCCTCTGATGTCGATATAAAAGTCGTAAAAATGTTAATATAACTTGCAAACTATTTTTTACGAGAAAACCATTTTCACACGTTTCCTTGTGTTTCGAAAGACAGCCAAATATAAATTCAGTTCGGACATGTAAATGAAGTCCAACATACGCTTGTCACACTATTTTTTCCAACTCAGCTCCGCCATGGTCCGGCCGTACCCGAGTGAAGATAAATGAATGACAGTCATATATCAGTATTAAAGTGCTGCCAACCCTTGAAATCGATCGCGCACGTAGCCCTCCAAACTGCCGCCCCTCCTCCCTTACAGACTCATGCCTCCCCCCCTCCCCAAACCTCGCATCGTTACGCTGACCCGACCCGCCTCAGCTCTTGAAAAAGTATAAATATGTATGGAAATATGCCCACTTCATCCAGGCCATCCATCATCCACGTTTCTTTGTTTTACGGACCGTGCAGGTGGTTCTGTTGGTGACCACAGGACGGGCGGTCAGCTCTCACCCAGGCCAAACAATGGAACATAGCAACGGCAAGATGAAGCACTCCATTACTTGCGCTATTCTCTTCACTTATAGGTGCTTTGTGCTAGTACAAGAACATTGGTGCTTTGTGCTAGTTCAAGAACAAACACTAGATAAGGACTTTTTTTTTAACATCAACATAATATTTTATAGTAGTTGTATCATTATTATCATCATTTTCATAATTTTCATCATCGTTATCATCATAATCATCATTTACATCATTTTCACTATCGTTATCATCATAATCATAATTTTCATCATTTTCATCATCGTTATCATCATAATCCACATTTTCATCATCGTCGCCATTGTTGCCAACATAGTCATCATCGTGATCATCGTTATCATTAGGCTGTCATCATTATAATCGCTATCATCGTTTCCATCGGAATCATCACCATTATCATTACAATTATTATTATTATTATCGTTACTATCGTTATCATCACCATCATCGCCGTCATCATCACCGTCATCATCATCACCGTCATCATCATCATCACCGTCACACCTTCATCACCGTCCTCATGGTCATCATCACCGTTATCGTCATCATCACCGTTGTCGTCATCATCACCGTTATCGTCATCATCACCGTTATCGTCATCATCACCGTTATCGTCATCATCACCGTTATCGTCATCATTATCGCCGTCGTCATCGGCATTATTATAATTATATTATTATAGAAATAATGATTCATCCTTAGTGTCAATATGTGTGGAAAAGAGAAACATTAAGAGTTTTAAGAATAAAATAGCATGTATAACTCGGTGTATGAATATTGTTGAAGCGCAGGAAGTATATTCAAGGATAGGGAAGTGTGGAGAAAGTTAGTGAGGATGGATTAAGTAAAATGTCAATATATTCATCACCTTTTATATTCGTTACTACTTTCATTAAGAACATTGTCATAGTAATTTTCCTTTTTGTAGTCAGGCAAATAAAAATAGCTTGGAAAAAATCAAATTTTAATAAACATTCTATGTTAGTCACTGCTCTCCAGCCATCTTGGTTATCTCTAGAGCCACACAAACAGGGCAGGAAGAGTGGATAACCATATAGTAAAAACCATCCTCATTAATTCAGCTCAGGATTCGAACCTAGACTGACCTCTCACTGGAAACGAGCCAAGACAGGCGCCTTAGTCCGTGTGAACATTAATGAATGTTATATTGATTATATATTACCATTACAATTTGGTGAAAAGGTTTTGGCTCGTTCAAACATAAAACCACCTAGTCCAAGAGAGCATAATGAGAGATAATTTTTAATGAATGGCATTAACATCCTTTTGGAGTGAAAAAATAAAATAAAAATATATACGTGTAAAAAAAACTCCATACACCCAATTATAGATAATATTCATTTTTAGAAAGTCGACTATACAGTTCAATTTATATAGAAAAGATAGTTAAAACAAATATAAAAAAAGTGGTCAATGTTGATAACGTTTTAATATAATGTTAGTGTTATTTTATAGGTGTTGATGATATAAATTATATATTAGTGACATGTACAGATCACATGACTTGATTTAAGATTACTTGGAAGAAGTTCTATTAACATGCCGGGGAGTAGGTTTAACTAACACATACTAACTATAGCCACAACATTATTATAGCGAACTGTGACAAAGCTTTTTGATGCACAAAACCAATATTAATCAAATATATTGCATATAGGTAAAAATAAAGATAATTAATTAAAATTTGTTTCAAACTATAAGCCTATATATTTGAGGTTAAAGAACCTGGGATTAACCAACACCAGATGTAATAAAATAATATTCCTCTAATGGAAAGCTCTCACAATTTATATAATTAGACACACAAAATTAATAAAGCCCAAATGTCGATATTTATTTTTTATTATTTTCTCTTTTAAAATTTAAAATAGACAAAAAAAATACATATATACCAACGCATCATGAATATACAAATATTTTAATGTATCCATTTTGCACTATATATTAGTATCTCAAAAATATTTTGCAATAATGTGTAATAGCAAATCTCTGTAGTTGACATTAAATAGTTTAAATTTGCTTTGTGAAGCTTATACACAAAATTAAATATAATTAATTATATTTAGTTCATATATAAAATATTTTTGTGATTTTAACAAAAAAAATCAATAGGAAATTGTGGTTAATAATAATATAATAATAATAATAATAATAATAATAATAATAATAATAATATAATAATAATAATAAGCTCTGTATTTGAATAATATTTACTCGCTGATGGACTCTATAAGAGTCTGTTCAAGGTTTTAATACACCAGGCAAACAATATTTCACTTATGACCTATCTGATATAAATGAGGACATGGAAATAACGCGGGAAACTTGACAATCTTTGAACTTTCTGGATATGAAGAATGTGATGAAACAAAAATTCAATAAATGAAATACAGTAAAACCCCTTTAGACCGAACCCCGGCAGTCCGAAATTCCGGATAACCCAAATTCACTTTTCGGAAAACGGGGTGAAAAAATTAAGTAAAATAATATTTATTTTATTGGGTAACAAGCACGAAATTAAAAGGAAATTATAAGAAACAGTGATAACTGATAATAAATGTATAATATTTACATTTTATAGCCAACATATTGTGTTTTCTTGCAACTAAAAATAATTACAGTACATATTAAGCGAAATAAATGAATATTTTATTAAACTAACTCAATTGAAATTTAAAATTCCTGAAAATACTGTATCATTAACTCAACAATTTATAAGTTTCAATATGTTTTGACTTATTGCTCGAGCGTGTAAAAACAAAATTATAAGCACTTTTCCAAGGTCAAATTAATTGCTTTGGTCAACAATATTGCTTTATAAACTCCTTTTAAGCGTTTATAGGGTAATAATCCGATAAGTTTGTTCTAATAATGTTTTCGAACAAATATAGCAATTATTTTTAAACCATAGATGCTTCTAACGGGTGGAAAATCGTTTTAATATGTAGCTCCAAGAGACGGTAGAAGTATTTAGTCTATATTTTGCTGAATGTTGTGGTGTTTGTAGTGTTTGTGTGAGTGAGAGGGCCCGGCCCGGGTTGATGTGTGCTGGTGGGGAGTGGTAAGATGGTGAGACCTGTCCAGCCGCGCTCAGCTGATAACGCCCCAGGCAGTAGGCAAGGGGGCCCTGCCGAAAATAAAACTCCCCATGAGAAACGATACATGGTCACCTCCTCGCGGTGTTTCTCGGGTAGCGAGTGCTAAGAATCATGCATTAAGCTTCAAATAAAAATTCATCATTTTCATCCAAAAACAAATGATAGCACAATATCCCGTGTGAAGAACGGGATTAAGTTAGTTTGTAATGAACGTTTTTTTTTATCCACCATGAAGGCGGAAATCAATCTTTTTTTTTTAATAAGTACTTTCAATACAGATGTTCAGGCATATATGATAAATTACTCTAATGAGGTAGGGATGATGAAGTATTTTAAAGATAATCTACCATTATTTATGTGGAAGGATAGTGGGAAACCATTTAGGAAATACTACCCTCAGTAAACCCGCCTGACTGGGATTTGAGTCCCGATATACTCGTCAACAGGCCCGTGTGACATGAGATTGACGCCTGAGACCATTCGGCCACTGAAGCGGGTAACAAGAGCTACTAACGATATAATCCAAGCGTTAAGACATGAAGAGGTTATATATGAAGAGATCCAGCCTAGCGAGCGTTGTAACTAAAAGGGAAAATCATATTTCCGTGCGACACTTTAGTTGAGTAGGTATCACGTCCACTTACTGAGCTAAGGGTCCCAAGTTTGATTCCTGACAATACATAAAGTGATTAATAAATGGTCGAAGGAGTTGTGCTATGACTATTCTAGAATTAAGTTAGTTTATAGATAATATGTTCATTTGGTTAAGAAAGTGCATGTTAGATAACTAAACATATTATTATATAAACATTACATTATCTATGTAAATATAAAATATACTGATGATGATGATGATGAATGTTCAACCAGAAGGTTAGTTTGGTACGCTTCCCATCCATCCGGAGCTGGATATGTATTCGGCTCTTCGGCTACTTAGTGCTGTCCACACTATCTGGTGGAAAGCACATGCACAATGGAAGTTCAGAAAGTGCGATGGTTCCATTATGCCTTCCTCACTGTCATTCGACGAACGAGCGCAAAAGAGCCTATTACTTTTGCCAGGAAATATATTTTATAGTGTGATTTTGGTAGGAAAAAGAGTAACGTTAGTTACTAAAGTTACTAAAACAATTTTAATATGTTCATACATCAAGTCACGTTATCTTAAGTTGTCACTCTTGATATATATTATCAATACCTATGAAATCATACTAATAATATACTGAAATGTTATCAATGTTTTCCACTAAGAAATATGTTTGAATTTCTCTACTGTTCTTCAACTAAAATCAGGATATAACGTTCAGGGTTTTTTACATGCTACAATCGAGATGGGAACAACGGCGTTACTTTCACTTCGAAGAAAGTTTTACTACGGATTTTTATCGCTAAAGAAAAATCCGCCGACTACGTGGGTTTGAACCCACGAGCCTTTGATCATGAGGCGAGCACTTTAATGCAACACAAATGGGGTGGATGTATAAACACACAACTTATAAATAGATATGTGTGTGTGTGTGTATGCACGAGTGTGAATAAAATATATTCGGCATCACATAATGTGTGTAAGTACATGATATTTGTAGACTTGGCCTAGTTATGTGATAAAAAAAACCTTTTGAGATTATTGTGAATCATAAACTATCAGATATACCCATTTTAACCCCGTTAGGGTCGTAAATTTGTGGTGGAATATAATTGCTTTAAAGTTTATTGCAAGTGTAGTACCAGCTACAATTACCTCATTTGTATCAAGAATCCATAAAATATATAAACACATTAACCATGATAATAAATTGTGTCATGTTCGACACCTTAACTCAGACGGTAGCACGTGTGTATTCTGGGTTAAGGGTCCCGGGTTAGATTCTTGGCATGGCCAAAAAATGTATTATTGGTGAGATTTGGTTTCTCCTTTCACGGTGATGAATTAATGGCCAGGGGCCGGGTGTTATGTCTAAGCAAGATTTAAGTGACGTGTGCTGATATAATCAGTAGGTTGAAAAAGTGCACGCTAAATAGCTTAAATAAATTAAATTTAAAAAATATTCATGTCAACATAAAGATTAACATTTCTTTTTTGAGTTATTTAGTTACCTGAACTGTTATTACATTTTCACGTTGTATAACTATATTACTGCCCACGAGGGAGTGTGAACTCTGTTCAGTGAGTTGGCTAATTGCTAAATATGCAATTAAGCTCATAGACCAACCAATCACAATCACGGTACTTTACCAATATGAAAACTTGCACGATGAATGCTTGTTGAAATAGTTTCATCGGGGGTTTGCGCGGCAACCAATCAACGAGAAGAGATGAGTAATCCCAGGATTCCATGCACGATCTGCTCCTTGTTGATCAACAACAAACAAAGCGTCGTTCAATAATGACCCGGCGCAAGAGAGACCTGTTTATCCCCTTGAAGTAACTTCTCAGCAACTCAGCACAACTCGGCGGAGGGGAAATATTTCTACTAGAGCTTTTGTGTTCGTTTCTCGGGCGCGCACATAAAATTATTGTCCTGTTCCCCTAGGTTTGTTAGAGTTTGGAAAACGGTATTTTAAAGTACATATATTGATTAGGAACGACCCAATTCAGTGGACGCATGGTCTAATGCGTCTTCCTAGCAGTAGACTATAGTGCCGATGGCGGGGTTCAAGGTTCGAATCTCGTTCGGGTGTGCTGAGAGTGGTTATCATAAATTGTTTTCCACTTTCCCTCTACGAAAATGTGGGTAATCTTCCCCTAAATTCAACTTTTCTCATCTTTAACCCAATAGCGTAATTAGTACATAGGCGTATAAATCGAACAAGTAGTAAGACACGCTGATAAAAATAAATGGTACGGTGCACCGCAGAGACTCTCTCTTTCTATAAACTCGTAAGATTTCTGAACGGAATAATGTACCTTGTATCATCACCACTCCACATAAGAACACGCATAAAATAATATACAATGATATAGAATCAATGAGAAAAGAGGCGCATCTTTGTCCACCTAAGAGCATTTCAAACAGTTTAATGTCTTACACAAGGGTCAACACTTTGTATTAAAATTTCGATTTATGGTTAAAATTTTAACATTTTATAAGGTGTTGCAGATCTTCACGTCATCGCATTGATATTTAATTATTCATTTATAAATTTTGACCAATAAAAAATGTAAATATTGACTATTGAGTCTAAAATGGAGAAAGATCATTGCTGTGCAAACATTTCTCCTAAGAGCTTTAAGGAAAAATAACATACCTTTTTTAGATACTTACTTATATTTAATTACTCTATGGCATTAGAGAATTATTGCGTTAAGACTTAAGTAGTATATGTTTACAACTAAAGCTCACAAAATTGTATTAATATATTTGCAAATATCTCAGAAACTGTTGCTTTTATAAAATATATATGTCAAATAAAAGTTTTTTATTTCTAATAGTCCTACAATTTTGCAATGATAAGTTGTTTAGTTTCTCAAATAGTTGTGGAGATACGGAAATTAACGCTTCTGTAAAGTACCCTAAAAATCATTTTCATAGGAAAATGAAAATAGCCAGTTTATTTATAATATTAATCAACGCCTAGATACGAATTTTAATCAAAATCGTTTGAGCAGATTTTGAGAAAACCAAATTTTTCTCTTTTCGCCCTTCAGTAAACTACCCTTAATTTTAAGTTTTAATAGACACACAGACAGACGGCATTGCAAAGACTATTTTTTAGAGTTCGGGGGGTCATGAGACGTCGACATCCATCAACATTTCAGGTTAGTTTTTTTTACGATCGCAATACTTTAGTTTTAATGTCCAAAAAGCTAAATATATATATATATATAATTGCTTATAGATTAAATATTATTGATTTTATAAAAATATGCTGCGAATAAAATATTTGTATTATAAATATATATACATATTTGTAATGCTAAGTAATTTCATATCTCAAATAGTTTCGGAGCTATTATAAAAAATGTTAATTTACGCATCATACCGGAGCCCTTAAAGCCATTTTGCCGAAATATTGAAAGTAGCCATTTTGTTTGGAATATTTATTAATGTTCATAAATGAAATTTAATCAAAATCGTTAGAGCCAATTTTGAGAAAATCGACTTTATCTCTTTTTTCCCTTCAGTAAACTACCCTTAATTTTAGGGGTAGATATCCAATTCCAAAAACACCTCGGGGCAACCCTATGAAAACCCTAGATATGAAGTTTCAGCTCAATCGGTAAAATAGTTTAGGCTCTAGTTGGAGGTACAGACAAACAGACAGACGGAAATTAAAAAAAACACTTTTTCGGATTCAGGGAGTCATGAAACGTCAAGATTCATCAAAATCTCGTGTTCGATTTTTTTGACGATCACCATACTTTCTCTACCTGTAAGATAGAGAGAAAGTAAAAAGGAACTAAAAACAGGATTTTAGTATTGATCGATTTCATATCTTTTATATGAAAGTGTATATTCTTGTCAGACCCAAAATAACCTATTTTATTTGTCTAAATTAATAAATGAGGACTTTAATATACATGTGTTGACCTTAAGATGTGCAACAGCTATTAAAATTACAAAAATTCTACTGGAAGTAAAAAAGTCACCCCCCTCCACATCCCTCCACCCTCTCCCCCACTCCCGGATGCATCTACTTAACCATTGGAGGTATGTTGCCCATCTACGTGTGGGTGGGACCCCTTGACACTTTACCCCCCAAAAATCTCCCCCAACCACGTTCTACTTGTCCTCCCTCCCCAGATGCATCTTTGTAAAGGTTGGCTATTTTTACCTAAGTATTGTGCAATTTGCGCTCGGTTTTCCTAGTTGTTATTTAATAACAGTCCTATAATACTTTTAAATTCCTTGAAAATACACTCCGTTTACTTTGAAAGGTAACAATATTTAACTTTTTTGCCTCCACCATGTTGAACGCAGTATAAGATAAGGCCTTAGTATAAATGGTCAGAGTATAACTGCTACCTGTGAGGTTAAACGAAGTGTAACTAGTAATGTGTAGGATTTGTATGGGTTTACCATTCATTCCAAATATTCTAACTTAACAGAAAATCTACCATAACATAGCATCACCAGTCAAAAGCTGAATCACATATTGAAAAAGGCTTAAAATGAAGGAAAAGATTTGAATACTTTATCCAAACACAAGAGAAAATACCACTTTTATACTCTATATAAAATTAAAAAAAATTAAACTTAGCTTAGAAAAATGTTTGTAAATAATTTAAAATTAAAACATAACCGTCCAGTGCAAATATTTAAGGCAACAAAACTCTATTTAGATTAAACATAAACACTTGTCTTAAGCGTAGAAATACATCCACTCCTATCCTTTACGTGTATCAATATTTTATTACATTGTCCGTACTAGCAAGTGGTAGCAGAAATGAGCTCTAGCGAGTAACCAACCTTGGCAGCTCACGACTTACATTATAGCTTAAATCAGACGTCCTCCCTTCGCTCCAAGAATTGAAATAATATAGCAAAAGATTAAATAAATAAACAAATCCTAAACTATTTAAAACTGTGCTTGTCAACAAACAATGTTAGTTTGCGCAAACTACGGGTTGTGCAAGCCCGAAGCATGATCCATGTTATTTGGAGATCTGGATGGAAAGATACTTGCGCAAACCAGAACTGTGCAGTTAAGACAGCGGTTGTAGTTGGTCACACAGTCATCTTTTTGAAATCCCCGTGGATGAAATGTCAGTCTTGAGTGAAGAAGAGTTTTATTTATTTTCAATCTGTTACTTGGATAAAATAAGAAGAAACATAATAAAAAATAATTGAGTTAAAATAAGTAGATGATGTAAGCCGTGGTTATTAAAATATACAGTTATTCGCACGCCAATTTATTAAATGAGATCTGAACAGAATGATTGTAGAAAACATTTTCAGATGGATGAAGATACTTACCCTCATTAGTGACTCCACTGGGATCATACACTCATAGTTTTAAATTGTTTAAAACGATCCGAAGACCCCAAGAGCTATGCCAAGACTGCAAGTACCTGATTTGTGTAGGGATCTGAGATAGTTCCGTACTATCCGTGCATACTTAACTGCACAGTTCAACTGCACGTGCTTGACTGAGCGTGTACGGGGCTTTTAACAACAAGTTCCTCAGACTAAAATAAACAAATAAAACATTTACATACATTCCGGGAGTCAATCTCGGAATCCTTGGCTCGCTAGACAGTTGAGATATCGGTGTATTTAAAGTGTCGGATGAACAAAATTGTAAAAATATTAAACCCCAGTTCCCCGCTGGTCTAAGAATCAATATTTATTCAAACCCCTGTGGTATGAAAAAGCAGGAATTAAGGAGACCTGATGGAATTAAATAAATTGTTTTTATTTGATAAATAAACATGTTTTTACCACCATATGCACAGTTAAAACTACGACTCCATGTTGCTACCATCGCTGTTGACAGACTAGTGGTAGGTTAAAGTAAACATCTTCTACTTTATTTGGTCTACTAAAGCTAATCTGCTAGTGAATACACATATTTGAGAAACATCCTGTAGTGTGTCGACTTTATGTTTCAGCATGCAAGGTGGTGAGAGGAACTTTTTGCGATTCTCGTTGTTTTTGTTTTTGGTATGAAACTAGAAAATAAAAGTAAGGTTGTGCACGAAACCAGCATCAGCAAGTATTTATTTTGTTTTGCATATTAAGTGTGAAGTAGTTTTCTCGGAGCTTTCCCTATTTCGTTACGATTGTTGAGGGTGGGTATTTCACCCAACTTCTCGTACCCTACCAATCCGTACTTCCACCACCCTTCACCCACTCCCCAAGGAAAAAATCCCTTGCGCGATGGCGAAGCGAGACTGGATATAATCTTTGCCGAGGTGGAAACAATTAGGCCTCGCCACCTCGTTGCTGCGATTACAACTCTCCTCTTCTTCAGCAAACACAAAACTTCTTTCTTTCGCCTTCACACTTCGTCTTCTGTGTACTCGACTGAGAAAAGAATCTATGGAAGAAATATTCTCTCTTTTTTAAAAAATCTTTTTGCGTGCTTTTTACTAAATTAACAAGAAAGAAAAATGACTGAGCTGACAGAATACACGGTTTTATAAACCTGAAATAAAATTGATATTTTTTTTTTTTTAATAACAGAAAGTTTGAAGTTCTAATTAGTAAGCAAATGTAAAGAAACATCTCATTTTAATGTAAATTATAGTATGAAGTTAAATTTTAACTCAGCAATGTAAATGTTAAACTCATCTAGAGCCATAGTGTTGAACAACAACTTGGTGAATACAAAATATTTATATTATATTTATTTAAAATTACTCCCAAATAAAATTTCCAAATAATCTATTATTATTATTATTATTATTATTATTATTATTATTATTATTATTATTACTAGGTTTTCCGTCTTACGACAGATTAATTCTCCTTTAGTACCATGTCTTACTACCCGTTTGGTTTATACGCTTAAGTACTAACTACGCTAGTGGGTTAGAAGTTGGGAAGGTTGAACTTAGAGGAAATGAACCCGCATTGCATGGAGGGAAAGCGGAAACCATTTAGAAGAAAACACCCCCAGTTCACCCGACCGAGATTCAAACCTCAATCTCCCCGTCCTCGGCAGTCTAACTCAACATGAAACAAGTGCGTTAGCTAACTGTGCCACCGAGGCTGGTGGGAGAGATTAATTCCTTTTATCAGTGAACTTAGACCACCAATGCGTTTTGTCCTCTGCCTCCTCCTTCAGCTGCCAGAATTTTCTTCTTACTTTTAAGTCATCCTATAGATGAATCCTCTTTCTTCCTAGACTCCTTTTCCCTCAACCTTCCATTCTAAGACGTCGTGTAGAAGATAGTTCCTCCTAAGGATGTGTATGATCCAGTTGGCTTTGTACTGAAGAATCATTTACAAAATGTTTATCTTTTCACCCACTCTTCTTAGGACTTCTTCATTTGTGATCTTCTCAAGTTTACTCCAGCACCACATTCCAAAAAGCTCTCCAAGTATGTATTTTATAGCTTCCTAAGAGTCTATACATGTCTGCTCCATACTGCACTATGCTCCAAACACACCATTTGATCAATTTCTTCCTCAATTCCAAACTCAACCTTCTGGTCAACAGTAACTTCTTATTGTTGAAATATTCCTTGGCCAAGGCGATCCTTGACCTAATTTCCTTGATGAAGTCGACATTCTTTGTCAGGAGACTTTCCCGATACTGCTCTATCTTTCCCAACTCCTGGTTTCTAATTTTTATTTTCAGCAGCTCTTCACTTTTGATTTCTCAATGTTGATCTCCATTCAATATCTTCTCCCTATCATCGCCAGCTGTTCCATTATTTCCTGCAACTCCTCTTTATTTTTAGCCAGAAATGCTAGATCATCTGGGTATTTTACTATATTGATGAAGCGTCCTCCCATACTGACATTTTCACTTCCCTACAGGTCTTCCCTGATCAGCCAATAATCATACAGGTTGAACAGACTGGGTGACAAACTGCATCCCTGCCTCACTCCTCTACCTTTATCGACGCTTTTGGTCTTTCCATAATTCAGCCTCATCTTCACTCGCTGTACCAGCTAAAAGTTTGCAATCAACCTATAGTCTCTCCAGTTAATTCCAATCTACTCGAGTATTTCCATCATTTTCTTCCATTTCACTCCATCTAATACATTTTGCCAGTCGATGAAACCAATGTAGACCTCTTACTTGACTTTCATCGCTCTCTCTGAAATTATTTTCAACATCCTGATGGCATCTCTGTTTCCTTTTCCATTTCTGAATCCAAATTGGTTTCCTTTTCCATCACAGTTTATATTTTTTGTTTCAGTCGCCTGGTCAATATTCTTGTCATGAGCTTCTCACATGGGAGATAAGGCTGATGGTCCTGTGCTAACCGCATTTCTTCGCTTGTTTCCTCTTGTTATAGGCTAATAATCAACAAAATAATTAGTTGATTTAGTTCATTTATATTAGTTAAGGGATGGATCACCTTGAGAGATGATCGCGGCCTATTTCTAAGACGATTTCTCTGTACACGATTACTAAGAAAACTATTATACATATTTTAATCAGATTTTTACTACTGTAAAGATCAATTTACTTACATGGTTTATAGTTTATTCATATTCACCCAGCCAACTCAAATTTAAGTTAAAAAAAACAGTTTAAAGATCACTGCATGAAACAAACTGGGCTTGTCATTGAAATGTGGGAAGACTTAGGCTAAAACGGTTTTAATTGTATTACAATAAACACATTTCTCTATCATTTGGTATACTTTAACGCCAGTTAAAAGTTAAATATTTGTAAGCAGCTTTGTTTAAATGATTTTTGCATGATCGTATTTTCTTGGTTTAGTGTTGTCTTTTTTAAATCTGCAGACAAAGTATAAACCGAGTAAATATGATTGAGAATAATTATCCTTTCATTTTTCAGCATACATATTGTTCTAAACTAAAATAAAGTGGTACAGTTTTATTTTAATTCAAAAAAGTGTTGTGGTGCTGTATGCTGTGACCTATCGGTGTAAGGTTGAACAAGACGAACCTCTCGAGAAAACTCATGGCAGCTATGCCAAGCGTTGCACTGTGACTAACAGATGTTCTAAGGAAAAATATCAACTCGACTGCGTTCATTTATGAAATCAGTTGTGTGAATACGACGCGTTTTGCAATGAAAGCCGTTTCTGTAAAAAGAGATCGAGGAAAATAAAATAAAAAGCTACTTTATCTCTCAACCAGACGAAAGAAAAATAAATGTTCTGCTCTTGTGAATTGGATTTAAAAAAAGGTGTTATGAATACATTATCGTTTCTGCATGAAAAATACAATTATAATACTGTAGTTTAGAATTTATCCATTAATCTCAAATCATGTGCGTAGAATACCTACTTAATATAATTACGCGACCCGCTTTGGTGACCGAATGATCTAAGGCACTAATCTTGCAAGAAACTGGACTGCCGAGGAGGGGGATCGGTGTTCGATCCCAGTTTGGTGCAATGAGGTTATTATTCCTAAAATGTCTTCCACGCAAATGTGAGTGTAAGTCATCTAAAAGCAACCTTTCCCTCCTCTAACACATTAGCCTAATTAGTACATCGGCGTAAAACCCACACGGGCTCGGTTCACTTTGGTGTACCAATCAAACACTTTGGCCCTACCTTGGGTAATCTGATCTGTAAACAGAGTCAATAATTTGGTATTGATAATACGGGGCTAGCTAAATCATTATGGACTATTGGTAATTTAAACAAGAAATACAATTGTCACAATAGATAAATGTCTTGAAACTATTTGGATATCAATTGTAAAAGTGGATAATGAAACGGGGTGGGGGAACTATTGAGCATGCCTTGACCACCACGTTTTTAAAATTAATAAAATTAACACAGGTCCATATTTAATTTTGACAATTATTATTTAACAAAATAATTTAATCACAAATATCATTTTTACTTTCTCGCACCCCTCGCGTGCCAAAGTCAAATATTTGGAAATAACGTAGCTTTAGAGAGAAAGGGAAGGGGGGAACACAAATGCTAAGAGGAGGATGTTACTCAACACATATAAGAGTGTGCACTGTAAAGATTATTTCCATGTCTTTTTTTTTTGTTCTTGTGATATTAGAAATGCTTTACTTCTTAATATTCTTCTATGTTATCCATAAATTTACAATAATAAAGTAGAGTAGATAATAAATACGGTAATTAAGAGAAATGTATACCACATTTGCGTTGAGGAAATGAGCAATCACGAGGAAAAACACCCTCAATTAAACGGGTAGGGATTCAACCAAAAATTGTAGCACAGGTCCCTAATAAAATTAAAATTAAAAACATAATATTAAGTGTGTTCATTGCAGAAGTTTTGATGAAGGATTTGAATGTATAAAGTTGTAGAATTGATGTATTATTATATAATGTGTGTAGCTAAAACTATACAATAGCTAGTGATGTGTATATTATGAACGTCCCTGACACAAAAGTGATTGATAAGGGAGACATAGATTATATAATGATCATGTTTCAATGTAAAACTTGTGCTTAAGCCTAACATATTTGGTCAAAATCGATGGATAGATATTTTCTATACAATTGGGTGAAAAACCTTTTCTTGCAGTATATTTCTTTATGTTTTATTGTAATTTCAAATACTTATTTTTAGAGTTAGTGTTTATAATTTTTGAAGTAGAGGCAATAAGTGTAATATTTATTCTATAAAAATTATACATTTTTAAAAATAAAATATTTCTTTTTGCAGAAAATTGTTCTATATGCTATCTTACAAATTTGAATATATATAATATTTATTCAATAATATAATATTATATTTTTATTAACATTATATTATATATAAATATATATATAAATATTATTTAGTCTGGTCTAAATATTTTCTTTCAGTTCCTGAGGTTAATGGTCTGATTAAAATTTTTGTCAAATGAAGAGAGAATTTGTGAATAGATTTTGTTTTTCAAAAATTGCTTTTGTGGTTTTAGGGATCAGGAAGGTTATATTCATAGAAAGTGTATCCGCATTTGCGTTGAGGGAGCGTGGAAAACCAGTTTGGAGAAACTAACTTTAATACACCCGACCGAGATTAGAACCTTGATCTCTCCATAATTGGCAGTCTAGTCTACTGCAAGAGTAGTGCGTTAAACCATGAGGCCACCAAAGCAAGTGTTATTCATGTTAAAATATGTATAAACGAATATAATTAATAAAAATAGGTTAATAGAGTTTGAAATTCTTGATAGTTACAAGTTCATTGGTGTAACTATAGGGTGGTGGCAAAATGCCACAGGCCCACGCCCAAAATAGGGTCCATCACGCAGGTCCACCCACCCAAAACTAATTTGATAATAGATGAAATGGTTGTCTTTCAGGCCTATCATTGTTTCGTAAAGATCTCACTATTCAATAAAAAATTACTCAATAGTCATTTTATTGCGCATAATTTATGCTGTACATAAATGTATATAGATATTTTTCTGTAAAATCAATAGAAACAGCCGACCGGTCATTTTCAAAACTTTACTAAAAATTATTTAAGAAGAACATGAATCAATAAAGGCTGCAGGGATTAGCTATGTTGTCTGTTGAGCCACTGCCCGTAGCTTGTCCTTGGAGGAAATTGTAGACAATTTCAGAGAGACCTATGTTTGTTTAGCCTCTATAAGTGTTAATATTGATGATTGATTATAGATTTGTTTATAATATTTATTAATATTGTTTTATTCAATTCAGATTAAGATTTTTACATTATATTGAAACTTTAAAGCAACAATTTTATCAAATATTATGGCTGTATGGTAATGCACTTGGAGTGGTTTTTCCTCAATGGGTTTTACACTCTTATCTCTCCACGCATATGTGGGTACACTTCCTCCAAATTTAACCTAGCTACTCGATATTATTACGTATTATAAAATAATTCCAATAATAAATGTCTAAATATTTTTTTATAAGCTACAATCATTCAAAAGATTTGGGGACAGTGGTGTATTTTTTCCTTGGGGGCACCCACCGTGGGTCCATCACTGCATAGTTACGTCTTTGTACATGTTACAAGCTAATGTAGGTCGAGCTAGTTTCACAATAGGAAATTTTTAGTGCATCTTTAAGTTTATATTAAAATAATAATAATTATTTGTATCTGCGTGATGTAATATAAGAAACTAAAGTAAATAATAAAGTACAAAACACAATTTCTTATTTATGTTTTATACGTATATGTGTGTCCCCCCTCCCTTACTTTTAAGGGTTTTAACACTTTTCAAGAGGGGTCCATCTCTGACCCCCAATGGATACCTTTTATGAATCTTACCCGAATTAAAACCATTGCTTTTATTATTAGGATATATTTATTAGTAGCATACCTTTTTTACACTTTTATATTTGATTTACACTAAGCCCCTTAGTATGTAAAATAATTTCAAAAGTTTTGGAACACATGGTTCGGGTTATTTTCAGCATGCAAGTAACATATGGATATGTAGCTATCATGTATTAAAAGAAGACTGAGCATAACACATTTTGTGACGACCCATTTATTTGAAAATTACCTCTAAATATTTATTCTACTCTCTATATAATTTTCACAAATTATATTTAGATTTCAAACCATAGCCTTAACAGTGTGGTAAGTCTGGTAGAATCATTGGACTTAAGATAAATATGTATCAATATAAACCTTATTAAATCCTTTCTAGGGAAACCGCTCTAGATCAAAGCTTGGTCTCACGGCCTAGAGTCAATCACCAACCCTCTATTAATGGTTTTCTCTTTTTAAATATATCTAGTACGGCTATTTTACTCGTACCTGAGACTTTTAAATAAATACTAGATCGAACCCCCTATATTTGCCTGATAACAAGAAATCTCCAACAAAGATTCAAACATTGATCTACTGGGGAATGTCCAACGTGGGGATCGATTAAATGATTATAGGTATTTGGCACTCTCAGCCACGGTTAGACGTTGTACTTAGGATTTCCAAACATTTCAGATTGGCTGGGACAGTCCTGGAATTAATCTCATTGTCCTGTTTCCCGAGTGAACCTTAACTGGGACACAAAATGTTCCGGAAATCAAAAGATTTATTGCTGCGCCAGTCTACGCTAATACACAATACACTAGCCTTAAGTTTATTTTATGTTACTTACTTTATTACTATACGGCACTAGGCACTCTAAAGTTCATTGCCGCACTTAAAAAATCACGCCACCTATCCATATCTTGAGCTAGCTCTATCCAGTCCACCTCATTACACCCTATCTCTTTGAGGTCCATTATAATGTTATCCTTCCATCTGCTTCTATGTCTTCCTCACTAATACATTTTGATTATTAATTACATATTTTGAGGACAAACCAAGAAAAGAAAATGGTCATTTATCACGTACGCATGAAAACATTTATCCGTTTAACGTTTTACGTAAGTTTATCATAGCCCACTGCATATACGTATTGGGTGTCCCGAAATTATATCAGAAATAGTTGACAACCCTAGCTGTACTACATATAATCAAACAGAAAAATAAAAGTAATCCTGAGAACAAAGGGTAGAAAATTCTGCTCTCATTATGTTGGTAATCCAAAATAAAATTTCATTTTGGAATCTTAGAGCCGCACTTGATTAGACAATCTATTTTTCATCGTGGCTCAGATAAAAAAAAACTTCCCCTTATCCCTTTCTTAGACATAGATGCATCCACACTCACGTGTTTCAATTATTTTCAAAACTGTCTTCATTAGTTCAGAAGTCGAGTCACGTTGTAAATTACTCCATCTTGGTCTGGGAAAATAAATAACCAGTAGAATGCGGTTAATGCTAGAACAAGAGGTTCTAAGAAACGTTATAACTGTTAGGAAATTGGGCGTGCTTGCGAACATCCATTCTAGATCCCCCTCCCTCCCCTTGCTCCGGGGCAGAATGATTGATATGACTATATTGTTAGGCCGGGGCAAGCGTGCTTATGTGAAGTGTGAGACAAACGACCCTCCAAAGTAAAACGTCCGATGGCGTGCGGTGGCAAAATACGGCGAAGACGCTATCTCCTCCGCGTGCCTGTGTGAGCGTGTGTGAGTGGAGTGTGCTAAAACGGATAATGTCAGTCGGGGGGCAGGTGTTTAATTTAAGCGCATCACTATTTTTAGGTTAGGCACACACGACCGAACCCTTTTATAGAGGGAGGGAGCGTCAGTGGTGCACATCGGCGTGGTGTGTAGCGAAGATAAAATCGCCGTGCATGTTAACCGTGATAGTGTTGTTATCAGAGGGTAAAACGCTTAATCCATACCACGGCGCATGCTTTGTGGGAGAGAGAGGGAGGTAATGGAGGGGTGGTTTACAACCCTCAGCGCGCATACCGCATGGCCCTCTTGAAACCACATTGTGATCACTCGATAACCAAGCTAATTTTAATGCCGTGGAATAAAAACAACCCTGGGTAGCTTGTTCACGATTTCGTTGAATTGAACTAATTGTTTTCAACGATCCATTGAGATATGCCCATGCATAAATGAACCCATATTCCCCTTTAAAACATGAAGTGTGGATGTTTTGTGTAATGTGAACAACTTTAGTGTGCGTATAACAGAGTAAGCACCCCCTTTTGAAGCTGCATATAAACCAAATCACAATGCAGCTTTGTAAAGAAGAGAAAACTTCAATTTTCCGCGAATGCACAAATGTAGTTTGATATGGAATGTTTCGAAATATTATCGGCTAGAACAGGTTTATTTGTTTAATTGTTCTAACGAATGCTACGGCGGATACGTCATTATAATACAATTTATTTGTTCGGTAGAGCTCATTTATGTAAAACCATGCAATAACGTCCAACCATATACTTTTCAATAAGCTAATATTGACTATGTTAAATTATTTATATATTTGAAATAATAATTAATTTATGTAGAAAAATTAATATCAAACTAATGTATGTATACAATTTGGTAAAAAAAAAAGATAGTATCATGATTTTATCTTATTTTCCAATTTTAATATTAATAATGTTTTATATTAGCGTGGGTATTTAACTCGTAATTTCTGAACCAGTCAATCCTATAAACATATAACATAAACTGACTTAAATTAAAAACTGATCGAGCACTCAGCCCTTTGACCACCAATTCATTTCTGTGAAAAAGAATGCCTCAATTTCACCAATAATAGATTTTTAGCCTGTGCCAGGAATTGAACTCGGGAGCCTAAACTAAAAGACAGACGCATTACCGACTGAAAAAAATATGTGTCTCTAGGATAAATTATAATGGAATAATACGAACACAATCGTTTAGGTTGATGACAGAAGAAATTTTCTAATAAATAACAAATTAAATATGGTTTTGCAGATACAAATAAATAACACAAGGATGATAAACTTGTGTTTCTGTACTGGGGGGGGGGGGGGCGGCTTAAATTATTTATAAGAAGTTGATGCAGTGAGGAGAAGTCAGAGCTAGAGTATACGTGCGTGTATGAAGGGATGAGAACGGATTACGTTAATTCATTTTTATGTGGCAAATGCTAAATTTATTTAAAAAAATAAAATAATATATTTTGCTGATTCTAACAACAAACAAATGTTTTTACAATATTAAGTAACAACTAAATAGCATACAACTATTATTCCCCCCCAAAAAAAAGAAAAATGTATTTTCTTTAATAAACACAATTCTTAGCTAATCTATTTGTAGAATCCATGTTCTTCCAGGGATCTTTCTTCCACTTCCCGATAACGTAGAGAGCAAAATTTTGGTAAGGATACTATGAGAAAAATCCAAAACTGTAAAAAAAAAAAAAATCCGAGATGGCGGAAGCAACGTATACCGATAGCTTGATAGAGCTATGGACACAACTCGTGTTATGAAATGTCTAAAAGTTGATAGAAATAAAAAGAAACAGACTTAACCCAAAATGGGAAATTACATCTGTCAGAGATAGGCCTAGTCCCTACTGTATGTATTTATATATATATATACATGTATACTCAATGTGTGTGTTTGTGTGTGTGTGTGTGTGTGTGTGTGTCTTTACACACAATCCAGAAGCCCTAGATGACCTAGAAAGCTGAAGCTTTTCATACTTACAGTATAGATCACGGGTCAGAATCTTATGTATCTGGATTTCCCATTTTATTTTATTTACTAAAATTATAATCAATTTATTTTTATCTCACTCTATCTACTCTTCCGTAATAGCTGAGAGAAAGATACATTAAAAAAAAGTCCAAACTTCCATCTGCTTAGCAATTGAAGGCTAGGTTTAATTATGTCGGTCAATATTACAGTATAATCAACCTGTCTTAGACAACAATCTAAAACAGCCTAAAAACTAGTTTAATATAAAACATTAAGAAGCGTGGATGCAGAAAGCGTGCGATAATGGATCTTTGTGCCGGTACACATTTGCGCGGCAGTTCGAGGATGTTACAGAAAGAAGGCATGCATGCGCCAGAGGAATTATTATGAGATGTGTCTCGTTTTATAATCAAGTTTGAGGAATAATAAACTATGTGTAGATAAAATGTTACTATAGTTTCTATCCCCAGAAGAAGAACCTATATTATAAGCTAATGCTCGATATTAGTGTACAAAGGTTACTTTTTAAATGCAAAATGAAGTTGAAGCAAAGATTGAAACATGCAAACAAAAATCGAATCTTAAGTCGAAGATAAGTTTTGAATGTTGTTAAATAAGACCCCTTTATTTTTAAATGATACATGTATGTTTGTAAGTAAACATTTCATTTAAAAAAAATATTTAACGTGTACGTTATGAACCGACTGATTATATCAGTACACGACTTATAAACTAGCTTAGACCTGACAAATACAAAACATCCGGCCGGTAATTCATCACTGTGAGAGGGGAAACACACATTTCCCCAAAGATCAATTTTCAGGCAATGCCAGGAACGAACCCGGGACCTTTATATCAGTGTAAAAACACGATACCGACTGAGATAAGGTGTCGGACCTAGATAAAGAGAAAAGTTTAGAGAAAAAATCAAAGCACACTATAGTTTTTCTTGCTGGCATATCTGATTTTATCTATTGTTAAGTGATAGATATATCATTTAATTACTTGTATGACGTGCTAAAATGTGGTTAGTAGCTCACGTGCAAATTATTATCTGTTGAAATATCACGTATTTAATGAAATATTTCAAATCTATTCAGGGTATATCGAAGTATTCTTCTTCTTTTGAAATGTTTCGAAAATAAGAAAATTATTGTGGATGAAGAAGTTAAAGCGAACTACGACTTCCTTTGACTTTTCAAAATTTCGCAAATCCCTAAAGTTCAGTATGAATTAAAAATACCTATTTATTTCACTGAATGCCCTCATCAACCATTAATCATACAATATCTAGCCTAGCTATGCAGAGCTATAACATGCATATACATGATATTTCAAACGTAAATATATTTTTCATGGCGTAGTTTTGTTTCACTTTAATCTTCAATACCACAATCGACAATTTACTGTTTGTGTTTAATACATATATTATAAACAATTTACTACATCATGCCACCTAAGTAAAATACAGCCCAACTGCGCCAGTAAATTCCTCCAAATAAATGACCCAGGACCTATTTAAACAAGTCGGTTGGTAATTAGATATATTACCACTGGCGCAATTGTCGTTTGCAACATTACACAGGGGCAGGAAAAATATTTGTTTAAACATTTAAATGATGTGCCCTAAGTAATTAATTAACGTCCAATAACCTTATAGCCTCATGATATTTACGTTACGTGGCATTAATTTAGACAATCACAAGTAAACCAAACTAGATCCTACTTGGTTTTGGCAGAGTACATAAAAATAACGAGACGAGCTGATTCAAGGTCTTTTACCCTTTGGTAGTTTACACGCACATTGTAATTGATCATAAATGTATCAACATTTATGAGGGCTTAGAATATAAAAACATATAAAAAACTCATTGAACTCGGTGAGATTCGAGCAACTACCCCATACCGATGAACTAAACTAGATTAACATGGCATTTAGCCCTCGCGGTCTACCGATGCATGTGTTTAAGCTGAACTTGCCATTCTAACGAGCCAACATTATTAGTCAAATCTTTTGCTGTTCATGACTTGGGTTGGACCCTTAGTGACATCCTTCTGTATTGCAAATATGGAGCAGCTAGAATAATTATATTTCACTTATTAAGAGTAATTTTATTTTTTAAATTACTTAAATTTGTCGGTAGTGTAAACACAGAAACAAAAGTTTCAGTAACTTTTTTTTTTTTTGTCGATGAAGGGGGCACAAATCAGCCAGGAGTATTTATTTGATTTTTTTAAATAAATGGTTTACACACTCTTCATGAATATGTTGAGTCAATTTCTTTAAATTCCATGGTCCCTGGTGGTCTAGGGGTTAAAGATGTCAGTTTCGTGCTGAGGGTCCGGGGTTTCAAAATCCTCGTCTGCACAAATTTATTGAAATTAGCCAAAACCTTCTTCACCTCTGACAAGATTGTTATTTAATTACAAATTGTGAATGTGAGGAATGCCAGTCTCCACGTGGTTCGGATTCCAGTTAATACTTTAGTCCTCCATTTCATCTACAATACCTACCATTGCACATTAGCGTAAGTGATATACCCGAACGGTATTTAGACATGTGCTAATATAATAAATAAATAATATTTTAAATTCATTCATCTTCTCTATAAAACCATCAGTTTAAAACACAAATGTTTGAGATTATCTAAGGGTAAAGATATGCTTTTATTAACCTAAACACGCAAAATATTAAAAATATTGTACAAATTAGGAATTGTGAGTTTATAATTGAACCAATTTATTGTTATCTTTCATTACAAATTGGTGCTGAGAAGTTAATAAGTAGGTTTGAACCAATTATGAGTTATTTATACAATATATGTTAAAGTAGCTTTTATTATATTAAACATTTTTATGTTACACATTCCATAAGTTCAAAGGTAAATTAAATTAAATTTATTTTTTCTAGTTCTTATCATGTCAAATACTAAAAAACATTTCAACCAAAAATATACTTTCAAAACACATCAATGCATTTTCTTTTTTAAAAAAATTCCTCCTTTAATGGATGCTCACACAATATGGTTTAGATATATTTAAGAATAAACATTTTTATTGGGTTTATGTTGACCCTTAATCGTTGATAGAAAACATATAAAAGTATCTGCTTCCTACAATTCATAAGGTTGTTGTTCAATTTTCAAAGGATGCATCCTCAAAATATGATTTCTTACCTTCTCCCAGTTACATTGTAGAAATTTTCCTTGATATTCACTCTCTCTTTCTCTCGCTCCTTTTCTCTCTCTCTCTCCCCCATCAGTAATGGAGTTTGTCACTATATTATTATTATTATTATTATTATTTATTAATTATTAGCACCGCGCCTTACTACCCGTTCGGGTTGTACGCACTTAAGCTAACTGTAATGTTAGGATGATTGTGAGATGAAATGGAGGATCTACAGTTTAACGTGGGATCCGAACCACGGTGGAGGCCTGGCATTCCTCACATTCATAAGTTGTGATTAATACACGTCTTGTCAGAGGGAAGGAAGGGTTTGGCAATCAGATAAATCTGTGCCGGGACTAGAGGATTGAACCCAGACTCCAGCACAGAGGTCTGACACCTTATCCCCTAGACCACCAGATCACCCGATTTGTCATTGATTAACCTTCTGGCACGAGGACGTATAATCAAGCTACCCAAACCGGTGTAGAAGTGGTTAAAGGTGTTGGACTCACATTTCCATTGTTTGTCTTTGATGGGTAGGCTGGAGTTAAAATTCCAATCATAGATGTATTTGGAGGTTCAGGAATTACGTTAGCGTATAGCCGAAACGGTTAGTAAGACGCGGTGTTAAAAAATAAAAAATATAATTACGATATTAATAATCAACTCAAAATGTTTAAAATTAAATCCCATTTGTACACAATTATAACAGTTGTAAACTTAAAATTCTATATTTATATATTACTTAATTAGTTCATTATTATTATTTGCACCGCGTTAACTACGTTGGGTTATACGCACTTACGCTAATGTGTAATGTGGTGATTGTGAGATGAAATGAGACTACAGTTTAACGTGGAATCCGAACCCGGTGGAGGCCTGCATTCCCACATTCACAGTTTATTATATACTTATATTACTCAAAAGTTGCAATACTGCCATGAGCCGTAATAGCGTTAAATTTTAGAGTATATACTACTTCATTTTTATACATAAATACATAAATACATACGATCCGCGTTCCCTACGAGTAGGCAGAACCTGTGCATATACCAAAAAACCCCAGCTCTTATCTTAATCATCCCTACTAACTTTCCCCCTTTATTCTATCATTGAATACTAACCTTCGCCTCACACATCCATATACAAATCGTACATGTCAGCTCTTTATTCACAACTTTTAATTTTCTTTTTTCACATTCGTCTCTATTAGCACCTACATGGCCTACCATTCCTTTGATCACACACTCCAACTTTATTATTTGCTTGTCCTCGATCCACCCTAATTCTCACATGCCCAAACCAACGTTAGACGCTTCTTTCACATTGCACTATTGGGTTCCCTTCCAAACCACACTCCTTAAGCACCCGTTCATTACCGAATCAGTCCATTCGAGTTTTTCCACATACAGTTCTTAGATATCGCATTCCAACCGCATCGAACTTGTTCTTGTGTTTCTCCTGACGAATCCACGCTTCACATCCGTCAAACAATGTTGGCGTCAACATAATTTTATATACTGCCATCATTGCCTCCTTCGATACTAGTTAATTCAATACAATAGTCCACATACACTCAACTACTCTCCGAGATGCATTCACCCATCTGTCAATTTCACCATCTAGCCTTCCATTTTGTACAGAATAGTTCGTCCAGATACACAAAATAACTTATTTGTTCTAACAGTATCTCAGTTATACAAAGTTGACAGAATAATAATTAATAAATAACTGTATGTGTTATGATTATTATACTTCTATGATTATGATGGTCACATAATGAAGACCAAGGGGATTGTAAAATGTTGGTGAAAGTTAAAAGCGAGTTCTCACAATTAGTGAACATTTGCATAGTAAATGTGTTAGAATATCAAACAAATTTGTACAGTGCAATCGTGTTAAGAAAGTATATTTAAAAAAAATCAAAATCTTATTTTAAAAATAAAATTGCGTTCAACATTGAAAAGGACCTTGCTAAATTATTAGGATTTTTTTCATAATATACACCATCTAGGAGAGATAGGGTAAGGAAATGAAAAAAATTAGGGATTGCTTAAAAGGTATAAATCCTACCATTAGAAGAGACGCTGAAGAGGAGAAGGTTACAGCGTTCCGGGCATGTGATGAGAATGGAGGAAAGAATGCCTAAGAAAGCTCTAGAGAGTAATGAGAGGGGTAGAAGATATATTGTAAGACCACGTACGAGATGGATCGACCAAGGGCAAGAAGGACACGGAGGCTACAAAAATGGACTGGAGACGCGTGGCAAAGGGAGAAGCTTGGAAAGATCGACAGGAGTGGACGAGGTTGTGCCAAACGACCCACACAGGTTGAAACGTTCAAAGATGATTATGATGATGATGATGATGATGAAGTGATTTACTATGATACCATTTACTAAAAGTGACATCAACAAATTATGACTTGATGTATTAATGTATTAAAGTATAATTTGTAACTATCAGATACCTTTGCAATCCCACTGTAGTTGGTATTATCATAGTGGTGGTGGGTGAAGAAAAGGACCGAAGCAATGATGACACAAAATGAGTCTTGGACGGGTGAGGGGGTTATGCCGATGAACATAGCCAGATGGTGGCACTAAAGAAAGGAGTCTTAACGGGGTGTGGAAGTAGAACAATATGGAGTCAGTGAGCCCGGGGACTTGCCTATCACCGACCCGGACAAATAAAAGACAATATGAGAAAGAGAGAGAGAGAGATAAAGAGAGATTATAAGAGGGTGAACGAACGCACAATATGCGTGTGGAATATGTGTGCACCACTATACTAGATAGGGGAATCCCCGTCCCTTAGGGCAGTAGCGAGTTGATTACACCTTTGTGTCCAATCCTACATGCAAGGCTTAGATATAACAAGAACACGATAGAAATATTTTAAAATTATTTTCATGAGAGTCCATTTACCACAGAGTGGTGGTAGTTGAAAACCAGCAGAATATGTAAAAACAGTTCAAATAAAAACATAATTAAAAAATAATAGTTTTTTGTGAGGTTTTGATTGACAAAAGCTACAACAAATCAACACAAATGATCTTTAATATTACATAGTTTGGCGAATGGATACATGAGAGTATATACATCTGGTACCTCTTTCCAGCTGTCACCACCACTCCTATGGCGAATGGACTATCCATGTGACATTTAGCTTCTTTAAAAAAAAGTATCACTTATTTATCATATTATAATGATAATATGATAAAAAAGTATCACTTATTTATCATATTATAATGATAATATGATACTAAATGCATATCAATATGATTAGCTTTGGTGGCCGCATGGTTTAAGACATAACTCTCTCAGTAGACTATACTGCCTATGATTTGGGAAATCGGGGCTTGAATTCTGGTCGGGTGAGGGTGGTTTTTTCAAAAATAGTTTTTTCACTCTCCCTCGTGCAGGTACACCTCCTCTAAAATTCAACCTTAATCATCCTTAACTCATTAGCGTAATGAGTACATAGGTGCATAGCCCAATCGGGTAGTAAGACGGGGTGCTTAAAAAAATTAAAAAAAATCTTATGACAGCCTATCTTTCCATGTTCTTACTGTAGGTGGGCCAAGCTTTGTGTGGCATACCTTCCTCCCCCCTTCCTATCCTCATCGCAATTAGTGTTGGAATATAACTCCCAACGATGTGTCTAATGTTCTGTCGTACTGGGTAGCGGTAATGGCCCTAGTTGTAGCTGATTGCTTACATGCTGCCCTATGAATGCAATGAACATTAACCACTAAAAAGCATCTGGAGGAAAGATCGGGGGAATATCTGCAAACCGAGTATGTACCTACATATCTGTAAACATACACAAGCATTTATATATAAACTGTACCGTGCCTTAATAGTGTCACCCTACTTGAGGTAAAGTATAAATATTTCTTCCATGTGGTAGCACAATTATTACGATCCAATTCATAAACTAAAACATGTAAGCAACATATAGTCAAACTACAGATAGAACCTAAGTGAATAACATTATTTTCTGATAGCTTAGCCATTTATTTAAACAATATTTTTTTCACACCAGTGATAAAATATTTATATTCAAGAAAAGTAACCGAAATGTGTTTTAAATTGGTTTAAGAATTCAGATTTTATGTTGAAAATGGCTGAAAGTAAGAAGGAAAAAAACTGAATTTTAAATTAAATATCTGAGACTAAAAAAAAAATTGATAAATAAGAGGTGAAAAAACTCAAGTGGAATATCTTTTTTCACACAATTAAGCTGAAAAAGAAATTTCGTATTTTTTTTAAAGTTTTAATGTATTTTATGTAATTTAATTTAACATGATTCAACTAAGATCAAATATATTTAAACATATTTATAATGCCTTTGAATTCACAAGTTTTACATTCATAAGAAAATAATAGACAGCTTATACGCTTTCACATAAATTGACGTATCTTTACAAACCGTATAAAATAGACACACACCCTAACGAACCTTCCTCTTTGAATTATTTTACTATAGTCCTTTCCTCAACAATTCCATTTGGCCACGTTGAAAATGATATATATGCGCATGTTCAATCCTCAAGAGTAAATATGGGCTTAACTTAATTACATCAATACATTAGACTAGCATCTATTTGTAATGGCATGATATATTCATCAGAATTATAAACAAATGTAGTGGTTTGTGATAGGTAATATTAAAAAAGGTGTCCAATTCGGCTTTAAGCCACTACAGTGATTTATATACCATTTATTTGAGAAACGGACACTTTAAACCAACCTTTAACGAGTGTTTTCAAACACATTAGATAATAATGTAAAACTATTTATTCACACATTATGTGCAGCATAGCAATAATAATAAAAATGTGTCTTCAAACATATATAATAATTATTTCATTATTTTTAAGTGAATAAAATTTCCATAAACGTATTATTTTTAATCTCAATTGAAGGTCATTTGTATTTAAAAAGAGATTTAAAATGGTGTATTTTATTAACAATATTTATATTATAATGTTGTACATTTGCTTCAATACACTTATTTCGCTTGGATTGTATTTTGTATATTCACGGGTGTGGCTCCAAGTGTTTCGTTCTTCCAGAAAAAAAGAAATAATACATACAATTGCTTAATACCAGGAAACGTATTAATCACAGCTAAGTTCTGGTGTCATACTTGCGGTTGAAATAAGCCAACTTACTAATTATTTGTGATCAAAGAGGTTACAGTAACAGCACCTCGACCTTTATTAATGGCTGGTTATCAGGCACCCATTTAGCGTCCTCGCAAGATAATTGGCGCATGACGAATGCCTCTTGTGACAATAGCTCCCTCGTTACACGTTCTCCAGGACTAGATTGAGTGTTCTATATTGATGATTGCACCTATTTGCATCCCCAGATGAGCCATTTCATGCACCGGACCTTTACTTTGCGCTGAGTTGGTATTCAGGAGACAGATGCACAATTTCGTCATGTCTCCACGTTGTCATTAATTTGACGACGCCTCGCTAGAAGAGTTCATGTGTCATAAAATTACTTTAATTATGTTATTTTGAAGTTAAATGTTGAATATAAAAATTTGTGAACGTTATTGTATTAAGAGTAATTATCATACATGCACATAGTCTGGTGATTAAAAAAAGGCACGACACAATCGCACTAAATTTTTCACATTGTATATTACCGCTTCGAGGAAAATTTTCAAATAAAGACTTTCAGTAAATTAACCTTAATAAAGTTCTACTATTAAAAAAATACAAATCTTGTTAATAACAATAAACACTCTTAATTTATAGCTTTTAAATAAAATTGTTCAAATATTTTCAATAAATTTCTAACTTTCAAAAATAAATTATTTGTAAGTCATAAAAATAAAAATGTATTATAATTTAATATGAAAAACTATCCTCAGATGGTCCTACCCAATTTGAATTTAATCTTTAAGGAATATTTCAAAAAATTCCATATTTTCTATAATTTGTCGTAAGTAAAATACCCTTGGATTAATTTATTTATAAAAATAAAGACACCTTATTCATGATCATATAAAATAGTAGCCTTATATTTATTTTGAACAAAATTGGTATTAATATTTTAAAAATATTCAATATTTACAAAAATCAGTCTTTAGTAAGCTATTATTCCAAAACAAAGAATGCAGTTTTATTTTATAGATAAACCTCCTCCTAGGTATATATTTAAAAAAAATTAAACATTTTAAAAATAATTCAAATTTTTAAGAAATCCAGCTTTAGTAAACTACCTTTAAATGAGTTTTCTACTCAAAAATATAAAATACAGTAATATTTCTTGACAAACACTACGAATGTATCCACTTCAAACCAAATATTTAAGGCAATTTTAAAAATATTTCAAATTTGTAAATAATCAGTAATCATTGAACTTCTCATTAATTATATTTTAACACAAAAGCAAGTAAATAGTCCTTTTCTTTTATTTCAAACACTTCCAAGATATTCATTTGGGACCAAATCGTTAAAGCTTTATGTAAAATATTTAAATTTTTTGAAAAATCATTTATCTATAACATATCCATGAATGATATTTTACCCCAAAAACAATACATTATTATGTGTTATACCACAAACCTCTAGATACAAATTTTAAACAAAATTGGTATAGCATTTTTTTAAATTATTTTGAATTTTCATAAATTTCTTATAGTAAACTATTTATTAACGAATTTTTCTCAAAAATGAACTATAAAATGCTGTTTGTCATGCCAAACAAATCCTATATATGCATTTTGAACAAAATCGTTAGAGCCAATCTCGAAAAAATTAGGAATTAAAAAAAAATCACTCATCGGTAAATAACCTTTAAGATAACTTGACCATCAAAATTGTATCGTACATTTTAAACAAACTACAAATAGTGATTCAATAGTTTCAAATCAAGATCTTTTCTTCACAGTAAGAATTGTCATTTTTGGATCAAGCAAAAAAAAAATATAAATCTATAAAGTAAAATTAGCCTCCTCCCATACTTTTATTGACGATTAAAATAATTTAAATTGTTACTAACCAGTACTGACATCAAATCACACATATACATAACTAGTAGATTATATTTTCAAAGTGGCGAATAATTCGTAACAAAACGAAAACAGAAACTTTATAACTCCTAACTTGTAAGCCGGTAATTATAAACATACTTGAGTGTAAAGAGTACTTTATTTTATGCTCTTAACATTAGCTATGTGAAAGTTGTATCAAGTTTCGTATTTATAATTAAGGGTGTACCCTTATGGAACCAAGCTGAAAATCAATTTGTCTACTTACACCGCTTCCTGGTATTCAATTTCAAACAAATGGAAAGTAGAGAAGTTTCACACACAACACACACACACACAAACTATTTTACTCTAATCTTCCATATCCTTTCATCTCATGAACGTAACAAAATACTTCAACGAGTGAGCTTGAAGAACTTTAAGGGTGGGAAATAACAGTTATCCACTTACATCAGAAACGTGTACATGTTTTATTGTTGTTTTACAGATTCTTAACGCTCCTGCCTAGTAAAACCGCTTAGCTATATTGACTCCGAATCAGGCAGTAGAGCACCACTTCAAGTCCTCAAACAAGGATTTGAACTCAGATACTCTAGAGACCCTTTGAAGTAGAAGTCGATAGTTCAAGACGAAGATCCTAGCACGCTCGATGACGGCGGTACGTCGTATAATTTCACAATAACTTAATAGTTCTTCTTTTAAATTTAACACTTGGAGGTAAACGTGTATTAGCCGTTTGGACTCTTCGCCCAGACTTAATATTAAAATTACTTAACTTAAGCACGCTGCCTAATGTATCTAATATAATATTACTAATCAGATATTACACCTGGATTAAATATAATATAATCTACTTATTTCCGCATCTTACTACCTGTTCAGGTTATATGCACTTAAAAGAATTAATGATGTATGACCCAGGGCACAGGAAAACATTGGATAGTTCAGTGATCAAATCGCCATAAGTCATTTTTCAACATAGACTTGCCCACAAAGTTGATCACGTCGTCATTAGTCTCACAATAGACTAGTATCCGGTAGCAGGAAGGTTTAAGTTCGAATCTTGGCATTCCGCAGTGGAGGTGGTTTTCACGACAGATTTATCATTATGTATTTTTCCATAATCTCTTAATATTACTGCAGATGCGATTCCCCTTATGAATCTTCTTCATCCTTAGTCTTTAGTTAAAATGTTAATAACTTTTGTTAAAGTAATAATTAAAAAAAAAAATTTGGCATTCTTACTTGAACAATACTAATTTGTTGAGTCTACTGTATCTCAAATTAGAGATATTCTTCAAAACTTAGGTTTTTGCTTACATCAATAATAGCTTAAAATTATTCATGCATTTGAATTGTTCGCACCTAATTTTCTAAAGGAATGTATCTCTATGTTTAATAGTCTTTTGATATTTGATTTTTACTTTACAATACTTCGGGGAATGACGTACATCTATAGAATAGACAAGAAAAGGGATTTATTCCGTATTAGTCCTCCGAGTAGGAATGGGGTTAATTCGACAGTCAGCCTAATTTGTAAATTGGAAATGAAAAGAGTTGAGTCTTCAAATAAGCGTTGGATATATTAAGCACTTTTTAAATAATTCTGTTCACAATA
Source organism: Timema podura (assembly GCA_033556935.1). NCBI lineage: Eukaryota > Metazoa > Arthropoda > Insecta > Phasmatodea > Timematidae > Timema > Timema podura. Next base: position 64,541,220 of record JAVRXN010000009.1, read on the forward strand.
TTTTCTCAAAATAAACACACTTATTTTGAAATAAAATTGGATTTACAAGCAAAACAAAAGTACAATATGGCCGAGATGTCACCCTACAAAAATGTATGCAACATCTAATTTCATTCTATTTTTCATATTATATAGACGAACCAACCAATATCTCATGGAGTCAGCCTGCAAGCGAGCAATAATGATCGAGCGGCCGCCGTATGTTGGCGAGGATAGTGCCAACACTGGCAGATAGAAGGTATTATGTGGTTAGCACAGCGAGTCCTCCAGCCGTTAATCTCAGTTTTCTAGTCTGAAGTCGCTAATTCTTTATTTAAGTAGCTCTTTAATTGTCCTCACGAGGCTGAGTTGACCCCATTCTAGACACACTGCTTCACAGATAAATCTGGAAGCACCCGGAATTGAACTCGGGACCTCTGGATCTGTAGCCAGGGACTGCGACCACTAGACCACAAAGGTGGTCATGTAGAAAAACCATGCAATGTAAAAGCAATTTCACCACAGAACAAAGAATGGTTGTGTCTGTATCCAAACAGGGAAAACCACGAGAGAGCTGCAAGATGATTTCCAGAAAAAAAAATTGAAACAAGCCCAGGCACCAAAATAAACACATTTACAACTCTCAAAAAAGTTTCAACATGGTACGGATATACTTGACAATACTTGGAGATATCCTCAAAATAATGTAAGTCTTTCCGTTCAGGACCCATGAGGTTGTTTGCCTGATAGCCCACTCCAACTTAAATTAACCTATCACAGACATTGAAATAAGGAATAGCTGGAGTAGCAAAGATTGGTAGCGGACCTTTACACCACATCTGGAGTTAAAGGAATTAATAGTAATAATATCCATTCTGAAGTGTTTATTGGGAGAGCACCACTACCCTTGTTTTAAACTAATGTCACGTGACTGATGACATGCGTTTCCGGATGTGGTACCGTAGGGTAAAAGAAAGAGAAAGGGGGGTGGGATTAATATCAGAAGTTTTAACTCCCTCATTCACTCCTTTTAAATATAATAGTAGAACAACAAAAATGGTTTGCTTTATACAGCCTCAGTTCTAATCGAGAGATATTGGACGTTGAAGGGAAGACAGTTCATTTAATCTGATTAGATTAGCTAAGCACTTTTTTCCTATCGATTTGGGTTCCAATGTTAACAAACACACACTGTATTTAGAGTATTTATTATATTAAAGGTGGCTGATTGGCTGGACTACAACAGTAAAAAACTATTTCTGGAATCAAAAATAAAATAAAAAATGTCCTGTCATAACAATTAAATAAGAGTATTTTGTTCATGACACTCAAATAATAAGACTACCATACAAACGACTCAAAAATGCGGGCTCGTTTCTCCGGAAAAATTAAATAAACCAAACCTTCAATGGAGTATTTCATTTGTCAAAGACGCGTGATACGGTTGATACATAATGATGCTCTTCCACATGAAACGGATAAGTCTCAGGTGTATTTATAAACTGTATAGTTAACTCCCTCATTCACTCCTTGTAAATATAATAGTAAAACAACAAAAAAGGTTTGCTTTATACAGCCTCCGTTCTAATCGAGAGATATTGGACGTTGAAGGGAAGACAGTTCGGTTGAGATGGTTCGTGGGTTGAGAAAGAGAATAAAAGGGATTTGTTTCTAACCGCAGGGGCGATCTGAGTCAAAAACGTGTTAAAACTGTTTATACTCCAAGATACCTTCAAGGTACCTTACGTTAATCCTGAAAGGCAGCAAGCTTGCTTAAAACTTCTCCTCTATGGTGTAGTTTATAAGATAAGACGATATTGTAATCTTTCAAAGAAAGATTGCTGCATTTCAAGGTAGAACTAAACGAATTGAATATTTGTTCAATAGTCTTTGTCAAAAAAGGATTAATTGGACGTTTTGCCTGAAGTAACAAAACGTGTGATACAGTCAAATAAATCGTATCTGCAATCTAACTGCTCACACTGCTGGGCACGTATATTAAGTGTTAGGCTCTTCTAGTCTGAATTATTACTGACGGAAAAGTTGTAATGAATTGAGTCTGGGTGTAATTTTTTTTTTGTATTAATGATTTCCTATTTTCTCTTTACTCAAATGCGAGTAAATCTCATATATTTAGTGAACTTTAATTTAAGTGGAGGTTGATTAGTAGAGCTTGGATTTATATGTAACAACATATTTTAATCTTGAGAGTTAGATATGTGAAAAGCGAAATGTCGGCAAATTAGGCATGGCTGTATTTTAAGTTTTAATTTTACATAAATATACATATTTTAATGAACTCTACATATTTTTGAGTATATTACAAAAGTAGGTAAAGAGAAGGTATTAAGACGCTTGTTAAACAAATTATATAAAATTACATATTTTGCGTGTTTGTTTTTTTAATCCTGGTATTATGTTTGTGTCATTATCGTGGAAAATACTTTTAAATTATGTGTCACTAATTTTCATATTCTCTAGATTGAAAAATGACACCTGGACATGGTAATCCAATCCGGGACCTTTCAGCTATCTGTTCTTTCATAAAGGAATGTACCCAGTAACGGAGTCATGTATGCTGGCTCGTCAGAGTACTGTAACGCAACTTTGTGTTTGACGCTTCTAGCGATGTGAAGGGGAGAGAATGCGGCGTTGCCAGATAGTGAGTGGCCTCAGCAGTAGGTCTCTCGCGGGGTGTGTCAGTCTGTAAAAACAAGTCTACGAGTGTTAAAAACAATTTTTTGATTTTATTATATCACTATCTCGTTGTTCTTTGTTGGAAAATAAACGGATATAAAGCGGTAAATCAAGGAACTAATGAAAAAAATTAGAAATGTCACAATAATATGGCGAGTAGAACGGGCTTTTGAAATGAAAAGACCAGCCATGTGAATAGGTTTAAGTTTAGTATTAATACCAGCTAATATGTCGAGATCAAACATAACCTCGGACAGAGACCAAATTTTTCTAGAAAACTGACTATCTGGCGTGGTCTGACGTTCACTTGTTTTCAAAGATACGGCAACAATGGACTAAGAAAACATAACGTCAGCTGTCAAACAAGCGAATTTTCCAAGAATTTCACTTGACAAAGCAAACACACACACAGATTGTAGTAAAGTAGTGTAAAACAAACTAATAATGTAATGTATCTAGTTAAATTGCACGTCCGTTTATTTAGAAAAGTGTTGTTCTTACTTCCTCCACAATGTTGCAACCATAATTTTTTTTAAATCATATATGTATTATTAACACGGTGAAAGAAGGTTTAATCAATGTGACATATTTTAAAATTATTAATACATATTGTTAATGATTTTACTACATATTTGTGTACATATACTGAAGGTTAATACTACATAATAATCCGAGCTCTAATGATTAGTAGTTATTCAGGACATAAAAACTCTCAGTACACTCACCCTAGATTTAAACATGGACCATATTGTCATCATTTAACCTGATTAGATGAGCTAAGCGCTTTTTCCCTATCTATGTGGGTTCCAATGTTAACAACACACACTGTTTTTAGAGTGTATATTATAATAAAGGTGGTTGATTGGCTGTACTATTACAGTACAACACTATTTCTGGAATAAAAAATAAAATTAAAAATGTCCTGTCATAGCAATCATAGCTGTCATGGCTGTCATAGTAATAAGACTACTATAGGAAAAGTAAGTGATTTTGCAGTTTTTATAGAAAAAAAATTTTGGTCAAAATAAATCAAATATTGCTACTATACAAACACATAATTTAATTCTCTATACAAGGTGATATCAAGAGCTGTTGGATATCTGTCATGAGCATAGTAGCATTATCTAACAACCAAATAGCTCTAATCTAATACTTCAGCTATTCTAAAAGTTCAGGTTTGATTAATAAGGAAAAAGGTTAATTTTTGCACATACATCAAATAGAGTTGAAGATAAAATACGTTCTTCAAACATTATTGTTTACACATTTACATTGAATAATAATAACATTCCTAAAATTTCCCGTCCCAAGAATGCATGTCCTACTAAAAAAATAAATGTACTCCTTGAGCTAACCATGAGATAACAAGCAATATAAATAAGTGTTGGTCAGATGTTAAACACAGAACCACTGTTTGATATAAAGATTAAGATATTTTTAGATAATTTAACTTAAATCCCAAATGATTTGAGTGTCAGAAAATATAACTCAGATTTTTACATCAGGTGAATTGAATTTGAGCATTTTTCCTATTGAGTGAGTTACATAACAGTCAAATATTAAAACACATCAACACTTCTCTGTGTAATAATGGTTTATGTCAGGTGAAGGAAAACTTCTGGTTTCTGTTTCCATTGAAGAATAATAATGTTTGTTACCCGCTTGAAGTTCAGGCCCTGGACCCTTGAATTTGAGTTCAAATTCCACAAATGGATTGGCATTAACGCCCTTTTAAACTATCAAAACAGTTTAATGTTTTTAGACAACAGTTTTAAAGTCATTCAAATTTGACGCTACAACAAAGCGAACTTTGGTTGGTAAAAACAGCTATCCCATTGGTCCTTTTCAAACCAACAACCAATGAGCGTCGCCTTCAATGGATCTTAAATTATTATTACTATTATTATTAGCACCACATCTTACTACCCGTTCGGGCTATATGCACTTACGCTAATGTGTAATGATAGGGTGATTGTGAGATGAAATGGAGGACCTACAGTTTAACGTGGGATCCAAACCACGGTGGAGGCCTGGCATTTCCCACATTCACGTCTTGTCAGAGGTGAAGGAAGGGTTTGGCAATCAGATAAATCTGAGCCGGACTAGGATTGAATCCTGGACCCCCTAGCACAGAAGTCTGACACCTTGCCCCTAGACCACCAGGTCACCTCTATAGATCATAAAGAAAATTTATTTAATCTTAAAGCATTTTAGTAAATATGCCAGTATGCCTAAACATATTAAATAAATGGTCCAAAAATATCCCTATAGGTGTGGGTTTGACTACCATTAGCTCAAAGTATAAAACAAAAAAATGTTGATTCTAAAATGTTTACTAGTATAATCACAACTATGGATTGAAATGACTTCTCGCTCATTTCATTTCAAATAACCCTCTAGGAACAATTATAATTGCCCAAAACACATTGCCTTTAGATATATACATCATAAGTGTTATGAAAACTATTTTTGGTAGCTCTGAGTAAGATAGCTTGATTTATTATTTTGTATGGATATAAACATAATGTCACAACCCTGAGCTAGAATGGGATGTTTATTTTAATTTGAATAGCTTTGTCGAATCTACGTGACAGAAAGAACTGGCTAAACAAACTAGTTGTAATGAATTAGTAAACACTAAGAAAGAATGCTGACTACTCATAACAGTCTTGTCCCAGTTGTGAAGTACTAGCTGGATTGGATCTATAAGAGCTTGTGTTATGGCAATCGGGGTTGACATATCTTATTTGGAAGGCAGTTCTGTCCGACGTTGGACCATGCGGATTAGAACATCGCGTCATCAGTGATACTTGTACTCGAGGGCAGCCACTGTGCCCAGGGTACCGGGTTCAAGTCTGTAGGGGGTCATTAGAAGTGTCAGTCGAGCCAACAGTTTAAGTATTGCTGACTAAGCTAGTTCTCTCACGAGTGCTAACGTCTAAGTTCTTATGTTTCTTTATAATACTTTTCAACAACACATTTTGTATTAACCCCTAGTGCTACTAATAAACCCAAAAATTGGAACCTCCAGTATCATTTCGAACCCAACCATCTACCTTGCCACCGACCCTACCTTTCCCGGCCAGCTATCCTGAAAGATCTGACCCACGGAAGGGGAGTAGGCAACAATAAAATATATAGGCAAAAAAAAAAAAAAAAAGATTGAGCATTAGAGTGCGTCACAGTCAGAAGTATAAACGTAAAAATTATAGAGAAGTTGAACTCTTCTCAAGCCAATGCCGACTAAAGTTTTAACCTCACCAAGTCACACAATCCACACTAATAGGAGAGATTAAGACAGATATAAAATCTAACGTAAATGAAAGCTAAGAGGAATTTAATCTCCGATGGAGATTGCTTATTTTGAGAAAAAAATTTATATACGGCAAATCTAAGAATAAGCCTGAAGAGTCATTATTTTCTCTGGCAAAAACCAAGGGAGACACACGATAAACAGGTAATAGGCTTTAATAAACCATAGGCTCCTTGTCTGACCAAGTGTCAAACAAAGTTTATTTCTTATAAATTGAAAAATTAAACCGTAATAATAAACTTCAAATAAATACACATATATATATGATTAGAAACGGTCACAATGTATTATATATATATTAGTAATACTGTTGTTTTTATTAAAAGTGCAACAAAATGTTTATTATATCTCCTGGCATGGACTTTAATGACCTCATCAAAGTTCCTACAAAAATGTGCACATTGTATTTAATTTTATTCATTTATTTACTACTATGTATTAGTCCCATGAGCCTTGGCTCAAATTAGGATGATAAAAAATTTATTTTGCTGTGAGGGTAATTTATATTTGAAAAGCATTTTCTTTAGCACCGCGTCTTACTACTATTTCAGGTTATACGCACATGTACTAATTAGGTTAATTTGTTAAAGATGAGGAAATTTTAATTTAGAGGAGGTGTACTACAATTACGTGGAGGAGGAGTGAAACCCATTTAGTAAAATAAAACCTTCAGTACACCCAACATGTATTTGAACCCCTTCATTGTAAGTCAATTTTATTGATAGAGTGACCCCTTAGACACGCGGCCACCGAAGTGGTACAAACAGTTCAAAACTATACAATATAAAGATAACACAATAAATTGTTTAAAAATAATATTTAGATGTGAGAGTAGATGTCACACAATAAACAGATTGTAGTTTATATATTAACAGAAGTAAACCAATTTTATTTAGTAAGTAACATTTTATTAGTTTGCTCATATAAATGAATTCTTATAGAACTTCACCCAAGAGGGATTTAAACTCTGGTCGTACCGCTTTACGCTACACTGATTAGAATATTCTCCGTGTCAGTGCTGTATTTATCTTCCTAGTATAAAAAAGAGGAGATTGCTGATAGCTGTTGATGGAGTGGTTGATTATTGAAGCCGGACTAACAGGTTTCAAATCTTTGTCGAAATGTAATTTGTATATCTCTCCATCTGTGTAGTATGAAAGGGCGTGTCGATTTTAAAGTACACATAATTACTCATTAAAGAAAAAGATAGTGTGAATTGTATAGCATATTTATATTTTTTGTTATTTGATGACTATTTTAAAATAAATATGTGTATTACTGAAATTAATCTACACACGAAGATAAATTATATCTCTAGGTTAACTCCAAGTTAAAGTTAGAAACACACCTAAATATTTTTTTACTATTTTAAAGTTCAATGAACTTATCACTTGAGTTAATATTTATTGTTCATAAATTTATATACATGAAAACTGTTTCTACCTAGTTTTATTCTAAAATATATCTTATTTTTAGTTTTATAATTAATTAAATACTTGTTTGGTAAAAAATATAAGTGTTACCTAATTGTTTACACCATGGTCTTATATTATAATTATAGGCTTCACCAAATTAGAACAAGTTTCCGGTATTTCAGGGTAAACTGAACGAACCCTACGTTAACCCAAAAGGTACCGAAATTAATTTGCACGTTACCATCATAATGGCGTAGCTTATAAAAGATAGGGCCATAGTGTAATCCGTCTAGGAAAGACCAATATCTTACAGGTAAATTAAATGTACATACCCAAACTTATTTGGCTTTTTTTTACTGTTAATAAATTTAATGTAACTATTTATTGCTATGTATATTCTGACAGGCTAGGTAAATGTGAACAGCTGTAGGGAACTTTATTAAAAAATATCCCACAGTTACCAGTGAGTATCACCGCTAGAATCTGTGAAAACGTTTGTTTGGCGGAGCCCAACGAGTAACGGACGCAGTAAAGTGGCTAGCCGGTGTAAACTGGCCACGAAGGTACCAAACACATGATTCATTGATGGATTCATTCATTAATCTATCAACATGCCCATCAGCCCGTGAGAAATTATGCATGACCACGTGGTGGTGAGGCTGTGCCCCAATCAGCCCACTCTCCCTCTTCTACCCTTCAGTGCAATCATCTGTCAGATCAACTCTTTGATAGATTTACAATATAATAGACCATCTGAAACTTTGTTTTTAGTTAATTGCCACGATGAACGTCAATATTTCGGACAAGGTAAGGTGTGATAAAGTCACATGAAAGTTATTAAATTAATGACCACATTAAACCCACAATGCTCACTTCAGTGGCAGTGATCTATGGCTCCACTCTCATGTTTGACTGGCCTGCTGATGACTAGGAGATCGGGGTTCAAATCCCAGTTGCGTCAACTGAGGATGTTTTTTTCCTAAATGGTTTCCCACTCTCTTTCCGAGAAAGTGCGGGTGAATCACCTCTAAAATTCTTCCTCTCTCATACCTACCACATTGGAGTAATTATAATATATACGTACAGCCATAACAGGTAGTAATACGCGGTGATAAAACAAAACACAACAGTGACCGAGCGTTCTTAAATTAGATTCGCATTGCACTTAGGTGTGGTTAAAGGGTTTAACGATGTGATTTTCCCGTCAACTATCTGCGCTATTTTGTAATTTGTGTGAAGATACCTTCCTACTTTATAGTAGGTCTTAGATTGTCAATAGCCCTTGTGTTCAAAGTATGATCTTCTTTTAAAAATGAAGGCGGCCAGTAACGAGTAGGTTTCCTATAATCCAATGATAAAAAAAAAACACCCAAAAACCCTACTGAACAATTTTGAAAGTATCACGTGTTAAAATAGTAGTTGTGGCGGGAAAGGGGGGGGGGGGGGACGTGAAAACTGGCATCTCTCTGGTAAAGGTCGTGAGGATATTTAGCTCCAACTTAATTTTTGTTAAAACTGTTTTTTAAATAGAAAACTTGGGACTTAATTGTATTCAATAAAAAGCTGTATCCCGTTTATGAATATATATTTGCATTTTAAAATATTGTTTCAGTAGTATATTTTTCACTTTGAAAATATTCTACAGTTTAAATTTTAATTAGTTGCTAGGAGCTTAGCTGTTAAAGAATTTCGCTGTAAATGTTATAGCAACCAAGAGTGGAACTCTCTGACTCGATCAAACGAATTTAATGTTCTGTTTTCTTATTGCGAGTTGGCCAGCAGCTGACCTAGCCAGATACTTCAATTTTTATTTTTATTTTTTGTTCTTACTGGCCTTGCTGAGGCAGGGGTGGTCAATGTTATTTCCAACTTTACTATTATTGGTACAGCCTATCACAATGTTGTGTCCGCGTGTTAAACAGTTGGTGCCATTTATTCAAAAATTTGATTGAGTTGCCGAGGCTTTAATCTCATAATAGATTTATATTTACGTGAATCGTAATGACATAGCTCTTTAAATATTGCTGCTAATGTTCCTAAAATTACATCTTAAGCAGCCTTTACCTTGTCCACACCCTATATGTCATATTCCTCGCATCCTTGTGCCTAAAACACGATAATTAATCACACGATATCAAAATAAATTATCTTATTATCTTAAAAATTAAGATTCTACTTTATTAATACAGTTCCATGCCTAAGAAAATTGTTGAAAACAGGCTAATTCATGAGACTCACACTATTTGTAATTTCTGAAAAATACACGTTACTCTCTATGTTGTCATATGAAGACTATAAATACCGGTGCACTTTTGATGCACCTATCTTGTGCGCTTCTGATATACTCCAAACTAGCCTAACAAATTGAGCCTGTATGATTTCAGTACGTGGTCCCTTTAACTGTGCCGCTGACCACTTTGTGTGAACATAAAGGGTCAATACAGTATAGCCCGATAGCCGTCTACCCAGCTAGAAGGCCATATACTGTCTTACCGGAAATCCATTAACTCGCATCCTGTAAACTAGTCTTAAGGTTGTGTGACACATGGTAGTAATTACTTTATAATGGATAATACAAGAGTCCCAGTAGTTTGATTATTCAATATAATGTTAATTTGTTAAAGTTATTAATTCAAAACAATAGAAGTAACTAAAACAATAGCTCAATTCAGCTTCAGCGTAAGCCATATCGCAGCGTGTGTCTAAAATGTTCCAGATATCAGGTCAGACACACTGTAAAGGAAGGAAAGGAACAAAATCTCTATAATAAATTGTTCCTAAATGTTTAAACAATCGTCTAACAGCTCTACCAAGGGTCTATACTTTATTACAACTGAACTACAATGAAGCTTACACCTTTTGTCTTTCACAGAATAATGTAACAAACTATTATACGTCATGTAACGTACAATGTGACTGTCAACTATTTAACATAAATGCTCCGGCTAGCTTTGTTTACCTAATCTACGTAACACTATCTTGCTTTTGAGTGACAAGCTTTAGCAGTGGAAGTTGTAAATGGGGCCTATTCACGTCAATTTCAGTATTGGGAACGTCGCAAGTACATGAAGAGTTCCCTAGGTGAACATACAATTGACACAAGTTGGGTGATGAACGTGTGTTTGGCAACTCTGAGACCTTTTACCTATTTTACAGGATACCTTGAGTATTTTTAAAAGTAGAAATAGAGTAATAAGCTTCCAAAAAGTCCCGACCCCAATACCGAAACACATTGTCTCTCTGTCTTTTTTATACTTATAGTAGAATGTTTAGTTACATGTGTCTAGAAATGCTTTCAGGCGTTTTATAGACATTTCCTAAACTCCGAAAGATACATAAATACATAATAATATAGTGTTAATTTCGGTGCAAATATGTTTGAAATTCAAATTGTATTTATAGGAACGGTTTATTGCAAGTGAGGAGCTATTCCTCAGGGAAAAGGTAAAAGGCAATTTCGTAGATATATATTTTGAGTCAGCTGGAACTCTAACTTAGAACCTTTAGCTAATGGATTTTACCGATTTAGCTAAGGAGTTGGAAAATTAGTTTAATATAACTTTAGCCTCAACCTTAAAATTTAGAGGAATTTCTTTATATTCATGTATGAGTAAATATATATAAAACATTAACAACAATAATTAAATCCAACTTATGACAAATTATTTAGCTATTCAAATTTTAATAAAACATGTAACATATTAAATATGAGATTTATAGAACCAGGCAAATATTTTTATAAAACTTAACATGTAACGTTTCAAACATATAAGGTGGTTGATTTTCCACTTTTAAAAATTGGAAATAGAACTTAAATTAAGATATTAAAATCAAGTCGGGAGAGGTAAAACCAATATTACTCCAAAGTCAGACATCGAATCTTGATGTGTAACCTGCATATGTAACCCTACCTCAATTCGGGTCACAACCTACTTCGGTGGACGCGTGGTCTGACGCGCTACTCTTGCAGTAGACTAGATTGCCGATGACGGTGAAATCGTGGTTTGAATCTTGGTCAGGTTTACCAAAGGTGGATTTTACTAAATGATTTACCACTCTACCTCCATGTAAATGCGGGTACGCTTCCCATAAATTTGACCATACTAATCACTAAATCCATTAACGTAATTAGTACATAAAGATACAACCCGAACTGATAGTAAGATGGGGTACTAGGGAAAAAAAAAAATCTGTCATCAAAAGATAAATTATAATTAGTGACCTCCCATTTTTCTAACTAATCGTGAATTGTTTATTTACCAATCAATATGCCCTTTCTTTTAATGTTGCATTGCGTAAGACACAAAAAACTCAGTGTCAGTTATGTAGTGGGTAGGAACAGACAGGAACCATTTCGGACTTCGTGTGAAGTCTTCTCCCTGCGGTTTTGATCTATTTTTAGATTTTTCAAATCAGGTTATAACATATTTCGTGTCCATGACTCTGCCAGGTAACTGAGATTGATTTTTCCAGATTTTGAATTTTTCTCATAAATATGGCATGTATGCTTCATAAACCAAAACTATCTATATAACGCTGGTTACATCGTCCCAGTAAGATGGATCCTCCCTGAAGCCAACCTTCTGCAAAAAAATAAAAGAATTTTGGGGGACTACAACGCTTATATAATCAGTGAGTACCTTATCAGAAAATTTGAGTACAGCTCTGGACATACAGAGATACATCACATAGCTTGTTTACTCCTAGATTTAATTCACTACTTTTAAATATTCTTACTAAATGTATCTTAAATTAATTGATTAAATTCTCATAATTTAATTTTAAAACATTTAGAATTTGAATATGTTAAATAATGCTCCTAAATTTAATTCACTACTTTTAAAATAATCTTAATAAATTTACCTTAATTTAATTGATTAAAACTCTTATAAATTAAGTTTAAAACATTTATAATGTAAATGTATACTACGTAGATACGGGTAGTAAGATGCGGCTTTAAATGTTCACTCATTAAAAAAATTATAAATTCAAACTTCAACAATACACTTCCATATTTTTATTTGAATACTTTTGTAAATAGCCACTAAAGAAAATTACAGTAAAAGTAATTCTTACACATCCAGTAAGGCTTTAAACATGTTCGTCAATTTTCCCTTACGCATGCCACATTATAGCTTAATCGTTCTAGACAGGTGGACATATAATAGTTACTAGAACTTTTTTTTATAATATATTAATATTTTGAATTAAATTCTTTGAAAATTTTCTTCCAAAAAATTCGATAAAATGTTTTATTTAATGTAGTTAAATGTTGTCAATATTGAGACCAATAACATATCTAGGCAATAATAATTTGGTTACATACTACATAATATTTGTATTTAGCTATGTTATATTAATACAAACAGTAGTTAAATACTACTATAGCTATACAAGTCTACTGTAAATAATCAACTAAATTAGTAAATAGCTTGCGCAACTATAAAACTAAGTGAATCCACCCTTTTTTGAAGGACAAAATCACACTTTTAAATATCACAGGCGTTAATCATAAATGTATTCCTAATGCTTGCATAAGAAATTGTTTAAAATAAAGGATTATTACCGACTGAGAAAATAGTTTTTTTCAAATGGCTACACCGCACTTAAGACAACTGAAGGTCAAAATCTCAATTAATGAGATATTTTAAAATCCGTTTGAAAAAAATGTTTCCTCTCTAAAAATAATTTCGTATTTAAAAATTTTGTTTTTACCAATCAGGCCCTAAAGCCAATATTTCTAATAACGATAGATATTTGGTCCAAAATTAGCTCAAGATAGTGGGGAGTTGAGGAGGCTACATAATGATGAGCTGCATAACCTAAACTCCTCACCAGACTTTTTAGGGTACTAATAAAATCTCACAGGTTACGGTGGGTAGGTCATGCAGCGCGAATGGCGTATCTAGAACCGCGTCCAAAGTATTGAATGGCAGACCAAGTGGGAAAAGACCATTGGGAAGACCCAGAAGCATATGGGAGGATAACATTAGGATATACCTGAGAGAGATAGAGTGTAATGAGGTGGTTTGGATAGAGCTAGCTCAGGATAGGGATAGGTGATTTACTTTTGTGAGTGCGGTAATGAACTTTCGAGTTCCTAATGCCATAGAGTAAGTAGGTAAGTATATCTATAAAATATTTTAGCTTACGGTAGTTAAAAATCCTTGCTTTATCAAATATATTTTAAAACTAGATATATTATTTCACTAACATTTAAATGGTATTAACTTTCTACAAAATACATTTATCACGGCGATAATTAATTATCATTAAAACTCCTGATATGTAGTATTCCCCCATGCAAATGCTTGTACAGTTGTTTAAATTTCATTCTTACTATCCTGTTAGTTTAGGCAAAAGAGCTTAAGTTCTTATACTTGCAATTAAATCATACAAAAAATCACAATGATCAACTTTGTATACAATTAATATGATAAAAAAAATAAACAACTGAGATGAAGATTTTTTCATGTATATTCTATCTTTTAAAAGGAACAATGATGAAAAATGATGGTACTAAAAATTCAATTTATTGTCCTTCATTATTAAAGTAAAACATATTCTAAAGCTAAAGTATTAAAACTTTATATATACATATATATACTTTATAATATTCTATCATTTTTCTTTGATGTTAATGTTTTGAGTATGTGGTGAAATGTTCTAATCTTTGTTTAATTTAAATATTATAAGTAAAATAAGAACTGCTTAACATTTTAATTAAGTTAATTTTGTTTTTATTGGTTAAGATTATCACCTTTAGAGCCTTATAGCAACGCAAAACAAACACACAGGCATTCGTTAATATAATCCGTTTTAAATGGGATGCTTTGCTTACTTTTCATTAAAAGTAGCTTCTAAACAAAATAAATGCTGAACAAACACAATTTAAAAGGCAATTAATTCCATAAAATACTTTTTATATAACTTTGATCCATCCAATTATATTGAGAGAGCTACAAATTTTCACTTCCAATAGATGTTAGAATGAGATAATATTCGAGTAATTGAGGAATTTATTTTAAATAAATACAGATAATGAGATAGGGGGAATTTGAGGGTTGGTGGTTTATATTAACTATGTATTAAAAATAAATAATATACAACCGTATTTGTATGCTTTGGAATAAAAGAATCGTCCAGATATATACATGCAAAAGTAACCTTTTCTCTCTTTGGGCATAATACATTATCTTTCTACTTCATAGTGACATGTCGTGAATTCTAAAATCTGAATTCTTTTCAAACAAGCAAGTTCAAGTTTCTAATGCTAACTCTCTCCCTCCTACTCCAGCCCTTCTTCTTAAACCCATGTCTTTCTTTCTCGTTTCCTTTTCAAAGTGAACGCTGTGCATTCATCTCATTGATGTCATTCATCAAGTTTAACTTTAATACCACCCCCATGAGGCATGAAGCAGAAGATTCTGTGACCATATAAATTCAACACGTAGACAAACAAACGTAGACCTGTTAAAGTGGAGTCACACTTGAGAGAAACAGTTTTAAAATTATTTATTTAAGGTATTTAATGTGTACTTTCTGAACCGATTGAATGCATCATCACACGATAGTATCTATGAGTGAGAGCAAAAGATCCCACCAAGTTTACCGGGAATAGTATTTTCACATACCTTCCAGGGTCCTTTTACATACCACAATCAACATAAAACCGACGCGACGGATTAACTTCTCTTCCGATGAAAGTTTTGCTGTGGATTTTTATCGCTCAAGAAAAATCCATCGACCCCAGCTGGGTTTGAAACCATGATCTGAGGTGAGCTCTTCACCCTAAGACCACCAAGGTTGACACCAACAAATTAACGATTTACTTCTATCCAGCCTGCATCGATGGGTACGCGGACAAAGGTGTCAATCCCATCTGGTATGGTTTTTCAGTGACGGTGATATAAGTATTAGAAGTTAGGTGTACTAGGCTTATTTTTATTCCTAAATATTTTCCGACGCTTTGTATGCGTAAAAACTGTTACACTTCCTCCTAATCATACCTTACTCATCCCTACCTCATTATTCTAAATATGGGGATAGCCTAGACCCTTAGTAAGACTTGACACAAAACCATAAAATGTATATTTAAGCGCACGTTCTAAAAATATCATTAGCTAAACACATAGCTAACTTAATAATCCTAAGATTATTCTTAAAACAAAAGGAGTAATACTAGTGCTAAATTCTAACACAAATCCTCTTGTTTATTGAATAAAACCAGCGTCTCGATTACTTTAATCTGATTTGGCATGACAACTCTTTTTAAAGTGTCTCCACCAACATTCCGAAGAATGTGGCGATACCGACAGACATTACGTAAACCACTACCTTGCTGATGCCATTCAGAAACAAGGTTTGTTCCATAGTACACCACGCTATAACACGAGCTTAAATAGTTTATAATATTCAACAATAAAGGGATTTTTTTTAACGCATTACTAACCAATAGCTTTGTAAGCCTGTAGTCTGCCTCAATTAAGGAGCTGAGCAGAGAAACTTATTCTAGACACGTTTTTTTACCATCCATAACATTAAAATATTTTTCAAAACTAAAATGGCTCATTAGTGCCAGTGAGTGAATGAATGAATGGACGAATGGATGGATGAATAGGTTGGTAAGTGGTTATGAAACTTGAGTTAAGCTCTCGGGGAGCTCCGGTTAGCCACGGAAAGTGTATATAGCAATTTGTTATGGTTGTACTTAAATAGAGGAATTGAAAAACTGGCATTAAAAAAAATCAAGTTTGTAATATTTGATGGCTTAATATAAGGAATAGGGCTAAAAAGAGTTGTTTAAATGAATCGCGGACAAATTATCCAAGGGTATAGAAAACAAAACAGTATCACATAGCATGGGAAAATCCATATCCTGTGCACTAGGTAAAAATTCAAACCCCAACCATCAATCCAGTTTATTCCGAGCCTGACACCTTAGATCAAATTTACAACAGCACGGGTAAAAAATATTGTTGTAAAGTTTGATACTATTTCAACGTAATTGCTTTATATTCAATTACTTTGTACGACGTTAAATGTTGTGCAGCCATTCAGTTTAGTACACCTTAAATATTATAAATAATATAAAATGTATATATAATAAATAATATATATACATTATAAATATGTCATAGAGTTTCGTACTAACCATTCGAGTTATTCACAAATTAGCTAATCACGCTAATGTGTTATAGAATACAAAATATCATTTTAGAAAAATTGCATCCGCATATGCTTCGAGGTGAAGCAAAAAAAAATTGAGGAAAAAACACCTTCAGTACACTCGGGCATGATTCTCCCCGCCATCAGCAGTCTAGTCTATTGGGAGAGTGATTCCTTAGATCATTCAATTACTGAAGTGGGTCTAAATAATATTAAATGTTCTACCGATTCAATTAACATGAGCTCTCTCTCGTACCAAGCGAAGAAGAAAATGTAAATAGAATGCCCATATAATTGGATAATTGGGTGAAGAGGTTGAAAAAAGCTTAGAAATCCCCGCTTTAATTTTTGAGAGATGACCCTATTTGCTCTCAGGTTAATCCTTAAAACCATTTGATAAATATCTTGCTATTGTGGCTGGACGTATTATGTGTAAAATACTTGATTAAATTTGTTTTTAAGTCGTGGACTTAGATAATAAACCTTTTTAGAAAGTGAATTTCAAATTCCTTAAATAATAATGACCAAAGATGATATACCTAGGGGATGTTGTAATTCTAATGGAAATAATCAGACCGTAAAAATTAACACATAACAAATAAGCAAAAAGGTTAAGTAGGTAATGAAACGAGAGAGAAGCCAAGATGAAATGAAAGTGACCCGCTTCGGTGGCCACGTGGTCTAACGCGCTACTCTCGCAGTTTACTAGACTGCCGGTAACGGGAAGATCAAGGTTCAATATCGGTCAAGTTCACTGAGGGTATTTTTCCAAAATTATTTTCCACTTTACCTCCACGCAAAGGTAGGTTTATTTCCTATTAATATAACCTTTCTAATCCTAAAAACCATTAGCGTAATTAGTACATAAACGTATAACCAAAACGGGTAGTAAGACGTGGTGCTAAAAAATAATTAATATAAAATGAAAGTGTGATATGATTATTGAGAAGCAGGCTAAAAGAGGTTCTATAATATAATTTACAATATTATCATTCAGGACACTGAATCTGATGAAAAGCTTTACATTAGTTACAAATAGTCATCGCCAGGAAAAAAAATAATAGGCAATAGTTGACTAATGAGAATTAATCATCACTTCATATTAATATTTCATACCCAATTTATGCCAAATGGGATTATTATTGGTTAACTATTCGATCACTTTATGTTAATGAAAATACATCTATATTAATAAAATGAAGAGTGTGTTTGTCTGTCACAACAGTACGCTGATATCTACCAGACGTGGAGGACTGACATTTTAAAAATCAGTAACCCCTGTGCAAACATGTGCACCTCGAGGCCGGAATTTGAAATTTTTGATTGGATGAATGGGAAGGGAGTAAGGAGGAATGTGGAGGAGAGAGGAGAGGACTTGGTCAAGGTGGAGGGGAGAGGTGATGGAGAAAAGGAGGCGTTGGAGAGGTTTATGTTCCAAACAGTCCTAGCCAGTTGCTGGAAGCTGTTCATGATGATGATGATGGATTTTTTTAATTTATTAAAAACTGGGTTGTAAGAAATGAAATAAAGATATTTTTTCTTCTGTATGTTTGAAGCAAAGAAAAGGGTTTTCTCGGGGCAATTATGGTTACTTATGCTAGTTTATACATATATTAAGCAATAACAAATGGTAGTGTTAAAGGACTGCAGTCCGTATGTCACCGAATTATGTGTGTTTGACACTAATGCATTATCATTATTACATTACTTTTAATAAGTTTCAGTGAAGAAACCGAAAGTAAGAAACAGGAAACCAGATTGTAAACCATTAATTTAAAACAGCGTACAAAAAAAAAAAAAAGAAACACATCGGAAGAGAAGAACGACTGTAAGAAAAAATAATATATATATATATTCAAATTTTTTTTTCTAGCTTCATTTACCGGTAATATAAAGATGCAGTTGCACAAATGAGAGTTTGTTGTTGTTTTGTGTTTATGTTTCTCTAGGGGGTTCGCGTCGTAAACAAAACCCACAACCTACACAAGTTTAATAAAAGGGATCTTCAGGATCGTATCTGTACCATACTCGACGACTGCTCAGAGCAAAATATGGCCACTGAAATTACTATTTTCAGAGATGGAAATTCTGTATTTCAACATCCAACAAACACTCGAGAAATGGTGCATAGCATTTTAATGAAGTGGTTCGGGATGGTGTGGCTTATGAAGATTTCTCTTTGTGCATGCACACTTGAAAGACACGCCTATTTATATTTAATTGTGAGTGGAATTTTAAAACTCATGCACTCTAAAACCTGGAGATGTTTAATTTGAATCAGCTATTTTATTTCGTTTTATATATGCGACATGAGGGGGAAAACGAAACCAAGTCACATTCCAAAATATATTTAAAATTTAAACCTTTAGTCATCTCTTGATGGATATCAATACTAACACGCATTTAATATAATATAAAAATAAAACCAAACCCTTTCAATGTATAAATGCACAAATGGTAGAATGGTCTAGGATGTTAGATTTTCTGCATTTCACTTGATAGTTGTTGACAGGAGGCAAGAGAAAGGTTTAGAAAAAGAGAAAATATTATACTATTTTGTGTTGACAATAATTACTTTATCTACTTTTCCGCCATAGACGTAATTTACTCACTAGCTAATGTTAAAATAGTCTCTACTAGGCATATCCGTCCTTGAAATGGTTATATCTTGTTGTGTCATAATTAATAAATAAATTAAATAGAACTGCGCCTTACTACCCGTTTGGCTTATACGCTTTAGTACTAATTACGCTAATGGGTTAGGAATTGGGAAGGGTGAATATGTAGGAAGTGAACTCGCATTTATTTGGAGTTAGAGTGGAAAAAAATTTAAGAAAGACCACCCCCAGTTCATCCGAGCAAGATTTGAACCTCGATCTCAGAGTCCTCAGCAGTCTACCTCAAAACGAAACTAGCGCTTTAGCTAACTACGCCACTGAGGCGGGTTAGTTAATAAATGGTTTCCAATCTGTTCATAATATATCGAAGTTCTTCTTCGCTTGGAATGTTTCTAAAATTCTTAGGTTGTTGTGGGATTTGAAGTTGAGATGTAGGAGATTTGACCTTTGTCTTTAACATTTTGAATCTTCCCACACCCCTAATAACCAGGGTATATTTACTTTTAACCCTTTAACTCTGTTCTGGTTATACACATATATGATAAGTAATCTAATGAGGTAGGGATGAGGAAGGAATCATTTTAGAGGTAATATACCCGCATGTGTTTGGGAGGAGAGTGGGAAACAGTTAAGGAAAAACTACCCTCAGTAGAACCGACCAGGAGTTCGACCACTGAAGCGGGTCTTTTTAGCCTGAACTGGCTCATCCCTATTTGAAGTTGTTAATAGTCCTTTGTCAGACCTACCAATAAAATAATTATTTATATTTTTACATATTTATATTTCAATGTTTATATTAGCATTCAGGACTGCCCTTTTGCGAGCTACTAAACTAAATATCTACTAATCCAAACTTTTAACCCCAACAGATTTTTAGCCAAAGTATTGTTGATGGAAACACAGCCCCACATCATTCTTGATCATGGTCCAGTTCAATATTTGTAGCCTTGGGGGTAGTTGCTACGGGCGTTTCTCAAAGCTATCCTACCTGCCCCGTGACGATTGAGGTGCCTTTTGCAGGGTGGGCGTCAACCACTGCATCAGTTAAGCTTATTTCTATCATCGCAACGCCATGTGTTCATTTTCTTTTCAGTTTTTACGTACGTTCAATCAAAAGAGTGACCTTTCTATTTCATTGTTCGCATTTCACTTCCCATCCGGGCTGTTCGCGTAGCTACGATAATAATTTAGAAATCAGGAAGGTAGAGCTTAAAGGAAGTTTACCCACGTTCGCGTGCAAGGATTGTGTGAAAAAATTTAGTAAAAAAAATCACCCTCAGTACACTTGGCCGGTATTTTAATCTCAACCTCTCTGTTACGCATAATCCATTATATTTCAAGAATGATGCCTTAGATTGTGTGACCACCAATGCGTGTAAACTGGAGGGAAAAAACTTCTCAATACGCCAGGTCAGGATTCAAACCCAAACCTCCCCATCAATGACAAATCAGATAAGACATGTCATATGATTTACGCTTTTACCTTGGTGTCTTTTTTTTTTTTTTAGCACCACGTCTTACTACCCGTTTTAGACCAGTCATTTGGTATTTTTACCTAGAAAGTTTTGGAGAAGTCCTGATTTTTGGTTCCTTTATGTTTTTCGGGGGGGGGGGGGGGTGTTGATTATGAATTTACACTTTGCCACCTCAAAACTTTTCGGGAAACATTAAAAAAAATGCAAGAAACAACCAAAAAACTTGACAGTTTTGGTTTTTTGCTTATAGCGTGAAAAATATGCACTCTTACAGAAAATGTACCGTGTACAAAATTAAACTAGAGAAAATTTCCCACTATTTAGCTCTGTAGATTTTTTTTTCAGACAAATAGTTTAGGCGTAAGCGTGCGTTGAAATAGTTTGTAAATGTTTACCTCGCCTCGTATCCGTCTCTCTGTCGCGTGATCTCTCTCTCTCTCTCTCTCTCTCTCTCTCTCTCTCAGTGCCATTCAAACACAAAATAAAACGATTACCATCAATCCAACCACACTTTTTCAGAGAATTAGCAAAACAATCATATGAAGAGTTGGAGGAATTCTTAACCTATGAGCTCTGTCCTTATCCACTATCTCTTTTTGACGAGAGTGGTATGAGAAAAGGTACAAAATCAACTTTGTACAAAGCTTTCAAGCCTGCCCAAGTAAAAGAATTGGACAGCAGTATATTCGTCATCGATGGTAGATATTTGTTGCATCGAGATGTGTGGCGCAGAGGGCAGTCATTTGCAGATATTTGTGACAGTTATGTTGCATTTGTTCGATCAAGCTACAAGTCAAGTGCGGTAGTCGTTTTTGATGGATACTCCGACAATATTGCTGAAAACTGCACTAAATACCTGGAGCGCTCGAGGAGAGCACGCAAAAACAATTCTATCAAAATACTGTTTAATGGAACAATGACACCCACGGTCTCTCAGGAGAAATTCCTTGCCAACTCGAAGAATAAAAGTCGTTTGATATCCACGCTAGTGACGAAATTCACAGAGGGGAACATGGTCTGCAAACAAGCAAAAGAAGATGCGGATACCCTGATTATCAACACAGCTCATACCTTGGCACCAACACATGAATCTGTCATAGTCGTCGGTGAAGATGTAGATCTTATAGTTATCTTGACAGGTATCTGTACTTCTCCTAACGTTCACTTACTAAAGCCAGGAAAAGGCAAAGTCCCTTAAACTCTATATCATCCTATAAGTGCAGTTGATAAAGCAGTTGCCGAGCACGTATTGTTTTTACATGCCATGAGTGGGTGTGACACAACATCAGCTTTGTTCAATCAGGGTAAGATGAAACTTCTTCATATTCTGAAGAAGAATCCTGATCTGATCAACATTATTCAGGTGTTTAAAAATCCTGAAGCAGATAAAGTCGATGCGGGTGAACGTTTCTTTATTGCATTGTACGGGGTTGGTGGGAATAAAGTAGTAAAGTTGAGGTACAGGCACTACGTAATGTCTGCATACAAGAACACAGCCAACATTGCCTCACTACCCCCTACTGAAGCTGCAGCATGACAACATTCGCTAGGGGTGTTCCATCGGTTCAACAATGGCTTGGTCATGAAAAAAGACCCGAACAATGAGGGTGGAAAACATCTAAGAACGGCCTCATGCCAGTCACCACCCTGAAGCCTCTTTCCCCAGAAGATATATTAAATCACATTTCATGCAAATGTAAGAGAGTCTGCCGAGGGAATTGTGGATGTAGAAAGGCAGGCCTATATTGTTCGAAAATTTGTTTGAACCGTGAAGGAACCTGCGACATCTTGGAGAAAGCTGATGTGGACGATCCTGACGTCCAAGGAATTCAAGACCCGGGCCAAGAACTTGAAGCGTATCAATAAGAAGGTATTTTAAATAATACTTTTACGAACACAGCTATGCATTCTTTAATATCCCACTTTCGATGGTTTTACACCTTAGTCATACCTTTATACACTAATGTTAAACTAACATAACAATTGTTTTACTTCTTTACTTTACTTATTTTCTAGATGAACGAGAGGCTCCGAAGGAAGAGGATAAGGGCATCCGGCAGCCTGGACCGTCAGCAACAAAGCGGCCCAGTCGATTTTGATATTATTGTTATTATTATTATCCCTACATATTATATTCCTACACATTTTTACTTTCTCTCTATCTTACAGGTAGAGAAAGTATTGTGATCGTCAAAAAAATCGAACTCGAGATTTTAATGAATTTTGACGTTTCATGACTTCCTGAATCCGAAAAAGTGGTTTTTGAATTTCCGTCTGTCTGTCTGTCTGTCTGTCTGTCTGTCTGTACCTCCAACTAGAGCCTAAACTATTTTACCGATTGAGCTGAAACTTGATATCTAGGGTTTTCATAGGGTTGCCCCGAGGGGTTTTTGGAATTGGATATCTACCCCTAAAATTAAGGGTAGTTTACTGAAGGGCAAAAAGAGAAAAAGTCGATTTTCTCAAAATCGGCTCTAACGATTTTGATTAAATTTCATTTATGAACATAAATAAATATTCCAAACAAAATGGCTACTCTCAATATTTCGGCAAAATCGTTTTAAGGGCTCCGGTCTGATGCGTAAATTAACATTTTTTATAATAGCTCCGAAACTATTTGAGATATGAAATTACTTAGCATTACAAATATGTATATATATTTATAATACAAATATTTTATTCGAAACATATTTTTATAAAATCAATAACTTTCAATATATACGCAATTATATATATATTTTTAACTTTTTGGGCATTAAAGCTTAAGTATTGCGACCGTAAGAAAAACTAACCTGAAATGTTGATGGATGTCGACGTCTCATGACCCCCCGAACCCTTAAAAATAGTCTTTGCAATGCCGTCTGTCTGTGTGTCTATTAAAACTTAAAATTAAGGGTAGTTTACTGAAGGGCAAAAAGAGAAAAAGTCGATTTTCTCAAAATCGGCTCAAACGATTTTGATTAAATTTCATTTATAAACATTAATAGATATTCCAAACAAAATGGCTACCCTCAATATTTCGGCAAAATGGCTTTAAGGGCTCCGGTCTGATGCGTCAATTAACATTTTTTTAAATAGCTCCGAAACTATTTGAGATATGAAATTACTTAGCATTACAAATATGTATATATATATTTATAATACAGATATTTTATCCGAAACATATTTTTATAAAATCAATAACTTTCAATCTATACGCAATTATATGAATTTTTTTAACTTTTTGGACATTAAAGTTTAAGTATTGCGACCGTAAAAAAAAAAACTAACCTGAAATGTTGATGGATGTCGACGTCTCATGACCCCCCGAACCCTAAAAAATAGTCTTTACAATGCCGTCTGTCTGTGTGTCTATAAAAACTTAAAAATAAGGGTAGTTTACTGAAGGACGAAAAGAGAAAAATTTGGTTTTCTCAAAATCTGCTTAAACGATTTTGATTAAAATTCGTATCTAGGCGTTGATTAAGATTATAAATAAACTGGCTATTTTCATTTTCCTATGAAAATGATTTTTAGGGTACATTACAGAAGCGTTAATTTCCGTATCTCCACAACTATTGGAGAAACTAAACAACTTATCATTGCAAAATTGTAGGACTATTAGAAATAAAAAACTTTTATTTGACATATATTTTTATAAAAACAGCAGTTTCTGAGATATTTGCAAATATATTAATACAATTTTGTGAGTTTTAGTTGTAAACATATACTACTTAAGTCTTAACGCAATAATACTCCAATGCCATAGAGTAATTAAATATAAGTAAGTATCTAAAAAAAGTATGTTATTTTTCCTTAAATCTCTTAGGAGAAATGTTTGCATAGCAATGATCTATCTCCATTTTAGACTCAATAGTCAATATTTACATTTTTTATTGGTCAAAATGTATAAATGAATAATTAAATATCAATGCGATGACTTTAAGATCTGCAACACCTTTTAAAATGTTAAAATTTTAACCAGAAATCGAAATTTTAATACGAAGTGTTGACCCTTGTGGAAGACATTAAACTGTTTGAAATTTTCTTAGGTGGACAAAGATGCGCCTCTTTTCTCATTGATTCTATATCATTGTATATTATTTTATGCGTGTTCTTATGTGGAGTGGTAATGATACAATGTACATTATTCCGTTCAGAAATCTTACGAATTTATAGAAAGAGAGAGAAAGTCTGTGCGGTGTGCCGTACCATTTATTTTTATCACAACTGTTTTTAGTTTGTCACTGTAACAGTACCTATGTTAATAAAAACCACATGTATCAACATGAGTATACGTTATAACCCTATACCTATAAACACCCAAGGTACTAGGTATAGTAATGAAAACTGTAAGATGTTCACATATTACTAGTTCTTAATAAGAATATCATCAAAATAGAACTTCATCACGAGAAAGAAGCAGGTTGCGCTTGAATGATGAACACTGAGCGTTGTCACTTACTCAAATAGTTTCAACGCGCGCTTGCGCCTTAACTATTCGTCTGACAAAATAAAACATGCAAGTTAAATTGTAGGAAATTTTCTCTAGTTTATTTTTGTACATATAGATTTTTCTCGAAAAGTGCATAGTTTTCATGTTATAAGAAAACAACCAAAAATAGTCAAGTTTTTTTGTTGTTTTTGGCATTTTTTTAATATTTTCCGAAAATTTTCGAGGTGGCAAAGTGGAAATTCGTAATTAACACCCCGAAAAATATAAATGAACCAAAAATCATAACTTCTACAAAACTTTCCAGGTAGAACCCATTTCGAGCACTGATTGACTGGACTATTTGGTTTATACGCTGGATGTCTATTGAAGCGAGCCACAAGGTTTACAAACAATCATAGCATAAAGGCTAAAGATGAGAAGGCTAGCATAATGGATCTTCTTGAAAAGAGATATGAAAATCATAGTAATAATCACACGTGGAAAAACTTCAGTTCACCCGGCTGGGATTCTTGCTCCTAATATTTCGTCAAATTTGAAACTTCATTCCCTAATATTCCGTCAACTTCGCAACCTCATTCCGTAGACACAAGCATAATTATTTGTGTTTATATATTTATTATAGGTGTTTAACGTGCATTTTCGGAACTTACATGAGAATTTCTATGAGTGAGAGTGAAAGGGCCTACCAATTTTGCCTTGAAAGTTATTTTCATATACTTTCCAGGGGTATTTTAAATAACACAATAGACATGGGAACAACGGTTTTATTTCTACGCCGAAGAAAGCTGTGCTATGGATTTTTATCGCTCAATAAAAATTCGTTGACACCAACTAGGTTTGAACCTACGAACAACGGGTCCTGAGGTTAACACTCTACCCCAAGACCACCGAGTCCAACATCTGTGTATGACAATGGCAAATTTATTCAGGTAGAAAATAAAATATGAAGTTATTTTAATTTGTGATTAATGAAACTACAAGTGCACGCCAACTTTATTAAATAATAATAATATAATTCATATTATAATTCTTAGTATGATTACTAATAATAATAATAATATTATATAAATAGAGAACTCAACATATATTGAGGAAATTTAAGGAAAATTATCCATAATAGAGGAAATTTCTTTGATACCTGGAAAAGAAATTCAGTCCAAAATTGGCCTATATGAGATAATTCAATAATTATATTTACCTAGCCAAAACTAACATTTGGGATGAGTAGTATGATAACTCTCAATCAACCACGAATCAAAAATGTGTTGAGGGAGACTCATACTACTTCTGTCAAATGGTAGTTCTGGCCAAATTAGATGTAACTATTGAATTAACACATATTTTCCAATTTTTTACCCATACTATCTTTTCTAGTCATCAAAGTTTATATTAAGGAAGTCATTTTATAATAAGGGAAATTATTTAAGAATGTTTTGAATGTGGGCAATTAAGGAGTTATACATGAGGGAATTTAAATAAGAATATAACTTATTGAAACTATGAAATGAATAGTAATATTATACAATCATATTACTATTCTTAGTATGATTATTATCTTTAAAAACAATCACATTGATATATTCGAGACTAAATATACTAGAATTTGCATGGAGGAAGAGTTATAAACATTTTAAGGAAAAAAACACTTCATAACTCCTAACCACGATTTAAGCACGACCTCTCCATCGGCAAAACAATCTAGATGAGACCAACAACTACTTCACACGCCCACCGGTGTGATTGAGGAAGAAGGATCTATGTTATAGCCCCTAGATCAAACAGTTACACGTCCGTATGAACTAAGGGTCTCTGGTTTCATTACCAGCATAGACGAAAAAATTATCATTGGTGAAATTGGGGCTTTCCTTTTTTTACCGGGATGGTTTGAAGGCTGGGCGATTGGGTTATGTATCTGTTCTGGAAGTGAGTTAGTTTGTAAGTCGTGTTCTATTAGTAATCAGTCAGTTTGGGAAGAGCACTTTCCAAGTAAAGAAAGAAAATTTAGGAAGGAGTTATATATAAATAGGAAAACTAGGGAAGACTGTGTATATATACATATATATACATTAAATATACAAATATACACATATATAATAAGGTATTAGATAAAAATATGTATATATATAATAGTGTTATATGTTTGAATAAAATAAGATTATTTAGAAAATATTATATATAAAATAATTAGAGTTAATTATATATACATAATGGTAGTTAGGGAAGAGTGTATGGATATAATATAATAAGAGCAATTTGGTAGGAATCATATATAATGGGGGTTATTAAGGAAGAAATACCAATATCTATAATAATTGGAAATAAAACTCTCAAGTAACTCAATCTTATTTCTTACACAATGTTGCCTGCACTGATAAATGAATACAAATTCACCGAATCTTGGTACAAACTCGGGCTATATGCATACATTAATTGTGCTGGTAGAATTTCTATGTTGAAGGTATATTTATAGAAACTGCATCATCATTTTAGTGGAAGAAGAGTGGGAAACCTTTTAAGAAAAAACTGTACACCCAACACAGATCTGACCTCCAATCTTCTCATCCCCTGACAATCAAGTTCAACACGATAGTGACCATGAAACCAATGATGTGGGTCCCAATAACTTTACGAAACAATATATTAGTTTGTTAGTTGTATGATAGAATGTATTAGTATGGCAATAAAGATTAGTATTTGATAGATACATGATTAATTTTTTTCACACTTATGTTTTTTAGCCTCTCTCAATTCAAATGGTGATTAATTTCCTTAGGATTCACGTGCATGTTCCTGACCCTTAGATTCGAGTGTAGACGATCCATTTTTGGCAACGTAAGGTACGAATAAAATAATTTTATACCAAATGACTTGGTAATTATTTTGCCTACTCTTCACATATTTAAAACTGAGAACCGATACTCACATCCAAACATGTTTACTTTGAATTCGTATTTGGTAGCTCTACTATCCGTAAAAGGAGATCCTTTGAAGAGAAAGTTTACTTTCCTTATGCTAGGGTTTTATTTACGTGGGAGGTTTGTTAAATGAACTAACAAATAAAACTTGAAAGTAAAACTCACAGCATAGCAACCCCAAAAAACAAATGTAAATATTTGAACAATTTTCCTCATATTGTGATAAGTTACCCTATTCAGTAAATTCGGTGAATGAAAAGCATATTTGTTTTCAAAACCGTATGTAATTTATATAAATATATTTTATCAACATAACCTAAATAACTTTTGTGTATCAGTTTGATTTGGTCATTGACTAGCTTTTCAAACTATGAAATAGGATTAATATATTATTAAAAGTACCCTTATTGATCAAAGAGATATTTAAAAACACGAATAATAAAATAGCCTAATTATAGATTAAACACCTAATTGTCTAAATGGTTACAAAGCTCGATCATAAGTCTCTTTTGTGTGATTTCAGTGAGTGCTGTATAAAGTTCTTTGACTGCTATCAATTAGTAAATATCCAGGTATTAGGGATCTAATCGTATAGATGAGGAGGAAAGAAGTGCAATGACCTAGGATATGTCGTTTTCTTATTAAATCTGTATTTTTAAAACGTTGCATGGTAAATACTGTAACAAAAATATACAGCTCTAGCCCTATCATATTTATATATATTATATATATTTATTAGTTAGCTTACGTATAGCCTATATATATAAGCAAGCATATAAATATATAAGTGAACTATTAACTATTTACTATTTGATTGTAATTAGTATGAATCAGTAAACAAATATTATATATTTTTAATTACCTGAATTTTAAATCAAATCAAGTTCATTTATATTTGTATAATTTTAATCTCTTTTGGCCCTTAATCATAAAGGATGATTGATCTCTTTTACATTTGCTTAGATCCCTTGTGTAAAGTACATGGAATGGTTTCTTTTATAGTTGAGTATTTTACCCTAAATTGGTGAGATTCGCACAAATATAAAGCTCTATCTATCGCAGTTTTTTTATGTTGTTCAAATGTTACGTTCAGATTTTAAAGCTAATTACTATTCCGATTTCTTGGCATAATAATACACAAGAGAACGAAATAAAATGGATCAAAACAAATAAATTATTTTTTTATTTAACACCATGTCTTACTAACCGTTTGGATTATACACTTAAGTACTAATTACACTAATGGGTTAAGAATAGGGAAGGTTGAATTTAGAGGAAGTGAACCCACATTTGCGTGGATAGAGGATAGAAAAATTTTGGGAAAAACCACCCCCAGTTCACCAGACCGAGATTCGAAACTTGATCTCCCCATCCTTGGCACAAATAAATTACTTTTATGAATAGAATATAACAAAATTCTAATAAACATTTATCACACACATTCACCGAAGCTTAAAATAATAAAAATAAGTAAATTATGCCTGGATAAAAACGAAAGCAAAGAAAGAACACTTAATAGTTGTTTTATTTGATTGTAAATTTTGAATACAAAATAATATTCTTTCCTTTTTTTATATTTATAAGTATTTTTGTTGACCAATTATACTGTCAGTAAGTTATTTACACCTCACCTGTTTTCAAGGAACGTAAAACTTAGAATATACAAAACAATAATTTTAGTGGTTGTTCTATATGGATGTGAAATGTGGACTCTTACCTTACATGACGAAAACCAGCTTAGGGTGTTCGAAAACAAGGTGCTTGAGAATAAATTTGATCCAAAAAGGGATTCGGACACTGGGGAGAAGAGGAGGTTACATAATGAGGAGTTAGATACTCATCACAAGACATTGTTAGGATACTCAAGTCTCGTAGATTACGATGAGCAAGACATGCAGCACGAATGGGAGAATCTAGAACCTTGTTCAGGGTATTGACTGGCAAACCCAATGGAAAGATACCATTGGGTGGACCTAGACGCAGATGGGAGAGAAATATCAAAATGGACCTGAAAGAGATACAATATTGTAATAAGGGGGACTGGATATAACTATTTTATATAGGGACAGGGAAGTACTTTTGATAGGGCAGTGAAGTTTCAAGTTTATAATTCCATAGAGTAAGTAAGTAATACTTAATTAGGCAATAGAAAACAATTTAGCTAATAAAAATGAGGTAACCGAGTTTAATCTTTATTTTATGTGCAACTCATCTTATTATCCGTTTGGACTAAGGACAAAGAATGGATAGATGCATCTTAAGAAAATAAACTAATTGTTTTCTGGAAAGAATGTGTGAAACCACCAATACATATCAATACGGCATACCCTGCTGGAACACTTCTATGTCAGAGTTAGGAATGTAAAACAATACATCTCCCATTCCGATATGAGATAGTCAGCAGTTGCAAACTTAAAATAAAGCTAGTCTGAAATGTTCAACCCCTTGAAGAGATAAGTATTGTAACTGTCAAAAAAATCGAACTCGAAAATTTGATAAATGTCGAGGTTTCAAGGACCCCTGAAACCAAAAAAGTGTTTTTTGCCTTGCGGCTCGTCTGTCTGTGTATCAGCCTTGAGAAGAAACTATTTTACTGACCGGGATAAAACTTTGTACGCATATCTAGGGTTTTCTTAAGCTCCCCAGGAGTTTTTGGAATTAAATATATAACCCTTATATCAATAATAGTTTATTGAAGGATAAAAAGAGATAAAATTGATTTTATAAGACTCCGTTCTAAAGATGTGGATTAAATTTTGTACCTAGACACTGATTAACATTACAAACAAAATGGCAACCCTCCCTTTTTCCATGAAAATTAATTTAAGGATATTTTACATAACTGGAAATGTCCAACATTGATACTATCTCCAAAGCTATTTGATATGCTAAATAACTTGTCATTGTTAAGTTGTAGTATAGTTACTATTAAAGATAAAAATATTTTGTTTGAAATATAGTTTTATAAAACCAATAGTTTCTGAGCTCTAATAGGTCAAGCGTCAGGGAGTAAATAAATCCCCCATTCGTAAATAATCTGAGGAAATCTGCTATGTGATTTAATCGTCTTACTTAAGGTATGTAATGAATTAACTAATTTACCCCCTCATTTGAGGTCTTGGTTCGGCGCCATCTTGGAAAGATGGAAGTGAAATTAGGATTTTGGTGAATATCAGGTTAAACGTTAATTTTACGGTAAAAATATTTATCCCATTTATTTAAGGTAAATTCTCTAAAAAAAGGTAATAATCACATTTCTTATAAAATATAATCTTTTTCAGTAATAGCCACGAAAAGCCAACAATTTTATCACTACTGCACGCAGTAAAGAGGCTTCCATCTTTTATTTCAATTATTACGTCAAATAACCTATAATTTTAATAAATAAAATGTAATCAGTGCCTTCGTTACATAATATTAATTTTGTATGATCTAAAAATTAGTATTTAGTATAAAAATGTTTTTATAATATGTTAATTAATCTATTTGTGGGAAATTGATCGTTTTGCTCGATGGTGGATGGATATATTCCTCTTTTCTAGATGCTTTTGTACCAGTGTATATTATTTTATGTATGAACTTTGGTGCAATGTTTCTGCAACAATGTATATTAATTCGTTTCAATGCTCTTACTAGTTTTTAGCAAGTGTCTCTATATTAAGATAAAGGAGAGAATCTATAAGGTTAATCGAACCAATTATTTGTTATAGCCAAATGTAATGCCAACTGGCTTGGTTAATTGTGTAAGAACGCACTTAGCTCTGCCATTGAATATGAGATTTCGATCCCCGCTTGTTTTGAAGTGAGATTTTCCAAATTGAATTACCAGACTTAATTCAGGAAATTTCTGATGCAGTTTTAAAACCTCCAAATAATTGTGTTTTTATTCAGATATTTAAAGTTCCTAGTCCACCATGATGGCACTAAAGCTCACTAATTAAATAATATATATACTCCCAAGATAATGCAATGAGATAAAACTTAAAGAATATTCAAAGTAAATTGATTATAATTCTAGATATTTAGATTCAAAGATAAGAGAAATCAGAAAATACCGGATAGTTTTGTAATTATGATTCTTAAGTGACTCTTCCATTCAGTTGGTGGGGATTATTTTAGTTTCTGTGTGTGTGCGCGTCATGTATTACTGTCTATCCGGACTATTAGCATAAGCACCTTGATTCATAATATATGTGCAACACTCAGAGAGTTAGTAGGGGGTTAAAAAATGAAGTGGATTGATGTGAGCAACCTGATAGCAGAGTCCCTTCTTTTTCCGCAAAAAATCTTAGGGAAGCCACAGGGGCAGGTCAGCAACACGCATCCCCGACCACACAATCGACATGTACCAGCAGCAGGCTGTGGCCGGCCCGATCCCCGGACCTGACTCCAATGGACTCCTTATGTTTAAATATTGAGAAATATAAAGTTTATTAAATGGACTGTGGTCAGTGCAGAAGACTTGGTTGTACATGTTCTAGTGACTTGTGAGACGGTGCCAGTAATATTTGATTGGATCCAGATAAAATAGATGTATTGAATGTGCTCGACGCAACAGTTCTGCTGTTGTAAAAAAAAAGGTTATGTGAATGTAGTTCACACTTTCAGTCATTCATTCCTTATTCACTACACATGCAACAAGGTGTCAATACCACGAGTCTGTCGTGATTCATTGTGATCACTAACGCGTGTTGCCGACCTGTCCCTGTGGCTTCTCTCACCTTTCTGAGAGGAAAGGAAGGATTTCCGCCACCAGGTAGCTCATATAAAAACCTTCCTTTTGTATTCCCCTCCTAACCCCGTGAGCTTCGCACATTAATTATGAAACACGGTGTACACACTAGGGTCCTAAATATGAGGAGGGTATGTTTGAGATGAAAGTGCACGTATTTGCGTGGAGGTAAAGTGGGAAACTCTATGATAAACAAACGTAGTAGATTAGAACAGGATTAGAAG
Source organism: Timema podura (assembly GCA_033556935.1). Lineage (NCBI taxonomy): Eukaryota > Metazoa > Arthropoda > Insecta > Phasmatodea > Timematidae > Timema > Timema podura. Next base: position 64,574,191 of record JAVRXN010000009.1, read on the forward strand.
CCCGACCATACAGTCAGGGGAAAAAATGACAAGACGAGACTGATACCTTCATCAGCATGCCCGCCGTTGTGGGTATGAATAACTATGATAGTTTTATGTTTTCAATACCCAACGCTGACATCGCTCCTATCTTACTTTTCAATTTAAAGATTATGTCTACAAAACTATTTTATTAAATACTAAAAAAAGTTTTAAATTAAACTCTTTAGACTTAAAATATATATATTAAGACCCTTGGGTTGGATCTTACAGCGGGGTACGTAATTTATTTGCTACTTTTTAAATTGGCTTTAGTAGTAAAAATATATATACATGAGATGTTTATGCTAATTATTAATAACTATGGTAGTACAATTTGGACTCACCATCTATATAGAGGAAGAAGAATTTGAAAATCAACGTGGTTGCTGAGTACTTATTCAGATTCATGACTCACCTGAAAATAAAACAAAAGTATTTTAGTATTAAAACTGTGAGAAATATTTTCATGTGTTAGGTCAATAAAATGTTTCTTTTATTTGAGATCAATTTTAGTTTAAGGCATTTTGGGGTATTTATTAAAGAAGAATGTATACATTGTTTTGCAAGATAACTATTTTTTAAAATAAGACGAATATATTGTCAACTAATATTTTAAATATTAAATAAATATATCCAACAAAGATTTGAATGATATATTTATAACAAAAATATTTATTAATATTTGTATTTAGTTTAAGAGTGTCAGAGAGATTATGGAAATAATAATTACTGTGAAAATTATATGTTTAGTTATTTAACTTTCATTATTTATATAATTTCTTAATAAAACAATGATTTAACTAAAAAAAACACACCTTCAAATTTATAAATCTAAGCTATCCAATTATATAACTTATATTGCAAAAATGTCTTCTACATAGTAACGATATAAAATAAATGGTACGACTTAATCTCACTAACTTTCTCATATTGGGTACCTAATAAGGCTTTGAATACAATTTAAGCCAAGGTTTTCAGTAAACTACACTTAAATAAGTTTTACTCATAAAACTAAATTTATCCTCTTGTTAATCACAATAAAAACTATTTAAAACCGATTTTTCAAATATTTTAACAATTAAAAAATAATAATTTGTAAGCCACCTTAAAATTATGTGTAGATTGTAAAAAATTAAAATGTTTTCTTATTTATCATGCCAAACTATTCCCAGATATCCATTTTAAACTTAGTTAATCTTTAAGGTTAATTTCGAATTTTTTATATTTTCTATAATATGTCGTAAGCAAACCACCCTAAAATTAATTATTCTAGAAAACTAGAGAAAGATTATTCATTATCATATAAAATATTTCCTCTATGTCTATTTTGAGCCAAAATTGACATTAATATTTTCAAAAATATTAAAAATTTACAAAATTCAGTCTTTAGTAAATTACTATATCATAAAAAAGTATACGGTGCTAATTTGGAGATCAACCGTTCCTTAGATATACATTTTAAACAAAGTCATTAGAGATATTTTTAAAATAGTTAAATTTAAAAAAATTAGTAATCATCATATAAAAGTTCATACAAATTCTATAGTGTAATCGCTGAAGTGTATTCACTGTACTGTACATTATGTCTACCCTGTAAGCTGACAAGCCTACCTTGCATTTTCCACTATGGTATAAGTTATAATATAGGACCATAGTACAATCCGTCAAGGTAATACTGGTACAGTTAAGATTAAATGAAGTGTACATGGAAAACAACATCAGTCCCATAAGCGAACGACTGATTAGAGTAACATTACGATTTTTAAGACAGAGAAAGCAGGCTTGTTGCTTGATTAGATTCTACGCACTACTATAGTTTTCTAAATTATCAAAAGGATCAAGCCTGTAGATTATTAGCTACCGAGTAGCATAACTTAACATGCATTATTTGCTGAAAACATTTGATAGCTAAATATGTTTGTGACCCATTACATCATAACTAACATAAAATAACGTTTTTTATTTAGAAATCATAGCCACGCCGGTGGTCTTGCAGTCTTAGGCGACAGGTTCGAAATAGTTTGGGTCGTTGGTGTTGTCGAGGCAGAGGGAACACTAAGGGTGGTTTGCCCAACCCCTCTTCACACGTGGGTGTATTTACCCTAAGCTACCTTACAATACCTACACCCTAAATAATATCATCACTAGCTTAGATCTTTAACGTACTCATTTTTTAATTCAATCGTTAATCATAAAAATAGCATGTTCAAACTATCACTACTTTTTTTAACACCATGGCTTACTACCCATTTGGGTTATACGCTTATGTACTAATTACGCCAATGGGTTAGGGATGAGGAAGACTGAATTTAGAGGAAGTGTACCTGCATTTGCGAGGAGAGAGAGTGATAAGCTATTCAAGAAAACTCACTCTCATTACACCCAATCGAGATAGAACCACAGTCTCCCCATCATCGGCAGTCTAGTAGAGTGCGAGAATAGCGCCCTAAGCCATGCGGCCACCAAAGAGAGTTACCACTATTCTCAAGTATAGAGGTGGCGTGACATTACCTTTTTAAATTGGCTTTACGTGTGTCATTCATAAATACTAGCCCACGACTGTAATTAAACGTTAAACTTTAATCACTGTAATCTACGTCATACAAATAAAGGATTGAAAATTAATTGAAATAATTTCCATATTGAATGTTTATTAGTTTGTCAATTAGACCACTCATTCCATTAATGCAGTCTACTTTTACTAATATATTTATGAGTTTCAGCTTAATATGGAAAGTAAGTTTCATTCCAGGTGTAGTCAATCTTATTTACAGGAATTACAATTGTATTTATGGTTGAAACCCAAAACTTAAATAAATATAGAAAAAAGCTGTATGAAAATCTATTTCAGTTATCATTCGCAAAAATACTACTATAAAATACATAATGTTCAACATTTCAGAACAAACTAAACTTCACAATAATGTAGGCCTAAACGTGTTTCTGTAGATGATTGCGATTCACTATCTCAAAATTGAGTTTATTCGTCCTGTATCTTTAAGTTATCGGTGGAATAACGGTCCAAGGTGATGAGATTGTAGGGCACATAATAGCCACCTTCTTCGGGGCCACATGGTCAAAGGCGTCACACTCGTATTAGACTAGACTGCCGATGATGGGGCTATCGGGGTTCGAATCACGGTTGGATGTACTAGAGTTTTTTTACTAAATTAAATGACTTTACTCTCTCTCTCCACGCAAACACGTTTACACTTACTCTAAATTAAAGCTTCCTTATCCCTTACACATTAGTGTAATTATTACTCATACGTATAGCCCAAATGCGTAGTAAGACGCGTTAATAGAAAACTGAATAGCCGGTGAGGGAATATTCAGGGTTTAGTTCTAAAACAGATACACTAAGGATGATTCTCAACACGTAATATTAGTTTTGTTTTACACATCTCGACTCGATGCTAAGGTGAATGTATTAATCTCACACACCTTCATCAGCTCTACCACTTATATTAGATCATCCATAATCCTGGCTTTTAACTTAACAGTTTTTTTGTGAATATACTAAACGTGTAGAAAGACGCCTCTAATTAATAAACTGCGTTTTAATATAATCCCAGCACTTGTAGATAAACACTTTTTAAATGATCTGTACATAATTTAATGGGAAATTGGACCAAGGCATCAATCTGGTCTTGTATGCCGAAGAAAGGGAGGAAGGAAGGTCGGGGTTTGAATCCTGTACACCGGGGTATTCAAGAGGTCATCCCGGTTGGCTAGTAAGACGCGATGCTCGTAAAATTAAATGATATTCCATAATAATGCATATTTTTCATTAGTATAACAGTTTTGAATAAAATTGTCAGATTTTCTATTTACTTTTGTAAAAGTAACCCTTAAATGATTTTTTCCTCCAACAAACAAGTAAAATAAATGGTACGGCACACCGCACAGACTTTCTCTCTCTTTCTATAAACTCCTAAGATTTCTGAACGGAATAATGTACATTGTATCATCACCACTCCACATAAGAACACGCATAAAATAATATACAATGATATATAATCAATGAGAAAAGAGGCGCATCTTTGTCCACCTAAGAGCATTTCAAACAGTTTAATGTCTTCCACAAGGGTCAACACTTCGTATTAAAATTTCGATATCTGGTTAAAATTTTAACATTTTATAAAGTGTTGCACATCTTAAAGTCATCGCATTGATATTTAATTATTCATATATACATTTTGACCAATAAAAAATGTAAATATTGACTATTGAGTCTAAAATGGAGATAGATCATTGCTATGCAAACATTTCTCCTAAGAGATTTAAGGAAAATTAACATACTTTTTTAGATACTTATATTTAATTACTCTATGGCATTGGAGAATTATTGCGTTAAGACTTAAGTAGTATATGTTTACAACTAAAGCTCACAAAATTGTATTAATATATTTGCAAATATCTCAGAAACTGCTGCTTTTATAAAAATATATGTCAAATAAAAGTTTTTTATTTCTAATAGTCCTACAATTTTGCAATGATAAGTTGTTTAGTTTCTCAAATAGTTGTGGAGATACGGAAATTAACGCTTATGTAAAGTACTCTAAAAATAATTTTCATAGAAAAATGAAAATAGCCAGTTTATTTATAATCTTAATCAACGCCTAGATACGAATTTTAATCAAAATCGTTTGAGTAGATTTTGAGAAAACCAAACTTTTCTCTTTTCGCCCTTCAGTAAACTACCCTTAATTTTAAGTTTTTATAGACACACAGAGAGACGGCATTGCAAAGACTATTTTTTAGGGTTCGGGGGGTCATGAGACGTCGACATACATCAACATTTCAGGTTAGTTTTATTTTACGGTCGCAATACTTAAACTTTAATGTCCAAAAAGTTAAAAAAAATTCATATAATTGCGTATAGATTGAAAGTTATTGATTTTATAAAAATATGTTTCGGATAAAATATCTGTATTATAAATATATATACATATTTGTAATGCTAAGTAATTTCATATCTCAAATAGTTTCGGAGCTATTTAAAAAAATGTTAATTGACGCATCAGACCGGAGCCCTTAAAGCCATTTTGCCGAAATATTGAGGGTAGCCATTATGTTTGGAATATTTATTAATGTTTATTAATGGAATTTAATCAAAATCGTTGAAGCCGATTTTGAGAAAGTCGACTTCTCTCTTTTTGCCCTTCAGTAAACTACCCTTAATTTTAAGTTTTAATAGACACACAGACAGACGGCATTGCAAAGACTATTTTTTAGGGTTCGGGGGGTCATGAGACGTCGAAATCCATCAACATTTCAGGTTAGTTTTTTTTACGATCGCAATACTTAAGCTTTAATATCCAAAAAGTTAAAAATATATATATAATTGCGTATAGATTAAAAATTATTGATTTTATAAAAATATGTTTCGAATAAAATATTTGTATTATAAATATATATACATATTTGTAATGCTAAGTAATTTCATATCTCAAATAGTTTCGGAGCTATTATAAAAAATGTTAATTTACGCATCAGACCGGAGCCCTTAAAACCATTTTGCCGAAATATTGAGAGTAGCCATTTTGTTTGGAATATTTATTAATGTTCATAAATGAAATTTAATCAAAATCGTTAGAGCCGATTTTGAGAAAATCGACTTTTTCTCTTTTTGCCCTTCAGTAAACTACCCTTAATTTTAGGGGTAGATATCCAATTCCAAAAATCCCTCGGGGCAACCCTATGAAAACCCTAGATATCAAGTTTCAGCTCAATCGGTTAAAATGGTTTAGGCTCTAGTTGGAGGTACAGACAGACAGACAGACAGACAGACGGAAATTCAAAAACCACTTTTTCGGATTCAGGAAGTCATGAAACGTCAAAATTCATCAAAATCTCGAGTTCGATTTTTTTGACGATCACCATACTTTCTCTACCTGTAAGATAGAGAGAAAGTAAAAAATGTTATTTAGGCCTCCCCAAAAATGCGTTTGGAATCAAATCGTTATCGGCATTTTAGAAAATTATTTAAAAAAATTATCAGTAAACTACCCTTATTGACAAATCTAGAATTAAAATTACAACTTTGCCTTAAGGCATGACCATCAAACGTATTAATATCAAGTTTTAACTAAATCCATAGAAACATTTCAGCTGTAGCCTCAAGTACAGACAGATGTAGAGACAGAAAAGGGGCAGACATAATTGTGTAAAACACTTTTATATTAAAGCCGGTTTTATGACTCCTGAATAAATATTAATCTGGTAGATAAATATTTCTCTCTGGTGGATATGTTAAAAGTGCCTCTTGTGACTGCAAGATAGCATTTATCTTCCAGATAAAATGTATTTATCCATCACATTTTTATCGAGAGGTTCAAGTACCTGATAACTTTTATCTGAAAGTTAAAATGGTTGTTGTCATAGTGACGCCTTGTTTTTAATGAGGTTTCGCCTATAAGAATATGTTTTTAGGTTAAAATCTTGGTTCACGTGTATAGTCAGCACAGGTCCGGGCTCTATATAAAGTTAGAACATTTAATTCTCACTTTTATATAAACTGACAAGCTATTTGTAGAGTTATATATATATATATATATATAAGAATAAATTATTAAAATATTAGTACAATAAATGAAATTTTATAAATGTTGTACCCAACTATTGATCACATTTTGGCAGACACCGAAATTAGTACCTACACGACAGCTTTTAGCTTCTTCGCCCACGTGACACCATCTGTTTCCTCGCACTCATTTAGCCGCCATTATTTAACAAATGTTGAACATTCTCGCCACTCACTAGGTTTTAGCGGTTGCGTCTGGGCTTATACGCATGCGCACACAAGTAAAAAGAGTACCAACATTGCTTTTTCTACGTAAAAATTATTTATCCTACAGATAGCTATCCAGCAGATAAATTAAGCTCATTAAACGCGTAAAATATTAAAGTGGCTGATAACCTTTAACTGGTAGCTAACTTTAACCTCCCGATAGCAAAATTTTGCCTGTAGCCATAAAACCGGCCCTAAGATGGATTAATTTGTAAAGCTATTAAATGCGTCATGATATGCACACTTGTACAATAGTAATTATTGTACATTTGGCATGATAAAGCCCTCTCGAGTTGAAGGTGGCTGCGGTATCCGATAGCTCATGATCATAATATTGATCACACATATTTATCTAATGATTTACGCACGTCCATCACAGGCTCTGCCTTAAAATATGAGTGAAAAATAACCCTGGGCATGGGATAATTCCTGGATAGTTCATAGTTCAGAGCACTTGCGTACTAATAAATATGTCCCGGCTTCGATTCCTGTGTCCAGGTTTCATTTCTCAATTTAAATATTATTACTTGTATATTAGTTAAAGGCCACATAAAACGTAGGGCTACATCTATATTTCTAGATTTAAAATGTTCACTATTACAATATGACTTTGGTGTTCGCCATAAATCTCACCGAGTAAAAAGGAAAATTAATATATTTTAAAAATTGGCTATATGGGAAATTGATATGTAAGGTGATACGGCGATATAAACTATTGTTAGAATGTTGATAAACTTTGATCATTCTTGTATTAATAATAATATTTAGCACCGCGTCTTACTACCCGTTCGGGTTATACGCTTAAGTACTAGTTACACTAATGGATTCGGAATTGGGAGGGTTGAATTTAGAGGAAGTGAACCCGCATTTGCGTGGAGGGAGAGTGGAAAACCATTTAGGAAAAATCACCCCCAGTTCACCCGACCGAGATTCGAACCTCGATCTCCCCGTCCTCGGCGATCGAGCTCAACACGACAAGCGCGTTAGCCAACTACGCCACCGAGGCGGGTATCATTCTTGTATTGATATAGTGCCTGATGGGCCGAACATGGTCTTCAATATTTGTATGGATTAATGACAAATCTATAGAAGAGAAACTCGAAGAACCATAGCTTCATATTTCAGATCACTGACATTTTATTACTCAAATAATCCTCACAATAACAAAAAACAACCGATATTAATTTTAAACATTGTGAGATCACGTGGAGTTGTTTGTGAATCATTTGCTAAAAATGACAAGTAAAACACCTAATTTTAAAACAGTTGTTTGTTTGATAGTTTTCAACTCATTATCATGAAGTTGTTTTAATTTTGGGAGTGTAGAGGAGTTGATAAAACGTAGTTTTTTTGTTTGTTTTTTGCAGTTATTGTGTCAACAAAATTTGTTGGTCAAAATAAATAAAATATTTCTCTAGTATAAACTTACAGTTTAATTTTCTTCACATCGTGACTTCAATGGTTTTTGAATATTTATCAAGAGAGTTAATTACAATTTTTTTCTCTTCATTTAAAAGTCTTTCATTTAATGTCTCTGTGCTCTTGAGTCATTACGGATATTCAACAAAGGTTGATATCACCATGTGAAGAAAATTAAACTCTTATGTTTGTTCTGAAGCAATGTTTTATTTATTTTGGCAAAAAAAAAATCAATAAAAACTGCCGAAACATGGAACTTTTCTCGCATTCCTTACATCCTCACTTTAATATATATGTTTGTTTCTGCACGTCTGCTACTCGTCAGGGATATAAGCATTAATTACAAAAATGGAAAATGGCTGAGGAAATTTAGAATAAACTTACGAATATTTGCTGGGAGAAAGAGTAGGAAACTGTTTAGTATAAACCCCCTTCAGTACACTCTTCCAGGGCCCAAGCCCTAACATCAACGTCTCCCTAAACCAGCGTTGATGAGTTTGACATTTAGTATGCTTGGGTTTTTAAGCACCACGTCTTACTATCCGTTCATATTATATGCTCAAATACTGATTACGCTAATGGTTTAAGGGGTGAGGATGTGTACCCGTATTTGCATGGAGCGAGAAAGGAAAACTATTTTGGAAAACCACCCTCATTACACCTGACCGAGATTCGAGCCTCGATCTTCCCGTCATTAGCTGTCTGGTCTTCTGAAACAGTAGCGCCCTAGACAATGCGGCCACTGAAGCGGGTAAATTTACAGTTCTCTATTTTTAACGAACCTCATGGACTAAAAATCTGATTTTGATCTGAATCGATTTGAAAAATAGCTCATCTACATCGGGAGTGTAGTTAAGTGACTGCTGATAGAAAGTTTCTTATCGCAAACATTGACTGAAAGTATTATTAGAATCGTTTTATGACTACTTTTACTATGTAATATTACCAAGCAAATAATAATAATAATTATTTCAGAATAGGTTGACATTAATTACTTTCAGCCAATGTTTGAAATAAATAACCTTCTGTTAGCCGTCACTTAACTACAATCCCACCGTCAATGAACTATAGCACTATCTGATCCCTTATCTCAGTAGGTAACGCTTCTCACTTTTTGACAAAGAATCATGGGTTCAATAATTCTCGATATAGCCATAAATTAATAATTGGGAAAATTGGGGTTTCCCCTTACACCATAATCAACTGACGTTATTGAAACTGATCAATGTGTCTGTTTTAGAGTTAAGTTAGTTTATAAGTCGTGTGATGGATGATAGGGCCTACCACCGGTCGGTTTATAAAGTGCAATTTAAATACCTCAAATTAATAAATAAAACCCCGCATAGGGGACTACAATAATAAGCTAGCTCGTATTAGACTCTTTTAATTCAAAGGGGAGATTGGGGTTCAAATCCCGGTCGGATATAGTGACTTTTTTTCCTAAATGGTTTCCCACTCTACTTCGAAGTAAATTCATGTTTTTTATCTCAAAATTCTATCTTCCTCATAACTATTTCATTAGCGTTATCAAATCGCATTATCAATATCTACAAATAGTTCAAATGGGCTTTAAAACTCGGCGAAGAAATAAAATGGCACTAGGTCAGCTTGCCAAATATTTATCAAAGTTACATTACGAGATATTTATAAACACAGTCATGGTCTTACGACTTTAAAATGCTATATAATGTAGCAAATGCTTAAAGAACTATCTTTTTCATGACGTCATATAAGGAAAGCTTGGGGGAAAGAGGAGCTTAGGAATAAGGAAGATTCAAATATTGAATGACTTGAAGGAACGAGAAAATTATGGGAGATGGAGGAGGCAGAGGACAAGGCGCTTTGGTGGTCAAAGTTCACAGATAAAAGGAATGGACCTGTCGTGAGACAAAACCCTTTTTTTTTACATCCATTACTGTTTCCAGACTGTGGCCTAGGCTAGTTTTTTATTCAATCCATAAATTTTTCAACTACCGGCTCACTAGGCCTGTCGTAGCTTCATGTGCCTTATAATCTAACTTAAGACTAGGACAAACACAACATCCAGTCCCCGACTGTTAATTCATCACTGTGAGAGGGTAAACCAACCTTTCACCACTAATAAATCTTTTGCCCATGCCGGGAATCGAACTCGGGATCCTTAGCTCAATAGAAAGACATGCTACCAACTGAGATAAGGTGGCATAACATCCAATAATAATAATAATAATAATAATATTTCCTCGTGAGGCCGTGGTAAGTTATCCTGATTGTCTCAGTACAAGTACCTTGTCCCTAGAGGTGGCAACGCGGCGATACGTCACATCGCTGGTCCTCGACGGCAAGATGGTCCCTTTGCACTTGTCACAGCTGTACCCTTCCCCCCCTCTCACTATTCCCAGCACATCCCCCCTACATTCTCATGAATACGTAAGCCGCTTGAAGCCGTCGTAAAATATGTAAGTCTCTAAGCTGATATATGTATGTGGCGTATATAAAATATGGAGAAGAGTTAGGTAGCTTGGAGAGAGCCGGATTCCATCCCTCACCTGCTGCCTTCTAATGTATATTAAATTTGAGGTGGACGTGGAACAAGGCGGGGTTTTATCTTCTATCAGTCACTTCATTTTCGACAAATAGTACTCGGGACGGGAATGTCGGAAAATTTCTCCATAAGGCAACACGATTCAGCTACAAGAAATTATATCGCATGAGCTAAGCAATTTAAATATTTCCCTTTAAAGTTAGTTAATTTGTTTGATGTACCTGTTTCGGTGGCTGCGTGGTTTAACGCACTACTCTCGTAGTAGACTAGACTGCCAATGAAGGGGAGATCAAGGTTCTAATCTCGGTCGGGTGTACTGAGGGTAGTTTTTCAAAATGGCTTTACACTCCCCTCCATGCAAATGTGGATACGCTTCCTATAAATATAACCTTTCTAATTCCTAGCACATTAGCGTAACTAGTACATAAGTGTTTAACCCGAACGGGTAGTAAGATGTGGTTCTAAAAAAATTGTTTTGTATATAATGTTAGGCCTATCACAAGAGTGTATGGATGTGTATGGATACCAGCACTATTAATCTATTTCCTATGGCTTAGAAAATTTAAATATAGAAAAAATAAAAGCGGTCGCATTTTTATTTCTTTTAAAATTTCAAACCATTTTGATTGTTTTACAAATATTATTAAAACATATTATTGAACCAAATAAGCAAATATAAAATAAAAAAGACATAACATTTCACATTTATTAAAAATCACTACGCTTTATTTTTTTTAACATTATAAAAATAAGATGAGACGCTTTCGTTCGGAATTAAAATTAATATTTTCTTAAATTTGTCCTAGGATTTTGAAACTTAAATCTTTGCTTGTATTTTTTATTTCTTAAAAATAGTAAATCTGATAAAATTCAATTTGTTTAGTTAAAAGGATTATTTTTTACAATTTTAGTGTGATAAAGTTAATTTTATCATAAATTTGTGTTTTTCAACCAACTAAAGTAATCCAGGAAATATGTTATGGAGTTCATTTCTCATGGAGGATGTGTGTTTCCATAACACCTTATAGGACTTTATCTTCTTCCGGTATCATATTTGTATGTATAGGCCAAATCTATGGTTTGAAGTGAGGAAATTTTGTAGGTTATAATAAGAATAATCATTTTACTATTATGTGAGCTATTGTGATAAATAAATATATGTTAGAAGGTTAAGATTTTAAATCGTGAACACTGAATACTTGTAACTCTACTTTTATACATTTAATTTACTAAAAGATTGAAAGCTATGGTGGTGTTGAGTTAGAAAGCATAAAAATACTGATGTTATTAAGTACGTTTGTAAATATAAAATAGGCCTTCTAACTTTTTTAAATTGACTATCAGATTTAAATTAGGCTCAATATAATGCATATGCATAAGTGGAAAAACAACCAGTTTATATTTAATTTGAGTTATTGTTTTAGCACCAGGGATGTTAACACATCCAGGTGTATCCATTATAAAATTACAACCAAGCATAAGGTTAAGTTATCCAATGTTAGAATACTTACTAAGTAACGAAAATACTATAAATTAAAGTCTTTAAACTATTATATTTATAGAAAAAGGTTTAGTTAGTTTTTATATTTTACAATTTAATCTTACATAGAAATAAAGAATACCACAACAGTATTTAGTTAGCAAAATATTCTAAATTCCAGGATCAACTCAATTTTTTTTGCTAAGTTCAAGGAAATTTGTTTCGTGTCTTAATATATTTTAAAATATTTACAACTTAAAAAAACATTAAAATCACTCGTTTTAAGATGTAAAACAGCCATATAATGTATAGCGTTAATAGTTTGTAAGTTTAATCTGTGGAGTGAGTAAGTAGCTTTAAAATAATCAGGCCCTTTCATTAGCTAAGTAGGTAGCGTGTCTGTACACTGAGATAAGGGTCCTGGATTCGATTCTCAGCATGGCCAAATTTGTTTATCATTGATGAAATGTGGATTTACTCTTTCAAAGTGATGAATTAATGGCTGTGGGCTGATGTTTTGTCTGTTCTAGATAAAATTTCATCTATAAGTCGTATGCTAATACAATCAGTTCAGTTCAGAACGTGTACATTAAATACATTAAATAAATGTAAAAATAAAGCTTTAATATATTAATATAAATCTTTCTGCATATTATTTAACTTGATAATAATATAAACATCTTCTTATATATAATTTGATAAGCTCGTTTCCGGTAATAGAATTATGAGGAAGTGACTGAACAGATTTTGACAAACTACTACTCATTTTAACGGTAAGAAGTCCAGGATTTCGGGAAAAATAGTAGTTTTCCACGAAAACCAGATTTTCACAGAGAATTTTCAGTTTTTAACTATTTGTTTAATCACCATGGTAACCGTTATTTGCTGCATGGCTGTAAATCTCTAAATAAAATATATCTCATTGGCTAAAAATAATCACTCAATCTTTATTTGTTGGTCCAAACACTTCACAAATTTCTCTTTAGATAAATATTTATCTTTGGATGCTGATCATAACTTAGCTAAATTGAGATTCCTAAACTGGGGAAACATTTATTTTTTATTGGAATGTTGCTATCGTAAATTCGCATTTAAATCAATACTATTGAGCGTAATTCGAAATTTATAAATTTAAGAATCAAATAGCCAAAGCTATTATTTATGATTTTAGTGAGGATTACTCCATCTAGATATCATATTCGGGTTCGATTCCCGTGTCCAGGTTTCATTTTTCAATTTTTAAAGAATATGATATCTAGATGGAGTAATCCTCCATGAAAGCATAAATAATAACTTTGGCTATTTAATTCTTAAATATTCAATCCCTTACCAATTATAATAATTGTACAAGTTGGCAGCATTAAGCCAACTACCGAGTCGAAGATGGCTGCATTATCTGATACCTCGTGATCTTAATAAAATCACACATTGTAGCCGACGATTTCCGCACGTCCATCATAGACTTGCCTAAAATATGAGTGAAGAATGACCCTAAGCACGAGACGACTCCTGGATAGCTCAGTGGGTAGAGCATTAACGTACTAAGCCAAAGGTCCCGGTTTCGATTCCCGTGTTCCAGGTGCTGTTTTTCAATTTTCTTAATTAAAATTTTAAGTTAAATTCGTGAAAATATTGTTTACGTTTTGTTTTGCGCATGATAAATAATGTTTAAATATGTTTCGGTATGTATTATAAGCTCAAAAATGATCTTGAATAATGTTTAAAAATAGCCATTTTAACTATTTAAGTATGAGTTTTGATGTTCATTTTTTCAAATAATGAATTTTGATGTTCATTTTATTCAAATAAAGGGTTTTGATGTTCATTTTAGCGAATAGTAACACAATACAAATATATAAGTTAAGCTACGTTTTCATTTTACCGCTTAGTGTTGAGGATATGATATTTAAAAGTAATGTTTTGTGTACCTCATCTATGTTTCACATCCTTACAAATACAGTAAGTTCATTTATGTTTCCATGTTGATACTTAATTTTGAGGGAATGATATTTCAAAGTACCGTAATGTTTTGTGTACCACATCTATATTTTCACATTCTCTATTGTAGCATTTAGCTAAAAGAGTCAACATAAAAGTGATGAAACTTACCCCACCGTACTGCCGGCCGCATCAAATGGGAACACTAATAAACAGCGCGGCTGACCACAACCACCCGGACACATGTTAAACTCAATACTGAGCCTCGATTGTTGATACTGACAGGCCAAAGAACATAGAGACTAGAAACTTCGGTCTGAAGAGGTGCTGCTCGCCCCTTCATTACGGAACACTATAGAACAGTTCCGATGGTTCCAGAACTGTACTTTCATGCGTATGATCTTTCCCGAATATCCAGATGTCCACCCCTACCCTATTCTTCCGTCGCTCCGTCTTTGGGTCGTATCATATATATAGTGGTGTGTGCGTTTTGTATGATCACTATTGGGCTTGGACAAATTAAGAACAGGAGGAGCTCTAGCTCATTCATAATGTAAGATCAAAATTCACTTTTCGGCTTAATTTATTATTTCTCGATTTTCAATCATGTAAACTTTATTATTCTAAATTCCTTTTTCGCAATATATTTATAAAACTTCAAGATAACAAAAAAATGACTTTTTTTTTACTTTAGAATTTTTTTTTGCATGATCGATATTGTCTTTGTTAAAGATCGATTTTTGGTTAGTTCGTGATGTAAACGATCGATATTGTCTTTGTTAAAGATCGATCTTTTGGTTAGTTCGTGATGTAAACGAGTTAGATCGATTATCATGATAGTATCGATATAAGGGAACTAAATCTGTTAAACATTGTGATATTCAGACTTGTGGGCATTAAATGTAATATGTACTTGGGGACTTAAGTTTTTTCTTTAAACATGTCTGAACTTAATATTGATGATCTGTATGGGTATTGTTTATATTACTTAATCTTGGGGTTTCTTTTAATACATTGCGGGTTTGGTAAATGTCTCGCTTATTAAGGGAACATACTGTTCAGATTAACTTAGGAAATTATTATTAAATTTTTAATCTCTTTTGACTATTGTATAACTTAATTTTTTTTAAGAACCTTTTGGTGCGTGTCAACGCCTATTTACTTCTTGTCATTTTTATAGGGTACGGCGATTCTTGAGCCATTTAGGTAATATTTTAAACATGCAAGGATTCCTCTAATTTTTTGTTTATATATTCTATTAAATGTCTTAATTCTTGGCTTCTTCAATATTGTCATATATTTATATTTGTCATATTATTATATCATGGATAAATATATACCTATTGAAAACAGTAAAAATATTATTCGTAATTATAAGCAACCATGCCCTAGATAATGTTATCAAATATATATATATGTCTATATATATATATGTTATTCTTTATTTGTTTTGATTAATGTTACTGAAACATAACCAAAGCTTAGAACTCCTAGCACTCTCTCCTATTGCCCCCTTGTTTTTGCCCTGTCTTATTTGTTGTATTTTGGACCTCCTAATTTTTTTTATTTAGTGTTAAGGAGGGTTCACTATCTTTAACACTTTCTCTATCTCACGCTCTATCTCTCTCGCACACACACACACTATAACACACTCTCTCTCTCATATTATCATCTCTCATGCTCTATCTCACATTTTATCCCTCTCTCTAACACACTATCTACCCTCACATACACTCTCTAACACACAATTTCTCTCACACTATCTTTTATTATACTCTCTCTCATAAGTTTTCTCTCAAATGCTCTCTCACTCAAACCTCTCATTCTCAAACGCTCTCTACCTCTCAAATGCTCACTCTCTATCACTCTAAAGCTTTCTCTCAAACTCCGTCCATCTCAAAATCTCTCTAAATCACTATCATACTCTATAAATCAATCTCGCTGTCTTTATTTCAAACCCACTTTCTCTCAAACTCTCTTTATTTTAAACTCACACTCTCAATTATTTATCTCTAACTTTCTCTCCAACACCATATCATAAACTCTATTCCTAACTCTCTTTTACTCTAATTTTCTCTCTATAAACTAATCTCTCTTTCCCTCTCTCTCTCAAACTCTCTTTCACATGCCCCCACATTTTTTCTCTCTTTCACACAATATCTTTCACAAAATTTTACACTATCTTTATTTAATACATACACACTTTCACACATTTTATCACGCATTATAACTCACATGTTCTCTTCTCTTTCTCTCACACACACTTTTCCCTCTCCTCACACCACATACACATACACATACACCCCAAATTTTTATATGTAATTTAACAAACAATTTTTGATCGTTGAAATTAAGAATAAACAGTTTTACCGATTCTAGCCAACGAAGACATTTTAAAGGTTAGGGGTCCAGGATGCCGGGAAAAAATATTAGTTTAAAACTCAATTTTCCTTGCGAATTTTCCATATTTTCATTCTGTGTGGGCAACGGCTAAACTGTAAAATCATTCTTTGTTTATATCACCATGGAAACCATTATTTGCATATTATTAAATGTCGGCAAATAAAATATTTATCTTTGGTTAAAAATAATAACAGCATAATAATTCTTACTTGAGCGGTTTGATGCAACAAATTGATAGAGAGCTGGGAGAGGAGTAGTTTTAAATTTCTCATCGTGGACGGAAGAGAGAAAATTTAATTTTTGTTTCATTTCAAACAAGGAAAGCTAAATATTCATGTAATTTGATAGCCTTTGACGAGTAAATTTTTAATTAGAAAGTCAAGTGATGTCTTATTTATATATATTTTTTCCCAATAAAAAATCTAGAATACATTTTGGTATAATAATATGCAGGCATCACTGTAACGATCCACTAGTAATCTTAATACGTGTTAACAAAATATGATTAGTTTCAATATAAGTTATTAATATTATAGACATATTGAAATTAGTTTATCCAGAAACATATTTGATATTCTCTTTTTTGTTTCATGTAAAGTTGGTGTTAGAAAACACAATACTTTACATTTTAAAAAAAGTACATGAAGTTAGGAAGAAAAATAGAACGGCCATATATTTTCTCTGGCTAGTAATCTAGGCGGGGAACCCAAAGTATATCCAAATCTCTTTGTTAATAATTTATAGCCTGCGGGTTTAAGTTTTCCTGATTTGCTTGACAGAAAGAACCCTTAGTGAATTGACATTTTGCCAAAACTAAAAGCTCTCTTTTCGAGTTTCTTGCGAGCATTGTGTGTGGGATATCCCAAATGTATTGATGGCTGGTTTATGTTGTGTTGTTACTGTCCAACATTTTCCGAAGAGGTTAACTCAGTCGTAAATAAAAATATTTGTTTAGGAGGTCAGGTATATGTTATTTTATCTATTTATACACAAGTTAAAGGTGAAATAAAATGTATCTTTATGTTCAGAATCTATATCATTTTAAAATTAACTTTGACACATATTTCTGTTAACATTTATGTATGCTTAGTCAACAGTGAAAAAGAAATCTATCATACAAAAGCTATTAATGAGATGAATAATTGTACATATTTTATTTAAAATAAATGATATATTATGCAAATAGTAAATTTTTTCAATTGGGTGAGCTCCTAAAACGTTTATGACATGCCAAATTGACAACATTTGGTCTGGTAATATAGACTATGTTTCAGAATATTTAATAAAAACAAAAGATTCTGCCATTTTTCCACAATAACAACAAAACCATATTTTAACCCTAGAATGAGATATCAAATTTTTAACTTTTATTTCACATCCTCATGACCCTAATATAATCCATAGTTCACGATTTAAAAAAACATGGACAATTTTATTTTATTTTTAGTTTATAAAGAGTTTATTAAGTATTTTTGGGCCAATAAATTGGATTTGTTTAGTTTTGAATGAACCGTGACACTTGACTTTTTAAAATAATCCAACTTATTTACTATCCGACACCTAATCTCAATCAGTAGCGTGTCTGTCTACTGAGTTAAGGCTTCCAGGTTCGATTCCCAGCATGGTTGAAACATTTATCATTGGTGAAATGTGGATTTACCCTTTCACAGTGATGACTTAACAGTCGGGAATTGAATGTTCCCTAACCTCAGTCAGTAGCGGGCCTGTCTACTGAGTTAAGGGTCCCAAGTTCGATTACCGGCATGGTGGAAACATTTATCATTGGTGAAATGTGGATTTACCCTTTCACAGTGATGAATTAATGGCCGGGGACTGGATGTTGTGTTTGTCCTAGTCTTAAGTTAGATTAAAGGCCATATGAAGCTAAGACAGTCCTAGCCAGCTGGTAGTAGAAAATATATGGCTTGAATAAAAACTGACCCAGGCCACAGTCTGGAAACATTAATGGATGTAAAACAACTATATATTGCCGAATGTTCTAAACCGTCACTCTCGTGTTAAATTAGCCTGTTGAAGAAGGGAAGATCGGGGTTCAAATCAGAGTTGGGTGTACTAAGAGTGTTTTTTTCTAAGGGGTTTCCCACATTCCTTCCACGCAAATGCGGGTAGATTACCTCTCAAACTCTTCCTTCCTCATCCCTAAACCATTAGAGTAATTATCACTTATTCGTTTAACCTGAACAGGAAGTGAGACAGGTTGATTAAAAATATGTATCTTCTATTGAAATAACACTTCTATCAAAAATCAATTCGTCATTCATATTGTGTGCCTTTGTATAAATGCAAATAGCAGTAAAACCCATCCCCCTTCACAAAGGGCTTACAATGCAGAATATTCCTAATTTCTACACACTTTTTTTTTTGGCAACGGGCTCCTACCTACGACTCAAGGCCTTTGAGTGGGATTGGTCGAAAAGGGGAGAAGGGGAGTAGATAATGGAGTTTTTAATAACCAGAAGAAGTAAATTTGCATAACTTCCTAACGGTACCGGATCCCATTTCCGTTTGCTATATCCGCATCTTTTAATACCCATAAGAGCACTGGTTGCCTGCCGCGCACCAAGTTAATAAGATATTCAAGCGCCTGACATCGTCTTCCTTCAAGTCTTCCTCCTTTCTCCCTGACAGCCAAGGGGCGGGGAAGTTAGTGCTGATCAAAACCAGCCCGGCCCATCCCGTGTTTCTTTGCATACGTAGACGTTTCAAGTTTTTTAAAAAAAAGGATCAAAGCTGCTACTGGATACGTTGGTGAATATATTTACCGTGAATGCTTGATTTGATAATATTTAGTTTTAAGATCGCATGATCTACGGTTATACATGGGTAAACAGATGGAATGTCAAAAATGTGACAAGTGAAGTCGAAAGAAAGGAAATGGGTACTTAAGGTGGGATGGAAGGGGACGCGAGAAAAACCAGTGTTTTTGCAATTTTTATGGAAAAAACATCTTTTCGAACAAAATATATAAAATATTGATCCAGTACGAATAGAGAGTTCGGCAGTATAATCTAACACGAGGGTGACGCCTTAGACCATGCGGCTACCAAAGCAGGCGGGCCATATTTTGATGAGGTCAACTTTGACAACATTTTACTATATTGTTAATGTTATTTTGTAGATAGTGATATTATCTATGAAAAGTGACAGATGAAAGTCACATGGATTGACGTATGAACAAGTAAAAATAAATCTAGTAACTTTTCTAAATGTTAGATATGATCATCCGAAAAAGAATTGGAGTATACATAATATTTTTATCGTAATCTTTAATTCTATTATTACCTGTAATAATAGTAAACTAATATAATTTACAGTTATTTTGGTAGCCCAACAGGTGGTCACATGACTTAAGCCCTTAAGACACCCCTCTAAGAACAGACTGGATTTCCGGTGACTGGGAGGCCGTGGTTAGAATCCCGGCTGGTTATACAGAGTGTATTTCTTCCCTAAATGGTTTCCCACTCTTCCTTTACTCAAATGAGAAAACATTTCCTCTCAATTATATTTTGTTAAGACCTATAAAACTGGTGTACGTATCCAAATAGTGCGCGGATGGTTACTAAGAAATGTTGCAACAAACAATAATGCTTGATGCCTCGAGTAAATCAGTTTGGATGTACACCTTCATGTTCCAAGTTTATTTTTATTTTTTGTGTGTGCTTCAAGTCTTACTATCCACTTTTGGTTGTACACATACTAATGGTGAATGAATGAGGAAGGTAGAATTTAGAGGAAAAGTATCTGCATTTGCGGTAAAAGTGGGGAACTATCTAGGGGGGAGGAACTTTTTCAAACTAGACCGGGATTCTAAAATCGATTTCCCCATCACCGATAGTCCGTTCTGTTGCAAGACTGACACCTCAGACAATTTGACCACTGATGAGGGTGCCCCCAAGCTTGGATTTAGGTAGCTATTCCTGATCTTAATATACTAGTTAACTGCACTAAAACTATTTTTTTAATTTACTTTTACATTGTGTGAGAAATGGGTTTATTTGTTACTGGAAAGAGAAAATTAAAAGCCCTGACCCATTCAGTTATATTTAAGTATTGTGAGTGGCTTTTTAGTGTTTTTTTAATTAATCTGGGGAGAAAAATTACATTTAAACCCTGACCCTTCATCCGTGATTTTGGGCAAAGCGTAACTGTTGATGTCGCCCATTAATTTAACTTTGCATCTACAAGGGCGTGACCACAAGAACAAACCATTTCGTTTATTTCCAAGAATGTTTCTCACGTATTTAATTAATTTCCAGTTTAGTTTATCTACCGGTTTAAATGGTTGAAAAAATGTAAATTCATATAAAAACATAAATATAATAAGCTTCTAAAAAATAGGAGGAGAGACACGTTTTTATCACATTCTCGCAGCAAATTAGTGAATTTCCCTAGTAAAACTCCTCCAGATGAAAGTTTTCTCCTCACAATATCCTCACCACAAGCTCTCAGTGTAATGAGATACAGTTGATGTTTCACCACTCAACTTATCACCCTAATACTACCCTACACAGGACAACCTTTCAACGTCTTTCAGAAGATCAAAGGCGGAAATAAAAATAGCACGAAAATGGATTTATATTTAATATTTCATATGTGCTAGTAAAAATGTACGTGAGGAAATCTTTGACTTGTCTAGAGTAGCGCTTGCGTTAGTAAGTAGTCACCTACTTGAGGGACATGAGTTTCTTCATACAAATCACATAAATTATACTTAACACATGAAATATTTATCAATCGTAAGAGATTTTAGTAAAAAATTTCTCAACCTGAGCGGTATCGCGACCCAGGCGTATTTCTTGGTTTTAAGGGGGTGGTAAATTGTAAGGGATCAGAAGGGGGGAGTTTGGGGTTTTATGGATAATACAACAAAAACTTTATGTTTATAATAACAGGCAACAAAATATTTAAAAAAAGTTCTTTAAATTAATTTAATATTTATATTCCATAATTATGATTGTATATTTAATTACTATTACTGTTTATAAATATTTAACATAACTTTTGTTTCAACGTATCTTTTACTCATAAGAATTATAAGTTACGCCACGAATAATTTATTTATAATTTTATCTAGTATACATAATTATAATTTAGTTTGAACTTGTTAAATATGAATGTACAATGTAACATGGATTTGAGATTATTATCCATGAATTCAGCATACCTATTACATTTAGTTAAGGAGAGAGTGGATAATGTGGGCAGTAGCTAATAGCCAAATTTTGGGTGGGTGCTAGAAAAAAGTTTGGGAATCACTTTCATAGAGCATGTAAAATAATAAGTAAAAAGTAGCAAATATTGAATTTATTTTAGCACATCAACTTACTACCCAATCGGATTATACGCATATGTAATAGTTACGCTAATGGTTTTATGGATTGGAAGATTATTTTAGAGAATTTGTACCCGTACTTACGTAGAGGGAGGGGGGAAGCATTTTTGAAAAACCACCTTCAGTACACCCAACAAAGATTCGAACTTCAATCTGCCTGTCATCGGCAGTATATTTTACAGCAAGAGTAGCGCCTTGGACCGTGTGGCCACCAAAGCAGTTGCTTTCAGCAGTTAAGAAATAAAAAATAAAATCCTTAAGTGCATCTAAAAAATTATACTAAGTTTCCAAATTTTATGAAATTTAGTTTAGGAGTTACTCGCCCGATGATAGTGGGCTTAGGAAGTCAGGTTCGTAATTTGTGAGAAAACACAAATTAAGGTTAGCCCAATTAGGTAGGTCCATACCAATTTTCCACTTCTATGTTACCAGTTTCTTAGTTAACTTAATTGGCAATCACGATGTCAAATGTGGAAGGCTATAGATGTGGTTTATTTTAAAAATATGGTTAAGGTGGACACACCAAGGATTTTCCCAGTTACTGTACACATGTAAAGTTTACATTTTTTTGGTTTATAGGGTAGGCAGGTCTAACCCTACCACTAGAAAAATTGTTTATGGCATCAAGTGCTATATTATATTTAAAATATATTCATCTTGAGTTTTAACTAAGTTCAAATACAAGGTATAAGCTCTCTATGTTACTTGGTTATGACGTTACCCCATATCAGTGGTCACGTATTTTAGAGCATTAAGCTCATATGGCAAAGTAAAAGAAATTATGGTAGTGTGAACACACTCTTAATATTTCCTATGAAACTTAACATAAGTTTATGTAACTATTACATACACATATGTTAAGTTTCAGTTTGATACTTTTCTTGGTTTCAGAGATATTCACGCCTGTGGTAGCACAGTCTATGATGTAAGCCTTGCAATATAAAAAATAAAAGGTAAGGAATTCCACACGGACTTTCTCACTCCATTATTTAAAAATTAAGATATTTACTCAAAACTCGTAATATATGTGAAACTAAATAATATACACTAGTAAACCGAGCAAAAATGGCGTTATACTTCGTTAAACATTTTTTGACTCCCAGATTAAAATTTTATGATTTTATTTTTAAGGAATTAAAGTCCTCGCTATTATATTTGGACCAAAAAAAAGACCTATATTGGTCCACAAGGGTCAATACTTTTTAAAATTTCCACTTCCGGTTAAAATTTTCGACATTTTATTAGGGGTTGCACATCTTATGGTTATCGCAATGCGATAAAATTTCTCATTTATAAATTTAGACTTGTATAAAATTTAAATGTTGACTAATGAGTCTAAAATGATAGAGATAGATTATCGATGTACAAACTATTCCCCTAAGAGGTTAAAGAATATAAACTTTTTAAGAGACTTACTGATACACTTACTCTATTGAATCAAAGAATTATTGCGTTAATATTTAAGTACCTAGTGTCTCTGTAAATTAAAGCTCACAAAAATGTATTAATATATTTGCCAATATCTCTTAAACTATTGGTTTTATAAATATGTATTTCAATTAAAAGTTTTTTTATTTTTATAAGTACATACATTTTTTCAATGATAAATTATATAGTATCTTAAATAGTTGTGGAGATAAGGAAATTTCCCTTTTTGCAATGTACCCTAAAAGTTATTTTCATAGGAAAATGAAAATAGTCATTTTGTTTATAATCTTAAACAACGCAAATATACGAATTTTAATCAAAATTGTTAGAGCCGATTTTGAGAATTTTTTTTTTCCATCCTTTATTAAACTACTTTAATTTTAGGGTTAAACAGACACACAGACAGGTGGCATTGCAAAAAACAATTTTAGGGTTCGGGGATCATGAAACGTCGACATCCATCAACATCTCGAGTCAGATTTTTTTTTTACGGTCGCAATACTTGACCTTTAGTGTTCTAAAAGTTATAAAATATATTATTTGCGTTTAGCTTGAAAATTATTGGTTTTATAAAAAATAGTTTCATAGAAAATATTTGTATTATAAATAGTCTTACATGTTTGCAATGATAAGTTATTTCATATCTCAAATAGTTTCGGAGATGTGATTAAAAAAAATGAGAATTTACATATCAACACGGAACCCTTAAATTCATTTTGCTGAAAGAGTGAGAGTAGCCATTTGTCTATAATATTGATCAATGCTTAAAAATGAAATTTAATCAAAATTGTTTGAGCCGATTTGAGATAATCAATATTTTTCACTTTTCGCCCTTCAGTAAGCTACTCTTGATTTTAGGATAGATATCCAATTCCAAAAACCCATATCGGGGCAAACCCTATGAAAACACTAGATACCAAGTTTTAGCCCAATTGGTAAAATAGTTTAGGCTCTAGTCTAAGGTACAGACAGACAGACAGACATAAATTCAAAAACCACTCTTTCGGATTCGGGGTTCATGAAACGTCGACATTCATCAATATCTCAAGTTAGATTTTTTTGGTCGATCACAATACTTTCTCTACCTGTGAGATAGCAATAGAGTAAAACTACTCACACACTTCTGTAGTCTTGTGATCTAACGCGCAACACTCGTGTCATAACAGACTGCCAAAGATGGGGAGATCGGGGTTCGATCCCAGTCGGATGCACTGAGGATAGTTTTTATAAAAGGTTTTTCACTCATCCTCCAAGAAAATAAGGGTGCACTTCCTCTAAATCTAAATCTTCCTAATTCCTAAATCATTAGTGTAATTAGTACATAGGCGTATAGTACGAACGGGTTTTTCAGACGCGCTTCTAAAAAAACCTGAATGCACATTCTCAAGTTTATCTATGCACATATACAAAGTTTGCACTTTCTATACATTTTTTAACTATCCGCATAACTGGGCAAGCGGTTTAAGGCGTCAAACTCTAACTGTAAGTAAAAATAATATGTACACCACAAGGTTTTACATATATGCTAAATTTAAGCTATCTATTTTTATTGGTTTGTGTGTTCTCCAAACTGATGGCCAGGTGGTATAAGACATCAGTTTCACGTTGTAAAACAGGATACGCTTGAGGAGCATACCTACAGGTTTAATTAATTAGGGATTTAAAGTTTCATACCTTTAGGTATTTTGATTTTGAATCTACTTACACCGGCTGTCAAAACGATCTAAGATATTAAGCTAAATTTATGTAAAAGTAAAATAATACCCTTAAGGTTAACAGCCTGTGATCACCCTAAGTATGTAGTCCTAAGCCAGGTTTCATTTTAATGCAAGTCTCGCTTTTGAGTTTCCCGTGCGTGGCCTAAAGCATCAAGCTCAAAATGGATGTCAAATTTAAAAAAAAGCCCAAAATTGAATATAATGATATTTCCTTGAGTATAGATGTTAAGTTAAATATTTCTCTCCGGTCTCGAGCTACTTACACCTGATGTAGTCACGTGGTTTAAGGCGTCAAATTTACCAAATTCAAAAGTTAAAAAAAACGCTTAAGCTGGGCCAAAATAAATAAAATATTGCTCAAGTAAAAACAAAGAGTTTAATTTTCTTTCCATGGTGATATCAACAATAATTGTTTATTATTGTATATGAGCATAGCAGTATTAGATGAAAATTTTATAAATGAAGATAAAAAGTTGTCATTAAATTCCAAGACACCCTTGACAGATATCCAAGAACTGTTGAGTTCATCATGGGAAGAAAATTAAACTCTAAGTTTCCACTTAAGCAATATTTTATTAATCTTGATCAAAAAAGGTTTTGTTATAAAAACTACAAAAAACACTTATCTTTTATCAACTCCCCCACATCTCCACCTTAAGGTTTACACCCTAAGGTTTCTATAGTAGGTAAAGTTGTGTCATATTTATGTTTTCTAAGTTTAATAATTTATGAACAGCCGAATCAGTGGTCAAGTGGTCTAAGAGGCTAGTCTCTTGAAAGTAAAAAGACAATTTCAAGGTCTACACTCTCAAATTCCCAAAATATTTATACAAAGTTTCATGTCTATAAATTTCTTGGTTTTGGAACTAGCCGCACAGGCAGTCAAGTAGTATTAAGATTTAAGCTCATACCACAAAAAGGTGTAAAGAAAAAATGCTTGAACTTAACACACTTAGGATCCCCAAGCACTTAAGTAATATAACTTGTTCTTGAAGTTAAAGCGTTTACACACAAGTTTTCACTATATTTTTTGTATGAGTCTTTTCTTTATTCCTTTCTCTTTGGATTTAAGATTGAAATATTTCATGGAATTTCTCCTTGGCTTTGAAGTAGACATTTTAGCTTGATAATCATTTTGTGAATAACCTTTGTTGAATTGGGTTTTACGTCCCTTATAGGCTCACTAAATACATAATTCGTTGATACACAGCTTTAAACTTTGCTATAAATATCATACATATCGTAGAAAAAAATTTGAACCTAATTTGTAGTTATATAGCTATATTAACCAAACATACAGAGGTGTATAAACTATCATTTATATGGCTCTGTCAAGTTGAACGTAAATATAATGTATGATAGGAGAATACACCCTTGATAACGTGCTTTAAGACAAACTATTTGATAAACCTCAATTCTGTTTGATTTAATTCGTTTTATCCCTTTCCGGTAAAAATTTAGATGGTATAAAAAAAAAAAATACCACACCTAAATCTACTAGGCTGCTCTCTAATGTATAAGCGAACGTAAAAATATACAGAAACTCTCCTTGTTATTATACTGTAGGCTACACTTATTTGCACAATAACATATACTATTTATTTGATGTAGCTTATTATACAAGCTCTTTCTGAACCGACGGATTATATCAGAACACTAGAACTTCCATTAGCGAAAGGGTCTACCAATATTGCCGGGAAAGGTATTTTCACATACCTCCAGGGTTCTTTTACATATCATAATCGAAATGGGACCAACGGCTCTACTTCCTCTCTCAATGTTGTTGTGCTACATTTTTTTAATCGCTCAAGTATATTATTATTATTATTATTATTAGCACCACGTCTTACTACCCATTCGGGTTATACGCACTTACGCTAATGTGTAATGGTAGGGTGATTGTGAAACGAAATGGAGGACCTACAGTTTAACGTGGGATCCGAACCACGGTGGAGGCCTGGCATTCCTCACATTCACAAGTTGTGATTAATACACGTCTTGTCAGAGGTGAAGGAAGGGTTTGGCAATCAGATAAATCTGTACCAGGACCGAGGATTGAACCCCGGACCCTCAGCACAGAAGTCTGACACCTTACCCCTAGACCACCAGGTCACCCATCGCTCAAGTATAATCCATCGACCTTGGATGGGTTTGAGCCCACGAACTTCGGATTCTGAGGCGATCACCTTTACATCAAGACCAACGAAAGTGACCTTTATAATACTTATATATTAAATTTATGTGTCAAGGATCAGAAAGGTGAATTTAGAGGAAGTGAAGCTGCATTTGTTTGGAGGGAGATTGAAAATTATCTAGTAAAAACCACCCAACCAGAATAAAACCCCTTTCAATAGGTCATCTGCAGTCTAGTGTATTACTGAGTGACGCCTCAGACTGTTCAACCACAGAAGTGAGTTGACAATCTTATAGCTCGAGGTTTGAATCCTGGTAATGTCAGCGGCCCGGAACTTTTTAAAGAAAATATTCATAATAGTATATCTTAATATATATAATTCTTCTGTACGTGTGTATGTCACTGAACTCCTCCTAAACGGCTGGACAGATTTTGATGAAAATTTTTTTGTGTGTTTGAGTGGGTCCATGGATGGTTTAGATTCACAATTGGACCCGGTAGGTGGCGCAGCAATCGGGTTCTAGGATTTTTTTAGGGAATTTAATTTTGGGGTGATTTTTTTTTTTTTTTTAGATTTTTTGCATATCAGAACATGTAACCTCAAAATTTACACCCCCCCCCCCCCCCCAATATTCATTCAAAAATGAAAAGATGTTTTATTTTGTATGTTGTCTTGACAAACACTGAAGTTGTAATATTTGTGTAACTCACTAATTGGAGTTCATTGTGATGATCACATAGTATTTGTTTTATTATCGAAATCAACTATGCCACCCAAACGAAAAGCCAACGTTCGGGCAGGACAACGTCTGTCGGGTCCGCTAGTATTAGTATATAAGCCAATAAACAATCCCAGCTCTGACCTATATTGTTATTTTTAATTGTTTAGCTCATACACTCTAAATGTTTATGTTTCACAAACTTTATACATAACAATAGACCAGCGCATTGAAGATAGAATGTCTTGTTAAAAAAATAAAAAATAACCGCCATTATGAAAGAGAAATAAAACCTCGTGTTTCATCGTGTGAAAATAGATTCAAAAGAGGGTTCGGGCATAAAAAAGTAACATAAAATTTGCTTTAGCGTTATTTTCAGAATATATTATGGAATTTTTATAAACATACAGACGATCCAAAACAACGGACGTGTGTTTTTAAACATACATCTATATTTTATATTTCTAATTTAACACGTACCATGTGAATAAAACGCTTCGTTGTATTTCGACCTCTACACAGAGAATATTATTTTTGTGACAAACCACGGAAACCATTAGGTTGTATCATAGTGTCTTTTAAGGATACATTAATTCTATCTCGATTATATTTCCGCTAATAATTTATTTATGTCTCAATTTAAAATGTTAGGAAATGTGTTTCCACCATAAAAGTTTATATTTATCTAAACGTTTCAAATGAAGCTCAAAACACTTAAAAACGTTGTGCTATTTTAACGTGATCGGCTAATTTCATATCCACCCAGAACCCCCCCCCCTCCACATCCCTTCCCTTTTATTCTACCCAGAAGCGAAGCAGCCCATCAAAATTATTGCCAGGAAACATCATGGGAGAAAATGTCTGGTGAAGAGGATGGGTTTATGAGGTAAATAATAAACCCCTTTCGGATTAGTACTTTTCTTCCCTGCCGAGAAAAAGGAGCATTAACGATAATAGAGTTTGCTGAGTAGGGTTTGTTGAAATGAGCGAGCTCTCTCGTCGAAAGTAAATCTTTCAGAGTGGTTTGTCTTGTGGCTCTGCAATGGTGGGAGGCTGCTGACTGTTTGGAGCCCATTTGCAGCCTTTATCTTCGGAGCTCTGGCGTCACGACGCTCAAGATTTACTCCCATTTTACAACGCGATGGAGTAAAGAAAACTCATTGTTGCTTAGGATGAGAAAATGAGTGGAAAATTATTTCCAAGAATGCGCACCATATAGTTTTAGAATCGATAAAATCTAAATAATTATTATTAATTAGTCCTTACTAAATTTGTACAGCATATAAACTATAAAAAGATTAAATTAGAGGATAGTCTCTTATTTTACAAATAAAGTTAGAATGGCTTGAATAGGTTTCATTTTGTTTAGAGATAAGTCAAATCTAATATCTTAAAAATCGTAAATCTTAATTATGAATATTTGGCCTCCAAATCACGAATCTTGGAATTGAAGCCGAGTAATGGAAAAAAAAAAGATTAACATCAAAGAAAATATATATGATATAGAATTCAAAACCCACCCACCCACTCAATCATTCACTCATTCATTTAGCACCATAACTCCCCCCAAAACCTTGGCCCAAGAAACTTGAAATTTTACGTGAAGTTTCCTTTTAAACCCTATACATGAGATAAGACGGGGTTTTGCGAAATTTTACCTCTGAAGAGTAAAAAAGGGGATTGAAAGTTTAAAAAATTCACTGATGTATATTTTTAATCAATGAACATAAAGCCTTGAAATTTAAAATAAAAATTTCTTCCTAGCATTGGGCTATATTCTTTTGATGGTTTTTCAAATTTCACCCCCTAAGAAGGTGGGGAGGGGAAGAAAGGTGTGCGACTCACTGACTCATTCATCACCATATTTCCCCAACCCATGGGCCTGTAAACTTGAAATCTTTTTGCCAGGAAGTTAGCGGGATTGCCTCTTATCACCAGAAAAATAAAAAATTGAGTAAACTCAAAATGGGGTTCCAGGAAATGGGCTTATAATTTTAAAAATGTATTTTTATATTAGTTATAAAATTAAAATTTGTCAAATAGGTAGAAAGATAATTCCAGATAAACCAATAATTCTTATAATTTGAAAACTCTAAGATTGAATTAGAGAAATAAATGGGGGAGGGGGTTCAAAGTTCTAAAAACTAATATTAAACAATTACTTTCCAGTGTGGTAGAAAACTGACATTTAGAAAGCAGGTAAATAGAACACTCCAAATAAATATTAAGGGCTAAACGTGCTAAATTTTAAATCTGAGCTATGGGAAACGTGGGGTTTGAGGGGGGGATGTTAGCCCTAGCAGATAAAAACACTTTTGGGTGTGATAGAAAATTTATATTTGCCAGGAAGGTAGAAGGACAACTCCAGGTAACCGGATTCATCCTAAAAATTCGAGATCTCTAAGTAAGAATTGTTTAAATGAAAATGGGTACGGCCCAGGTGTTCACAATTTCCAGGACTAATACACTACTTTTCTTTGTGGTATAAAACTTAAAATCGGCAAGAAGTTATAAAGAACACTCCAAATTCTATAAATTGATAAGAAATTTAAATTTTCCAGGAATGTAGAGGGATTACTCCAATAACAAAATTAATTTTAAATATTTATTATTTAAAAAGATTTCCGCTGATATGAGCGTTTTTACCATTCATAATAGATTACTTTTCAGTGTGGAAGAAGATTGAAACATGTCAGGTGGGTATAAGAACCACCCCAAACCAATAATAAGGTCCAATCCCTAAATTTCAAAATAAATAAGCAGTATGAGGAAGACGGATTTCCTGAAGCTTCCTTTGGACTTTTGGTGGGATATAAAATAGAATTTCAACGTGTAAGTCAATAGTCAATCCGAAGAGCTGAGCTACGTCCGAACATATCAATTTTCAAAATTTAATTCCGAGAAATGAAAATCTCGAATTTCATAAAACTACTATAGAAAACTACATCTCTGTTTGGTGTTCCCCCCCTCCTCTTAGCCTTTATACTTTTTTTATTAGACTTAATTTTTGCCCTTTTACAATATTTTCTCTTTCCCACCCATTTTCCATTTCATCATTTTTCCCTTATTTCTTACCCTCTTTCCAAAAATAAATTTTGATCAAATTTCATTTTACCCTTTTAGCGCTTTTTTTTTTGTTCTTCTTACCCTAAAATATTTCACCAGGGAAAACAAGGTAATTTACATTATAGGTGTAAAAGGGAAAATAGGATAAAAAGTAGATTTGATATTTTTTTTAAATATGAAATAAAAGGTCAAATAAAAAGGGTGAAAGCGTACAAAGAATTAAAAGGGTAAATGTACATAAAGGGATATAAGGTAAAAAGAGCAAAAAAGGGTAAAAAGGGCAAAAATTACAAAAGTAAAAAAGGGGAAAAAGGGATAAAAAGTGTAGTAAGTTCCAAAGGGGGGGGAGGCCAAATTTGTCTAAAGGGAGTTAAAGATAAAAAGAGAACAATTGTAAACGATCTCAAAGGGGTAAAAAGGATAAAAGGTTCGGGATAAAAGTGCAAAAAAGCAAAAAGAGTTAGAATGTTAAAAAGGAGCTAATACTGCAAAAATGGTAAATCTAGGGGTAGCTTTAAAGTGGTAAGAAAAAAGGTTATTCTTTTAACCCTTTTTACACCACCTTCTCCCTTAAGTGTTGTCCTTTTCACCCTTTTTTAGCCTTTTAATATTTTTTACATTCTTTACCTTTTTTAAATATCCTTTTTGAAAAAAAAATTACTTTTTACCATATTTCCCTAAACTACCTCTCGGGAAGGCCAGACAGTCTATGCTGGTATAAATATATAACAAGAATAAACAATAGTAAATTTTTACCCGCCTCGGTGGCGTAGTTGGCTAACACGCTAGTCGTGTTGAGCTCGACCGCCGAGGACGGGGAGATCGAGGTTCGAATCTCGGTCGGGTGAACTGGGGGTGGTTTTTCCTAAATGGTTTTCCACTCTCCCTCCACGCAAATGCGGGTTCACTTCCTCTCAATTCAACCTTCACAATTCCTAATCCATTAGAGTAATTAGTACTTAAGCGTATAACCCGAACGGGTAGTAAGACGCGGTGCTAAATAGTAAATTTTGATTAAATGTTGAAATATTTGTTATAATGCATTCATTATATTATCATTGCATTTATTTAAGTGTTAAATCATTGGTCTGGGGTTCGGTTGTTAATTTGTCCTGTAATTATGTTGGAGATGAACAACCAATAAGCAGTATTAAAACACTAAAACAAATTCTATTCAAACTTAGAATGTAAATTTAATTATTTTTCGAATATCGAATCCGATATTTTCTCGATTCCTTGAAGCTTGAATATCCTTATTAAGTACTTGAGGGTCCCATACCTAATTTTATTAAATGAAAGTTTAAAAAATTGGGTGAACATTATTTCTTTTTTTTTTATGAAAGTGTGATTGATAGCGTTAAAACCATTTGAAATTTTTCTCATGAGATACAAACATTTTTAACAAGGCTAACCAATCAGCGGATGAATGTAATCAGTTTCTTTTATTATTACGATGTTGAAAATACAATAACGTTTTAATGAACCCACAAATTCAATTTTTTTATTAAAAAAAAAAGCAGCTTTGTGATGTTATTGAGGTTTTCACTAATTTAAATAAAAATAAAAGAACAGCTTATTAATTCCACCGAGAGAGAATTAGTTATTAAAACCCACAAACACATAATTTCAATGTTATACAGCAATACTTCTCAATTAAAAACTTACTTTAAAATGTTCTTCTACTCCTGAATACAGACTTCAGAGTTTTTGAAAAGGAGAATATATTTTTGTGGTGGTAAAAAATATTATAAATCTTAAAACCAAGAGTATTATGAAATTTAAAATCAAATTTCATCTATAAATGCGATTTCTTTAAAACTATTTCATTCTATTAAAAAAATTATTGGTAGTCAACAATTTAAACAAATTAATAATGTGTACTTTTTATTATATTTTATTCTTGTGTTTTAAGAAAGTAATTAATGTTTCTTAATTAGCTTGTTTGTAGGGACATTCAGTCTATACCAAATATCTACCTTACAGGAATTATTGTAAGTGAAACATTTTTCAAAAACAAAGATATTTACCAATATAAAGTTACACAAAAATCATGGTAACTATGGTGATGTAAACAAAGAATGATTGTACGGATGAACCACTGCCCACACAGAAGGAAAAGATGGGAAATTCGCTAGGAAAATTGGGTTTTGGTTTTAGTTTTAGGCCACTATATTTTACCGGCATCCTGATTCCCTAATCTTTAAAATGAGTATTAGTTTGTCAAAATCTGTTCAGTCATTTCATTGTAACTTCTATTACTGGAAACGGGATTTTCAAATAATATATATTAAGATATATGATAGAGAGAGTGATAAAATGTGATCGTGAAAATGAGAGTGTAAGTGTTTGAGTGTGTGAGTAAGTGTGAAAATGAGAGTGGAGTGTGAGTGAGCAATAGTGAGAGTATGTGTATGTGTTAAAGAGAGAAATACTGAGAGAAGAGAAAAGGAGTGTGTGTAGGAGGAAAGAGTGTGTGATAAAGAAAATATGTAACGGAAAATGCTTTATATAGTGTGTGTGTGTGGAGAGAGAGAGAGAGAGAGAGAGAGAGAGAGAGAGAGTGTTTGGGTTGGAAAGAGATAATGTAAAATTTTGGGAGGGATATTGTGTGAAAGAGAGTTTGAGAGAGAAAGTTAGAGAAGAAGAGGTTAGCTTGGAGAAAGAAAATTAGATTGAGAGAGAGTTAGAGAAATAGTTAGGCAGATAAATTAAGAGAGCGAGTTTGAGAGAAAGTGGGTTTGAGAGAGAGAAAGTGGGTTTTGAGAGAGAGAAAATGGGTTTGAGAGAGAGAGAAAGTGGGTTTGAGAAAGAGAGGGTTTGTGAGAAAGAGTAGGTTTGAGAGAGAGAGAGTGAGTTTGAGATAGAACGTAAGATAGAGAGTGAGATAGAGAGAGTAAGATTGAGAGATTGAGATTGAGAGAATGAGATTGATATAGATAATTTGAGAGAGCGAGCGTTTGAGAGAGAGTATAGTAAAATAATGTGAAAGGAATTGTGTATTAAAGAGTGTATGAGAGGGTAGAGTGTTTGAGAGAGAGGGATAAAGTGTGAGAGAGGGAATGAGAAAATATTATATTAGAGAGAGAGTTTTATAGTGAGTGTGTGTGTGAGTGTTTGTTTGTGTGTGTGGGGGGGAGAGAGTGTGAGAGAGTGTGTGAGAGCGGGAGAGTGTCTGATAGAGAGAGAGAGAAAAAGCGAAAATAAAGATATGGTACTCGCACATTATGGTACTTTGAAATATCCTTCTCTCAAAATTAACTATAGACATGTAAACATAACTTAGCTTACTGAATTTGTAAGGATGTGAAACATAGATGAGGTACATAAAACATTACTTTTAAGTATAATATCCTCAAAATTAACTGGTAAAATGAAAATATATATTAACTTGTGTATTTGTATTATGTTAGTATTTGTTAAAATGAACATAAAAGTCCATTATTCGAATAAAATGAACATTAAAACCCATTATTTGAAAAAAAACCCACCAAAACTTATACTTAGATAGCTAAAATTGCTATTTTTAAAAATTATTCAAATTCACTTTATCTTTTTTTGAGCTTATAATATATACCTAATCATATTTAAACATCATTTTATCGTTTTTGAGCTTATAATGCATAGCTTAATATATTTAAACATAATACTATCATGCGCGAAACAAAACGTAGACAATATGTTCACGAAATTAACAACTTAACACCCGCCTCGATGGCGTAGTTGGCTAACACGCCAGTCGTGTTGAGCCAGACCACTGAGGACGGGGAGATCGAGGTTCGAATCTCGGTCGGGTGAACTGAGGGTGGTTTTTCCTAAATGGTTTTCCACTCTCCCTCCACGCAAATGCGGGTTCACTTCCTCTAAATTCAACCTTCCCAATTCCTAATCCATTAGTGTAATTAGTACTTAAGCGTATAACCCGGACGGGTAGTAAGACGCGGTGCTAAAAAAAAAAACAAAAAAAAAACTTAACCTTTTAACTTTAGAAATATGCTCAATATTATTGATTTAAATGCAAATTAACGATAATATTTCAATAACAAATAAATGTTTCTCCAGTTTAGGAATCTCAATTTATATGTTTTATGACCAGTATCCAAAGATAAATATTAATCCAAAGAGAAAATCTTGATTTGTTTGGACCAACAAATAAAGATTGAGTTATTATTTTTCAGCCAAAGAGATATATTTTATTTAAAGATTTACAGCCATGCAGCAAATAACGGTTTCCATGGTGATTAAACAAAAAATTAAAAACTGAAAATTATCAGTTAAAATCTGGCTTTCATGAAAAACTACTATTAAGACTAACAGAATTACCCTGCGTTACTATTGGCAATGCTTTTCTTTGACTCAAACATACAGGAAAAAAATCTTCATTTTATTTTTTCCTACCCAGATTTAATTAATTTAAAAAATTATATTCCAACTTTACAAATTCCAGCTTCAAGGTGAAAATGTTTGTAGCAGTGGCTACTAATTTTTTAAATGCCAGACCCCTGCGTGCGATATGTATTGCACAATGCTCATCACACAACACACACACACACACACACACACACACACACACACACACACACACACACACACACACATACACTCTTCATTTTATTAATATAAATCAATTTATTAGAGATGAAAACTCTAGATTTTATTTCTCAAATTCATTAAAAAGATTTTCTCCATGGCAATCCAGTTATAGCTATTCTGGCCACATTTGCTAGTAAATTAATTAGACTCGGAAGGGTTGCGTCCCTAACTACCATTCCAAAGGTCAACATACAGAGTGCTCTAATACAAGCCCTTTTCAGAAACAACAAACACAATTGATTTGCTGTTGTTTGAAACGTGTGCACATTTGACTAATAGTAGTCAACGTTCATAGGAACTAACAAAATATTTGAATCATAACAAAAAAAACTTTGGTTTATATTTTAATTAATAACTATACAAATAAGGACAAATATAAACATTTGATATATTCACTACATTTAAAAAATATTAATTAAACTAATCAACTAAAAAGTTTCATGTTGCTAGATTTATCTGAAAAACTTTAAATTTACCCCTAAAAATGATCAATTTTTAATATTTATATTTAATCGAGTGTAATATAAATAATTATACTAATATGAGACTATTTAACATGAACACTATAAACACATGTATACCAGCACCTGCCTTTGCTAATATAAGCTAAAAACCCCAAAACATAGGGTCAAGGCTTGTACTCTTTGGGTACAAGTAACGAACTCAAACAGAAAACAGATTATTTGAATTTTGAATTTGAATCACTTTTGAATTTTAATCAACTTCTCAGTCAAGTCGGCTATTCTTACTGTATTGTTTTAAAAAGAAAATATTGTATTTTTACTCACTAGTTTATTAATATATATATATATATATATATATATATATATATATATATATATTTATCATTTAGAAGGTGAAGATGAACAATTTTGGAAGTGTTATCCGAAACCTCCATCATAATACAGCGGTGAGGTAAATTATATTCGGTGACTTATTCAGCCCAGAAACCAAACAAACCTCGACAAAGTGCTCAAAGCGAGAATGGAGACGTCTTGAACATACGCGGTCAAGTGTTTCCAATAGGTTTTTTTAAATCACCTAAGCACTCTACCCAGACCCGGATTTTAAGGAGGGCCCCACTAGGAGCTAGCAACTAAGGGCCACCACAAATATTTAGGGCTTCCATAAATTGTTGTAGTAAAAAAAAACCTTTTTGCTCCATAGATTAAAGTTATGGTAATACCCTAACAAAAAATTAAAACTTTTGTATAAATCATTATTTATTTATGATAAAAAGCTTTAAATATACTCCTTAATATATCTAATACATTTATTTTTGATGATAATAATGGTGATTTAAGTGTACACTCTCATAGTATGACCCTAGTATATTGAATGCTCTCTCTCAATTAAAATAAAAATAGTTCATCACATTTTCAATACAATATTTATTCAACGAATCTTACTAATCAACTGGGCTATATGCATTTAATCATACTAATAGTTTAGTAATGAGGAAGGTATACATTACATTAAATGTACCCGTATATGCATGGAAGGAGAATTAGCATAAATTAAAAAAAATAGTTTTTCAAGCATTCTAGGCTGAAGTTCTAGGCCCTATCTCCCTGTTACCGGCAAACTAAACAAGATGAGCTTGGCATTTAGTTTACGTACCCACCGATGTAGTCACTTTTTCAACAGTTTCTAATATTTTATTATAAATAGTCTACTTTTTACTTTCTCTCTACTATACAGGTAGAGAAAGTATTGTGATCTTAAAAAAAAAACTCGAAATTTTGATGAATGACGGTGTTTCATGATCCCCCGAAACAGAAAAAGTGGTTTTCGCATTGCCGTCTGTCTGTCTGTCTGTCTGCACCTAAGGCTAGAGCCTAAACTATTTTACCAATCAGGCTAAAACTTGATATCTAGGTTTTTAATAGGGTTGCCCCAAGGAATTTTAGGAATTGACTATCTAACCCTAAAATTAAGGGTAGTTTCCTTAAGGGTGAAAAGAGAAAAAATCCATTTTCTCAAAATTGGTTCAAATGAATTTGATTGAAATTCGTGCCTAGGCGTTGATTAAGAATATAAACAAAATGGTTATCTTCATTTTCCCATGAAAATGAATTTTAGAGTACTTTACAGAAGCGGAAATTTCCTCATCACCGCAACTATTTGAGATACTAAATAGCTTATCATTGCAAAATTGTAGTACTGATAAAAATAAAAAACTTTTAGTTGAAATATATCTTTATAAAACCAGTAGTTTCTGAGATATTGGCAAATATATTAATACAATGTTGTGAGCTTAAGTTGTACAGCGATACTACTAAAGTTTTAACGTAATAATTATCTAATGCGATAGAGTAGGTAAATAAGTAAGTCTCTCAAAAAGTTGATGTTCTTTGATCCTTTAACATCTTAGGGGAAATGTTTTTACAACAATGATCCATATCTATCATTTTAGACTCAATAGTCAATATCTACCCTTATTATTGATCTAAATTTATAAATGAGGAATTTAATAGCAATGTGATAACCATGAAATGTGCAACCTTTCATAAAAGTCACAACTTTTTCTCGGGTTTGCTAATGTGTAATTATTATTTTGTTTCACATATATTACGATTTTAGAATATATATTTCCATTTTTAAACAATGGAGTGAGAAAGTCCGTGTGGAGTTCCATACCAATTATTCAAACATAAAATATACGTATATATAAATTAAAAGGTTTATATGTATGTACTGCATATATATATATATATATATATATATATAGATTTAAAGATGCCATACCATCTCCAAACAAAAGGATGTGCGTAGTATTAATATTGCGTAGTTATATTATATATACAACGGAAAAGTCTAATATATATTTATAAATATAATATAACTAATCAATATTAATACTACCTACATACTTTCTTTGAAGACGGTATGGGTCAAATTTTAGTTAATTTTATTGAATATATACACGTTTATTTCATATAGAAAGAAATGTTTATATATATAAACATATACATAAATATATATATATCAAAGGATGAGTTAAAACTTAATCAATCAGGAATTAAGATTTATCATATTATGTTGCATATGTTTATGAAGATAGACTTGAGAGCTAGAAGATCAGGTATTGCCGTATTGAATATGAAACAAATGTATATATTTTTTACACAGTGGAACAAAATATGTTTCAAGCCATCACAAAATCAAAATATATTTGGGCGAAGACAAGATCATGGAAAGCTTATAAAATCGCGTGCCTAATATCATATTTCACCATCAATCTGCATTGTTATTTTCCTCGTCTAATACGATAGTGATTGTAACGTTACTTGTAGAGCTCGTCACTTAAATTTTTCACTTGACCTGTTTCTTGGAGCTCGACGTACTTTCTACGTTAATTAGCCGACGCTGTAACTTGTATTTGAAGTTATAACGTTTGCTTCAGTCATGCGGAAATACCTAATGAAGTTATTTTGGCCGTATTTTTTTTTCACTTTCGCTGTTGTCGCGATTCTCCTTCCCACGCGAACCTCCTGATGATGTTGTTAATTAAATAATGTATATATTAATACATATTACAAGTTTTATTTGCACATATTAAGATGCTACATTCAAGAAATTGCCCCAATAACACTCGCGTTTCTTCATCGTGTCTTTCTCTCAGAACACCTCGTTAACAAGTGCTGCAAATTATTCATACCCCCCACCAGTTTCATGGCTATAACATCAATTTTGATACTGAGAGCTGCTGAACTCTTGCGAGCACAAGCAAAACTACCTTTTAAAAATAAATCAAAATAAATACAGTTTGCAAATGAAAAATATTGCTCTCTTTCTCGCACTCACACTGCGAGGTTTTTTTCTTTAATAATTACTAGAGCTAGAAACAAGCAAACCAAATGTTCCTAACCCGTAGCCTGCTCGCACGTGTACGGAAATGAATACACAACAGTACAGTGCGACTAATAGATTTGACACAAACTTAATTTAATTACACCAAAAGCTATGCAACAAAGCAGGATCATTACAGTACTCCCCTACTTTCTGAGTTATTTTTAGAAGAAAAATAAGTCAGGAAGTAATTCGGTCAGCTTGTTTTTACATTGAGCCCTTTGCACATATTATGACACCACTAAAGCTTATATATTTAACAAAAACTAGAAAACCAATGTATTGATTACATAGAGTAGCGGCAGGCATCAATCATCTGATATAATTTAAAATGTTTATCATTTACTTCAAAATCTCTCACTTAACAGTTCTAATAATGTTCATTTTGCTTTGCCATTTCCTTTTCTGATTTTAATGTTCTATGGCAGAAAGGTTTTAGAGTCTCACTTTAATTGATGTAATACACTAGACTAGTGATACAAAAGATAATTATTGTTTAGAGTTTAGCTAGCCTTCTTACATGTACACTATTTTCACATGATAATATAATATAATAAACAACATAAAAAAAAACATACACATTGCACTGCACATAATTAGAATGAAACTCTTGACAAAACACAAAATATAATATTTCTGACATTTCAGACTAAATTGGTAGGTTTCTTGAATAACATTCAAAATATACACTATCCATATTTGGGTAGAATTATACCCTAAGTTAAATTCACATTACAAGAGGATCTTAATGATTTCTCATATACACACTAGGTTTAAAACACAATTTACTAAGCTCATAGTAAAATCCTAATAAAAGCTTTATCATTATGAGGACACAAAACCTATTCCTGCTCCAGCCATACTTCCCTACTTTCCCTCTATCTTTGTCACTTTCTCAAAATAAGGTTTAATTTCATCCAAATGTTTAGGCTGATACACCTCTGCCATTACAGTTCTCGCTCGACCTCTTCCATCATCTTGCCTCTGTCCCTGATTAGTATTTTGGGTTCCCATATCACTTTGTTCTCTGTACCTTGGTGGGTGATAATACTGATTGTATCCCTTCAGTCCCTGATTGTGATCATTTAGCCTATACTGTCCCTGGTTGAATCGTGGACCACTATCTTGGTTTCCCCTGCTCCTATCTCCTTGCTCTCTCTCCCAATGTTGTGATGGAGGTGGTGTTCTGCTTTCTCTCTGAAACTGATCATTTGTTCTACCTTGTCCCTGAGGATGGTATTGACCCTTAAATTTCTGGAAACCTGACCAATTTTGTTTACTTTCTATCCCTGTACTTCTTTCTGAATCTGAAGATAAGTACCCATTTTGTGTTGAATCATGTTCCTGCACATCCCCTAAATATTCCCACTCTCTAGTTCTTTGACATCTATCATCAAATGCATTTAACACCCGCTCCATGTCTTGAAGGTCCTGTAAATTCGCGCCAATAAGAGCATCCTGCACATTTTGAGGAAAATGATATATTAAATGCCCCATGAGCCTATCTTCCTCTATCGGGTATTTCAAATACTTTGCTTGTACCTTATATTTGTGAAGATATTCACACATAGTTCCTGCTCGAACACTGTATTTACCATTGAAAATCTGCTGCAAAAAACTATCTTGTTTTACCTGTGACCAAAATTTTCCCAACAAAGCATTCTTTGCTTCCAAAAATGTATCCCATTCTCCTTCTACAGAATTTGCCCAGGACCTAGCTTCCTCTCTTAATCCTGATAACAAAATAGCAATCTTATTAGCTTCACTAAATCGTTCTCCTTCCAAAGTACGCTCCACTTTTCGAATATATTGGATTGCCGAAATATTTCCTTTCTGCCCCTTGAATTTGGGAATTGAAGATAACATCTCCTCATTCACTCCTCTAAACAAGACACTATTATGACAAACATGACTATCAACTTTCTCTTTATTTTTGACTTCGTTAAATTTGCATTCTAAGTCCTCCACTTTGTTTTGTAATTTCTCAAGATTTTTCATATAGCTATTTTTTAACTTTTTGACCTTTTCCTCTATGCTTTCGCCTTTTTGAGTTAGTACATCTTCTACTTGAGACGTAATATAATCCCTGTTCACATCCAGTTGACCCTCCAGTTCTAACCTAACCTTACTGACTTCTCTTTCCAAGTTAGACTGAACTATTTTGACATTATTTTTTATTTGAACAATTTTGAACTCAATACCTTCTACCTTATTTTCTGTGCTTTTGACTGTCTCTATAAATTTCTTTTCTAGCCCTTCTATTTTTTCATTCACTTTGTCAACTCCCCCAATTAAATCAAAATGAATTTTTCTTAAATTATCTTGTTTTTGTTCCAACTCGTTTTGATTTTGTTTTACAGTGATCAAACTCTTATCTAGATCCATTACCTTAACATTAAGTGCCTGGTGCGATATTTCCAGTTTATCTAGTTTACACTCTAATTTTATTCCTAATTCTTTAATATTGTTTTTTATTTCTTTATTATTGTTTTCTATTTGTTTATTATTGTTTTCTATTTGAGCTCTCAATTTTTTATTATTATTTTCTATTTGGGTTCCCAATTTTTTATTATTATCTTCCATCTGACTCATTATAGTCATGATAAGTTGTTCAATTTTTTTGTTCCCTTCCCCTATTAAATTATTTTCTACCTGAGCTGGTTCAGAATCTCTTTTACTATCCTCTATGTCTACAGTAGTTTTTTTTAATATCGAAATTTCATCACTCCCATCCTTTAATTTTGAATGTCCCTTTGAGCTATTTTCATCTAATATCTGATCCTCACTATTATTTCCTGACTCCCCTTCTACCTGTTCTATTACAGAAATGCACCCTTCATGTAAGTTTCTACTGTTTGCATTTCCCACCTTTAGTTTGTTTAATCTACTCTCATACATTTCATTTTCCCAATCCTCCTCACTCTCCTCTAATCC
The DNA here is from genome assembly GCA_033556935.1 of Timema podura. Taxonomy (NCBI): domain Eukaryota; kingdom Metazoa; phylum Arthropoda; class Insecta; order Phasmatodea; family Timematidae; genus Timema; species Timema podura. The sequence continues at coordinate 64,616,563 of JAVRXN010000009.1, forward strand.
TTCTTGGTTATATGGTCTGTTCATGATGTCTTTATCTTCCGAACAAAATGGAAACTGACCTATCCCACTACTACACTCTTCCCCAATTAAATCCTCTTCTGATTCTAACATCATCAACTAAAAGAGTTGTTGAATTTCTTAAATATATTAATTTCTAAGTTTAAACACCTTTTAAGTTCTACTTACTTCATTAAATGTTATAAAGAATTCCCTCACTACAATGAACCCATCAATCAATTAATTAATATAATTAAATGTAACAAACAAAATATATATAACTACTGCTCTTCTGTTGATCTGTCCCTCGGTGATTGTCCAGCATCCGTTGATGAAATACTTCGCTGCTATCCACAATGACATTAATTAATTAAAATACTGAAATGTGACACAAACATTTTATTCATCGCCTCCTATTCTGTTGATCTGTTCCACGGCGATGGTCCAGCATCCGCTGCTCTGTTGCCTCACTGCTGTTATCAACAACATTAATTGATTAAATAATGAAATAATACCATGTAGCAAAACATATCTACGCTATTCAGTCGACCTGTCCCTCGGTGATTCGCCAACATCCGTTGATCGGTTACTTCGATGCTCTGTTGCTATTCTGCATTGTTGATGAAGTACCTACAGGAACGCCTTTGTGTGTCACAGCTGCTCCATTGCTGCATCTGCCCCGCTGCTGCATCTGCCCTTGAATTGGTTGGTAGCACCTATTAATTCCCCGTGTTCTCCGCGAGTATTTTATCAAGCCGTCGGTGAGCACCTTTTAAAATACCGAGTTTACCGTGAGTATTTTATCAAGCCGTCGGTGAGCACCTCTTAAATTCCCGAGTTTACCGTGAGTGTTTTTTATCGTGCCCCGCGATTGGGAAAGCCATTTGTCGCGATTCTCCTTCCCACGCGAACCTCCTGATGATGTTGTTAATTAAATAATGTATATATTAATACATATTACAAGTTTTATTTGCACATATTAAGATGCTACATTCAAGAAATTGCCCCAATAACACTCGCGTTTCTTCATCGTGTCTTTCTCTCAGAACACCTCGTTAACAAGTGCTGCAAATTATTCATACCCCCCACCAGTTTCATGGCTATAACATCAATTTTGATACTGAGAGCTGCTGAACTCTTGCGAGCACAAGCAAAACTACCTTTTAAAAATAAATCAAAATAAATACAGTTTGCAAATGAAAAATATTGCTCTCTTTCTCGCACTCACACTGCGAGGTTTTTTTCTTTAATAATTACTAGAGCTAGAAACAAGCAAACCAAATGTTCCTAACCCGTAGCCTGCTCGCACGTGTACGGAAATGAATACACAACAGTACAGTGCGACTAATAGATTTGACACAAACTTAATTTAATTACACCAAAAGCTATGCAACAAAGCAGGATCATTACACTGTTCCGAACCATTTACCATTATGCGCGAAAGAAAAGGGTTGGGGAAGGGTTCATAGGAAACCGTTTTCAGGGAAGCGGATGCTTCGAATCCACCCTACCAAAAATAACACTTGAAACTTTAACATTATTTTAATCAGCCTCTGGGGCATAATATTATTTTTAACGTAGAACTCTCGCTTACAGTCTAATTATATTTCAAGTTTACCTAAATTATTTGATTCAATAAATATGATTTCAATTCAATCGCATTTTTCGTAAACATGGTAGTACATTCTTAGCATCGCATCTTACCACCCGTTTGTGTTCAGTGTCATATTTATTCAAATAAAAAAAGACAATTAATTCACCAGTTAAATGGCAGCCAAACAATTTAGTGTGCAGCTTGTATGGTGTATACACCGATGAGTGTCTATAAGACTGGTTTATCATCAAGCCTTCAAGTATTTTTGTTCATTACTTACCTGTAGCATGCCAGCGTCATTTAAATTGTAATGGATGTATTAACGATACTTTGGTTCGATGGTGTCTTAGGCCTGTAATACCTCTTAATTTGAATAGGACAGGTCATTTTTAAAACTCTGTCTCTGATGATGTTTTATTGGTATTCCATTTGGTTCAAGCTTAATTTACATTAGTTAGTAAGGAAAATAATTAATAGTAGCAATGTAAAACCATTCTCAACCCTTAGGCCGAGTAAATTGAAGATTGGAGGTAGTAAGCAACTATATTTGAATATGATGTAAGAATAAAGCTAACAGGTGTGAATAGAATGTAATAAGGAAACCACCAGGCAGAAAAATATTCTAGGATTGACGTCACCTAGTGTAAAGAGATTGTAAATACAGAAGGCACCTTGTGTAAATGATTGTAAGATATAAGTCTCTGTGAAAGAGGTTGTAAGCTTAAAGTCACCAGATGGAAAGAGTTTTTAAGACCATAGTCACTTGGTGGAAAGAGATTATAATACGGAAGTCACTAGGTTGAAAGAGATTATAAGACGGAAGTCCCCATTTGGAAAGAGATTATAAGACGGAGGTCCCCAGTTGGAAATAGATTATAAGACGGAAGTCCCCAGATTGAAAGAGATTATAAGACAGAAGTTACCAGGTGGAAATAGATTATGAAACGGAAGTCACCAGGTGGAAAGAGATTATAAGACAGAAACCACCAGGGGGAAATAGACTGTAAGAATGAAGTAACAAGGTGGAAAGTGATATTGAGATGGAAGTTACCAGCGGGAAAGAGATTGTAAGAAGGATGTCACTAGGGTGAAAGATATTGTAAGAAGGAAGTCAACAGCTGTGAAAATTGTAGAAAAGTACTATGTGAAAGAGATGAAAGTAGTCATGTGGGAAAGAGATTTGAGACAGAAGTAAAGGTGTAAATATTTAAGATGAACGTCATCAGGTGAAAGTGTATAAGAGATTTCTGTGGATGACAGTCACAGTGATTTGAAGTCAACAGTGTGTAAATTATGAGAATACTTGTAAAGATGAAAAGTCGGAGGATCAGGTCGGATTAAGTGAAGTATGGAGTTATAGACTAATGCTACCAGGTGTAAAGATACTATAAGAAGCGAGCCATTGTGAGTGAAGATAAATGTATGTTCTCTGTTATAAATAATGTGAGGTAATTGGCCAGTAAGTTGTATGAATTGAAACGTATCTTGTGTAGGCCTGTTACTATGTTATAAAATGAGCATTAAATTATGTGAAATTTATTCAAAATATTTGGTACAATGTCAAATCACACATCATTCCTCAAAAATGTAGATGGAAGCGATATTAACTAATAGTTAATTGGAAGATGTTTGATAGCATGCTAGAATATATTTGATTTATTTTTGTATTACGGTAGTGAAAATTAAACTCATGTAAAGCAGTTGTTTACTGGTTACACACTAAAAACCTTATCCAACCACTTAGGTTACATAATTATTCATGTATCAAAGCTAAATATATTATAGCAAGTTTATTTATTTAATTATGGATTTGAAGTAGTAGCTTTAATTTCTCAATACGAGGAACTTAGAACTAAGCCTATTAATTATCATGAACATTTCATTTTGTTGGTACATAACTAATAGGATTATCAGATTAAACCTATAAACTAAATGGTGCCCTAGAAGTACAGGTTCACCTTACGTCGACGCCTGTTCGGCCTTTACCTGACTATTCAGATCATAATATCAATTTTCTACTTTGATTTTATTGAAGTAATTTCATGCATTAAAATTATGTTCAATGGTTATTGTAGTTGAAATCCCGTCTAGTAGGACAAAGTAATCCGTTCAGTGAAATATGAAATTAGACGAGACGATTCTATTAGCAATTTCCGCAGTGAGTGAAAATGAAGCTCAACAAAATAAACAATAAAGGAGAAGGTGGATTAAGGACTGCTGCTCTAAAAGGAATAAATACTATCATGTGAAATTGTTGTTAGAATTAAAACTCGAATGAAGTGATTGGTACAACTACCTTCGAATATATGAAGATAAATACTTATAATTATCATTAGTTTCACGCCTAATCAAAAGACAGGACACTTGCGTGATATCGTAAATAACACGCCATGAGCGTTTGGCTGATTCTCTCATATTTCTATCAACAGAAAGGAGTTACAAAAACTTAAAATTCACAACTATCCTATCCGCACAAGCACTACGATTAATAAATACAGACATATGCAGAACAATTTTTACGGTACTGAAGAAAACCTTTTTTAAGGTAAGACACATTTATTTTAGCTATATTAATACGGACATAATAATTATTGCTTTTATTAATCTGTGTCAATGAACTTGGTCTGGGAAAATACTTGGCCCCACGAGATTTTCAATTACACTTATTGTAGTATTTTGTCCGATAAATGTAATTTGAAAAGAAAATGATAACTTTTGTTCCCAAAATAGACTGTTTTGAAATAAAAGCACTTAACATAATGTTGAAAAAAATTATTCCCATATTACAAATGATAAAAAAAAAGTTAACGAAGAAAGAAACAATGAATTATTACAAAATGGGGGGCTGTCTTTTTTGACTCTGCAATTTTCTTTGATCCTTTACGAAAATTTCTCAGCAGATTATCTATTTTCTTTTTCAATGTCTCGCAATTCGCCTCTGAATCTACAGTCTTCAGCAATTATTCTGCTAATCTGTCGAATGCTTCTGATTTCTGTGCCCGATCCAAATGTTCTTTGTTTTTCTTTCCAAAGGCAGGTTTCATTTTTATAAGTTTCCAAAATTAATTTGTTAGTGATATAATCTACTCTTTTGGAGCTGCTATTTCTGTATTAAATACTTTATTTAAAAAACACATTAAATTATTGTATAAAACTCATTAATTATTGTATTAAAATATAGATTTGAAAAGATTATTTAAAAGTTGTACATTACACACCCTCTATATGATAATTTATTAAAAAATCAATTTAACTACACTTAATATATGATTGAATTACTAAAACTTATTTTTGAAGTACTAATTGGATATCTGACATACAATTGTAGCGCCCCGGAGTTAGCAGAGAACTGATGGCCCGACCCACGACCCAGGTTTTACCCTCTATGAACAGTTTTACCTGTCAGGTCAGACCGGACGGGCGTCACAGTACGATGAACCTGTACGTCTAGGGCCCCCTTAACGTCGCTTTGTCAATTTTTGCCCAATATTATCACTGCCCTATGAATTATTTATTTATTGAGGTGCTATCACTCAATATTTAAAAATTTAGTAATTAGTTTATATTGAACTTGTTAGTGAAACAATGCAAATATTGTAAACGCTCCAAAAATATTTTGACTTTAGAGTTAAGAAATTAAATTAAAATAGTTTAATAATATTTAAGGAGCCGTATACAATTGTTTAAATGATTTTTATAAATTGATGAGTTAAGTCATATACAAATTAAATCTTCATACAACACTGTAACTCGCGAATATTTGAATAAATCGAACCCTGAAGAATATTCACTCACTTTTAGAGAATTCTCAATAAAAACTAATTCGTTATTTAGAAATATATTACTCTAGGTACTTTCTGACTATCACCAGGAATTTTATAAGGTGTAACAACTCAAAATAATTAGATAATAAACCTAAGAAACATCCCCCAATCCATTTTATTACCAACTAACGGAATTTGTATATTCACATTTTAACAATTAAATTGTAAAGTGCTCCACAAAGATATATAAATAGTATAAATTTAATTAATATAAATGTATAGTTATGACTGAAAAATATGTGAAACGAAATTATATACAGTGATATAAAAACATAATGGAGGAAAATAAGGACCATTTCATTTCCCCCAAGTGAAGACATAAAAAAATAATATATATTGTAACAGAAAAATATCATTTGTGGTATGCCTTTTCAACTCATTTCCCAAAGCTTTATTTAAACATTATATTTTCCTATAGTTTAGAAAACGTTTATTTTATAAAAATACTATTTAGATGAAAGTTGTTGATTTTGGAAAGTAATACACCTTTTCAATCTAAGTTATCTTAATGCGTATCTCAAAGAGTTGTGAAGATATTATAAAAATAGGAAATTTGCACTTCTCCTCAAAGTTATTTTCGCAGGAAAATGATATACGCTAATTTGTAACAGTGTGTTTAACAGTGTCTAGATAAGAATTTTAATAAAAATAGTTAGAGCCAATTTTGGTAAACTCACTTCTTACTCTTTTCGCCCTTGATTAAACTATCCCAAATTTTTATGTACCAAGTTTTATTCAGATCAGTAAAATGGTTCTGGCTCCAAGCCGAGATACACACACACACATACGGCAAGACAGACTGCATCGCGGAAACCACTTTTTCGGGTTCAGGTCATGAAATGTCGACATCCATCAAAATCTAGAATTCTATTTTTTTTATGACCAAAATATTTCCTCTTTCCAAGGGGTCTCTAGAAAGTAAAAATGTTGACAATAAGTTAAGACGATTGCTATTTTCTAATAGACTTAATGTGGTGCTAAAATTTAAAAAAATGTTTAATCTAGCCTGTAAATCTGGGAGTATAGAGCACGCAAAAAAAAGGGAAGAGTTCTTGCAGTTATTTTAGCAAAATATGGGGCGGGCCTAATGCTTTAGATCTATCCATTCGACCTTATCTTACCTCTTCTTTCTTGACGTATGAAGGAATTCATTTCTGAGCTGGGGACATCATTAAGGTGAATTTCACTATCCGCAGATGGTAGGATGATATGTGAAAATGACGATGGTGGGAAGAAAAGGAGAACTACAGTTTAACGTGGGCTCGAACCACGGTGGGGGCCTGGCATTCCACACATTCACAAAGCCCGAAAGCACACACTTGATCAGAGGTGAAGGAAGGGTTCGGTAATCAGACAAATCTGTGCTGAGATCGGGATTTAAGCCACGGACCCGTAACACAGTAGTCTGATACCTTACTCCTAGACCTCCAGGTCCCCTCCACCCCCCCCCCCCCACTTATTTTAGCAAAATATTTTCTTGGCGAAAATAAAAATATTTCTCCACTAGAAAGAGAGAGTTTAATTTTCTTCAGATGGTGAAATCAACAGTTTTGAATAAATTATAGGTCAAGGGTGTCCCCTAATTTGGTTGAAAACTTTTTCTCTTCGTCTAAATATTTTCTAATATAATGCTAGTAGTCATAATTTATTTCCAACAACTGTTGATATCACCATGTGATGAAAATTAAACTCCATATTTCTACTGGAGAAATATTTTTATTTATTTTGGTCAAAAAAATTATTTACCATAAAAACTTGCAAACACACGGATCTTTTCTCGCGTCCCCTACACTCCCACCTCAAGCTTACCGTGTTTTATAATAATTGGTTTCTGATTCTAGATTCAGATCTCGTAGGTAAAATTAACATACGGATCTCAAGTATTAATTTTTCCAGCATCTAAATTATGTTTATCTCTTCTCTCTGTGTATAAAAGTGAGAGCGCAGACTGACTGATTGCCTGACTCACTCACTCATCACTAACTCTCACACTTACCACGCAGCTAGAGGGCTGAAATTTGGCACAGGTGTTCCTTATAAGCTAATTAAGAAAAGTAAAGATGTTTCATTCTGTTTTGTGATTAAGGGGGTGAAAAGGGATAACTACCCTAATCAACAATATTGTTTTATAAACTCTTTTTTAAGCGTTTAGAGGGTAATCATCCGATAAGTTTGTTCTAATATTGCCCTCGAAAAAATATAGCAATTATTTTTTAACCCCGTAGATGCTTCCAAGGGGTGGAAAAAAAAGAATACAGACAATTAATTAAAATATGTAATTACGTTTTAATATGAAACTCCAAGAGACGGTAAAGTCTGAAGATTATATTTTGATGAATTTTGTGGTGTTTGTAGTGTCTGTGTGAGTGAGAGGGCCGAGGTGGGGTGTGGTTGTGGGGCGTGGAGGGAGGGAGGGGGAGACCTGTTCAGCCGCGTTCAGCTGATAACGCGGCCGTTCACCCAGACGCCGTCGCTCAGTTCACGTACAAGCCCGTGACTCATCGTTTACTTAAAGTTCAACGACATAATGATGTCGTCGAGTCAAGAAACGATACATGGTCACCTGCTCGTGGTGTTTCTCGGGTAGCGAGCACTAAGAATCATGCCATTAAGGTTCAAATGAAAACTACTCATTTTTATCCAAAAATAAATAATAGCACAATATCCCGTGTGAAGAACGGGCATTCAGATATTACTTTATAAATACTAAAAATAATAATAGATGTAATATATCCACTATAATAATTATCAGTTCCTCTGTCCAGCCGAAAAAGTCTCGAGACCCAGAGGACCTAGGAAGCTTAAATGTTGCAGACAGGTAGCCCTTAACCCCAAAGGGTACATGAATACGTGGTTGCTAAAAATTTCCATGGGGAGGGGGGGCGCCCAAAAGCGAAAAAAAAAAAAAATACAGAAAATGTTGCTTATACTATAATCTTAAATTGAGGAATGGTTTCACACTTTTAATTGGAGTACATTTTTGATATACTATGGAATCTTTAATTCAAATTCGACTCAGAGATTTTGAGTATCGTTAAAAAATTATTCTCATTCTCAATCATTGTCCAACAAAATGCCAATGGGACACATTACACTACCAGAAATGGAGCCGTTGATTTTTAAACTGTTATTATGCTAGTCACGTATTATAATAAATAATAACGTCAACATTGTTAATTCAAATATCTGAAAGTAAAATGTTACTACCGAAGTTACCTTCTTCTATAAATCTAGTTTTCCCAATGCAGTTGTAGCGTCATTTCTAGCGCTAACATTTAAAGATAACTTTCCCAGAAGAGGTCAGACCCAAGTAATCTCTCCATGGGGGTTTGGTCAACTGTTCCAAGCAAGTTGTTGACGTGTGTGATTTTTTTTACAGCGCCATTTCATGGAAAACTTATTGTTGAAGTGTCTAAAGTTGTGAGAGCTCGGAATCTTGATTTTTTTTTTACTTTCAGCCTTTCTTTCCTTACCCCTCCCCAATCCTTGTTCCTCCATATTCCCCTTTTGCCATTTTGGGCAAGTCAACAAGAAAATGAACTAGAAAGGACTTTTTTTCCTTTTCATTTCTATTTTGTTTGACTGTCAAACTCATTCTCAATGACTTCACTTCACTGCCTACAACTTTGTCAATAGAGTTTTAAATTGTTGACTTTAGGATGAATTGACCAATGGATTTTCCAAACCCTTCGTATGAAAGGTTTCGAATATAGTTATATGAATATTAAGATGCTAGACACAGTACCTTAATGAATAGTATGTTTTGTATTATATTAATTGTGTTTATCAATAAGATTGACCGCCTCTATGTTCCTGTGATTAGAGTTCCTGGTAACAGGTCCAAAGGTCACGGGTTCGATCCCTGGCGCCTCCAGATAGTTTTGTGAAGCTTTGGGTCTGGAATGATGTCAGCACAGCCTCATGAGAACAAATGAGTATCTACCTGAATGAAAACAAAAATTGGCAACTGCGGTCTAATAATTAATACTTAGCACCGCATCTTACTACCCGTTCAGTTTATACGCTCAAGTACTAATTACACTAATGGGTTAGGAGCTGGGAAATTTGAATACAGAAGAAATGAACCTCCATTTGCGTTGAGGGATGGTGGAAAACCATTTAGCAAAAACCACCCCAGTTCACCCGAAAGCGATTCAAACCTCTATCTCCCCATCCTTGGCATTCTAGCTCAACACGAAACTAGCGCGTTATCTAACTACGCCACCGAGTTGGCTGACTGCGGTCTAGGAAACTGAGATTAACGGCCGAAGGGCTCATTGTGCTGACCCCATGACACCCTCTATTCGTTGGCACTATCTTTGCTAACTGACAGCGACCACTTGGTCGGTATAGATTGATTGCAGGCCGACACCATGGAGTTTTTTTTTCTAATTTATAGTTAAAATATTTCCCAAGCATTTTATTTTAAAATCAAATACTTCCAATGTTATTTCAATCAAAACATCAATGCCGATGGTAAATATTTAGTTTTAAATTGTTTACACGATTGCATTATAATATGGTAAATGTTATTTAAATTCAGAAAAAGTATCTATGTTTTATTTGGTAAATAAAAGCTGCAACATATTAAACCAATCTCTCGTATGTTTGGAAAACAATATGACGTATGTTGACACTGCATTGTGTTTCATGAATTTCACAGTAAACGATACATGTACAATTTCAGTTGCAATTACGGGATAGCAAGTTACTATTTGAATTGAAACACAAATCACACATGGCGTTAACAAAATGAATTTTACAATAAGCCCCTACACAATATCGAAATTCATTCACAGCACTTCTTCCTACGTACAGAGCGGAACTGCGTGTAAATTGAACTACGCATTAGCTATGGGAATTCGCAAATGTTTTAGCATGACCATTATTGGAAGCTTTTCCCTGTATTAGGGCAGTACGACAAGTAGCCACAATTTCAGCTGTAGTCCATTTTAACGATTAGTGTGTATAAATAGAAAGAAATGGGGTTTGACGTCGTTTTAAGCTTAACTCGGACCCAAGTTTGTATATCCTCGTATTTAGATAAGTGACCTCAACTCTCAAATACCCGCTTCGGTGGTAGAATGGACTAAAGCAGTAGTGTTCAACTTGGGGTACGCGCACGTGAAAACATCTTAGGGGGTAAGTGGCATTTAAATATATACATACAACCATAAATATTTCTCATTTAAAACCTTATTTAATATATTATTTTGTATGTAAGTTATCAGTCAATTTGGATAGAGATTATAGAATATGTATAGCTTGCACAATGCACCAATACATTTGGCTGTATAAAGTTGAAGATAAATTATATCGAGGGGTACGCGAACGAAAAAAGGTTGAATACCACTCGTCTAAGGCGTCATCCAATAATCTAGACCGACGATGATGGCGAGATCAGGGTTTGAATCCAAGTTGGGTGTACAGAGGGTGTTTTTTTTTCTAAATGGTTTCACACATTCCCTCCACTAAAATGTGGGTACACTTCGTATAAAATTCAACCTTACTCATCCTTTACATAATAGCGTAATTAATACACATGCGTATAGCCCTAACGTGTGGGTAGTAAGACCAGGTACTAAAAATAATATCTCAAAGGAAGCAAAAATATACATAGACATATGAATAGCAGATATATATATATATAATGTCGAGTAGTATCATAAAGAAAAAAAATTAAGTTTATTTATTTAGCACCGCGTCTTACTACCCGTTCGGGTTATACGCTTAAGTTTCCTAAATGGTTTTCCACTCTCCCTCCACGCAAATGCGGGTTCACTTCCTCTATTCAACCTTCCCAATTCCTAATCCATTAGCGTAATTAGTACTTAAGCGTATAACCCGAAACGGGTAGTAAGACGCGGTGCTAAATAATAATAATAATAATATACGCTTAAGTACTAATTACGCTAATGGATTAGGAATGGGAAGGTTGAATAGAGGAAGTGAACAGCATTTGCGTGAAGGGAGAGTGGAAAACCATTTAGGAAAAACCACCCCAGTTCACCGACGAGATTCGAACCTCGATCTCCCCGTCCTCGGCAGTCAGGTTCAACACGACTAGCGCGTTAGCCAACTACGCCACCGAGGCGGGTAAAATTAAATTAAATTAAGGTATTTGCTAGGAGTATTAAGAACATCGTTATATATAATTATAAAGCTACCTCTACCAAACTCCCTACTTAGTATAGTATAGCTTTGATTTGTTAAAATTTAACTTTATTTCAGTTAGTTGATTTTCAACACAAAACATTAGGCCTTATCAGAAGCGTTTGTTTTCAAGTTATCTATTTCATCGATTGTAATTTATACGATTGTTTTTTTCATCAAAACAATCTTGTAGTTAAGGCTGTCTTTAATACAAACTTAATGGTCCGAGCCGCTCTGCAGTTGTAACCAGCTAATGAAAAAGTCTATCGGTCGACCGCAAGGCGACATCGAAGTGGACAGAGTTGGGCGTGTCGCCAAGGAAACAGGAAAAGAGAGAGAGAAACAGGAATAAAGAGAGATAGAGAGACAATGAAAAGAGAAAAGGGAGCAAGTAAGCTGGCTTTGGAAAATAAGAGAACTGCATGGATATGGGCGGGTGAAGTGTAGTCGAAAAGACATAAGAGATGATAAAAGATAAAACGTCAGGGTGAAAAGAGAGAGAGGAGTAGAAAATGTAAGATAGAAAAAGAAAGAAAAATGGAATGTTGGATGGAAAACACGAACGGTTGACATGGTAAGAGTAAAGAGCTTGAAACAAGGGATTTAAAAAAAGAAACCTATGATGGGAACAGAAAATTCTATTTAAAAAAAAGTTAATTCCCTTCCAAGAAAAGTTCTGTTAAGGTGGTCTACAGATAATATTGTAAAACAATAACATATTTTTGTTTCTTTGGTATCGAATCCGACTCTGGAACAGCCGAAATGCTCTTTTGATGATATTATCAAACATAATGTCACAATGACTAGTAAGATAATCGTTCACAATGTATGCTATCGTATGGGATATAACGCTTTGTTATGGTGTCAAATAAACTAGATTAATTTGGTTGGCATTTCAGGATAGTTTATAGTGTACCCTTTTATAAGATTGTTGGGCTATGAGCACCATAAAATATTCATCATGGACACTGTCTCTTTAACTGCCTTTCTTTAATAAAAATGAAATAATTTACTTTCATAAACACCCATCCCTTGAAGCTTTTGCATGTATTGGGAGTGTAAATCACCTGCAAGATTGGCAGAGTGGTTATCACGTTTGACTCTCATCACCTGGAAGAGTGAGGAATGATCCCATGCCACTGTAATGAGAATATTTCCAGTTTTATGTGTTGAATTCTAGTGCATTAAGAAAATCCACCCACCTTTACCAGCTATATTAAGTTGTATGGATATTTGATGTAGAACTGACCTTACAAAGCTAATATATTAATTTAAACACTCTTAGGGACAATTAATTTTTACGTGTACATCCAATACAAGGGCTGTTAAAAGGTATTAAGGGATTAGGATGATTTTAGAGGATATTCCCCCAGTTTAGAGAAAAGATTGAATTATAAAACCACCCAATGTGTGTCTGTAACCAACAACTCAGTATATTGCGCACCTAACACCTTAAACCATGTGAATGCCGGTACGGGTAGCTATTATATAGAATAAAAGCTACATCGTCTTACTATCTAGGTTTAGCTCTCTAGAAATTATATAATTATAAAAATGGGAGGGGAACGACTTGTTTGTTTTTAAATTCTACTATAACACTTTACATTACTTGATGCAGTGGTTTCCAACCTGTGGGTCAAGACCCCACTCAGGGTCGTGGCATATTTCTGGTGGGGTTCCATTGCTTGCTGAAGTTATAGTTTTATATTTACTTTTAGAGTTATGTTATTGATTAAAGGAGGGTACCAAATTGTTAGCTGTTAAAATGATACTAACGGTTAAGTTACTTTTTAAGTTCCTTTTTGATTATTCAACTCTGACAATCACTTGCTGACCTAGTTTTCTGTATCAGTCCACATTCGTTTGGTTTGCTTGTTGTACTGCGGGTGATTTGTTCATAAACGGTTTCCACCTTTTTCCTTTACGCAAATAATGATACATTTCATCTAAATTATACCTACTCCACTAGTGTAATTATATGCGCACAGCCCGGTCGGGCAGTAAGATTCAATGAAAATTATATAAAAACTATTATTTGAAAGCTTGTAGGCCATCAATAGGTCAAGATTGTTTCAGAGAAGAAAATAAACCCCGCGAAAGGGTGGATACCACAATGGCGTTTTTTAATGGTGGTCTAGGGATAAGGTGTCAGACTTCCGTGCTGGGGGTCCGTGGTTCAATCCTTGGTCTCCGCACAGATTTATCTGATTACCAGACCCTTCCTTCACCTCTGACAAGACGTGTATTAATCACATCTTGTGAATGTAAGGAATGCCAGGCCTCCACCGTGGTTCGGATCCCACGTTAAACTGTAGGTCCTCCATTTAATCTTACAATCACCCTACCATTACACATTAGCGTAAGTGCGTATAACCCGTACGGGTAGTAAGACGTGGTGCTAGTAATAATAATAATAATAATAATAATAATAATAATAATAATAATAATAATTTTAATGCATCATTCAAGTTCATATAAAGTAGGCCTGCTCAAGTAATGAAACAACAATGGGACTTGTATTTTACCAATTCTCATTTTAGCCTAATAAAGTGTAACCCACTTCTGTGACCACATAGTCTAAGGCATCACTCTCATAGTAGACTAGACTGCCGATGATGGGGGGATCGAGGTTCGAATCTGTGTCGGGTATACTGGGGGTGGTTTTTCCAAAATTGCTTTCCACTATACCTTCACACAAATGTGGGTACACTACCTCTAAATACAACAATACTAATCCCTAAAATCATTAGGGTAATTAGTATATAAGCGTATAACCCGTACGGGTAGTAAGACGTGGTGCTAAAAATATATAAAAAAGCATAAATTGTATAATAAGTTCCCAGTTTTTACTTAAACTTTTAATTTAGATTAAAATTTTTAGTTATTTTATTTATCTTTATTTAAAAATAATATCAGCCCAATCATTACTTGAGTGGATTTGGTGCATCGAAGATATAGATATCTGGGAGAGGGGTCATTTTAAAGTTCTCATCGGGGCGTGGAGGGGAAATATATACGTTTTTATCCAAATTACACACCGAAAACTAAGATCTAAGAGATATAAGTAAAGTTGATAGCCTTTGACGAGTAAACATTTAACCAAAAAGTGAGTGAGGGCTTATTATATAGATAATTTCCCAGTAAAAAAGTTTAAAATACAGTTTAGTGCAATAATATTCAGCCATCGCTGCAACGACCCAATAGTATATTTTACATATACAAACAATGACAAGTACAAAAATAGGAGCTTAGCGAATGATTACGTGAAATTAGTTCTAATTTATTTTGACTGCCAGATAAAGTTTTTTCTTTAACAATCTGATTAAATGTGTACTCTAGCGTGCTCTACTGTCTTGAGGGTCCAGTGTTCGATCTGCAATCAGGTGCATTGTGTGTTTTTAACCATTTTATCGTAAAATGAAAGATAAACTATCTTTCTAATTTGAAAATAGTTTGCTGATATGATCTGTATTTAGAAAGAACACGTTAAATTCCTATATTTAAAAAATAAATAATACTATTAATAAATGCTTAGTTGATATTATAGTCCTAATTTAAAATTTAATAGCTAAAATAGGTTTAAAATTGCAAGAGTATTTGGTGAAAGAGTCATAATGAAGCAATAATTATTTATCTACTTATGAAGCTGAGAGTGTGTATGTGGGGGGTGAGTATGTCCAGATAAAAATAAGATGTTTAAAATGGGTTGAAAGCTGAAATTTGCATGTAGTTAATGTTACTGCCCCACATTAGTGTGGGGAGAAGGCGTCTAGAATAAGAAAAAGCCTTTTTGGATGAGGTAGGAAATTAAAATTTGGCATTCAGGTATAGAAACAACTCTATATAAACAAATAAATCTTAAAATTTATCAGAGTGAGTTGGAAAAAAGGAGGTGTGGGGAAATTTTCAAATCCATAAAATTAGTAAAAACAACTTAATGTCGTAGAAAAGTGAAATTCGGTAGGCAGTAAAAAAAATTGATTGTTATAGAGGGAAAAAAATGGCAAAAGTTTGGAAATGCAGCTTCTGTAACCCAAAAACTCTTAAAATTTCACATTTATAAGTGGGAGTTAGTGAAATGGAAGGAGGGGGAGTTAAAATTTCCAAAGCTAATTGAAAAACTACTCATCTGTGTAGTATACAACCAAAATTCGGCATTCATGTATAGGGGGATCACCCAAAATATCGATAAAAATCTGAATATTTAAAAATTTTAAATGTTGCTCTAGGAAATAGGGAAGGAGGGGTATGGGACAGGGGGAGCTACGAGTGAAAAATACATTTTTATGTAAGGTAGACAATTTAAATTTTTCAGAAATATAGAGAGATTACTTCAAATAACCAAATAAATGTTAAATATTTGAAATTTCTAAAAAGAGTCTGGTGAAATGGGGGGGGGGGGAGGGTTTAAATTTCCAGAACTAAAATAATAAACTACTTCTACAGTGGTAGAAGATTGACATATGTCAGGTGGGTAAAGGACAACCCCAACCAAACCTAAAGTTCTGAAAATCCTTTAGTTTCAAAAAGAAATATCATAAATTAAAATTTCCAAAGCAAATATAAAACAATTTTTGGGAGGAGGTAGAAAATTGAAATTTATGAACATATGGAATTTCAAAGTGCATGCCTGGGAAATGGAAGAGCTTAAATAAATATCACTAAAGTTTAAATTTGGTAGGCACATACAAAAAACCATAAAATATAACTAAATAACTCTTAAAATTTCATATTAGGAATGTGGGATGTGAAACAAAGGGGGCTGAGTAAGTTGATATCCATCCAAAAGAATTAGAAAATCTAATTTTTGGCATGGAAGAAAATTTAAACTGACCAATTTAGTGACAAAACCACACCACATAACAATAAGTTTGGAATTTCAAAATCTGGTGCTGGGAAATAAGATGGAATATTAAAATTTCCTAAGCTAATACAGTAAAAAGCCTTCACGAAATTGTGGAAACCTTTATATTTGTAAAGTCAGAGAAAAAATAAATGGTACGGAACTCCGCACGGACTTTCTCACTATATTGTTTTAAATTGAGATATTTACTCAAAACTCGTAATATATGTGAAATGAAATCATATACACTAGCAAACCCAAACATAAATTTCGCTATACGTTCGTAAAACATTTCTTGACTCCTGATTTTAAATTCTATAATTCTATTTTTAAAGAATTAATATCCTTATTTATATATTTGGACCAATAAAAAAGATCGATATTGGGTCCACAAGGGTCAACACTTCATATTAAAATTTCGATTTCCGGAAAATAATTTTCAACATTCTACTAGAGTTTGCATATCTTATGGTTATCGCATTGCGATTAAATTTCTCATTTATAAATTTAGACTAATAAAAAAGGTAAATATTGACTATTGAATCTAAAATTATATTGTTGTACAAACATTTTCCCTAAGAGGTTAAAGGAAAAAGAGCATGAAATTTTGAGAGACTTACTAATGTTTCCTTACTCTATGGCATTAGAGAATTCTTGAACTAAAACTTAAGTAGTATCTCTTATCAATTAAAGCTCACAAACAAGTATTAATATTGTTGCCAATATCTGAGAAACTATTTGTTTTATAAAAATATATTTCAAATAAAAGTTTCTTATTTTTAATAGTACTACAATTTTGCAATGATAAGTTATTTAGTAGTTAATATAAACATGTGTCTCATTTGATCTTGTTTCCGAGCTATAGTCATGTTTGTGCTCCAGTAATGTGGAGCTGATTAACATTACAGGAAGAATGTATCTATACTATTGTTAGCATAAAGCCACAACCAATTCCTCGGTGGCTGTGATATCAATGATATCTCTTAGTAGCCGATGATATGCACACAGCCATCACAGACTCTGCCTTAACATATGAGTGCGAAATGACCCTGAGAGTGGTACGATCCATGGATAGCTCAGTTGTATAGAAATTGTGTGTTGAGCTAAAGGTCCCGAGTTCGATT
Organism: Timema podura; assembly: GCA_033556935.1. Lineage (NCBI taxonomy): Eukaryota > Metazoa > Arthropoda > Insecta > Phasmatodea > Timematidae > Timema > Timema podura. Next base: position 64,634,098 of record JAVRXN010000009.1, read on the forward strand.
CCCATGTAAGGGTGTCATTTTTTTTACAATTTAGTCGTTTAAAATAATAATAATAATAATAATAATAATAATAATAATATTTAGCACCACGTCTTACTACCCGTTCGGGTTATACGCCTAAGTACTAATTACGCTAATGGATTAGGAATTGGGAGGGTTTAATTTAGATGAAGTGAACCCGCATTTGCGTGGAGGGAGAGTGGAAAAACCATTTAGGGAAAACCACCCCCAGTTCACCCGACCGAGATTCGAACTTCGATCTCCCCGTCCTTGGTGGTTGAGCTCAACACGGCTAGCGCGTTTGCCAACTACGCCACCGAGGCGGGTTCGTTTAAAATAGAAATATGGCTAGTTACTGTCATTACAATCATTTATCCCTCAAGCTTTGTCTTTCACATATACTTAATTGTATATCGTTGCTGTCTTACATTATAGGAATAATTCAAAATGGTCACCTACGGCCTGGATGCAAGCCTGCAGTCGTTGTGTCGTAGAATGCTGCACTCTTTCAAAAATACCAGATGTTTATCGGGTTCATTGACGGCCTTTTTTTTGTGTGTTGACAAAATATTTCATTCCTGGCACTGGGTGTTTGATCCCCGGTCAAGAACTTTTAAGAGAGTATAGAGTTGTATGAAGTCCACCGAGATATAGGGTGTTTACGGTGGGAGAGGTGGTAAGTGGCAGCTAGGAAAAGTTCCCATGTGCTCATTCGTCAATCCATATGGTCAGCAAGATTTGTTGTCACTTTTGTCAGTCAAAATTTTCACAACAAACAATTTGTGTTTAATTATTTTATTTTATTCTAACAGTTTTTATATTATTGAAACACAAACTTATGAAAATAATATTTTGGATGTGTGTGTGTGTGTGTGTGTGTGTGAGTGTGTACGTGGCTTTTTTGGTTCACTTAAAATTGCTTTTCAAACGAGAGCTTCTAAATTAATTTAGCACTTGATCTGATTAACCGTTCGGGTTGTACGCTTAAGTACTAATTACACTAATGGGTTAAGAATTGGGAAGGTTGAACATAGGGGAAGTGAGCCCACATTTGCGTGAATGGAGAATGGAAAACCATTTAGGAAAAACTACCTCCAGTTCACCTGACCTAGATTCAAACGTTGATCTCCCCGTCCTCGGCAGTCTAGCTCGTAACGTTAGATAACCACGCCACCAAGGCCGGTGAGAGTTTCTGAATACTACGTTCTTTTCAAAAATTAAGAAGGTTAACCTGACGAAACAAGGGTAGCTGATTACGTCACCAAACCGTCTTCGGTTGTGTTCATGCGGTGTTTACAAAATAAAAACTTTTAATTTTAAACTAATATTGTGTATGACTCTTCCTCTAAATCAGAATATATATATATATATTTTTGGTGGCCAGTTATAGCAAGATAAAATTGTGAATATAACACTTTTTAGTTCACTATTTCAATTTACTATAATATCACTTGTTGCGACAACCACGAAACAAAAAAGTAATAGTTTTTATTAATATATTTGTTCTTTCAATAAGGTAAGAAAAAGCCAGCTATACAGTAGCCTAATATTTAGGTTGAATTATTTGATGACACTATTTATCGATAATATAGTAAAGCTGAGCAAATAATAACCATTTCCGAATAGGTTGATATTAGTGTCTTTCATCCAATGTTTACAGTAAAGAACCTTCTTCTGCTAGCCGTCACTTATCACTTCTCCTATCTTTGATACCCTATAATTAGTTTCAAATTATCACTAATCCAGAGTCCAAAATTCACAAAATATAAATGGTTTCAAAATAAAGATTAAAATAATATTTCCAAAACATCAATATCGCTCAAAGTGTGTAAAAAACGAGTATGTGTTGATGTTTCATTTCACAACTATTATTAATTTAATTTTATCTCCTACTTCCATTCCCACGCTATTCTAATACAGTGCAATTTATATGGCAAGGGAATGAAATCAGACTTAACGATTATTGGGAGTAAAATATATTTAAAAATGATTCTCTCTAAGATCCCGATTCTTTTCCACCAAATAAGAATGAATCATGAAAGGACGTTCCCTGCCGCGGCTCTTAAAAGCGAAGTTTCATATCAAGATGGCGCAGTTAAGAGCTCCTTGGTTTATTTTTGTTGTTGTGAGGAGAAGGCTCAAGTTTTGTTTGATCTTTTGTTAAGACGCTAGGAACGAAGACTTGTGATCCCACAGCGACGTACTCGGAATTAATTTGGGTCTTTTATTGTATGTATATATTTTACGTTTAGTATGGAACTACTTTGATAAATTAATATATTAAAAAGTTTCATCAGCGTGAGCTAGTTGGGGGTGGGGATAGGTGGGGGTGAGGAGTTATTTGTAACTGACTGATCTTTCTGCGAGGTGTGAGATTAGTTCTATAAAAGAGGGGAGTGTGGATGCGACAATATATTGTCTTGTGATTTAGATATGTGATGCTTAAGATATAGTAAAAGATCTAATAACATATTTGCTCATCCCTGTGATCAGAGGCTTCATATATATATAATAAATAAATATATATATATATATCTCGAGAAGTTCTATTCTAGGTGGTCCTGATAATGAGATATGAACTAGACGGCACTGTTCTAGAAATATCTGATAAAGGTAGACCTGGTTTAATAATCCTGATTTTAGAAAGCCCTGGATTATAGGTGCCTGCTATATACGAATCTCTGATAAGGGACACATGGCAATAGGGTGTATACAATTACATCGCATGTCCATTACATCGCGTTTATGGTATAAATACATTGCTGGTCTATCACGTCGCGTTTCCCCCTCTTCTCTACACACAGCTAACCCTACTCTGACGTACAACCAATAGGAATTAAGGGTCAACTGACTCCCCTTGGGAGGTGGAAAGTTTCTAGCTTGCCAAAAATCTAATGTCCTTAAAAATCTTGGGGAATTGAACTTGTAAATTCAAATTGCTGTGGTGCAACGAAATGCAAAGATGACGTAATCAAATAAAAATATAATCTACAAATAAAAAATTTAAATTTTTATCTATACAATATTTTCCAGAGAAGTAAAAAACAAAATTATGGTTTATTTATTTTAGGAGTGTTTAGATCCATTTGCTTAGGCATTTCGGTTATAGGTGAAGTTTAAAGTTTTGAATAAGTTACACTATTCTTTCAACCATCCCCACCTTCAAAGTGAAGGTCAGAGGGGAGATACAGGCACACTATCCTTCCAATCAGCCCCACCTTCAAAGTGAGAGTCAGAGGTGAGAGTGAATCTGATCTGAGAGTCAGGCCCACTATCCTAGCAACAAGCTATGTATTTTTAACGTGATGCAATTCTATGTATACGCCCCTTCATTCCTATTGGTTGTACGTCAGAGTAGGACTAGCTGTATGTAGAGAGGTGGGGGAAACGCGACGTGATGGACCTGCAATGTATTTGTACCAAAAACTTGATCTAATGGACACGCGATGTAATGGACATGTGATGAATAGTGCTCCCCGGTCTAATAATCATAGAATTATGGAGCCCTGGATTAGAGATACCAATCTAAAAAGATCTATTAAAGTGATAGCTGAATCTAATAATTCTATAATTAGAAAGCCCTGGATTAGAGGTACTCGATCTATAAAGATCTGTTAAAGTAAGACCCGGTATAATAATACTTTAACTACGTAGCCCCGGTCTATAATACCCTAGTTAAGAGTAATTTAATTCGAATCCCGATGAGAGCTATATTTTTTGTATGCGTTAGTTTTTAAAACACGTGGAAAAATAACTAGATTTATAAAGCAATTGCCTTGATTATAGCCAAGACTATCGAGGTGATGAAATACAGGCGCTAGACACCTCCAGGATATTCTAGTTAAAATCCCAATTGATGCGTTTCAAAAGTTAATAGCACAATTTGCATTAACATACCTTTAGCGACAATATTATTTAAGATGTGATTTCAATTTAATTTCAGTGAATTGTTGACAAATGTGAGTAATAATTAAAAAAAATTTACATAATTTAAAATTGAATAAACAAAACGTTAAGCTATGCGCTAGGTGATATATTGGAAATCTAAAGTTATCTTAAGTTGACTTACATAAAAAATATTACAAGTGAATCAATATAATAGTTTATGCATAGAATGTGGAAGTTCAGATACACTAAACAGCAAATTAATATGAAGGATCTAATAAAGATAATAATTTTTTTTAAAAGAAGATAATTTAACAAAAAAATTTTTGTAAAACTATTTTGATGAAACTTTACAATATAAAATAACCCCTGGTTGTATATTTGCCTAAAATAATCGCACATTTCCTAGAATTCAAATAAAATGGGTGGTATTAAATATACTTCATGTGAGAATGTATTTTTAATTGGTGTCATTAACACGACTTCTCCCTCCTCCCTACTTTCACCTTTTTCGTTTCGAACTTGAATTGATTGGACGCAATTCAGCTGAATTCAAATCTAGTAGGGCTTCTCGTAAATGAGTCAGAGATAAAACGGTGTTGTCCGTTTGCGGAACTCATCCCGCTAGGACATGGTGAAATTGGACTGGTACCGTGTGACCGAAATGTACAATTTTTTTTTTTTTTTTTCTGAGCCAAATTTGTAATAGATTCAGTCCCTTTTTCATAGGTTGAAAAGGTTTTTTATTCCCATTACAAAAAGCCATGAAGATGGAAAACCATTGTGTGAAGACCTAAAGAAAACAAAACATTTTGTATAATAGGAGCAAAAAAATTACGTGTTATTCACATGATCAAAATTATTATAATATTTTTTAATTAAAATGTAAAAACTAATTCCTCAAGAACTAAACTCATATTATTGTTCTTAATTTATGAAAATATTTATTTAGCACAATTCTTGGCCCATATTATATTGTAATTAATAATATTGTGTTAGCTTTTTTTCTTAGCATAGCGTCCTAATACCCTTTCCGGCTATACAATATATCAATTACACTAATGTGTTGGGAACTAGGAATATATAATTTAAGAGGAATAAAATCCGCATTTGCGTGGAAAGAGTTGGAAAGCCATTTAGAAAAACCACCCTCAGTACACCCGACGGAGAGAACCCCAAACTCCCGTTTTCAGCAGTCTAGTTTAACATGAGATTAAAGCGTTAAACCATACGGCAACCTAAGTGGGCTTGTCTTGTAGCTTAATTTGATAAGAACTATAATTTAGATTTACCGTACGTTTGGAAACTCAGCAAAGAATATAATCTAAAAAGATTATGTCTGTATACATTTTGTTAAAACATTTTAAAATATTACTAAAACCTAATAAAGACTCCATACTGTCAGCTCACAAGTGAACTATACTGACCAAGCGGCGCCATCTGTTGGTGAAAATAGTGCCAACATTTGGGATACAGGATGTCATGGGGCCATCCCAACAAGCCCTCCAGCCGTTAATCTCAGTTTTCTAGACCAGAGCCGCTATTTCTCTATTCAAGTAGCTCCTCAATTGCCATCACGAGGCTAAGTTGATCCTTTTCCAGTCACACTGCTTCACAAAAAGTTTGGAAGCACTGGGGATCGAACCCAATACCTCTGGATCTATAGCAAGGAACTCTGACCAATTAAACACAGAAGCGGTCATTATTAAATGTGATATAGTTTATTTAATATGTATATTCTCTTTACTTAGATTAAAAGTTATCCCAAAAATAAAACATTTAAAGTAGGAAATAGAACTATAATCTAGTCCGAATTTCAGTATAATTTCATCATAGTTTAATCTAAAACACACACCGAATTTCTGTCAAGAATTCATCTGAATCAAATCTAGCGTTCCATCAAAGAATAGTGAAACCATGATTCAAACTTATTTAGTATATAGAATATTAAAAAAAAAATTTAGGAATTACATATTTTATTTATTTTGTTATTTTAGACTGTCATTTTTCACGAAAGAAATCCTTGATACAACTTTTCTACGATATTAATCTAAATGAATATATTTGGGTTGGATTTTTGTATAGTTGTAAAAATATTAAATATATAAATCATTCCTTTCTGAAAGACAAAATGGACTGAATGACAGTATCACAGACACTTGGGTGTAATATTTCATGTCAGACCAGTTAATATGTTATGGCAATAATTCAAACAGATACACAGAGGTGAAAGTCGGTGACGCCGATGAAAAGAATAATAAAGAAGGATGACTCACATTACTCACTTGCTCGTTTTTAAATGAACTTACACGGTTAAGCGAACGGAAATAATTATTTGACAATGACGAAATAAAGCCGTGTTCTAACTTAAGTGTGTTAGTCAACTTTTACTTCAGTGTTGTTTAATAGTTACTTTAAGCACAAAAACTCTTAAGTGGCGAGGGGGCGTGACACCTTAAGCATCTTTGAGATATGTTACAGACATCCACAAAGCCCGCGTTATTTAAGATTTGGGTTATTGTTTGAAGGATCATTTAAAATTAGAGGGAAAAGATATTACTTATGGCATTAGGAACTCCAAAGTTCATCGCCGCACCTACAAAAGTACACCATATCTATCACAATATTGAGCTAGTTCTATCCAGTCTACCTCATTCGAACCTATCTCTATCTTGAGATAGTTCTATCCAGTCCACCTCATTCCAATACTGTATCTCTTTCAGGCCAATTCAAATGTTATTCTCCTATTTGCTCTAGGTCTCCCCAATGGTCTCTTCCCATTGGATTAGCCACCAGTCAATACCCTGATCATGATTCTAGAATCTCCCATTCACGCTATATGTCCTGCCCACCGTAATCTACTAGACTTGACTATCCTAACAATGTACTGTGACGAGTACAGGGTATGTAATTCATCATTATGTAATCTCCTCCACTCCCCAGTAGCCTCATCTCTTTTTGGGCCTTTTATATTCCTAAGCACCTTGTTTTCAAACAAATTGAATTTGTTCTCGTCATTTAAGGTAAAGACTACGTCTCCCTTCCGTAGAAAGAACCAGTAAAATTATATTTTTGTATATTCTGAGTTTTACTTTCATTGAAAGCAGGTGAAATGTCAACAACTTACTGACCGAGTAGTAGCATGCATTTCCCGACTGTATTCTTTTCCTAATTTCCAATCTAATATCATTATTAACTATTTAACATTGTTTCAATATCTAAACTCATTAACCAGTCAAATGACGTGTTGTTCAAAGTAATCTCTAGATTATTGTCCCCAATCTTAGTTCTCTGTGGGATAATATACTCAATCTTTTCAGTGTACACTTCTAAACCTATTTCCTCACTAGCGTCTATTTTTTTTCAAACAATTATAAAAAGATGAAATCAGATCATTTTCAAAGGGGTTTTTGCCGCAAAATATCGCACCTTTGAGATCAAAGTAAAGGGTTATGAACATAGATCTAGTCCCACTTAATCACTTAAGAGTCACCTTTTATTAGATTCATATTTTTTTTAAATATTTATGATTGTTTGGTGGTTTTAAAGCTTCAGAAATACCATAGTGTGAGACAGATAGACGGACAGACAGAGTGAGGTGAAAACATGATTATAAAACCCATTTTTATTATTCGGTGGCACAATAAACGTCAAGATCCATCATAGTCACTAGGTGGAACATTTTTACTGCTACAATACTTTTCTAAATACAAGAAATATATATAAAATATATATAATATAAATTATATATAACTAGCTCACAGCTAATACGATATAAGTTGAGTTGAATCAAATACATCCTCCATTTAATTAATATAATCCTTAAGTCCTCTTGTTTAGTGAACTATTAGCCTCCTCTATAACGAACAGTGTAGAAAGTTCCACTGTTCCATTAGGCAGCGCTTTACCATCACCTGGTGGGGAGTTCAGGAATGTCGTGTTGATGAGAGCAAGCAAATTTATATGTTGATGGTGAACTGATGGAGCACGTACAGTAAACACGGAATCCGTGACTAGCACCTACACGGTAAACTTTGGCCTTAAAACAACGCATGGGAGGAACATTCTGACACACAAACTCTGTACAAACAAATAGTGTCTATGTCAAACATCACAAACAATATTTTACAATTGGTTATACAAATGTTTGTGATAAAATTATGTGTGGAGCATTTAATACATTCATAGACAATTCCATTATAATTGAAAATAATGGTAAGTTTAGTTTGTGTACTTGCTAAAAGACCCTCTTCAATGGCCACATGGTCCAAGGCGTTACTATTCATCAAACTAGACTGACAATGAGTGCAGATCTAGGTTCAAATCTCGGTCGGGAGTACTGAGGGTGGTTTTTTTCCGTAATGGTTTTCCCCCTCCCTCTGCGCAAATGCGGTTACACTTCCTATAAATATACCTATCTAATCCCTAAAACCACTAGCGTAATCAATACATAAGAACATTACCTTTAAGGGTAATAAGACGTGTGCTAAAAAATTAATAAAACATTTAAAAATGAACAGTTTTATATAATTATTTCCATTGGTTCACTTTCTAAAAAGTGTTAAATTAATAAACAATTACAAACAATTGTAAACTATAAAAGCAATACCTGGCTATAGAAATTGTAATACTGTATTTGAGTAAACGAACTAAATAATAATCAAATAATGGTTTTATCCTCATACGGTCCATCCAAATATTTAAACTAAGAGGATAGTGATGAGGAATGCATAATATTATATGAAGTGTATCCGCATTTGCATGGAAACATCGGCTCAAAACACACAGGGCCCAAGCTCCCCGTCATAGGAGAACCAGACAAAGACCTATTGACCCATGCCCACCGGTGCAGGTAATAAGTTACGTTAATTGCCATATGGAGCTGAACCAGATTAATCTAAAACTATATCAACTTTCTTTGCCATCCCAAAAACAGGATAAATATTTATTTAAGATATTTAATAATTAACTACTCTATGTCAATACAAACTCAAAAGTTCATTGCCACATTTACAAATGTACGCTACCTATTTCTATCTTCAGCTAGTTATATCCAATCCCCCTCATTAAACCCTATCCCTATCTTGAGCTGGTTCTATCCAGTCCCCGCATTACACCCTATCTCTATCTTGAGCTGCCTATATCCAGTCCAACTCAATACACCCTATCTTGAGCTAGCTATATCCAGTCCAACTCAATACACCCTATATCTTTCACGGCCATTCTAATTTTATCCTTCCATCTGCATCCAGGTTTTCCCAATGGGCTCTTCCCATTGGGTGTAAAAGTCAATACTCCGAACACGGTTCTAGATTCTTCCATTAGCTATGCATGTTCTTACCAGAATTACCTAAGAAATTTAACTATCCTAACAATCCTAACAGGATATGTAACTCATTATTATGTAAACTTGTTATCCCTCGCTACGGCTTTGGGGTAACTGTTTGATGTCGCGACGACGGGACGTTGTGTTCAGACACGTGTGGGTAGGGGTAGAAAAAGGTCTGCGAGAGTGTTCCGGCAACGTTAGTCGTGGTGGAACAGAAGAATTTCCCGGCAACGCTAGTCGCGGTGGAACATGAGGAAGTCCCGAGGTGGGCGGTATGGTGCTGGTCCGGCAGTGTGTGAGGGGAGGTGGGTGATTGTTCCCGGCAACGTGAGTCGCGGTGGAAACATGAGGAAGTCTCAGCAACGTGAGTCACAGTGGGAGGTATGGTGGTGGTGGGGAGAGAGAGGGTTAAAACATATTTCTCCTTCGTAACATAAGACAATTTAATAGCTCTTTCAAACAGTTGGTGACCCGGGTTGGTTAGCCACTCTCCGACTGGCTTCTGACCGAGGAACCACCGTGTTAAATTCCCTCCACTGCTGCCTGGCTTGTCCAATGGGAGAAAAGGAAGCTTCCCATTGGCGCGGGAAAACGTGAGCGATAGTGGCTGCCAAGCAATCCAATAGAATTAGGAGTTATCAGCATCAGCATCACATTAGCATGTTCTGATGCACCCTGAAGGGGAGTACGAGAGCAAGTTCCAACACGTACCGACATAATTGATCACACCGTGTGGTTTCGGAATCTAACAGACGGGTTATCGCGTTTCCGCAAAGTTTCTGAAAAAAAAATAGTATTAATATTGGTGGGGCAAAACAAAATGTAGTTGGGAAACCGCTATAAGGTTTTAAGAGCTACGTGCGGAGACACTACTCTATGGGGGGCTGGGTGAGAGCCTCCCAAACCACTGTTGACACAGCTCGCTTATCCGAGCAGGGCTTTGGGACGTGATGGCACCCTCCAGGGTCGATGAGGTAATTCCTAAGCCCCTGGATAAGAGGATTGGTGACACCGGGAAGTCTGTTGTAGAAGGACTGCGCCAGCTTCCGGAAGTGGTCCTTGATGGTAGGCATATCCAGGTCGCGATGCAGAGTCTCATTCCGAACATACCAAGGTGCGTTCACAATGATCCTCAGACACACGCTCTGGAACGCCTGCATCCTCCTCATACGTGTCCACCAGGTGGCCCCAAGCGGGACACGCATAGTCGAGGATCGGTCTGAGCAACTGCTTGCACAGTGTCAGACCGTTCCTAGTAAACAGAGTGCTACGCCTGTTAAGCAGTGGGCTAGGATTCCCAGCCTTTGCCTCGCCTTGTTCAGTCTCTCGGTGCAGTGTAGTCACCAGGTCAGCTTGGCGTCCAGCGTAAGTCCCAAGTTCTTAACACTGTTCGCCCATCTGATTTAGTCTCCAAACAGCCGGAGTGGGGCCGGCCTGTATAACTTTCTTTTCCATGTGAAGAGCACTGCACCTACGTTAATACTTTTCCTCCTGGTGGTCAGCCACCCCTCCAACTGCGTCAGGTGCGTCTGGATTCGCTCTCTACCAGCTGCCCTCGCCACTACTCCGCTACTAGAGCCGTGTCATCCGCATACAGTGCCAACTTGGTGTCTGGAGATTTAGGAATATCGTTCACATACAGAATGAAGAGCACCGGTCCCACGAGGGAACCCTGCGGCACTCTGGCCTGGATGCTTTTGACTTGGGAAGTGACGTTCCCAAAGGTAGTGGAGAAGGTGCTATGGGATAGATAAGATTGTACAACCTTAACTAGGTAGAAGGGCAGGTTCAGGGAGAGGAGTTTCAAAAGGAGACCTTCATGCCAAACACGGTCGAAGGCCTTTGCCACGTCGAGAAAGACAGCACCAGTCAGCCTGTTGATGTTGAAGTTCCTCGTGATCTGCTCCACGAGCCGGACGAGTTGGTGAGATGTAGCGTGTCCCACCCGAAAGCCGAACTGCTCGTTCACCAAGATGCCCGCCTCGCGAACATGTCGGGTCAGTCTCGTCAGTAGAAGTCTCTCGAACAACTTGCCCAAACAGTCAAGCAAGCTATCCGTCGGTAAGACGAAGCTAGGGCCAGGTCCTTACCCGGTTTATGAAAACAGAGGACGTTGGCGTGCTTCCAGAGCTCAGGGAAGTGACTCAGGAGCAGGACGGCATTGAATAACTCCATGAGGAAGTTAATCGCCTCTAATGGCAGCTTTCTGAGGACTGCATTATTGATACCGTTGCGTCCGGGGTCCTTGTTTAGTCTTAGAACGGCTAACGCCTGCGACATTTCTGCTCCGGGAAACATGGGTGCTGAGTTCAGTGGTGAAATATTCACTGACGGCTCAGAGAACATGGATTGTGGAGCAGTCCAGGCAGTAGAGAGGTCTGTGGCACGGCCTGTGCAAGTGCGGAGGAAAGATACAAGGGCCAACTGAACAGTGAGGCACAACAAACTTCACTCTCCAGTAGACTCATCCATTTTTTGACCAAATGTCTTCCTAAGCACCTTTAATTTGACTAGTAGCTTTGTGAGCAATAGAACTCACTTGCACCATTAAAAAAAGCTAGGTTCATCATGTTAAGAACTATGTTATGTTATTATATTTATTATGGTTTGAGGATTATTTACTTTTTAAGATATTAGATTGTCATCTTGTTTCTTGTTTTGATCTCATCCAGCAGTTGCATTTGTGTTTTTTATGCCCTTTTTCTCCCTTTTACTAGTGACTAGTCCTTCTATGACATCACTCAATAAGCTATTTATTCTCAAAATGTTATCATGCAGTTGTCCTTTATTCGTAGAATCCCCTGCGGAATGGTTCTCTTTTCCATTACTTTTCTCAGAACTTTTTCATTAGTCTCACGATCTGTCCACATTATCCTCGCTACTCTACTCCAGCCTTAACATCTCTTATGACCTCTCCGGTCCATCCACATTTAAACACATTAATAACAGCTTCATTGACAGAATGGCTTAAGATGTAACTGTCGTGCTTGACTGGACTACTAAAGACGGACATATCGGGCTTCAAATCCGGTAGAGTCTACTGAGGATGGTTATTCCTAAATGGTATTCCACTCTTCTTCCAGTAAATGTGGGTAGATTAGATCTAAAATTCTTCCTTCCTCATCCTACACCTTTTGACTAATTATCATATTTTCGTACAGCCTGAACATGCTCAGTACACCTGACTGGGATTTGAAGCAAGGTATCCACGTCACAGGAATTCCAGTCTAACATAAGAGTGACGTGTTAGATCACTAGACCACCGAAGCGGGATGTGCACATCTAATATTTTAGGAATCACTTTGGTAAAAAGAAAAGTATTTGAAAGCTACAAAATATATTTAAACTACGTTAGTGTATGGGATCAGCAGATATGACGCGGTGATGAAAATACTACTTATATGAGGACGGTAATATTTATACGAAATATACCAGAATTTGCGTGGCGGGGAAATGGGTAATATTTAGGGAAAACCACCCTCAATACATCCGGTTGGTATTTGAACCCCAACCTCCCATCATGGGAAAATAGGTTAGAAAAATTTTGATGTCCAAGCCACGTACGTCATCCTATATTTTGTAAACTGCGCGTCATTTGCAACGTGATCCCCTGAGTAGGAAAAATCATCGAAAACTAAACTCGAGTAAATTACAATTTTAATTGCAAAATACAGCATTGTAGTATAAAATTTAATTAGGTTGATTGACATTGAAAAATTGACCGTATCCAAACCAAATTTCACTTAACTCTGTAAACTAAAAAAAAAAGTCCCGATGATCACGCCTCTAAGTTGATAAAACGCGACAAAACAAAGTTCGGCAGGGTGGCAGCCATTGTGTCAAGTGATGCGAGCGCTTGTAATGAAGTTATTATAGGCAGTTTTTCACCGGCGACGTTCCAAACCATTTCCCTCACCAGAGCACACAGGGCTGGGGTGATATTAGCGCCATATTACTTGCGTGGTATCAACGCGAAACACCCGTGGTATCGCAAACACTCTTCTAATGGGATCCCATTCTATGCCATGAAACAGTCCCGCAAGCAAGTTAATGACCGACCGTGGATGTGGGGTCAGCTCCCGTCCACTTTCTAGCTTTTTATTTTTCAATTTTGAGTATTTAAACGCTCACTTTCCAAGCAGAATATATTAACAAACGGGCTACAAACTAACATCCTTGGAGAGTACATATAATTTTCTCTCCGTGCATTAGTACTCATTTGGTCTCCACGCTTCATTAATTACGCCAATGTTATAATGATCAGGAAGGTAGATTTTCAGAAGAAATGTATCCGTATTTACATAGCTATAGAAAGTGGAAAACCATTATGGGAAAACATGCTCAGTACACCTGACTGGGACTTGAAGCAAGGTATCCCCGTCAGAGGAATTCCAGTCTAATACAAGAGTGATGTGTTAGATCATTAGATCACCGATGCGGGTTGTGAACGTCTAAGACTTTAGGAATCACGTGGTAGGAAGAAGAGTATTTGAAAGCTACAAAATAAATTGAAACTACGTCAGTGTATGGATCAGCAGATATGACTTTTTATAGAACGTACAAACACATGTACATTAATACTAGTACTATGTAGTAATGAGGTTGGTTTTTTACTAAATGGTTTTTTACTCTCCCTCCACGCAAGAGTTGGTACACATCCTCAAAATTAAGCCTTACTAATCCATAACCCATTAATGTAATTCGTATTATCTTATAACCTGAACAGGTGGTAAGACACAGTGATAAAAGTATATATATATAATATATATATTATATATATATATATATATATATATATATATATATTATATATAGATAGCGAGAGAGAGAGAGAACAAAATGTAGCTATAGTATTGTGTACAAGTCGATTCTATCAGAGTAAAGAGGTACTCATAGATATATGATTTGACATATAAGAAGTTCTAGTAACCTCTATCACCACTTTTAACTATAAATCTAAGGATACGTGCAAACTGATCAACATAATTATAAATAAAGTGTTTTTAAAGTTTAAAATGCATCAAGCTGCAAGTGTCCCGATAAAGTTAAAGAAATTGATAAATGTATCTATATTTTAGATTGGAATTTCTTCTTGATTATATTTGTTACGCTCAATTTAAATTTCTCTCAACCCCTTGAAGAGATAAGTATTGTGATTGTAAAAAAAAATAAGCTCGATATTTTTATAAATGTCAAAGTTTAGTGACACCCTGAAATCGAAAAAGTGGTTTTTGAGTTGCCATCTGTCTGTATCTCAAACTTGAACCGAAACCATTTTACCGATCGGGTTAAAACTTGGTATTTAGGGTTTTCATAAGGCCCCCCCCAAGGGGTTTTTGGAATTAGATCTTATCCTAAAATTAAGGTAGTTTACTTTTTTTTAGCACCGATCTTACTACCCATTCGGGTTATACGCTTATGCAATAATTACACTAGTGGTTTTAGGGATTAGTAAGGTCATATTTAGAGGAAGTGTACCCACATTTGCGGGGAGGGAAAGTAAAAAACCATTTTGGAAAGTCACCCTCAGTACACCCGGTTGCGATTTGAACCTCAATCTCCTTGACATCGACAGTCTAGTCTACTGCGAGAGTAGCGCCTTATACCATAAGCTCATCAAAGTAGGTCGATAGTTTACTTAAGGGCAAAAAGAGAAAAATATAATTTCTCAAAATCCGTTCAAACAATGTTCATTAAATTTTGTATTTAGGCATTGTTTAGCACTACAAATCAAATGGCAACCATCCTTTTTTTAAAAAAAATATTTAAGGGCACTTTACATGAGCAGAAATTTCCAATTTTTATCATATATCCGCCATTATTTGAGATACAAATTAGCTTATAGTTTTAGTGTTGTAGGACTTTTAAAATTAAAAATATTTTAATATGGAATATATTTTTATAATACCAATAGTTTCTAATGAGATACAAGCAAACATATATATTTTTTATGGAATACATAGAAAATTTGAAATTGATTTTTATGCTCCTTGGGGGAAAGATGGGCTCCAATTTTCTGAATATTTCTGTAACAGTGTATATTATTACATTCATGCTCTTTGGTGGAGTGTTTCTGCAAAAGTGTACATCATTTTGTTAAAAAATTTGACGAGTTTTTAGTTAATACATTTATTTAAAAAGAAAAGATAAAATGTGTGCGGTGCATCGTACCATTTATTTTAATACTATACTGGTTTTTGAAATACTAGTGATAGTATAGGGTAGATATTAGTTAGTTAAACATTTATTGAATTGGTTTTTCGTTTAATATTTTGTAAAAAAGATTGCACCGTTTATTTCTTAAATCAAGAATTTTACTCTAAATGGATTACACATGATTAAATTAGAATTTTAACCCTACTAAGCTACATTTGAAAAATATTGATGCTTAGTTTTAAACAGAGCTATACATTTTGAACACGATTCCTGTTTAAGGTGAGATGTAGGGAAAGCGGGAAAAGGCCAGTTTTTTTCAGCTTTTATGGCAAAATATTTTTTGGTCAAATTAAATAAAATGTTGCTCCAGTAGAAACATAAAGTTTAATTTTTTTCACATGAAGTTGTGGAATATCTGTCGTGAGCATAGCGGCATTAGAGGACAAACTTTTTAAATGAAGATAACGAGATTTAATTTAGTTCCAGGACACCTTGACAATATTAGACAAAATTGAACATTTTTATAAGCCCAACCCCATCTATCACCTCAGTTATACCACGTCTGATTGGCCATTAATTCTACTCTTCATTTTGTTTAAATTTGTACCAATGGTAAAGTGACAGGTCTCTTTCCATTAGTTTTGCCAGTCAGTACCCTGAACATGTATCTAGAATATTCCATTCACACTGAATGTCCTTCCCACCGTAACCTAGGCAACTTGACTATCCAAACAATCTTTAGATATGTGAATAGTTAATTTTACTAAAGGATGTTATAAATATAAAGTTAAGAAAGATTTAGTTTAATTTAATATATTTTATATTAAACTAAATCTTTCTTAACTTTCATATATCTCAACAATATCTTGATATGATTACAGGGTATACAGATCATTATTATGCAACCTTCTCCCCTCACCAATTCCTCATCTCTTTTTGGACCATGTATCTTCCTAAGCACCATGTTTTCGAACATCCTAGATTTATTTTTGTCACGTAAAGTAAGGAAACACGTTTCACATCCATAGAGAACAGCGGGTGAAACTATTGTTTTGTACATTTTGAGTTTTACAATCCTTGACAGAAGGCGAGAGGTAAAATTACTGACAAAAATAATATAAAAAATAGTAAAAAAAGTATTAAAATGTACTCTTGTTTGTTTGGCAGTAAAATAAAAAACAATCTAGGGAAAACACCCTCATTTCACCCGATAGGGATTTAAATCCCAAACCCTCCATCAACGAAAGTACATTACATTGATAGAGTAACTCCTTATACCATGAAGCCACCGATACCAGGCCTATTACGTTTGTGTTAAGAAGTTTAAACTGAAAACAAAGTTAATCATTTAATTGTAAATATTTATACTCGCTTGAATCGTGTACGTAGATATTCACTAAATTAATACATTTTACTATAGAAGATCAGTATCAGCAGAAAATGAGTTAATCTCATCTTGTCTGTTTTGACCTCATCAAGGGTGTCTCGTTCATAGAAATTCTTTGTGTTTTATAGGCCTATAATCAGTCGGTTTAGAAAGTGCACATTAAATATCTCAATTTATAACATGGGTTTGGTGTTAGAAACCCATCCGGATGCAATTAGGTTGTTTTTCCTTCATTGGTTTCCAGCCTTGTATTCATAAAAACGCAGTTACAACTTTCTTAAATGCTACTTTCCTCATCCTTACCTTATTTCTAATAGACCAGAATTGACAATTATGGAGAACGGGGGGTCGAAAGGGGGGTGAGATACATTCCTAAGGTTAAATTAAAACGGCTCACTGGGCCTAGAAAGACAGTGAATATCTTTGATGTGTTATAAAACCAGATGACAAGATTACTTGTGTCAAATATCTTCGTAGTGTTAAGTTTAATTTTCACGTGGTGTACAAGATTGAATTACCTCTGAATGCAATCCTGGTCGCTAATAATCCTAAATTTGATTAATAAATTTTAACAAACTACTTTAAATATAATAAAACAAAATAAAAATAAAAATGTAAATATATAAAATTACTCCGAAGTAATTTAAACTTACAATTAAAAATAGTGATCGGTATCAACATAGTTTAGAAAAAAAAATTGTTTTGGTATTTGCGGTGGGTGCAGTTCATTTTGAAACTTTTGTTTTATTTGAACGAGTGGTAATAAATACACAAGAGGACATTCTATTTCGGTTACTTTGGTTTACTGGTTTTTTTTGTAGGTTTTTTGTTTCACATAGCATCAAATTGCCCCCCCCCCCCTTTTTTTTTTGCTCCCTATCTTGTTTATTCCACAACGCTACTACGTCGCCTGATAAAACATGTGAAACGTGCATGTGACTTATTGATCGCAATATTTGATCTTCACCCCCTTGAGCCCTCGACCTCCTCCCTCCTATTACACCAAAGTTTACTCTGATTCCTAGTGATTTATGAACCTTTCCCCTACTTTAATTGGAAAGTTTAATTCTTTTCCTCTCTTTTTTGTTTTGTTTTTCCTACCTAAAAATTCTAGCTATTTATATTTTGATGTAAAGCTGACATATGTACAAATGTTGTTTGTTATTCTCGTTGTCGTACTGACTGTGATTAAGAATTAATAAAATGTATTTTTTTAAGCAGCGATGTTTACTTTTGTTATCAGAGATGTCTATTAGAGTCAAGCCTTACTTTGAAAAATATAAAATAGCAGTGAAAATATTTTGTTTCAAATAAACAACAAAAAAATCCATTTTTTTAACCTCATCTTACTGCACTGCACTGTTTTCGTAGAGATGATTAAGGTATAAATTAGAGTAAGTGTACTCACATTTTCGGGGGATGAGAGTGAGAGAGAATGGAAAACAATTTATAAAACAATATTTAAAGTCGCAGTACACTCAAACAAAATCATACACCTATCTCTGCTTCATTGGCAGACCAGACCAGAATAGATTTTTGGTTTAGCCAAATTCCTACCAACTCTTAGCGGGATGTGTGAGGAGGGTTGTTTCAAAGAAATGTACAAGCATTGGTACAGAGAGAGATTGGTCAAAACCAAAGTGAAAATTGCATGGGAAAAGCCACCGACAGTGCTCAAAACCAGATCTAGAACCCAGATATCCTAGTCAACTGTGAACAAAAAAACTTTACTTTTAATAAAAAATATTATTTTAGTGAAGTGCATTTGGCGTTGATGTAAACACAATATCTTATTCAGTAAACACTCAGATGAATATCTCAAATTTTAATGTAACAAGAGAGCAATATAACATAATATTAATATTTTTTAATACGAATATTAAGTTAATTACAGACAATTTAACTTAAGGGTGGTGCATGAGAGAGCAGAGAGAAGCGTTGCATGCGTTTTAGATATCCCGGATTATTTATTAAGTGGTTTAATAATTTTTAATATGGTTTTCATAAAATTGAAGATTAAAGTTCTGACTAGTTAAAAAGTTTAAATTTTAAGTATAGAATATTTAAAAATGTATGATAGCTTACATTAAACCCTATTTAGAAATCCCCCATTATCTTAAAATCTCATGTTGTGTGTGACGTAATAAAAACAATACTTTATTTTATAGAGGAAAGTTAAATCTTGGTTTGTAACCTTTTGCTTTAATCTCAAAAGTAAAAATTTTCTCGTAAAGCGTCGTTGATTTTTTTTAAACTTCAAACTCAAAATGTAAACTTTTTAACTGGTCAGAAACTTACAGTTTTAAATTAAGTTCAAGCGAACATTTTAACAGTATTAGAAAAATATCAAACAACTTCTTAAATAATGTGGGATTTCTAAACATCTGCAACGCATCTAGGTGCTTTATCAAATATCACTTTAAACATAGGACTGTAGTAGAATACAATATACGTATTCTAGCACCTAGACATGTGCCTATTGGTTAGTAGGATAAACTAACTTACAATAGTATATTATGTATTCAACAGCACTGCCCAGAGTAGAGCCAAGGTCCACTAGACTAATCCCTCAGCCATGGGAATGAGCACCTTAAGGATTAGTAACACTGTTAATGTGACGGGCTAATCCATAAGGTGGTTGTTGCCAAGTCCCAACTGAAGATTCCTAAAGCATTTTTCTGTGTAGGGATTTTGTTATATTCTCGCAGGAAAATGCAGGGGCATTTTATTTTTACTGACACTCTTTAACACTACTATTTTTAACCAGGCCATCGATAGCCTTTATTAAACTTATAAACAAGTAATCAAATTATATCTTCTTTATTTTTATTCCCTTCTCCTAATTAGATATTATCTTAGTCTTTTGTGAACATGTTTCGGTGTTATTATTTATGTTACACCATCTTCAGGTCTTATTTATGATAAAAATGATATTATTAAATACACATTATAAGAAAGTTTGTGAAAATTTTTAGGTCTTATATGATCATCTCACAAAAAGATTTTACACATAGAGGGCGTGTTCTTATGCCTAAATAACTCAAAATGAATAGGTAACATTTGTTGTACCCGGGTCTGTGGGCACCTGGTATAATCTATGGTTTTTGAAACCCATTTGAAATTTTATTAATGAAATATTATATATTGTTAGGAGATCAATAAATTGAAATAAATGAATTGATTGTGAATGGTTATTAAAATTGAATAATGATTAGCAATCAATGAGAAAGAGACTCGAAAATCAGTGTGCCTAAAATTACGATCACTTTGAAAAATAAAATAAAAAAATTATTTCTAAAAATGTATTCTTAAGGTTTTTGTGTTCAAATTATTTAGGTGTTTCATTACTAATATTTTGAGATTTTTGCTTTAACTAAGTCTTAACCATTCACCAGAGATGTTTTTTTAATCCTGATCTACAACGTGGCATTTATTAATACAGAAATTTAATTCTTACCTCAAAGTGAGGTAAGTAGGTTATTGAAAGGTTATGCTATTTATTCAGGCCTGGATACAACTGTATCCATTGTTTTTTATATTATATAATATATAAAATAAGGTTGAAATTTAATGGTCATATTTTTATACAAAAAAAAATACTGAAAGTATTTATTCACTTATCCTACATACTGCAGCCAATAATAAGTCTCTACTAGTATCTCAGCTATTTTTTACTTTAGACTATTTCAGTCTGTCATAAATTTTGGCTTTATGTTATATTTTTATTATTAGAGTCAAGGTCCATCTATTTTTAAATAAAGTTTTTGAAGCAGTAAAAAGCACTATTTGTTGTGGAAATTATAAGCTATTTCAAAATACATGTATATAACCACATGCAGTCCTTAAGATACAACATTTGTTATGTATTATCTAAGGGTGTGATTATATACCGCACTACGATCTTATAAAATATGTTTTTGGGGGAAAGGTGCGGCTTATTTTCGGGTCAATACGGCATTAAATTACAATAGTTCAGAGTCGCAAACATGAAAGTCATCAATGAACAATATTAATGGAGCCCTTATTAATGTAAATAGTATTTAAATTTGATAAAAATTCTTATATTAACTTCTATTTTTGTGTGGATAATGCTAAACGAGTATTTGAATATTTATTATTATTTGTTAAGAGTTCCTGGCTCCAGATTCAGAGGTTCTGGCCTCGACAACCACTGTTCCAAGTTTATCTGTGAAGCATGGGTCCGGAACGGGGATCATCTCAGTTTCGTGAGGATAAATGAGGAGCTACTTGATTGAAAAAGTAGCGGCTTCAGTCTAAAAAGATTAGATTGACGGCTGGAGATTCAATGTGCTGATCACATGACACCCTCTATTCACAAAAGTTGGCAATATCTTCATTAACAAATGGCGGCAGCTCTGTTGGTATGGATCTAATGTGGGCTGACGCAATGAAGTAATATATATATATTGATTTTTTTTTGTTTTTATGATTTTGTTTCATGTTATTTTGACTGTGTCTGATTTTCTAATTTCAAAACTGTTAAACTTTAAAAAAAATTCTATATATTCTATTATCTTTTCCTTATAATTAAATGATCCAATAACTAATTTCTTCTCTTTCCAAGTCTTATCTTATCTACTAATAAAACAAAATTTTGTGTAAGATAATATAATTATTCTAAATACATAATTTATGTTTTCAAGTCAGCTATTATTTCATATAATATAGGAATAGTTTATTCATTGATATAAATTTCAAATTAAGAAGTAATGTGAAATGTTTCCCTCAAGTAGAAATATATTTAATTTAGTTATAATACTAATTGGGGATTAAGAGGGGAGGGGAGGAAAAAGGAGTGGAAGATAGAGCCTTTGCAATCTCAAAACTCTAGAATCTTGTCGTTATCGCTTTAGTCTCTCTCTCTATCTCTCGCTATCTCTCTCTCTCTCTCACCGCATAATTTAAATGGATTGTTGAAATTGTGTTCTAAAGGCGATTAGTGATTGTTATTCAGAATACGTAGCTTAATTAGCTAGCTAAAATGTTGTCTTATTAGAGTAATAGTGTGTTTTATTGATTAGATAAAGAGTATTTTAACCCGTTCTTATTAATTTATATTATCTTGTATTTGTTTAAATGCTTTGTTGTAAATAATTTATAAATATTTGTGTGTATTATTTCTTACACGTGTTTTGAAACGAAAAAGTGGCCACGTTGTCAGTTATGTAATGTGTATCCATAATAATTTAAGCAAACGAGTCCTTTGGAAATAAAACAACAAACAAATGAAACCAAGAAAATAAAAATTTTATTATTATTATTGTTTAGAGGCCCTCTACACAATATGATCATTAGGGCCTTAAGAAACTAATAATTTTATTGAGTTGAGGTATTTCAAAGTATCGGAGAAAACGAAACAATAATTGATATGTTCAAATGTAAGTCACAAGATGAGCTATCCACATCTAAGCGTATAATCCGAACGGGTAGTAAGACGCGCTGCTAAAAAAGTAATCCACATCGTTGAGTACGTAGATTAAACTTAAATATTAACTATTCTGATTTGACAGTGACTAGGAGATTTGTGTTCGAATCCCATGTAGGTTTACTGAGTATACTTGATACAAAATGCTTTCCCTAATCACCCTTAAAGTTAATTAGGGTATATTTCTTTAATTATATAAAACTCATCCATAAGCAATTAGCGTATTTAAAAGCGTGTATCCTCGAGGGTATTAAGATGCTGTGAATAAACAAGGAAGTTTATTCCTTGCATCCATACACATAGCGCCATTATTTGAGAGCCATTATTGGAAAAAATATACCATGGATTGAATCTAAGATTCATTGTTCTTAGGAAAGATACACCATGGTTCATATCTAAAAGCCATCGTTATTGGGAAAGATAAACCATGGTCCACTGTTTATATGAAGAGAGTATTAACCAAATTCTAATAATGTCAGTGAGTATTACGTTTTATTCGAAAAGGTGCGCTTTGCGGCGCATATCCCCAGATATAAATATATCTTGTTATTGTTTAGGGACGCGATCCAAAAGGGAGGGGATATTTAGTCCTCACAAAGACCTATACACCAATATGAATTAAACTCACTGTATATACACTATAGCTATCCATCCATGAAATTCGATTCACTTGCACGCATGACAAAAAAAAAAAGCTTCATGGAAAAAAAAAAAAAAAAATCATAGAAAATATAGTACAAATCACAACTGACACATCCACGCCAACTAAATAACAGAACCGTCGAGGATAAATGACGTATTTCAACAAAACAAAATAAGTCATTTTCGTCTGAGCTAATCACAGAAGTGTCAAATTATTCACTGCAAAACATATCAACAAATGTCTAGCTTAAAGTTGACAATATTAATATCATGGATGAAAGCATCAAGAGGGTGGTTTCAATCAAATAAATAGTATTAGGAATAAATATCGGAAATAGTGATCTATGCATTTAATAAAAGTGTAGATTTGGTTGCACGTTCGATTTATTCTGTTTGTTTCCAGTAAACTCGAAAAGTACTCATCGGCTCGAGATGGGGAAATTCTTCTGTTGTACTCCTAATCTTTAAGAAAGTAAGGTAAGCTATATGCCATTGCGCTATCTCATCCTCATCAGCGAGAGAGGTGGTGTAGAAAAAACCGTTAGTCTGGTTACAATTGCTTTTTAAATTTGTAAAAATTCAAATATATTTACTTTGAATGTATACATCTTCTTTGTAAATCTCCTTGTTGACGAGTGTTTTGAAATATTAACAAACCATGAATGTAGAAATAATGTATTCCTGTCTTAATTAATCGCCGAATCAACTTTAATCCAGCTGACCTGGTGGTCCAGGGGTAAGGTGTCAGACTTCTGTGCTGGGGGTCCGAGGTTCAATCCTCGGTCCCGGCACAGATCTATCTGATTGACAAACCTTCCTTCACCTCTGACAAGACGTGTATTAATGACAACTTGTGAATGTGTGGAATGCCAGGCCTTCACGGTGGTTTGGATTTCACGTTAAACTGTAGGTCCTCCATTTCATCTCACAATCATCCTCCCATTACACATTAGAGTAAGTGCGTATAATCCGAACGGGTAGTAATAATAACTGTAATACAAAGAGTAATTACATAATATATTTCAATCTTAAATCCAAAGAGAAGCTATATTTTTTATTTGTCTTTTATATTCATACTAGTGGGTCGTTGCAACGATGACTGTAGATTATTGCACTAAAATGTATTTTAAACTTGTTATTGGGAAATGATCTAATTATAATAACGCCACACTCACTTTTTAGTTAAAAGTTGATTCGGCAAAGGCTATCATCTTTACTTATATATTTAATTTTCAGTGTGTAATTTTAATACAAACGTATATTTTCCCCCTTCGCACCCCGATAAGAACTTTAAAAATGACCCCTCTCTCAGATCTCTATCTATTCATTGCACCAAACCACTTAAGTAAAGATTGAGCTGTTATTATTTTTAAACAAAGACAAATATTTTATTTACCAGTATACAACTATACACAAATACATGGGTTTCCATGGTGATGTAAGCAAAGAATGATTGTACAGATGAACCACTGCCCACAGAAGGAAAAGATGGAAAATTCGCTAGGAAAATTGGGTTTTAGTTTTAGGCCATTATCTTTACCGGCATCCTGATTCCCTAATCTTTAAAATGAGTTTTTTTTGTCAAAATCTATTTAGTCATTTCCTCGTAATTTCTATTACTGGAAACGGGATTATCAAATAATATATATTCAAATATATGATAAAGAGAGTGATAAAATGTAATGTGATAGTGAAAATGAGAGTGTAAGTGTTTGAGTGTGTGCTTGTGTAAGGTGTGGTAAGTGTGAAAATTGAGATATGTGAGAAGTGAGAATAGCTGAGGGTAATAGATGACGAATGAGCAATTTAGTGAGAGTATGGATGTTGTGTGAGTGAGTTTAGGAGAGAAAATGTGTATGTATTAGAGAGTATAGATTGGTGGGAGAAAAAAATAATATAAGGATGTGTATAGGTGAGGAGAGAGAATTTGTGGTGAATGTGTGATAATGTGTTGAGAGAGAAAAAATAATATGTAAGGGAGAATGTGTGATAAAGTGTGTGTGTGTGAGAGAGAAAGAGTGTGTGTGTGAATGAGAGAGAGTACAAATTTTGGACTATATTATGTGAAAGAGACAGAAAATGTGAGGTTGTGAGAGAGAGTTTGAGAGAGAAATTTAGAGAGAGAGTGATTAGTTTGAGAGAGAAAATTATATTGAGAGAGTTATATGAAGAGAGTTAGAGTAAAGAGCGATAAAAGAAAAGGCGGTTTGAGAAAAGGAGAGAGATGGGTTAGAGAAGGGTGGGTTTGAGAGAGTGTGTGATTTAGAGAGAAGAAAAGAGAGCGAGATTGAGATAAGGGAATTTGTGAGAGAGCGTTCAAGAAATAGACGTTCAAGAGAGAGAGAGAAAGTTTGAGAGAAAATGAAAGAGAGTATAAAAAGATAGTGTGAGAGAAATTGTGTGATAAATAGTGTATATGAGGGTGGAGAGTGTGTGAGATAGAGAGGGATAAAGTGTGAGGAAGGATGAGAAAATACTTTTATAAGAGAGAGTTTTATAGTGAGGGGTATGTGAGTGTTTGTGTGAGGGGGAGAGAGTGTAGAGAGTGTGTGAGAACGTGAGAGAGTCTGATAGAAAGCGCAATTATGAAATAATTGATGTGGTACTCAAACATTACGGTACTTTGGAATATCATTCCCTCATAAATTATGCATCAACATGGAAATATAACTGAACTTACTGTATTTTTAAGGATGTGAAAAGATAAACGAGGTAATCAAAACATTACTTTTAAATATCATATCCTCAACACTAAGCGGTAAAATGAAAACGTTAGCTTAACATTTTTATTGTGCTATTGATGATTTCATGTACAGGTCAAAAATTGAATCCTCTCTTACCATTTCATAAATGGAACTTAGTGATACTATATAATACAAGCTTAACTAAATTAGTTTTAAGATATTATATTAAACAAATCCAATCTGACTTAACCTAACCTTCCATTTTAAAACAATTAGAATTAAATTGACTCAAACACCAAGTCCTATTCTTCACTTGTCCATTCATTCCACGAACTGGGCAAAAACCAATCCAATGCATGAATTGGGTTATGATTGAAGCCACCCAGTTCATGAAATAGCCACTTCACGAACTGGGAAACACAAACGCTGCACAATTCATGAGGTGGACTATTTATCTCCCAGTTTATGAAATAGCCACTTCACGAACTGGGAAACACAAACGCTGACTTGCAAACATAACTTCCATGAACGTGTGAACTATTTATCTCCCAGTTTATGAAATGACTTAAATAAACCAGCGCCATCATATGACATCGGAAATACACAAAATGCTGCAAATTCATGAAGTGGATATTTATCTCCAGTTATTAATACACCTACTCGAAACACAAGCTGATATTCTGAAGTGGATATTATCGCCTTATGAATAGCCAGTCATGAACTGGGAAACACAAACGCTGTACAATTCATGAAGTGAACTATTTATCGCCCAGTCCATGAAACTGTCAAGATGAGAGGTCAGTTCATGAAATGGGCGGAAATTTTCCCGTTTCATGAACTGGGCAAATTCACAAATGGAATGCGACACATACACTTTCTAATATGACAACTATCGGTAGTCAGGAAATTAATTAATTTGGTATTCTGGCTAACTTACTTGCATATTTGTTAAAAGTATCTGTGAAATATATCACACTGTTTTCCTTCTTCTAAGGCATGCAAAATAAAGATTAACAGCGTGGATTCTTAAGCCTTCATTCACGTTGAAAATGTGGCTACATCAACACTCAGTACTTGAAGTGGCTTGTTTTGTAATTTGATTGATTAGATTCAACTCTGAATATAACATAAAGAGAAAGTAATGAAAAAGTTTATTAAATAATATTGTATCATAATTCGCCTTTGATGGATGATTGAAATAAATATTGTAAAAAAGTGCTTTAGTAGAATTGTGAGCTATATGTGCAGCTCATCTAGTCTGATTTTTGGTGATAGGAAGTTGAGGGTTTGAATCCATATTGAATGTTCTGTGCTATATTTCCTAAATAGGTTTTCCTTTTACCTTAACAAAAATTAGGGTACATTTAATATAAATTCTACCATACTTCCCTACTCCTCTAATGTAAGTTAAATGCTTATATCTAAGATGTGAAATGGGGTGGGGAAAAAATAAAGATAAAATGTAACCAACTTTACGTTATGAGATATTGAAAACGCATTTTGTACTGTACACCCTGAAAACACCCAAACTGGATCAGAACCCACATATTTCCATCTGAAACAAAAAAAATAGAGAGAGATTTATGGCTAAGCCCACGTGCTCCCCTAAACATCAATTGTAAGAAAAAGTTTTTTTTATATTTTTTATCTTATAGCTCTATTCCTCCTCTTGCATCCTTCTGAAGGACAACGAAAACGCAAAAAGGGAGACATCTTATATCAAAACCACACAATGAAATGGATCAAAAGCCCACCTAGACATTGTATCAAAAGCACACCTAGATCTTGCAAGCACAATAAGAGCACAGCGATATGGATCAAAAGTGCACCTAGACCTTGTATAAAAAAACACACCTGGACCTTTTATCAAAAGTGCACAACGATATGGATCAAAAGCGCACCTAGACCTTATATTATAAGCACACCAAGACCTTGTATCAAAAGTGCACAACGATATGGATCAAAAGCGCACCTATACCCGGTATCAAAAGCGCACCTAGTATCAAAAGCGCACCTAGACCTGGTGTCAAAATCACACCTGGACCATGTATAAAAGCGCACCTAGAACTTGTATCAAAAACATATCTAGACCATGTATCAAAAGTGCACCTAGACCTTGTATCAAAAGCACACCTAAACTTTGAAATCAAAAGCACACCTAGATATTGTATCAAAAGCGCACAGTATAAAAAGCTGCATAACGTGGCAATGTGGCAAACATATTGTGCGCATAGTGATGGCGGGAATGAGCTACCGAGTTGAATGTAATATAATCGGTGAACACTAATTGCTCTTCATTATTTGGTGTTAGGTTAGGTTAATCTAATGTCAACAAGCGGTGTTGCCATTTGAGACTCATAAACTATAAACAATGGAGTAATTTTGATGCAACTACCTTGTGCGCTTGTGATATAGGCCTACTCCAAAGTGGGTACAAAAATTTGGCCTCTACGCTTTCAGCATTTAGTTGCATCCTACATTATTCAACCAACATGTTTTTTTTTTACGTTAGACGTTGAATCGATTTCTATTACATTTAATGTATCTGGAAGCTAATGGATTAGTAGCTATAGAGCTTCCAGTAAAATACTTATGACCCGAAACACACACACAAAAGAAGGCGTCTAGAATGACTAGCAAGTCTGGTGTGGTTTGAAAGAAACCTCAACGCAACGTTGCGCGACGCTGGCCAACCAAAGTAAACTGGTCAAGATGGTGATTGATCGAGGTGGAATGGAGAGTTCGAAACACTAGGTGCTGTTCTACTTTCATTCAATTTGGTACTTTTTTTTTTTCGTCCGACGTCTCATACCCTCCTTTGACCCTTTCCCAATACCAAAATCAAGTTCCTTAGCCCGGTGAAAGGCGTGACCTTTTATAAGATTCCACAGAAAAGAAAAGAGCTACTATTTTTCTCGTTCTTTTTTTTTTTTAAGACGGGAGGAGTGAAATTACAAAAGACTACGGAATGTTTCCTCTGTGTCAATAGAATTTACAAGGCAAGAGAATTCTGACGAGGTCTCGTTGTCACAAAAAAAGTTCTCTTATTTTAATTGTGTTCTCAGGAAGAGAGCTCTTGAAATGAACAAGAGTGTGCTAACACGCAAGAACACATCTTTTTGTCACCAAATTTATTATAATCTGACAGAGTTAATTTAATCTCATTTCCTGGATTTCAATATGGATGAATCTTTTGTAAAGGTAAACTCATTACTTGAGATTAATATATTAAATACCTGTTTCAATGGCCACATGGTTTAAGGCGTCACTCTTGCAATAGACTTAACAGCCGAATACAGGGAGATCGGGGTTTGAATCCCGATTGGTTGTATGAGGTATTTTTTCCTAAACACTGTTCCACTCTTCTTCCACGCAAATGTGGGTACACTTACTCTGAATTCAACCTTCTTGATCCCTAATACATTAGCGTAATCAGTACATATGCGTATAACCTGAACATATAATAAGACGTAGAGTTTAAAAAAAATTTGAATAGTATTAATATATTGTCATACAAAAAAAGGATTGTAGCCGATAAAATTATTGGCCTAGAAGTTATTAAAGCTCCTGAAGCTTTATGAGGCCCCCTAACAAAAAAATATGTCTTAGAAGTCTGTCTTTCCCTCTGTCTGCTTATAGCAAGGCTTAACATCAACAATTTGATGGATTACGTTCTTACTTAATATTTAAATGTTATGTAGGCCTAATCGGGATTTTAATTCTTCCTCTATAATTATAAGTGTAGTTTACTGATGAATTATTTTTTTAAGTTGGAAACTTAATTCTATAATATAATAAGGTGTGTATGATTATTTCGTACCACCATTCATTTATAAAAGGCAAATCCCACTAAGACAAATAAATATTTTCTTTGTTTAAAAGAAAAACTTTAATGTATGCTTCATTTAATATCTAATGCATAAGGATATTATTGTTATATAAACTGGGGAAGCTTCTTCCATTAAAAAAACAAATTTGGGAGAAATTAATTTTGAAAATAAATAAATTACACAGTGAATACATTCAAATAATTTAATCAAATATAAAATTGTTACATGCTATTTTGTTGATAGTGGTAAGAATGTAAATACATGGTTGCCAGTATTTTAAAAATACAAAATTAGTAGTGTTTTCCTGGTATATCAGAAGTGATTTCCATTTCTCTATTTACATTTATTTTTCCAATTTTATAAAGTAGTATCTTAAATAGAAATTAACTTTTATTTGTCTGAAAATTGACTCATGTGAAGTAATGTCAACAGAAAAATTTGACATTTATGGAGAAATGTATTCATTAACTTTGAATATTTGCAAAAACATTTGCCTGTAATGTTTTTGCAAATATTCAAAGTTATTTCTTATAAACCTATTTATTTTTGTGTCATGGTTTATTAGATAGCTTTTAAAATTATTAAGAATTAATAGCCAGAGCTATTATTTATGCTTATAGTGGGAATTTACTCCATCTAGATATCATATTCTGAAAATTGGAAAATGACACCTGGACACGGGTTTGATTCCCGTGTCGAGGTGTCATTTTTCAATTTTCAGAATATGATATTTTAAAATTATGTCAAAAATCATTAGTGTGATTAAATAAGTATATTTGAAGACTTTTTTTTATAGATATACTACAGTAGGACCTTGTCGAGTATAATATTTTATCAAATACAAATATATTTGCTGTGGTCAGCATTTATAACATTGTATTCAATTATTAGTGTTCATATAAAGGTTTTTTACTATTTACCAAAAGTGATCCCTATTATATCACATGACCTAACGTATGAATAAGTGAAAGAAGATCTATTAATGTGCGTGTCAGATAAAGTTGTTTCCATGTTGTCAATGTTGACCTTCTTCTGCATGATAAAGTGCGTTGGCTTTCAAGAGGGAGGTGCTTAATCGATTTTCATCCTTCTTTACTGAAATAAAAACGTTTTTAAACGATAAAGGCCTGCAATATCCCAAAGTGTCTCATGATCTTTGGCTTCAGAGATTTTATTGTACGGTAGATATGACAGCACATTTATAAACAAATTCAACTTGAAGCTACAAGGGCAAGAAAACATAGCATTTTATATTTTAGAAAAAGTTATTTCTTTTCAACAAAAACTTATTTTGCTCCACGTGAACTTGCAAAGGAATAACCTCACTCACTTCACGCAATTGAAGAAATATCAAGAGATCAAAAATTGTGCCATTGATTACGAATATTTCACATATGCAGTTAAACAAATGAGTGAATCAATCAAAAAACGATTTGAGGAGTTAAAAAATTATAACGCTGTTTTGTCGTTTTTAATAAAGCCATTGGAATCATAAATAGATAATCTTCATTTCTCAGCATTTGCTGGCATTGTAAACCAAGCTGATTTTGAGCTCCATTTATTGAATCTCAAATAAAAGTGTTATGGAGTAACAAATTTAAGACTCTCGATGAATCTCTGGGAATTCTAGAAAGACAACAAAGTTGGTTATCTGCCTGACATAAATGGTCTGAATTAACAAGATTACAACGACTAGTCAAGTGATATTAAACACCTGAAACAATCTGCCAGAGTCATATTGCCTGTTAAAAATATACGCACTGGAAATTTTGACCATCTTTGGTTCAACATATTATGTGAGCAAACATTCTCCAATATGAACTTTATAAAAAGTAAATCAAGGAGCAGCCTTCACGACTAGAGTCTTGAATCTTGCCTAAAACTAAAAATTATCAACCGCTCACCAGATATCACTCAGTTATGTAACGAAATGCAGGGTCAGATTTCACATTAATTTGTTTGGTTATGTCACAAAAATCCAAAACTAGAGCCAAAAAATAAAATCAATTACGTACCTACATACCTAGTATTAAAATTTTATAGAAAGCTGTTAGTGTAGGATTAAGCTTAAATAAATGTGATTTATTCTATAAAAAATGCATGTTTTAATAACACTTATCAACCATATAAGTAAAATATATGAGTGGCTCTTTGAGTGTCACAAATTTTCTAAAATGCAAAAATGTGGATCTTTGCCCTGATAAGGTTGCCAACCCTGCAATAGGGTGTCAACTTGTAGAAAGTTAGCCCTTACTTCCTCCGCTACTGTATGAAAAGCGTGAGCTAAGAAATTCACATGTATCATCCTCGTATAGAATGATTTAATTGCCTTGGCTGCTTTAACAATTTATAGCACCGCGTTAGTCATGAAGAGCAGAACGTCGTCATGTCACACACCCTTCGGCCATAGCGAAAACATATCTCTGCCAAAGAGTTTATATATTGATGAATGATTTACAGATTCCAAAATTTCAGTAGTGAGCGAAAATATCTCTCCTGGTTTGTCAATCTCCAGGGTTCCCGTGGATACATTGGCAATGTAACGTCCCTTCATATCACTCGTTTCATCAATGAAGACCAAAATCTTATTTTCGTAGATTTGTTTTCTTATTTTTTTCATTACTTCGTCGTAGCACCATGGTATAAAGTTTTTACTCAATGTGGCCTCATCTGGTATACGTATACCTTATACTGTCCCGGGAAATCCTTTAGTTTAACATTGTTCAGTTTCCTCATAGGAATGCTCGCATAAACCAGAACGTCACAACAAATATTTATGTACTGTTGATTTTTCTTGATTCGTGGATTCATTTTGTACAAGTAATGGTTGAGAATTTTTCCTTTCATTGATATTCTGCATACCATGGACATATTTGTTGTGATTGATATACTTTTGAATGGTAAATCTTTTATCTGACAACAGCCAATATTACTTCACAATGTTTTACAGAAAAATACTTCATATCTGTAGAAAAAATATCTCAAACGAATTCAGTAACAATTTGCCTCAAATGACTCACTTTATATGGTTTGGTCTTAGGAATTCTAAATACATACAATAATTATTGAAAACTGAATAAATATAATGCTAGAGTCAGTTTCAAACAATTTAAAATTTTCATTCCAAATAAATGCTTAAAAATGACTTAATAAACAAAAAAGCAAGAAAGTGAACTAATATCCAAAATGGCAAAAAATGACCTATAAACATTTATACCTACAACCAGGGATCACAAATAGACTTTGCGTACAAAAGAACACTGTCTCTGATGAATAAAAAATAAAGATAACATGTCAATGTCATCAAAATCCTGGCCCTGCTTATCACAGTATAGAATTTGTTAAAACCAGTTGTGTACATTACATTGACTAATGTTTCTTATAACCTGTCGTATAGTGCGCACCCTAATGTAAGACGAGCCAACAAGTAATTGATAATAATTAATATAATTATTAAGGTGTATTTATAATATGTAAAGGTAATACAAGAAGGTGTGACTAAGGTATCATTGGGTATAGGTAGTAACAAAGTTAAGTTACTATAGACTATAGATATTTTTGTAGCTACGTTGCTTTAAAACACAGCCCTATTCAAAGTGTGCAAATAGGTCCATTAAAAGTAAACATTGGAAACCACCAGAGTCACATGTTGTCCCCTGATGTTCCAAAAGTCCACGGTTACACCACTTGTACTACGTAGAATGGAAATTTAGAAATAAACAAAAGGGCTATATAAACCTTGTAAATTGAGCTCTCGGAGAAGACAGAATACTCTCAGAAGCTCACAGAACCTTACTAGTTTATTCTGGATTCCTTTTTGAAACAACTTGTACTTTAGAAGCAATAAATAGTTAATCTATCATATTACTTCGTACGAGTTTATCTTCTAACTCTAAGATTCGAGGTTCCTATCAAGGATTTGGAGTTGCAGAGGATCAAACGTTCCTAACCTCTGTTCCTTGAACTGATCACTCTCGGATACAACAGTATAAAATTTGTCCAAACAAGATATGTGTTTTACATTGACTAATTAATGTTCCTTATTACAGTAAAGGATCTGTCAAACCGGGTATCTCCAATATTATATAATAATGTTAGCTTGTATAGTATACTGGTATTAATGCGTATGGTGTGCAGTTTTTTACGTCAGTATACGTTTATAAAAAAACACATGTGTGTGTTCTCTCTACAGTACAAGAGAGCAAACGTTTCTCTCACCTAGTCACAAATATCCCTGCAGGTGACGGTCCTTTCCTCCTAATGACGTCACACATGCACCTACACTAGGACGGCGCAAACGGGTGAAACGTGACATTTTAGACAGTTGGCAACTTTCCTCAAAATTGAGAAAGTGCTGACCCAGGGAGTGTAACTAGCTTTGTGTATAAACCCTGTGTTTTTTTTTTCTTTGTCGTAATAAGAAGTTATGTTTTTTTATTTCAGCATTTTAAGAGAACTTCAAAGCAATAAGCGTCGACACGTAAAAAAAAAGAGTTGAATGCGTGGTTTGTGTTTCTAGCTCTCAAACCTGGAGGGACCCAATCTCATTTTAAATTAATGGAAAAGTTTTTAAATTCTTCCTCAAATTTCTCTTCCCTTTAACAATAAATGCTAAATTTCAAATAGCCAACCTATCTCTCTCATATATATATAAGCTGATCTAGTTAATTATATATATACTGATCTAGTTAATTATATATATAAATTAACTAGCTCAGCTTATATTTAATACAATCTAATTTTTGTAAGAAGGGCCAAGGGACAACATAAAAGATTACTAAATCTACTTTCACATATTATTCATTCGTTAATGTATGTGATCTGTAGTTGTTGCAGCTGTCAATTTAGTTATAATATGTTATAAATACATATAAAATAACACTAATAATATAGTAAAATGTTTTAAATGTTCATTTTACTTCCAAAGGGATTGAGTATTTTGAAATGTTTTATCCGACAAATTTTAATCTATAATGGCCACTGTTTGGATATATTTTTATTATATCATCAATAGGATAGTTACAACAACTTTAAGTTGGGACTTAATAGTGTTTGCTAACACCGCCCTTCTCCCGAGCCCCCAAACCCATAAACAAATACAAATACACTTGTCCCTCAACACTATGTATATATATAATAGGCTCTAGATGTTGTCTTACCCGACCCAGACCCATCGTTTAAAGTATCATTTTGGTAGGAAGAACAGTATAAGTTAGTTACTAAAGTTACTAAAACAATGTTTATTATTCATGAATCAAGTCATGTTATCTGACGCTTTCATTTTTGATAGATATTATCAGTACCAATTAAAAAGACAAATAATATAGTAAATTATTAGCAATGTTGGCTGCAAAGAAATATCTTTGAATTTTCTCTACTGTTCTTCCAACAAAAATCGGGGTATACCTAATAAGCCGGAATCAGTAACTGCATCAAATGTAAAGGATGTTTGTACCGCTAACAAGAAGATAGAATTTAGAGGAAGTGTTGTCACATTTATTTCAAGGAATAGTGAATTTATTTATGGTAAGCCACCTTCAGTACACCTGGTGGAAATTCGAATCCTGACCTAGTCACCGTCGAACCAGAATAGATAAGGTTGATGCCTTATCCCGCGTGTCCACTGATGTGCGTGCAAATAATTTTTTAAAACAAATACATTTTATACACTTTTAATGTCCTTAATATCATATTATACCTTCTTCTTTAGATTTTTAAATTATGTTGTTCACTAAAGATTCGTATTAAGTTTTGACGTTATTTACCTTTTATATATTTTTAAAGAAGTAATTCACTCTATTTGACTATAAGTTGTCGTTTCTCTAGAACGAGTTATATTTGACCAGAGAAATGAGCGTGCTATTAGATATTTTATGAAGTACAGTGCTGCTTCACTGGGGTGAAAGAAGGGACTATTTAAACGCTAAATTTAAAGGAAAACCGTAAAAAGCAATTAATCCATCTGTAAAAGTTTAACATTTCATCATTATTGTACCTATTTGTCTTTTAGGTCACGAATAATTCCTAGACATGCAAGTGTGTTATTTATAGCTTACGTACTGGCGTATCATGAAACAACCAATGATAGTTTATTTGATACTTCCTGAGACCTGCCATTTGTTTTATGCAACACGCGACACAATGCTCTTATAAATATAATATAACATTCATTCTATTACCCAGTACCAGTAAAATAATTAATCTAAACAAGCATAGTAGTAGTTATATTTAAAATTAAACTATAATAAAAAATTATAGTATTTTAATTTGTATTTTAATAGTTTGACTGTAAAATTCTACAAATTATGTTAATTTTTAGAAGTTACTGTTTAATAAAATGATTTAATTTTATAATAATTGTATATAATGCTTAGCTTTTTAAAAATTATTGTTTGATTTTAGTATCAAGCATAATATAAGTAAAAATATTTCTTTGGTGGATTGGGTCTGCCCTCGTTCGTTGACTATTTTTGCTAGATGTATTTCAGTCAAACTTGGTAAACAAAAAAAACGAGGCGAACGAGGTTTATACTCTTATATTTTATGTTAGCTTCTTTATATTTTTGATCTGTATAGTGCTTAATATAATAAAATTAATGTAGTTTTTGTGGACTAGTTAAATAATTAATCTTAAATTACTAAAATGATTGAATGTGAATTCTACTGGAATTAGATTTTAAGTTTTTTTTCGCTCAGCTTCTTCGGTGTTGCGACGATTCCTTTTCTAAAGACCACTAGGTGTTAAGTTAGTGATAACAACTTATACCTCACTATCAGTATCAAAAAATCCTGATACAATATTTTAAGGAACAATATACACATGTAATCAACACCTTCTCATAAATTAGGATGGCTATTAATGGGCAATGTAAGAATAAATGATAGCACAAATAACTATTATGTGTGGTTATTATTAAATAGCAATAAACTAAAATCACTACCTGAGGCTAGCCTTTATAAAATATACAATATTAATATTGTATTGAGAAACAATAGTTAAAGAAAAAGAAATTGTACTATACAAATTTAAATTTAGAAAAGAAAATTAAGATTTTTTAATTAAAAAGTGTTTTTTTTGTCAGAGCAAACTATAATATATTGTACCTTATATCTACCCTGTAAGATAGCAAGCTTACCTTGCGTGTTCCACTATGGTATCGCTTATAAGCTAAGGTCATAGTGTAATCCGTCAAGGTTAGACTGCTACCTTTTGGTGGAAACGGAGCGTTCATATAGTGTATATGCACATAGATTATGTACGTTTAACATCATGTTGGGTTTTTTTACTTTCTCTCTATCTTACAGGTAGAGAAAGTATGGTGATCGTCAAAAAAATCGAACTCGAGATTTTGATGAATTTTGACGTTTCATGGCTTCCTGAATCCGAAAAAGTGTTTTTTGAATTTCCGTCTGTCTGTCTGTCTGTCTGTCTGTACCTCCAATTAGAGCCTAAACTATTTTACCGATTGAGCTGAAACTTGATATCTAGGGTTTTCATAGGGTTGCCCCGAGGGGTTTTTGGAATTGGATATCTACCCCTAAAATTAAGGGTAGTTTACTGAAGGTAAAAAAGAGAAAAAGTCGATTTTCTCAAAATCGGCTCGAACGATTTTGATTAAATTTCATTTATGAACATAAATAAATATTCCAAACAAAATGGCTACTCTCAATATTTCGGCAAAATGGCTTTAAGGGCTCCGGTCTGATGCGTAAATTAACATTTGTTATAATAGCTCCGAAACTATTTGAGATATGAAATTACTTAGCATTACAAATATGTATATATATTTATAATACAAATATTTTATTTGAAACATATTTTTATTAAATCAATAATTTTCAATCAATACGCAATTATATAAATATTTTTAGCTTTTTGGACATTAAAGCTTAAGTATTGCGATCGTAAAAAAAACTAACCTGAAATGTTGATGGATGTCGACGTCTCATGACCACCCGAACTCTAAAAAATAGTCTTTGCAATGCCGTCTGTCTGTGTGTCTATTAAAACTTAAAATTAAGGGTAGTTTACTGAAGGGCAAAAAGAGAAAAAGTCGATTTTCTCAAAATCGGCTCTAACGATTTTGATTAAATTACATTTATAAACATTAATAAATATTCCAAACAAAATGGCTACCCTCAATATTTCGGCAAAATGGCTTTAAGGGCTCCGTTCTGATGCGTCAATTAACATTTTTTTAAATAGCTCCGAAACTATTTGAGATATGAAATTACTTAGCATTACAAATATGTATATATATTTATATTACAGATATTTTATCCGAAACATATTTTTATAAAATCAATAACTTTCAATATATACGCAATTATATGAAATTTTTTAACTTTTTGGACATTAAAGTTTAAGTATTGCGACCGTAAAAAAAAACTAACCTGAAATGTTGATGGATGTCGACGTCTCATGACCCCCCGAACCCTAAAAAATAGTATTTGCAATGCCGTCTGTCTGTGTGTCTATAAAAACTTAAAATTAAGGGTAGTTTACTGAAGGGCGAAAAGAGAAAAATTTGGTTTTCTCCAAATCTGCTCAAACGATTTTGATTAAAATTCGTATCTAGGCGTTGATTAAGATTATAAATAAACTGGCTATTTTCATTTTCCTATGAAAATGATTCTTAGGGTACATTACAGAAGCGTTAATTTCCGTATCTCCACAGCTATTGGAGAACCTAAACAACTTATCATTGCAAAATTGTAGGACTATTAGAAATAAAAAACTTTTATTTGACATATATTTTTATAAAAGCAGCAGTTTCTGAGATATTTGCAAATATATTAATACAATTTTGTGAGCTTTAGTTGTAAATATATACTACTTAAGTCTTAACGCAATAATTCTCCAATGCCATAGAGTAATTAAATATAAGTATCTAAAAAAGTATGTTATTTTTCCTTAAAGCTCTTAGGAGAAATGTTTGCATAGCAATGATCTATCTCCATTTTAGACTCAATAGTCAATATTTACATTTTTTATTGGTCAAAATGTATAAATGAATAATTAAATATCAATGCGATGACTTGAAGATCTGCAACACCTTATAAAATGTTAAAATTTTAACCAGAAATCGAAATTTTAATACGAAGTGTTGACCCTTGTGGAAGACATTAAACTGTTTGAAATGCTCTTAGGTGGACAAAGATGCGCCTCTTTTCTCATTGATTATATATCATTGTATATTATTTTATGCGTGTTCTTATGTGGAGTGGTGATGATACAATGTACATTATTCCATTCAGAAATCTTACGAGTTTATAGAAAGAGAGAGAAAGTCTGTGCGGTGTGCCGTACCATTTATTTACTTTTATTTTCATGCTTGTACCTATCCGTTCGGACTGTATAGCTTAACTAATTATTCTAATGAAGTATACTTCGAAGTAAGAATTTAAAATAAATGTAACCACAATTACGATTCAAAATGTGAAAACATTTATAATAAAAAGGTCACCCGCAATACACCCTACTGTGCAGTCCAGTCAAGTGCGAGATTGACGTCTTAGTCCATTCGACCACTGAAGTGTGTACCAGGGTTATTTAGGAATTAACAAAAGTGCAAGGATGTGGCAAGTAATTTACAATAAATGTATCCACATTACAATTAAACTGGGATGTAAAAAAAGACCAACAATAATAATTCACACGTAGAAAACCAACCTGAGGGTATTCGGCCAAGATTCGAACCTTGATCACCGGTTATACAGTCTACTTTGAGGTACATTCTTATTCCATAGATGTATCAACAATCGTTGGTGGAATAAGTATTCATTTCTTGGTTGGGCAAGAGTTTGATCTAGTTTTTCTCTTGTATATTATCCTACAGGGAGCGTAAAGTTTTTAACTGGACCTATAGAATTTGTTTTTAAATAATTGAAAACACGTACAATACAAAGTATAAACAACAAAAATATAGTTGAGAGCCTCATAACACTTTAATGCGTGAAAATATTAAGACCATTCTACATGGTCGAATAGGAACTTTTTCTTTATTTAACGAGTTAACATCAACACATTCGTGGGAAAAAAAACTTTACCAAAAAACCCTCTAGTAATCCGGTAAAAGGGAAGAAGTCACGTTTGATTAGGAAACAGCAAATTTTTACTATATCGAATTCTTTAAAAAACATTTTTGTTAAAATAACGTACTTGCCTTGTGAATTAAAATCTCATTTGTATTGATTAACAACACAAAATTAATGGAATGAATTTTATTTTTGGTTGAAATCCCAGATTGTATTAATTTACCTGGGACTAAAGTGAAATTCATTTTAGATTGTGAAACACATTAAATTACCAATTTCTTTTTTTCTCTCTAAAACGTTAAGCTTTATTTAATAATAATGTAATGTATATTTTAATGTACTAGCTGGGTTTAAAATTTCTTCCTCCTCTTAATGGAAACGCTTTACACACACACACACACACACACACACACACACACACACACACACACACACACACACACACACACACACACACATATACACAATACAATGAAATGGAAATTCTTTCGCAGCTTAGACGGGTAAAAGGAAAAGCCTCTAAAATTATTACATTCTATTTTAAATTACTCTAAGTCTTTCTAATTATGTAGGGATGCTGTATCTTACAACATACATAATCTCTAATTTAGAAATTAGCTTTATCGCTTGTGAATGCATGTACATATTTTAATGTTACTATTTATCCATTTAGTTTTGGTTCCAACGAAAGTGTCTAGGCAGATGTGTGCTATACCGGGAATTCACATGTCATCACATTACTTATACTCTACTGAACATACCTCTACCTCCCACATACCATCTACAGACTAGATTATTTCCTAGCCATGTACAAATGTAGCTTCACATATAAGAGGATAGTCAGTGCCGATATACATTGACATGAGGGCTCGAAACGTTATACAGCGTTTATAATTAGTTATTTTTCGTAAACTTGTATTTGATTGTATGTAGTTGAGACTTTCTTGGAAGCCAATAGGAACTCTATACATCCTTTATCATTAAAATAATAATAATAAAATAATGATAGTAATAATAATGATAAGATCTTTATTTGGGTTAAGTAAAGGCCAGCGTTTTTTAATACACTTAGGGCCGGTCTTATGACTCCTGGATATATATTAATCTGGTAGATAAATATCTCCATCTATTGGATAAATTATAAGTGCGTATTGTGAGTGGAAGATACATTTTATCTGGCAGATAAATGCTATTTATCAATCGCATTTTTATCAGGAGGTTTAAATGCCTGATAACTTTTATCTGAAATTTAAAATGGTTGTTGCCATAGTGACACGTTGTTTTTAATGAGGTTTCGCCTATCAGAATCTGTTTTTAGATTAAAATATTGTTTCACGTATTTAGTAAGCACAGGCTCGGATTCTATATAAAGTTAGAACATTTAATTCACACCTTTATTTAAACTGACAAGCTATTTGTAGAGTTATATTTATATAAGAACAAAATAACAAAATCTGAGTACAATAAATAAAATTTTGTAAACGTTGTACCCAACTATTGATCACATTTTGGCAGACACCGAAATTATTATTTGCAAGACAACTTAGCTTTGAGCATTGTAGAAAAAAAAATTTGTTCGTGTGTTAAGTAAGCACAGGCCCAGGTTCTAGCTATATATAAATTTAGAACATTTAATTTACATGTTTACAAAAAATTACAAGCTGCATCGAACTTAAGGTGTTCAATTCTGACTAGGAAACTCGCCTTTTGTCTCCCACGAAAGAGAAACATTTTTTAGCACCACATCTTACTAGCTTTTCAGGTTATACGCCTATGTAATAATCTCTCTAATGTGTTAGAGA
This sequence comes from Timema podura, assembly GCA_033556935.1. NCBI lineage: Eukaryota > Metazoa > Arthropoda > Insecta > Phasmatodea > Timematidae > Timema > Timema podura. Next base: position 64,675,297 of record JAVRXN010000009.1, read on the forward strand.
TGTGAAAAATTGAATTTATAGAACGTGCACCCAAATTTGCGTGGAGGGAGAGTGGAAAATTATTTAGGAAAACTAACCTCAGTGCACCCAACCGGGATCGAGCCCTAATCTCCCTGTTATTGGTTGCCAATTTATTGAAATAATATGGCCTTAGACCATACGGTCATTGAAGTGGGTGGTAGATTATTATTATTATTATTATTATTATTACTATTACTACTATTATTAGTAGCAACCGCGTCTTACTACCCGTTCGGGCTATACGCAGTGATATACTATTAAGTCATGAGTATCTTTTAGTCCAATGATAGCAATGCTAAGTGTGAATTGTGTTCCCTATGTCAAGATTGCCATCGCGGATGCCGCATACCGTACGATTAAGGGCAAATATATTAAGCATCTGTAAATTGCTGTAACAAATTTCCTGAGATTCCCTACTTGACGTTGCATCCTGAGTGTCAATATCTTAAATAGTTTCGGTTTTATAAAATGCTGAAACACTCTCCCTTAAAATAATCCTGTATAGCGCCTCCCTCGGTGACTTTTAGCAAAATACACTAAACACAAAAGTTAGATAAACTTGAAAATACTGACATTCTCAAACAATATTGTTCTAAGAAAATTGCATTTTTTTATTTATAACATTTTAAAATTAATAAAAGTTGAAATAGTATATTCCGCGCTTCTTCTTTGCCAACAACTTGACACCAACTTTTAAAATGAAAATGTTCTCTCAGGTTTTGTAGCTTATGATGTATACTCTGTTTCAAGTGAAATATACACCTTTTTGGAAATGTGACCCTCGTCACTATGTCATGAGTACAGGTAGAGGCGAATTAAGAATGACACTACGTACGTGTTAAAAGGTTTAAATGGACTACATTGAAAAGCTATTTTATTAGTTGATTACGGTTATAGCCGCATATAAAGATCATATTCTGTAAAATGAAGATCCCTGGATAGCTTAGTGCTTAGAGCATTGGCATACTAAGCCATAGGTTCCGGGTTCGACTCCCGTGTCCAGCTGTGATTCTTCAATGTTCAAAAAAAAGCTTAGAGCTATGACAGACCAGCAGGTTTAGATGAGCTGATAGCACTCCGACTTGAATTAGACGCCCGGTGCTTGATCCTTAATGGATTCAATGTAGAGTTTATCATATGATATCCTAAAGGAGGTCATGTCTTCCTTTTTCAATTGAAATATAGTGTCCTACATCCATCTTAAAATGTCCTTTTATTTGTTTACAGTGCTGCACACATACGCTCAGAAAGAAACTATCATATACCAAAAAAATTGCAATATTTATATAATATATTATATACTTTAAATAATATATATAAACATGAATTCATATGAATGGATGATTTTTAAAGAGTATGAAGAGTAAAAATTTCAGGATCTAATTCAATGTTTTAAGTCATTACTATCAATGATTATTTAAAACTATAAAACCAATTTATTTAACCTGATTTCACTCCCCAAGTAGTAAAATATAGGGATTATATTTGTCGAAGATCATAGGTTACATAAACAATGGAGGGTATTTTAAAAATATAGCTTCAATATCCAATGCTTTTCAGAACAACTTAAAATGTGTGAATTTTTTTTTTTTTATCTATGCATTAATGAGAACATTGAGAGGGTTTTTACCCTGGTGAATTCTTAATGGACTCAAGAACGGAATAGACTTAATGTGGATTCAGTAAAGGCCATAATATTCGCACAATACAATTTTAAGGATTTGACGTATATGGACTCCTATAGTTAGCTATTAATAAATGAAGAGTATTTGTCAAAAATAGGCAGCTCTTAAAAATAATTAGGCGGTATCAATACTATTCTATTAGATTATTTCGATGTTGACGTTAATGCTTTCTTTCGTAATAAAAGTATATATCTTAAATTTTGTTTCATTTTGAAATGTCCACCCCCATTTGAAATAATTTTCGAATAGATTGTCTTCCTTTTCCATTTTTGCATTTGGTAATACTAATTCCATATGCCCGAGTTCTAAATTATGATGCTCACCCTTCAAAATAAACAAATTTATGAATTTCCCAAAAATGTACCCCATTTTCCTTGTTACCTTAGGGTTGATACTTTTTAAAATTTATATCAAAGGCCAAGCAGTCTAAGATGCTAATCTTGAATTTTAACTTGGTCGTGACCGATGATGAGATCATTGTTATAATTCCAAACGGGTAAAGTATGAGAGTAGCTTTTTAAATGTGATTTTTATACGTAGTTTATTTATCCTTTCCTTGCACTAATGTGGGTACATTCTTTAGAAATTAACATAAATCAACTTTATATAAAGTCGCTACTAGCCCATGTTTAACATACAAATAATACATTTAAATTTAACGTAAAATAAATTTTAACTCTATCAAATGAAGATGGTCTATATTGTATCCATCCAGAGTGTACTTAGGCTATTTTTGCATAGGTAGCCAACACCTATCACGTCCCTTTTCCTTCCTCATTTTCAGCCAACCACCCCACATTCATGTTCCCCCTCAACGAACTCTGCTTAGGTCCGACGTCAACGAGCTTCGGAGGGGGAGTTGACGAGGGTGGTTGGTTGAGGGTGTGAGGGGTTAAGGGGTAGGGTGTGGAGTGGCGAGAGTAAACACATGTAAGCCAGGGTGCGCCCGTAAACTGTGATATGTGGCGTTGTCGTTGTCCTCTGTAATATACGTCTCAGCTCTTCATGCAGCTCGTGCTGCCAGAGATCTAATGTATTTTGCCACGTCGGATTCCCAAACTAGGGGCAAAGTAGCTACGTACCCCCCGAGTCTAAGGAATAAAGTCTATGTCACGAACTTAGGTACATTTTGGTTGACGTCTAGGAAATAATATAGTTATGAGTTTGTGTCTGTTGGATACAAAATGTAGGGGGATGAGAGTAGCTTTGCATCATTGTCTAGGAATGAGGTGAAGTGTATTGAATAATTATTAATCTTCATTAGAGAAATGTAATAGTAATTTATAATCCTCTATAAAATGTATATTTAGTAGTATTTGTTTCTAAAATTAATTTATAAAGCTAGTTCTTACTCTACTTTAGAAATTACTTTTATTTGTTTTAAAAAATATTTTAGGATATTATTTTACGAATAGTTCTTCTTCTCTCCTATAAGTTAGGTTGTGTTTGGATTTATAGCTATTTTAAAAATATATCCACGCACTAAAAAGTAAAAATCAAAGTAATCTATACATGCACAGTCTGATCACATTGAACGTTAGCAGTCTCACATTTACCAATAACAGTATGGCGTTAATTATAAGATACGGCCATAGTGTAATCGGTCAAAGTAATACGGATACTTTTCAGTCCAACCAGAGTGTACTTACACATTGTTTGCCCTTAGAAGTAGTACGAATACCTTGCATTGCTCCATTATGGTGGATCTTAAGAAATAAGGTCCTAGTATAATTCATCAACGTAAAATTTGCAATACATTTTGTGGTAAACAGAGTGTACATAGATTACTCACAGATGTCCAACAACATTACACTAAAAAATGTATTAGTGCTGTGAGTAGTCCTCACTAATTTTTTATGACATCGAGAGGTATAGAATGTACGAAGTTTTATAAATTATGTATTGATATGTTGTAAACGAATGTGTAAGTAATGTTTAATAAGGGATTTATATTCACTATCTTTCTACACCTGGGTCTTCTTTATAAATATATAATACCAGCAATACTGGTTGCTATACATTATTATACTACTATAAAGCTACATGGCTGACTCACTCACTCACTCACTCACTCACTCACTCACTCACTCACTGACATTAATGTTTACCCACTTACAGATGAGCTAGAAACTTGAAATTTGGCACACTTATAGCTTCTAGCCTGTAACTGACGGGAAAATTTTAAAAAGTTAAAAAAATTAATTTTTAACCCCCCGAAAAAAATTCAAAATGACAGAGCAACTTTAAAGTTGGTGCGGTATATACAATAAAATACCGATAACTTTAAGTTGTTACGTTCAAAACAACGCTGGAATTACATTAGTTTGCATCCATTTGCAAAGAAAATTCACTTGGGGTTTCTCCAACGAGCAAAGTGAGTATCTTATATAGGCTTAATATATCCCATTGTGATTAAAATAAAAGAATATGAACATTTGTACAAGTATTATGTTTTAACATGCTAGGTATTATTAGTAGAAACAATAAAAATTTAGAATGCAATTAACCAAACAAACCAAAAGTTATATTCTTTAGATTGTACGCCAATGTATTGTATTGTCCTTATCGGGCCAGGATTATGATTCACTTATATTTTAAGGCAAAATCTGTGATGGAAATGTGGAAATCGTCAACTACGTATGAGCGATCAAATAAGATAGTGAGCTATCAGGTAACGCAGCCACCTTAGATTCGGGAAGTCTTTATACTGCCAATACTATAGTGGCAATTATATAATAGCGTGGCTATTTAATCCATTATAAAATGCGCATTCGTGAAAACCGTCACTATACTGTTGGCCTGGCTTTCGTTTAAAGCATGGATTTCTTGGAAACCGGAAATAAGCCCTCTATGAATATCTGTTGTCATATTTACTACAATGCTATAGATATATGGGAGGACAAATGTCTTTCAAAATGAATTTTCTACATTCAAATTTGGTTTTTTTTTCTCCGATTATTTGGGAACTGTGACTGATGATGAGCAAAAATAAGCCGCTTTCGTCAGGATATATCCACTAAGGAAAAGTATAATAAATGACACTGGATACCTCCACGATGGTAGATTTACTCTTTTTTACTTAAGAGGGAGAAAAAAAGACTATAATGAAAAAATACTTAGCACTCCTTTTAAGTTTGAGTAGAATATATTATTACTTTGTATGGTAATACAAATTGATAAAATTATTGTATTTTGAGAAGGAAAAATCTAATTATGACGCTTACATATTATATATATTATATAATTGTATGGTAACCTACAATAAATGTAATCAATTAAAAATATAAATTGAGTATATATTTTGATGTAAATGTGACACAAAAATTAGTGGCATTTTAGTACTCAACACATAAATTTAATTTAATTAATCTACTTATATCCGGAGTTATGAAAAATAAAATTGTTTGCTGGGTGTTATTTTTTTAACTTGAAACTATTTTTTACCATCAGCTTGATCACATCTCAATAAAGTGGCAAAGGGTAATAATCAGGAAATACACTAGAATATGCTAAGAGAGAGGATGTAAAAGCACAATATGTGAACAAATAACTATAGTTCAACTGGTCTATATTGAATTTGCTTGTATCAGGATGGAGTCAGGCTCGCCAACTTTACGGCCAGCTTTATCTTTGTGTTGGAGCGCATTTAAATAATTGATATCTCTTGCAAATTCGTAATATATTTTCACTGAGAAAAATGATTTGTTAATTTTACTGTTGCTATAGGCCGATTACTAGATAGCTACTCACAACATTGATTCCACGGTCTAATAAAGCATCAAATTCACAATATAAGATATTTATGGTGACGGAAAGTTAAAGTTCGAATCTCTATCGGGTGCATTACAGGTGTTTTTTCACATTTAATGTGTCACTGTGATGTTTCCATCACCTTTTCACGATAATGCGAGTAAATTTCCGTTAAAATACTTTTACAAACCCTATTCCTTAACATAAGGCGTCAAAATTATTTGTTGAACATTCTTTTAAAAATTTCTACAAGTAAAATAAAAGATAAGTTCTCACGTTGTTTTCCAGTTACCATTGAGAAATTTTGTTGGTTTGAATCCCCGTGAGTTTCGTAAATCAATATAAATGTGACCCACTTCTGTGGCTGCATGGTCTAACATGTTACTCTCGCAGTATACTATCCTGCTGTTAATGGGAGATAGAGGTTCAAATCTTGGTTGGGTGTATATAGGGTGTTTTTTACATAATGGTTCTCTACTCTCCTTCCACGCAAATACGGGTATATTTCCACTAAATATAACCTTACTAATCCCTAAAACTGTTAGCGTAATTAATACATGAGCGTATAACCCGAACGAGTAGTAAGACGTGGTCCTATATATGACCTATATAAATGTGGTCCCTGAAACTAATAACCCTAACTTGTGTTTGAATGTAACGTAACCCTTGATACGTACTGAAATATGGCTTGATAAGTGACCTAAGAATAGATTTAGTTTAGGAATTTTCCATCCAATACTTTGCAGGGATTGTATACCCCTCCTAAACCTCACACCGTATTCCAAGTAACAACCTAACAGAAATAGTTTAACTACACAACTAACAATAACAGTATATAATATAGGCGCTAAATAAATATAGTTCACTATGAGTATTAAAATGTTCTTCGGGTAATATTTAGAAAAAGAGTTGCAAGCAATGTGAATCGTAAACAAATTATATAATTTCTTTTATTGCTATTATAATTTCACACACCCAACTTCATTGTGTAGTAGCTTGGGTTTTTCTACGCTTAAATTTGAATTTGGCCAAGTAATATTCAAATATTTAGGGTTATTGTTTCAATATCAAAATATTAAAAAGAAATAAATAACTGGTTGTGCTGATAGCAAACTATAGAGTATGAGTAAATACTTACATTTATTTATGTATTTACAACACAATTTATTACCTTTCAAGTTTTACTCATTATTAGGGGCCTACTAACTAAGCCAATGTGATTGGGATTAGAAAGTTAGAATTCGGAGGAAATATACACGCATTTCCATTGATAAGTGTATGAAAACAGCAAGTTAAGATTCGAACCATGACCTCCCCATAAGCAGAACAACAGGCTATATAAGTTTTAAATTTAGACTACGTACCCACCTATGTGAGCTACTCTAATATTGCTAATGAGTCAGTACCACAATATAACAAATAAATACTTACAGTATGCTAAGCTTTCACCAGGATCGGATGTGAATATTAATATGTTATGTTGAAATATATATAAATTCAAAATTTTCATCAGGAATCATACATTAAATAAATATATTTATTTTATCGAATATTATTAGATTTCGTATTACCATAGATTCGATTTAAAATTATATTATTTGTATTATAGTATTAAAAATATATAAATGAAAATATTATAAAATACAAATTAAATGTCACAAGACAATTGATCACAGTATTACTATGTGGTGCCATAGAATAAATAAGTGAAACTACAGTTATTAAGATTAATGTATTAATTTAGTTATTTTTGAAAGCCCCCGTCACACCATTCAATAAACTAGTATCAAGTTCCGGTGAACACAGACTGAGAAAAGTGGTTGTGTGAGCTACACGTCTCAAGACAACACGACAGAGAAAAAAGTTGGACGAAAGGATTGGGAGTGCTTTCAGAAGATCACACGAAGTTTTAAAGTTTTAGTTCAAATTGATTTAATCATACGGCATATTTTAAAACGTAACAAGTCGTGCTAGAGTGGTTTTATTCATATATTATGTTATCTTAACAAAGTCACCTGCATTATTTATAAAAGTTATTTTGTTTTCTTTGTATTTATTAATGTATGTCGAAGAATTTATTGCCTAGGCCTCTAAGTTTAGTTCTAAGGTGTTTACGTGTCTACGCCATGAATTTACATATCTACTTCAATACATATAATTTAGTTTAGTATTAAAAAACTACTCTTTCTCTTGTACACGTTTTAAACCAAAGGTTACATTCAATATATTCTAAAAAGATGATAGTTTAATAATATGGCGTTAATAAATATAAATTAAATATTTATTTTGAAGACTTGAATTTTCTAGTAAAATTAACGGAAATGTCTCTATTATATTATATGCCAACATAATCTTTACATTTAGTAGGATATAGTAAGTAAGTTTCTGAGAAAAATGTAATTTCTTTAAAATATGTATTTACAGTACATTGGCAAGCTTACAGCTAAATCAACGCTTCTCAATATAATAATCTTCTTGTAAATGACAAAAACTATTTAAATACATGCAAATCTAATATTATAGTAGATACTATATAGCCTTATGCAAAAATCTTTGATGGGAATTAAGACATTCTTGATTACTCTAAACAGCATAATTGTGCTTGTAACAGTTTGGTGATGTAAAGTTCCAGTAAAAAAAGTTTATTGATATTAAAAGTTATCATATTTAAGATGTAACCATGGTTTGGATATAAACTGATATTATAAGGAATATATAAACGTGTATGTTTATTAGACTAAATATCTTGCGTGGTTCGGATTCCACGTTAAACTGTAGGTCCTCCATTTAATTTCACAATCACCCTATCATTACACATTAGTGTAAGTGCGTATAGCCCGAACGGGTAGTAAGACGCGGTGCTAATAATAATAACTACGCACAACGAGGATCATATCAAGCTCGATGTGCAGCTGCTGTTGTCAGCCACAATATTGGCGCTCTTTACTACTAGCTGCACGAACAAATACATGGATCAAGCCCAGGAAAATTTACCAAGCTGGTAGAAGCGCAAAAACGCTGAAAAGTACGGTATATCTCTCCCGAATGAAAAATCAGGAATCACAACTGGATTCAAACTATACCAAGTCAAACAAACATTTTTCCAAAGCCAATTAACAAAAGAAACATTCGTGAAGAAGATTTTCAAGTATATAAAAATAATTACTTGATAGTCTGCAACAACCCAAGGATAAACACAAGACATTAAATTTCAAACTATAAATCAGAATTATTCTGAACTATGGTTGGAAGAAAGGCAAGCCTGCAACCGTCTTGCAGCAACTTGCTGTGAGAATATAGTAAAACAATATTTATATACTGATCTACAGAAACTAACAACTATATTATACGGAAGAGAAACTGAACACAAAGCCATAGAAACATTTGAGGCGACTTTAAATGTTCATCTAAATTTAGAATTCAATTGATGAAATTTGGTGTAGCCTAAAAATAATTGTTTAGCAAATAAATGTATTACATGCGCTCGGTCGGGTGAACTGGGGGTGGTTTTTCCTAAATGGTTTTCCACTCTCCCTCCACGCAAATGCGGGTTCACTTCCTCTAAATGCAACCCTCCCAATTCCTAATCCATTAGCGTAATTAGTACTTAAGCGTATAACCCGAACGGGTAGTAAGACGCGGTGCTAAATAATAATAATAATAATATTACATGCATGAAGCATTCTAGTTTTTATTTTTCTTGTGCTAGATATTTAGTTCCGAGGGAAATGTTTTTCACATAACTTGTAAAGTTATTATTATTATTATCATTATTATTTTTGAACATCACTTTGGTAGAATATTAGCTTTGTATGTCGTGTGTGATGCATGAGCCGATCTCGCTGAGCGAGTGTGATAAAACTACACATTGTTACGATTATGATCCGATGCAGTGGAAAAAGATTTACACTATCGATTTTAGCATATTAGTAAGGGATATTTGTTAAAATTTAATATAAGATAGTGATAAATGTGGGTATCACGTATGTGTGTTGTTTTTTTGATTAAACTTAGGATTTTATAATTAATAATTCAGGTTTTTTTTTTTAGCCGACAGATTTGGTAGTTCCTAATTTAAATGTAATGTTAACTACTATTTTATACAGATTTTTACTGTGTAAAACTTTATTTTAATTGAAGTAATATCAATTTTGTTTTAAAGGCGTTAACATACCTGGAATTCTGTTGGATCAATTAATTTATGAGAAGCTAATTTTTTTGCTACTTTTGGCACACTGTCTCTTAGTGATTTAATCTAATGGGGTAGGGATGAGAAATATAGTTAAGAGAAAGTGAATCCACATTTTTGTGGAGTGAAGATAGGAAAACCACAGTGATAAATAATTTGTGGAAAATCATTTTCAGTTCTCCCGACCGAGATTCAAACCTCAACCTCCCCTTCAACGGTGATCGATGGATTGCGAGCCATCAACTCAACACCTAGACCATCGCTGTGGATCTAGGAAAACATGAAATAAGTTCAATCAAGATAGCTTTTTTTCACGTTGGGTGTTCTTAATTACTATGCTTTAACACTGGAAATTGGCTATATCATGATTTAATCAATGGCTAAGAGAGGTTGAAGGACAATATTTACTGTAATGCAGCACATTTTTGAGGAGTGGGAAGGGGTGAAACACAATGATAAATCATATGAGTTTAAAAAAGTCACAATCATAATAATATATTTATACTGCATTTATATAATTGAGAAACTTAAAAAATTACAAATTACACGCTACACCCGTTGTCGTTTAGAAGATCATGAAACATTTCCAAACAATAAAGTTTCATATTTATATAAATTGGAATCAGCATTATTATGGAGAAAATAAACTTATGTTTATTGCTATAGGTAATGTAACATTTTTTTTGTGTATGATTTATTTATGGGAATTGGACTCGCACAATATGGAGAAAATGAACTTTTTATGTTAGTTGGCTTAGGTAAAGTACCCTTATTAGATTATGTGTTTAATATATTTATAATAATGCAATGCTTGATTAAGGACGCCTTGCAATAGTAAAAATAAATTATAAAAAAATTGAACCTTTGTCCGACACCTTAGATCAATCAGTAGCATGTCTGCCTACTGAGCTAAGGGTCCCGGGCTTGACTTCTGGTATGGCCAAAAAATTAATAATTGGTGAAATCTGGGTTTACCCTTTCACAGTAATAAATTTACGTTTGGGAACTGGATGATGTGTCTGTCCTCGTCTTGGGTTAGATTATAAGGATGTAAAGCATTAACAGACCTAGCCAGCTTGTAGTGGAAAATATATGGCTTGAATAAAAAGCTGAACCAGACAATAGGTTGTACACAATATTGGAAGTAAATAAAAAACCAACATCTAGTTTTTGGACATGTGTTATTCATAGAAGATTTGTGTTATCTCTTAAACAAAATTTTATCAAATTGCTAGTTATATTTCTGTGTGTACAATAGATTGATTTTTTAACTGTACTTACTAAATTAATTATAGTATATATAAACACAAAAATTTACACGTTCAACATTTGAAGACCTAGTGGAGGGGAAAAAATAAATAAATATTGCTTCCAAGTTTTTTTATTTACTTTAATTTAACACCGCATCCTACTATCCTTTCGGGTTGTACGCTTTAGCATTAATTACGCTAATAGATTAGGAACTGGAATGGTTGAATTTAGAGGAAGTGAACCCAAATTTGCGTGGAGAGAGAGAGAGAAAGAGAGAGAGCGTAGAAACCCATTTAGGAATGGTTCACCCGACTGAGATTCAAACCTCAATCTCCACGTCCTCGGCAGTCTAGCTCAACACGAATCTAGTGCATTATCCAACAACACCACGAAGGCCGGTTGTTTCCAAGCTAATAAAATAAATTTTGTTTCTATTACACTGAACACTGCTTTATTTCTTGCTTTTGTTTTTATTTTACAATATATTTAATTTAATAATTTATGTAATGTAAATAATACAAAATAGAATTAATATTCTTTCCAAAACTTTGGAAGGCTATCTTGTTAAAAAAAAATTCAATACATTTAAAATCTGTTTCCAGCTCTTTCTCTTGAAACAGATTAGTGTACTTTTAAATATAACACAGTTCTTTATTCTACCCCCCAAACCTCCTTTGCCACCCTCAAACCAAACTAGCTGTCACTCACCCCTAAGGGCTCAGAGGCTAAATAGACTTAACCACCATTTACGTTTAGTTAATGCTTAAAGGTAGCATTTCGAAGTTGACACGATGAGAATGCCGACTCTTAATGTATTCATAATAATTCAAACAAACTGTACTGGTAAAATATAGGTGTCACTAAGCACGCCGTGAGATAGAATCGGATACTGTTCTTCTAACATGTTTGTAAAACTGATTGTATTCTGAAGAATCTAGGCGTTAAAATGAACTTGTAGCTAATATACTGTATTGGTGTTATTAGCGCCGTGAGATATAATTTGATACTGTTCCTTTAACAGTATTGTAAGACTTATTGTATTCAGAAAATTCAGGCGCTAAAATTAACTGGCAAATATAGCCACTAAAGGCGCCGTGAGATAGAATTGGATACTATTCACAAAACATCACTGTGAAGCTTATTGCATCTAGGAAAATACAAATTCTCTAAGTAGTTACTTTTATAAATGGACGTCAAGAGTGAATACTTTTATTTTAACGTCACGGTGAATCGAATTACATAAAAGAAAATACAGGAGCTAAGAATAAATAGGAAATAGTTATTTCTTTAAAGTTCCAGTCGGCAGTTTAGAAAAAAAGTCTTGTAATTATTGCTTTTAATACACGCTAATTATTATAAGCGTAGTTGTGTTATAATGAGCTCTGAATCGCTTATATCTCATACGATTTCACACCACATAAAAACTGGAATTTGATTCCACGTGCAGTTGATTCAAAGTTTCATAGATGCCATCGGACAAAGTATGATGGAATAATACAAATAGATAGATTTTTTTAGCACCACGTACTACTACCCGTTCGGGCAATACGCATATGTATTAGTACAATAATGTGTTAGGGACTAATAAGATTGAATTTAAAGAAAGTGGACCCTCATTTGTGTGGCGAGAGAGTGGAACTTCTAAGAAAAACCACTTTCAGTACACCCGACAAGGATTTAACCTCAATCTCCCCATCTCCGGCAGCCTGGTCTATTGCGAGATTAGTACCTTATACCACGTGGCCACCAAAGTGGGTAGGTATAATGTTATTAGTCAGTTTGTGTTGGTTGTAAAAAATTGTGATAACACTTTAGATACAGACGCTCTTTTAAAGTATTAATGCCCCAGTCAAAGTAGTCGCTGATAGCTAAAGTCTCCATTTCAAGATTATATTTAAGGCTCTTGGCCCTGCTCGAGTGCAAATCTAAAACCTATTTTGTGGGATGGTGGGGGGGAGGGGGGTGAAAGGCTGGCGTGGCGTGGCTTCACAACCGACCAAAGTATAATTCCGTGCCAACAAGAACAGATGGATCACGAAAACCGTAGATGGTGCTAGCTACCGGATAGGTCATGCGGAAAATTCTTACGTTTGGAAATATCAGCTTTCTCGAGAACGAGTGAAATTTTTATGTTAATAATTTCAACACCCCTTCTAAGAAAATGTATTGATGTTTGTTAATTGTTACATTTTCTTATTTTTTGTTATGAAGCCGGCAAGTTATCTATTGACAAAGGTCAATTTTATCGATATTTGACCACTGTTAAAATTATAGAGGTGGCGTGTATATAAAAAGTATAAATTAATCAACATTCTTCTATTCTTGAACAAATAGTTTCCGAAAAGAAAATTGCAAAACAATAATAATTCTTGAAGATAACCGTTTTTACCATGGCTCTGCATTTCCACGCCAAATGAAAGGACCAATCGTCTTAAACAACAATTACATGTCCGTACTGCGCTTTGTTGAATTTTATCAAATAGTACTAAGATGCAAACTCTACAAAACATGTTTAAATTGGTTGAAGTGCGACAACATGTGATCGTATTTAGCAGAACATCTTTGGCGTTGAGGCATTACTTTTTTCTGACATAATATTAAAGTCCTAAGATTGCTTAGTTTGAATTCCTGTAAGATACTTTAATTGGAGATTTAAAAATCTTAAAATAGTAGGCTGTAGTTCCTATATTTAGAGAATCCCAACGCGTTAAGGGTGATAATTTCTCTTAGGAACTACAATAATAAATTAACTACCTGCATTGTTTTATTTTGCGCTTCTAAATACTTGTATTAATAAAAACACTTAGTGTGAGTGTTTTTTATTTCATTCAGAACAAATAACACACAGTAATGGAACATTAAACATTTAAATCCCAAGAGAATTTAAGCTTAGAATTAGACCTTTTTTATCCAAGAGAAAAGAAGGACTACTTTTTTCTATGTTAATGTAGATAATTTAAAAAAAAAAATTTAATTCTTAAAAGCTTTTCAAATCTATAAATATATTTTCAAGAAAACACCTGCGATGGCGGTCGTGGCAATATTAGCGTTGGTGAACAAGTAGATATAAGCCATAATGAATAGACTACAAACATAAAACAATTAAACGTGTTTGATTATATGACTAGCCAATATACTCAATTTGAATTGCTAAATGGTATTGTTTTGTTCTTTAACATTATTGTTTACAAAGTTTTATTTTTAATTTTTTATTTTTGTCAACGCTAACGCTTCATTTGTGACTTTCTTCCATAATTAGTGAATTTAAAGTTTAAAGAATAAATGGAATATTTTTTGTATTTATATAGTTTGTTTTAGAATTTGTAATTTAGCTATCTAAAATGCACATTATATTTAAATATAAATTTTATTGGAAATATAAACGCTCTCATTAAAAGTTTGTAATTTATAAACATGTTTAATACATATGCTCTCTAATTAAGTATTAGTAAAACAAATAAATTTATAAATAAACACATTTTGAAATATCTATTTGAAGAATAGTCTTAAATATATGCGTTTAACAAACAAAGTTCTTTTAACTAAAGCAGTGCAGCCGAGATTCAAACCACAGCCTTCCGTGTCAGTGGGGATCCAGTATATTGCAAGCCTGTCACCTTATATTATGCTACTAAAGGTGTTAGTAAATAGTATAGTATAGAGACGCGCTTTGGTGGCCACATGGTCCAAGTCGTCAATCTTTCAGTATGACTGCCTATGACAGGGAGATTAATGTTCGAATCTTGGTTGGGTGTATTAAGGGTGGGTTTTTCAAAACTGTTTTCCACTCTTCCTCAACGCAAGCGTGGATATGTTTCCTCTAAATTCAGCTTTCATAATCCCTAAGCCATCAGCTTAAATATTGCATAGGCGTTTAACCCAAACGGGTAGTGAGACATGGTGCAAAAAAAAAGTAGAGAGATAAAGTTCAGTGTACAAAACAAAATATAGCAATATTACTTCTACGCTGACGAAGAAGGAACAAGGTTACTGTTATTTTGTATCAAGCTTAGACCCAGAGAACCATAGATAAGTGTCATTCTGGTGCAGTGAAGGTGATTGGCATACAATGTAGTTTCCCTTCATTCCACATAGGACGGATGCTGGTGAAATTCATTAAAGTTTAAAAAAAAATTCATTTTAACGTCGAAAGTTCTAATTCACTGCTTGGTACTTATTAGAGCAATGGTATTCAAACCTTTTTTTTCCTGAACCCCAAGATATATTTATCTTCAACTTTGTACCCAGAAAGTTGTTGGTGTATTTTATACACATATAATATGTATTGTGTATAAAACAATTAAAATAAATTACATTAAAATAATGTATTAAATAACAAGTTTCAAATGAGAAATGTTTATGTATATGTATATATTATATATATTAATATTACGTAGCCCCTAAAATGTATTCGCGTACGCCTGGAGGCACGTATGTTCCAGGTTGAATGCCACTGCACTAGGCCTAGAGATTACAACACCAATAACAAAGTAGTGCATTGAGTACTTTATCTATAATTAATATCTCCAATAAAAAATATAAATATTAGCGGCTGATAGTTTCATAGTAAATGTCTTAGCTATTATACAAATAATTAATGCATTTTAAATTTTATTTATAATTGGTGACCTCTCATCCAGTTCACTCGGGAATTTCTACCAGAATTTGTCTCACTACGTGCAATCAAATATTCAGGAGCTTTTAAGTAAACATTCGTCTTGTTTTTACCATCTTGTGCACTGAAAAAGAAAATCTCTTACGACTTTAAATTGCTTGTGATATTTTCACACCCTCTTTTCCTCCTCTAGCTTGAATAATTCCCCTCTCATGCAACGGGGTAGGAGCCACTCCATATCTCCTACCTTCAAATTAGCCTGATAACATTAATTTTGTAATAAATAATATTAAACTCTTTTTTAGCACCACGTCTTACTACCCGTTAGAATTATACGCTTATGTACTAATTGCACTAATGGTTTTAGGGATTAGGAGAGTAATATTTATAGGAAGTGCACACGCATTTTTGTGGAGGGAAAGTGTAAAATAATTTTGGAAAACCACCCTCAGTACACCAGATCAAAATTCAAACCCCGATCTCCCCGTCATCGGAAGTCTAGTCTACTGCGAGAGTACCGCCTTATACCATGCGAAAACAGATGTGTATGTAGAATATTTTAATGGGGTTAGTGTGGATAAGGCTAAATATTTAATTTATTAAGTTTTGAATGAATTAGAATGCTAAATTAGACTTACTGCCATAAGATAAAATTATTACCATAAACCAGACTAATAATTTTCATTTTAATGAAATCTAACATATGTACAAATTAGCAAATCTTAGGCAATTAATAATTTAAAATATATATATTGAAATGTTAGGTACTTTACTTATATCTCCTACAGTTTAAAAGCATAAGTTGAAACACGTAAACATTTACAGATACTGAATTTTTCATCGAAAAGCTATGTGACGGCCTTAATAACTCTGTAATATAGCTGCATATAATTCTTACGTCTCTTTAACAGGGACATGTAAAAGTTCTAGTCATCTCTTGACTGTTTAGTAAGAGATATTACTTTATAATATTCAACCCCTCGATAATATTTGGCTTAGATTTACCGATGATCATGTTTCGATTGTTGTGCCATCATTAAACTGTATCGGTAGGCCTGTCTATTTCCTCATAGCAGACATACATGTTCTCTACTACATCATTCTCTAATCATTTATCCATAAAGTAGTAACTAAACTGTTCAACTGTCTTACATTTAGCAGATGAGTCCATAATATGAATCCATCCTTCACCAATATAAATAGGTGCGATATGAGCCAGAGCTGAGCACATGATCGTTATTGTACATGTTAGTCATCCCAAGATCCTGTACTTTCCTCCATATTCATTGATTGGAATGAACGCTACAACCTTTGATAGTGGCATTTGTAAACTGTTTCTAAAATGCCTGATTTATCGCAGTTTAATAATGAAATTTTATTTTTAATATGTCGTTGATCATCGTGGAACTTCAATCTAGAGGCAGGACTTCTGAGAGGAATTATATCAGAGGGTAGCATATTTTTCGGCCTCTTACTCTTTTCCACTAATCCTGTCTAAGTTTTTTTTAACCATATCTGAAAAAAAGAAATAAGAAAAAAAATGAAGTTATAATTTATAGTTTTATATCTAAAAAAAAGGAAAATAAATGGTACGGCACACCGCACAGACTTTCACTCTCTTTCTATAAACTTGTAAGATTTCTGAACGGAATAATGTACATTGTATCATCACCACTCCACATAAGAACACGCATAAAATAATATACAATGATATATAATCAATGAGAAAAGAGGCGCATCTTTGTCCACCTAAGAGCATTTCAAACAGTTTAATGTCTTCACAAGGGTCAACACTTCGTATTACAATTTCGATTTCTGGTTAAAATTTTAACATTTTATAAGGTGTTGCAGATCTTCAAGTCATCGCATTGATATTTAATTATTCATTTATACATTTTGACCAATAAAAAATGTAAATATTGACTATTGAGTCTAAAATGGAGATAGATCATTGCTATGCAAACATTTCTCCTAAGAGATTTAAGGAAAAATAAATGGTACGGTGCACCGCACAGACTTTCTCTCTCTTTCTATAAACTCGTAAGATTTCTGAACGGAATAATGTACATTGTATCATCACTATTCCACATAAGAACACGCATAAAATAATATACAATGATATATAATCAATAGGAAAAGAGGCGCATCTTTGTCCACCTAAGAGCATTTCAAACAGTTTAATGTCTTCCACAAGGGTCAACACTTCGTATTAAAATTTGGATTTCTGGTTAAAATTTTAACATTTTATAAGGTGTTTCAGATCTTCAAGTCATCGCATTGATATTTAATTATTCATTTATACATTTGGACCAATAAAATATGTTAATGTTGACTATTGAGTCTAAAATGGAGATAGATCATTGCTATGCAAACATTTCTCCTAAGAGATTTAAGGAAAAATAACATACTTTTTTAGATACTTATATTTAATTACTCTATAGCATTGGAGAATTATTGCGTTAAGACTTAAGTAGTATATGTTTACAACTAAAGCTCACAAAATTGTATTAATATATTTGCAAATATCTCAGAAACTGCTGCTTTTATAAAAATATATGTCAAATAAAAGTTTTTTATTTCTAATAGTCCTACAATTTTGCAATGATAAGTTGTTTAGTTTCTCAAATAGTTGTGGAGATACGGAAATTAACGCTTCTGTAAAGTACCCTAAAAATCATTTTCATAGGAAAATGAAAATAGCCAGTTTATTTATAATCTTAATCAACGCCTAGATACGAATTTTAATCATAATCGTTTGAGCAGGTTTTGAGAAAACCAAATTTTTCTCTTTTCGCCCTTCAGTAAACTACCCTTAATTTTAAGTTTTTATAGACGACACAGACAGACGGCATTGCAAAGACTATTTTTTAGGGTTCGGGGGGTCATGAGACGTCGACATCCATCAACATTTCAGGTTAGTTTTTTTTATACGGTCGCAATACGTCAACTTTAATGTCCAAAAAGTTAAAAAATTCATATAATTGCGTATAGATTGAAAGTTATTGATTTTATAAAAATATGTTTCGGATAAAATATCTGTACTATAAATATATATACATATTTGTTTTTCTAAGTAATTTCATATCTCGAATAGTTTCGGAGCTATTTAAAAAAATTTTAAATGACGCATCAGATCGGAGCCCTTAAAGCCATTTTGCCGAAATATTGATGGTAGCCACTTTGTTTGGAATATTTATTAATGTTTATAAATGAAATTTATTCAAAATCGTTTGAGCCGATTTTGAGAAAATCGACTTTTTCTCTTTTTGCCCTTCAGTAGACCACCCTTAATTTTAAGTTTTAATAGACACACAGACAGACGGCATTGCAAAGACTATTTTTTAGGGTTCGGAGGGTCATGAGACGTCGAAATCCATCAACATTTCAGGTTTTTTTTTTTACGATCACAATACTTAAGCTTTAATGTCCAAAAAGCTAAAAAATATATATATAATTGCGTATAGATTGAAAATTATTGATTTTATAAAAATATGTTTCGAATAAAATATTTGTATTATAAATATATATACATATTTGTAATGCTAAGTAATCTCATATCTCAAATAGTTTCGGAGCTATTATAAAAAAATGTTAATTTACGCATCAGACCGGAGCCCTTAAAGCCATTTTGCCGAAATATTGAGAGTAGCCATTTTGTTTGGAATATTCTTTAATATTCATAAATAAAATTTAATCAAAATCGTTAGAGCCGATTTTGAGAAAATCGACTTTCTCTGTTTTTTCCCTTCAGTAAAGAACCCTTAATTTTAGGGGTAGATATCCAATTCCAAAAACCCCTCGGGGCAACCCTATGAAAACCCTAGATATCAAGTTTCAGTTCAATCGGTAAAATAGTTTAGGCTCTAGTTGGAGGTACAGACAGACAGACAGAGAGACAGACAGACGGAAATTCAAAAACCACTTTTTCGGATTCAGGAAGTCATGAAACGTCAAAATTCATCAAAATCTCGAGTTCGATTTTTTTGACGATCAGCATACTTTCTCTACCTGTAAGATAGAGAGAAAGTAAAAATAAGATAGAAAATACGATCGCTAAGCTGATAAATGGTACGGCGCACCGCACAGACTTTCTCTCTCTTTCTATAAACTTGTAAGATTTCTGAACGGAATAATGTACATTGTATCATCACCACTCCACATAAGAACACGCATAAAATAATATACAATGATATATAATCAATGAGAAAAGAGGCGCATCTTTGTCCACCTAAGAACATTTCAAACAGTTTAATGTCTTCCACAAGGGTCAACACTTCGTATTAAAATTTCGATTTCTGGTTAAAGTTTTAACATTTTATAAGGTGTTGTAGATCTTTGAGTCATCGCATTGATATTTAATTATTCATTTATACATTTTGACCAATAAAAAATGTAAATATTGACTATTGAGTCTAAAATGGAGATAGATCATTGCTATGCAAACATTTCACCTAAGAGCTTTAAGGAAAAATAACATACTTTTTTAGATACTTATATTTAATTACTCTATGGCATTGGAGTATTATTGCGTTAAGACTTAAGTAATATATGTTTACAACTAAAGCTCACAAAATTGTATTAATATATTTGCAAATATCTCAGAAACTGTTGCTTTTATAAAAATATATGTCAAATAAAAGTTTTTTATTTCTAATAGTCCTACAATTTTGCAATGATAAGTTGTTTAGTTTCTCAAATAGTTGTGGAGATACGGAAATTAACGCTTCTGTAAAGTACCCTAAAAATCATTTTCATAGGAAAATGAAAATAGCCAGTTTATTTATAATCTTAATCAACGCCTAGATACGAATTTTAATCAAAATCGTTTGAGCGGATTTTGAGAAAAAACAATTTTTTCTCTTTTCGCCCTTCAGTAAACTACCCTTAATTTTAAGTTTTTATAGAAACACAGACAGACGGCATTGCAAAGACTATTTTTTAGGGTTCGGGGGGTCATGAGACGTCGACATCCATCAACATTTCAGGTTAGTTTTTTTATACGGTCGCAATACTTAAACTTTAATGTCCAAAAAGTTAAAAAAAATTCATATAATTGCGTATAGATAGAAAGTTATTGATTTTATAAAAATATGTTTCGGATAAAATATCCGTATTATAAATATATATACATATTTGTAATGCTAAGTAATTTCATATCTCAAATAGTTTCGGAGCTATTTAAAAAAATGTTAATTGACGCATCAGACCGGAGCCCTTAAAGCCATTTTGCCGAAATATTGAGGGTAGCCATTTTGTTTGGAATATTTATTAATGTTTATAAATGAAATTTAATCAAAATCGTTATAGCCGATTTTGATAAAATCGACTTTTTCTCTTTTTGCCCCTCAGTAAACTACCCTTAATTTTAAGTTTTAATAGACACACAGACAGACGGCATTGCAAAGACTATTTTTAAGGGTTCGGGGGGTCATGAGACGTGGACATCCATCAACATTTCAGGTTAGTTTTTCTTACGGTCGCAATACTTAAGCTTTAATGTCCAAAAAGTTAAAAATATATATATAATTGCGTATAGATTGAAAGTTATTGATTTTATAAAAATATGTTTCGAATAAAATATTTGTATTATAAATATATATACATATTTGTAATGCTAAGTAATTTCATATCTCAAATAGTTTCGGAGCTATTATAAAAAATGTTAATTTACGCATCAGACCGGATCCCTTAAAGCGATTTTGCCGAAATATTGAGAGTAGCCATTTTGTTTGGAATATTTATTAATGTTCATAAATGAAATTTAATCAAAATCGTTAGAGCCGATTTTGAGAAAATCGACTTTTTCTCTTTTTTCCCTTCAGTAAACTACCCTTAATTTTAGGGGTAGATATCCAATTCCAAAAACCCCTCGAGGCAACCCTATGAAAACCCTAGATATCAAGTTTCAGCTCAATCGGTAAAATAGTTTAGGCTCTAGTTGGAGGTACAGACAGACAGACAGAGAGACAGACAGACGGAAATTCAAAAACCACTTTTTCGGATTCAGGAAGTCATGAAACGTCAAAATTCATCAAAATCTCGAGTTCGATTTTTTTGACGATCACCATACTTTCTCTACCTGTAATATAGAGAGAAAGTAAATAAATGGA
Organism: Timema podura; assembly: GCA_033556935.1. Lineage (NCBI taxonomy): Eukaryota > Metazoa > Arthropoda > Insecta > Phasmatodea > Timematidae > Timema > Timema podura. Next base: position 64,696,918 of record JAVRXN010000009.1, read on the forward strand.
ACGGCGCACCGCACAGACTTTCTCTCTCTTTCTAAAACTCGTAAGATTTCTGAACGGAATTATGTACATTGTATCATCACCAACAACTCCACATAAGAACACGCATAAAATAATATACAATGATATATAATCAATGAGAAAAGAGACGCATCTTTGTCCATCTAAGAGCATTTCAAACAGTTTAATGTCTTTACAAGGGTCAACACTTCGTATTAAAATTTCTATTTCTGGTTAAAATTTTAACATTTTATAAGGTGTTTCAGATCTTCAAGTCATCGCATTGATATTTAATTATTCATTTATACATTTGGACCAATAAAATATGTAAATATTGACTATTGAGTCTAAAATGGAGATAGATCATTGCTATGCAAACATTTCTCCTAAGAGATTTAAGGAAAAATAAAATACTTTTTTAGATACTTATATTTAATTACTCTATGGCATTGGAGAATTATTGCGTTAAGACTTAAGTAGTATATGTTTACAACTAAAGCTCACAAAATTGTATTAATTTATTTGCAAATATCTCAGAAACTGCTGCTTTTATAAAAATATATGTCAAATAAAAGTTTTTTATTTCTAATAGTCCTACAATTTTGCAATGATAAGTTGTTTAGTTTCTCCAATAGTTGTGGAGATACGGAAATTAACGCTTCTGTAATGTACCCTAAAAATCATTTTCATAGGAAAATGAAAATAGCTAGTTTATTTATAATCTTAATCAACGCCTAGATACGAATTTTAATCAAAATCGTTTGAGCAGATTTTGAGAAAACCAAATTTTTCTCTTTTCGCCCTTCAGTAAACTACCCTTAATTTTAAGTTTTTATAGACACACAGACAGACGGCATTGCAAAGACTATTTTTTAGGGTTCGGGGGGTCATGAGACGTTGAAATCCATAAACATTTCAGGTTAGTTTTTTTTACGATCGCAATACTTAAGCTTTAATGTCCAAAAAGCTAAAAATATATATATATAATTGCGTATAGATTGAAAATTATTGATTTTATAAAAATATGTTTCGAATAAAATATTTGTATTATAAATATATATACATATTTGTAATGCTAAGTAATTTCATATCTCAAATAGTTTCGGAGCTATTATAAAAAAATTATAATTTACGCATCAGACTGGAGCCCTTAAAGCCATTTTGCCGAAATATTGAGAGTAGCCATTTTGTTTGGAATATTTATTAATGTTCATAAATGAAATTTAATCAAAATCGTTAGAGCCGATTTTGAGAAAATCGACTTTTTCTCTTTTTTTCCCTTCAGTAAACTACCCTTAATTTTAGGGGTAGATATCCAATTCCAAAAACCCCTCGGGGCAACCCTATGAAAACCCTAGATATCAAGTTTCAGCTCAATCGGTAAAATAGTTTAGGCTCTAGTTGGAGGTACAGACAGACAGACAGACAGACAGACAGACGGAAATTCAAAAACCACTTTTTCGGATTCAGGAAGTCATGAAACGTCAAAATTCATCAAAATCCCGAGTTCGATTTTTTTGACGATCACCATACTTTCTCTACCTGTAAGATAGAGAGAAAGTAATAATTTAGTAATAGTAATAGTAGGGGAAATGTTGATGCTAGTCTTCAATACATAAAAACATTTTCTGAGATCCCATGAAATTCCCAGGATTCTTTTAAATAAGCGATGCAAAGTCGTTAGCGAATCAAAGTTTTGAGTTATTCTTTCTTCTTGTTCAGTGCACGAGATGGAAAAAATCAATAATACGAGATGGAACAAATTCCGGTAGAAATTACCGAGTGTACAAGATTGAGGAAACAATTACATGAGATGAGACAAATTATGGTAGAAATTCCCGAGTGTACGGGATGGGGGAGACAATTACACTAGATGGGACAAATTCTGGTGGCAATTCCAGAGTGCAGAAGATGGCGGAAACAATTACACAGAATAGGACAAATTCTGGTAGAAATTCCTGATTGCACAAGATTGAGGAAATAATTACAGGAGATGAGACAAATTATGTTAGAAATTCCCGAATGTACGGGATGGGGGAAACAATTACACGACATGATACAAATTATGACAAAAATTCCTGAGTGCTAAAGGCAACGGATTAAATAGAAAAAAATTACAGAGCTTAAGTTTAAACATAATAACAAATAGGTAATATATTCACAAAATATACCCTCATTTTAAGAATACTTTAAATTTTGGACGAGAAAATAATTGCTTCGAGAATAACTCTAGTAGTCACACTGTATTAATTTTACTTTATATTATTTTGAGAAATTAAAATATATTAAAAATATGTGTAATTATATATCAAGCATTCACAAATAAGTTTAAAAATTCTATTTATGTTTCTAAGGTAGCTTGTGTGAAAAAAATATGTAGTGTACATTGACCTATTGTTACTAAGTTCTGTTAAATCTTTAAAAAAATTAATCCAAACTTCTCTCTTTGAAACTAGATCTACGTTTTAAGATCAAGTTTTCTTACAAAAACATGAAGAGCTCCGTTTTTCAAATCTTGTTTTAAAATTCATAATAAATCTATTTGAGAAGGAAACAAGACGTCCTCATATCTAATAAACGAAAAATAAAAAGGTTTTAAAATAAATACAAGTTTGGAGTATTCAAACCATAGAAGTATAATACTGAAAAATAAAGGAAGCTAAAAAGCACTAATTACCAGGGTAATTATCAAGACTTTCCCAAGCGTCCATAAATATTGGTATTTATAAGCACGCCCATCCTTGATTCATTTAACCCTTTAATTAAATACGAATTGCTAACAGATGGTGCACTGTAAACTTCCATAATTTGTTAGAAAATCATCTCTTTAAGCTAGAGCCAGCCCATCTGGATATATCGTGCCCAGTGAATTCTTCAAAATGCGAGTGAAGCTATTTCATTAACAACATTTTCACAACCACAATCGAAAATAAAGTATAATTTTATTATATTTTAAACTTATATAAGAAAACATTGTTTAATTACTGAGTACCTATTACATTTTGGCGTTTCTGAGAAAATTTTAATGTGAAACCTAGATCTATTATGAAAGATGAAAACTTCTTTTGTTTAGATACTTTAACATAACCGGTAAATAAATAGTTACTAACTAAAAAATGTTATAAATTTTAACAATTTTATCCATGGATTGATTTTATTTATGATAAAAGTAAAATCAACTTTATTGACTGTCCAAATCTCAGGGTCTGTAATATACCAAATTATAGTTCAGACATTTTGTTTTAATTTCAATTATTCAAATAAAATTAATATCATAAAAATAACGCAGCTATAAATAACTAAATTCTGCTGTTTAATATGAACTATGGGAAGACAAACTGGAAAATCTAGTTAGTTAATTCTTAATTAAAAAATAAATTATTCCAAATTTCAAACCACAATTTATTTATTTTCATCGATAACCTTTTTTTATATAAAATATTTCCGATAAGTCTTTTCAAATGTTTTGCCGTCAAATACGGTAAAAGAAAATGCTAGTACAACGCTTTATTCATAATCAATATATTATGTAACAAGAAATATTTAATAGTTAAACTTAATAATATACTCCAATTTTAATTTTTTAAAATGCCTTTTATAAAATACAAACATATTTATTGCAGCCAAAATTGAGAGCATTTTAGTATTCAATTAGTGTTTTTATAGTTATCTATATACCCAAAGTGACAGATACATATCACATGCATTGACTTGTGAATATGTTAATATATATATATATATATATATATATATATAAAATATATATATATAATAATATATATATATATATATATATATAGTAGACTGTTGTTTTAGTAGTTGTTGATCAGGCACTTCATATAAAAAGTGGACACTAATAAACATGTGAAAAAATAGAGTTTATAAGGTTTTGCTAAACATTTTATGCCAGAAAATTAAATTTATTTTAAACCAAAATAAAAATTATAGCTTAACTATTAGAGAGAACAATAGGCATATATGGAATTAAAGATATTATTTTAATTAATATAAGTAACATGGTGTGAGGCGTTAATCCAAAAATATACTAGATCCCCGATTATGGGGATATTAAGGTTCGAATCTCTTTCTAGTATATTGGTGATAATTTTCCATTATGGGATAACCTTCACTCCTTCACGCTTATGTGGGTGAATTTACTCTAATCGGTACTCTTAGATTAACAGTTAATAACCTGAATGTTGTATGAACTTATAAATACATCAAGCAAGTTAACAGACTTATCCAATTCAGAAAGAAAATCCTTATTAAAAAACAGGCTGAAAATGTATAACAGAAAAGTTATATGTTTATTGAGCATGGTTTAGTTACCCGAGAGTGGTTACACATGAGCTAGCGGTCTAGGACAACTGGGCTCTGGCAAGACTATGCGCCAAGACAACTGAGCGCCAGTGTAAAAACGTAATGATTGTTTTTTACGTAAATATTCATTTTTGGAGTCGTTTTAAAAAATCATAATAGAGGAACCTTAATTTGTTTGTATTTATATAGTTAGACTACATGATATTTCTAAATTAAAAAAATTAAACACATAAAAAACCATGAAAAAGACCTAACCTATCCTAATTTTTTTCAAATTAAGACAAAAATATTTCGTTTTTCACATTTAAAGCACACATTTTTAAGGCCGCGCTAACTTTATAAATACAAACAAATAAGGGTTCCTCTGTTATGATTTTTTTAAAGCAATTTCAAAAATGAATATTTACGTAAAAAAAATTACTTTTTACAATGGCGCCCAGTCTTGCCAGTGCCCTGTTGGTGGTGGCCAGAGTGTTAGGTGGCCATTTGTCCAGATCTGATGAGCTAGAGCCCAGATTTTTATCTAATTACACATTTTTATTCTGGCAATAAGAATTGTGAACAACGAAATTTCGGCGAGTTAGGTTGTTTGGGACTGTATTTTCAGTTTGAATTCTATATATTTTACTGAATTCTACTGATATTCAAAGATATTACATAAAATTAGGTATTTTACGTGGTTTATATCGTGTTATTATTTTTATGTCTTTTTTGGGGAAAATACTTTTAAATGATTTGTCAATAAGTTTAAGGCAGCCTGCACTTTCATAAAGGAATGTATCCAGTGAAGGGGTGGTATGATGGCTCGTCATAGAGGATTACAGTTGCCGTAACGTAGCTTCGTGACGCTTTTCGTACTGTGATGTGGAGAGCTTGCAGCGTCGCCAGCTAATGGACCCAACAGCACGTCTCTCGCTTGGCGTATCTGTTTGTAAACACAAGTTGACGCATCATAAAAACAATAATTCTCAAATGTAACTATCTCATTTTCTCGTTTTTCTTTTGTCAGGAGAATAAACGGATGTAAAAGACAAAGTAAAGAACAACCTACAAAACGGAACCCAAAGTAAATCCAGGAAATTTAGTTTAAAATATTTTACAATAATAGGTCTACGTACCGTAGAATGGTCTTTTGAAAAGTAAACAAGACCAAACATATATATATATATATGTATATATATACACGTGTAACTGTAATATTAATACCAGCTTGTATGTTGAAATTAAACATTTGACCCCGGACCGAAAAAAAATTAATTCTATGAAACTGATATTAAAAAATCTGAAGTGGTTTGACGTTCACGTGTTTTAAACGAGCCGCCAACGGTGGAGATTTCATTGAAAGTTTGTAGCATTTGTATGATTTCTAAAACCAGTTATATAATACATTTTATTTAAATTATATGATTAATGGGAAATGTAAGTGGTGTAAAACAGACTAATAATGCAGTACAACTTGTTAAAAACGTAATTGTACGTGTATATATTTAGAAAAAAGGATTCTTTCGTTACTTCCTCCAGAAATTTGCAACCATAAAATTAACTTTCGTATGTATTACTAACGTGGTGAAAGAAGGTTTATTAAATGATAATATTTTCACATTATTTCATATTTTAGAAGATTCTGCTATATATGTATATACATATATTGTAGTTTCATACAACATAAAAATCTGGACTTTAAATATGACTTATCCAGGGAGGTAATTGAGCGTTGTGACATTGTGTGACCTCCTGATTCACCTTATCTCACTCAGTTGAATATATTTTTATGGGAACACTTAAAAAAACATATTGTGTACTCAGAACCTCTCAGATATTGATGAACTCTGAGTGAAATTACACTCTGCTTATAAGACCATAAATGCTGTCATGTTGCGGTGTGTACAGTGTACATGATGACTCATACCACCTAGCTCTAAATTCATGGTGGCCTCTTTAAAGGGGACCTGGACGTGAAGTATTTGCCTATAATCCCCATGTTTGTCTAGTTATACTTTTCTCAGAAACCATACACTATATCATGCCAACAAAATTAATACTTCATAAGCTTTCTATTACCATAAGAATATACTAGAATTATCCATATATTACTAATGATTTATATACCAAAATTATTTTTGTACTTAATAGTATTAAATTTAAATTTAAATATATATATATAAACCATTATTCATAGATTGATAATAAAATGATATTTTACACTAATAGAGAGCTTAAGCAAGATACGTTTACTAATTTAAAAGAAAAGTGTTCCTACACTTACATGAGTATAGATCTTGATCTCCCCTTCATCGACAGTCTAGGTTACTTCAAGAGAAGAGTCTTGGACCATGCAGCCACCGAGGTGGTTTGCATTGTACTAAAATCACATTAATTTTTAAGGAGTTAAAAGAAATCTTTTAACTCATTTTTATATATTATGTTTTTAAACATTGTATGTATCTGTGTTTTAAGAACTACCATACAATTTAAAAAAAATCATTTCATTCTGTTCAAATTTCATGTTTCAAACAAATTGTTATAGTTAACTTAGTTCTTATTTATTTAATTATAACTCAAACAAATAATTTATTATCAGATATTTACTTTATTTCATATCAGAATCAATTTTTTACATATATATGATTAGTTTTTGAATGACTTATCACTTTCTTCTGTTAAATAATTTATATTAAATCACCTAATTTCATGGTTATTACCGTTTGTATTAATAATCTTGCTGCATAATGTGGAGGAAGTAATTTCAATACTATTTGATGAACAACAAATTATATTTATTTGAAATTTAAATCCTTTTCATTCTACTAGAATGTTATCTTTCCTATTCAGAACAAAAAGATTTTAAATTTTTAATAAAAATGACAAGTGTGCATCCGTAAGTCTAAATCGTTCAGGTGTAACGTTTAGTTGCATTTAAGAAAACAACTGTTAAAATAAGTATTTGCTGCCAAACATTGAACATATTTGGTCGGAGAATTCAACAATTTTTTTGAGAATTTATTCCTGTCAAAGAAAGAATACAGATTAGGTATACCAACCTCACATGAAATAATTCTCTAAGCCTGGGGTGGGCAACTCTGTCGCCAATCGTTATGAGGTGAATTTGAGTTTTCCATCTCTCACAGCAAAATAAAAAATTTCCTGATGGTTATGATGTTTGTAAGATGATATTTACTGCATCTCATTGAAAGAGTTCCACTTTTTGAATGAGTCATTGAAGCAACACTGCCATCAAATACTCCCTCCACTCCCTTTACCAATACTTCGTTTCATCTCTGTATTCAGGTATAATTACTAAAATTTCGCATGAAATTGTCTTATATTTTCAAGAATAATAATGTTCATCATTTGTGCCTGAGCAGCTATAACCGAGTATTCAAAGTGTACAAGTCTTCAATAAACTTGTTTAAACAGTTTGTGCTATTTTAAATATTCTATTGAGGAACATAATTTCTCAATTATTACATTGTGTAGAGAATTTAACTTCTCATTTGCCACACCTGTGGCTACGTTGAGAAATATGTTACCCACCTCTGGTCTAAGCTATATCAAATTCCCAAATGTTGATTTCTCCGGCGTTTAAAAAAAAGAATAGGTTCTCAATGCTTGATGGTTCGTCGTAATGTTCACGGGCCGCACAAAATCACGGCCACAAGTTTAACACGCCTAGCTTAAACCATTCGAACACTGAAGCGGGATGCGGGTTCATTAAAATGACTCTTTGATCTACTTTGTTCATAAAAGAGCTAGATAAGTCTCATTAACTGAGTCATGTGCCAAGAAAAATACCTTCGTCTGTCTTTTGAGTCTTGAAATTGATTTAGGAAACCTTCTTGAACTAAAACTAAAAGTGAAAAATTAAAACGAGATATTTTTAAAGATTTAAATATCTTTATTAAATCTAGTTTGAGAAATGTAAATATATAATTATCCCATTAAATTAATCCTTTGTTCACCTAAGTTATCAGTTAACTTGCATGGTTCCACTATGGTATAGCTTATAAGATAGGGCCAGAGTGTATTCTGTCAAGATAGTTATGATACCCTTCAAGCTAAACTGAGTGTACACAATAGATTATTATAAGCTGCACATAGTGAAATCCATCAAGGTAATCTTGCATTCTTTTAGGGTAGAAGGAATCTACATCGCCGGTGTAAAGAAAACACACCATGGGTTGGATAAATAGCTTTTAAATAGTTATGTCTTGAAAAGTATTTATAGTTTATACATGAATTAACCTGGTTTATTCATTAAGGCACCAGCCAAGCACTACTGGATGATTCCAGTTTCTAAAACAACAGGCAAAGATGTTAATATTTGCATTTCTTTAAAATTATGGCCCCTTTTTTAGTATAATATTTAAGGAAGTAGGAAGTGATTTATGCAGAAATAAAATTTTGAAAATTAAAATGGTATTTTGAATATTTAATACTGATATAATTTGCTCTATAAGCATAAAACACAAATATGTTAAATAAATAGCTCAGTTGATATAATCTAAAATATACTTTTCCCAAGTAAATAATTGGGATTGTGTTTATAAACTCGACTTTTTGTCTTTTACACGTAGTGTTTTGTTTAGGAAGATTCAGTTTGGAGGCTTAACCATAAACATACACTTTTTATTAGCCCTTCAATTTTTCTCGTTTCAAATATACCCCAAAATATATACTATTGACATGTTCGATAAATAAAACAGAATTAACCCACATGGAGTAATCTCTACACTAGTTCCAACTCTGATCCAAAAATAACATTGATCTAAATAACAAATTCAATTCGTTTGAGATTAGAAGATCAAATTTTTATATTCCCAGACCCCCAATCTTTCTTCTCCCATTCCAGAGAACGGTAAAATTAGCATAGCAATCCAACCTAAAATCCCCACGGTCTCTAAACTCATACTTTACCAATCTTCGACAAATTGAGTTTATGTGGCAAGTTTTTTATTTTACTTTCGGAAATGGTGCAGTACAGTCGTATCGCTTGTAGAAACAAAAACATAAAAATAAAACAAGAATTGCTTGTTTTTTTTTTGGAATGTTAAAAGAGTTCTACGATAAAAGTTGAATATACCCTGAGATTAGATTTAAACTTGGGCTTTGTAGCCTACCCGTATTGCGTTATAAATTACTTCTCTCATTCCTACAGTTGAAAGATGGCGCGCATAAGAGGAAAAATTGAGTAAAAGAAAGAAAATAGTAGATTTCATGGAGCAGTTGAGCCCTTTATGCGCGAGTAAGAACATATATCGCTATAAGAATTGGCGGAAACTTTTGCCAAATCTGTCAGAACACTAGACTAGGAAAATTATCCAGAAAAAAAAAATTGGTTTGTAATTAAATATAAAATTACTTGACCGTAATCCCAAACTCAATTTGACTTTGAACGGATTTAATTAAAATTTTAATCTGTCGCTTTATTTTAATTAGCAGGTTTTGATAAAAGTCAGCAAATCGCTTTGGTGAGAAAGACTTAAAAATTGTACATTATTTCAATTTACTCAAACATTGCTAATATTAAAAGCATAAGTAGTTTTAAACAAACGTGAATTTAGTTTTTTTACTGCTTGGGGCATTAATAAATATTAATACAGGTTGGTAATAAATTAAATTTATAATTAATGGTTTGGAGTATGAACAAATAGTGCCATATTAATGAATGTTTTTAGTTTTTTGTATATAATTTTGCATAAATATTGTAGAATTTATTAGACAAAAATATATTCAGTGGTTTTATAGGTGAGGTTTAACCATCGTTACATTGAGATTATAATATACAGGATGATACGAAACTCTCTGTACAAATTTGAATGAGAAATAAGTTACTCTAAAACAAACCCTTTTAGTCTATGAATGTATGTCCACAGACTTCACCCTTTGGTGTTGGAGGGCGCTGTTGGTACATAAATGAAATGCATAAAGTATTAACTACATTTTTATTTACAGCAGTTGCTCACTCAAAGGAACGACACCAACAGTAATGCTTGCCTGACAGCGTCGACGCAATGATTGCCATACCTTTTCAAGGATTAGGTGACCTGGTGGTCTAGGGGTAAGGTGTCAGACTTCTGTGCTGAGGGTCTGGGGTTCAATCCTCGGTCCCGGTACAGATTTATCTTATTGCCAAACCCTTCCTTCACCTCTGACAAGATGTGTATTAATCACAACTTGTGAATGTGAGGAATGCCAGGCCTCTACCGTGGTTCGGATTCCACGTTAAACTGTAGGTCCTCCATTTCATCTCACAATCACCCTATCATTACACATTAGCGTAAGTGCGTATAACCCAAACGGGTAGTAAGACGCGGCGCTAATAATAATAATTTTCAAAGATTCCCCAGTCCTGTACACTAGATGCTTATCAGTCATCTCAGAATCCATGAAATGCACATATTACACGTTAGAAGTCCTCGTTACGAATACAGAAGGCCCATTTGATGCGCCACCCAACTGCGCCCTCTAGTGCCAAAGTGTGAAGTCAGCAGACATACATTCACTAACGGTAAAGGTTTGTTTTAATTTCCCCTATCTCCGATCAAAGTTTATACAGATAATTTTGATTCATACTGTATAGAGTTTTAAATATCTATATAGAGAAAACAAATTATATTTATTTCAAATAAACCATTCAATATATTAAAATCCATAAACTTTTTTTTGTTCTAAGAAACATTAATGTGAACAAATATAATCAAGAATATTTTAGAATTTAAGAATCTGGTATAAAATTGTAAAATAATATTTTCTTAAAATCTTTTGTATTTTTAACGCATTTAAAAACTAATATAAATCTATCAATTAAAAATCAAACTTTATAAGAATTGCGAAAAATTACTATTTCCCTTTTATAATACTATAGACAAAAAAGTTGTCCTCTTATATTGAATTGTTGTTTGACATTAAAACTAAAAGCACTTTAACAGCTCTATCTTTGCTTGTACTCGTGTTTTCCGTTAATTTCTTTTACACTGGATCTATTTATACTTGATGCAAATATTTCGGACATGCGGCAGTGGACCTAAAATTATAAGACCTAAAGTCACAGCTCCTAAACTAAATTTCTTAACTTCATAACACCTAACTTTATAAGACCTAATTTTATAAGACCTAACTTCATAGCACCTAATTTTATAACTCCTAATTTTACTAGACCTAAAAGCACTGGACCTAAAATTCATTTTTCATCGATTACTTTAAAATATCTTTAACTGTTCAAACAGGCAGTGGACCTAAAGGCACAAGACCTAATTTTATAAGACCTAATTTCACAAGACCTAACTTCACTGGACCTAATTTTATAAGACCTAACCCCACAAGACCTAATCTCACAAGCCAACAAGCACAAGACCTAACCTCACAAGACCTAAATTCATAAGACCTAAATTTATATGGCATGCCGGCATAAGTCCTAAAACTACATTCTTTTTAACTCAATGATAGGAACACAGACAAAGGCGTCAGTTTTGTCTTGTCTAATTTTCTGAGGAATGGGAGGTCGTAGTTTAAATCCTGCTGGGTGTATTTCTCTCGTCATATAAAACATACCATTATCGAAAAAGTGGTTTTAATAAACACGGCCAAAACGCTTTGAATGTGGAATAATGTCAAGCTCATCTAATCTAGTTTTCCACTGACAAGGAAGTTGGGATTAGAATCTTGGCCGAGCATACGGAGGTATTTTTCTAGAGGATTCCTCACTCTCTTTTCAAGCAAATGTGGGAACATTTCCCCTAAATTATTCCTTCCTTGGTCACTTTAAAATAGTGAAATTAAATGCGGATAGTCCGAACGAGAAGTAAGATGAAAATCTCTGATAGGCAGGATTGCCTCAATGTTAATAATCTTGACTGACGTGGACAGCTTTTATTTAGGAAGTATTTGTCTATCCTTTACAGGTATGCTAGAAGTGTTTTTCCACTTATTTGTTTACTCATTCTCTCTTCACGTATTTCACCGTATTTAAAATAAAATAATATTAAAAATGTATTGTGGAGACATAATTATTATTAACTAAAATAAAATTTAATCGTGGCCCAAATTTTTGTCACCCGTATCATGTATTTACTAGCACGCTCAGGCTATCCACATTTTTTCACAATGGTGTAAGAAAGAGAAATGTACAATTTAGAGGATATGTACTCTCATTTGCGTGGAGGAAAACTCAGAAACCATTTATTAAAACTCACCCTCACTTGACTGGAATTTGAACCGGGTCTCGCCATCATTCAGTCTATTCTCTGAATCATTCGATCACCGATGTGGACTAAAGTGCAGTTATTGAGGGAACAAACCAAATCTCATTATTGGATGCTTGTATTTTATCAGCTTAATCTAATGGCATATGGCATTAGAAAACTTCACTTATTTGTTGAGTCAATTAATGAGTAATTCTTATTAAAACACATATTATATACTATTATATTTTAACCGATGAAAGTCGAAAGTCTTTAGAGCCGCAACAATCACATAAATAGGTAGCATATATAAATACTATTTATAAAATGTGAGTTTATTCTATTGAAAGTCAAAGTATGTTAACATTAGGGCCTAATATATTAATTACCCTAATTAATCACTTAGAAAAATTCAAAATGGCCTCCAAAATACCTTACAACTTTATGTGGAAATCAGAGCTGGCCGCCACCAAAATCAAAGATGGCCACTCCTATACCTTATAAGCATAGTTGGAGCCCATTGATCTCTATATTATAACTGGATGGACATCTGCGGCTAAAATTTTTGAGCTGTCATTTGTACAACATTGCTTAAGAGAGAAGGAAACATTAGAGTATCTCTTTCTCTCTTATACACATACAAGGCAATGTGGCATTTAAACATAATTTGCTAATTTTATTGAATTTAGGAGATATATCAATGTATGAATAGTTAAACGAAATAAATGGGTTAGTAAAAGGTTTGAAGGGCATAACTAATTTCAACACTCATGACTTGTTTCTTTAAATAAGTTGATTTAGGCTAAAATAGTAATATTTCCTACACGCCTATACGCTAAATGATCGTTTGAACGTAAGACTTATACACAAAAGTTTGTCGTTCGAACAAAATTAGCCTGGTTTTTAGCAACCACATTTCATTATAGTTATCTAACATTAAATATAATATGACTTTTGAAAGCAAAAGGCAATACACGCTAAGAGCCAACTTAATAATATTATAATATAGTAATATTTCGTATAAACCTCTAGCCTAAATGATAATTTGAATACAAAACTACTACACAAAGTTTGTCATTTAAACGAACGTATGTAAGTTTGAAGCTACCTTTTTTCATTTTAGATATCGAACTCTAAACATAATATTGTTTCTGAAACCAATATATTAGCTAATAACCAATTTTTAAACATACTGTAATCTTGGCAGAATGTAAACCACATTGGCTTTAGCTACTTATTTTAATATATCAAAGATTTTATTCTTATTTGTACAATGTCACATTTAAAATTGAATAATTGTATATCCTCTAATGTAAATGTGTCTTCAGTCAAGTAGGGTATAAACAAACTTTTATTCATGAGAGACACGTTTTGCTCAAGAACATTAAAAGAAACCTTTAAATTTGTCCTCTAGCTAGCAAGCAGACGACAAACTTGGTGTCACGATTTGGTCCGTTGCAAGGGATGTGTTAGAGAGAAATACGCCATGGATTATTATTATGATTACTATTATTAGCCATCTTAATTTTGTTTTACATGTCTTTCTTTACAATTTTATAAAGGAGCTACAACTTAGCTTTGTTCGAGAATATTCAGTTCATCTTGACGAATATGAAGCATACAGTTTTTCTAAGCACCGCAGGATTGTTTACGATAACTGCATTATTGATAAGGTCGTAATATATCAATGACAATGTGGATAATAAACCTATTTATATAAAAAAATAATGCTGCATTATATTACCCAGCCAAAATATTGACACTTTTGAATCACTAAGGTAGAAATGAAGAAGGTATAATGTAGAGTAATTATCACTGTATTTGCATGGAGGTGGAGTGGGAAACCATAAAGGAAAATACACCTCAGTACACATAGGTCATATGCCAGAACGAGTTGGGTTTTAAAAAGTAAACACTCAACTCCAAGAAATGACTTATGGACTAGGGATAGAGTGAAAACCTCACTTCCTAGAAATGAATAGTGTGAAGCCACGCTTACACGAGGCCAGTTGATAGCAGGTTAGACGCGTCAATTTTCGAATTTGCCTGACAAATGGCCTCGTGTATACGCGGCTAAAGTAAAGAATGAGTAAGGAAAATTTTGCTCGGGACTGCACTTCTGTTTAATTTGTCCTATCTAAGCCTTTTCTTGGTAATGAGTATTCACCCACAATTCTCACTTATTCATTTTCGTTCTTGTATACCGCCTATAGCCAGGAATATCTCCTCAGCCTCTGACACTGAAAAACCATATCGAGACAAACTTTTTCGGAGGGATGGGGAAGGAGGAGGAGGAAAACCTGCTAAGGAGTCAGTATAATCTGGCTTACCGGTGAAGAAGATTTGGATTCGAGTCCCGGCTGGAATCACCCACTTTACTGGAAAGAATTTTTTATCCTTTTTCTAGGAATATGCTGGTATACTTCCGCTTGAATTACTTCCTGATACTTAAATAGGGAGATTCAGATACTTCTGGGGGGAATTTTTTTATTAAAATGGTGGACATCGACGCCGCCCCCTCCCCTGGCGTTGCGAAGTCCCCACCCCACCTCTTCGCCCCTTATTAATTGCATTGATTAATTTACTACTTTAATTAATCGCTTTGAACAATTCAAAATAGCCACCAAAATACCTTAAAACTTTATGTGGAAATCAGAGATGGTCGCTAAAAATCCTTACAACTTTATATGAAAATCCAAAAGGACTGCCCTATACCTTATAACGTGATGTGAAAATTTTAGATGGCCGCCACCAAAATTAAAGCTCGCCACCCCTATAACTTATAAGTAGAGGGGGATACAGAACCCTAAAGCCCATCAACGCGACCTCATGATGACAAATTCCGTACGCCCAACAACGAATTTACATTCTTTCTCCAGGTGAATGCTGATGCACTTGACATATTCTGAATACCTCCTCTACACCACATCCTCAACACCCTAACCCCATAACGGTAAATTACCCACGTTTCCTCGTAAGGTTATGACATTTCTTCCCTTTGACTTACCTTTCTCTCCCTGACACACCCATTTTTGCTGCAAAATTCCCTTTTTGATACTATTAACATTATTTTTGACAGGTATTGCCCCCTGAGCCCAAGAGCCCACAATGGTAGTTACCCTTGACGCTCTGAGACCTCCTCCAAAATGACGTCCCGACGTCCCGACGCCCCCAAAACCCGGACCTCATAACGGTAATTTACCCTCAACGTCTGGACGCCTCACGAACACGACACCCGCGGCACTCCCAATAACTCGAACCCATAGCTGTAAATACCTGGCGCCCTGTTGCTCCTAGAAACTCGAGCCCATATAAATAACTTCTCATCCTGACCCCCTCTCTCCCAACCAGAGCAGGTATCGACAGACTTTCCACCACCTTTCCTCCAACACCTTGCTCCATACCCTACATTCTCTAACCTGCACGACAATTTAGAGATGGCGGCATGGGATTAAAAATAGAATTTTTTTTTATTAAAATATAATTAAAGTAATATTTAACCTTATAGTGTGATGCGGAAAATCACAATGGATCCCTACCCCACCCCCCTCCTTGTACTCAGCCTATGCAGGTCCCGATTTGCACCCTCAAACCCAGGTTCTATAGCCCTCAAAGCAAGGTAGTAGGTTCTAAAATCTAGGAGGTGATTAATTATTTTAATGTTTTTTAATGTTGTTTATTTGATGGTCACGATGGGCCTGAATATTTTTGATGATATGGAAGTTATAATTTATTACACCTAGCCTTATAAGACCTAACGGCACAAGACCTAACGGCACAAGACCTAACGGCACAAGACCTAACGGCACAAGACCTAAATGCTACAAGAACTAAACCCCATAAGACCTAAATTTATAAGACCTAATTTTATAAGACCTAACTTCATAGCACCTAATTTTATAACTCCTAACTTTACTAGACCTAAAAGCACTGGACCTAAAATTCATTTTTCATCGATTACTTTAAAATATCTTTAACTGTTCAAACAGGCAGTGGACCTAAAGGCACAAGACCTAATTTTATAAGACCTAATTTCATAAGACCTAACTTCACTGGACCTAATTTTATAAGACCTAAAGTCATAGCTCCTAAACTTTAGGTCTTGTGAAATTAGGTCCACTGCATGTCATCCAATATTTCCACAAGAATATTCTATCGTTCGGCTTTAAAACATATTAGAAAACCTATGCACAAATTGCGCAATATTCAGGTATAAAATTAAAAAAACAAATTATTAGCTCTAATAAAGACATTTTTAACCAAAGAAATTCAAATGAATAAAATATAAAGATAATTGTCATTTTAATAGAGTTTGCACATCTTGAGTACAATACATTTCTATTTAAGTTCTCATCTGACAATTTTGACCCATAAAATAGGTCGATATGGGGTCCGACAAGAATATACACTTTTTCATTAATGATATGGACTACAATATTTGTAAAATATTTTTTTATCGAAACTTCAACTAAACTACACAGAAGGACTATTTAACCTGAGTGTTCTACCTAAGATTTTTTTGGTAATATTGATATTAAGCATTTCAATCAAACGATCTATCGGGAATGCTGTGTATATATCCAAACTCTAGATAATATTGCACTTGAGCATCCTATACAACCCTTTTTTGGGGGAATGAATCCATGCTCATTTAAGAATAGCTGACAACTCAATTGTATGTACACCTCCTTTACACTAAAAAGTAGCAAGCCTACCTTTAACGGGTTACACTATGGTACATAATATAGGACAAGTCCCTATTGTAATCGGTCAAGGTAAACGGTAATCGGAGGGTGAAATATTTAGTTTCATAGTATCTTTTTATAAGAAGATACTAATCAAATAGAACAAGTGTATTCAAATTGTAAAGCTGACATTCAAACCTAAATAATAAAAACTCTTATTTATGTTTGAGTTTAAACTTTACATTATCTGTCTACAAGTTTATATTAATTTGCGCTTTTAATGCGATGAATAGTGGAGATCGATAGCTAAGTGACACACTGACTAGGACAATAACCTGACTAGATCAGGTGGTAGAGCGGATGGGTGTCAAGTCATAAGTCCAGGGTTTAAATCAGGGGCTATCAACTAGCGGCACACGATACCTTTTTTTGTTTTATTGTGGCCCACAAAATATCTTAAAATAGTAATCTACTTATGTTTTTAGCTGAAAAACAGAAAGTTTAGACTTAAGAGGGAAAAATCCATGAAAGCTCCAACTGATGTTCTTGTTTAATTTTTTCTTTCTTACTTACATCTGTTGTTTTATATTGCCGTATCAAACAACAATGGTATATTTTAGTAGGAGGATTCGTTTTTATGTAATTAATCGTGTTTAAATTAACGCTTCTTATTTATTTCACAATTAAATACCTGTTCTTGTTTTTGCATAGCTTGACAAAAATTATCCGACTATGATGCGTCCCATCACTAGACTTAATTGTATCCCTCAGACATTTAAAAGTTGGAAATCCCTGTTTTAAATGAATGACATGGTGTCAATATTTGAATCATTAAAGTTATATCATAAAATCCTTCTGTAAAAGTTGTACCGAGAAAATATTAATATAAAACTATTTATCTAAATAGTAGAATTTTTCCCCCATTTATTTGAGGTATTTAACATGCACTTTCTGAACCGAATGATTATCTCAGCACGTGACTTATTAATTAACTTAAAATCCAAAACAGACACAAGATCCAGCCCCCGGCCGTTAATTCATCACTTTGAAAGGGGGAAGCCACAGATCTCTCATCATCTAATTGTTTCAATTAATAATTGTTTGATCATGATGGGAATCGAACCCGGAAACCTTGGCTCAGTGGACAGATACGCTACCGACTGAGCTAAGGTGCCAAACCACAGGCTTTTCAAACTAACCTATATCTTGTTGTATGAAAGTGAAAATGGTGCTATCATTCTAAGCCCCCTACAAGTAGAAAGTAGATGTATAAATAATAAAAACAAAGTAAAGTACTGGGATGGTGTAGTTTTATTATAACATATAGCTACTACTATAACCCTGGCGTTTCAAGAGATCATCTAAACAATTCCAAAAAAGGCCTTTTTCTTTCCGCCAAAAAATGCCTGAAGAGCTTAGGACGTCCTCTAAAATATGTTTAAGGTGGTTTATTAAGAGTTGTTGCCGTCTTTCACCTCCCCTCCAATAAATGACTGGAATATTTAGATTTATTGTGTGAAAATAAAAAAAGAATGTTTAAGGTAGTTTTGTTAACATAGCTACTATATCAAATAAGTTTAGTGCTAATTTAGATGGGTACGCATCATTTTTAACCATAAGTTTTACATCATTTTTAGCCACAAGTTTTAGAATTACACTTTTTTTTTATTGCACTGCGTCTTACTGCCCTTTCGGGTTGTATGCATATGTACTAATTATGCTAATGTATTAGGAATGAAACGAGGTGCATCCACATTTGCATTGAGGGAGTGGAGAAAAACATTCAGGAAAAAATACTTTCAATAAATTCTACCATGATTTAAACACCCATTTCCCCGTTATTAGCAGTCTATCCTATTGTAAGAGTGACATCTTAGACCATGCAGCCACCTAAGCGTGTAACTATCCATTTAAGTAAGTAAATAATCTTTGATATAATAATATTAAAATTAGAGTAATAATGTGTGTTTAATCTTTATTATGTAATTCGGTATAAATTGCTATTGCGCTATATACCTCCAGCCCTCATAAAGTTTTTAATCCGAGTTAATTTTGGTTTTTACTGCGTTTTTTTCCCCCCTTTGGACAACAGAAGGGTACCATAATTTATCCTACTTTTTGTCTCCTTTTCTTTAGCTTATCTTTAGTAATCATGATTTAGCCATCCGCAGTTCTACCCCTAACATCATACTGTGTAATATTTAGCCAGAAGTATAAATAATGGCTATAAAGAAGAGAGTAGTAAAAGCAAACGGGAAAGTATGAGAAATAAGAGGTATATGGAGGTGGCGACGCCAACAATGGCAAATGAGCTAATTACGTGAGCCGTTTGGTGGGCCGGGGCTCAGAGGAAACCGTTAATAAAGGTGGTGTGTGCACATGGAGGTTGGGAAGGGGTAAAAATCTGGAGGGGGTAAATATGCTAACCAAGGGCAACACACATATATGCCATATGCTACATATTGGGGGCAGACTGACAGGACTGCGTGTGTTCGTGTGGGAAATACTACACTACCAGACTGATTAGAAAATATTATCCCCGTCAAAAATAACTTCAAACAAAACACCACGTGAAGGTATTTCATGTGATCAAATCGATGTTTCTGAATGTTTCTAAAATCTTTCAACATAATGTGAATATATTTCAAGATAATAATTCATTTGTTTATTTAAAATTTGTATATATTTTTTTAAAGATGATTCTCGCTAAGTATGAGGTCCAAACCTTAATACCATGGATATGTGAGGAGTAGATATTTATTACTATGAATTAAAATATTATTCAATACGCTTTATTTCTTTTAAATACATATTTCAATACGTTTCACTTAGATTATATGTCTTATGTCTCATCCGAAATCACATGAATCTCATATTTGTTCTCGTTATAAATGTACATTTTATCCGTTAGTCATTTGTTTGAAAAGTATATCATGGATGTGAGGTTTTGAAACATATTTCTAAGAGAATAAAGCCGA
Source organism: Timema podura (assembly GCA_033556935.1). Taxonomy (NCBI): domain Eukaryota; kingdom Metazoa; phylum Arthropoda; class Insecta; order Phasmatodea; family Timematidae; genus Timema; species Timema podura. Next base: position 64,717,078 of record JAVRXN010000009.1, read on the forward strand.
GTTCCTAATATTTTAACTTATATAAAAATAGTACAATTGCTTCCCCAAATATATACAAATATTATAAAGAACCGGAATTAACATCCACTTTTATTTCTCATGCTAGCTCTAACTTTGACCTCATACGTAGTTAATGAAAGTAATGTTTGAAAAGAAAACATATTCTAAATTAAAACTAAATAACTGTATTGAAATATACTTAAATTATATATTATATAAATCCACGAGGCATTAGATATAATACAATTAATTTTACCAAAAGTAGTGTAGCCTAGACCCTAGCGTTCCTATGAGATTTTTTAGTATTTTAAACAGATGTTCCAAATTAATTGGTGGTTCTCAATCATCAAACTTGCCCATACGAATGCTCAATTTAAATGTTTTCAAACCCGCTTCAGTGAGTGGCTCAAATATATAAGATATCACTTCGTTTTAGATTGGCCTTCTTATGAAGGGGAGATCGGGGTTTGAATTCCAAATCTGGGACACCAAGGGTGGTTATTTCCTAAATAGTTTTCCACTCTCCTCCCAAGCAAATGCGAGTAGATTACCTCATATAAAATACATACAACCTGAACGCGTAGTAAGACGCGGTGATAAAATAAAAGTATTTCAAACCCCCAAATAATATGTATGTGTTATAAACTTTGATGATAAAGCGTTTGAAAGAAGTAATGACGGTCAAGATCCATCAGATGGTATTCTGACAATCGCATATCTAAAAAGATCCACTCACAGCTTAGTTTAATGGCGTTGAAATGAATGGTTCACTTGGCGAGCCCTTTTGGGATCTCTAACATGGTGTAGCTGGATGATCGAGATTAAAATATAAATAATACGATAAATATTAAAATATTGGTTTCGCTTCAAGAATATTACAATCACAGATATCTAGAACAAGGCCTGAATAGTTTATTCTTAATATAATTTTACTAGTTTTATAAAAAGAATTAAAAATTAAAAATATTTGCCTGTTAATATATATTTGTGTACATGGTTTTAAGTTTCAATTTGAAGTTATTAGTACAAATAATATAAAATTCATCTTAAAAATGTTTTTTATTTTGTCACAAACCCTAATTTAAAAACTGTTTTTTTAAAGTTCATACTTAGCTCAATGGTCGCATGGTGTCATGCGTTTATATAATAATATACTAAACTGCCGATGATGAGGAGATCTTGGTTCGATTCCAATCAGGTGTACTAAGGGTGAATTTCCCTACAAAGTTTACCACTTTCTCTCCACGCGAATGCAGGCACACTTTCTTTAAATTCAATCTTCTACATCCTTACCCCATTAGTATAATTAGTACATGAGCGTTCAACACGAATGTGTAGTAAGACCAGTACTTAAAAAAATCTTTTTTTTTTCCAACGTATTATATCTTTTGAGGGACTGTTGACCACCTCTATGGTCTAATGGTCAGAGCTTCTGGCTGAAGATCCAAGGCCCCGGTTTCGATACCCGATGTTTCCAAAAATTAATCTGTGAAGCGGTGGGTCTGAAACAGGGTCAAAATCAGCCTCGTGAAAACCAATGAAGGTCTACTTGAATCAAAAATTAGCAGCCTCGGTTTAGAATACTGTGGCTAACACCCAGAGGATTCGTTGTGCTGACCAGATGACACCCCCTATCAGCAAATATTAGCACTATCACCACTCGGTCGGTATAGCTCGCGTGCGGGCTTGCACCATGGAATTTGTTACATTACACTGTGAACAAGATTCAGACCAAGTCTGAAATTTAAACACTAATTATTACCAAGTGACACTTGGCCAAGGATTCCTTTAAGAATCGTCTATGTGACTACAAACTTGATTCAGATCCAAAGTCAAGAAAAAAAAATCGTCATCCTTATAGTAAAATATGAAACGTTTTGTCGAAATGTCTACCTCGAATCTCTTCAGAGAAGATAATAGGTGATGCTTAACTTTTGACAGGCACATGAGATACAATTGCAGACAAACAACACAAGATAAATAGTAGGCGAGGTTATGTGGGTGGGACTATAAATCAAAACAAAGCGAGAGAGAGAAAGAGATGTATAGCGCTGCCCACGGCGGCATCAGCAAAGACAACAGCTGTATTTATAGCACGGGGCATCGTCATACAGTGTAAATGAGCACGGTCATGGAGGTATAAGCCGGGTGAGTAAGCGGAAGCGGTGAGAAGAATGATATTGCATTCTGGCCAGTAGGAGTAGGACAGGTAACACGTGGTTCAGGAGTCAAGGTTGAATGGAACTGGATGTTTGCAGTCTGCACAATGACAAAAAGGAGGGAAAGGAGGTGCTGGAAGGAAGGGGGGGGAAGGACCACCTTCCCCTACCTCACCTTTCTGGAATCCTCTGGAGACCCGCCCGAAAACTCTAGGAGACCGACGACAAAGAGGACAAAGCAGTGCTAACAAGAGAAATGGGTGCCCCGAGGGACGCAGGCGTGTGTGGACTTTTTGAAAAGAACTGTTGGGAAACCTACCCCATCCCCCACCCCTCCACCAACACATGCTCAACCAGCGTCTTTAGGCCTTCGGGGAGTTTTGAGTAGTCGTAACTATTCCACAAGGTTTGCGTTGCAGTCATATTCTAAGGAAACTTTACGATTTCTCGCAAGAAAAAAATATCTATGTAAAAATATGTTTTAGTAATGTAATATTTATATATACACATATTAATTGTATAGTGAATTTTATAATCCTAGTGAATATTGTAATATATATAGAGAGAGAGAGAGAGAGGAAGAGAGAGATAGAGAAAGAAAGAAAGAGAGAAAGCTAGATACGGGTATCACGTTATTTACCACGAAATTGGTGGACCAGCTCGATTTAACACATAAATTATTATTATTATATTATTAATAAATGAAATAGAAAAAATTATTATTATTATTATTAATTCGCTCTAATGCCACTGTGCTGGTTATTAGATATAAATGAGATAGTTTAACGTAAGGGCGAGGTTAGTGAATTTTAAATACTTGTAAATGCACCATAATTCCCAGATAAAAGGTTGGAAAACTTCATTATGTAATTTAAAAAATAAACTCTGTGAACATTGTTGGGGATCAGAACCTAATCCTCAAAAGTAAAAATCAGTACGCAGGCGCACACTAACTAGGCCAATTTTAAGCTTTTTAAAGACTTAAAATGTGAAAAGAAAAGGATGTTAAGACTTCCTTTCTTAGAAACAAAAATTAAAATATACACACACATAGCTAATCACACCGTTACCTTATGGGGTAGGCAAGAAACTGTGAATAAAGCTTAGCAAACGACAACACCATACTTAATCCATCCTCCCTAATTCTCTCCACACTTTCCTATCCTTACATACTCGTTTCACTTCAACAATATCCATCCATACACCAAGTCATGCATGCGCTTTTATTCTTAAAACTCAGTTTCTCTTTTTCACACATTCATTTACGACATTTAGCTAAGTCTTACATTGCCTCCTCCCTTCCTTTTGATCCACACACTCTACCTTCATATATTTGCTTCGTCACTCGATCTACACTCATCCTTTCAACATGCCCAAACCAACGTAACACGCTTATTTCACATTGACCTTTTGGATTCCTTTTCAAAACTCACTCCTTCAACACTCATTCATTACTGGCTCTGTCCATAAGAGTTTTTCCGCATGCATTTATTTCTCTTAGATAGTTTATTCCAACCACATTCACCTAGCTTTTTTGTTTCTACTAAAAAAAGCCCACTCCTCACATCTATAGAACATTGTTGGTGTTGAGACACTTTTATATACTACCGTATTTGCCCTCTTTCGATACTACTTCATTATTTGCAATAGTTCACATACATACAATTACTCTCAGGATGAATTCATCCATCTATCGAATCACTATCCATCCTTCCATTTATACTAAGCTGACAATAATTAACAATAATCCAAATCTACAGTAAAATCTTAAATAAACACAATTCATAGTCAATATTGAACCTTTGTACTTGTGGTATATATTCAGGACCATCACAACGCAACCAACCTATACATACCCTATCTACGTTAAAAGGGGTGGTGAGTGACAGTTTTTTTCAATCTATTCGCAAATAATTATTGGTAATACAATTTTACTAAGAAAATAACTATTATATCGTAATAGGTTGACATTAGTTACCTTTAGCTAATGTTGGTAATAAAGAGTCTTCTGCTAACTCTCCCTACCACCTCTCCTATTGTAGATGGGGAACATATGCTTTACATTTTTGTTATAAGTCGAAGAATCTGAAACAGCACACCTCTATATTATGAAATAACAATTATTATTAAAGGCTTCACACACAAAAAATAAATTTGAGAGTGATTAAAATATGGGTTATATCATATTGTGAACATAATATTTTGTCAGTTTTCACAATACATATTAAATTACTGGACTCTAAATTTAATTAATTGTTCAATACACATTTTCAAACAAAGAGAAAGAGAGTATTGATGAAATTAAAACCAAATATTCGATACATCTGTTTCAAAAATAACAAAGGCTTAATATTCTAATGTGATGACACAAGTACTCTTTTTAACAATGACATTGATCAAATCTATTTTAGATATCATGTTTGACGTTTCAATTAATTCAAAAAGGAACTTTATCAAACTCACCAAATAAAACATCCCAAAAGGAAACGTAAAACTTAAGAGCTATCAGAATGTCAATATAACGGTGTAGGGCACATGTCTGTCAATCTAGTTAACAATCTGAGAGAGAGAATAAGGGGAAACTCGTGTGTTTTTTTTTTTACATCAGACAAGTTGATAAAAGATAAACCAAACGAGATAACTTTTCTAGAGTTGAGTGACATGTCAGGAATGCACCAAGGGTGGCCAAAAAAGGTTAACCAATTTACAAGAAGAGATTCAGAGATTCTGATTCATTTTATCATAACCTGTATTAATAAAATGAAGAGTTTATCTATATGTCATGAGCATTACGCAAAGGAGGACAAATTTTAAAATCAGTAACTCCTGTAGACAAACATATGCAAATCAAGCTTGAATTTTAAATTTTTGATTAGATTTTTTTAATTTATTAAAAACTGAATCGGAATAAATAAAATGAGTAGTGTTTTTCTGTATGGTTGAAAAACGTTTTGAAATGTCGAATAGGATTCTTTCAATGGGAGTATTGCTATGCTCGAATGGTTCTCACAGTGAGTGATGTTAAAATTGGTCATCAGTGAAGATATAAACCGGCCTCATGGTATAGCGGTCAAGCCTCTGGCTACTGATTTAAAAGTCCCGGGTTTGATACCCAGCAGGTACTGTGGGGATTTTTTTCCAAAGGGGAAAAATTTTCATGATCAGCATGGTTTGTTAATTAGGCTAAGGTTAGGTTAAGATCTTCGTTGGATTTACCCCATCATACACACTACCTTCATTCTCTCACCTCATCGGGACATGGAAAGAGCCTCCACGAAAAGGATGTACAATGAATGGTACATTCGGGAATCCCCTGGGAAGCGGAACATTAACTGGCTAATGTTTCCTCAAACTGACCTACAGATCAATGTAAGTCCAGGCACACCATTATAATTAGTGATATCTATAACCTAAATGAAAATAATGTGGATGGTGAATACGAAGGTATCACCTTACGAGGGAGCTTGTTAAACAATTCTATTGCAAAACCTTGCAGAGTTGCTGGTTTGCACCGAACTTAGATCTCCCAAGCTGTGGCTCAGAAACACAATTGGTGTGAACAAACCTGTTAGCGATTTTCAGACGATTGCGTACTGACAAAACTCAAGTGATACCAATTTCATTAAATTACTAACTTGGTCATTTGTATGTGATTGAACGAAAAACAAATAAGAATAAACTAAATTTGAAACGTTAAGTTGAACAATAGGGTTGGCGTGCCACATCTTAGCTCATGAGGTAGCCCATCTGCGTATTAAACTAAGGGATCTGGGTTTTAATCCAGACAAGGCCCAAGCAAATAGGGCTTCTCCTTTCACAGTGATGAATCAACGGCCGAGGGACTGTGTGTTCTGTCTTTTTCTAGAATTAAGCTTGTTTTTAAGGAATGTTCAACTGGTTCAGAATATGCACGTTGACTACCTTCACATAATAATTGTAATAACTACAAAAAGGATTGTCCGCACGATTTGTAACGTGAGTCTTCCTTTGAAGACTCGGGACCCGACCATCATCACTGATGATTTTATCTCAACGCGATTTAATTCTCTCTCGCTCTCTTTCAAAGAAGAGTTTAAATGAATGTAGCCCACTTGTGGTGGTCTAAGGCGTCACTATTGCAATAGACTGGATGACGGAAAGATAGGAGTTAGATCACGGTTGGGGGTATACTGAGGGTGGTTTTTTCCCAAAAGGTTTTCCACTCTTTTTCCACGTGATTGGGGTTAATCTTCCTCTAAATTCAACCTTTCTTATTCCTAACAATTAGAGTAGTTGGTACATAGACGTCTAATCCATCAAAAGGGTGGCGAGACGCGGCACTATTAAGTATAATATAAATGAGTTTATGTTGAGCACCAAACAGTAATCTATAGATCCCACAGGCACAGAATATGGCTCCCAGGTTTGGACATCCCTTCTCTATTTCTTCATTCGCGGGTCTTTCGTTACCACCCGCGATCATTTAGAAATTTAGAACGTGACGGGAGATATTTGTGCAAGAACTAATTACATCCGCGTTTACTAGATGACACCTAATTGAGTTTAAAAGTTTGTTGTGAATGCCCCACCTTCGTCCTACTTTCTTTCTTGACTAGAAGAGTTAAAACTCTTCACAGTCTTGGTGGTGCAGAGTTCTCCCCCTTTAACCCCCCCCCCCCCCGCAACTTTAGGCAGACATAAATTTGCCACTCTATCAAGTGTATAGTGTGTGCGACCAACCCTATAATTCAGCAATCTATTTTTTTCTAGGCAAGACTTTAAAGGTTACCTTTATTCATTTGTTTTAATTGTCAAAGTTGACTTCGTGAGGCATTATTTGAAACACTATTTGCATTAATTTGCATTTAAACAACCTTGTTACTGTTATGTACATATAATCTCTCTCCTATGAGCATTTTAAAACAACAACAAAAATTGTAGCGAAATGGGATTAGTTCAAATTACTGTCGCAATAAATGAGCCATTACATTTAAGCGCTCAACATACAAACATAAACTAGAATGTAACTAGATTTTAATTACTCGAGAAAACAATCAATAACACTAATTCTGGTTTATTTTAAAAAGCTTATTTTTCGTACAAATTTTTTACTCTTTTGTTTATTCAGATATTTAACGTGAACTTTCTGAACCAACTGATTATATCCGCACACGAGAATTTCTTTGAGCGAGAGCGAAAGGGCTTACCAGTTTTGCCGGGAGAGCTATTTTCACATACCTCCAAAGGTTATTTTACATGCCACAATTGACTTGGGACAACGGCTCTACTTCCCTTCGAAGGAAGTTGTGCTAAGGATTTTTTATCGCCCAAGGAAAAATCTATCGATCCCGACTGGTTTTGAATCCATGAACATCGGGACCTGGGGTGAGCCCTTTACCTCAATATCACTGAGGTCTACCATACAATATACAAATTTTTCTTAAAACTTTTTTTATAAACACTGACACGAAAATTATGTGTGACTATCATATATATTGATCGATAGTATGAAAATTATATTCTCATAATATATAGGAGCATAATTTAGAATGAATAAATAAAATCCCACTCATAAAAAACTCGAAAATGCCCAAATATGGTTTTATTCTAAATTCAGGCACTTACTATAATTCGTCCAAACCTGTGGCTATGTGGTCTCAGTTCTTAAGCTCACGATATACTGATTTTTTTTATGACGGGTAGGTTGATATACTTATTTTAGTAGGATGGTGGTTTTCTAAGTTACTATTTAAAATAATGTGAGTACACTTTCTTTAACCTTACCCTCCTCATATTTATACCTTGAATTAAATCGTTACCTGCTTCGGTGGCCACATAGTCTTACGCACTACTTTCACAGTAGATAAGACTGCCGACTCTGGGAAGATCAAGGTTCGGATCTTGGTTGGGCGTACAGGGATTGGTTTAAAAAAAATTGTTTTCTAATTTTCTTCCACGCAAATTTGAGTACACATCCTATAAATATAACCTTCCTCATCCCTAAAATCATTAGAGTACTTAGTACATAAGAGTATAGCCTAAACGGGTAATAAGACGCAGTGATAAAAAATATATAAATAAAAGATTGTTTAAAAGCCTTTTTGTTGGAATTAATAGATGAATAAATTTAACAAACTAGGAGCTACTAAATCCTGGAACAATAATGAAAGCCAACACCTCATTCATCAATTGGTTTCGTGCCCCATGAAAATTAAATAAACTTTGACCTTACCAATATTCAAACCAGAATATCTCAATAAATGGCACAACTTGGTTTTTTAGCCATTTAATTCCCCCTACATAATGACCTACAGATATGAACCATTAATAGATTCTTTTAGCGTTCTTAAATTTTGAAATTTCAGCTCTGATGGATCGATTCATATTCTAATTATACCTGAAAGTTAAACATTCCAAACCAAGTGACTTTTCAAAGTAGTACACGAAATATTGATAGCAAAGCGCCTTGGGTAATAACTTCAATTAATTCCAAAATGAAATTCAACGGGATGGCTGACTGCCGTAATTAACCATTTATTCGAGGAACTTGCGAGAACGGAACCGATGAAAATAAAAACGGGCCCTTCTATTGAGACTACGCCCAGTTCAATGGACGACTTTCTTGTGCGGAACGGGTAATATGGCTGTGACGTCAGCAGACTCACCGCGAAACTGGTGGAGCGGTTTGGAAAGCGGCTCACGGGGGCGTAAATGAGTAGGGTGGTGAAGGTAGGGGTGACGTAGGGCCATAAGGGTGTGGGGGGGGGGTTGAACAGAGAGAAGGTAATACAAGACTATGGTGAGGGTGAAACTTCTAGTCCTGCGTGGAACTCGGTCTCTAATCCTACGTGACCGCAATGAACGAATCAAAAGTCAACAAAATGAAGCAGTATTGTGAGCCCTATTTTGGTAATTTACTTTAATATTTTATATTTACGAAGTAATACTGGAAACAAAACTAATCAAGGTTTTTTTAGAAAACTACCTTTTTGTTCTGTAATCAGAATAGTTTACGTTAAATTCTAAGTCATATAAAAGTAACCCCCCCCCACCCCTCAAAATGCTTGAGCTATTAAAAAACATGTTTCCACAAATATTTGATTTTAGTTTTATGTGGAACTTAATATTGGTTGTGGTATCATTTTAACTAATACATCAGCGAAAACCTATTACTAGTTCTGGAAATGGAAAAATGACACCTGGACACGAGAATCGAGCCCGGGACCTTTGGCTTAGTACGCCAATGCTCTAACCACTGAGCTATCCAGGAATCACCCCGTACCCAGGGTCATTCTTCACTCATATCTTTAATGCAGAGTCTATGGTGGACGTGCGGATAAATTGACAAATAATTTATAGCCGCGCTCCCTAAGCCAACTCGACCAATCTCTATGTATGGCCATGACGTTATTTAGTGAGCATTCTTTTAGTAATGCGTCTATTACTTGCACATTTCCCTTCCACTCCCCTCGCTGTCATGTCTGTCCATCTTTCCAGATATTTACCTTTTCACGGAAAGAAAACCAGACATATAAAGAAAGAATCAGAAAGGTTCGAGAGTATTGCATCACCGCTATGAAGTAAAAGTGCTGTCAGACTCCCTTTCAAATTCAAAAGACCACCCATTTTTCTTTATGTTAGATTTTAGAATATATTTTGGTATTGTCCTGGGGCACTATTAAATCATTTATGTTTGACGATAATTAGAGTTAAAAACACAAATGGTATTGTGACGGGCTAAGAGTTTTAACGCTTCACAATAATGGATTATACATTCATTCAATATTCATAAATATCTTCCCTATAAACCATCTAAAAAACTACCCCTAACAATATATTTCTGCTGACCACCATATAAGCTTATGGGAGCTACATTTTGGTTAAATGCACAGTATTACTTCAACTTCCGAGCCAATGGCGTGTTAAAATGGCCTATTCAATTCTACCTTCGTCTTCAACTTTAGTGAAGGCTTGAGAAGAAAGAAGGAACGTCGCGCGCAAGCGCATGAAACTGCACACCATAGTCAACTCTTTTAGCCGAAAGAAGTAGGCATTATTGTATCGACTCCCATCTCTCTAACTAACTGGAACGAAGCATTGGGAACTAAGACTTCTCCTTCCTCGCCCGATGCTATTACCATATAAATTTGGGAGTTCAAACCACTAAATGCAAATTATTATTCAATCAACGACCGAAGAAGATACGCTGCTACGTTTGATTGTAGTCTGCTTCTCAACGCTTATCTGATGTCTGTGAGAATGGTATCGATGGTGTCGCCGACTAAGAGGAAAAATCCCTTTTGGGAATTATAGGTCTCCTTCTGAGAAAGTTTTAGTCGCTTGACTTCTGCTTAGACGTGTTAGAATATGGTTTAAATTTTGTTCTGTTGGCTGGATTTAATTGTGCTATTTTCTTAGTAGTAGCTTACGCACTCATGGTATTGCATTATGTTAATGAGATGCTACTCACTCAGGGTCATGCATCATGTTTCCTAGATGCTACTCACTCAGGGCCATGCATCATGTTTCCTAGATGCTACTCACTCAGAGTCATGCATCATGTTTCCTAGATGCTAAACACTCAGAGTCATGCATCATGTTTACTAAATGCTACTCACTCAGAGTAATGCATCATGTTTCCTAGATGCTAAACACCTCAGAGTCATGCATCATGTTTCCTAGATGCTACTCACTCAGGGTCATGCATCATGTTTCCTAGATGCTACTCACTCAGGGCCATGCATCATGTTTCCTAGATGCTATCACTCAGGGCATGCATATGTTTCCTAGATGCTACTCACTCAGAGTCATGCATATGTTTCCTAGATGATACTCACTCAGGGTCATGCATCATTTTCTGAGATGCGGCGTATTAGAGTCTTATTTTTGTTTAGGAATTAGCTTAATTACTTGTATTATGACATGTTTAAATTAATGTAATCTCTGTGTGAACTGTATATGACTTTTAATCTAATAATTCACTTCATGTTAATGTGCATGCTGCACAATATTTTTCCTAATGTACTCCTTTGGGTATTAAATATATGCTACTCACTCAGGGTCATGCATCATGTTTCCTAGATGCTACTCACTCAGGGCCATGCATCATGTTCCTAGATGCTACTCACTCAGGGCCATGCATCATGTTTCCTAGATGCTACTCACTCAGAGTCATGCATAATGTTTCCTAGATGATACTCACTCAGGGTCATGCATCATTTTTCTGAGATGCGGCGCGTATTAGAGTGTTATTTTTGTTTAGGAAACTTAGCTTAATTACTTGTATTATGACATGTCGTAAATTAATGTAATCTCTGTGTGCCAACTGTATATGACCTTTTAATATAATAGATTTCCTTCATGTTTAATGTGCAGTGCTGGCACAAAATATTTATTTCTACTATATTACCTTTTGGGTATTAAAATATATTTTTTTATACCATTGGTTTGGGTGTTCTTAGAGCTTTATTATTGTTACTAAATCTTTTTTTTTTACTAAAATAAATAGAATATTTGTTTTTGGAGGTGGTCACTTCAATTGTCCCATTCAATGGATGCTAGCATGCTGGTTATCTGCTCTATATTCACGAAAATAATCTTAAGGCCTTGTTATAAACTTACATTGTTTATTCAAACATTATTTTAGATAAAACAATTGAAATGGACTTGCTCTATTTGTATCTCCCTGTTTCCTTGCCCAAATTACGTGCTTCTTAACCACATTATGTTCTTATTGGAGTGTGTAATATCTAGGAATGTTGTGATAGAGTGAGGTCGTATATTTACGGACAGCCAGGGAAAACACACGGTGGTCAACCTTGATCAACTTTTGTACTAAGAATGATCGTGCGTCTACTTACGCCGCCCGTGGCTAGTGTCAACGGTGCCACAAGTGGTCACATGTAGCATTATGATAAAAATGAGTAAAGTAGACCGATGAATATATATTGAAACAATAGAATAATTTACAGTTAAAATCAAAATAACTGTCACATAGTTAAAAAAATACAAATGGTCGAAGACCTGGAAGGTATGTGAAAATACTTTCCGTAAATGGTAGCCTTCACGCTCACGCATAAGATTTTATGAATAATCAGTCAGTTCAGAAAGTGCACGTTAAATATCTCAAATAAAATAATAATAATGTCAATAATAGTAACAAAAGGAAATAGTATTTCAAAACCTGATTAAAACATTATAGAATTAAAAGTTTATTAAAACATATAACTTTTAAGAAAATATAATATATTAGTTATTTATAAAGTTTTTAGAAATTGAAAAAATAAATATGATAATATTGTTAGTTATTTTGTCCACCCCCTTCTTAGAGATTAATTTTCCACTCATTTTATCATAAAGTTTGTGTTTTCAATCATAATTATTGTAGCAAATCAAGAATCTATGTTAGATGGTAAAAATCGTTTACCAGAAATGTCATTATCGCTAAATTTAACAATATACGTGCTAACAACGCATTTATATGGACGATGGAAAGTTTTCCACGATCAATTGAAGCTTGTCCTTATCAAAGGTGCTATGTACCAAAATATTAGAAATTGAGTTATCAGCAGTAAACGGTGACCGTGTAGCTGTTAATGATATGTGAATAGTGAAATACATCACACAATGTAGAATGTTTAATATTCTATTCTCTTGACCTAGAGAAGGTGTCTGTGATAGTAAAAGCTTGTCTTAAATAATATGTTTGTGTTTTTTAGTGTTTTATCAAACAATTTTTAATAAATAACTGTTTTTATAAAGAGGTTCTTCATGAACTTAGAGTATTTTCATTTTTTTTATGTGACATAACAGTTTACTAAAATATTAGCTTTTAACAACTCTGTTATTCGATTTTGGCACTTGAAACATTTTATATCTATATGCTTCAATTTTTCAGCTATTTAAATAAAGCTAGCTTGATCGAGATGTATACAAAATTTAAAACTGTACTCTTCAATTTAATTTGGCATCAGATTTACAACAAAGAAACACAAACAAATTCTCTTAGGAAAGACCTTTTAGAAAATACAAATATATTTTTACTCTGTTATATAATATATATACGTAAGTATACTAGCAATGTAACTTAAATGTGACCCATTTATTATAAAAATAAGTTTAGATATTTTTTGTCAAAATTTTACATTAAACATTTTCTAAAATAAGTCATAATTTAAAAAGTACCCATAAAAAATGAAAGCTACAGATCACGTATGAATACGTTAAAGTGAATTTATTAATTTTGATAGCTATCTGATAAAGTTCGTCCTATGAAAAGTGGACTTTATTTGGGTATAAATATATACATTATTTAATTATGTATATATATATATATATATAACATTTTCTAAATCATGTCAGAATATTTAATGCAAGGTTCGAACAATTGTGGCAGCGATTCCAGTTTTCTTATCAAACTCACGTTTCGACAAAAGCAATTGGGGGTTGAATACGTCACTAAGGTCAAGGCTACCCGGTCTTATGTACTTAGAACATATTATGCTTCGATATCTTAATAAAAGTTTTTACCAACTCATTTTATTCCTCTGTAGCCCAAAGACCGGAACAATTTCCGTTCATTTCATTTTTATCTCAAGTGGTCTGAGCTGGCCGTTTCACACGAGAACTAGAAGTTTCAACCACACCATAGGTGAACTAGGAACGAGGTGGGGGTGGAAGAACTACCGTTTACTGCCCCCACAGGGTATACCGACCCACCGTTGTTGCGAGAGTTGTCGGATGATGCAAAACATGGCACATTGTACACATACCTAATAACTTAACATCGCCGACAAACTCATTTGAAAACCCGAAACTACCCGACCACGGACGGCTTGGTTGAATTTTTTTTATTTTTTCGTTGTTACTCCCTTGTGACATTGCGTGGTCCTTTATGTTAACAAAACCGCTGATGAGGCAAGGTGGTTTCACAGTGAAAGCGAAGTTAGGGAGTGTTCAAGCACCAGGAACTGGGGTTTGCCTTCTCCTTAAAACTTATTCAGCAAATCTAAATTGCCAGTTCAGACAATGTTGCATTATAATGATGTATGGTATTTTGTAGTACATAATTCTATATTTCTAAAACTATTATTATTATTATTATCATTATCATCATTATTAACATTATCATTATCATCATTATTAACATTATCATTATCATTATTATTATAATTATTACTAACATTATTATCATTATTATTATCATTATTATTAACATTATTATTATTATCATTATTATTAACATTATTATTATCATTATTATTAACATTATTATTATTATCATTATTATTAACATTATTATCATTATTATTAACATTATTATCATTATTATTAACATTATTATCATTATTATTAACATTATTATCATTATTATTAACATTTTTATCATTATTATTAACATTATTATCATTATTATTAACATTATTATCATTATTATCTTTATTATCATCATCATCCTCATCATCATCAACATCATCAACATCATACACATTATCAACACTATCAACATCATCAACATCATACACATTATCAACACTATCAATACTATCATCATCATTATTATTATTAACACTACCCGTTCGGGCTGTACGCACTTACGCTAATGTGTAATGGTAGGGTGATTGTGAGATGGAATGGAGGACCTAAAGTTTAGCGTGGGATCCGAACCACGGTGGAGGCCTGGCATTCCACACATTCACAAGTTGTGATTAATACACGTCTTGTCAGAGGTGAAGGAAGGGTTTGGCAATCAGATAAATCTGTGCCGGGACCAAGGATTGAACCTCGGACACCCAGCACAGAAGTCCAACACCTTACCCCTAGACCACCATATCACCTATATTTCTAAAAGAAATGGATGCATCTTCAAGGAGAAACTTAAAAAAGTCATCAACAGTATTTCCAAAAAAAGTATCTGGTTTTCATTAGTATTGCTTAAGAAAATGGATGTTATGTGTGTGTGTGTGCTACATTCTAAAAGTGGAACTGCCCACTACATGAATTGGGCAAAAATTACATTAACTCTTTCCCATTTAATGGAACTGAAAGTTATTGTACTATCTACTACAAGCTTAGCTGAAATTCATTTTAAGATATTATATTAAACTAACTAAGCTTAACTTAACCTAACCTTTTATTCTAAAACAACTAAAAGTTTTAATTAACATAAAGGCCAATTTGTTCCTTGCTTGTCCATTTCACGTACAGAGGAAAAACTGGTCCAGTTCATGAATTGGGTAACAAGCGCTGCACAATTCATGAACTAGATTTTTTTTGCCCATTTCGTTAAATGTCAGAAGGAGAACCAGTTGAAGGAATGGGGAAAAATTTGCCCGATTCGTGAAATGGGAAATTTCGCGAATGAAGTGTAACATTTAATACCATAACTTTTTTTTTAAAATGTATCGCATTATTGACCAGGAGAAGACATAACATTCAGTTCGGTCGCCGTGAATGTAGACTATTCGACGCCCTAGTGGCACAGAACGTTGTCCAGGGTACACCTATGGAGGTTGTTTACACGTACTCGCAATGAGATTGATGTATGATATGGAGGTGTGGGCCAATTGGAATTTACAACTTAAGTCTAACTTACCAAGCCCTGGTGACCTTTGGGATGATTCCCCTTAAGAGAATATTACCCTAGGTACCAGACGGGAACTGAACTTGGGTCCCCTAGGTTCATAGACAAGTGCACTGACCACACTACACCAAGGGGTTGGATAATACCATACTGATGAATGAAAGTATGTATACTTTTTTAAATAAATTATTCAGGGTAAAACCCAGCCATTTAAAAACTCATTTATGAAATCGTCATTGGCGTGAATAGGATAGAATTATACTATACATGAAGAATAAGGAGTTTTTCAATGGAAAAAAAAAATTGAATGTATTATTTAGTCAATAATTAACTTTTTGTGAGCTTTCTATCAATATTGGTAAATATTTAACTATGATTGCTATAAAAAGTATTATTTTATGTGTACCTTGGTATTTGTGTATTTAATTAATGTGAGTGTGAGTCAACCTACATAAAAAGCGTTTGACGTGCGGAAATACAGTATAGAACTTCTACATAAATTTGACCCCCTCTGTGGCGTATGTTTGGCTAACGCGCTAGTCGTTTGAGCCCGACTGCGAGACGGGAGATCGATGTTAGAAACTCGTTCGGTGTTGATCTGGGGGTGGTTTTTCCTAAAGGTTTATCCACTCTCCTCGCCACGCAAATGCGGGTTATGACTTCCTCTATTCAACCTTCCCAATTCCTAATCCATTAGCGTAATTAGTACTTAAGCGTATAACCCGAACGGGTAGTAAGACGCGGTGCTAAATAATAAAAAATAAAAAAAATACATAAATTTGAGCCCCATATGGTAGTGAGTGCAGTTACAATTATTAAAGGTATGTAAGTATTATATTCTTCTCTCGTAACCCAATTTAGTTTGGCATGGCAAAACTTCTTAAAAACACCTTTTCTAGTGCCTCGGGGGGAGGTAGGAGGGCTTAAAAATTCCAAACACCATCCCTACCATTTACCCTCGTAACTACGCCACTGTTAACAGTAGAGGATATTGATTATAAAACCAAATATTTATTTTTTAGCTTCAAATACACCGATATGAGCAAAAATGTAGTTATAAATATTATAATTAAGTAGTTGTTTAATTATTCATAAATGCTTTGATTAAAAGAAATCTTATTGAATTTAAAGATTATTTTATTTTTAATATACAATTTAGTTTTAATGATAATACGTAAACATAGCACATCAATCGGTTCCACTCAAACCCTGTAAACTCCTGAAAGGTATACGTCTACCTTATTTTTGTAATTACTTAAAAATAAATGTTGATTAAATTTTACACCGGGCACATCCCATGAAAAAACTTAATGCAATCTGAATAATCTCAAAAAATATCTATTTTGCCAATTTGCACACAATTTCACCGCTTCAAAATATGTTATGGCAACCTATGTATATATTTTTTTACATTGTAAGCTCCATAGTTGAGCTAAACAATAATGGTTAAAAGTATTTCCATGTCAGTATTAGTTAGAAATGTTTGGTTCTAATTTCATGAACATAAGCCTAATTTTCTGATATAGATTCAACCTTCCTGCCATATAAACATTGTATTATTGTATTTATTGTATTGTATGCTTTGAGAGGAAATAGCTTAAATGGAAGTCTGTGATATGTTTCAACTAGACAGATGAGTGAGGATATTATTAAAACAACATCAGTTTTGTGTGTCAGCGGACTAGTTAGATATTAAACTGTCCAGCTGCCTCTGGATAAAAGTGCATGGAACGTACAAACATATTGATGTTGGTAATGTATCACTCACTCACTCTCCATACAGTCGGTATAAATCATACACACATTACACACTGCAATTGTTTCGAACATGAAAAGCCACGCACTATGGGGAATCGACTATTGAAATATTTAAAAAAAGCAGTACATTATATCAACTAAGAGTCAGTAAAAATGTCCTCTTATCCAGGTTTAATAAATTTTAAAAAAAGTCATTTTTTCTCCCATTCATTCGTGATTGAGTTTCCCTAAACATATTATTCTGGTCCCTCCATACCCACTAAATATCAAAGTCAGAAAATGTTAAGAAAAAGGTTTGTAGATATATTAGAAAGCCTATTGCTTATTTATCGAGAGTATTTACATAGTGCCATTTATTGGCACCTTTTAGACTTGAATCGTCATATAAACATATTCATTTCTCTAAATTCGAATGTTTTTCTAAAAATAGGGTTTATTTCGCCAGAAAATTTTACTTAAATAGAGAAAGTATTGTGATCGTCAAAATTATTGCTCTAGATTTTGATGGCTATTGACGTTTCATGGCCCACTGAATCCTAAAATGTGGTGTTTGTAATGCCGTCTGTATGTCTGTCTATCTAGGTCTAGAGCCAAAACCATTTTACCGATCGGACTAAAACTTGATATTTAGAGTTTTTAAAAAGGTTATGTCCCGATAAATTTATTAATTATAAATTAT
This sequence comes from Timema podura, assembly GCA_033556935.1. Lineage (NCBI taxonomy): Eukaryota > Metazoa > Arthropoda > Insecta > Phasmatodea > Timematidae > Timema > Timema podura. Next base: position 64,735,235 of record JAVRXN010000009.1, read on the forward strand.
ATAAAATCTAATATTTTAAGATATTATCATATAAATTGTTTAAAATATTTGCTAATTTGGTTTTAAAATATTGTCATATATATATTACCATTCTTGAAATTGAGGTTTAATTTATTTATAATTTTATTTAAATGAGTTAGAATGAAAGATATGCTATTTGGTGATTTTGGAGGAAAAAGCTTTTATAAATTAACCCATTTTTTGTGTTTAAAATAGAGGGCATTTTACGAAATTGTTGGTGGTATTTTATAAGTATTGATATTATATATCAAGAGTGACAGCTTTAGATCACATGACTTGACGTATGAACAGGCCTACGTGAATGTAGATACAGTAACTTGCCTAAATTCCAGATAAGATTCCTCTTTTGAAAATTGAAGTGAACCTTTCAGAGTAAATGTGTGGAAATAATGAGAAATCAATTAGGAAATATATTCTGAAAATTGAAAAATGACACCTGGACACGGGAATCGAACCCAGGACCTTTGGCTTAGTACGCCAATGCTCTAACCACTTAACTATCCAGGACTCGTCCCGTGCCCAGGGTCATTCTTCACTCATATTTTAAGGCGGAGTCTATGATGGACGTGCGGAAATCGTCGGCTACAAATTTGTGATTTTATTAGGATCACGAGCTATCAGATAATCTAAGATGGCTGCGTTATCTGATAGCTCGTGATCCTAATAAAATCACAAATTTGTAGCCGACGATTTCTGCGCGTCTATCATAGATTCTGCCTTAAAATATGAGTGAAGAATGACCCTGGGCACGGGACGACTCCTGGATAGCTCAGTGGGGAGAGCATTAACGTACTAAGCCAAAGGTCTCGGGCTCGCTTCCCGTGTCCAGGTGTAATTTTTCAATTTTCAGAATATATATATATATATATCTAGATGGAGAATTCCACACTAAAAAGCATAAATAATAGCTTCGGCTATTTGATTCATTAATTAGGAAATAGCTCAGTTCTCCTGGCCGAAATTCAAATCCCAAACCAAACTGCAAACAAGAAAAGACTAAAATCACTTCTTTCTATGCGTGCCTCTCCGTGAACCCAGTTTAATTAATTAATATATTGGTAAAATTAATAAATATTTTAAACTCAATATAATCTTGTATACTTAAATTTTACTGAGTCACTTGTTTTTAGTAAAGGGAACCCTACATAAAATACTAGCAATTGGATCATTTGTTGGAGCTAGTTTTGTACATTATTACCGAGTACTATTTTTCTAGGAATGTTTCATGTTCCCAAAAAATCACTGCTGTTTTGAGACAAGTATTATTATGAAAAGGCGCCAGTTTATAAATATAGTAGGACAGACATGAAAAAATTATATAAATAAGTGACTGTAATAGGCCAAAACTAGTTTAAGGTATAAAAGTATTTAGATTAAAGACATCACAGAAGTTTCAGACAAACACTTCAATAGCAGTTACCTTAGGTTGGAAGAATAAGATATTTACACTAGTTTTTTTTTTACAAATTTCATCAAATAAAAATGATTAAATTGAGTGAATGGAAAAGCAAGACTATAAAAGGGTAATGGTTTATTTTTCACAATAAAAAAAAAGAGAACCATTATTTTCGGGAACTAAACTGTGTCCAACGTGATTTAAAACTTAGCATTTATATTGTAAGTTAATATGTATAATTATTGATGTAACGTAAACGCTGGTTCCTTACTTGATAATGTTAAACAAATGTATTAAAAATATTTTATTGTTTTACATTTTTGTCTTTTCTCACGACCCCATTAATTAATCAATAAAAACTATTCAAATAAAAATGTTATCATAGTATAGCCCACGACTGCTTTAAAAATGTTAGTATCAATTGAATAATGCAATCTCTCAATTCAAGTAAATTTTGTAATTTATTGATATCATAAAGTAAGACTAATCTGCTCAAAACTATTTTCTTACACCAATATATTATTTATCATTGTATTTACGTCTTCAGACGTTTGAGGGGCTTTTATAAAAGTGTATACATTTTAATATTAGGATACAAAATATAATACTGTCGTGACTTCTTTTTAAAAGAGCGGTAATACAAGATGTTAATCAAGTTATAATTAAAGATTTTAACACTGTATGTTATTTAATTAGTTGTTATCTTAAGTAAAAATGTAATATTTTGTTAGTAAATCATAAAACTTATTCATATTTATAATTTTTAGTCTTTCAAAGGCTTTTGTATTAAAAAAAAATAGCATTGCGTCTTATTACCCCTTAGGGTTATACGCTTTTGTATTTATAGAGACAATATTTATATGTCATAGCCATGTGAGATTTTAAATACATAAAATAAATATTACATTCTTGCAAAATGTGAACTAATACAAATATTGAGATAGACTTCAGTAAATATTTGTATATATAAACGTCATTCATAGCAAAATTAAGTTTACACATTTATTATCTTTGTTTTTTTATTCAAATTCATAGAAAGGCTTTGTGCACTTTTTTTTTTCAGGAAGAGCTTTGTAACAAAATCATAAAGATATTTTGAAACTTGATAAAAAAAAAGTATATATATATTGACACATCCTCATAATATAAAGTAAAGTAAAGTAAAGAACAATATGTATATAGTGCGTTTAATGTGTTTTTACGTGATCAATATTGTTTAACTTAGTCACTAATTAATTTAAGATATAACTGATACTTTCAGTGCAGAGAATTTTCATAAGAACATCTTATAGATAACCTTTTAAAATAGTATGAACCAAGCAGATAAAACTGTTTAAAATCTAATATATTTATCTTACAGATCGCTTTTGACCGATATTGTGAATTTTGAAAATAATAAAGGATAGGTATGGTTTGATATATTAAAACAATAAGCTTGATTTATAGAATAAAACTATTGCAACTTAAGATATATATGTAAAAACATTGTAAAATTATTTAAAATCTGCCTACTGTTTAGTTTTATTAGGAATAACCCTATCCAATAGCAATAAATTATTAGATCTACAGTGACGTATTTATAAGTCAAGTAATGTTTTCTGAAATATCACTTTTGATGAATTATATCAATACATATCTCCATGATGTCACCCCACAATCTAGACATACACACCGAGAGGCCATCATTTGATGGTGATGATAGTGCCAATTGGTGGTCAGCCCAAAGAACCATCAGGCCATTAATCTCAGTTTCTTAGACAGGATCTGCTATTGTTTCATTCAAGTATCTCCTCATTTGTCCTCACGAGGATCAGTTGACACCGTTCTAGATCCACTGCTTCACAGAAATATCTGAAAGAGCTGGGGATCGAAACTTGGACCTCTGTATTTGTATCCAGGAGCTCTGACCACTATACCACAAAGGTGGTCAATTTATTTATATATATACATATACGACAACAGTGGTTGATTTTGTGGTGTATGATGAGATATTTGGAAGCTTAGTAAAGAATACTCTAACTGTGCATGGTGCTGAATGTGTAACGGATCACTTCCTAGTGATATCAGTAGTTGAATCAGGCAGGAATTTTGCGAATAAGCAGCACAGAATATTGAGCATGTAAGAGTGGAAAGTGGAAAAAATTACAGGATAAAAGTGTGAGAGTGCAATATGAAAGATTGCTGGGCGAAAAAATAACCTTACAAGAGCATGAATGGAATGTCGAGATAAAAGCTAATTATATACAGAAAGTACTAGAAACAGATTAAAAGAGGCCAGAGTATGTGAGTTTTTCAATGTGTGTGCTGGGATTTCAAATGTTCCTAATGACTGGAAGAATACTGTCATTGTTCCTTTGTACAAAGGCAAAGGTAGTAAGAATGAATGTAAGAATTATAGGGCCATGGGTTTGTTGGGTATTAACCGGAAAGGTTTTGGGTCTTAATTGAGAGGGTGCGTGAAAAAACTGCGGACAATATTTGGAGTGTGCAAAGTGGCTTCATGGCAGGTTGTGGTTGCATGGACCAGATATTTTCATTTCAACAACTTATTGAGAAATATATGTAAGAAAGTATATTGCGCTTTTGTTGATCTGTAGAAAGCGTACGATCAGGTGAATAGGAGTACGTTATGTAAGGTTCTGAGAGAATATGACGTGAATGCAATTATATAGGTGTATGATGGAAGTAAAGTGTGCGTTAGGGTGGACCGCGCTCTGAGCGAATTGGTTGACATTGAACAGGGAGTTAGATAATTTTGTGTTATACATCTGTGGCTGTTTAATGTATTCATTGATAATTGTATGAGGGATGATTGAGAGGATGCGGTTGGTTTATAATTAGACAATGTGAATGTGAGAGTGCTGCTATATGCATATGATGACATATTAATGGATGAGAATTAAATTAATTTGCCGAATACATTAGATCATTTGAATATGGCGATAGGAAAAATGGATCTTCCTATAAATATCTCCAAACTAAGGTGACACGTTTTGATAAGGACGGACTATGAAATGATTGTCAGCTTAGTATAAATGGAAAATTATTAGAACACGTGTATGATTTTGTGTATCTGTGCAATGTGTTCTGTAAAAATGTAAGGATAGATGATGAAATCAGATGGGTGAATGCATATCGGATTGTAGTTGAGTGTATGTAGACTATCGAAAAGAGTTAAATAGTATCGAAAGAGGCAAAGATGGCAATATATAAAAGTGTGAAAGGTTAACATTGTTTTACGGATGTAAAGCGTGGGTTTGTCAGGAGAAACACAAGAGCGAGGTGAATGTGGTTGGAATGAGACATCTAATACAATTATTTGGAAAAACTCTTATGGATGAAGTTAGTAAAGATTGGGTGCTGATAAAGTGCTATTTGAAAGGAAATCCAATAGGGCAATTTGAAAGAAGTCTCTTTAGTTGGTTTAGGCATGTTGAGAGGACGAGTGTGGATCAAATGATGGAGCAAATATATTATGGCTGAGTGTGTAGAGTGTGTGGATCAAAAAGAAGAGGTGGGTCATGTAAGAAGTGGTTAAATGATTTAGACGAATATGTGTAAAAGATAAACACTTAGAATTTTAAGAATAAAAGTGCATGTATGACTCGGTGTATGGATATTGTCGAAGCGAGTATGCAAGGATATGGGGAAGTTAGAGAAAGTTAGTGAGGATGAATAAGTAAGGAGTTTTTTTTAGTTACATGCACAGTTTCTTGCCAACCCCATAAGGGAATGGCGTGATTAAGTTAGTATAATTATATACGAAATAAAATTAATGATACTGTCAATAATTGTTATCAATGTTGGTTGCAAAACAATGTGTTCGTATTTTATAAAGGTTTCTTTTACTAAAATCCTACCAAATGTGATAAACCATACTGAAAGGATGGTTTGGTTGCTTTTTGATATAAGCAAATAAACTTCTCTCTTAAGTCATTTATACACTCATCACAATTCCATCTTCTTCACACTATGCCTGCTCACACAATTACACATAACTTTTAAATACTACTCTGTTTTCAGAAAATAAACATGTTTTAATTTTAATTTTTGCCTTTCTTTTGATAGCAAAGAAATATCTCCGAAAGTATAAAATTGTGTGTAGGTACCCTTAGAATATTAGAGATGAATGCTAAGAAAATAATATGAATCAATGAAGAGAAATTGTATTGTTTCTATTAAGGTCTTAGTCCAACTATACTTTTAGGTTGGCTCCCTTCTCTACCGGTTGTACTACATTTTATCTTGAAGATAAATTTATAAATTTTCCTGTCAAAAGAGGTTCTATTTATATAAAATGGGTGAGAGGGAAATAATGCAAATAATTATATCCATCAAAAATGTATTTATTTAGATCAAGCGTACTGTCAAACACCAGTTATGAAAGAAATATATTATATAATGAACAATAGCTATTATATAATCACATACAAGTTTGGCGACCATCATTATTGGCTATGAACAGAGAGCCCGGGGCACTAATTGCATCTTGATCGATTTGAAATAGGTTTCTTCAATTTTATTTATCATCCATTATCTTGGCAAATTCTGATGGATTTAATCAAAATATTACCTCCTTACATTATTTTCGTGTGTTGAAATGTTTAGATAGTGTAAGCAACCTATAGTTCAAGGTTATTACAAAGATGGACTAAAAACTTTTAAATCCAAATAAAATTTGTAATTAAGTCGAATAAATCCACTAGGTATGATCACGTGAATAGTTATAAAACCCAGTGAATAAACTATTTTGTGATTTGTTCTTAGTAACAAGCTGATGGAAATATTCTGGACGTTTGTGTGGGCCATTTATAGAACTAATGAACATCAATCTTTCAAATTAATGATAAGGTGCGCTGCACCGATTTTCTCTTTTATCTTAAAATATAAACATTTACTAAAAACTCATAAGAATTGTAAAACAAAAATAATGTAAATGGTTTCAGGAAAACTACACCAAAGATCATAAATGAAATAATATACACTGTCACAGAAACATTGAGAAAATAGGGAAACATCTGTCTTTTAAAGAGCATAATGATCAATTTCAAAGTGCGCCATAAAAATGTGCATATTTGCTTATATTTCAGAAACTATTGATTAAAAAAAAATTCCATAAACAAATATCTTTATTTTTAATAGTACTACAACTTTATAGCTAACATCGTTTCGCAAATAGTTGTGAAGACATGATAAAAATTGAAATTTCTGTTAAGTTACCCTCAAAGTAATTTTATGAGAAAATTAAAATTATCAATTTCTAATGTTGAACAATGTATAGATACAAAATTTAACTAAAATTGTTAAAGCGGACTTCAAAAAAATCAATTTTATTATTTATGCCCTTCAATAAACTACCCTTAATTTTAGGGTTATATGTCCAATTCAAAAAAAAAAAAGGGTGAATCTTATTAAAGCCTTGTATAACAAGTTTTATCCCGATTTGTAAAAGGTTTTGGTTCAAGTCTAAGATAGATACAGACAGACGGCATCACGGAAAAGAGCTTTTACGATTTCAGGGGATCATGAAAAGGCAACATTTTATTAAAATCTAGAGCGCGATTGTTTTTGACGATCACAATCTGTTAGGGGCCGAGATAAAGTAAAAAGGGTTCACAAACAAATAACAAGGACGGTTACGAGCTACGACCAAATCATGTACGCCTGCGCTTAAATTAGTTGGTTTTCCAGCAAAGCTACTTAAAAAATTAAAGGTTACCTGTGTAAGTCATAATGTATTCATTAATGTAATTACAGTTAGTTTAATTTAATTTATTTATATAGTTAACACTACGAAGCCATTGCAGATTAGTTTGTAAAATTTCCAGGAGCTTTTAAAACAACTCGGATGATTGTATCTCCCCTTGGTTCCATCATTCTTTCTGTAAATTGACCCCATTCAACTCAAAAGTTGCTACACGAGCTCTTATGAACAGTGCAGGGGTTTATTCATAAAGTATTTAAAACAGAACAATTGTTTGCATTGTAGCAGTAAATAGCTTGTATTATTATTATTATTATTATTATTATTATTATTATTATTATTATTATCAGCACCGCGTCTTACTACCCGTTCGGGTTATACGCACTTACGCTAATGCGCAATGGTAGGGTGATTGTGAGATTAAATGGAGGACCTACAGTTTAACGTGGAATCCGAACCACGGTGGAGGCCTGGCATTCCTCACATTCACAAGTTGTGATTAATACACGTTTTGTCAGAGGTGAAGGAAGGGTTTGGCAATCAGATAAATCTGTGCCAGAACCGAGGATTGAACCCCGGACCCTCAGCACAGAAGTCCGACACCTTACCCCTAGACCACCAGGTCACCTAAATAGCTTGTAGGTTCTGTAGATTCATCGCTATTGCTTGCTTCAAATCGCACATCAGCTACTTGTGGGACAGTGTATAGTGATTTTTTTGTAAATGACATGTAAATAGTATAAATATTACGTGATGGTTTGTTCGTATTAAACATATACATTCTTCTAACCACAATATTTATTTACAGACATACGTTCATCACATTGTCATAATCGTCTCGTTTTTGGCTGAGGCTGCTTATTTTATTAATTTATTTGTGGTATTTAACGTACACTTTCTGAACTGACTGATTATATTAGCACAAGAGAATTTGTATGAACAAGAACTAACCAGCCTACCAATTTTGGAGGGAAAAGTATTTAAACATACCTTCCGAGGTTCTTTTACATGCCACATTAAACGTGTGGCCGACGGCTTTACTGCCCTTCCAAAGGAAGTTGTGCTACGGATTTGTGTCACTCAAGAAAAATCCGTTAACCTCAGATGGGTTTAACCCACGGACATTGGATCCAGAGGTGAGTACTTTACCACAGGAGCATGGGGTTGATAGTATTGTTGCTAAGGTATGGCATATTTATTTCCACCAGTTGCCCCCAGGTCATGAGGCTTATTAATAAGATATTCTCATAGTTCACTTCCCCTTCTTCAGACATATTTGACTGTATAATCGTGAAATTAAATGGGTCTTCAGCGATATAGGAGGCGCTAAATTGTAATTATCATGCTCGTTAATTTTCTGAATAAATATGTAAAACGATTTAAGATTGAGAAACACTTTAAAGTCACTAATTTAAGTATTATTTTTAATTTGCAAAATATTGTGGCATAAAATAAGCACATTTTTAAAAGTCGTGGACTAATGGAGTATAATGGAAAACCCCGCTTCTGGGAACAGGAAATGAGAGTTACTTTATGTTCTAATTATTTGCATGTACTAAGCTATAGACTTTCACAAGCGAAACGGAGCTTGCGGGAAGGTTCTTTTTTAAAAGCCCCGAAACAAGAAAGTTTTGAAAACGACAGTTAATTACGGAAATACCAGTGGCTACACCATAATACGTAATTTCACCAGTTTTGAAACAAAGTCACATAGATAGGGTTCTCCCTCTAAACCCCCCTCCCCTCAAAAAGTTTCTTATTTTTTTATTCGCATTCTTCTCTTGGTGAATTCTGAGGAATTCCACTTTAATTTATTTTTGTCGACATCATAGTTGCTAAAGTATAACAATGAAGTGAAGTTTACCTGTTAGTGGAGAATAAATTATATATATAATATTATGAAACACATCAAAACAATTACAATATTTTTGATTCTTTTTTAGAATATAGTGACAAGAATATTTTAATAACATATGATAATAATTATTATTTAGTAAATGAATTATACAACCCATTTGTACAAACTTTCATATTTCATATATTATAGTTTGTAACAGAAGCTTCAATAATATGTTTACAGTAAGCTACACCTAAATAAATTTCTTCCCTAATATAAAATAGGCCTACACCCCACACACCTATTTTGAATAAAATAATTAAATCCATCTTCAAACTTATTAATCATCGCATTTTGAAAATTTTAACAAGATACCCCTAAATGAATTTTTCTCCGAAAAAGCAATTTTCAGTATTATTCTTTATTATAAAACAACCTTCTCAGGTATCCATTCTAAACAAAAAAATTTGAGCTATTTTCTGAAAATTTCTAATCTTATTAAATTACATATAGTTATTGATATATAGAAATAAATCATGTTTCACCTCAAAGAATGGAAAATATCAAGTTTGAAAAAATCCACTAAACCATTTCATTTCCAACTCGATTACAGAGGAGTAAAGATAGTTCTAAATCTCACTTTAGTCATATAATACATCATCATTTAAAAATAGACAATTGCGACATTGAAATACCTTATTTATAATTAAAGTAAACAATTTTTAGTCTAAAAGAAAAGGCAATGGAATTTTAAAATGCTTTATAAAGATAATAGCAGCAAAAATAACTTATCTCAAGTCAAAAGTGATGAATACTTTAACCTTTACAGAGAGAGATTAAAAAATATTAATTTATCACGATTCTATATTAAATAAATATATATATATATTTTTTAGAAATAGTGCTAAGAGGAACCCATCAAGTTGTATCAATCATCATTGCAAGAGCTGGGAGTGTGGTTATATACTTTTACTTAATTTCTAAAATTATGGTAAAGTGTATATCTTTATAAATAATAGTTTTTTAATTGCTCTCTGTAAAGGTTAAGGTATTTATCACTTTTGTTTTGAGATCAGCTATTTTTGTTGCTATTATACAGTGTTTAATCTCTGAAAAGATTTACTGAAAAAAAAAAGTTTAGACACAAAGTGATTTTCTATATTCTCCTCGGGTAGTTTATGGTTCTTTTCTTCTAAATTTTCCGTTTTCATTATATTGGTTTTTTATACTGGACTGTCCGAATCACTAGTTTACAAATCAATTAAAATCATGGTAAAAATTAATAATTTAAACGTAATTTATTAATATTCCCACATTTATAAATTACTGAGGAAATAAATAGTCACTAGTTATAAATACCCAGTAACAAAGGTTTCCAAAAACCTTACATAACTATTTACCTAAATAATTCACATTAGTCAGCTTGACCAAACACTTTAAATTGTTCTCAAGTTAAATGTAAAAATATAACTAGCTGTTATTGATTTCGATTTGATTTAGGCCTCATTCGTATTTATGGTAGTTTGTTCGATATTAAAAATACATTCACACAACAAAGTATTTAACACATAATAATAAAAGCACGTTTTAACGTCCTTAAATCAATTTAATAAAATAGGAAAACTCGATTATGCAAAAGTGTTGGGAATAGTAATGAAATCATATCATATTCATTCACGTATGTAGGTAGACGTTAGTGTTCTATTCCGGCCTCAAGGTGAATACTATCCTAAAGTTGTTTTAGTGATAATTCACGTCTTCTTTTACCGCTGGGTTAGTAGATTATAATTTTGGGAGGATAACGTTGTTGATCCATTCTTGATATGTGTCCATTTGGTTTTGTAATTTTGCACTCTTACTATAAATGGTGTAGCCTTAAGTTTTTCTAATATTTATTCACCTTTTTTATGATCCATCAAAGTGAATCTCTAATTTTTCTTAAAACAAATAATTTCTGTTGATGACCCGCCTCAGTGGCGTAGTTGGCTAACGAGCTAGTCGTGCTGAGCTCTACTACCGAGGACGGGGAGATCGAGGTTCGAATATCGGTCGGGTGAACTGGGGGGGGGGGTTCCTAAATGGTTTTCCACTCTCCCTCCACGCAAATGCGGGTTCACTTCCTCTAAATTTAACCTTCCCAATTTCAATCCATTAGCGTAATTAGTACTTAAGCGTATAACCCGAAAGGGTAGTAAGACGCGGTGCTAAATAATAATAATATAATAATAATAATTAATATAATAATAATAATAATAATAATAATAATAATAAATTTCTGATGAATTTAATCTTGTTGCATCTTTTTTCTAAAAATCATATCTAACCGCCAAATACGTGCTGTATGAAATTAATATTAAAATTGCATAAATTTAAGTAAAATACTATAAAAAGCAAATAAAATAATTTAATTGAAATAAAATATCCTTAATTGCATTCCATAGGTTGGTTTCAACATAATTTCACTGATGTTGTTTTCAAATTAATTTTTAATCAAATTGAATATGAAAAAAATTCATACAGTCGCATATTTGCCATATTTCTCAATATAGTTCTAATAAAATCGAATAATTCAAAACTGACTATGAATAGTTGCATGGAATAGAATTACCCTGAATTATATGGATATAAAATGGTAATAAGACTCATTTGAAGAAATTATTGAAAATAGAGGTTTATTAGAAAATATTGTATATCTCTACTTTACCGTAATTTAATAATTAATGGTGATGTGCTTTGTTAATTTTTTAAATTAGATTTTAGCTAAATGAAAACGTGAAAATAAATCTCGTCTGCTGAAGCACTCCTTACAGAGGGTATATTTCCCTCACATAAATTTAATAATACAAGAACTTTAAACTTCCCTAGCTCAGTTTTAATTTTCCTTACTGCTTTAAAATGAGTTGGGGGTTGGGAGAGGGTAACTTCAAATTAACTCCAAGGTACCCGCATCCGAGGTTGCATGGTCTAACGGGAAATCCTGAACTAGAATGATAGCCGTTGGTGATAAGATCGGAGTTCAAATTCCGGTTGGATGTACTGATGGTGGTGTTTACAAATTAGTTTCCCCACCCTCTCTCCATGCGAATACAGGCACACTTCCTTTAAAAGTCTTACTTATTTATCCTTATTCCATTTGTGTAATTAATGCATATAAATAATCCGTACAATCAGTGAAACTTTCTAAGAAAAGAAAATGTTTAAGGAGCAGAAGCTTGAATGTGACTTAGTAATGGTTGCAGATGATAGGTCTCTATCATATTTACAAATACACCCGGAGACGACATTGCGGGGGTCGTATGTTTCATACAACCAAGGGAAAGAGGGGGGAGAGTTGTCCATAATAGTCTCCCCCTCGATCTCCGCTTTCATCCTCACAAGCGAAGAACTCTTCATGTGCCGACGATGAGATATGGCCACGACGCGAGTGTGCGGCAAAACGGCGTCGTATAGGGAACAATGACTCCCCTTCTTTCACCCCCCCTCTCCTAAACCTATTCCACAACCAAAGGATCGTGAAGAAGTGTGTTTTCCGAGACGACATGTTTGCCGGAAACAACGACACGAGTTCGTGAAGAAAAAAAAATATGCTGATGTTTATGGGAGATGCGGTTGGGAAGGAATCGTGATTTTCAAGGCCTGTGAATTACACTTGGCTATGCAAAAAATATATATTTTATGGCAAAGATAAAAACACAGCCATGAACGTGTACGTGTGTGTGCACGTGTGCGTGTGCTAATTGTAAATTTGGTGTGATGTAGAGTTGAAATGGTGTCGGATATAAACTATGATTTAGATACATCTTAGATTACTTTCGAAATAGGTATTAAAAAAATGGGCCAACGCTTTGTAGTATTTTATTACACTGCAATGTATTGTCCCAAACAACATGTTTATAAATAATACTACAACTAAGGAGGAAACGGTTCGATTCTGATAAGTTGAATTTAAAATGTTTTTATCTCCTAAATGTAACAACATTTTAAAAAACATTCTAATTGAATCTTCCGTAAGGAGTAAATGAATATAATATAATCCAAGACCTAGATATTGTCGTTTAGGCCTATAAGTTGCAAAGGTATGAGTTCAAATAAATTTAATTACTAGATTGAATAATGAGTATAAATATCGTTATGATTAACACTTTTACTAGTTGTTTATACTCAATTTTTTTTTTCTGTTTTTCCTTAATATACTTTGATATTTAAAATATTTACCCTGACTATATTGACTATATTGAGTCAAATTGGTCAAACTAACCAAAAATGAAATAATACAAATAAATTACAAACTGGTTTTTAACGAAAGTGAAAATAAAACATAATTATTAAAACAACAAGTTAAAAAACATAACTATTCAAAAGTTGGCGATTGCTTGAATTAGTAAAAGTTGCAGTATCCAAATTACTTTCTAAAATATGTCAACCCTATTTTTTTTAACTATCCAAGTCTTATCTGAGATTTCTCTTCCCGTTACTCCTTTCGTGTTCCAGTGTATGATGGGGATTACTGGAAACTTAGTTATCTCACATGTTTCGGTACTCGATTTTAAAGTACCATAGTCGTGAAACTGTAAAATTAAAATTAAAGATTTAGTAAAGATTATTGGATAATATAACGGTTAGATTGAGTGCAATATGGAATGTAACCCATAACATAGAAAAAAGAATAATATAACAATATTTAACTAGACAAACTTGATTAATAAGGGGATGGAACGCGATGTGCTACCACGACTCCTAGATGTAAACTGACAGGGTGGGGTTTTATCACAAATTGTATGTATGGAAAATTGCAGTGCTAGAAACGAAATAGGAGGTATAATTGGTAGACCAAGGTATACATGTGTTGGGTTGTGAAATAATAACTAAAAATAGTGTTCGTAAACTGTGAAAGGCTGGAAAGATAGATGAATGGGAACAAGAAGGAGAATATGGTTCTAATCTTCTCGACTCCACGTCGAAAGTGTCTTTTTACTACTCTGGAGGATAGAGCTGGAAAGATGGGGTTTATAGAATTTTAATAGTCTTAGATAAATGTGTTAAAGTGTTAGGGTTTGGTTTGATAATTGTAACTGTTCATTTAGATTTTTTTTTTGTGAAAAATAGCTGCTTGAATGAAAAAAAATTTCAGCTGTGTTTAATTTTGTCCCTTTGTGAGAAAAATGAAGGGGTTTCATACATTGTTCGATATGTTTTGGTTGGTGGTTTGAATTTTTTTAATGTTTTGCAAGTTTGTTTGTTTAAATATTGTTACATTATAATTTTTCTATGTTATGGGCTACATTCCATATTTCACTCAATCTGTTTTATTCAATAATCTTTACTAAGTCTTTAATTTTAATTTTACAGTTCCATGACTATGGTACTTTAAAATCGAGTACCGAAACATGTCGGATAACTAAGTTTCCAGTAATCCCCATCATACACCGGAACACTGAAAGGAGTAACGGGGAAGAGAAATCTCAGATAAGACTTGGATATTTTTAAAAAAAATAGGGTTGAACATAGATTTTAGAAAGTAATTTGGATACTGCAACTTTTCACTTCAAGCAATCACCAACTTTTGAATAGTTATGTTTTAACTTGTTTCAATATAGTTTCATTTTCATTTTCGTTAAAAACCAGTTTGTAATTTATTTGTGTATTATGTCATGTTTGTTAGTTTGACTAATTTGACTCACACATAGTAAATATAGTCAAGAAAATATTTTAAATATCAAAGTGTGTTAAGGAAAAACATAAAAAGTGAGTATAAACAATTTGTAAAAGTGTTAATCAAAACTATATTTATCCTCAATATTCAATCTATTAATTAAATTTATTTGAGCTCATAGCTTTGTAATTTATTAACGACAATATCTAAGTCTTGGCTTATATTATATCCTAAATTTAAGGTTGTTAACGTCCTAAACAATATTACAATTAATGTGGTTTAGAAAAAATGCACCCTGCATTATCAAAAATGTAGAAACCAAAGTAAATTTGCATGTGGAAAAACTCCTTCGGTTCACCCGATCATAATTTTATCTAAGACCTATTCATCATCGGCGACAGAAGGTGGCCATAATTGCATGAACTTTATATATTCCCTAGTCCTTGGTAAAAAAAAACACAGTATCTTGAATAACTGAAGTTTCAATCAATAGTTGTGCCCAAGTAGCACCCGTCGCTAACAACCATTGATCTCACAGACCCGCATGTGAGCCGTAAAGTTGATACATCAAGTTCAAGTAGAATTCTCAACCTTGTCCAAGATACTATGTTGGCACGAGGATACCTACTTAGTCATCACGTGTCGCAAAAGTAGTTTAGGGACGATTGGATCGGTGTTTACTGTACGTGTGATCACAGGCGCAGATTGTGTTGGGAACCTTAAGATAGAGAGGAACAGTATGCGGATTAATATAAGTTTTTTTGGAAGTTTTTTAAGTGATAAATATTTGCGATCAAAATAAATTAAATGTTATTAATAGATACACTTATAAATCTTAACAGTTCTTGAATATCTGTCATGAGCATAGAGACTATATTGACTAGAAGTGTTTATAACGAATAGAAGAAATATAATCCTGATGAAATTCTGCGATGACCATGACAGTTATTAAAGAACTATTCAGATTATTATGTATAGCGAATTTAACTCTACTTGTTTACTGGAGCAATATTTTATTTATTTTTGTCAAAAAGGTTTTTTGCTTTTAAAAAAAAGGGAAAAAATACCTCAACTCTATCCCTATATCACTAAGAAGGGATTCCTAATTTTGTTAAATTTCGCTCTTATATAGATAATTTTCAATATTTAGCACCGGAACAAAATACATACATTCTTAAATTGTTGAAATAATTAGCTACCTTTAAATTATATGTATATTTGTTGCTATTTATTAAGAAATTGTACACAAATTTGAATATTGTAATTATTAATTTAAATTGATTGTAGTCAACCATCTGGAAACAGATCGATAAATCAAGTCCGTATAGCTGTATTACTCGCCCAAACCCGGACCGGCGCAAAGGTTCCATGCGCCCCCAGTTGTATTCTGTATAATATAAATAAACCAAACCCCTCTGCGTGAAGTAAAATAATAAATAGGGTAGCAAAATTCAAAAATTAAAACGTGGCAAATCATGAAGATTTTTTTTATCACGTCTTTCTATTCGTTTGGTTTATTTCCCTATCTACTAATCACACAAACGTTTCGGAGATAAGGAAGATTGAATTTAGAGGAACTGTACCCGCATTTACTTTGAGGGAGAGCTGATCCCGATTTAGGATAAACCCCCCTCAGTACACCTGACCAGGATCAATCCCCGATCTCTTTATCTTTGGCTGTCTATATATTGTGAGAGTAGAGCTTGAGACCAAGCGGCCACCTAAGTGGGTACGTTTTAATTAAATATCAAAGGGATTTGCCGAAAAGGTGAACCCAAATGTTATAAAACCATGAAGGTTATATGTTTTTAATCAATCTTTAAAAATGTATTTTCAATATTAGATAAAATATGTAGATGTTATTTCTTTATTTAGAAAAACAATTATTGCCTTATTCAATTAAAATTATAAATTTTTTAAACCCTAATAAATTTAATTTTGTTAGGATGTTCCCCTACTAGCTTTGAGTTTATTAAGTAAAATGATTGATCTGAGGCTCAAACAGTGGCCTGAGTGCATGAGTGCGTTGTGT
This sequence comes from Timema podura, assembly GCA_033556935.1. Taxonomy (NCBI): domain Eukaryota; kingdom Metazoa; phylum Arthropoda; class Insecta; order Phasmatodea; family Timematidae; genus Timema; species Timema podura. The sequence continues at coordinate 64,751,878 of JAVRXN010000009.1, forward strand.
AATAAGGGTAAGATGAGAGCTATTACCGAGATAGGTTAAGGTGGGGATGTAGGGAACGTGAGATAAGGGCAGTGTTTTTGCAATTTTATAACAAAACTTTTTTTTGGGGGAGGGGGGAGGCAAAAATGAGTAAAATTCCTATAGCAAAAGCAGAAACATATAGTTTAATTTTCCTCACATGGTGTTATTAGCAATTGTTTAATATTCTTCATAAACATAGCAGCATTAGATGAGAAACTTTTCAAATGAAGAAAAAAGTCATCATTAAATTCCAGGACACCCTTGACAGATATTCAGCAAATGTTGAAATCATCACGTGAAGAAAATTAAACTTTACGTTTCTACTGGTGAATGTTTTGATTTCTCTTAGACCAAAAATGGTTTTGATATAAAATAAAAAGGTGTAAAAATACTCCCATTAACGCGCTGTCCCTACACTCCCACCTTGAACAAGTATCTTAACAGAGTGAAATATTCATTGTCTAGCTGTCATAGGGAGGAGAAGGAACGCTCAGGTACAAAGAGCTGGAGTAGTGAGCTAGCTTGATTGTAGCTTGATGGTAGATATCCAACACAACAATTATTAAAATTACTTTTATTTATTCATACACCATATCATATGATCTACCTTTGGTCTTATAATAATAATAAACAAATAATAATAATAATAAACTGTGACAATAAAAATACATTTGCCGTCTAATTTTCATAAGAAGGATTTTCATCCGACAGAAAAGTTGCGAGTTATACATTACTTTCATCTATTCGTACGTCAATTCACGTGATCTGTAGCTGTCCATTTAGACTTTATAGAGAGATTATCAATACCTATTAAGTAACAATAATCATAAAATAACATGTTATCAATGTTGACTGCAAAACAATTTGTTTATAATTTCTAAATGAGCCTTCCTAAAAAATAATTTAACTGTAGTTACGTATTTGTGTACACTTCGTTTGCCCTGAAAGGTGGAAGGAAGTCTTACATTATTGTCCCATCTTATAAGCGGCACCATATTGGAACCTATATAGGTAAGCTTGCTTCTTTTCAGCATAAATTAAGTGTACTTATACCTACCCCCACATTATGTAGTCTTATTTATGAATCTCAGGTTTATGTACATCAATTACTAAGCGGAGGTATCCTAGCTTGATCCCAGGTGGGTTCAAGTTTAATTAACTATTTATGTAATATACATATTTAATAGTCGATCCTTCTCAATTAATAGAGCTGCTAGGCATTTTTTCGCCAGTTTTAAAAGTCAATTTAATTCACTTGTCAATTAGACAAAACATATTTATGATACGGATAAATACGACCAAGTTCTAGAAAATTTTGACCTCGCGATATAGTTTAGTGGAGCGCACCCTCCTACCTACTAGGGCAATCCTAAAACTATACTAATCTAAGGACACTATATAAAATAAATGGTACGGTGCACCACACAGACTTTCTCCCGCTTCTATCTTAAAATAGACATTTACTAATAACTCGTAAGCTCTGTGAAACTACCCGCCTCGGTGGCGTAGTTGGCTAACGCGCTAGTCATGATGAGCTCGACCGCCGAGGACTGGGAGATCGAGGTTCGAATCTCGGTCGGGTGAACTGGGGGTGGTTTTTCCTAAATGGTTTTCCACTTTCCCTCCACGCAAATGCGAGTTCACTTCCTCTAAATTCAACCCTCCCAATTCTTATTCCATTAGCGTAATTAGTACTTAAGCGTATAACCCGAACGGGTAGTAAGACGCGGTGCTAAATATTATTATTATTATTATTATTATTATTATTATTATCTGTGAAACGAAATATTATGTATGTACATTCTTGTGGAAATACTACACCAAAGATCGGTCATAGATGAAATAATATATATTGTTACTTACTTACGTTATGGCATTAGGAATTAGGAACACTTACATAAAAATCGAGAAAAAAGAAACATCTTTGTCCACCAAAGAGCATAAGAATCAAATTCATTTTCAAAGACCTGACCTAAAAAGTGTATACATTTGCTTATAGCTCAGAAACTATTGGTTTTATACAAATATATTTAGAATACAAGATTTATATATTTAATAACACTACAACTTTAAGTTATTTCATGTCTCAAATAGTTGCGGATAAATGACGAATATTTGAAAATTTTCCAGATGTAGAGCACCCTCAAAGTCATTTTCACGATAAAATTAGTTTCTATCTTGTTTATAATGATAAACAGTGCCTAGATATAAATTATTATTAGCACCGCGTCTTACTACACGTTCGGGTTATACGCACTTACGCTAATGTGTAATGGTAGGATGATTGTGAGATGAAATGGAGGACCTACAGTTTAACGTGGAATACGAACCACGGTGGAGGCCTGGCATTCCTCACATTCACAAGTTGTGATTGATACACGACTTGTCAATGGTGAAGGAAGGGTTTGGCAATCAGATAAATCTGTGCCGGGACCGAGGATTGAACCCCGGAACCCCAGCACAGAAGTCTGACACCTTACCCCTAGATATAAAATATAACCAAAATCGTTAGAGGAAATTTTGAGGAAATCGATTTTTTCTCATTTTGCTCTTTAGTAAACTACTCTTAAATTTAGGATTAGATATCTAATTTCATAATCTTCTCGGGCAGACCTCATGAAAACCCAAGATACCAAATGTTAGCCCAATCGGTAAAATAATTTCGAGTCTAGCCCGAGGTACAGACAGACAGACGGACGGCATTGCGAAAACAATGTTATTGATTTTCAGGGGGTCATTAATCAAAATATCGAGTTCAATTTTTTTGACAATCACAACACCTTCTCTCTGAGGTGTCGAAAGAGAATAAAAATGAGTCTTAAGATAAGTTGACAACATTCCCTTAGAGATAGAATGGAAAGTCACTGTTCGATAAAAACTACCTCTGGCGTTCGTAGTGCAAGGCATATAATAATATATCAGAGCTACCAACAATATTACCTTTTTTAGACCGGCATTGGCCGTGAAATTTTTTTAAACAAAAGGTAGAACTCATAATAATTTATGTTCTACTGAAATATGAAAATACACGAAACTACGCAATGTATTGTAAACTAACCACAATGTAAACTCGTGAGTAGATTAATTTTTACTAACAGCAAACCATCTTATTTTTATTTTTGCTTTTGTATAGGTAAATATAGAAAAATAGATAATCTCTTTTCCTTCTACTGTTGTGATCACGTAAAGCTTAACAAATTAAATTTCCTTTCCGTAACATTAGCGCTTATATTATTTTCCCACACAGAAAGCAAAAAAAAAAAAAGAGATATAATTATGGCTTAGGACTTTATAAGTCCCTTGCCATAAACTTTGAGGCAAAAAAATATAGCCAAGTTTTGTTATTTTTCTCACACCGGCCTACAAGCAGTGGTAAATTTGCTAAGTTAATTTGCTAGTTTTTAAGTCTAGTGTTGATATATTCCCATGCTAAGAATGCACATGTCAAATATCTAAATAAATATTAATAATAAAACATATTCACTTGTATTAAAAGGGGTATTTCACGTCCACCCAGTCACTCAATGTTATCAGTTACTTGAGGTCGTTTCGGGTTGGTTTAAGAATTATTATTGACTGTGTAAACCTTGTTTCATTACAATGACAAACCACATGGGAGTCGGAATATTAACATTTTACGACATCGAGATACATTTCCTTAGAAACTTTATACCTCCAATTTTTTTTTGTAAATGCTTATCTCAACTAAACTCGGTTATTTCAGATCCGTGAGATATTAAATTAGTTGCCGCCATAAAAACACCACCTTGGCAATAATGTTTCACGCTACTCCGTGTCAAACGGGAATCATAAAAGATATTCCCCAACCTCCCCTTTTGAACGACGTCTTATGTAAGTTCCTACATAACTTGCTGCCGCATATAGAGTAAGAGCATTACACTTCAAGCTCAATGTGAGATGGCCACATTCGCTTTGCACTGGCACCATATAACAAGAAGTTTATAGCATTTTAGTGAAGAGTAATACAAGACAAACCTTACGACGGTTAACTTTGGGCTAAAAACTTTGCAGAAGTTTGGTCACATGGTGGCTGATGGTGGAAGGGGGGGGAGGGGGGAAGGTCGGGGTGCATAGGATAGATATGAAATTGAGTTGAGTATAAAGTTGAAAACACTAAAACATAATAAAGCAACTTAAAAAGAATTGGAGAACACGATCCCTAGTCGAGACAAGGTCGTATAATGTATGCAGCCGCGGCTTTGGGTGATATATTTCTGACTTCACTTGTTTATTAGATTATAAAAAGGAAAAGTAGAAGACGAAAGACACGAATCTCCATCGTTTACTTTTGAACTTTTCTTGTGTTGCCTCAATAACTTAGTGTTTCTGTTTTGTTTAGTAACAAATACTTCACTGTATGTCATTAATAAAACTAAACTAAAAGTTAACGAATTTTATATATATGTTGTAAAGGAAAATATATGTATAGGGTTTACTAGGCTCAAACATTCAGAAAAATATGAATAAAATACATAATCACTTTAGGATTATTATTTTTGTTTTAAGATGTGCGACATTAAAGCAGCCATTAGAGTCATTAACACATATAAAAATTGTTGATGGATGAAAAGGATAAAACATGGAAGCTCAGACGATTGTATGGTTGTGTAATGGTGAGGAAGAAACAACTATGTAAAGGGAAGTAGATGGATAGATAAGATTATCAAATAAGGAAGACCAAATTAAACTTCAATTAGTTAACTACCTACTTCTGAGCCACGGCCTTCCAAAAGAACAAAAGAGCAAATCAGCTCAATGTACACATTTATTTTTACTAAAAATAAATCTGAAACAGGTTTTAAAGACTTGCAAAGAACATCATTACAATATAAACGTAATACTGTATAGCAAATAACATCGAAAAATAATAGCCCAATTATTATTTTTAAATAATGAGCTATATAGAAATTTAAAAAAATCTTTACTAGCTCTAGGCTTCCTAATTTAATTGATCCATACAGTTTTTTTTTTAAATAAAACATATTGTTTTCCTTATAGTTAACACTAATTCAAACACTTCTGCGAAGCTGTTTTCCAATATAAATAAATTATCATTTCAAGAAATATCGAAATCTGACGTTTAAATGGCCCTTTTAGCCACAACCAGCGATAAAGTTACCAAGCTCCTAGAAAGAGATGGGAAGATAATTTCAGGTTGTTTGCCAAGTTGTATTAATTACTTTGGTTGTAAATGCTGCAGTAATATAATACATATAATATTATAGTTAGAAGTTTCGTATTCCAACTTATTTATAAATATTAGTTACGCATTTGGCTGATGCAATTTTTGTTTTTTCATAAATTTAATAAGATGGCCCAATATAAATATGATCTCACAATGGGAGTAGAATTAATGGCGTGCGCTTGGTTTCTAATATAGATGTACAATTGAAATTTGTGGAAAAAAATAATAAATATAATGCTGAAATTGATTACTAAAATAAATTGTAGGTTGCATCACATAGACTACCTACAAAAAATTATCACATTTCATCAAAAAGAATAAAATATGAAACATTGTTACAGAAGCATAATTTAAATAAATGGTGTGAAAAAATCGCATGAACTTTCTCAAACATTGTATCATATCCTAGAACAACATTTTATAAAATGGGTTTTCAGTAAACTACCGTTAAGTAAGTTTTCCTCAGAAAAATAAAAAACACATATCCTTGTTAATCACAATAAACTATATTCATGTATACATTTGAAACAAAATAGTTCAAATATTTTAGCAGATTTTAAAAATATGTTATTTGTAAACTACCTAACCTCAAATTAATATTGTTTTGTAAAAATAAAATGAAAATGGTCTTATCTTTCATGAAAATTCCTCTGTACCTATTTTGAACCTAACACTCGAGGGCATTTTCAAAATATTATAATTTTTACTAAGTTTATCATGAGTAAACTACTCTTCAATTAATGTATCTAAAAAAAATAGGCATACCTTATTATTTAACATGTAAAATAGTACCTAAATACCAATTTTGAACAAAGTAATTGGAGCTATTTTCAAAACATTTCAAATTTCAACTTACAAATTAACTAATATAAAAAAGTTTAAGAAAATCGCAAATATAAAATTATGTGTATTGTAAAAAAAACAAAATAGATACTCATTTTGAACAAAATTATTGGACTAATTTTTAAAATACCACATTTAAAGCAAACCATGTATCATAAAACCATCCTTAAACGAATTTGTTCCCAAAACAATGTTATTTGGAAGGTCAAACCACTCCCTAGATATTAATTTCAAACAAAATATTTATAGCCATTTTCAAAAAATTTTGAATTTAAAAATAATATAGTGTTAAAATAGTACAAAGTCTCAGAGCAAAGACATCTAACATATGAATATATAAAAAAATCCATCAAAACGTTCTAGACCTTTGGCCAGAGACAGACAGACAGGCAGAAGTATAGACATATTGAGGACAGACAAAATAGTACAATCCACTTTTTGGGGCTCGGGAAACAAAAAATGTAAAATTCATAATAATATCGAGATTGACTTTTTTCACAATTACAGTAATTTGTCATTAGTTGAGAAAGTTTAAAAATAAATGGTACGGCACACCGCACAGAATTTCTCTCCTTTCTATAAACTCGTAAGATTTCTGAACGGAATAATGTACATTGTATCATCACCACTCCACATAAGAACACGCATAAAATAATATACAATGATATAGAATCAATGAGAAAAGACGCGCATCTTTGTTCATCTAAGAGCATTTCAAACAGTTTAATGTCTTCCACAAGGTTCAACACTTCGTAATAAAATTTCGATTTCTGGTTCAAATTTTAACATTTTATAAGGTGTTGCCCATCTTCAAGTCATCGCATTGATATTTAATTATCCATTTATATATTTTGACCAATAAAAAATGTAAATATTGACTATTGTATCTATAATGGAGATAGATCATTGCTGTGCAAACATTTCTCCTAAGAGTTTTAAGGAAAAATAAGATACTTTTTTTAGATACTTACTTATATTCAATTACTATATGTCATTAGAGAATTATTGCGTTAAGACTTAAGTAGTATATGTTTACAACTAAAGCTCACAAAATTGTATTAATATATTTGCAAATATCTCAGAAACTGTTGCTTTTATAAAAATATATGTCAAATAAAAGTTTTTTATTTCTAATAGTCCTACAATTTTGCAATGATAAGTTGTTTAGTTTCTCAAATTGTTGTGGAGATACGGAAATTAACGCTTCTGTAAAGTACCCTAAAAATCATTTTCATAGGAAAATGAAAATAGCCAGTTTATTTATAATCTTAATCAACGCCTAGATACGAATTTTAATCAAAATCGTTTGAGCAGATTTTGAGAAAACCTATTTTTTCTCTTTTCGCCCTCTATAAAAATACTCTTAATTTTAAGTTTTAATAGACACACAGACAGACGGCATTGCAAAGACTATTTTTTAGGGTTCGGGGGGTCATGAGACGTCGACATCCATCAACATTTCAGGTTAGTTTTTTTTACGATCGCAATACTTAAACTTTAATGTCCAAAAAGTTAAAAAAATATATATATAATGGCGTATAGATTGAAAGTTATTGATTTTATAAAAATATGTTTCGAATAAAATATTTGTATTATAAATATATATACATATTTATAATGCTAAGTAATTTCATATCTCAAATAGTTTCGGAGCTATTAAAAAAAATGTTAATTAACGCATCAGACCGGAGCCCTCAAAGCCATTTTGCCGAAATATTGAGAGTAGCCATTTTATTTTGAATATTTATTAATGTTCATAAATGAAATTTAATCAAAATCGTTAGAGCTGATTTTGAGAAAATCGACTTTTTTCTCTTTTTTCCCTTCAGTAAACTACCCTTAACTTTAGGGGTAGATATCCAATTCCAAAAACTCCTCGGGGCAACCCTATGAAAACCCTAAATATCAAGTTTTAGCTCAATCGGTAAAATAGTTTAGGCTATAGTTGGAGAGACAGACAGACAGACAGACAGACGGAAATTCAAAAACCACTTTTTCGGATTCGGGGAGTCATGAAACGTCAAGATTCATCAAAATCTCGAGTTCGATTTTTTTGACGATCACCATACTTTCTCTACCTGTAAGATAGAGAGAAAGTAAAAATCTCATTTCACTCAAGAGCATAAATGAAATAAAACACACTGTTAGAGAAATATAGTAAACTATAAAGTAGAACGCGGTAATACACGCACGATTCACCAAAGTACATGACGATTCACCACGCTGCACTATCAGTAGCTGATGTTTATTTTAATAGGTTTGTCACTACTAACAAGGAGATACCTTTTTTTTATTCTAATAGTTTTGTAAATTCCCATAGCTACACCATCACCCTATAATCTCGATTTCCATTTTGGAGTTTCTAATGTAATTTTTTTTTATTATCTGAGGTGTTTTGGTTATTAAAATTTTCCAGCCTCCATTTTAATATATATATATATATATATATATATCGGAAAATATAAGTTTTATAAAACTATTTCAGATGTGGGCCCGCAACTTTGCAAATGTAAGTTTTTTTAGTATGTCAGAGATTTTTGTAAATATTCCAAAAAATACATCAAAATGTTGGGATATTAAACCTCTATCCTCTTAAAATATTTCCAAAAAAATATTAGACAAAATATGTTGTTTGTAAAGGTAAATGTGTTTAGGTAGCAATTTTTATCAAAATCTTTTGAAACAATTTATATAAAATATATGTTCTTATCTTTTCAACCAAATCAACTACCCATAGCTCTCGGGGTGGATCAACCATTCCAAAATTCTCTCTAGTAAAATTTATAAAAACACTAGAGATGGAGTTTGAGCCCGATCGGTAGATGGTTTCAGTTCTAAGCTTATGAACACAAACTGTTTTGAGAATACTATATTTTCAACGACACCCATTAAAATCTCAAATTCAATTATATTCTTTTACGGTCGCACTCTCTCCTGTAGGTCACTAAAAAGTAAAATGGAAGGAATTTACACCTTTAAATTTATAATTAATTGGCATTATTATGACACTACTTTAATCTGAAAAATATAATTACGGTTAAATATTGTTTAAGATAAAAAACTATAATACAAATTATTTTACACAAAATATATATGATTGGTTTAATACTAATTTTGTGTTTAAAGAAAAAGTTGTTAAGTTAATTTCTACGCTCTAGTTAGACTATAATGTAATAATTTGCATAAAACTATAAAAAATAAACAGTTGACAAGTTACCATGTAAATTTACAACTGACGAAAATATTACTATTGTAAAATGTATTACACCAAATTAATAATTTATTTAGTGTAAATAATTGCCCAATTACGTTCACACACAACATATTGTGTAAGTAGGTCAATAAATCAATTAAGTTAATGTTAACGTTAAGTTCATATTTGACACGATCGAAACAGTTTGTTAGAACTTGGTTAGCCAGAATTCACTTTATTGTACATGAGGTTCAAAGAAAATTGTTGAGAAACTATGATTCAGCTTTGTGATTATTCAATAAAAGGAGTGAGAAACTATAAAAAGTTTGTACAGTCAGTCTACCCTGAATGAGCGCAGTCTTACCTTGACTATTACTTTATGGCGCAATATTATAAGCGCCACCATAATGAAACAAAGTAAATTAATGTTTGTTTAGAATCACGTCTTACTACCCGTTTGGGCTATACGATTAAGTAATAACCACATAAATAGTTTTAGGGATAAGGAAGGCTATATTTAGAGGAAGTGTACCCACATTTTTGTGGAGGGAGAGTGGAAAACCATTTCGTAAAATCCTCAGTACACCCTATCAAGATTCAAACCTCGATCTCCCCGTCACCGGAAGTATGTTCTACTGTTAGAGTAGCGCCTTAGACCATGCGGAAGCCGAAGAGTGTAAATAATGTTGCTACCTTTTAGAATAAAATAAATGTAGAGCCATCATTGAATGTCAAAAAATATTACATAGTTAATTGAAGTAATATAAACGTTTATGAATTGTTAAATAATATTGTAAGCTATTTTTATTTTTTTTATTTATTGCGTGAAATATTTACAAATTGGCAATGAGTGAGTACTTTTGGGAAAAAAAAACCTACAACAACCATAATGTGATTTTAATATATTTGTAGATTAATTAACCTTGACAGTTTTAAAACAGTAATGAATATAATTTAAAACTACTCATTCATAAGGTAGTAATGAGAAAATTGTTAATAAACTATACATTTAGGCAACAGAAGCTGTAAAAAGAGATTAATACCACTTGTCTTTAGCTACATTATTTGGAGTATGAATACAGAAAAAAGGGGGATGTATTAACATATTAAATTATCGAATAAGTTTAATTAAATCACAATAAATTATACAAATTTAATTTTTAAATTGGGAGTTTTGTTCAATTAGTCACATCTGACTAAAGGTAATTGACCACTCATTAAAGAAAAGTCCAAGAACAAATAATTTAGCTTCAAAATATTTTAACTCTGTCATATTTCAATTGTTCTAAAAGTTGGCCAATAAATTTAAAAAAACTATTTAAATAATTGCTTTACTAAAAATAAAATCCTCTTCTTTTTTAATGCTTCTAAACTACTCGATTATATCTGGATGGTTAGTTTTAGACCAATTATTATTTTATAATGTGTTACGTTGCAGGTATTTAATTAGTATTCATACTAAGCAGACATATTAGTTACATAATTTGCATACTAGTATGTTAGCAATTTATTATTATTTATTAATTTACTTTGCTGACGGACTAACGGATTATGAAGAAACTAAAATATCACACCATAGTTAATTAATAGGGCTAGAATGTTGATGACATGTCATCTTTTTACTGAGCGATCTAGTGCAATGCTCCAATATATATTAACTCTGATCAAGACATACCGTTTACAAATATATCCTTTTGATTTCGCATTTATTTGCATTTTTTTGCTGTTTTTTAATCATAAGGGCATTTTATTTGATTTTGGAGAATTATTCGGTAATTATTTTTTAAGAATTCTGTCCTTTTAGGTCATTTTTTCATGTTGCCATATCATTTTATGAAATTACGTTTCCAAGCCTTAAGTAGTAGGTAGTTTATAAAAATACTTTTTTCAAAATACGGAAATAAAACATTCAAACATCATATTATTTTGCTAATAACTGGCTGAAGATTATTTGGCTATACAAAGACAGGCCTACACTCGCTTTTGCTGTAAGCAAGTTATTTGCGGAATGGAATGTCTGGAATATTACCTTGAGTCACAATCACTTCTCTGATGCATAAAACTGTTAGGGTGGAAAGGGAAGTAAAAGGTGTGGTTTTCCCATGAACAGTTGACAGCCGACACAGCGTGCAGTTGAGGTATTTGTTCTGTGGCGTGCAGTAAGCTGTAGCGTTTCAGCACCACTTTGAAAATGCCTAAAATTAAATTTAGTATGTCAATTCATTTAAGACAAATAGTAGCCGAGTTTAGTGAAAGTGTGTTTTCTACTGATAGAAGCATACTATATTATAAGTTGTACGAAACCAAAGTATCGGCTGAAAGACGGTTAACCGTGACACAGCATATTGGTCGCGAGAAGCGTGTGCGTGCTCTTGCGTGTGCGTTAAAGAAAGTAGCAGTTCAACGCTTGCTACCTTCAGTTGCTTCATCATCCACCAAGTCCTCACAGTTTGGTAAAATATTGTGTGCTGTTGGTGTTGGCAAACATTCCAATATATAAACTCTCTAACCCAAAATTACGTGCATTTTTGGTAAAATACACAAACAAAGAAATACCAGAGGAGTCGACTTTGCGTAAGAATTATTTACCACAGTGCTACAAAGAAACTTTGAATAAAATAAGGTGTGGTACTCGCGGGAAGAAGCTATGGGCTTTTATCGATGAGACCACTGATGCTGTGGGGCGCTATGTAGCCAATGTTGTGATTGGAACATTAGAATTGTATATACCAGGTGAAATATTTTTATTGACCAATGGAGTATTATAAAAGGTCAATTACTCAACAATATACCAAATGTTTGACAGTGCTATTTTACTTCTATGGTCTGAGGGCATACAATATGACAATTTGCTTTTATTTCTAAGTGATGCAGCACTATATATGGTACGAGCAGCTAATTCATTGAAGGCACTTAACTCTAAAATGGTACATGTCACGTCCCTAGCACATGGTCTACATAGAGTTTGTGAAGAAATGCGAGCAAATTATCCCAACGTAGACCGGCTTGTGGCGAACGTTAAAAAGGTTTTCTTAAAAGCACCCTCACGAGTTGCACATTTCAAAGCAGAAGCACTGGGCATCGCGTTACCACCACAACCTGTCATCACACGCTGGGGCACATTGTTGAATGCATGCTTGTATTATTGTGAACATTTTCAGGTAGTGAAACAAATAGTACATAGTTTTGACTGTGAATAAGCTGCTTAAATACAAATTGCTCAAGATATGTTCTCTGAGCCAAACATAGAGGGTAGTTTGGCATTTATTAAGTCGAACTTTGCATTATTGTAGACAACTATCACATCAATGGAAAAAAGGGGTGAGGCAATGGTAGATTTCAGTTCACTAGTCAAACAGGTGTAGAATGGTGTTAACAACGCTCGTGGGAAAATTGCTACAGCTATTACATGTAAATTGAAAAAAAGTGCTGTGAAAGAATACCGGGTATAAAACTTTGTGTCAAATCTCAGATATACTCTGTGATAATAAATATTACATGGATGGGATTGAGGAGGATTTAACAGCCAACGATACTCCCCACTTCAAGTACGTTCCTGATGTAGAACGCAGCTTTTCGAGGTATAAAAAATTGCTGGCAGATAACCTTAGATCCTTCACTTTCGACAACCTGAGAATGACATTTGTAGTCCAGTGCAACTCAGACTAAGGTGAATTAAAAGAACATATATCAGTTTGTCCCTATTTTCTGTAGAAATTTTTTAAACATTCATTATAAAATCATGTTTTTTTTCATTTTATGATGCATTTTCTTAAGTTTCAGGTCATTTAATAAAGTATTTTTTTTAGCATTTTAAAGTACATATTTTAAATATTTTACGTCATCAACACCCGGGCCCTGTTAATTAATAATTTAAACTAAATCCTATAATTTATTATAATCAAACTATTTTACAACTATTGCATATAAATTGAATTTAAATAATATACATATATACACGTATATTTTTATACATATATGCATACATACATGTATACAAATATAGTAATTTTATTTTATTTGAGCAATGTAAATAATACAAATATTTAATTTGTTCCTTCGCTCGTACATGGATGAATTACAAAATATTTTGTATCGTTTCATACAAGGACAGATTTTCCATCTATAATTACTTAAATATAACCACCAAAAACGTGAATATTATTATATGCTTATTAAATACTAATTTACCAGTAATATAATCAAAAATAGGAAGATAATATCTGTTCTGTACAGTGTACAAGAAGGTATTAAATTTTACGATTGATTTTAAAGCTAGACAATGTTTTAAAAATGATATTAATATAGATAGAATGGTACCTATTACTAATCCGACATCTTAACTCAGTCGCCGCCATGCCTGTCTACTGAGTTAAGGTTCCCGGGCTCGATTTCCAGGATGTCCGAAAATTTAGAATTGGTAAAATGTGGGTTTACCCATTCATAGTAATAAATTAACGTCGGAGTACTGGATTTTGTGCCTGTTCTACTCTTAAGTAAGATTATAAGGAATATGAAGCTAAAACAGGCCTAGCAATCTGGTAGTGGAAAATATATGGCTTGAATAAAAATACTAACCGAGGCCACAAGTTGGAAACCGTAATTGATGTAAAGTAAAGTAAAGTGAAGTAAAGGTACCTATTATTAATATAATTGTATTTTTAAACTACCCTTTTAAAATGTATTATGAAGTAAATAACTGGTAAATTTAAGTAAGAATTATTAATACAAGAAATTTTCTATTCCGATTAGAAACAAAATATGTGAAAGATTAAAGAGACGTGCTAAACATAATTAAAATTGCTAACTACTTTAACAATACTAAAATACGTATTTTTTTGTCAGTTGACAAAATATTTTTTGAAACTTATAGATAACTATAAGAACCTAGATTATAAAAAAAATCACCCGTAAAAGTAACATTTTCTCAGTGATAAAACAAAGTATTTTAAGTGTTTTGTAAAAGAGTTTGAAGCAGCCCTTCTCTAGACCGCCATCTAAGACCTAAGAGAAAACTGGGACTAGTACTAGGTTAAGGGGTATATAAACACCCTAATAGTCAGCAATCCTTCTGAATGAGGGCCCTCCTTCCATAGTACCCCGGAGACTGCTAGGCGGTCCAGAAGGCGTCACGAGCAAAACCGGACTATATCCAAACACTCTTGAGAGACACATTTGATAAGTTCAGAGTCCGTACAACAGATGGCTCAGCAAGCAAAGAAAACTTTTAGGTTTGGAGATAATAAATATAATGAAATAAACATTGACAAGATGATATTGTATTAAATCTTACATCAGTGGACAATAAAAGCTTTATCTCCCATCCCTTGGTGGATGTATACATGAATTGAAAGTTTATCTAGTTCATATTGGCTCTCAGATAATCATATTCCCAATATGATGCTATATTTTGATTATGCTATAGTTATAGCATAAGGAAAGGGCTGAGGGTGAAATTTTTAAAGACGTATGCCTTGAGAAAGAGTGTATAAAATATTTATTACATATTAAGTGTGAAAATTTAAACAAAAATTAAAATAAAACTGTTCGCATGGAAAAATATTTTACTGAAATACATTTATATTTGCAAAATTTAAAGAGAGATTGATAATTATGAATCCAGATCAGTGGACGGTGGTTCTGCCCTAACAGATTTTTTTATATTTCCAAAATATTGATTTTTCTTCTCTTCTAATAAAATGCTTGTATGTACATGCAAGGTTCACCCTAATCATCCTGGTTCTTTATCTTAGACAGAATTATGAAACTTAGAGTCAGCACAGACCTGAAATATATATATAGTCAACAATTATAAAACCAAATCTAAAATAAAAAAATATTCATGACATCTCTAAATACCAACATTTAATCATTTAATATCTTCCTGACCACCTACAACCAGAGCAGTACTATGGAACACCAAAATAATTCATTTGCTATAAACAATTATATTTAAAATGCACATCTTAAAAAGAAAATAACATAGCCAAAATGAAAGTTTTTTTAGTAAGCAATCCAAGAACACTCTTCCTTAGACCCACAATTAAATATCCTACCAAATTTTCTGACTAACTACGAAACTCCCTGACATAAACAGACTTTCCACGAATATAAAATCTGTTTATAAACAAATAATTTACTAGATATAAAAACTTTAAGATACAAAATTGACACATGCAGTTTTGAATAAGTGTTCCAATAAAATTAGCATTAATATAATATAATACTAAAGTCTTTATTTGGACGAAGCTAATTCCAGTTCTCTATCACTTAACCACTTATCTATAAAATGAATGAACATACTTATACTTATTTAATACTAATATAATAATTTTGAAAATACATAGGTAATATGTATGAAAAAATTTAGTATTGCTGTCAATTTAGCTTATGAAATCATCGCTACTGTTTCTCCATACCATATCTCCACTAATGCAGGTGTATTTACTCTAAAACTATTCTCCTTATATATAATCATATATACATATATTTTTAATGCTTCTGAGACTACCCTAGATATTCTCACTAAGCCCTAACCTGCTCTAAATATTAGTCTTGTACTCTGAAACATTATATAATTATATTGAATTATTTATTGATTAATATAAACTTTATCAAACAGTGACTATACCCTAATTTTCTTATGAAGAGACATACATGTAAGCTATAAAAATCTACTTTCACGTAGCTATATGAAAAGTCATAAGAACTGCAGCTGTCACTTTTGATAGTTATCTTAAAAATAACACTAATGATATGTAAAATGTTATCAATGTTGGTAGAAATCAATATGTTTATAATTTCTAAAAGGTTCTACAGATGTTATATCTTAAGAAAATCAAGGCATATAAACAAATCTTGGCCTTGTAAATTAGTAGTAAGTCTATATATTAATAAAGAACGAACCTTATTCGGGTGGTTAAACTAGTAACTGTCCGATTTGAGGTTTCATTGTTTAATTCTCAATCCTACTGTTCCGTGTACGAATGGTGTCACTAAATTATGCAAATCGAGGCGTCTTCTTACAGTACTTGTGTTTCTTCCCCCCCAAAACCCCTCTCCACCAAGCTCCATTCACTTGAAGCACGCATCAGACACGAGACATGTAAATGTTCCATGAGTGGCGTCTCAGCCTCAAGGCACGAAATATCAGTTTTATTAGAATACAAACCTCAGCGGTTGACACGCGGACAAAATGTCAAGCTTGTCTAGTCTTATTTGATGGTGATGGTGTGAGATTGAAGTTCCTGATGCGTGTACCGATGGTGTATTTTCTTAACGACGTGGCCTAATTGGAGATTTCGAAGATATTTTACGAAGGAAGGTTGCATCTTAGCTTGACGCACCCAAGCACTCTAAGCGCTATCACACTTAGACAACAATGTACAAGATAGAAAGAGAGGAAAGAAAATTAGCAGTTCTCCTTGTGAGGCCTCTAGTTTATATACTGAACACACTTTCTCTCTTCCTCTGACGAGTTTACACAGTTACTGTACTATTTGTGATTTTAAAACATTGACTTGCTTTTTAAGATTAAGTTATTCATGTTTCCTATTCTAGATAGACATATAATACCACGGACTTTTTTAATCTACATCCTGGCAGAAAGACTTCTACGGGCAATTTTAGTGAATAAAACAAATAGCCTAAGTTTTAAAGGATTTATAAAGAATCACATTTACAAAAAAAACTACTTCAAATAAAAATAATAACTTTTTGACAATATAGGACTATTTTTTAGAGTTATTTAAGAATCTATAGTTTCTGTTTCAATGTTTTATCTTTAAAACTCACTGAATAAAAAATAAATTCATTAACATTGGAAATCGTATATTGACCTGCCATGACGTCACAGGTAGGCAACATCCATAAATGGTATTCCAATCTGTCGTCCCTTAAATGCAGTAAAATTTATTATAAAATACATAATTACACCCATAAATAATAGCGTAACTACCTGTTTTGCTGGTCGCATAGTCTAAGGCGTTACTTATGTATTGAACTAGAATACCGATGACAGGGAGTTCGGGGTTCGAATCCTAATCGGGTGTACTGAAGTTTTTTTTTACAAAATAGTTTTTCGCTCTCCCTCCATGTGAATGTGGGTACGCTTCCTCTAAATTCAACCTTCCTTATCCCTAACTCATTAGCGTAATTAGCACATACGTATAACCTGAACATGTTGTGAAAAATGGTGCTAAAAATAAAAATAAATATAAAGTAACGTAATTAAAAATGTAGACAGAAAGTAAGACGTGGTATTGTACAATAGAATTCCACCCACAACTGTGTTCACACAGTTTAAGATGTTAGACCAGCATTGCACATCGATGCCATTGACGACGAATTAGGCGTTCTAATTATCATCCCTTAATCCTCCTACCTCAGGGGCACTAGGTTTGTTCTCCTCATATGGTGATTGTGGTCATACAAATTACATTCGTGAATAATTTTTAAAACTGTTGTTCAAAGCTCTTAACACGATAAGGTTTATAGGTAGATTAGGCTTAAGTTATGTAGATTTTCCACCAGCTCAGCATATTCATAATTACCATCATCACATCTTATTGCGGGTATGACGTGTACACAACTTCGAAGGTATACCCTGGGCAACGTTCTGCGCTAACAGAGCAGCTAAAATTCTAAATACACGAGCCCCGAACTAGATACTGCATCCCATAAGCTCATGGGTGCAAACTTATAGTGAACTCCCGAATTTCGCATATTTAATCGGCTTCTGCATCACGTGATTATTAGGTTTTAGACTCTACCCGTATTCGAAGCATAGTCTCTCAAAGATGGTTTACAGCGCCTTCAATTATATTGAGGTCCCCTAAGAGGTGGGACAATGTATTGTAATAAAAAGCCAAAAACTCACAACGCTTTTGCTCCTTTTCGTTAGTTTGCAAATCAACTGTCTGGGTATGGTTGTTGTGTTTGTCCCAGAATTAAGCTAGGATAAATAGCTGAAATAGGATTCTGGTAGGAAGGAACTTGTAGAAAACACTAATATGTGTTTATTTTTTTGCTGTCAACATTGATAAAATTGTAATTTATTATTAGTATGTTTTTTAGGTAATGAGATTATCGTCTATGAAAAGTGTTAGCTGAAGATCGTCTGGCTTAACGTTGTTTTAGTAACTTTCATAACTATAAAATTGTACAGGCAATACCGCAATTATGTTTATAATAATTGACTGTCAATAGTCAATGTAAAACTCTGAAAATAATATTTCTATATTTCATCACTTAACAAAAAAAAATATTTTATTTAAAAATTAATTATATCTGACTGGAACTTTTCTAAAGCGTGTTTTAAAATATTTGTTTAAAGTTTTGTATCTTTGATTCTACAAGCCTTTTATAACATATCCAATATAATGCTGGTCATTGGGAGTTTAAAATAGCTGATAGGTTCCAGTTCCAACCAAAATCTATTAAAGTGATAAATAGATTTTAGGGCCTAGATATGATAAATTGTAGATTACGGTGGGCAGGACATGCAGCGCGAATGTGAGAATTTAGGACCATGTTCAATATATTGAATGGCAAACCCAACGAGAAGAGACCATTGGGAAGATCAAGACTTGAGAAGATAACATTAGAATGGACCTGAAAGGGATAGGGTGTAATGAGGTGGACTGGATAGAACTAGCTCAAGATAGGGATAGGTTGTAGTGAGGTGGACTGGCTAGAACTAGCGCAAGATAGGGATAGGGTGTAGTGAGGTGGGCTGGATAGAACTAGCTCAAGATAGGGATAGGTTGTAGTGAGGTGGACTGGCTAAAACTAGCGCAAGATAGGGATAGGGTGTAGTGAGGTGGGCTGGATAGAACTAGCTCAAGATAGGGATAGGTTGTAGTGAGGTGGACTGGCTAGAACTAGCTCAAGATAGGGATAGGTTGTAGTGAGGTGGACTGGCTAGAACTAGCGCAAGATAGGGATAAGGTGTAATGAGGTGGACTGGATAAAACTAGCTCAAGATAGGGATAGGTTGTAATGAGCTGGATTGGATAGAACTAGCACAAAATAGGGTGAGGCGGCGTACTTTTTAATTGTGGCAATGAATTTTCGAGTTCCTAATGCCATAGAGTAAATATCTAAATATGGTATAGGCTTATTTAGAAATATTTCTTCAACTAAACATAATAAACTTTTTAAAACCAAAGGGGATTTATTTTATTTTAAATTTCCTGTCCCGTATGGGTGGTCTTGGGGTAAAGTGCTCTCCTCAGGACACGATGATTGTGGTTTCAAACCCAGCAGAGTTTGACGGATTTTTCTTAAATGGTAAAAATCCGTTGTATAACTTCCTTGGAAAGGAAAGTAAAGCCGTTAGTCCCATGTCGATTGTGGAATGTTAAAGAACCCTGGACGGTATGTGAAAATAACTTTCCGGCAAAATTGATAGATCTTTTTCTCTCGCTCATAGAAATTCTATGTGTAGGTGAATCGAGAACCACTACATTTCCTGAACTTCCCTAGTAGATGGAATGTCTTCCAGATGGTGCAGGCGACAGTAACAAGCCAAACGGCCTCAGATGGGTAGAACATCTTATCAAACAAACTTTAGGGTTGTTGACCCAAGAAGAAGGAGGAGGTGGGTGAGCACACTGGATTAGGTATAGTTTCTGTATAGTTTAGTTTTGGGTTCAAATCCCAACCAGGTATTCCAGGAATCTTTTTTCACAAATTTTTCCCCACTCTCACTACACACAACTGCAGGTGCATGCCCTCTAAATTATGTCTTCCTCATCTCAAATCCACTGGAATAATTAAATGCACGCAAACCAGACAGGTAGTTTAGAGGCGAGTAAAAAGGTACAGGACTAACAATTCGTTTTGTGGTCACTGGTCTACAGTAATATTATTATTATTATCATTGTACTAACAATAGCGGTACGTATCTTCTCTGCTCAACAGCCAAACCATCAAAAGGAATAATTTAACCACAACTTTAACTGTTTGTAATGTAATGTCCCTCTGAATGTAACTACTCTTACAATTAAAGCTTGTTATTCAACCTTGCCTGCACCTCACCTATCACAACAGACAAAATTACAATTTCAAACCCACATTGTCCTTTCAAAGCTGGGTTTCAACCCTTGGAGGATATGTCACGGAGGGGAGGACCATGGTAAAAACCTGAATCAACGAGGCTTCAAAGGGAATACACGAGCCCGCATTGGGAAGCATAACAATAGCATATTTGAAAGAAGGTGAACCGGAAAAGTACTAGAACATTAAGGTCTTTGACATAGGTCCTACCACCGGTAAAATATAAAAGGTACAGGTTTAATTCTCTATGTACAAGACATCATTTTTAAATGTCTTTACAGCCTATTTGAAGCTTTGGAATGTGGTGAAATAGAATTAAATTACTAATTTTGAAAGGGTATATTCTCCAAGTTTAATTCAATGAAGAACTTCTTACGGCACTCTTTTAGGTATAGTTTCATCTAATAATACAACAGCCCATGTATTCTACAGTTGTAACTTTAGACAACGATATACATATTGTTAGCTTTGGTTGATATCAGCTACTCTACATTAATTTGTTATTATATCATAACAAGTTATTCTTATGATGATGAGCCAACGATAAAAAGAGTATAAAGAGAAAAGAATGTTGATAAAAACCTATATAGATCACCTGGCACTGCATTTAATGGCTCCAGACTGTATCAAGGACAAATTTATTTCAAAGATACAATTCAAGCCTATGTTCTCCGTATGAACTGTGATTCAATAGTAAAATTACGTTAAAATGTATTCTTAAATTCGCCCTTTTCAATCGATAATGCCCTTTTCATTCTGAATCATATGTAGGTTACCTTTTTAATCTGTTTTTGAAATCATTCTAAGATCATAGTCAAACTTGAAGGAATTACATTTGCAAAAACTCGTAATTATTAATTCATAAATGCACTCGTTAAACACTCCCTTCCATTATTTAACACCTAACACAAAGGAAACGAAAAATGATACTTTCACATTTTGTACAGATAATATGCCCCGTTTCAAAACGGAAACTATATTCAATTCACAATAAGTTCAACCATTTATATGTGGCTGAATAAACACAATATTAAATAATCAACATGAATGACTATTAGTTATCTCTATTTTATTGTGATAGTTTGTATAGAGCGAACAGTATTTTCATTAAATGTTTGAAAAAAAATATTAAAAAGCACCCATATTTGTTTCACGCCCAAATAAATCAATATTACATATTTATGAGCTCACAAAATAAAACAATAAAAGTATTTATACATGAAACTCCAGTTTTCTCTCAAATTCTTAGCAATACTAAAATTCATGTCTTTATAGGCTACAACTACGTTTATAGTGCGGCTTATAATTAGACCCTTGGGTAATATGTAACAAATGCTAAGTGTCAAAATACTTTGTAATCTCCACAACAGGCAATGCTTCAAAAACTTTTTAAAATAGATGGATCTTAAGTATAACAATAAGAATTTAACTTCAAACCAGAATGGCTCACAGAATGAAAGTCAAACCGTATTTAACTACCACTACTAATTTTCACACATTGCTTGCTCTAGATACTTTTTGTTTCAGTTTATTGATCACTTAAATAAATACATTCATTATTTATTTATTTTTTTTACTATAAAAATATGACTATTAAATTTCAATTTTATTTGACATATTATGTGAAAATACAATGGAAGCATTATTGTATGTAGGGCATAATAAAAGGCAAGCCTTTAAATACCGTAGTCTACTTACCTCACTGAAGTAAGAAGAAAATTATGTGCAAATAAATAATATTGAAGATCATGATTTTAAAAAGTATCTCATAGCAATGATTAAGACTTAGTAATAGTAAAATATATAAATATTAGTTACATGAATATTAGGAAAGTTAAAAGTATTTATTTTAAGAAATTAATACTTTTTTCCCATCAAGGTGATCGTAAATTTTGAATTATAAATAATGTAAACATTTGACGAAGGCCATACCTTATTTTGTAGACCTGTAAAAAGTATACTTTCCAAGGGTTTTCCAATCCCAAAAAAAGTTTTTTTTACCGAAATTATTTGTAAAATTTAGAGTCTAGTATATTATGGGAAAAATCTAGTTTTGTGATTTATTTCAGCTGTAATAAAACCAGTTTTAGAGACGAAATAATTTTTATTTGAGAATTTTTAAACAAAAAATTTGAGTTTTTTATGATTAAAAATCAAATATTTATTTACTATGATATAAGGTCTCTAATAATTTATATATTATTCACAAAAGATAACGTAGAGCAGAATAATAAGTGTGGCGCTAAATTATCTCTCTAAGAGCGACTATTATATTTAAATTAGGATTTAGGTAGGAATAAACTTTTAGAAAATAATAAAAATAGTTTTGTTTTTGTGGCTAGATGTTGAAAATATCTATCAATAGTAGTCACATGATTTGACGTATGAAGTAGATCTAGTAGCATTTTAGCTGTTGGATGAAAAAAGACACTAGTTGGAAACATACATTCGAAGTGTTGATCGTATAGAGCTTAGCCAACACCGATTAGAAAAGACAGGTTTATATTATAAACAGTGTCCTCATTGTAATGTGCTGGATGCTTTTCAAGATATTACAGAAATATTTCCTCCACTTGTCCTTTCTATATTATTTTCACTTATATTAAACCATTTTTAAAATGTTCATGGCCAGTGCTAGAAATATAGCCTAAATATTTATATCGGTATGACAATACCCTATTCATCTCAAGGCTAGGACTTCACTTTAAAATTGAGTTTATTCATTTTAATCTAGGTGTAAATTAAAAGTATGGGTTTGTTTGTTAAGTTTTACTTATAATTACGTTTGAATCTGACACTAATCATTGATATAATCATACCGTGCGTAAATAAATTCCAAGGTTTCTTAGAAATCTCAAATTAGATTCTTTACAGTATAGAAAGGGAGGGAGAGTGTTAGTCAGTATTACGTTTATCACTATTTTAAAAAAACACTTTTTTCCAAAATTTAATAGAATATTGCTCTAACAGTTCTATTATTTTAATTTTAGACACATAGTAGTATATACTTTTTTTTAGCACCGCATCTTAAAGCTTGTTCAGGTCACACATGTATTGTGTACTAATTACGCTCATTAGTTAAGAATGAGTAAAGTTGAATTTAAAGGTAGTCTACCCGCATTTTCTTGGAAGGAGATTCGAACCCTGATCTCCCCATTATCAGCAGGCCACTCCACTAAGAGAGTGACGCCTCAAACCATTAAGCCACTGAATAGGTTTTTACTATTAATATGTATTAAAATGTCTCTCAAAAAATGACAAATTTGCTAGTAAGGAATATTCAAGAACAGCCAACTGTATTGTTGGGATTAAGATGTATAGTAAATTTAGCAAAATATTACCCCTGGGACAACTTATTATTTATTTTGGCCAAAACATGTTTTGTTATATAAAAATATATAGAATATTGACCTTAAATAGTGTCACTTTTCATTCCTCCTTATAGCGGACGTAAGAAAAGGTCAGTGTCTTTTTAGTTTTTATTGCAAAACTTTTTTTTTGTCAAAATAAATCAAATATTGCTCCAGTAAAAACACAAGAGTTTAATTTTCTTCACATGGATATATCAACATTTGTTGTTGAATATCTGTCAGGGGCATAGAGGCATTAGATGAGAAACTTTTAAATGAAGAGAAAATGTTGTCATTAAATTTCAGAACATCCTTGACAGATATTCAACAACTATTGAAATCACGATGAGAAGAAAATTAAACTATGTTTCTACTGGAGAAATATTTTATTTTATTTGGCAAAAAAAAAAAAGCTCTGTTATAAAAACTGCAAAAGAATTGCCCTTTCCTCACGTTCCGTACATTCCCACCCTAAATTGGACATTCCGAGTCATGGCTCAACGACTTTGTGTCCCACCAGCCCTCGACGAATGTTCCTGAATCACACTTGTCTCTCCAGTTTCTCTCCAGCATATATCCTGCCAGGTTTTCACCCTAGTTCCGCCCTACGGAGCCATTCTCCTGTTTGGTGCTACGCTTCTGGATGAATAAGTGAAACCTGCTGGCAGACCAACATAATCCTCACTCCCACCGCTCCTCTCTTTCTCTTTGAACTGCCACCGACAAAGGTGGTTGGTTAGCCCCTCCCTCCCTCCCTCCACCATGCCAGGGCAAGAATCTGCTCGTGATGTCAAAGGAGAGGGGGGAAAGGCTTACCAGCACTCAAGTCACCTGGTTATCATATCCAAGGTCACTGTTATGGTAAGTTAGCTTCTCTATTTAATATCGAATTAATAAAAAACTGTAACAGGGAGATCGGTGATCAAATTTCATTCAGGGATATTGAGGTGTTTTTTTTTATTTAATGTTTTTACACGCTCCCTCCATTCCTCCACGCGAATGCAAGAAAACATACTCTGAATTCAACCTTCCTCAATGTTAAAGCATTAGCCTAATTAGTTCATGTGACACGCTTCAGTGACCAAATGGTTAAGGCATCAATCTCTTGTTAGACTGGCTTTTGATGACTGGGAGATTGGGGTTCGAATCCCATATGGCTCAACTTGGAGTGGTTTTTCCTATATAGTTTTCCACTCTCCACTAACGCAAATTTCGGGTACACTTCCTATAAATATAACCTTCCTCATCACTAAAACCATTAGCGTTAAAGTACTGTACATAAGCGTGTGACCCTTAACAAGTAGTAAGACGTGGCGCTAAAAAAAAGTGTTAATAGTAATAGCACTGATCCGACGCTGAAATATACGTACGCTTTACTAATAAAATATATTTCTCGAACTCATAATGAAGTCACATGCCCTTTAAACTGTTGCTGTGTTAACAGATTGATAATTTTTTTTATTTAAAATTATAACATATTGATAATAAAATTATAAGCTTCAAATTTCCAATTAAAGTATTTAACTTAATAATATTGCATTACGATAATAATATAATTTTTTAACATTGTAAACTATGTTTTTTCCCGATCTCAATACAAATACTAACAAAATTGAAAGACTAATTTGATAAAGCTATATAGGCCTACTGTTTAATCTTAATTAATATATATATGCTTTACAACCGTAAAAATTGTGACAACATTTAATCAATTCAATTAAAAATCTTCATTAAAACGTGAAGGATGGCCAGTGTATCTAAAATAAAACCAAAACCATTTATATAATGTTCTAACTCATTACTCATTTAAAAACAAAAACTAAGTCAGAGTTCTTGAAATATATAAAGAATATTACTAGATTAAACAAAATATATATTAAAAGTAATAGGAAACTATTTTATTCTTGAATAAAATTTATACTCAATATCTGAACCACACAAGAAATGTAATAGTTTAAGATAAAATATTTTTCTCGTCCATTTCAGAAAAAAAGCCTTTTGGATTGAAAGTGTTATTGACTTACAGCTTTAGGCATCCAGGAAGGGTGAGTGACACCTCAGACATAGAATGACAATGTCATGTGAGAGGCAAGTGAACATGCGCAGATATATTCAGTGAGCAGGCCTACAGTAAGGAAGAGAGCAATATATATTATAGGCAGAGAAATACTTGACGCGAATATCGCAACGAACGAGTAGAAGAGGACAGAAACTGTGAGTAAAGAAGAACGAGATAGGATGGGTGAAAGGAAATGGAGATTAAAAGGGGACAGATGGGCGGAAACAAAGCTGCAAACGGGATGAAAGAACGGAGGAAAAGACTCGACAGAAATGAGGAAGAGAGATAGATAAAGGAAAGGGCTAAGCGAATCTGTACCATCAGATTCCCAAGAGGGTCTGTGTCCCACGTTTTGGAAAGTGCTTTAATAATGGTTTACACGTCACACCGGATCCATCTAGATCAGATAATCCTCAGGAGCTTACAGCTTTAAGCAAGTGTATATATGTTATATGTGACACTCGGGTGTTATGTGCAGTGACATTTTGTGTAAGTTTGTGTCTAGCCAGGACGAGGTGGTCCTTTCTCTCAGTTGATTGAATCTGGGAGATCCTTCCTGTGACACAAATTCCTCTCCAAAATGTTCATTAGTTTGATCGTCCTGACTAGATAGTCATACATGCTTTTTGTGTATGCGCGCGAGCGCAACGTATATTAAGAGCATTTATTAGAATGGTCCACATTAATTTTTGTTGAGACAAACATTTTGGGTGAGTACTTCGAACTATACACGCTAATGGCGTTTCATTACTCCGTTTTGTAATTGGTTTAATTTATTTGAGGGTGACCTGGTGGTCTAGGGGTAAGGTGTCAGACTCCTGTGCTGAGGTCCGGGGTTCAATCCTCGGTTCCGGCACGGATTTATCTAATTGCCAAACCCTTCCTTCACCTCTGACAAGATGTGTATTAATCACAACTTGTGAATGAGAGGAATGCCAGGCCACCACCGTGGTTCGGATTCCACGTTAAACTGTAGGTCCTCCATTTCATCTCACAATCACCCTACCATTACACATTAGCGTAAGTGCGTATAACCCGAACGGGTAGTAAGACGCGGTGCTAATAATAATAATAATAATAATAATAATAATAATAATAATAATATAATAATAATAATAATTTATTTGAGGTATTTAACGTGCACTTTCTGAACCGACTGATTATATCAGCACACGAAAATTTCTACAAGAAAGGGAGAAAGGGTCTATCAATATTGCCGGAAAAGGTACAGGGTTATCTTACATGTCACAATCGATATGGGACCAACGACTTTGCTTCCCATACATTAGAGAGTTGTATGTTTTCATTAATTATAAAGATATAACATGAACATGAACTTATGATATTTGGATACGTTTAACATATGTAATATTAAACTAATATCCTTGAGATAAAGTGCAATTAATTTGAATGTATATGAATGAGTTAGTGTTAAAAATCCTCCAAGATACAAGAAAAATGTTTTTATATAACCTTAAAAAATTTTGTAGGCACTTCTATAGAAGTGATTTTTTTTAAATAATTTATTCTTAGTGCCATATAATTTTTGAGGACATATAATTTAATAAGGACTAATAATTTATAGCTTATTTTGATAAATATTGATTTTAATTTATCGAATTCCTTTTTTCGTATCTACAAAAATGTGTCTACAAACCAACATACAAGAGACATATCACAAATAAGTGGGGTTTTTTTTTAATGGGGGAGATACAGAAATAATATTTTGATCAAAATCTGGATTTCCTATATCGTATTGTAGTATACGAGATAATTTCGTTGGCCATGGTTGTCGTCGCAACATAAACACGTAGTGACATGTTAAGTTAAACTTTATGATCCCTGGTTTGATGGGATATGACCGCATGGCGGCACTGTTGCAAGTTTGGGATTAAATGCTGCGTTCACTGTACAACCACGCGTCACAAGTGAATGATAACGTGCGTGAAAAAAGTGTACCGTCATCATTATACACCCAACGGCCTGGATTACCATAAATATATTCTATGTGCATTTGGACATCTGCTGAAACAAGGGTTATTCACATATGGTTGGTTCAGGGATTTTGTTTCAGAAATGTATAGGCCTACTTACCTCATTTTAAGGTTCTTTGCCATATTTTAAATTCATATAAAAATAATAATATAGTTAATTAATATTACTGTATTGTGCCTGTGGTAGGGATAAAATTTGGTGTGGGTTTATTAAGCTCTTTGTTGAGTTGTAGTAACTTTACTTTTCTTATGTTTACTCCAAAATTAACGATATGTGTGATCATTCAATATAGCCAGCTTCAAGCGTTTTGCCAAGTCTTCTTTTAAAATAAGTATTAAATTTAAGAAGCAAAAGTAATAATAGTAAAATAATAATAAAATATGACCAAAACCAAACAGTAGTCCAGCTCTGTGTTATAAATATTTGAGAAATTGGTTTTCTAAGACATAAGCTTCATTAAGGTAATATTTTACTCTTTCTCCTTTACATTTTGAACCAATGCGTAATTATTTTATAGTATTATATTTGTACATTCAACGTTTTATTTATTAACGACATATAGAGAGGTGGAGGGTTGATACAAATAAGAGAATATTTTCCAGAATTCTCTTAGAGAAATAATGAGAAACGACAATGTGAATAATGCCACTATTTCCCCAGTGAGGGAAATGAGCCCCGACCTTTCAAGTCAGAGCTATGAGTGCATTGGAAATATACTTTATTTTTATCCACGCCTAGTAAATACTTTAATAGGAGATCTTGAAATGTACCAAAATAAATATATTATCTAATTAAGCATTGAACCATATACATAATGATTAATTATTAACTTTTATAATGACTGGAACAACCAACCCCCTTACATCGGAAACATAATTAATAAACTCATGTTTAAATATGCATATAAAATCATATACAGCATATATAACATAGTATATATGTATATAATATATATGGACTTTTCTAAAATATCAAGTATAATCATGGACTGTGAACCAAAGTTTGTTTAATAGCTCACACTCGGCAAGGTAGAATTCCAAGATGAGGTGTATGACTTTAGTTTCGTCATCAACATAATAAGTTGAGAAACTTATAGACAGGAGGACTGAAATTGTTTACCTAAACGGAGCAAAAGCCTTAGACCACCTCTGGCACGAAAGCCTCTTTTGGAAACTTCCTCTTCTGTCTTGTTAAGATTATCCAGTCTTACCTAACTCTCTAAAACCTCGAGCCCTACCTCCTGGTTTCATCATATTCAAAGACTGGGGTGGTTTTGCCTCGAGCAAATGTGTTAAGACAACACTGACCTACTTTTTATTCATACCATACATGTGGTCCGTATTTTCACGGAGGATATATCAGGCAGAATTATGGTAGTTTGGAGTATGTGTTTCTAGCATCGTGTTTTGCTACCCTTTCGGGTTATACGCTTATCTACTAATCAAGCTAATTGTTTTGGGGCCTTTAAAGGTTATATTTAGAGGTAGTGTACCCACCTTTGCGTGGAAGAAGGGTGGAAAATAATTTTTTGGACAAACTCCCTTCTGTACATCCAATCGAAATTCTAACCTCAATCTCCTCGTCCCCGAAAGTCTATCCCAATGCGAGAGTACCGCGCTAGACAACGTGGACACCAAAGCAGGTGATAGTTTGGAATTGATTTTCAAAATAGAACTCCATGCAAAAATAAATGAGACAAGATTAAAAATTTGCGACGGTACAAAAACAAAAGCTAGAGGAATTTCTCCAGTTATCCTAAATTGATTTGACACTCTTGAGTATGTTGGTGACTGGTAAATAATTATCTCTAATACCAATCTGACGGTATACGAGTGACAGGCTCTTACTGTTGAATGACAGTAGCAGTAAGTGAATAAGCACCACAAGCGACCTTTTCCGCCGAGGGGAGGATTATTGATTCAGACAAATATAATTAAAGTGAAGAAAAGCTTTTACGATACTGCTCACGTAGATACTCAGGATAAACAGACTCGAACCAATCAGTTTGTTTGAAGCTCAACTCAGATGGTTTGACACGGTTCGTATTACTCGATACTAATCCTAATATGGAATAACTTTTAAAGATATTCAGACCAGAATGTAGCAGAAGATCAAAGTTATTGCCACACTACTTATCAAAGCAGAGCACACTTTATATCATTTACTGTCTGTTGATGTATAAACGGATGTATAGTCGATCATACTTCGAAATAGCCTTTCCCTAAAGTTTAAAAAGCTACTGTGTCTACTTTTACGTATATTTTTAAGCTAAGGGAAGTGTTTTGAAGTCCTCAATTTCAATTTAACAGTTAGTGAATTTTGACATACATACGCTACATATCATGAGCTTTATTCAATGTTGATTGCTTTATAATATTTGTCTAGATTTTCTTAAAAAAAATTCTTCCAAGCAAAGATAAGATATATGCGAGGTTAGATGACTTAACAGGTTCTTATTTTTGGTAGGAGTAGCCACAATAATTTTAAATATGAAAAGAATTTGAACCATCACTTGAAAAGAGCGGTGCTGGTGAACCATCACCTAGGTGCACCGACCTTGGTGAATAAAAAATTAATATCTATTTGAGAACTTCACAAAAATGGTTCGTAATGGTAAAATAAATCATTAGGAGAAAGTGTTACCACAGAATAAGGAGCTAGCTAAGTGATCAAATAAATTACCCTATTTGAATTTTGTTTAGCACTAAAAACATTTCAAATGCAGTAAAAAAAAAATATATGTATATAAGCAGGTCGAAGTTATATCCTTACTTATTCATTTTTAATAGACAAGAGGTAACAATTCGGTAAAAGCCATTAAACGTATAAGCACTTACCCCAATAATAATATCTGAAATCAAATTTTCTCCAAACACTTCTTGTAGTATCAACCATCAGAATTATTTTAAGAAATAAATGTATATTTAAATAAACTTGACACAATAATAATAATAAGAAGACGAAAATACCATACCACACAACAGTTCTAACGCTATGGTATCTACCCTCAGTGGTAGTAGGGATATTCTTAAACGGGTAAATTAACAGCAGTTAATCCCTCAAATATTATACTGGCTAGCAAAAACAACAAATAGGTTCATAAAGACCAGCCAAAGCTACATAGTTTCAAAATCAAATATAGTTAAATCAGGAAACCATAAACTAGAAAGGGCCACTATATAATTTCAATCCAACTGGGACTTTAAACAGAAAAAACAATCTGTCGGACCATGCGACACGCTAGACCGATAGTGACGGACACTTGAACAATTCATGAACCAACCAACCTACATGCAACAAAACATTTAGTTAGTTTTTTCCGAAGGACGACACTCAAGCCATATTCCAAAACTATAAAACTTATAACTGACAGTTATATTATGAAGCCTTCCACAATAAAAATATGGAAGGAATCATATCAAATATAAATTATAAAGACCCTAATATAATGTATTCTTAAAAAGAATAATAAATACATCTTAAAAAGTATTCCTTCCCTACATATAATACATGAATATACTAATAACAACATTTTAGTGTATCTCGTCCTAGTCGTCAACACCATTCCAATGGTACCCAACATGGCTTTGGCGTGTAGGGCCTTCTACTAACAAATTATAGGAGAAACTCCGGGCCCTTTAGTACAGGCGTTTCTTGACGTGCGACAAGCGTGACACGTGTTATGGGCGTCTGTTTTTATACAAGCAACATATGCCACGCGTCATGAAAAGGGTGAGAGGAAATAAAAAAAATAGAGGCTAGGGCAGCCGTATCTTTTATTCTAGCACTCGTGGTGGATCCGTGCGTTATCTTACTCATAGTGTTTACACTTATACTGGCACTGAGATACTCTGAGGTTTCGACACGAGGGGCGTAGAGGATGGCAGCCCGGCAGTTGTGGCGACACGGTGACGCCTTTAATTATTATTAGTATAGTATTTATTATTTAGCACCACGTCTTACTACCCATTCGATTTATACGCTTACATACTAATTACTCTAATGGGCTAGGATTTGGGAAGGTTAAATTTAGAGGAAGTGACCCGAATTTGCGTGGAGGAAGAGTTAAAAACAATGTTGGATAAACCCCACCCTCAGTTCCCCCAACCGAGATTCGAACTCGATCTCCCTATCCTCGGCAGTCTAGCTCAACACAAAACCAGCACCTTAGCCAACTAAGCCACCGAGGCGGCTGACACAAAAGCAGACGCCTGTTATAAAATGCCCCATTGAATATAATGTATCTTGGAATCGTCTTGCTTCATTTTTGACGCGGCGTACTTTAGGTTACGGTGAAATACTTTTCATATCGCAACGGCATTAATGAAGTGCGGCAAAGTATAAAAGGACCCATTGTCTCCTGTGTATTTAAAGAGCGCACGCCACCGTGTCACGCGTCACGAAACGCCTGCATTAAAAGAGCTCTAAAAGGACCCTGCTTGGTTTGAAGTAGGCACTGCCCAGTTTAATGGAACACGCAAACACGGTTCTGCCTAGCAGAGGATAAGAGCGTATAACCCGAACGGTTAGTAAGACGCGGTGTTTAAATAAAATAAATTAAAAAAACAAGAGGATTAGATTCCGTGGTGTAGTAAATCTATATGTTTGTATGTTGGATGATAGAATTAGATGTAAAAAATAAAATTATGGGATGTATTAATGAGTTTTTCTTGTGTTGGGATAAAGTAGTTTTAGGCCGGCACAGATTTAGTCGTATCAGAACAAGAATATGGACGTAATCTATCTTCACAAGGATTTTACAACAATAATACTTTAAAAATCCAGTAATAGTTTAAATAATGACTAAAATAGCCAACCATCTTACAGCACACTACGCGAGAAATATAGAAGGCTTAATATATTTTATATGTTATTTTATTAAATGATTATAATTCAAACCAGCAGGAGATAGGTTAAACTCATGATTAACCTCAGATTCATAGTCAAACTTAATGTGCCTCAAATGAGGCTACATAACAAATACTAGAAGAATATGAAACTGGCCCATTCCATTCTGGTCTAGGTAGGTTTGGGCTCGTGTTTGGTATCGAGTCGCACTTAAGGCGCACTGATTCCGACTAAAAATCTGTCTCTTAGACACTTTCTAAATCAATTAAGTATCTGCGTATAATCTGAATAAGTAGTAAGAAGCGGTGCTAAAAAAAAAAGTAAATTAAGTCTCAATACTGGGACCTCATTTTTTCTACTGTAGAAGCAGGGGACCTACTTCTAATACTAATCTAATATTGAACATGTTCGTCATATTATCCCCTCATCTCTTTTTGAAGGAGAGGAGTTTATGTAGTATATCACCAAAATATCACTGGGACGAAACCACGTTCTGCTACCAAGAAATCACTCGCGTTCCTTTGATTTGATAATTCGCCTATTACTCTTGACAATCAATTCGTAACATTGAAATACTTGATCGAAGACCTGAAATGATTAACAATGCATTGTTTATTCTAGAGATGTCACGATACCTGTTTTTCTTAATTCTAATTCTCAATTTCAACCCCGATTTTTCGATTTTATATTTCAATTATCTATCATTTCCTATTTTCCAAGCATTCAACCTCACATAAAAATATTTATTCAAATTCATAGCATTAAAAAAAACTTTTTAAAATAATTAAATAGCAATGAAAAACAGTTCATTTTTAGTTTAAACAAAGAAAAAGATCGGTTGTGCCAAGTATTAAAGCTTAATATAAATAACTAATAAAATAGTTAGGAATTGCAATAATAAGCATGTATTTTTACCTAAAAATAAAACCTCACTAAGTCAAACATTAATAAAAAAAATTAAAATAAAGATATAATAAACAACCGTCGAAAACACTAGTTTTTTTAATTAATCAAATAGGGTCGTTAATTGAAACAAAATAAAGGCAAATAAATTAATACTCATTCAGAATTTTGCAATTTTCTTAGTCTCCAGTACTTTCATTGCGAGAGCTAAGACTCGAAGTATCGAGAATTGTAATATTAAAATATATTATTATTCTTTCGATGCCAATAAGAATCGAGGGTTTCGAGGTATCGAAGAATCGAGTTTGACATCCCTAGTTTATCCGACTCATATGGTGTATTTGACTGCCTCTATTTTCTACTGGATATAGTTCCTGGCTACAGATCCACAGGCAAGGCCGTAGCAGCCAATAATTTCGGGGGGAGGGGAGGGGGGTTTGGTGGGCATATCCCCCAATTTCCGGAAGATAGAAAAAATTCTAAAGGATTAAGAGTTCTAGAAGCTATCTGATGTGTTTTTTTATGGTAATATTACCCCCTAACTGCTGAAGGCTTGGACAATTTCTAAATATTAAACACTTCTAGAAGCTCTCTGAAGTGCTTTTTATGGTAACACAGCCCCTAATTTGTAGTTGTATCTTAATTTTGATATTGTTTGAACCATAATAAAGCCATATATATTTTGTTCATAGAATTTCGGAGGGGGTTTGAACCCCAAAACACTCCCCTGGCTACGGCCTTGTCCACAGGTCCTGGGCTCAATCCCTGGTGCTTCCAGATTTTCTTTGAAGCAGTGGGTCTAGAACAGGGTAAAGCTCAGTCTCATGAGGACAATTGAGGAGCTACTTTAATAAAGAAGTAACGGCTTAGATCTATAAAACTGAGATTAATGGCGTAAAGGTTCTTTGTGCTGACGTCATGACACCCTCTATGGTGGCATTATCATCGCTAACGTCGGTGGTTCATCGGTTCGGTATACCTCACTTTCGAGCTCATGCCATGGAGTATTTTTATAGCTTCTATTTTTGTATTTGGTATTTTTTTCTACTTTGATATAAATTTATAACATGGTGAAATGCATGTGTACTATAAAGACTTTCGAAAAATGTCAAGACTTTTTTAAAGTAGAACATTTTAGAAACTAAACATATCGCGTAAATATTTAATAAATTCACCTTAGTAATTAATATCAATACTATTTTCATCTGACCTATTTGTTTGCCCCAAGACTATCCAGGCGGGGAGTTTCGGTGTGTTTGTTTGTATTTAATAAACATGAAATGTACTCCTTGTGCGACAAAACAAAAAAGCTCATAAAAGGAGGGCAACAAAATTAATTAGAAGATGCTGAAAGTTTAAATTTTAACATGTAAAGGTGAGGCGAACTTCGCTTCTTTTAATGATGGTTCGCTATTAGAAAGGTTTTAAAAATTCAACAGAAAGTAAGAGTGTTCTTGTTTTCAATTGCTTGATTATTTGGTACTAAAGATTTTGTATAGCCTATAAAAAGCAAATTAAAATACATCACCACTCCACTTCATTTGTTTAAAGAAATAGGAAAAACACATTTAAAAACTAAATATGGGTCCGATATACTTTTTATCGAATCCTAAGATACATTTTACCTACAAATACCGAATCTCAAAATCTAATCCGAATATTAAAAAAAAATTATAAACAGAATTTGTTAATGTTGCCATATTGGTATGATTCTTATTTTTAATGATGACTTTATTAATATTAATTCCTTAGTTTCTAAAGAAAATAGAAATCGTAACTAAATGCTAACATTATTTTTATGTCAATTCACATTCAGTATCAGTAATGGACTGAAGTTAGGTTGTCAGGTTTGTGCGACAATTATGTTGGCCAATACCCTGGTAACCAACTTAATATATCTAAAAATCGATCAAATTAAAAACTTGAGAAATATATACATATATATATCCTTTAGAATTTATAATCCGAATTTTTTCACTCCCGAATCTTGATTATTATTAAGTATATACAAGGATTCAAAGGTTTTTTTTTTTTTCTTGTGAAACTTGAGAGAACCTAATTTCCCTCCTAGCTATCATTCTCAACTAGCCCAGGGTGGAAATCTGTTGAGCCGGGATTATGAATATAGCTTGGAGGAGGAGTGATGGTTCACCCACAGTCATTGACCGTACCAAACGTATTCGGCCGGTGGCGGTCTGGGGGAGGGGTGAAGAGAGGCCAAGAGGCTTGGAAGATATGAGGCCGGGACGGTTGGCCGCTCAGTAAAGCAGGGGGTGAATATTGAATCACCCCACCACGCTTCACCGGGAATAATTGATGTGGGCGCACATTGGGTGCACGTGTCCTGGGCGTTGATGCTTGCTTGAGTCGAGGTGGTACCCAGGAAGTTCGATAAACTACCCGCGGCTACGTGCACCCGCGGAAAAACAAGGATAGAGAACATTTCCCTCCAATGAGTTGGTTTTATTAACCCCCAATGCTATGGATTCACGCTTACAGGACTGTGTGTTTGCCAAGTGGTGTCGTTAGCTTTCAGAGCATGGTAACAGCACGGTCAGCTCACAGTCCTATGAGTGTGAATAAAACAATTGTCTTACAAGGTAACACATATGGGATTGACCTGTTCGAGATTGTCAGCAGCACCTAAGCGTCTCATTTCAATAACTTTTTCGTTCATAAGTCATAATTATATAGCCAATTCGTTCACAAAGTACACGT
The DNA here is from genome assembly GCA_033556935.1 of Timema podura. Lineage (NCBI taxonomy): Eukaryota > Metazoa > Arthropoda > Insecta > Phasmatodea > Timematidae > Timema > Timema podura. The sequence goes on from JAVRXN010000009.1 coordinate 64,788,072, forward strand.
TAAATATACATTGTATTTTTTACTTTCTCGCTATCATACAAGTAGAGAAAGTATTGTGATCTTCAAAAAAATCAAACTAGAGATTTTGATTAAGTTTGACGTCTCATGACTCCCCGAATTCGAAAAAGTAATTTTTGCATTTCCATCTGTTTGTCCGTCCGTCTGTCTGTACTTTGGAATAGAGCCTAAAACTAAAACTTGGTATCTAGTGTTTTCATAGAGTTGCCCCGAGGGTTTTTTGGAATTCGATTTCAACCCTAAAATTAAGGGTAGCTTACTGAAGGTGAAAAGAGAAAGAAAAAATCAATTTTATTCTTAGTATTTTAGACCCTAACTGGAATCGAACTCTACAAGTAATCTTCCTAAGCCACAAGCCAATGTGAGACAGAACTTACCTCAAAGTAAGTGAATCCTACCCTAAGACGAACGACTGTTTCCGCTGCAGATTACGGGGCGCAGGAACTTGTTACAAGGTGGCTCAAAGCTTGCTATGCAACTTTGTAAATCCCTGCAATGCTGGGATAAATGTCTAAGTCTCAGTAACAATCACTAGGGGAGAGGGCAGGGTAAAAGCACAGTAATTACTCTGCCCGACAAGTCATGGAAGTTACAAGGAATTTACTATGGTTATATCATAGTCAATGCACAGGGTTTGTAAAGGTTATATTAGCCATGGAAGCCTTGTACGGAATGGATCTCTAAGACAAGTATCTACCAACGGAGAGAACTTCTCAAAAAAAGAAATTATAAATGAAATTTTTGCGTGTGGTATTTATTTCGTTTGAAGCTAGTTTAGTGGAAATTAAAGGGCCAGGAGGCCTAGGCACTGCTTTTGACAACAAGCTACCCCCAAAATCTTTCCCTCCTCCACCCACCCCCACCAAAGGTGGTTTGGGCACTGCTAACTTGCAGTACTATCTCTCTCCCGAGGAAGATTGAGCCCAACCTAGACTAACCTAACCTTGCTCTCCTTCCCACTAAGAATTATTTTATCTCGGACTTAATTTACAGAGTATGCTAGCGTTCAGCTGGCTGGATCATATTGAATTATAGTCTGCTGGCGATTTATTGTATTCGTTTAAACTTAATATTATACCATGAAGTACTCAGTCCTCCTATTTACAAATCTTTCTATTCGAATCAACAAGACCAATCCACATGTAATTATACGAATTCCTTAATTTTAGATCCTGAATCGACAAGCCCAATCCACCTGTTTACAATTCTTTCTAGTTGAATCGACAAGCCCAACACTTGTTTATAATGCTTTATAGTCAAATCGATAAGCCCAATCCACCTGTTTACAATTCCTTATGGACGAATCGACAAGCCCAATCCACTGGTTGAAATGCTTTATAGTCTAATCGATGGTATTCAATCCAACAATCTTTCGGATAAAAAGTGCTCAATCCACCAACATTCAGACTAGAGCAAATGAATGTTTCAAAATGTAATTAAAATCACAACTTTATATTAAAAGTTTGGAAAAGTTTAAGTCTAAAATATGAAGAGTTCCTTATAAAATAACTGGTAAAAACATGGCAACTAGTTTTAAAATTATAGTTTGTCATGTTTGGGCTTTTAACAAAGTTTGTTTGCAAAATATAATAATAAAATACTAATTTATAAGAATATGAAAATACTGAAATAAAAATAAATTTTCACTATAAATATTGTTTTAAAAGCCATCAAATAAGGAATAAATTTTTTTTTACTTTATATATATATTATTTAAACATGACTCCGGTCTGAATATTTCTAATAAATATTATGAAATGAATAATTATACAGTAGAGCGTCGGAAATCCGACTCAAAATCCGGAGCGTCGCAAATCCGGATCGACGGTGAGAGCAGGTAGGGGAGGTAGTGGAAGGTGTCCTTGAGAGTTCAACGACTTAGCCAGTCACCTCTCCTTGGTCACGTGCTCGTCTCAGTTCTGTGCTCATCATTTACAAACTTTACACCAGTGGTGAAACCTTCGTCGTATAGTTGCCTTGTGACGTTTTAGTGTGCGATTAAAACGGTACATATTTTTACTTTGTTAATCATGTCATCATTATCAAATAAAAGGAAACATACATTTTTGATCTATAGAGGATAAGTTAGAAATTCTACGAAGACTGTCTAAAGGAGAAAGTGGTGCATCTCTCGCTAAAATATATGGTGTGGGAACTTCAACCATTAGGGACATTAAAGCAAAGAAAGACAGTTTGCAACGTTTTGCTTCAAAACTAGATTCTAAAGAAGGTTCACAGAAAAGAAAAACCACAAGAACGGCAAAAAAACAGTGTATTGGAAGAAGCTATGTACATATGGTTTACGCAGAGGAGAAGATTAGTTCATCAGGTAATTGAGGACAATGATAATGGAAGCAATGTAAGAGAGAGTGACGACGGTGAAGAAATGGATGCTGAAGAAGCTGCCGGTCGTTCACACTCAAGACGCCTATGAAGCATTCCAGACAGCTATGAACTGGTTAGAAGGCAACCTGAGGGGATGGTGACATATCTTGTACTTCTTAAAAGACTGAGAGACATGGCTGCAAAGAAACGTATGTCAAGTCTTGTACAAAAAACTATTAAGGCATTTTTACCCAGTAAGTTTCCATTAATTACTGTAGATTCTTATTTTTTTTCTAAAAAGTATTGTAGAGTTACTAATCTAAATTACATAATGTCCATGTTCTTATTCAATATACTTTATTAAAATATTTTGTGTACTGTATTTTTCGAACCCTTCAGCCTCTATTTTGCAATACAGTAACTCCGAGCGTCATGTATCCTCTAGTCGATACATTACGTATGTATACAGTTATTGAAAACACATTTGAAAATCCGGACAATTCAGTAATCCGGATGGGTCCCGGTCCCGATCGATCCAGATTAACGACGCTCCACTGTATATACATATTGAAAATTAAATAATAGAGCATTGGCCATACATATAGCAGGAACATTAAAGCAGGCCTAAAGATTTTAAATAGAAAGAGGTTTAAATTTTCAACCAAGCCATACAACCACAGTGGGCTGAAGTGTATTCACGTCTGTATTTAATATTCTTCAAGTATCTTATGAAAGCATTCGTGTCTGAACACAAAACCACATACCTATTATATATTTGGTATTTCCGTAATTTCATGCCTACTTATGAATGCTTCTCCATCTAAATTAAATTTTTAAACTATTTCGTATTCAAACCATTCTATTTATAATACTACGGGTACTCATTAAATTTATTTTTTCTTAATTCAAAAATGACACTGAAAATACCAATTTTATGTGTGTACATTATTTTGCGAGCCTTCTAAGTGTTTAATAAAACACTTTAAATGTGTCGAATAAAAATAAGTTTACAAATACTTTTGTTTGTGTTACTAATCAATTGGTATCTAAACTTTTTTCAGTGGTCATATGATTAAAGACGTCACACTCACAACAGATTGGATTGCTGAAGACGGAGAGATCAGAGTTTGAATCCTGGTTGGGTGTACTGAAGAATAAAAAAAAATTGTTTCCCACTTTCCCTACACTAAATTGGGTTCAATTTCATCTAAATTCTATCTTATTCATCCCTAAAGAATTATCATAATTAATATATATTAGTATATCCCGAAAGGGTGTTGAGATGCAGAGGGTAAAAAAAAGCTACTTTGAAGTAGTCAAGAATCTAAAAGGTTGGTGGGACACTCGTTTCAGGAATTGATCATCTTATCGATACGCTTGTTGGTTTTAACATGATAGGAAAGGCACTAGGGATTCTGAGATCCTACAGGTCTGTTTTAGATACTAATTGGCTAAATAACGATATCCTACGTCCCCAATTTGGTCATTCCTATCCAACATAAACTGCTACGTACTGAAAGCGTACAGGACAAATTTGTGTACCTACTTTGAGGTATACCATTGTTCTACTATTTCGCCTCTTACATTCTTTAGTTTTCTCTCCTATATATTTTATATATGATCTTGCCACACATTTTCAGTTAACATCTAGCAGTCATATAAGTCTTAATGTTTTTTTCACTTAACGACGTAAGTTTGTTTGTTTTAATGATTTATAATAAAATTCTCTTATAATAATTTAATAATATATTTCATGTCTTTTATATCTAATTCAATTACATTATCTCTTCATGATTTATTTGATAATATAATTCAGCCTTGTAACTACTTTATATTAAAATCAATATTCCACTTAACTTAATTATGACGTAGCAGATGTTAACATGATTTTATATTATCATTGATATCAATAATTTGTATACTTAATTTTTTCCACGCTAACTCACACTTGTTTTTACTAAATATTTTTAATATGTTAGCCAATTTGTTGACTGTTTATTAATTATATTATATTTATGTATGAGCTGTTATGTATTTTATGTTTTTATTAATTTTTATATTAATATTAACACCAATGTTTTCTTAAATTGTTAGTTGTTTTTCAATATCATATTATATCTTTGATCAATCTACTTCAAAAACATCATAGCTTTGAAAAAAATTATCTAAGTCTTAACTCTTATTTAACCACTCCTTACTTAAAATTTATAGCTTAGAATGTTTTCTAAAAATATTGTTGGTAGTCCCGGAGCCCCATATGGCAACATCACTCGTTCATGCACGAACAACACATCTCTACTTCAACTTGAGTTCCATTGTGTATGCATCCTAGCCAACCTAATTCAACCTAACGCTGTAGTTATATTTTATTTAATTTGTAAGGAGTATGGGGTATTAATTCATGTGTATCACTATTGATATGTAATTATTACACACGGGATCATTCCTGATGGCTGAATCAGATACAATTATATGAAAAATGACAACCTGAACACGGGAATCGAACCCAAGACCTATGGATTTAAGCGCCAATACTCTACCACAAATATACTCAACACACTAACAACTATTGAAATATGTCCCTGGAAACGAGACGAGCCAGGATGGCTCAGTAGTAGAACATTGGTGTTTAAAGTCAAAGATCCCGGGTTAGATTCCCGCATCTAGTTTGTTTTTTTCACTTAGTTTAATTATTAAAGGGATAGCTTACAATACATGTTTGCCATATTGCCACGTTATGCAGTTGATTTCTCCATGCGCTTTTGATACACGATCTAGGTTCGGTTTTGATCCATATCTTCATGAACTTTTGATATGAGGTTTCTCCCTCTTGTGCGCCTCCAATATTCTCGGACATAAACACCGCTCAGAAGTCGGAACACTAGCTAATAGCAGAGCAACTATATGACCAAGCTGCAAAGAGCTGGATCAGTCACCGGACAAATGAATGGCCTTAGGTCTCTCTCTGTTATGTTAGTCCTATAATAATTAATGAGTATCATTCTCTAATAGCAAACACAGTTTCTATAAAAAGTACCTGATAAACGCACAAACAAATGATACACTTGCTGGGCATACCCCCCATACCCCCGGATGCCGCTTCAGTTACTAAACCACTGATCTCGGTATGGCCCCGCGGGTCAGAAGTGACACGTTAGCTACACATGACACCACCGTGTAGAGTTTTGTTACGCGGGTTTCTCTGTGGAAACATGTGTCAACCTGTCTAGAGTTTTGATAGCTCGATTAGGTTTTAGGTCGGCTGGTGTATTACACTAGTTAAACAAATATATACATGGGCTTTTGTTGCTCACCTAACATGTTTTTTTTTTCAATCTTGATAAATATAACCTTTTAACAAGCAAATCAAATTCAAAAATATCTGTATGGTGGTACAATATAATGTTCAAAACCTTTTTACTCGTCTTCAGATTCAGACACAGTCATAATTCGTGTATTCGCCATTTTAAGGACAGCAAGGGATTTAAACCCGCATCATTAGGAAAGTGGGCCAAATGTCACGACAAAATGGAAACGCAAACTGAGCTAAATGGAAAAAAAAATTAATGTATGTAGCTACCAGCTATGATAATACGTTTCTAACATGTTTGTAAACGTGTTCTGTGTAAGTTTATACAGTCCAGCCACAGCCAACAGAATTACGAACACTTTATTTGGAAATGTTCGCGAACTTGTTCACTTTGGTGTTCTCTTCTAGTCTAGACCCAGCTTAAAATGATCACCGCTACTGCGACTTGCTTCGACAGACTCATTGTAGGATATTGAAATGTTTAATCAAAGTTAGTAGTCCGTTCGTACTGTTGGGAGAAAGTGTGTGGCGAAATATGACCGAGGCCAGCTAGTACGTGGATGGGCCGCTTTAGTAGCATTGAAGACTTGAAACGGAAGCTAGAAAACAAAATAATTAACAATGAACAGACATACCAAGCGTCATAAACTCTAATTTTTTTTTGCCCCGCTTAGGTTTAAGCCCAGTGATATTTTTATATCGAAATCACTCGCTTCAAACAACAATTTACCAAAATTACCCAAGTTAAGCTTTTATGTTCATTTAATTTGATTTAATAATGAACCAAAATGAAAAAAAGAGCAGATTAATATTTAGTTAGTATTTATTTAAAATAATAAATGAACATTAATGAAATAATATATTGCTTTCATTAAAAAACTTGGTCTTAAATAAACGACCAAATATTGATTGGTTTACACTATATTTTATTGTAAAATATACCATAGTTTATAATTTGTATTGTGTCAAAAATGGGTTATTTATATTTTATAAATTTGCTTTGCTAGTTATTCTTGAAAGATATTAACTGGTGAAATATTTGATTTTGAGCAATATACTGAAAAATATTTCATTTAATACTAAATGTCAAGTTTTAAGTAGTGAAATTAGATAAGAAAACAAGACTAATTGAAATAATGGTTGTTTTAATATGACATATAAAAAGTATTGTTGATACGCAAAAGGACGTGTTTTTATTTTCTAAGCTCTTTGCAAATTAATTGTGCACAGCGTGTTTCTCTTAAGCGTTTTCATTCTTCACTCCATTATTCTTTCAAATACGATACATTGGCAGTACCGTGTCCCTTTACTTTTATATGACAACAATAACATGAACATAATAGAAGAAGGGAGGGAAGAAACCAGCGTGTAAGTGGTGCGTGGGTGGTTTTGGAAATGGCCGCACGAGCCGTAAGTTTCCGACAACTTGCGAGTGACGGGTATTCAATAGAACCGTCGTCCATCTTTCTCTCTGGTCCATTACAGGAGGTAATCAGAGAGCCATAGCTAGTTATTTACTCCCTCCCGTCTTTTCTTCCTTTTTGGCCAACGCGATCTCGCTGATCTATGGAGGATTGTGGGCCCAGACAATGGGATCTTCTTCGGTCCTCACAAGATGCTGGAGAAACACTAAAGATGATCGCCTTTCACAAGCACTTCCCTAGAGATAATCATGATTGTGACTAATATCATTTAAGAGCGATTATTCTGATATTATCAAATGATCTGGACTAATAAGCATGATTTGTAAAAAAAATACAATCAAAGAATATCTTATTATCATTTTTCAACAAGTCTAGAAAAAATTGTATGAGATTGTAGTTTCTTTCTCATACTTCTAAAAATAGTAAAATCAACTATGATTAGTTATTGATAAAATTAACATAATATCGCCTTTGAGCCTTGATAGTAAATACAAAATTATTACTCATTTACTCAGTTAATTAATGAAATTTAATATAATACACCTATAAAACTGTTTATTTTTTATTAGCACCCGATTACTACCCGATCGCGTTAGACGCCTAAGTACTAAGTACTCTAGTGTGTTAGGGATTAGGAAGGTTAAATATAAATAAAATGTAACTGCATTTGCGTGGTTGGAGAGTGGAAACTCATTTAGGTAAAACCACCCTAAGTACACTCAACTGGGATTGAACCAGGATCTTCCCGTCACTGGCAGTCTGGTCTATAGGGAGATTGACGCCTTAGATCATGCTTTCACTGAAGCAGGTGATATTTATATGTAATATTTCGTGCATATCGCTAGAAACATCAAAAAAATTATGGTCAATAGGGCTGATCTGATAGGAACTACTTTTTTTAATTGATTGAATTAGGCCTGAGAAGCCACATTACCTTCATGATCAAGATACAATTTATATTTAACATTACTAGCGTACAAATAAACACACATATATATATATATTAAAATATATATATTAAAAGATGTAAGACAAGGTATGCGTGAGAGACGAATATAAGGCCCTAAAAGGTTGCTAATGTTATCATTATCTTTATATAATCATTAGAGACAAAATGTATCATAGCATGCAGCAACAATGTTACGATAAAAGCTTTTCAACCAGAGATAATCAGTTAAGGTAATAGTATAGCTCCAAGTAACATTATTTTTCAAAGGTGCGTTGAGTGAATGGTACAGAATTATACTACAATCATGCTTATCAAGTGATGACGTAGTAAACTTAATAAGGTTGAGTAATTCCAACTAGTCAGTTATATCATGGCCAATATGATTTTTAAATAAAATTAATTTTCGAAAAAACATCACTTTTTCATTTTTAAGAATCATGCTATAGTATCACTGTCGAGTTTAAAAATGATTAAGTTAATGTGATTTTTACTATTGAATAAATTTGTTAATATTGATCAACACATAATTATAAAATTTAATTGATATAACTTTTTTAAACTGTATAGTAGGCTAGATACGTGTAAGTTTTAAATATATGTACATTAAAAAAAAATTGAATGTTTTTGTATGTCATTAATAAACACATAAAAATAAAGTAATGGGTTTAATAGAACTAATTTAGCTTTTTATAAATATATGTTAGACCAGATTAAGTATTTGTTTGATTAGACCAAATTAATTAAGTTTTGAGGGAAGAATACCTTTTTGTCATAAATTAAAAACCTTGCTTTTTTCAAAACAAATTGCATCAATTTGACTTTGGGAAGAGCCCTGTAGGAGATGCTATAGATAGTGTACTAGGTTGGTGACACTGTTATTCATGTTTAAAATATTTAAAAAATGTATTTAAAGAATAAACTAAGACTATAACTACAAGAAGTGGCTTTTGAATCTTTTATAATATTAGTAGGACGGCAGATTTTATCATACTAAAGGGTAAGGTTAAACAATACTTGTTAACAAGAGATTTAAAATGTGGACGTAATGAAGCTTTGAATCCCATAACCCCTGGTCTGCATGTTAGATAAAACTTTTTTTTAAATTTCTAACTATACGTATAATATATAGCTTGTTAGAAGGGGCATTCAAGGGGATAATATATAAATATAAGTCACTTTGATGGCTACATAATCTAAGGCATCACTCTCGCAGTAGACCAGACTGCCGATGACAGCGAGATCGGGGCTTGAATCCCGGTCGGGTGTACTGAGTGTGGTTTCCCAATTTCTCTCAACGTAAATACGTGCACACATTCTCTAAATTCAACCTTTCTCATCCCTAACTCACTAACGTAATTAGTACATATACACGTATCCTGAACAGATAGTAAGACTCGGTGCTAAAAAGAAAACCTAAATCTCAAGTTTTAAAGAAATCTATCAAACTGTTTAGATTGTAGCCATGAGGACAAATAGACATGGAGACAAACAAGATTGAAATATCCACAATTTTGGGTTCATGGGTTCATTAAAAATAAAGATTCAACATAATTTTGAGATAAAGATCAAAATAATTTCATAGTATGAAAAAGTAAGAGATACATTCCATAATTCAATTATATTCCATAAAAAATATTTAATATTTTTAACTGTGGGCAGATATAATAAAGTGTCAGTCTCATCGGTGTGGGTTTCCTGTGATGTGTTCAGGGTTCTAATCCAAGTCGGATTTGTTGAGGTGCTTTTCCTTACTGGTTTACCACTTTGGCTCCAAGCAGATGCAAGTACATTCCCTCTAAAATATTTCCATATCCTATTTGTGTAGGTATTCTAATCTCCACAATGGGCATTGGGACACAATGAAACTAAAAATAAATTATCAAACAACATCTTTTACAGGCTATTTAAAGTAGGCTACCATCAAAGTTTTACATTAAATTATTACAATATTATAATAATGTATACATTAAAAAAATAACTCCGTGGCGTGAATCCACAAGCTAGCTATACCAACCGAGCGGCCGCCACCATTAGCGAAGATAATGCCAGCACTTAAGGAGAGAGGTTTTCATGTGGTCAGCATATTGAAACCTCCAGCCGTTAATCTCAGTTTTATATACCGGAGCTACTACTTCTTTATTCAAGTAGCTCCTCCTTTGTCCTAACGAAGCCGAGTTTGAACACGACCTGTGCCAGGGTTCGAAGATAGGAATTTTGTATCTGAAGCCAAGAACTCTGACCCCTATACCACAAAGATGACCATTAAAAGAGCAAAATGTTGACATCGCTTATATAATTATAATAAACATTCAGCCGAAAGTAATATTCAAAAACCAATCTTTTGTCCATTTTTGTGTTAGTTGTACATTTTTAAAGATAGTTGTAAATGAGAGTAAAAATATTAATAATTATTATTATATGTACGAGAGTATTACGATGAATAATAATAGTTTTGTATTGAATAAGTTTTATCTTATTATACACACTTCTGGCTAGAAATTTCAAAAGTGAACAAATGAAATGTGAATATGGTTTTAATGTTAGAAAAAGAAGAAATATATTAATCATTTGAGGCCATGGTATGATATAACTTCCATTTAAACGTTCGTTCCTTCAAAAATAGTTTCTTATCTAGTCTAAAAATGTTCTCTAAAGTTTCAGAGGTGTCAGATCGTGCCTGAGTCCTAACGTGTGTCCAACCTTTATAAAGAGATATATAGTTCACATTTCTGTTCCACGTAAGATTGCCATTCATATTATTCAAGCGTGAGAAATCTTTTTGAGATCATTTTTAACTTGTCGGAGGGGGGCCCCGGGGAAGGGGATGACTTAACCCCTATTCGCTTTCCCTTTCTTTTGCGATTCAGGATTTTACTTGGCTCAAGCGAAGTGGTTGTTTATGAATCCGTAAAATGAGCCATAAAATTGGAGGATCTGTGAAGATATGAGTGTCATGAAATAAAAGTAAAAATGTGAAGCAAAAGTTTCGCTGAGTGAGACAATGAAAATATTGAAATAGTGAAATAGGAATATTTTATACACACACAATCCAACCTTAGAGGGATTTTAGTGTTCTTTTGCATTTAAATATTTTAGGTATTAAAGTTTTTTAGAAACTAATTATTATTTTTTAAATAAAATAAATATTTTATAGTAGTAAAATAATCTTTTTTTAAATAGTAATCGTAACTATAACAGTAATAAATAAAATAAATTAAAACATGTTTAAGCAAAATGTTGCAAACTTAGGGACAATTTTCCATCCTGCTTATTTTGATTTTATCTTAAATATTTACCAAAGTTTGACCCATAAATAGACAAAGGTAGTTCTGTTGTTAGAGTGAAGAATATATACTTAGTTTTGAATGAATCATATAAGAGCGCAGTAAAATTATGGTTTGTTAAGTAATCTCTAATGTATCTTTAAATGATTGACAAAAGAGAGTAGGTAACAATGTTAATCGACAAAGAATCCCTACTGTAGCTTTAAGTTATTCATATAAGAGGGTAAGTAGGACTTTAGTTTGACAACGAACCCCTACTCTAAGATTTAAATGACCCATTTTAGAGCGTGTGTAAATTGTTTTTATATCGTGGAATCTTTTCAGTTATATCATTCAATTTACTACTTTACAAATTTGTATTTCATTCAAAAATAAATGCAAGCCACAAAATTAAATAAAGTGTAGTTCCATTTGAGGAATCTTATAAAGGGGGATATTTGTCTTCTCTTCCTTTAAAACAACAGCGAAGATTGCGCGTACTTTATTTTAATTAATATCAAATCCTAGTTATGAATAACTAATTTAAATATATTATTCCTTCGATCTAAGGCAATGATAAAGATACTAAACAAATTTCCTTATTTTATGTTTTTTATCCTTGCTAGTTATATTATGTTTTGTTGTTAGCTAGCTGATATCCTTATTATATGGGAAGAATGTGTTAAACTACATAATAGAGTGAAAAACATTTATAGGGAAGTCGTCCATGATCTTATTTCAGCGTCTTGAGTCAGATGCATGCACGGCAATACCTCATATTAACCTTGAATTTACTCTTCACACAAGCTATATATAATATATAACTATATTAAAGATGTATCTATATATATGCACTTTTTCTCAAAGCTATGTTACTTTACATAAGTTCTTATTCAAAAATACATTTTTAATATTTTTTTTTTTGCTACGCGGTTTACTAACCGTCCAAGCTATCAGTATAACTACACTAATTGGGTGGAAATGTCAACCTCGGTGATTTTTGGGTAAAGTGCTCATCGCAGGAACCAATATTCGTTGGTTCAAACCCAGATGATGTAGACGGATTTATCTTGAGGGAGCGAGACTTCCTTCGGAGCGGAAGAGAAGCCGGGAGTCCTATGTCGATTTTGTCATGTAAAAGAACTGGAACGTATGTGAAAATAACTTTCTTAAAAAATTGGTAGACCCTTTCATGGCGTTAATAGAAATTCAGTTGGGGGGGACGGAAAGCCACAACACTTCCCAAACTCCCCTGATATATGCGATTTTTACCAAATGGTGCAGGACACACTAACCAGCTAAAGGTCTGAGTTCATGCCCAGCTCCAGATAAATAGAAGTCCCATAAAACCAACATTCGGATTATTAACTTATGAAGAAAAAGAAGGGTAGATATTAGGAGAGTATAATTAAGATTAAATGTACCAGCATTTGCATGGAGAGAGAAAGAGGGGGGAAAACATAAGGAAAAACGCCTGCCAGTCAGTGCACTCAGCTGTTATTCGTACTCTGACCGTCACCAGAAAACCAGACTAGAGGAGCTAAATATTTAATCCACCTGAACACCGCTTTGAACAGCTTTTTCGACTTGCCTGCTTATTGTTTGTTAATATCCCATTGCATAAAGCTGTTATACTCGTCGAAGCGAAGAATAGAGCGCGTTATTGTCGTGTGGGAATAATGTGGCAGAGATTGCAACGGTACCCTTCCTTAGCGATAAAAGAGTTTCCTACCAGATAAAAATACTCCTTTATAAGAAAAGGGTGGATTAGAGATACTGTACTTGGTCTAATAATGTCTCTTGTTTTTTCTCATAAGCATTTTGCAATAGATTCTGATAAAGGTTTTTTTTATGAAGTTATACCTTACATTTTTATCTTCCATTATTTTATATAGGTTGCATACAACACTTTAAGGAAATCTTTTTTTTTTTTTTTTTTGAAACAACATAGTTTTATATGTAGACGAAGATAGAAGAAAGAGTGATAAAAACAAATAGAATTACAAACACGGCATGGACTCGGCAATTTAAAAAGTACTAGCGTACACCACTTTACACCGCTGCCGGTCCTGGCACAGATTTATCTGAATTCCAAACCCTTCCTTCACCTCTGACAAGACGTGTATTAATCACAACTTGTGAATGTGAGGAATGCCAGGCCTCCACCGTGGTTCGGATTCCACGTTAAACTGTAGGTCCTCCATTTCATCTCACAATCACCCTACCATTGCACATTAGCGTAAGTGCGTATAACCCGAACGGGTAGTAAGACGCGGTGCTAATAATAATAATAATAATAATAATAATAATACACCGCTGCCACTAGGAAAATGTCTGTTACGCTCAATCTTTCGACCTCTTTTTTAATGAATGAACTCAAAAGTGAAAAATGACAGACTGGACACGGGAATTTTACTCAGGACCTTTGGCTTTGAGTGCCACTACCACTGAGCCATCATTATTATTCTCGTATCTAAGGCCAATTTTCATTAGCTGATACGGAAGAGCATTGACCCAAAGCCAAAGGTGCCGGGTTCGATTCTCGCGTCCTGGCTGTCATTTTTTAATTACTTGATTTTTATTCAGTTGTCGGTATCGATCCTGTGTATAACAAACGCGTGTCAGTTTGTGATAAGTATAAATATTTGTTTATATAGGTTAAAAGAGAGATTTTTTAATTTTCAGATAAATTAATATTAATAAATTAAGTTTTTTTAGTACTTATTTTATCCGTGATCTATAAGTTCAGTGTTGAATAGAACATAATACATTTTTTCACAACTTGATACTACCCGTCCAGGATACCAATAATATATAGGTATAGTTATAGGTGTATGAATGTTCAAAGTAGAATGTAGACGATATGTATCAGATTTTTCAAGATGGGTGAGTGGGAATCAATTTGGTAAAACTTCAAACCTTTATCTCCCCATAAGTGGTAAACCGAACTTGACGTTTGGTCCACATAAACACTGATGTGGGTGAATCAGAAACTCAAATATATAGCTTAAGAGAAAATATACAAAGCATTAACTATTTAAAAAAATCACTAGCGTTAATCACCCTTTAAGGAGAGTTTAAAACATTATTGTTGAAAATAGCCCTAGTGTATTGGGTCTTAGGGCCAGTTTCATAGTCAAACTTAGTACGCCTCAAGTGCGGCGCTATACTAAATGCAAGACGTCACCTACCTGAAATTGAATGGAATGGGCCAGTTTCATATGCGAAACTGGCCCATTCCATTTTGGTCTAGGTAGGTGTCGTCCTGTATTTAGTATCGACTCGCACTTTAGGCGTACTAAATCTGACTATGAAACTGGGCCTTAGCCTTCCGCCACGTCCTAAAGGCATCAGGTGTGCTAACAGTTAACCTATATATTTAGTAGTAGGTATAGCACTTGATGTATCGATGTACTGAATGTGCATAGGCCGAATTTGTGTACTAACTTTGGAGTATATCAAAAGCGCACAAGGTAGGTGCATCAAACGCAAACAATTGTTTATAATCTCTGAGCCACATTTACCAACAACACTCGTTGATTAGTTCACGAACGACACATCTATATTTCAATTTCAGTCGAATTATGTTTCCATCCTAAACAACCTAAGCTAACATAGTTTAGTTGGTTTATTGTAATTATTGCAAAAAGGAATGGGTTGTTTACAATACATGTTTATCATATTGCCACAGTTAAGCAATTGTTGTTTACTCCCTATGTACTTTTGATACAAGGTCTAGGTGTGCTTATGATTTTTTATCTTAGTGCGCTGTTGATCTTTCGATGTTCTCCGGATGTATATTTGAGTCTGTTACCATTTGTCATAAAATATTAACCTCAACGTGCTCCCAAAATAGTAGTGTGTTTAATACCACATTTACTTAATTTAGACTTTGTTATTATTATTACCGCGTCTTACTACCCGTTCGGGTTATACGCACTTACGCTAATGTGCAATGGTAGGGTGATTGTGAGATGAAATGGAGGACCTACAGTTTAACGTGGAATCCGAACCACGGTAGAGGCCTGGCATTTAGACTTTGTTAAATGTTGTATAGGTGCATGCATGCGTGCATGTATTGTATTGTATTGTATTGTAATTGTAATTGTATGGTAAGTGTATGTATGTAAGATATGTAAAATAAGTATAATGTAATGTTATGTATGTTATATATGTTATGTATGTTATATATGTTAAATATGTTATATATGTTATGTATGGAATATGTATGTTATGTATGTTATATATGTTAAATATGTTAAATATGTTATATATGTTATGTATGGTATATGTAAGGTATATGTATGTTATATGTATGTTATATGTATGGTATAAGTATGTATGTATGTTATATGTATGTATGGGTATATGTATGTATGGGTATATGGGTATATGTGTGTATGGGTATATGTATATATGGGTATATATATATGTATGGGTATATGTCTGTATGGTTATATGTAAGTTTGTATAGGTATATTTATGTATGTACATATGTATGGGTATATGTACTTAATTTAGAAGATAAGTTTATTCGACAATTGCCAACGCTTATCATTTGTAGTTATTATTACTAAAAAGTGTTAACCTATGATATAAAAATTAAGGTTTGAAAAATTTCACAATTAACATGATCCAAGAATGATTTCTTTTCTAAATAACTGGATGTATATATTAAGTCGTGTACTATTTTATTCAAGACGATTTTTGTAGTACTCGACATTTCGTTTAAAGGAATGTGTTGCAAGGATATTAATTATAAACACACTGACATGAAAGTGACGTCTGAAATTAATTTTGTTCTCATTCCGTAGTACCCTCTCTCTCTTCTCACTTCCCTCTCTTTAGATTTCTCCCTCCGTTTGAACCATCTCTCACAGTTAAATTACATCCCTTATCTTGTGCTTACTCCCATCCCGTCTACGAGGCCTAAAGTAGACGCTACTGGTAGGCTTACAATGCCAAGCAGAAATACTTGCTTAGTCCAGGGTAGCGGCTTCAAATGAGCTGAATTAAATTTTAATGTTCCACCCCTTTAAAATTGAAAGAAAAGAGGGCCAAATCCTTTTCATGGACGTATTGATGCGAAACTTGAGTGAACAATAAAAAACACAAGAAACGTTTCCATTAAAACTTTGAAATGATGTAATTACATGAAGACCAGCCCTGCTCTAGACTTCCGATGGTACAGTTAATTTCATCGGGTGGTAATATAAGGGTAGATCCTGGAGGAGAGGGTGAAGGGGGGGGGGCAGAAGAGGGCCTGATCTCAAGGAAAGCGGAATGATTAAGAGGCTACTTTCTGAAAAGAAATGTTTTCCAATATACGTTTTAATTACTTACAAAACTGTACGTATCTGGATAAGAAATTTTAATTGAGATATTTTTAAGCTTCTCATTCAGATTGAAAATCCGGCAAATTATTTATTATACAAAACAAAATGTTTTTAAGGTTCAAACCAATAGATGTATTCACAAAATTAATGAATTAGGTATTCTATTCTAAAAGCATACCTTATAATGTCGAAAAAAGTTTGTTTGGGAGTTTTAGAAGTATATTCAAAACTTTACTAAATAACAAAAAGTAATAACTTTATATCTGTGTAAGATTTAATGTAAAAAAAGATTAAACTTCATAGAACTATACATGGTTAACTAAATATAATACCTGACTGCATAATAATATGCATATCTACAGTAAACACAAAATCATCTGATTATAATCGTTGTTTCGCTTGACAATAACTTTATTTTAATTTATTCTTTTACACTCCTCATTCAAGCCCTCTCCCCTGAAAGAAACACATTAAAATGGCCAATAAATGTTTTAGCATAGTAGCATAACATAATTATTTTCTTCTAGATAAACAAAGGTATTACAGGGTTGCCACTATTTTAGCATTAAAAATTCCCTGTTTTTCAGACAAAATCAGAGTGCATTATAAGGAAAAGATATTTTCTCTTATAAAATTGACTAGTGTGAGGTTATTTTAGAACAGGAAGAGTTTATTTTGTTTGGGAAATATATGGCGTCATCACACAACCCTAAGTTTAATGATGAGAGAAAAATATGGGCTTAAAACATTCACTCGAATCAGCGTAGCTATTTTTCACCAATATTTATTTTATTATTTTGTGAAATTTCCTGTAATCTCCATAATTTACTAAGACACTGAAAATTTCTCGTATTTTCTAAGTTTTCTATATAACCTGGTAGTAATTAATAAACTATTTTTAATCCCCGAATATTTTCTACGAATTTAAATATAAGACGTTTCCATAGTATTATAAATAAATATAATATTAATTCTAGATTCAATAATATTTTATATTGAGATTTTTATTAAAAGATGTATTTTATAAATATATCACATATTTATTTAAGATAAATGTAAAAATTGTTTTATTTACCTGACATATATACCGACGCATTTCATGGGGTAAATAGAGTTATGTGCACGTTTGGCTACTCGATGGGTACTTAGTACCCCAATACAGGTAGTTAGGGTTCAATAATGCATCGTACTCACTGGAGATGTTGTTTTTAAAACAATATTGTCCCAGCATATCTGCCTATCATGAAAAAAAGTTGCATTTCAATAAAATTAATCTTCCTTTTATTTTATTCAATTAGGGCCGGTCTTATGACTCCTGGATGAATATTAATCTGGTGGATAAATATTAATCTGGTAGATAAATATTTCTATCTGGTGAATAAGTTAAAAGTGCGTCTTGTGACTGCAAGATATCATTTATCTGCCAGATAAAATGAATTTATCTGTTACACCGTCTCCATTGCCTTCTACTTAACGACCACAATTAAATAAAAGGGAGAAGGTGAATCTACATAAGGGAAAATATAAGCAGAATTAAAAATATAACAAAAATATGGTTTATTCAGTATAAACGTAGATAAAGCAAAGTACAGTGGTCTCATTATATCATTCTGAATAATGCTAAAAATAATAACGTGAAGCGCAGAATGTAAACATCCCATGTTTACATTTATTAAAGGTCTATAGGAGATACAAAATTACGTAGATTTTTAACATCAACAGAGAAGTTAAACTACCAAAAGTGAAGTGAAGTAAGATATCCACAAAATGAAACAAACATTAAATATTCTTGCCTGATGGGCTCCTCAAATAATTACAAGTTACAATACGAAATTTACAAAACATAACGCGAGAGTTTGACTTCCAGACTCAAGTCAAAACCTCCCGGGGCTAACTATCTCTTATAAAAAAAACTAAAGATTGAAATCTAGAACAAATTTAAATTATATAAAAAAAATAACAAGCATGATTTTATTTCTACAGTCGCGTGAAATAGCAAAATACAAAAGTCCACACATTTTAACATTTTACATTTAAATTTACTCAATACAAAATTACCAATGATGGAAATCAAACTAAACTAACCAAATGCTACCGCGCCTAAGTGGCGACATAATAGTTAAATTTAAGCGACTGAGATAAAGAGAAAAGTTAAATATTACACGAAAAACAAAATAATGATTCTAATACAACAAATTTATAAGCCGAAAATAAATAGAGTCTATGAAAAGTAGACGCCATAGTTACTTTCCAATTAGTATATATGAATGTGTATCCGATCATTGTCCATGACAATGATCCGTCCTCGTTCGTGGATTGTTAGATAGTCATCCGCCCTCGTTCGCGGATTGATAGATAGTCCTCCATCCTCGTTCGCGGAATGATAGATAGTCATCCGCCCTCGTTCGCGGATTGATAGATAGTCATTTTTGCAGACACATACAGCCTGTTATATAGTGAGTTTCGTTACACGGAAAGGAGGGGAGGTAATTCTAGCACGTAGTTGCTAGCTGTCTTCGGTCACGTAGGCACTTTGTAGGGTTGTTCCATCAGAATATTAGAACAAGTCGACGATCATTCGATGTTTGGGGTAGTTCTTCAAACAGCCATCAGGGGGCGGGTGGATTGTTGTCTTCTATCGGACTCCATGTCGTTACGCCTCAGTTTCTATCTGACCAAACAGAGCAATCACGTGTTGACAGTAGACTTGCGTTAGCTCGGTCCATTCTCCACATGGCTGCACGGAGTAGGTCAGCTTTGGTGGCGGCTAGTGATAGAAGATTTCAAAGGTAAGTTCCTGAACAATTATGAGTGTAATATTACAGAAGATTGTACTGTATGAAATATACTGTGTCGTATTATCTTTCCGTATTAGCCTACAGGGACTACAACAGAGAATAGTACCATTGTAGGGATTCTATTTGGGTCGGAATTATTGAGCGGGTGGTATGAATTCTTGATAGTTACGTATCAACATTATAATGGGATGGATCCAATTGTAACTAACTGTAAGTTAACGTTACATATCCATCGCATTTTTATCAGGACGTTTAGGTACCTGATAACTCTTATCTGAAAGTTAAAATTGTTATTTTTAATGAGGTTTCGTCTATCAGAATCTGTTTTTAGGTTAAAATCTTGGTTCATGTGTTTAGTAAGCACAGGTCCAGGCTCTAACTATATAAAGTTAGAACATTTAATTCACACCTTTATATAAACTGACAAGCTATTTGTAGAGCTATATTTATATAAGAACAAATTATCAAAATCCGAGTAAAATAAATGAAATTTTGTAAACATTGTGCCCATCTATTGACCACATTTTAGCAGACACCGAAATTAGTACTTGCACGACATCTTAGCTTCTGCGCCCACGTGACACCATCTGTTTACTCGCACTCGTTTAGCCGCCATTATTTAACAAATGTTTAACGTTCTCGCCCCTAGCTAGCTTGTAACGGTAACGTCTGGGCTTATACGCATGCGCGCACCAGTAAAAACAGTACCAACATTGCTTTTCTATATAAAAAATATTTTATCCTACAGATAGCTCTCCAGCAGATAAATTCAGTTCATAATACGCGTAAAATATTAAAGTGGGTGATAACCTTTAACTGGTTGCTAACTTTAACCTCCCGATAGCAATATTTATCCCGTAGCCATAAGACTGGCCCTTAGATGATTTAAGTTGATAATAGCTGTAATTCTGAAAGCAAAGCTTACTATTTCTAATACGAGTGATTACGTATACCTCATTGTGCCATTATTTACCTATGAAAAGCTCTACCAGTTTTTATAAAGCTTAGGTAAACCAAATCCACTAATGTCCATTTACTCTAACACTTTACCTGGTATCTTACAGTAGTTGACAAATATACAGAGTACTATGCATTTTAGGCTAAGATATAAATAACTAAACAAGTTTAAATATAGTAAAGCCGGCGCTACACATGCGGCATTCGGCGAATCCCGAGTAACTAATGTTTATCATTCGGCAAATACCTCGTAGTGTGGATGGGTGAATTACGACGAATGTTTGTTATTCTACGAAAATTTGTAATCGCTAGCTGATCCCCAAACATTTCCCTGCAGTCGTCGGTAATCTATCACACATCTAATACTTAGCACCACGTCTTAATACCCGTTCGGGTTATACGCTCTATCACACATCAAAGTGCATGAACTATTCGCCTTATCTCGAACTTCTGCCCCCGTCCACACATTCGTGTCTAGGTTTGTCAGTAGTGTATTGTGTTTACTGTGGAAATGGAGTGACCCAACGTCTTGGTCCTGTAATTTTTTGGACCGTTATGAAAACTAACTTGGTATATGGAACCCAGCCCATGATTTACAAATTAATAGGAATTAGATATATGGTTGCTGGAAGCGTGTTCAGCAACAATTTAGCGTATATTGTTCTGTTACCTACTTTAATAAGAAAAAAATTAATGGAATCGTGCAGAACATATCTAAATAAAGTTAAAGAAAGTAGAAGAAGTGGCTCGGATACAGATGATGTTTACAAGCCAAACTGGTTTTCATTTGAGAATATGGCGATTTTTTTTAAAAAAAATGCCACAGCAGCAATTTGTGGGTCACAGCCATAACTGTTCATACCATCCTCCATGTTTGACACGAATATTCGCCGTTCCCGACCGCAACTTCTTGATTATATAGTGACACTGAAGTTTGGCAAATAGGTGCATGTGTGTAGAGGTATGCTCCTGATTCAACGAACTGTTTGACAAGCAGTTCGTGAAGAGGCGAATATTTTCCATTCGGAGAATGCCGCATGTTCAGTGCCGGCTTAAGGACCACCCTTAGGGACGTGAAAACGGTGAGGCCACAGAACTTGGAGGACCCCACGCTTGCTTAGGCGACAGAAGGAAAAAATTTGTTGGGTGAAATTTTCGCTTACGCAGTCGTAAAGTAGACTCACTTTATAGTCAATCTAGAAAATATTGTCAAAGTCTTAAAACAAATAAAAACATAAACATATGGTTTGATTTATTGGACGACTGAAGCAAGTTATCTGTTTTAACTACACATATTTGCATTTGCCTTTCTGTCTACGGTGGATATGTTTCTCTATAACTTTTGAATGTATTAATTGATTTATTTCAAGCTTGACATAGTCGCATATCAAGTCCATTGAGGGGGGGGGGGGGTAATTGAACGATGTGTTAGAGAAAAATCAACCCTCATATGTATCAAAACACGACTTATAGCATTAATTATTACATATATTTACCTATTAAAGCATTTCCCGAAAGCTTATATGGCTGAAAATTAGTATTAAGGTGCAAAATACTGTAATAATATTAATTTAGAAACTTTAAGGTTATTTTTTTATTTTCATATTGGGGGAAAATGGTAGGCAGTAAACTGGGGGCCCCATAAACCAAGTTTGCCCAGGACATCATGTCTACTTAGGGCCTTATCACCGGTATTTCCTACGGTTGAACTTGAATCTTTTGACCTATAGCAGGCCTACAGATAACAATTGATATCCTAAAGCCCATCATTTTATTATAATACTTGCTATTGCTCGGCGTATCTCAGGTGAAATTAGCAGTCTCATCAAATCACCCTATTATTTTGAGGTGATATTTCCTTTTGACATTCAATAGTATATATTGTTAGTAAATAACCGTTATTGAGAATGTTTAGTGTGCCAAGCTCGTAATAGGGCCTATATGTAGAAATTACAAAAAAATAGGTAAAAGTTTTAAAACCAAATGATCCCCTAACTAATAATTCCAAGTTTAAGCTTTCTACGTGTATTAATTTGATATTAAAAGACACACACAAACAGACAAACACACAGTATATGTATTCTATTTATATGATTACTATTTAAATATGGCCCACATCAGTGATCACATGTCCAACGCGTCACTCGTGTGTTGAACTAGATTGCTGGTGATGGGTAATCGGGGTTTGAATCTCAGTCCTATATATTGTGGACTTTCTCTAAATAGTTTAACATTCTTCCTTCACTCAAATGAGGGTACATTTCCTTTAAACCTATAGCTTCCTCAGCCCTATTCCATTAGCGTGATTAACGCATGAGTATAATAATAATAATAATAATAATAATAATAATAATTAGCACCGCGTCTTACTACCCGTTCGGGTTATACTCTTAAGTACTAATTACTCTAATGTATTAGGAATTGGGAGGGTTGAATTTAGAGGAAGTGAACCCGCATTTGCGTGGAGGGAGAGTGGAAAACCATTTAGGAACCCCCCCCCCCCAGTTCACCCGACCGAGATTCGAACCTCGATCTCCCCGTCCTCGGCGGTCGAGCTCAACACGACTAGCGCGTTAGCCAACTACGCCACCGAGGCGGGTGCATGAGTATAGCCCAAACAGTTACTTCTATGCGATGAAGATAGTAACAATAAATCAAATATGATAAAATAATCGTTTTGTTAGAACAAGTTGCTTGCACCAAAATAACTTATTTAAATAATACATGCAATAATTAAATAAGTGGTTCTCTAAATACGTTTTGTGTAGTCAACTAGTTACAAATATAAATAAGAAAGGATGGGACCATATATTTTGGATGATCTCACGGTATAGCCCATGGTTGCCATGACAATAGAGATTAAACAAGTTGATGAATTATGTTAAAGAGAAAACCACAAGTAGATTTATTTATAGACACGGTATACTAGATTAAACTAATATGTCTAAAAACCATAAAAAATGTATCTAAAACTGGCATTTTATACCAACAAAATATTTGTACTAGTAGTCACTTTAAATATTTGTACATCGTCGTAATAAATAATATTTTGAAAAAGCACTTTATATTAGGCCTACATAATATGTAAATATATTTAGTTACTAAATGATGTAAAAAAAAGTTTAAATAATACTTACGTTTAGGAGAAAAAAATGGTGTAATGTACTCGTAGAATAGTCTAACATTGGATGATTTGAACACATTTTAAATATTTATTTTAGACTTCTCACCATTTGGAGCATTTTTTTTTTAAATACATATCTAATTATAGATAAATGATTTTTTTAGCTGGAATACTTATAATCAGTATTCTATTCATTAACGTTTGCTAAAAATAGGGATATTCAAAATATAGGTTGCTTACCACTAAAATTTTTTAATATTAAAGCTCAAATATAAACCAGAATCAAACTATTGACTCATAGAGCCACATGTGAAGTATTGAACCAGAGTGTGCGCTGTACACCCACATTGCCCTTAGTATACATGTAGATTTCAGAAAATAGATCTCTACACACACACACACACACACACACACACACACACACACACACACACGCGTTTATTATTTTATACTGTACCAGCAAAAATACCAAGCGATGAACGGAGCCATATTGTGCTGATACCTCGGGAACTCGAATAATAAAACTAGGCATGGAATCAATTTTTTTTCAAACTCCAGTTTAAAGTACATATGGCAAACTATATGTTTAGATTATAAAGAAAAATTAGAGACAAAATAAAAAAGCTTTATAGTTAATAAAAATAATCTTATGCAAAATAAGAACTCCTAAATTAAATATTGTATCGTTAAAGGTGCAATAAAATGTGTATATTAAAAATATATTATTTATAGTGCTATATACATTCGTTTTCGTTTGATCCATGATTATTTGATATTAAAATATTGCATATTATAGAATCAAATTATTATATATTCGTAGCATAGGCGTAGACCTACTATATAATATATACATAGTAGGTCTACGTTCTATGCTCCTGAATATATAATAATATATTTTATATGAACTGTGTTCTACTTTGCACTGTAAAAGCCATATTGTATTTGTTCCATATGTAATGTATATAAAAGTAATAAATACAAAATGTATTTTACAATGAAAAGTAGAACACAGTTCACACTTTACATGCTGCAATTAAGTGTTAACTCTATTCTTATTTTCATTGAAAAAGTCATATTGTGCTCAGTCCTTTCTTTTATATATGTTTCTATCCACCTTTCCTGTACCTTCTTTCAAATATAATAAAGTAAAACTATTAGAAATTTTACATTTTAATATGACCAATTTTCATTTTTAAATCTGCTTATATATATTTATATATAAGAAATGTATAGAAGCAGATGTAAAAGGGTTTCGTTAAAATTAGAATTACCTGTATTTGTGTGTATTATAATATATAAAATTATATATATTATTAACAAATGGGTAATTCTACATTTATGTATATATATATATAATATATTACATATATTATACATACATATAAAATTAATATATAATATATATATATACATACATTATATATCTATATAAACAATATATAAACTGTAAAGATAAAATCTTTATAATAAAGAAAACTTCACACTTAATGGCAGCAATGTAAAGTGTGAACTGTGTTCTACTTTTTATTGTAAAGGCCATATTGTATCTTTCCTTTATTATTTTTATCCACCTTTCCTGTAGCTTCTTCCAACAATTACCTCACAGAATGAAAAGAAGTATTCCTTATATAGATAATAGTTTTATTGGAAACTGATGACAAAATAAATAACCTGCTATTTTGTCTATGTGGTTTTTTTATTTTGTAGTTCAATTGTTATTAATGTATATCAAATATTTGCCGAAATAAAATTCTGAACTCTCCAAACCAAAGTAGAATTGAACGCCAAAGTGCACACCACCATGGACAAATAATTATACAATCCAATATTACAATGAAGGCGTCAAAAACTTTTTAGATGGGGTGGAAATTTAAATTTTGGCAGACGATAAAGGGACCACTCCAAATAATCATAAAAGTCTGACAGCTTTAAATGTTTAAAGGTGACTCCAGGAAATAGGGAGTGGGTGGAGTATAAACCTAATAATAATAACTTTTAAGTGTGGGAGAAAATCTAAATTTGGCAGCAGGTAGAAAGAAATCTCCAGATAACCAAGATAACCAAAGAAATCTTAAAATCTATAAGTGATAGTTAGACAAATGGGGGTGATATTTATTTTAAAATTCAAACATAATAAAAACAACTATTTTCTCTGTGTGGTAGAGAACTGAAATTTAATAAGTGGCCTAGGGACTATTCAAATAAACATAAAATTTGAAAATTTCAATTTAAAAATTGAATTTTGGAATATGGGCGTAGAGGTACATCACTATAAATAATGAAATATGTGTTGAATTTGCTATGGAGCCTTGACCAAGATATTTATCTATGGTAATAATTAGAACAAAACTTTCCTGAATTGTCTGACCATTTAGAGAGAATAAGTAAGCAGATGATCTTAAAATCACACTGTTCAGTTTCATGAAATTGAGTTGTTTATAGCTCAGTGATTCAAACATTTATATCTAATAACGTCATATGACTTGGCTAAACATTTATGCGCTCTCATATACAAATAGAAACCCTGATTGGTAATGATTTTATAATACATTCACCAATCAGGTGAGTAGCCTTTTTAATATTTAAAAATCTAACTATCAGTCACCCCGTGTTCATTCATATGCCTCAACAATATTTAATCAATTGGACCCAAAAAAAATTAGTTTACATCACTTGTAAAAGTGATAGTAGCTCTACATATCTTTGAAGCAGATGAATCTTGAGCCATCTTTAGATAATTTTCAACTGTTAAAAGAGAACATAGCTATCATGAGAGGAGTTTATTATCGTACAACTATATAAAGATTATTTTTTAATTTTCTTCCGAGAAGATAACAAATGTTCATCATCGTAAAAAGATGGTCCAAAATTTCTTAGCTCCCCATCTTAAAAGTTTCATATTCAACAATAATTTTAATAAAGGAAGCTCTTAGATAATATAAACAATTTATGAGAAAGCGTTTCAATCATATATTATTGGGTAAATTTATATTAATTATGTTATGATTATAATAATAACAAATATTTCACTAATTATTTTAAGGTTGAGTAAAATCGCAGAAACCATTAATAAACCAATATTTTTCAGAACATTATATGCTTAAAGTTGAAAATGTAGTTCAAAAATATACGTAAAAAACACAAGCTTTAGGAAATACATGCAACTTAACAAATTTATAAATTATATTCAGTTAATTGATAATCACAAATTATTTTTTCGCTATTTTGACTTGAAATCAGGTGAAACGTCATCTAGTTGAATTTATCTATGAGAGAAATTTACTCAAAAAAATATAATTCAAAACATATTTGTGTACATACATCAGTGGTCACGTGGACAAGGACAACAGTCTCGTCTTGTCTGGTCTGGTTTGATTTATCAGCGATGGGAAATTGTGCTATAATCCTAGCTGGATTTTCTAGTTGATTTCCCTAAATAGTTTCCCACTCTCCCATCACGCAAATGTTAATACATTTCCCTAAATACTGGATTTACTTATTCCTACCCCCTGTAAAATATGCGGAATACCAAATGGGACAAAGCGCTTGTAAAAGAGGCCTATGAAACAAAATAATTAAGAAATTATAATATATCAAGAGAATGAAATAATAAATAAATGACAACTATATAAAATACGTAAAACCAGGTATCATGCCCATGTTCAACGTACAGACTTAATCACCCCCACTCTTTTTTTATCTCCTTAATTTTCTGTGACGGGAAACAAGAAAATGTAAACAAGAAACGAGATAATCAAAAAATACGAATAAAAAAGAAGGGAACATGAAGCCAGTGTTCGTGCAAGTAGTGACATAAAAAATGTAAAATTGGAAATGACATCATAGGTGTACATTTTCTAACAAGTTTGTTCTGAACCCTTCCTTTTAATAACGGAGAAGGTAACAAATATAGCATTTACATTTGCAATAATGTTTTTATAATATGAAACACGCTTCTAAAAAAAAGTCGTACTGGTTTTTTTAAAACTGGAAATACTTACACATCAACAGACATTACTTATTATTGTCATCGTTATTTTTACAAACGTGATCCACACCCTTACTTTTATTGTTTTAACTTTCCACCTACGTTTTATAACAAAGCATGAAGCGATATTATTATTCAACCCATTTCGTCTGCATGAGATCATTTGAACATTTTTTTCCCCAACGTTTTTAACGTTAACGGCTGTTACAAAAAAAATCGCGCGTTAGTTTTATATTATATTTTTACACTTATATTTTCATTCCAATAATTTTTAATTAATTTTTAGTTCAATCAAATTAAGTTAGGTTAAAATCATATTCAATTATTATAATGATGACACTTGGGAAAAATAATTAAACTCCGGACCCTAAGATTAGTTCGACAATTCTCTACCCACTGATATATCAAGAATTTGTTCAAATGTTATTGACAGAGCACATATAGATACTGTTTTAAGTCGACCGTTTGGCACTTCGTTATTCTAGTGTTTGTTCCATGATTACTGCCAAATACCTTAACCAATTTTAACTAAATTTGATAAGGACATTCCCTTAACTTAGCCAAACAAAGTATGTATAAGGTTTTGCTAACTAGCTATCGGTTTTAATATGATGGACACTCATAAGATGTTTAGTTTAACTATCCCAAATAATAATATAATATTTAGCACCGCGTCTTACAACCCGTTCGGGTTATACGCCTAAGTACTAATTACGCTAATGGATTAGGAATGGGGAAGGTTGAATTTAGAGGAAGTGAACCCGCATTTGCGTGGAGGGAGAGTGGAAAACCATTTAGGAAAAACCACCCCCAGTTCACCCGACCGAGATTCGAACCTCGATCTCCCCGTCCTCGGCGGTAGAGCTCAACACGACTGGCGCGTTAGCCAACTACGCCACCGAGGCAGGTTATCCCAAATAATATTGATTTATAACTTTAAGTAATCGATCGCCCTTCAGGCGTATTTTTTTCAATTTTGACATCTATTGCATGACTGACGTCATAAGCCTTTTTAACAACGGTTATTATATATGAATATAATGTACTATTGAATATAGTATTCACTACCCCCCACCCCCGTATAATTTGATCACCAAGGAACAATGTTAACTTCAAATCCAAGGAGAAATTATATGAGATATTTCACCTTGAAATTCAAAGTGAAATCTTAAGACTGTAAGTAACTATAACAACATGACATAATTCTTAAAATTATGTACTTTGATTTTCTTAATGCAGATTAAATTTGTATTTTAAAAATGTGGCTATGTTATTATAATTTAAATAGTTATTTTTATTCATAACTAATATTTACACCACTTTAGCCATATACATAAAATAGAAGCTGTTAATAATATGACGTGTTTGTAGGTTTATTTAGAAATTTTTTTTTTAAACAATTGTGGTAGTTTATCTTTATGTCTACTGTTGACAGAACTTCTAGTTTATTTCATTTAAGAATTTTATCACCAAGTGTATGTAAGTTAACTGTATTTAGTTACATTAACTAATAAAAATACTGTCACACACTAAATAAGAAAAGAAGTAGTTAAAACTCTTTCCATACTACTGCCCTAAATCTCATGACATCATCGCTGATGTGAAGGTTCTTCTCTATATATCTCAAGAGCTGGACTAATTTTCAGAGATCCACTTCAATGGCTGCATGGTCTATGGCACTATTCTTGCAGTGGACTAGACTGCCGACGATAGGGAGGTTGAGGATCGAATCTCGGTCAGGTGTACTGATAGTGGTTTTTCAAAAAATTGTTTTCCACTCACCCTCACGCAAATACGAGACACTTCCTATAAATATAACCACCTTGATCCCTACGGTCATTAGTGTAACTATTACATAAGCGTATATCCCAAAACGGGTAGTAAGATGGGGTGCTAGTAAAAAGTTCCAGAGGAGGCACAGGACGAAGAGAAATCATCTCTACTTACGAAATTAGTTATGGTCTTCATATTTTCACGATCCATTTTTATTTGTTCATTCATTTATGTATTTTTATTTCTTCCCCCTTTTCATTATCATTGCTTTTTTGTTTCGTTCTCTTCTAGGTTTAATTGTATCAGTCCCTTGGGGTTTGAGCACTCACTCGGTATTATGCCCCTAATGGCCGTATTTGTGTCGATGCAATCCATCGATATAGCTCTACCGCGTTCGGGGATAGAAGTTACTTTTAAATGCCTACAGCGTTCAAAGTTAGAAGGAATGCGAATTTTAAAATCTACCACGGCTGTGGATCGAGAGTAAAGACTTTAATTTCGTTTACGTTGATAGAGTCCCATCTGTGTTTTCTAATTTATATTAGGATTTACTTTTATAGGTTAGCCTCATCCTGCCTTTATATAATATAATGTATATATGTATATTATGTATAAAACTCCATGGTGTGAGCTCACCAACGAGCTATACCGACCAAGTGGCTGTAGCCATTAGCAATGTTAGTGCCAACATATGTAGATGGAGGGTATCTGTGGTTAGCACAACGAACCCTCCAGCCGTGAGTTAATCTCGAGTTTATAAGCCAGCGCTACTACTTTTTTTTATTCATTATCTCCACATTTTGTCTTTATGAGGCTGAGTCTTACCCCGTTATAGACCCATTGATTCACATGAACATTTTTGAAGCACCGGGGATCCAACCCGAGACCTCAGGATCTGTGGTCAGGAAATTTGACCACTAGACCACAGAGATGGCCATTATATTATATTATGTATATAATATAACGTTTTATATTGGCTGTTTCGAATAACGTTATATATAAATTCCACAAACAGCCAATATAAAACGTTATTAGAAACGATAAGATAAGAATAGTTTATTTGGTTTAATTCCCTCTTTGAGGCACTAAACAATTCAATGTCAAAAAGCTAAGATCATATATACGAATATACTTTTTTCATGTAATTTTATTTATAAGTTTCCATTATTTGTAATGTTTTCTCACACATGTAAAAGTTAACTATAGTAAAACACCATTAATATGAACAAATTAACTATGTATTTATAAAAATTATTTGTGATATAAGTATTTAGGGGTGCTAAACTTTTATTAAATATCATTTAGCTAACTAATAAATATAATATCTGTGTTCGCATACACCGATACATGCGGAAACCACCATCAAAATTCGCTTTATACGTAAATACGTATATGTTCGTTCTTTTAATGCCCTTTTATCAAAAACTTGGAACAAACTAGATAACTCGACTCGTCAACTAGCATCCAAAATTCCCTTCAAGCGTGCGGTCACTCAATATATCTTATCTAATAAGCTAAGTTGATTTATTGAAACTACTTGAGCTTTAAATAAGTGTATGAATGAGCAGGCGAATGGTTTTCTGCTTATTTAAATTTTCCTTTATTAAAGTTTGTTTGTTTTTCAATAAATGTAATAATGTATGTTGTATTCAACGCTGTTTAAGTGGAAGATAAGGCTAGCGCCTTAACTTCACCAGATAAATAAAGTTCATCATTATTATTATTAATATTAATATTATTAAATACTTTACATAGCAAAGCTTGTCAATATTAGATGTATAGGCTTTTTTTTACTAACAATGGCTCTAAAATAAATTGGGCACATCAAAGTTAGGCTACTTCAAGGAAAAGTTTCAGTTTCAACAAATAGAAAAATAAATGATATATGGAATTCCTGGTGATCAAAACATGATGTAAAGCTTATACACTAACAACGTTATCAATACCATTTTGGTGGTACTAAAGGGTATTATGTGTGTAGACTATATAAATATAATGTCACCTACCACCCTCGTTTCTGTATGTTCACTCGTGTGTGGGCCTAAGGTCTGTCAGAATGTCCTTGGCCAAGGATAGGGTGTATAGGGGTTATATAATTGCTTGTGTGGGTTAGTGATTGACGTAAGACCTGGCTTCAAGAAGCTTTATTAATACTACTATAACTATTAAAAATGCGATGTTAAAAGTGAAGTTAAAATGAAGAAGTGAATATAGAGAAGCAAGTGACCGAATGAGGTGTTATGAGGTTTACCTAATAGTCTATCTGACTGCCAAGCGGTCCCTGCATGGTCATCGAACCTGGTTCCCTAGGCTCGAGTGGCAGCCCCTACTGGTACTTGATGAACCCGACGACTTAGCCCACGTGGCCCCGTGGCAGGCAGCTTGACCTCCTAGATTACGGTATTCTGTAGTCAGCCACTCCAAAACCTCCCATTTTAACCGGGCCGCCGTTCTGGTTTCTAGCTAAGGAATGCTGACACCACCCTTTTGGGTCAGCTCCTCTAGTTTATGTATTTAACGAATCATCATAACAACCTTGTAACATTCGGGGTATGTCATTCTCCCCTCACAATATAAAATGTTTACACAAACATGCCTTTCAATTGAGGCCGTGTGGTTACACATACCTTATCACACCGTTCCCTTAAGGCAGAGGTCTCCAACCTTTTTGTACCTTAGAGTACATTCAAATCTAACGGTAGTGCGGCGGGCACCAATTACTTTTCAAGGCAAATTTACTTACTCCCGCCAGGCTCAGAGGTCAGCCTCAACGTTTTATACACGACCGGTCAACTGCCATGTTAAGTTTCCAACAGTGATTGTTACGTTACATGTGGTTGTGGGTAATACTCAAAGCGCCATGATGGGAAGGGGGAGGGGGTCCAACCCCCTCCAACTTTACAAAAAATAAATAAAAGATACTGCTTTTTATTTTGGTCTTGTTAAAACCGTAAATAGACGCAATAAAATATTTAGCTAATCACCACCATTTTGGTTCTTGGTACATTTTAAAAATTAATATTTATTCTGTGTTTATTCAGTCAAAAAAGCTGGGTAGACCCATGTCAAGATATTTACAAAGGAAATAGGAGGTATTAGCATGGTATTAGTGAGTGTGGGGAGAATGATGGACTGGGTAGGTTTTTGAGACTAGGAAAAACAAAACCATTCAGCTTGAAACTATTAGAATGGTAGTTCCGAGTGAAAGTACACTTTGTAAATGAGCCGGCAAAGAAAGAGGAATCAGAGGGAAGGATTGGAAAGAGGTGGGCTTTCAATCACCAACTTTTTGAGAACAGCATACCTGGAGATTAGCACAAACTTGATTTTTGTAGGAAAAGTGACAGAATAAAACAATTAGTCAAGAACTTTTCAGCTGTGGTCAAAAAGTGGCGGGCAGACGTTAAAGGCTCGGCGGGCGCCATGGCGCCAGCGGGCATAGGGTTGGGGATTCCTGCCTTAAGGGGTAGGCAAGAAACTGTGCATATACTGTAGCTCAAAAAACAACCCCGTACTTAATCCATCCTCACTAACTCCTCCATACTCCATCCTCCATACTTTCATATTACCTTCTCTTCAACAACATCCATACACCGAGTCATACATGTTATTTTATTCTTAAAACTTGTGATGTTTCTTTTTTCACACATTCGTCTACCATAATTAGCCACATATTGCATGGCCTACCTACCCCTTCCTTTTGATCCACACACTCTACTTCATTTATTTGCTTCATCACTCGATCCACACTCATCCTCTCAACATGCCCAAACCTATAGACCTATAAATCACAGAGCGGGCTGAAATCTGCTAATAGGCTACACTTAAAGGAGTAAAAGGGTGCCTAAAGTTGAATTAAAGTGTCTATGAACTATATATTTAGTCCCATTTCAACCAACTCAATTTATCTTACACTTATTCTTATCCAGTTCATAGTAAAAGTGAAAAAGAAGTATTTAATGAGTGGAGATCTACAGTAACATTTAACTCTATAAAATATCAAATAAGTAAACTAGGGCTATAAAATTTTTAAGATATTATAAAATGAGTTTGATGATATAAAAATTAAAAGGTGATTTTAAATAAATTTATCTTGTGTGATTAAAATTTGGTTAGAATTTTCTAAAATATTTAATACAATCGAGTACATCATGAGATAATTCATACATATTCTATGTATGTTTATTATAATAACCAAAACTGCATAGAATGGACATAAAACCAAGGTTGAGTATTGGATAGCACTTTAAATATAGTGCTAAGAAGTAAGCTAAACCGCCTTAAAAATTATAATTTATAAAAGTGTATGGTATTTTTATGACGTATTTTGACGTATTCATTAAAAAACGCTATACAAACTTTTTAATCGTTTAAAAAGGTCACATTCAGACTAATAAGTTATTTTAAGGGACTTTTAATCAAATTTTATGCACGTATAGTTCTACTTTTGTACAAACTTAAACATGTTTTTATTGTATAGGAATATTTTGTCTAGTCTAAATGGACAACATTAAAAATAAGAAATTAGTTATCATGTAGTCGAAATAAATCCAATAAAATATGATTATCAAAATATAGGTTATATAATGTTATGAGAAATATTTCAGTAAAATATTGAAACACTAAAATTTCGATACGTTTTATAAGAAAGTGTGAACAGCATATACCAAAATAGTCGGTAAAAATAAAATCCGAAAGGGGAATAAAAGTTTATTGGCTTGGCGTTGTGTCTTTAGTGGACGTCGATGTCTTCAACAACCCAGAGAAGATTCCGTTGAATGACAGAACCTGACAACGAGGTTTCCGATACTTTTAAATCTCCCAAACGCACCCTCGCCAATCTGAGGTTGAGGGAAATGTTGAGTGTTGACAAGGAAGAAAGGGGAGGCAGTTCGGTTCCTAAAGACAGTCCAAGGAAATGTACATTACACACACACCCCACACACACACACACACACACACACCACACACACACACACACACACACACACACCCCACACACACACACACACACCCCACACACACACACACACACACACCACACACACACACACACACACACACACACACACACACACACACCACACACACACACACACACACACACACACACACACACCACACACACACACAACACACACCACACACACACACACACACACACACCACACACACACACACACACACCACACACACACACACACACACACACACACACACACACACACACACACACACACACACACACACACACACCACAACACACACACACACACACACACACACACACAACACACACACACACACACCCCACACACCACACACACACACACCACAACCACACCACACACAACACACACACACACAACACACACACACACACACACACACACACCACACACACACACACACCACACACACCACACACACACACACACACACACACACACACACACACACACACACACCACACACCACACACACACACCACACACACCACACACACACACACACACACACACACCACACACACACACACACACACACACACACACACACACACACACACACACACACACACACACACACACCACACACACACCACACCACACACACACCACACACACCACACACACACACACCACACACACACACACACACACCACACACACACACACACACACACACACACACACACACACACACCACACACACACACACACACACACACACACACACACACACACACACACACACACACCACACACACCACACACACACACACACACACACACACACACACACACACACACACACACACACACACACACACACACACACACACACACACACCACACCACACACACACACACACACACACACACACACACACACACACCACACACACACACACACACACACACACACACACCACACACACACACACCACAACACCACACACACACACACACACACACACACACACACACACACAACAACACACACACACACACACAAACACACCACACACACACCACACACAACACCCCACACACCACACCACACACACACACACACACCACACACACACACACACACACACACCACACACACACACACACACACCCACACACCACACACACACAACACACACACACACCACACAACCACACACACACACACAACAACACACACACACCACACACACACACACAACACACACACACACACACACACACACACACACACACGGGGAGTAGTCAGCGAGCAAGCTAAACAATCTCGCCGTCCAACGTCTACAGCCAAGAACAGCACATATGACGTTATACTCAAATTGGAATGCAGGGCATTTTTAGAACATTTTTGTTTATCGTTTTTGATCACTAGAACCCCTCACCACCTGGGTCATCAAGTCCAATTCACTCCAAAGGCTGATTCTTTTCATCACTTTCACCGATTTTGAAATTAAGATCATTAAACTGTTTTAATTCCTATAAGATTGGTTCTAGGCCTTTAGCATTTTTTTAAATTAATAAATACATACATACAAAAAAATATACATAGATGAATATTTAACCAGTCTTGTTATACTATATTATGGTTAGTTAATAAGTATTGTTTTTAGTTTAAAAACAAAATGTAGGTTACTGACTTGTTATCATCCCTAAAACCATTATCGTATAGCCCAAACCGGAAGTAAGACGCGATGCTAAAAAAAAAAATAGGGAGTTTTACATTTACATCTCTTGTTGAAGAACAAATTGCTTTATAGTTTGTGTGATTAAGTGGAATATGGAACTGACCAACCTTTAGTCAAATATTATGCATGTTTATAACTTATAATATTAATATTTACAAATTTTTCTTTCTAGAAAAAAAATATTAACCACGTACTACAAATATTTTATCAATTTAGCGCTTGCTATAATTTTTTACATTAATTCATCCAGCATGAAATATTTAAAATTAAATGTTTTTAATAATTTTTAATCAAATTTCTATTAAATGTTCCCCTAAAAATATTTATAGCTTCGAGCACGTCAAGAGATACCTGGATACTATTTAGTGGGTTGTTACTTTATATGACTAAGTAAGGCTACTCAAAGAGATAATTTTTTTAAACATTAAATTAATAGATAATTTATTTAACCAAATATAAGTTTAACAATTTTATGTGGGTTGAATTTTAAAAAATCACAATAATGCATAGTCTCGTCAAAATATGATATTGATATACTCATAAAGTTTTGTAATCAAATTCTGGTTTTAAAGTTTAATCATGGTGTATTTTTATTTCTTCTTCAAGAAACTGATTTATGATCAACGTCTTAATTTTCTCCCATGTAAGGGTATCACTATAAAATCCACACTTACAACAGCAGCCGTGAGATTCTTACACTCTGAAGCCTCAATTTATAATGTCTTTGACAAGCTGTTGCCGGCTTAGTTTGGACACGTAACGAAATCGATTGAATTATGAACACCACTCGGCAGCATCTCAGCTTCACCTTAACTACAGCTTAGTATTATCTGCAATTTTTCAGCGATATTTTAGTAAAAAACTTGGCACAATCTTCCAAAACCCAGCAAAAGCTCGGTTGCACCCTAACAATAGATCAACACTGTTTTATAAGACTCGGCACAATTTCAGTTACACCTCGACAACAGATTGGCATTGTCTTCCAACACTCGGCAACATATCGGTTACATCTCAACAATAGCTTAGCATTGTCTTACAACACTCGGCATCTTATCGGTTACATCTCATCAATAGCTTAGCATTGTCTTACAACACTCAGCAACATATCGGTTACAGCTCAACAATAGCTTAGCATTGTCTTTCAATACACGGCAACATATCGGTTATACCTCGACAATAGCTTAGCAATGTCTTACAACACTCGGCAACATATCGGTTACATCTCAACAATAGCTTAGCATTGTCTTACAACACTCGGCATCTTATCGGTTACATCTCATCAATAGCTTAGCATTGTCTTACAACACTCGGCAACATATCGGTTACAGCTCAACAATAGCTTAGCATTGTCTTTCAATACACGGCAACATATCGGTTATACCTCGACAATAGCTTGGCATTGTCTTACAACACTCAGCAACATATCGGTTACATCTCAAAAATAGCTTAGCAATGTCTTACAACACTCGGCAACATATCGGTTACATCTCATCAATAGCTTAGCATTGTCTTACAACACTCGGCAACATATCGGTTACAACTCATCAATAGCTTAGCATTGTCTTACAACACTCGGCAACATATCGGTTACAGCTCAACAATAGCTTAGCATTGTCTTTCAATACACGGCAACATATCGGTTATACCTCGACAATAGCTTGGCAATGTCTTACAACACTCGGCAACATATCGGTTACATCTCAACAATAGATTGGCATTGTCTTACAACACTCAGCAACATATCGGTTACATCTCAAAAATAGCTTGGCAATGTCTTACAACACTCGGCAACATATCGGTTACATCTCAACAATAGATTGGCATTGTCTTACAACACTCGGCAACATATCGGTTACAGCTCAAAAATAGCTTGGCAATGTCTTACAACACTCGACAACAACTTGGCATTGTCTTTCAACACTCGGCATCGACAGTTATATCTCAACAACAGCTCGGCATTGTCATCATTCCTTGACAACAGATTGATATTATCTCCCCACATTATAAAATGCCTCAGTCATTTCTTGACAATATTCGATGCTAGCCCGGCGTTCTATATGTCACAGACACACGTAATCAAGGATCCAAGGTCCAGAGACAAGCGTGCCACCCGACCGACCAGAGAAAGAGGCCCTCTCTTCCTCGACCTCTATTTAATAATTCGTTTTACCCTAGTTCTGAAACATGTGCCGACTAAGGGTTTTGTAATCGAACACTTGAACAACGCGGCTATGACACGTTCTTATGTTTTGTAATCGAACACTTTAATAACGCGGCTATGACACGCTCTCATGTTTTGTAATCGAACACTTGAACAACGCGGCTATGACACGTTCTTATGTTTTGTAATCGAACACTTGAACAACGTAGCTATGACACGCTCTCATGTTTTGTAATCGAACACTTGAACAACGCGGCTATGACACGTTCTTATGTTTTGTAATCGAACACTTTAATAACGCGGCTATGACACGCTCTCATGTTTTGTAATCGAACACTTGAACAACGCGGCTATGACAAGCTCTCATGTTTTGTAATCGAACACTTGAACAACGCGGCTATGACAAGCTCTCATGTTTAGAAATTCTATCACTATAATCCAACTCAATTCGGCTGATTCTTTCAAATATAATTTACTTTATTACTACAATGTAGCACTTAGCTCTTACAATTCATTTATGGTTTCATAGAAGATTTTGGAAATTGATGAAACCTATTGTTGTTATTATTTATTTGATATATTTAACGTGCAATTTCTGAACTGAATGATTTTATCAGCACACGAACATTTCTACGAGCGAGAGCGAAAGGGCGTACCAATTTTGCCGGGAAAGGTATTTTCACATACCTTCCAGGGTTATTTTGCTTGCCACAATCGACACTGGACCGACAGCTTCATTTCTTCTCTGTAGTATTAATCACAACTTGTGAATGTGAGGAATGCCAGGCCTCTACCGTGGTTCGGATTCCACGTTAAACTGTAGGTCCTCCATTTCATCTCACAATCACCCTACCATTGCACATTAGCGTAAGAGCGTATAACCCGAACGGGTAGTAAGACGCGGTGCTAATAATAATAATAATAATAATAATCTTCTCTGTAGGAAGTTGTGCTACGGATTTTTATCGCGCAAGAAAAATCCGTCAACCCCGGCTGGGTTTGAAGGATTTTTATCGCGCAAGAAAAATCCGTCAACCCCGGCTGGGTTTGAACCAATGAACATTGGGTCCAGAGGAGAGCACTTTAACCCAAGGTCACTGAGATCTACTTGGTAATTTAGAGGATTCCTAGGTAAAAGACGAATCAGAATGGCAAAATCATTCTTTGAAATTTTTTTTATGAATCAATCAATCTGTTATGAAAATATGTAAAAGTTATAAAAGGTATCTATCATAGATAGCGAGCTTGGAAAATATAAATGAAACATTATTAAATTTTATATCATAAAGCTTGATGGTCAAAAATATTTATAATAATAGCCTTTGTAACAATAAAACAAAACATACTAAAATTAAGACAAATTACATTTAAAATTAATCAGGCTCTTGAAAAATAGGGAAATATATTATTGTATATTTATATTATTCATGTAATATTTTAATAATACTTAGAACTGTGGATTATGTACTTAATTGAAGCAGAACCAATAAGTAAAATTTATGTTGTAAAAGTTGTTGTAAATTGGTAAAAATGCAATTAATTAGAAATTGAAAATAGTAATAAAAATAAAAAGTTGGTGTTTACTGATTGTCGATTCCTTATCAGTAAGTCCCGTTCTCCCTAAGTTGTGATGCTTCATGAGCAGCCAACATTAGACGACTAGTTTTGACGTAATTCTACACCACCCTCGCCGCCATGTAATGAGGAACAACACCTTCCTCTCTTAACTTTGACCTGAGGATGATGTAGAATTACGTTGAAACTAGTCATCAAGTGTTTTTAGAAATTCTCGTGTGCTGATATAATCAGTCAATTCAGAAATTGCGCGTTAAATACCTTAAATAAATGAGAAAATTAAAATGCTAGATTAGATCGTTTCAAAACAGATGTAATCCTTTAAAGGTAAATACCACATTTTATTAAATATTTCACATGCTGCAAACTCCTTTCAACATAAATTGTAGCTCTTTAAGCCCTTAAAATAATACAACATTTGGTACACATATCTTCAAAGAACACTATCTTTAAGTTAAAATGGCATTGACACTTACAGTTTGAAGTCCCAATTAGTATTGATATTTTCCAGTTATTTTCAGTATCCCACATTCCATTTACTTGACAGCAAATGCAGAAGACGCTACAGATCCTTCATGCTATCTCTGACCTTTTCTGACATTTACAACGTTATTAACAAGTTTATTCGTATTCATCCGTCTCAAAAGTAAGTTTTGTCTTTCTGGCAAGTAATATACATTTACATATCTCGTCAAGGTGACAAAACCTTTTTGTGACACGAAAGAATACGCAAATGCTAACAAGTAACTTTTGCATTGTCATAAAAAGCTAAAGTTACTATGAAGGAATAATATATATTCACATAACAGGAACTAAATTAACGTGTGTTAAAGCAGAGATAAAACACCAAATACATTATAAAATATGCTAATGACGTACTGCATTGTTTATAGCACAGTCCAATATTCAAAGAAAGGAACTTTTATGTTTGTTTTGTTTTTAGCATCGCGTCTTACTAACCGTTCGTGTTATACACCTATGTAATAATTAATCTATCGTATAAAAATAAGAAAGGTTGCATTTAGAGGATATGTATCCAAATTAGCGTGGAGTAAATGGAAGACCATTTAGGAAAACCCCCTTCAGAACA
This sequence comes from Timema podura, assembly GCA_033556935.1. Lineage (NCBI taxonomy): Eukaryota > Metazoa > Arthropoda > Insecta > Phasmatodea > Timematidae > Timema > Timema podura. The sequence continues at coordinate 64,828,863 of JAVRXN010000009.1, forward strand.
CCCAACCGAGATTCGTACCTTTATCTCACCATCATCGGTAGTCTAGTCTACTACGATAGTAGCGCTAGACTATGCAGCCACAGAAGCGGGCGCACTTATTTGACAGCTAATTAAGTAACTATATCTGGTTGCACGTATTCATACGGCAGGTCATGCAATCTGCAACTTGAACTTTGATATTATCAATACTTATAAGCTAACACTAATATAATAGTAAAATATAAACAATATTAACCGTAAATAAATATGTTTTTTCTTAACGTCCATTTCTATGAAAATTGGACTGTAGCTCTCTATTATTGTGGAGTTAGATATTTAGTGACAGATAAACCGATGATAAAATATTTTTTTTTTAATCAATCGAACACTACTAGCAACGAATACAACACCTTTAATTACGGTCAGTGCCAGAGAGTTATTGGCGAACATTTGTAACAGTAAGCTAATACATTCACTGTGTGTACTTAACGATTACAGCAGCTGTGATTATCATAATCGCCGCAATAGCTGTGACAATCATGACAAATAATGATTCCTTTTGAGGGTAGGCTATCCTTGGCCATGTTGTATGAGACGGCTCGTTGTGCGCCGATAAATCACCGCCGCGTGTACAAGCATTAAAAACCTATATATATATACACACACAAGGATGAGTTATTAGTTATAACCCACGTATTATATCAACACACCGTAGCCAATAATTACTATCCTCCGTAGTAGTAGGATATTGCCGACCAGTTAACCTGCATGTCACAAGAGGGGTCACGAGTTCATAGTCCCGCACCCCCTCTGATGAGAGGACAATGATAACAGGTTATCGCTCATCTGCTTCTTCCTGACACGTCACGTTAGTGATTGATCTGAAACTATGATCACCGCAGAGCCACGTGGAGTATTGGCCCATTGGAGCCTGTTCTCAATCTTGACTGGCTAAACATTTCAAGAAGATTAATAAAATTGTATGAAAAGAAAAAATCTATTAATTTTAAAAAAATTTGTATTGTATAGGTTTTTGTTGATTTAACGAAGCTCACATATAAATATTATTTTATATTTTAAACATTTCTTTGGTGTTATTTCTGATAACGTTTTCTTTATTTTTAAATATAGTATACTATGATTAAAAGTCATTTTACTTACTCAACTATAAATTCTGATGTTCTTTATTTATTTTTGTTATATTTGGTTTCATCTTTGAATGCAATACCATGGTGGATTATTTTGATAAATAAAGAAGAAACAATCGATTTTTAGCGGTCGTTTTTGTAAATATAATAATTATAAAATAACAAATATCGATAAATTTCAAGGAAATGATGCTAGCGCGATCTTTACCTAGAAGTTAGTCGGGTGAACTAAGTTTAATTTTATTTTAAGAATACTTGATTTGTTCGCGTGACGTTTATAATCTTAATACTGCATGACTTTATGACCAAAACTATTGTATTCATTCTTGTTAATATTTCTGTTCCTTTGTATTTATATGGTGTATTATTTATTGTTGTTGGATTTGAATAATTTTTATATTAATTACTGGAATTTTTCCAAAGAGTTTTGTATGGGTTTATGCCTAGATGGAACACTTTGTAATTGTGTATTTATAATATTTTAAAAATAAATTTGTGTATGTGTATTTTTTCGTGAAAAATGACTAGCAAGCGATCCTGTGCTAAAAAATTTAATAAAAACCTAAAATATAGTGTGAATTCTCTTTTATAAAATATATAGTGTTTTCTAAAGGAGGCAAAGTCCTCAAGTGACATTTTAACATGTAATTTGTGGAGATCTATAGCATATACATGCCAGAATTTGTAAACATATCTGAACTTTTATTTTCACTTTGATGGCTGAAAGTTTCAAGATTGGTGAGACCTGAATATTTTATAATACACCTGTCAATTTTGCCATTACATTAATTTCGACATAGTTATTAAAGCATAGATTCTCGAACATTATATATTATGTTTAAAAAAATATTTTGGTAAATTGTATTACTACTAAAGACATAAAGCTTTCAACAGTAACGTGGTGAATGCATCCATATGAGAACAATTTTGTCTGTTGAACTCCTTTTATTATTATTTAGGAGATTTTGGATAAAATATTTTTTAATTAATTCAACCAATTTAAATTTGCTGTATGAAACTTGAAATGGTAAATTTTAATATTTTATAACTATAGTTTTATTTTTCTAAATCCCATTTTAGATTGTATATTAGGAAGGCATGCCATAGCTAGGCTTGGTGATAAATATTTTTATGATATTAAAATACTTAAAATCCATCTTAAAATTATTTATTCGTACCATTATTCTTTGAACACTGTACCCTAATGTCCATGTCATCTGTGTGGCTACTGGTGTATCACTGAGGTAGGTATTGATTCTCACTTAGAAAATTAACTGCGAGAAGTGATGAGGGTTCAATGTACGAATTCGTTAAGTACTGAAAGTAAGGTCCAAGGGTCTTGGAAAGGGGGTTTCTTGCAAGACCGCTGAGTGTTTGCCGTATGAACTTACTCTCTATATAGTCAACTCTTGATAACTTGGACCTCGATATCTTGGACTTCAGATAATTTTGGACAAAATTTTCCAAAATAAAATTGTATTTAACTACACGCCAGCCGCATGCTGACAGGCTAAAAAACGTTATAGAAACAGTGCAATGCAGGGGGCTTGTGGAGATCTTGCAACGCAGCAATACTATCCCTCCCCTCTCGCCCCCGCACACACAATACAGTATATAGATAATCAGGACTATTCTACACTAACAGTTAAAACGCTTGCAAACGCACCTTTGAATGAAACTCTTGTTATCAAGTTAGAAAATAAGTTTCCGTCTAGACCAGCGTTTTGACCGCTAGGCCCTGCCTCTGGCAGCGTTAAAACCGCCTAGCGGTAGAAACGCTGATCAAACTACACCAGGCGTTAACAGGCAGTTGTGCCTCAATGTCACAACAAGTATTTCAGCAGAAATAATAAATACTCTTCCTCAAGATGGTATCACGTTTTGCAATATTTTCATTCACTAAACCAAGTAGTAGTAGTTCATCAAATGAAACCACAGACATTCTATAGTACAAAAAGAACTTTTCTGGATACATTCTTTTATTCATAAGCATAATATGGAACTGTCCTGTTTAGAGACGGTTCGATAATGTGGGGTGAGTCCACCGACGTCATTCTTGATGAGTTTTTTTTTTTTTTAGTTTTTGCAAGTTTCCTCCAACAAAGTAAGTCCCGCAGTACAGCCAGCCTGTACAATGTCCATTTTTAAACCATTCTGCACAAGTGGAAGCAACAACCGTGGCATTTAAACCGCTAGTGTAAAATCAGTAGCGTTTTGATAGCGTTTTAATAGTTGTTTAACATTCGCGTTTTGACAGTCAGGTGTAGATTCAAGATTTTGGGAGCGTGAGATAGCAGCAAACCGCCGCGTTTTAACCGCTAGTGTAGAATCGGCCTTAATTTGCATGTACTATAGGCCTATTGTAATCTCAACCTTCCCCAGTCCAGTACTTAGCTGTGTTATTGTGTATGTATCATATCTGATATGTATTGTTTACCTCATCACATTAAAGTATAATATTAACTTAGATAATGTAATAGTTTTCATTCCTTAGGCACAACTTTATCCACCCTCTATGACACGGAATTCTCTTACCTCGAACAGACCCCCGCCCCCTTTAGTACGAATTATCGAGAGCTCGCTGTATATATATATATATATATATATATATATATATTCGATTAATATTTTATGTGACCGTGGCTTCCAAAACAAAATTATATATACATTAAATTTATTTAATCTATTCAACAATATTACAGTTTAAAATTGGTATAATAAATGATATTGAAATTAATAATTTGAGTGAAAGGTTAAATATGCGGAAATTTTAAATATGAGCTTGTAAACTAAATAAGAAAAACTACTTTTTACTATCACACATAGCTTAAGATTAGTTACACATTACTCAAAAACTTTGCCCACTTTTTCGGTTATTACAGTACTAACTTTATATTTCCTGAACATGATTTTACTCAAAAAACAAACTAAGAAAGTTGTTCAAGGTAGTCTATATTCTAATAAATAATTAATTATTATTTGTTTACTGTGGACTTTATTAAATAATTATTACTATTGGGTTAGTTCCTTATTGTTTTTTGCTATTCTTCTATGTCATTACTTAATAAATAAATTTTGTTTTAATTCTTTGTACACAAAGGCAATGCATTTATTATTGTGCAAGCCTTGTGCTATGTACTTTATCAGTGCTAGCATGTGGTCTCGACTCTTGGATTTAACTTTAGTAAGAGAAAATAAAAATGAAATTATTATTATTACTACTACTATTATAGTTTTAGATGTGTTTTAGCTCAAGAAAGATCTTGCTTTCCCACCATAATCAATCTAATTCAAAACAAAATTATTTCATAGAATGTCGGTCAACCTTCTTCAAAATAAATCTCTACGTCTCAACTCTATCGACTCCAATCAAGGTATCAGTCTATTGTTGGAAATATAGTGGATTTATTGCATGTTATGATTTATATTCTTATTCGGATCCCTAGTAGTTTTTAATTTTCATCCAATAAGATTTCAAAATCAAAATCATTATGATGTTCCATAAGTTTTCAGAAAATAATATATCCCCAAAGATTGTGCCTAATTGAATAAATCTCATTCATCATTGGTGAAATGTGGATTTTCCCTTTCATAATGTTTAGTTAATGGCTGGAGGATGAATGTTGTATCTGCAAGAGATTTAAATAAGTTTATGATTCGTGTTTTGATAGAATCAGTTGGTTCGGAAAGAGCACGTTTAATACCTCAAATAAAAACAATTGAAGTAATCGGGAAGGTCGAAGGCATCAAGCTCTGATTAGTCAGGATTACCGGTGACCTGACGGACAAAGTTTTCGGGTGCACTGTCTGTAGTGATTTGTCAATTTTGTTTTTCCATCTTGTACTAGCTAATGTAGATGCATTTAGTTTATACTATTCATCCTTACCCTTGCATATGGATTGAAAAGGATTACTTCTTAACTTATTATTATTCTTTTTATCACAGCGTATTACTACCTGTTCAGGTTATACTAATATATTATAATTACTCTAATGGGGTAGGGTTAAGGACGGAAGTATTCTAGAAGTAACAATTTAGAAAACATTCTAAAATCTTATATTTTAAGTAAGAAGTGTTTCAATAAGATATAAAAAGACTTTTAAAATATTAACACTCATATTTTTAAAGTCTTATTATTTCTTATTTTAGAAGTATGCTACTCAAATTAGTGTGTAAGGAGAGTGGAAAACCATTTAGGGAAAAAACCACCCTCTGTAAAACCAACTGGGATATTAAACCCGATCTCCCTATTAAAAGTTTGTAAAAGAGGCTAAACAGACTCCTCAAACTACGTCTATCATCAAATGCTGCTTGTTTAACAGATCCAATACCATCCAGTTCAATTCCAACTATAGATTTTCTCTGCCGCATTTACAATTATTTATTAATTTGTTTTAATTTTCTTGTAGTTTATATGTTTCTATAGTTAATCCGGATTACATCCCCACCCCCACTCCTCTTCCTCCAACCAACCATTAGTCCGGATTATATAAGTTTTGCTGTATCTCAAATTAGTTTTATTGGCTCACTAATACAAATAATAACTCTAAAACTCACTATCTGTTATAAAGAAATAATATTTTGTCACACGTAATTAGTGGTGAATTGTTTTAGAACGTTGGAAACTAATTTGAAACCTCGAAAAATAATTATACGCGCTAATGGGTTAGATTGGGTTGAATTTAGAGCAAGTGTTGGCTTTTAGAAAAAGAGAGAGTGGGAAACCATTTAGGAAAACTCCAACCTCAGTACACCCATCCAGGATCGAACCAAGATCTACAGTCATCAGACGTTTAGTATATTGCGAGAGTATCGCCTTAGACCATGCAGTCACTGACCCAAGTAAGGTGACAAATAATTTAATAAATGAAATGTTGAGCAACAATATCATATAGGTAATTTACATTGAATTAGTAAGTAATAGTTTGATTAATTTTTTAAATTCTAAGCTTCATTATTTATGATAAATAACTGTTCAGGTTTGTTTACTTAAGATTGGTACATATTTCCTTTTCTATACGACTTGTGTCTACCAAGAAAGGAACCAGAGCATTATATCGATATTGCATATTTAAAATTTTGAATTCATTTTTGTATTATATCATGTATGTGATCTACATTCTTTACCACCAGTAGTCCGAGGACATTACTTTGAGAATGGTGACCTGGTGGTCTAGGGGTAAGGTGTCAGACCTCTGTGCTGAGGGTCCGGGGTTCAATTCTCGGTCTCGGCACAGATTTGTCTGATTGCCAAACCCTTCCTTCACCTCTGACAAGATGTGTATTAATCACAACTTGTGAATGTGAGGAATGCCTGGCCTCCATCGTGGTTCGGATTCCACGTTAAACTGTAGGTCCTCCATTTCATCTCACAATCACCCTACCATTACACATTAGCGTAAGTGCGTATAATTCGAACAGGTAGTAAGACGCGGTGCTAATAATAATAATAATAATAATACTTTGAGAACACTGATATAGGGTTTCTATAAAATGTATAAAGATTCCCAATAATCCTCTACTTCATTCTAATCTCAAAGTTTTTCTGAAAAGAATAATACTAGAATTATATCTGCTTAAGATGAATATGAAGAGACAGCGAGAAAAGGCCAGTGTTTTTACAGTTTTTTGTGGCATTAACATTTTTTTGGCCAAAATAAATAAAATATTGCTTCAGTATAAGCATAAGAGTTTAATATTCTTCACATGTTGATATCAACAGTTCCTGAATATTTGTCATGAGCATATCGGCATTATTTAACAAACTTTTTAAATGAACAGAAAAAGTTGTCATTAAATTCACTCTTGACAGATATTCAAGCCATTTTGAGGTCAACATGTGAAGAAAATTAAATTATATGTTTGTACTGGAGCAATATTTTATTTATTTTGATCAAAAAAAGTTTTGCCATAAAAACTGTAAAGACACTGTCCTTTTATCGCGTTTCCTTCCCTTCCACCTTAATTGAGGAAGCTGTGAGGAAGTATATAACCAAAATTAATATACAAATTTTGTGTCTTCTTTCTTGTTATTGCGTGATATAAACCAGATTATTTTTTCTATGAAATCATAGATTTTTTTCTTATTTAAGGGCTTAAAATTTAAATTAAAGATATTACAATAAAATCATATATGTTTAAATGACATTTTATCGTGATTCATCACGATTGTGAGATTTTGAAATGGAGGAAACTTTCAACACCACAATAAATAAATATGTTCGGAAAATTGGAGAGAAAAGGTGGAATGTATTATATATTATCTTTACCTTAACGACAGAAGATTTCTGGATTCCCTTTTCTTTTTTTTATCAGAACTTACTATTTTGTTTCCTCGCTTATTGTATAAAATAACAAATGGCGCAAAACGCTAAAATCTGATTCAATTCACTATCACTTTATGAATTAATTTATCTTCAAAGGAAATAAATAAGAGAGGGGAAAATATATACTAAAGGCTATTTTATTGGTTCCAATGAAAACCTGTGTTCTTCAAAGAAAAACAAAGAAAACTGTCCTCCATCAATAAAAATGTATCCCAAGCATTTTAAGCCCTGCTTCTGCTACTGGTAAATACAAGATATTTGATGAGTTTAAATTTCATTTTCTCGCTTAATATTATATTTCTTGTAAATTTAAACCTACATTAAATTTAACTTTTTGTAAAATGGTAAGGCTTTGAATGGTATTCGTATTCGTATATTTATGACTAAAATATTAGATTTTTTAAGATACACAAACAAGTGTCGGGGTGAGGTATATAAATATTTACCATATTATGTATGCATAATTTGAGCTAACCAGGATTGGTCTTGTGATCAAATTCGTTTTGCCAAACCCTTCCTTGACCTCTAACAAGACGTGTATTAATCACAACTTGTGAATGTGTGGAATGTCAGGCCTCCACCGTGGTTCGGATCCCACGTTAAACTGTAGGTCCTCCTTTTCATCTCACAATCACCCTACCATTTCACATTAACGTAAGTGCGTACAACTCGAACGGGTAGTAAAACGCGGTGGTGATGATAATAATAATAATAATAATAATAATAATAATAATAATAATAATAATAATAATCAGGGTCGTTCATCGCTCAGATTTACTTGGAGAAGAAATTGGGAAACTACAAAGATAAAAAGTAGGTGGAATCCCTCCCGTTCCTCCCCATCCCCACTGGTGCACCTTATTGGAATTTTACCCCTTGAATTTCCTGTCAACGGTGACCAAATATAATGCGAGTCTAGTGCCTTAGGATGTTCGGCCACCCCTTAAGGTCCTAAAAACTAGAATAAGCATTGAGGTGTCTACTTTATATATGGAGCTTAAAACCATCGCACTTGCTCTGCCATATTAGAATGTGTTGAAGTAGCTAAGATATCTTTGCGTATCTATGATCTACAGAAGATAGATTTTATAATAATTCAATGGAGTTAGAGGTATTTGATGGCATAACAGTTAGTAGGTCAGTTCTTATACTATTTAATATATTAAAAATAGTTAATAAAGCTCCGATAAATTAAATGAATGAGCCATGTGATAAAATTACATTTCATATTCCATAATAATTTGGATAGTTATAATATCACGCATTCCATGTTTATAGGTTCAAAAAACACGTTTGATAGGAAATAGTTTCCCACGGTTTACGACCAAACAATAACGCGATTTGTTCTACATTATATTTAAATCTCAATTATGTAATAATATCATCCAATCAAACATGTTAATCGTAATAATTACAAATGAACGTTTAGTTCGTATCGAATCCAATTATTTGTCTCTATAACTCATCTCAAGAAAGTTGGAACTTGTTGGTGTGCCTCCGTCAAATGAAGTCCCTCGGGGTGTTGTGGTTCATTTGTTAGCTCTTTGTATAAACATCATTAGTAACCAAATTGCAACAAACCTACGGACCATCAATGTAGTACTAAACGCTGGTTAAATGTCGAGGTTTAATACGTTCATTTATTTAATAATCCCTTATACATTCAAACACAAGTATCATAAAAAATAGAAGTTTTTCTCGTTTAATAAAAAGCTTTATTTAACTTGACTTAATATGATTGTATTTTAGAAATTAATTTTAAAATGTAAAAAAGGAAGATCTAGACAGTATTATACTATTAATAAAAGGATAATGAAATACTTTAGTTCAGTTTTTAATAGAATAGAATATTACTGTAATTAAATTTTTTTTAAACTATATTCCCCACAGCTTTTTTAAATTTAACATTTTTTTTGATATAGTCGCTAACTTACTTCAGATTGAATCTATATTAGTTATCATTTTTTCGTATTTAAGAGCCTGAATGCTGGCAAGCCCTGATTAGATAAGTGGTAAAATGATATAAAATATTCCAAAATTCTAGATTTGATTCCAATTTGTAAATATCATTTTTACACTACAATACTATTAAAATGTGTTCACAGGCCAACTTAATTATTGACATTTATTTCATAAATGAGCAAAAAATATATATTTAATACTAGTATGAAAAATAAACGATGTTGTTTCTTTGTCGTAGTCTCTCTACTGCCTATTATTCCTTTATGTGACACAGTTTAAAAAAAAAGACTTACAATCGTAGGCATATTGTTAATGGTTCGGTCAAACTGACAAGTGCGCTAGCGAGCGCGTGATTGGCAGACTGATTCTAGTGTATTCGTGAAAACATATCTGTCAAAGACACTTCACGCACCTCTGCCCCTTGAAAACTCTTACAAAAAAATTGCATGTTTATAAAAAAGAAAAAAAAATATGGGTGCGGATGCTTATTTGTAAAGGCCTACTTTTATTATAGTATGAAAGTACTAACATATCGGGTCTACACACACACACACACACACACACACACACACACACACACACACACACCCGCACACACACACGCACGCATACACACGCACGCACATGCACACGTGCACACACATACATACACACACATATATGTATAATTTATTATCTTGTCAATTAAATAAGGCCGTTAGTAGCAAATGTGCTAAACCTATCGATAATTATAAAAAAAGTCAAATTTCATGTCAAATTGAGAAGTTTTCCTAGCACCCAATAAACCAACAAACAATAATATTGCCCAGCGCCCGTAGATTAGACCAGTGCTACTCAAACTTTCCTGTGTGGCAGACCGGTATTATTTTTCAGTGGCATTCAGGGACCAGCTGGGTGGAAAGTATATACCTTGTGGGATAGGTATTAAAGGTATAAATTTTTTATGGTAGCACAGTTTTATTGATATTAAAGAAAAATATAATAAATTGGACAAATGAGGTGGGCTTTTTTTGCACGTTCTTTCAAGCAGTGGCTCTATTTTGGACAGAGCCACTCGTAATGGACAGTGAATATCGACACTATTACGATGTTTTGTCTTAATTACACTCATAATAGAGAAGACAGTCTCGCAAAGGTAGGTAGAGGCAAATGGTAAAAGAATTTTCATTGCAACCTCACAAAGATATGGGAATTCTGTTTTCACTTTTACCTAGAAGGAAACAAGTGAAGTCGCACTTTGGAAACAATTTTCCAATCCTTCATTAGCATCTAGGTCAATAAGATTCACTTCTGTGTTAAAAGGCAGCTCATCATTCTATGTTATAAATGAATTTTGAATCCATCCAGTCAGTCCCTATCCGTAGATCGTCCTCTTATGGAAGTAGAAATAAAACCTCTCTAAGGTTGTCAAATGATGAAAAATGATATTGCGCATAGATATCACATCAAGATCCTCACCTCCTTCGCTAGTAGTTACAGCCAAATGGTGAAAGGTGTCATAGTAATACTTTGAAACTCTAGTCTTCCATGTTCTCGGCTTTCGTTTCAACCCTTCTATTTTGTCAGTTATTGTAAAACAATAAGATAGTCTTCCTTGCATGATTGTGTTAAGTTCAGTTTAAATGGAAAAGATAGCTGTCAAATAGGCCAGTCTAGCTATCCAATCATTGTTTTGAAACAGTTTTCACTAGGCAGGGTTTTTTTTTCTTTTAGAAATACAGCAAGCTCATTCCTCAGCTCAAACACTCTCAACAGGACTTTACCTCTTGAAAACCAACGTATATCAGCATGCAATAGTAGCTGTTTATAGTCTGCCACATATTAACTTGGCAGAGTGCCACAAACAATCTCGAGTTTAAAGAGTTTGCTTTTATGTGGTTTACAATTACCACCACTTTACTGAGCAGGTTGTTCAACTTTGTCGACATTTTATTTGTGGTGAGACTTTCTTTGTGAAAAAAAATATTTTCATTCATGTGCCAACACCTTAATCTGGGCACTCACTCCGGAATATCTCCCTGTCATTGCTGCAGCATCATCAGGACATACGTCTACACTAAACTTAAAATCCAATCCACATTTACCGACAATGTAGTCGCTTAACATCCTGAAAAGTTTAGAGCTAGTTGTGTTTTTTGGCAGTGAAACGGAAAAAAAGCATTCTTCTTTCAAAATTAATCACCTTCATACTCATAAGTTATAACCCACATACACCACCAAAATTGCCACATTAGCCACATCGGTAGATTCATCAAGCAACAAATAAAAGTACTTTGCAAATTTAACCTGTTCTATAAGCTGTTATTCCATATAGTCATCAAGATCATTAATTCTTTGAGTTATAGTATTATTTGAGAGTGAAACCTGAACATTTTTCTTCATCCCCGTCTCACCTAATATTTCGAATCAGACGTCATTAATACAATCCTTCACAAGGTTTTTGCAAATCGGTGTGGTTGTTTTGCCTTAGCGACCCGAAGGGTGACTTTATAATGAGGCACGAATAATATTATTATTATTTGTATGTGATGCATTAAATAATTTTTTCTGTATGGTTTTAAAATCAACACACTTTCTCTGAAAAAAACTCTTGACTTTGAGGTCACATCTTTGTGTTTGGTATTTAAATGCCGTTTCAACTTCGAGGGCTTCATCGCATCGTTGGACAAAACTTATCCACAAATAACGCATTGAGGTTTTGGTTTACCATCTACACCATCATCCATGGAAATAACACAGAATTGAATATGCGTATAAGAGGGATCATTCTTACGAGTAAAGTAAGATGAAGATTCTCTTTTTTTTTTTCGGTTTTCATTGTTTCCACCAGATCATCACCTGAATTGGAAGAATTAGAAACAATTTGATGCTCTGTATTTGTATTGAATGATTATTATTTAAACAGAACGTGGTGTATTTTAAACTGCTCGTAGTTCGACATACAGCGTTTAAATTATTGATATAACTTGGAATAAAAAAAAATTGTCTTGGTTGCCGGCCACGGACCGGCTCCAATTGGGGCCCACATGCTCTACCCCCACCATTGAGGTGACGTCATGCTAGCGGTCCTTCCCACCGCTTGGACTTCAAAGCGTGTATTGCATTCCGCTGCGTTGTTTGGACGTGTTTAAACATTAAATTATATATAAGTTTTGCGTTTTGTTCGATCGTTAGAAACTGTTAATAATGTGACTATTGTAGTATGCTTTTGTGTTAGTATACATTTATTATATTTTACTCTTACAGTATAATATTATACTACAATGCGTTATAAGAGCCATGCCTTCCAGATGTTGTGTGCCCGGATGTCAATCAAATTATGACTCTAAGAAGAATTATGGCTTAAAATCTGTATTCAAATTTCCTACAAACGTATTTTTTAAAGATAAATGTACTCATGCTATTCATAGAGATAATTTCGTCCCCACAAATACTACTGACGTTTGTGAAAAGTATTTTACTGACTGTGAAATAATTAGGGAAGCTAAAGTAACAGTAGAACAGACGGAACAGTATTAACGTGTAAAAGAGAGAGGCCTAAATTAATAGATTGATCATTTCCTACATTATTCAAAAAAAAGCCAGCATATTTATCAAAAGTTTTACCAAAAAAAAGAGAAAAACACCAGATAAAAAGACAAAGGGAAGTGTAAACTATTAAAAAACATAAAGAAGAACTTGCTTCCAAAAATAAAATTAAAGATGTCTCTGATTTTAAATCAATTTTTTAAAGGCACTACAAGCAAGAGTTAGGTTATGCAGTCACAAATGATGAAAATAAAATAGCCTTTGTTAAAATAAATATCACAGAAAGTTCACCTTCAATTTTTCTATGTGTAAGTGTAAATCGAAGTTTAGATAGTACGATCCATGTTAAAGGTGTAGACATTACTAGAAACCTTTTTAGAATGTTAGGCAATGAACATGAACAGTCCTGTAACTTGTGATCAACATTTAGAACCATTCTTGAAACAGGAAACAAAGTAGCGATGAATAGGGTGGAAAGTTGTAGTGAACAATTGAAATGTCACATAAAGACAGCTCATGAAATTCTAAGTAAGTGTCAAACCTTGGAAATAACTGAAGAAAACGTTAAAATAAAAATATACTATTTAGAGGAAAAACTGAGCCTTAATCTAACTGAATCCACTCGCTATTCGCCTAGGATGATTATATGGGCTTGCACACTACATTTTATTCATCCTGCCGGCTATATTGGACTAAGAAATACCAATGTCTTGACACTTCCCCACCATCGATATCTAAATAATTTTAAGATGAAATTAGGTACTGGCTCATCGGTACCGAGTAAACAGCAATGTGACTACTTGGAAAAGAAAAAAAAATTGGACGACAAAGAATTATTTGTAAATGTATTAGTAGATGAAATGTATATACGTCCAGACGTAATGTACAAAAGGGGGGTAGAGGGTCTGGTAATGAAGGATGGTCATGCAGAACTGGCAGTAACAGTTCAAACATTTATGATTAGCTCAATTTCAAAATACAAAATGTTGTCAGATTCATATGAAAGTGGAAGATCTTCAGCAGTTATTATTAAGTATTCTAAAGGCAACATTTTGTGAGTATTATATCTGATAATAATAGAGTTAGTCGAAAGATGTTTGAAATGTATGTGGGGGACCAATGCTATCATCAATAACTAATCCTTTTAATTAAAGATGTTCAATATTTCTTTTATCGATACAGTTCACCTTTTCAAGTCAATCCGTAAGAAATGGCTGAACCAACGTGACTCCAGCTAAACTCTCATATTTCCTGAACCAAAGGTTATCCTGAAACGTAGAAACAACACAAATGACCATGACGACAAATTTACCATGAACTTACCCCAAATCGTGTGTGTGCAATAATAAGTGACATTAAGAACATTCATATATTAGAGCAAGATAAACTCTTGAAATTAGCCCCAAGTTTGACAAGAAAAGTGCTTTACCCAACTTCCGCAGAAAGACAAAAGTTTCTTTGTGCTCAAAATTGTTCGATGAAAAAATACAGCTGCCCTAAAACTAGTCCAAGAAAATACAACAGGTACTTCTCAGTTTTTGACCATAATATCGACAAGGTGGAAAGTTGTAAATATCAAAATTGTCATCAGTGGAACTAAATTAAGGACGTGTTTAGAGAACCAATGTGATGAAAGTAGAAGCCTAAAATTTATCTGTTATTTTGGAGACTGGCTTGATCAATGGTTATATTTTAGTGGATTGGAATATAACAAACCAGGAAATGCATGGGGTAAACTTAGTTTGGAAACAAGATTTTCACTTAAGAACACTACAAACACATTAATAATGCTGTGTAAGTACTTGGTAGAAACCCATGGAGATGTTTTCAAGTACGTGCTATTAGGCAAATTTAAAAATGATGATATTGAATCTAGGTTTGGACAATATCGTCAAATGAGTGGAGTAAATTATCAGATAAGTGTAACTGAAATCTTGGAGTTGGGAAGAAAAATAAAAGTACTATCTATGCTGAAAGTAAAATCTTCTAGAGCTGGAGAATTTTCAATAAGTGAAATTTGCATCGGAAAATAAGATGAATGTAAAGAACAAAATGATGAAATTAGTAGCGTAAACGATACGAATTTATTTGAGTCTGTTAGCAATGAAGGAAGACCTTGCAGATAGTGAAATAATAACTTTGATATATATATATAACAGGCTATGCAGTTTACAAAGTGGGCTGTTCACGTACTTGCACGTTGTGTAAATAAGTGTTACAATACGATAATATGATGGATTTGAATAACACTAGGACGAAAGAGAACTATCAATACTTGCAGTTCATTGATAGAGGAGGTTTAAAAAACCAAAACCTGAATTCGTTCAACTGTTAGTGTTAATGTTAAAACTATTCACGTGTTTAACATCAAGCATATACGAAGAAATGTTTTTGGCCAAAAAATCCCAATGTAATTGGGAAAAGAGTTTTGTGAGTTAACCACTAAAAACTGCACTAAGTGTGAACAAACTTATATAGTTTTGGTTAAAAAAGTAATTACAATAGTCTGAAATATTTTAATTAATAACTATACAAAAATTTTGAAAGACAGTCTACAATATGAGAAAAGCGAAAAAAGTAAATTAAAAAAGCTTTGCTGTTAACAAAATCAAGTAAATTTGTGTGTATCTAAAACTTTGTAAAAAAAATGTAGCCTATATTATGTATATGCTCAGTCACTTTTGTAGTTCTTTTAATACATTAAACATTTGTAAACATGCTAACTATATTTAACAATAAATTAAGAGCAAGTATTATATTCTAGCTTAGAATTAAGATCACAGCAATATTTTTTTATTTAGTAAGATGATAAATTACACATATCATTCATAAATAATTTATACTTAACATTAATAGCCTTATTAGCACCCAATTGATTCAAGTAATTAGATTCAAATAATATAACTGGCGTAAGAAGGGAAGAGGGGCGTATTGACAGAGGTTAATAAAATCAAATCAATCGAGTTGTAAAAAAAATTACAACGTATAAAGCTTCAACATAACACGATTTGTTGGAATAGTAAATGGGAACGCACGCTAATTACAGCTGTAGTAGGACTGCTCTCGTGACGTCACCGCAGAAGCATGCAGGCCCCTTAGCTTTCGTAGGCCCCGCTCCAACCAGCCCGAGGACCAGCACCGGTCCACGGACCACCATTTGAGTAACACTGGACTAGACTGTCCGACTCAAGCGCGCGTTTGAAAAATAGAACCAGTAATTCTATCTTTCAAGCGCGTCGCTCGCTCCAGTCTGGCCCGCTCATTACAACCAAATGTTCTCTTTTATTTCCTAGTCACTCATTCGCTCGCCCAGTTTGGTCACATACAAGGAATTTGTGATTAAAAAGAACTATAGTTATATTAAAACAAATTTGTAAATGATATACTGACGTAAATTGATTATATTTCATTTATTGATAACCAACTATTTTATGGTTTTAGATTTTAATTATTAAATTTAAAAAAATTTCAATTCAATACGCCTATTCATACTATTTTGTACATGATTAGTAAAAAAAATACTCAGGAGTTGGGTTTGCCACCTACGATTATGGTGAGGTTAGTATCTTGGCCGGCTGTACGGAGATTAGTCTTTCTTAAATATGTTATCACGCTTTCTTCACTAAAATAAGGGTACATTTCTACTCAATTCTATCCTACTCACCCTTACAGCACAAGAGTAATAAGATACAGATAGCTCGTACGTTTTGTAGGACGTGGTGCAAAAGTTTATATTTACTAAATATTTTACGAATATAAATATTACAAATTTTTATTAATTGTGAACCTATATTACTTCACTGTGAAACAACTTCTGAATGTCGATCACATATTGTGTTGATACCCTGATCGTAACACGTACCATATCCCATCGCCAGCGGCTAATGAACGATTATGTATTCGCTCTCCTCAGAAGAAACTAGAAATTTCCCACAGACTAAATTAAGTTTCCCTTTAAAGGAATCGGCCCAGAAAGTTATTTCTAGTAAGCAAATTAACTTTACTTCCTTTATCCAGTTAGTGTCTTCTTTGCTCTCATTGGAGGTTTTTTTCTCCCGACTAGAGAAGAAAATTTACTTTAGGTTTGAGGAAAAAAAAAAAGACTCTTGAAGAAATAAAACCTTTCATCCCAGAAGAATGGGGACTTTAGAGCCAGTTGAATTAACATGAATGAATGCTCCTTGTTTGTGAGGAATGAGTACGTCACAAACCGAATACCAAGGAATTCTGCCACCCTTTTGAAATAGAAGGCGAATGCGAGAAAGTCATTATATATACAAGAACATATATCTGCGTTATCTTTCCTGAATTAAAACCAGTAAAATATAGGGGCCTATGCGACACTCTACCCAAAACCATTACTTTATTGGTAGACAGCCAAAGTCATGGCGAGATGAAATATTTGAAAGGTCCTTGCTTCACAACAAAAATGTCCTACAATCTTTGGATCCTGAAATGAATTTGAACATGCCAAACTTTATTCGGTGAAGTTTGTGATTTAGTAATGTATTTAAAAAAACATTTAATTAAGTGTAATACATTTCTCAAATTGGATAACCTTACTTATAAGTTAACTGCTACTTTGGTGGGGTCTTACTAATATGTTGTGTAAAGTCTACATTTAATAGGTTAGTTGATATTGATTTGTTTCTATTTATTTAATAAAAGGTTTGGTGAGAAGAGTATTGGAGTTTTCAGACAAAATTGGATGGTATTTGTTCAGAATGAAGCTGTATAAGATTAACATTTCTATGTGTTCGGGAACTTGACGCAAACATTTAATGTATCAAGCATTTGAAACCGTTTACATTACACTACACCTTTAAGTAAAGTCAGAATCCATTGTATATCATCAGGTTTACCATCTAATGAATACTATATTGGCTATGACCTCACTGGGATTCTAGCAATGGTCTCTCATAGGAAGTCTATTATAAATTAAAGCACAACCTTGACCTTAGCCTCAAGACATGAAGTATATAAAGTGGTTTAAGTAAAAAATTAAAAACTAACATCTTCCTTAACACGAGAGGACTTGTACAGATCTTAAAATATAATAAGAAAGTTTATAAATTACTTGAACAAGATTTATTTTAAAATTTACAAGTTAAAATAACTACAAATAACTTACTTACTACCCGCTTCAATGCCAAAGGCATCAGTCTCGTTAGACTCGATTGCTGAAGACGAGTAGATCGGGATTCGAATCTCAGTTGGGTTCACTGAGGGTGGTTTTTCCTAAGTGATTTTCCACTCTCCTTCCATGTAAATTCCAGTAGACTACGCCCTATAAAATTCTTTCTTCTTCATACCTACCCCATTATAGTAATTAATCATATATATGTGTAACTTGAACAGGTAGTATGGCGTGGCGACAAAAAAAGAACATGCTTATTATATATAGCTCGCTCTATAGTCTCTGTAGCAAACTATAGAGGAAGCGAGAGATGATTAAAAGGGGGGGGTAGTCAATTAATAATAGAGAACAAAGGCAGAGAGATGAAGAGTGAATGAAATGGAGAGAGACGGGAATGAACGAGAGAGAAATGTGTGTTGAGAATGAGAAAAGGGGCGAAGGGAAAGAGAGGGAGGGAAGAGAAGTGGAGGGGAGAAACATAAAGGGAATACAGGGAGGGGCTAGAAGAGAGGATATAGATCAATAAGTTTTAATTTACTATTACTGATAGCGGGAAACTTAAACTAATCTAAAGTTATAGGATAAAAAAGTAGATATTAAATATTATTTCATTTTTCATTTATTTAAGGTATTTAACGTGCAAGTTCTAAACCAAATGATTATATCACCACACGACTTATAGACTAACCTTAATATAGAAAATACAAAACACCTAACCCCGGTCGTTAATGTATCAAAGTGAAAGGGAAAACAAAAATTCTATCGATGATACATTTTTCAGCCATGCCAGTAATTGAACTCGGGAACCCAAGCTCAGTAGACAGACACGATATCAACTAAGCTAAGGTGTTGGACGATATTATATTAATACAACTGTATTTAACTCGGAGTCTGAAGGGAAACCACAATCATAACATAATGTCTTCCAGTGCACCCGGTCGGATAATGAACCCCGGCGTCCCAGATAAAGTTAGGTAAACATCTAGTCACCTAAATCTAAATACATTAAGAACTATACCTATGACGATTTATTTTAAAATAAAATGTAATCTGAAAAATATATGTTTACTTATATAACATATCTCCATACGTTTTAAATAATGTACGTTTGTATGTGTATGTTTATATAGTGTGATTATTATGGTAGGAAGAACAGTAGAAACTGGTTACTAGAACAATTTTAATATATTCATACACTATGTCATGTTATCTGCAGCTGTCACTTTTGATAGATATTATCAATACATATAGAACAACACAAATATTATAGTAAAATACTATTAATGTTGCCCGCAAACAAATAGGTTTGAATTTTCTCTACTGCTCTTCTTATCAAGATCAGGATATATATGTATGTGAATTTTTAAATGTATATAGGTATATATATGTTCATGTGTGTGTGTGTGTGTGTGTGTGTGTGTGTGTTGTGTGTGTGTGTGTGTGCGCGCGCGCGCAATTCAAATTATATACGAAAAACAAACAAACCATAGGAAACCATAAAGCTTGCCGCGCACTGAATCGGTTTGGAACGAAACGCACAGGAAATTTTTGACTACCTGCATTTTAATGGAGGTCAGGATCGGATCGGAACGAATCGGTCTGCCTAGAGGGAGTTTTGGATCGATTCCAATGGATTCCGAAACTATGCGCATGAGCCTTCAGCACTGAACTATTGCATCATCTATACTCGCACTCAGTTTACACCTGTTGATGTTCGTTTCCTGTTGCACTTTAGTTTTTGTCTATTTAAAAAAAAATTTTTTTGGAGGATGAACTAATCAATTTAGTTCAACAGTACCCTATAATTTACGACATCGATAGCAAACATTCGTATGACTGTTATAAAAGGAAATGCTGGGAGGAAATCTCGTAAATTTTATGTTGCATTTACTGTATGTCTTGCACTCAAAGTATTTTTGAAGTCACTTCTTCTTCCTCTTCATCTGCATCGGCAGCAATGTGCACAACAATCACTATTACCTGCTCTTCACTGCTGATATCACTGTCACCAAATCACTAAAACTGATGTACCCTCTTTGTTTTTTGTCTTCTGACTGACATTAATTGAATCGGAGTGTGGAAAAAGTTAGTTTCCGGCCGTAGGGTTATAATTTTGACCGTTCCGATCAGTCCCGATTCCATTAGGAGTGTGGACAAAGCTAGTTTCCGTCCGTAAAGTTATGATTCTGACCGTTCCGATCTGTCCCGATTCCATTAGGAGTGCGGAGAAATCTAGTTTCCGGCTGTAGATTTATGATTCTGACCGTTCCGATTTGTCCCGATTCCATTAGGAGTGCGGACAAAGCTAGTTTTCGGCCGTAGAGTTATGATTCTGACCGTTCCGATTTGTCCCGATTCCATTAGGAGTGCGGACAAAGCTAGTTTTCGGCCGTAGAGTTATGATTCTGATCGTTCCGATCTGTCCCGATTCCATTAGGAGTACGGAGAAATCTAGTTTCCGGCTGTAGATTTATGATTCTGATCGTTCCGATCTGTCCCGATTACATTCGGTGTGTGGCAAGCTTATGACTGCATTTTCAGTCAGTTTTTTTTTTTTTTTTTTACTTTCTCGATATCGAGATCTATTGAGAAATTATTGTAATCGTTAGCATTTTTGACCTCAAGATTATGAATAATTTGATATTTTATGTGTTCCCCAGATCAGAAAAGTGGATTTTACAATTATGTCAGTTCCTCTGTCTGTGTGTGTCTGGAGCTACAACAGCAACATTTAAATAGCTCTCTTTCAAACTTGTAAAGTAAGTTATAGTTAAGGTGCGGCGGAAGGGAGCGCAAGTATTTTTACAATTTTTATAGAATATATATTTTTTGGCCGAAATAAATCAAATATTTCTCCAGTAGCAACGTAGAGTTTAGTTTTAGGCACGTGCTAATATCAACAGATCTCTAATATCTGTAAAGGGTGTCGTGGAATTCTGTCAAAACTTTTTCTCCTTATTTAAAAAGTTTTGACAAAATTCCAGAACACCATTGAAAGATATTCAAGATCTGTCGATATTAGCACGTGCCTAAAACTAAACTCTACGTTGCTACTGGAGAAATATTTGATTTATTTTGGCCAAAAGAATGTAATGTTATAAAAACTGTAAAATTACTCAATCCAACATTATTGTAATGTTTCTCTAAACCGTCTTACTATACATTTCCAAGCCACTAGGCATTCATTTTATTATTTCTTTCGCATTTGATATTTAAATGTTTATGATCGTAGCTTGAAGAAATACTGTGATTTTAATCTAGATCAAAAAATTAGAGTTAATTTTTTAATTTTAATTTTTCGAAAATAGCTATGGCAATAGTTATTCTTTTTTAAATGTACTAATCGAGTGTAGGTATTACTGATGGGCGCAAATTATTGCACTAAAATGTATTCTAAGATATTTATCGGGAAAGGTTCTACATAATAAGCAATCACTTGACTTTCTAGTTAAAAGTCTACTCGTCAAAGGCTATCTACTTTACATACAGTTTAAAATTTCGGTGTTTAATTTGAATCAAAACATATATTTTCCCCCTAAACACCATAAACACCATGTTGATAACTTTAAAATGACCTCTCTCCCAGCTCTCTATTTGTTGCACCAAACCACTCAAGTAAAATCAAATTATTATTTTTAAACAAAGAGATATAATGTATTTACCGAGGCACAAAAATTACAAAAAAATCCTGGTTTCCATGGTGAAATGAACAAAGGAAAATATATATACTTAACCCCACGTCTTACTACCCATTCAGGCTATACACTTAAGTACTATTTAGACTAATGGGTTAAGAATAGAGAAGGTTGAATATTGAGGAAGTAAACCCGCATTTTTGTGGAGGGATAGTGGAAAATTATTCAGAAAAAAACCACCCCCAGTTCAACCGAGTGAGATTCGAAACCCGATCTTTCCGTCCTCGGCAGTCTAGCTCAATACGAAACCAGTGCGTTAGCTAACTACGCCACCGAGGCGGGTAGGGAAAAGATAAGTAATTAGGAAATCTAGGCCTTACATTTGAGATTCTTTTTTTTTCCGGTATCCTTGACCTCTTGCCTTAAAAATGAGTGTTCTTACGTCAAAATTGGTTAAAACATTTTCTCGTAATTTTAACTAACGGAAATGGGCTTAACAAATCATATTAAAGATGTAGAGGGAAAGGGAGTGAGAGATTGAGAAAATGTTAGTGTGTCAGTGTATGAGTATGTGTGAGTGAGAGATTGAGATTGTTAGTAATATAAAGTGGGTGTGAAAAAGTGAGTTAGAAAGAGTGAGAGTGAGTGAGTGAGTTTAATCAAAAGAGGATTAGTGAGTTATAATGAAAATATGTGTGTATGTGAGAAAAGGTGTGAGATATAGAGAGTGTGAAAGAGAAAGTGAGAGACAGTGTGTGTTAGAGAGTTTGTGAGAGAGAATTTATGTGAAACCAATTGTGTATGGAATAGAATCTGTGCGAGTGAAAGCGTGTGTGAAAAATGTTTGTGTGTGAAAGATATTTTGTGCAAAAAAAAGTGTGTGTGTGTGTGTGTGTGTGTGATAGGGTGTATTTGTGAGAGTGTTTGTGAAAGAGAGGGTGTGAAATAAAGTGTATTTGAGAGAAAGTGTGTAAGAGAAAAAAGAGTGTGTAAGAGAAAAAAGAGTGTGTAAGAGAAAAAAGAGTGTGTAAGAGAAAAAAAGAGTGTGTAAGAGAAAAAGAGTGTGTAAGAGAAAAAGAGTGTGTAAGAGAAAAAGAGTGTGTAAGAGAAAAATAGTGTGTAAGAGAAAAAGAGTGTGTGAGAGAAAAAGAGTGTGTAGGAGAAAAAGAGTGTGTGAGAGTGTGTTTGTGAGTAAGTGTGTGGGAAAGAGCAAGTGTGTGTTTATGTGAGAGGATAGAAGGGGTACACAAAACATTACTTTGAAATATTATCGCTCAAAATCAAGTGGTAGCATGGAAATTAGATGTATTTAAATATTATTTGAAAAACTAAACACCCAAACCAATAATTAGATCATAAGAGAGATGGGAAACAATAAATTAGCACCGCGTCTTATGTAATACCCGTTTGAGTTATACGCTTATGTAATAACATCTCTAATTATTTTAGGTAGGTACCAGGAAGATTATATTTTAGAGGAAGTGTAACCACATTTGCGTGGAGGGAGGGTGGAAAACAGTTTTGAAAAACCATCTTCAGTACACTTGACCAAGATTAGAAGCTTATCCTCCTCGTCATTGGGAGTCTAGTTGACTGCGAGAGTAGCGACCTAGACCATGCGGTCACCGAAGGGAGTGAAACCTAAATGAACTTATTGGTATGGTCATAGTATATGAAAATAACTGAAACCCATACCTAAATATTTATAATGGCTACCTAAACATATTCCAAGAACATTTTATTATTTTTTTAAACTATTATACATACCAAAACATGTTTAAACATAATTGTATTGTTTTAAATTTAAAATTCATGTGTGGAAATAAACATAAGAAAATATTTTCAGGAAATTAACTACTTAAACCTTTTAATTTGCAAATTGTAGTTAAGATTGTAGATTTAAATTGGAAATAACAATAGCGTTCCAATAACAACAAATGTTTCCCCAGTATAGGAAATTAATTCCTTCAATCAAAGAATCTATCTAAAAGATGTGCTAGGACCAGTTATCATAACGGCCATTTGGGACCAGAGGTACGTAGTTAAAAATAAAAAGAAGGAAATGTATCAACGCAAACAAAATTATATATTTCTATGTTTAGTAGATCTATATACATATTGTTGCCATAATTTTTATATTTGATGCATCGTACAGCTTAGTTGAATTATTATTTTTAGTAAAAGAGAAATATTTTATTTACAATACGGGCTAATATTTTTTTAACCAAGGAGAAATATTTTGTTTGCAGGAATAAAAACACTAACAAAATAGTGTTTCCATGGTGATGTAAACAAAGAATGAAAAGGCTGAGATTTCACTTGGAAAATAGGATATTTGTTGGAAACTACTATTTTTGCGATATTCTGAACCCCTAACCTTAAAAATGAGTGGTAATTTATCAAAATCGGTTAATTCATTTTCTCGCAATTTCAATTATTGGAAAAGGGCTTATCTAGTTATACATAAAAGCAGAGGAAAATATTTAAAGACAAAGAAGAGGAAGGATAAAAATCAACAATGTAAAACAATTATATATTTTTAACCTAATATCATCGGTTTGTTTGATAAATGTACAAATAATTTCCATAATCTTTATATTTGTTGTTCTATACCACTATAGTAAGAGTTAAGTTGATATTATTTGTAGCCAGAGAGATAAAGTTGCCGTAAACTTTTTTTTGGCACCATACCACTAAAGAGTTGAGTTGAATTTCCCTTTTATTCAACGAGTTTCAAAGATGTAACGTTGAAACAAAAACCTTATATAAATAATTATAAAATTAGTCTTAATGTATCATAAAATTATTTTTATCTTGAAATAGTTTTTTTCAAACCTATCATTAATAAATCATCCACAACTTAGGCTATTAAGCTTGGTCATGAAAATGTCCTGTGGGAGTCTTCCTAACAATATGTGGATTAAAAGAGTTATGTCTATCTAGAATAGGAATATATATATATATAATTTTAAAAATCTAGTCGATGTTTTCAAGGCGCATCGAGTATAGTGACTGTGTAAACTAGTCATAAAAATAGAGGAAGAGTTATAAGGAGATTAACGAGAGGTCTTGCAGGGAGAACTAATCATTTTCTTTCCCATTTTAGCGCTTAGACTGCTTAGGTGCGTCAGGTTAAGATGCAACCCGCTTCGCGAAATATCTTTGAAATCTCTAAGTAGGCAACGTCGCTAGTTCATGGCAGAAAAAACTAATAGTTTTTTGCCATTCTAACTGGTATGTAAATTAGTTTTACAGTTAAAAGGCAAAATATAAAATCCAAATTTAGGGGAAAATCTTTTCTCTGTTTTTATTGAAGATCTTTCTCTCTCACTTTATCTCATATTCTTATCAGGAAAAGCAGCCCATATTCTCATTTAAAACAGTACTGTGATTTTATTGCTTGTAACCTTTAATAATTCTCGATTTGGATGTTATAAGTAATAAAATTTAGTTTCACAATCATATAGGTATTATTTTACAAGGATAAATATTATCATATATGAAGGTTACAAGGGAAACAGGAGGAAAGTGACATAACACATTTTCCTGGACAGCAACATTTATATCTCAAACCCTATATACACCCCATTAAATTCGTTTTTTTTATTAATTTTAATATGGCAGATACTCTAACCCACAGATCATTAGTAAAATATTATGAGTGTCTAAAAGATGGCAGCACTAATTCAATTTAAGCCAAAATTGGAACTATCCCCTATTTCTTTTGTATCCTTAAATATCAATATTATGTATGATTATCTTTATATAATATAACTAACTAGAAGTTTGAACCATTTACCGTACGGATAAGCTGCATCATAACTATATCAAACAAGGACGTTTAACATTGGACTGCCTATTATTTTAATAATTACACCGTGTACAAAAGATAACTATGGTGATCTCAAACCAATTGTGGCTAACAATAACTTTTAAAATGCGTATGATCAAACGGAGTAATTTAAATAAAATAATTAATCAACTAAACATAGCACTAATCGTAATTAGCAAAATGCGTTTTAATTTATCAAACAAAAAAAATTCTCTTTTTTGCTTCTTATTGGAAAAAATAAAGACGTTTTTACCAGTCAACAAATACTTAATTTCCCCAACACTTCCCTTAAATTAAATGTTTGTACATTTTGATTAATTATTATTGTCTTGAACATAATGGTACCTTATGTTGACGTGTTCAAGCCTCTCATGCTGTTCGGGATGATTGACTATCAACCAAATTGCATATTTACTGTCGAAAATAGTTTTAATAACATAGTTCTTGTTTAACATATCTCTAAAAATAATCCGAATCCAACAAGATTCACTTGATGCAAAACTCAAGGAAAAGTGACTCAAACTGCGTTGTTGATAATGCCGCTTGTTTCTTGGAGCACCAAGAAACTCAAAACATAAAAAACGTTGAAGGCGTATTCTGTAGTATATTTGTAGTCTTCTAAATGATCTCACCATCTACACAACCGTCCATTTCAGTAATGGTTTGACTCAGGTTTTAGAGAATTTTCAGGTTGATTGTCCCTTTAATGTAGCGTGTCAGTCCCTTTAATGCTTGCAATAACTCTAGGCTACATCCAATATCATTGCTGAAGGAACTGCAGGTCCTATGGAGAAAAGCTTTATCTTCGCTCTCTCTCAGTTAACTGTTGCCAAATCTCCACAATCTCAGTTATGTCTGAAGGTACTGTGCTGGGGTAAGAAGAAGCTACTGGCAACCTCGACTAGCCAGCGTTGCTAAACTGGTCTTATATTTGAGAGGAGATTGGCCACACAAAAACGAGATAATGACAACTATGTTTCCCAATAGCAACAATGAAGTTCCGTCAGCGATGATATCCAGTGTAGCACAACCATGATAGCGGCTCAGATATTTCACTGATGCGCACAAGTCTGTTCTTGACACCAACACTCCGTACATCAGACATCCGATTAATTCGCGGCATCTTGCTTCCAACTCTATACTCTACATAACTAGTGAACAATATACCTAGCTCGCTCCCTCCGTGTTATTATCGTTACTACAGTCTTGAGATGTCGCTTTGAGTTTCAAATTGAAGTTTCTCATATAATTTCTCCTTGGGTTAGAAGTTAATATTTTTTCCTGGTGATCAAGTAAGGCTGGGTTTATATTCATGCATAACGCATAACTAATAGTAAATAGTGTGTAACGCACAGTGCACAATTTCTAAGAATAATGCAATGGTTTATAATGAAAGGTAGTGTTAGTCTTACTTAAATCGATTGTCTTTTATTCATAGAAAAAGACCTAATCTCTTTTCACTATAAGATTATGTCTCTGAAAATACTTCAATAAAGAGTTGTTCGAAAAACAACGTTAATTAAACAGTACCTTTTTAAACTTGAAATTAACCAGATTTAAGTTTTTTCTATACTAATAAATCAATTTCAATGTTTATTTGGTTTTTTGTTCTGATTTCATTATTGTCGTGGATTTAATAGTAGCCCTACTTCTGAGTAACAGAATGAAGAATGTAATATTTCTCCTTTATTTCCAATTATATAGATAATCAAAGTAATTAAGGCTAAAGTAATTAAGGCTAAAGCAAATAAAATTCGTGAATAATGAACAAGTATGGCTGCCATTGGCATTTCAAACAAGGAGATGAATACGTTAATTATTTTCATCTGCTTGTATATTGGCGTTTAATTGGCTATATCTTCTCCTTGCATTCTCATTGGATTATACTTCTCAAGTTCAATGATTATTTAGATTACAATTAATGCATAACGAACAAGAAGTTAAAGTTAAATAAACTTTATGGATTGTACACTATTCACTATTCGCTTTGTATCGAGTATAAACGCTATATTTGAAAATAATGTATTTCAACTGCTTGCGCACTATGTGCTATACACTATTTGTTATTAGCTATGCGTTATGAATGAATATAAACATAGCCTTACACAGAAAACAAATTAATACTATAATCAAAAGTACAACATACTTAGAGAGAATAATTATTCTTCACGTGGGCTAAGATGTCAGTCTCACAACATATGCCTAAAAATATAAAAATATGCCCTAGTTAGGTACTATAGATAAGTGCTACTCAAATTTTGGTCCGCGGACTGGTGCTGGTCCATGGCCAGCAACCAGAATTACTTTTTTTTATTTTAAGTTAAATCAATTTAAAAGCTATATGTCAATTTACGAACAGTTTAAAAATATAAAACACGTTCGGTTTGAGTAACAATCATTTAGTCCAAATACAGAGCATTGGATTGTTTCTGATTCTTCCGACTCAGGTGGTGTAACCAATGAAAACTTAAGAAAAAATAACCGCATCATTGTCCAAAATAAGTCGCTCTTACTTTACTAGTAAAAATGCTCACTCTAATATTCAATTCGGTGTTATTGCCATGGATGATGGTGGAGATGGTAACCAAAACCTCAATGCGTTATTTGTGGAAACCCTTTGTCTAACGATGCGATGAAGCCCTAAGTGAAGTTGAAACTGTATTTAAATACCAAACATAAAGATGTGACTTCAAAGACGTAAGAGTTTTTTCAGAGAAGGAGTTTTGATTATAAAACCAGAGAGAAAAAAATATTTAATGCATCACACACAAATAATAATATTATGCGCGCCTCATATAAAGTCACCCTTCGTGTTGCTAATGCTAAAAAAACATATAAAATATGCAAAAACCTTGTGAAGGGTTGTATTGATGATGTATGCTTCGAAATAATAGGTGATATGGCGGTAAAGAAAGATGTTCAGTTTCCACTACCAAATGATACTATAGGTCAAAGAATTCATGATATTGCTGACGATATAGGACAGGTTAAATTTGCCAAGTAATTTTCTTTGCTGCTTGATGATCCCTGATCAATGATGTAGTAATAATTGTGAGCCACATAAAAGCAAAATCTTTAAACTCGAGATTGTTTGTGGCACTCTGCCAAGATAATATGGGGCGGACTATAAATAGCTATTATTGCATGCCGATATACGTTGGTTGTTAAGAGGTAAAGTCCTGTTAAGAGTGTTTAATCTTATAAATGGGCTTGCTGAATTTCTAAACGAAAAAAATAACCTACTTGGTGAGAATTGTTTCAAAACAATTATTGATAGCTAGACTGGCCTATTTGACAGATATCTTTTCCATTTTAAATGAATTTAACACGTCCATACAAAGAAGAATATTTTCTTGTTTTACAATGGCCGACAAGATAGAAGAGTTGAAACGATAACTGAAAACATGGAAGACTAGAGTTTCAAGGGCTTACTATGAAATGTTTCATCATTTGGCGGATACTATTAGCAAAAGAGGTGAGGATCTTCACGTAAAATCTTTGCACAATGTCATTTTTCATCCTTTGACAAACTTGGCAGAGTGGTTTGCTGTCTACTTTTCAGATGAGGTTAGGGACTGGATGGATCCGAAATCTATTTATGACATGGCATGATGAGATGCCTGTTAACATAGAAGAGAACCTGATTGACCTAGCTGCTAACGAATAATTGCTTTTTTTTTTCCAAAGTGCAACTTCACTTGCTTCCTTCTGGATAAAAGTGAAAACAGAATTCCCAGATCTTTGTGAAATTCAGATGAAAACTTTTTTACCATTTGCCTCGACCTACAGACCGGTACTATGAGTGTAATTAAGAAGAAACATTGTAATATTGTGAATATTCACTGTCTTTTACGAGTGGCACTGTCCATAATAGAGCCATGGCTTGATAGAATGTGCAAAAATAAGCAGGCTCATTTGTCCCAATAATTGTTACATCATGTTTTTCTTCAATATCAATAAAACTGTGCTTCCATAATAATACTTTTAATACCTACCCCACCAGGTATTAACTTTCCACCAAGCCGGTCCGTGGGTGCCACTGAAAAAAAAAACTGGTCCGCCATACGGTAAAGTTTGAGTAGCACTGCTCTAAATCAATTATTTGGAATTATATTCAAATCACTTAAGATAAACTATTGAACAAAAAACAATTTAATAGGCCGCCATAATAAAAGGACAAACATATTGAAAGAAATTTGTATGTATGGTTCGGAATAGATTCAAAGAATATGCTTGCAAAATTTCGTTAAAATTGTGGACGAATTTGACAGTTATCGCGTACTAAGCATCCAGAGAGACATTCAGATGAACAACCAAATGCTGAAATTGAAAAAGAACCTCACTTTTCTCGGTCAAATGTTTACATAAAGGTATTTACTGTACATATAAATAAATATAAGCTCACTTTGTATATATATGAGCTTATACATATACATGATTAGTATGTGCATGTGTTTCTAATAAGTGAGATAAGAGTGAAATAGTGCTGACAATATTCCCGGCCTGATACTAAAGGTTCACTCCACCACCGTCTACAAGTGTGTTTTGTAGTCTTACATACATATATACTACATAACTGCATAACATATATAACTACATAACATACATATCACCCGCCTCGGTGGCGTAGTTGGCTAACGCGCCAGTCGTGTTGAGTCAGACCACCGAGGACGGGGAGATCGAGGTTCGAATCTCGGTCGGGTGAACTGGGGGTGGTTTTTCCTAAATGGTTTTCCACTCTCCCTCCACGCAAATGCGGGTTCACTTCCCCTATATTCAACCTTCCCAATTCCTAATCCATTAGTGTAATTAGTACTTAAGCGTATAACCCGAACGGGTAGTAAGACGCGGTGCTAAAATTAAAAAAATTAAATTAAACATACATATCTACATACGTAACTACATACATAAAATTACCCTAACATAATTTTACTAATAAAAACTAACAAATTATCTTGTTGCTCATAATAAAAACGCTTTAAATTATTATTATTATCATCAGCACTACGTCTTACTACCCGTTTAGGTTATACGCACTTGCGCTAATGTGTAATGGTATGGTGAGTGTGAGATGAAATGGAGGACCTACAGTTTAACGTGGAATCCGAACCACGATGGAGGCATGGAATTCCACATATTCACAAGTTGTGATTAATACACGTCTTGTCAGAGGTGAAGGAAGGGTTTGGCAATAAGATAAAAACACTCTTTAAAAATCAAAATGTTAAAATATTTTTTAAATACTTTAAACTTTCAAAAATAAGTTATTTGTAAACTACCTTAAAACTATTTTTAATTTGTAATAATTTTTAAAAAATATTCCTTTTTATCATGAAATACTTTTTCCAGATCCCCATTTTGAGCTCAAGGCCAATTTCGAAATATTCAAATTTTCTATAATTTGTCTTAATTAATTTAACTACCGTTAATTTTATTTATTTAAAAATATACATCATTATTTACCATGTAAAATAGTAAAAAATAGTCCCCCGATATCAATTTGGAGCAATATCGTTAGGGTTTTTTATTCAATATTTTATCAAATTAGTTACCACTAAACTACCCTTAAGAAAATTACTCCCCCACTCCCTAAAAAGTAGACAGTCTAATTTGTCATCTTAAACATTCCTCAAATATGTATACAGTAACATTTTGGAGGTCAAGTGTGCCCTATACATCCAGTTTAAACAAAATTTTCAAAAAATTTGGGATCAAAAAACACTTATCAGAAAACAAACTACTCTTAATTTGAATGCTAGAGTAAATATAAAAAAACTCCTACTATGGTATAGCCCTATAAAATCTATATATTAAATTTAAAAAAAGCCATTAAACCATTTTAGATCGTTGGCCATGAAAACACACATCGAAATGAGGACTGTCAAAGTTTAAAATCAGCTTTTTTGCCATTGGATACACATAAAATGTAAAAAGTCATCATAATCTAGAGATATAAAAAATTCACGATTACAATAATTTCTCTTGATATAATAAATTAGAATTAAAATTTTTCAAAAATCTGTCATCAGTAAACTAACATTTAATTAATCATTATCTGAAAAAAAATCGAATTATTTTTATTCTAAGAAACTTACCAGATATGTAACCAAGGTAGAGAGGTTTTGAACCAAATCAGCCTATAAACGAATGTTTACCCAAAAAAAGTATTTAGTGTTATTTGTCATGTAAAAAACCCTTCCAAAACACTCATTCTGGAGCCAAAGAACATTTTTTAAATAGTTCATATTTTAAACAAAATAATGCATACCCTTAAACAAAATTTTACCCAAAAACTTGTATACAGTGCTATTTGTCATGCCAAAAAATCTATATATGCATTTTAAATAAAATCGTTCAACTCATTTTCGAAAAATTTGAACTCAAAAAAATCATTTATGAGTAAACTACCCATAATTTGAGGATGAAGGTCAAAATGAAAAAAAAAAAAATTGGGATATAGCACTATAAATTTTGATATCAAGTTTTGACAAAACCCATCCAACCGTTTTGGGTTCGTGTCCGGGGAAAAATAGACAAATATACATGAGGAAAGACAAAATTATAAAATACAATTTTTTGAGTTCATAAAAAAACGTAGATATTCAACATAATCCTGAAATATATTTTTGCATGGTTAAAATATATTCTCTTGATATGAGAAAGTAAAAAAAGAAGCTATGAGAAGTAGCCACATGATAAAATTAAAAATTCAAGAACCAAATAGTATTTTATAAGGTTATATCTTCTTGGTTATTATTTTTGATTCCCTTCTTCTTATTTTATATTAGCTTTAGTCTTCTCTGACGGCGAAATGTTTAGTTGATGTTACACCATCTTCAGGTCTGAGAGGAAAACCAATGAAATTGTAAATTATTGTGTTGTATAATAACCAAGAAGATATAACCTTATCATTTATTACTCCTTACCAAGTAAATATAAACATTATTAAAAGTACAAATAATATATGTTTTTGAATGCTGTACACTTAAAACTTTGCCAATGATGAAGAGTGTTTGAAATAAAATTTAGAAATATTTTTATCTATCTTTCATCGGTTGTCGTGTGGACAAAAGGCAGTGTTTCCCACTGCAGTACGCATACCCTCAGGGGTACGCTACGTATCATTGAGTTTTATTAATCATAAAAATATAGGTTTAATAATAGCTAGTCTGATAAACGAGCTTACGTAGATTTGATGTAATGCTATGGACTATCATGGGCCTTTCTTCCCTCTGTCGTATCTTTGTTTAGTTTACAACTGAAGCTTATTAAAATTTGAAACGACCGTTTATACTTTACAAAATAAGCAGTTATTTGGGTTTGTTTTTTATGAGGAGCTGGAAGGTTTTTTTATCACTACTTCTTACAACCTGTTCAGGTTATACGCATATACGTTAATTACTCTAATGGTTAAGGATAAGAAGGAAACATTTTAGAGGTAATCTACCTTCACTTACGTGGAAAAAAAAGAGAAAGCCATTTGGGAAAAGCATCCTCAGTAGACCCGAATGGGATTCGAGCCCCGATCTCTCTGTCTTCAACAGTCTAGTCCAACTTGAGATTGACGCATTTAGACCGTTCGGCCATTGAAGTGTATTTATAGTTTTGTTAATTATATCCCCAAAAGGATAGGTTACTGGCCGATACACCGCTCTAAGGCGTCACTCTCACAATAATAGATTACCAATGATTGGGAGATCGGTGTCAGAATCGCTATCGGGTTAAAAGAGCAGGGCTATATAGTAAGGCTGTCTCACTACGGCTCTGGAGGTGGTCCTCTCTCATTCAAGACGTGACGTCACCGGCATGATGGAGCTCGAATGACACACAAAGAACGCTCTAAAGTTCCAAAACATAACTCACATTTTCTCGTAAACTACTTGAACAATCACAGTCATTTTTTTAGAATGTGTTATAAAAACCTTTTAAGACATGAGGAAATTATTAAAATTCCCATATTCCAATTGGTTTGCTTTAAAAAAAATTGTTTTCTAATGAAAGTACTATAATGAAGTTTTTATAGCAGACACATTTTCACTCTGTTGAAAAGTTTTTTCCTAATTGAAATAGATGGGTAGTATAAGCGTACGAAATGATGATCATGAACTGAATTTTATTTAGATATAAGACTCATCTCTGTAGCTTAAATACTTTGCTCAGTTTGACCTCTTAAGTTACGAGCTATTTTAGCGCGCCTGGTTTTAGATAGATTGAATGAGGCTTGTCAGAAAGACTGGTCCGTCAATAATATTTAAACTAGTGATATTAATCACTATACAAAGTAGTAAATAGACTTAATTCAAGCCAAACCTTCTTGAAATTTACAAGAACCTCTAATAATATTGTTCATAATATAATAATAATAATAATAATAAAAATAAGTACACAATATAACAATTCTTATTAGAACAAAAACCGATTACATGTTTTTATTAAAAAAATAACATAATAATACTATAATTTCCCTCGCATAAGCTGCCTACATATACAACAACAACTTTAAACTGTATAGACGGAAACTTTAAAACGAAATGAGTAAACATCACGCATTGGAATACTACTGTATTAACACGTGGTGATTTGGCAAGTTCCGCGCTGTGTCTGGCCGGTGACGTCACGCCAGTGCTCCCCCCTCCAACTAGCGGAACCAAGCGGCAGCGTTGGCATCAAAGAACTGGGACAGCCCTTAGTATATAGCCCTGGTAAAAGAGAAAAGTTTTTAGCACTCCTTCCATGCAAATTCGGGTGTAGTTTCTTTAAATTTGATCCAACTCCTCCCTGCCCTATAAGTGTAACTATGTAGGTAATCTGAACAGGTAGTAATAAGCGTTTCAATAGAAAATTATTATCTACAAGTGTTTATAAGTTTGCTTCATATTTTATTTAAATAGCAATATATCAAATATAAGCTATCCTATTTGACAAGATTCAAACAGTTTGAATTACTAATAATTTTTAACTACTGCCCAACGCCAAAATAAAGCAGTCTATAGGCCATAAAAATATATTTGAATTAATATTCATAAATTTACAACAACGTATTTATATAAATTTAATAAAAAGCAATTAAGCTTATTGCCGCAGGATAGCATCTGTTTTATGGAATATTTTACGATCCTTAAGCAGCGCGTGCAAGCGGCTTCCAACTATTCCGTCTAAGCTACCTGAACATAAGACAGGCACACCACGCAGACCCCAAGCGGTTAATTTATTCCTTACGAAATAAGGACCCCCAATTTCACTTTTGATAATTTTTCGGTCATGCCGGGATCAAATCAGGGACCCTTATATCGGCAGGTACCGACTGATCTAAGGTGTCGAAAATCTAGTCTAATATATATACATATATATATAGTCCCACGACTTACTAACCGTTCGGGTTATACGCATATGTATTACTTACATTAATGGTTTTATGGATGAAGAAGGTTATATTTATAGGAAGTGTAAGGGAGAGGGTAAAATCTTTTTAGGAAATATCTCCTTCAGTACACCCGATTGAGATTCAAACCTCGATCTCCCCACCCAGGCCCTCGACAGTCCAGTCTGTTGCGAGAATGATGCCTTAGACCAGAGATGGACAACATATTTTCCAATGTAGCCACAGGTGTGGCGAATGAGAAGTGAAATTTTGCCACACCATATAAAAAAATTGAGAAATTATATTACTCAATTGAACATCTAAAACAACATACACGGTTTGAACAAGTTTATTCAAAACATTTACACTTTTACTGCTCAGTTAAAAGTGCCTAAGAAGCAATAGTTGAAAAATTTTCGAATTGATAATGTAAATCAATTTAATGCGAAATTTGACAATACTTTTGTCTGAAGGCGGAGATGAAACGAAGTGTTGGGAAGGGGTGTGTTTGGGGGGGAGTGTTGTGTCAATGAGTCATTCATAAAGCGGAATGTTTCCAATTATACGCAGGAAAAATCAAATTACTACCCGCAAACGCTGTCAGTAAAAAGTGTATTTTATTGTGAAAGCTGGAAATAACACAAATTCACCATGCTTTTTGGTGATTGGCGACAGGGTTACCCACCATGGCCTTAAACCATCCAACCACTGAGGCAGATTATTCTAATATAGATAGAAAATAATGTTTAACTAGATTCAATTAAAGTAATTGCACATAAATTTTACTTATGCAAATCAATTTCATCGTGGACCATTGATTCGACATATCTAGCCACAAAGCTCGGTGCAGTGGTAATGGTTTGCGTGCCGTAGTTTGTCCTCGATAGTAAGCAAACTACAAAACATAAACAACAAGTGCCGCCACATGAAAACAGCTCAATAACAGTAACCTAGATAAGACATGTCGTGGAGTACTTGACGTGAAACTGAACAGGCCGTAACAAAATCATTAACATTAAATTAATCAATCAATTCCAGGTCACATATGTTCTCGTGAAACTTTTACTTCTTTAAGAAGAAAGGTGTTGTACTTGCATGACTAACTCCAGAGGTCGGGTTTTAACACCTTGCTGGGCTAGCACGGGCGGCACACACCCTCCCCGCAATGTGGTTAGTCAATATTTTTCCAAGTAGAATGTTAGTGAATTTAATTGAAATCTACCCTTCTCATTTCCTTTACTTAGGTTAGCTAGTTTGATATTCTAATAACAAGTATTAGGTTAGCACTAGAACGTACTAGAAATGATGTATCTATACTCCCAAAAGCGTTTTTTTAATCACTGATGTTGATAGTTTTAATAAAAACGGCTATTTAATTTCCAATATGGTTAATTTTTTTGTTTAACTCAAGATCTGATGGCTTGAAAAAAATATTCAAAGGATATTTTAATAACATGAGTAATAAATATTAAGGGTGTTGGCGGTTACAAGCTATCTTTATTTATAACATATTTTTAATGATATTTTTATTGTATCTTAAATTATTTTATAAATTAATAAATATTCATGTTTAATACTTCTATGAAGTCACTTGAAACTTTCAGGACAAATAAAATAGGATTTGTACTATTGTAAACTAATAAATAAATAAATTTTAATTTCACTTAAAGTAATATGAAGGAAAGAAGAAAATTATGGGAGCTGAAGGTGGAGGTAGATAATAAGGTGCATTGGCGGTCTAGGTTCACTGACAAGAGGAATGGACCTGTCGTAAGCTAGAATACCTAATCATAAATTAATTTTATAATTTTATAGGTCAACTTTTATAAGTCTTAACTTTCACCTAGCTTAAAGTAATGAAAAATATTCCTGCTTGATTCACAATATATAATTATCTAAGAGCCGTATTTAATTTCATAATAGATATTTGGGGGTGAACCAACCTACCATCAAAGTATCACATTGTTTTGATTTAATGAAAGATGAAAGATGAATTAATCATGCATATGGCCCTAAAGCAATAGATATATATTTGCTCTTACGTACTATAAGTAATAATAATAATAAATTATAAAGTCCTATACACAATCACTATTCAGATTATCATCAAGTTATGCCAAACAATTGTTAATACTATTTTAAGGCCACTCAATTTATCGATCTATTTTCTACAAAACATAATCATTTACAGTATATAATCACTTCATAGTTAAATACAAAATAAATATAATTTCAGGGCTAGCGAAGATTAACGTTAAATATTATATTTTTCTGTTGATTTACAAATAAAGACACATACTTTTAGATCTTTTTAATTTTGTGATAGTTGTTGAAGTGCACTTTAGGAACCAACTTATTATAGAAGCACACGACTTGGACACTAGCTTTACTCTAGAACAGTCAGCTCTTTTATTGGTCGTTTATTTATGGGTGTAAAAATAAGTAATAGTTGTGTAACTATTGGTATCCATGGCTGGAATTGATCCCGGAACATTTGGTTCAATAAACATACGTTCTAATATGTCACACATTATATTTGCAGTGTTAAATAATGTTTATAGTTATCTAAAGTTTATATTAAAGATAGATGTACAAAAATAGATACCATACCGCAATTAGTAGAGTAACGTAATTGGGTTTGTCTAGAAAGCAGCGGCAGATGCTCTGACTTCAACTACTGTAACGTCACGTCCGTACTTAAGATCAAGAATTGAAAGGGCGAAAAGGGTTTAGGAGAACACGTGAAGGTAAGCTCTAGTAGGGGATTTGAAACCAGACACTTGCCATCAGCGAGAACACTAAGAGAAGTTTCTTGGATGAAAAGGAGAAGGTAAGCTAGTAGTGTAAGAAGCTTACTTACTCCTCAGTATTAAACACTATCAAAGGCTCTCTTTACGAGCAACACGACAAGCGGAGGAAAGAAGAACCGCGCTATGAGTGGCAAGAATTCAGTTTATTTCGAAGTGAAATGTGACCACGTCGGAGAAAATAACACGTTCAAGAAAAAGTGAATACGTGTGTCAGAAGCAGCTAGTCGTATTTATGATGTGGAGAGGGTTTCAAGAAAAATGTTGGTGGCTATAAGATGGAAGGAATGGGCTTTGTTATATGAGTAGTGGAAGTAAAAGCGGTATATTTCCTCTTCCATGCCCGTGGGTTCAGATTTTTTGAAGTTCCAGACAAAAATACGCAATGGATGTAAAGGTAATGACTATCCTCCACCATATAATGTGTGTGGTCATGTTTGTTTAGGTTATGTACGCATGTGCAATGGGCGTAAAATTTGTATTTTTTCCCCCTCTTCCGTAAGTGTGTGTTCTAGTTTTTTGAAGTTTAAAACAATGAATGCGCATTGGAAATAAAGGTTTTTCTATTATGCTTCCTTATGTGAGTTTTTGGGTTTCTTGAGGTTTCTAACACGCACGCAAACTTCACAGGTGAAGTAGAGAATATATATTTACTTTTCCATACTCTCACTAAACCTAACTACACAATTATTGTGTGGTTAGAATAACTATAAATAAATGATCCGGTGCACCGCCCAAGCCTGTTCTCACTTTAATCTTAAAATATAGACATTTCCTAGAAACTCGTAAGAATTGTGAAGATAAAATAATATACACTGTTGCAGAAACACTCAACCAAAGATCATAAATGAAATAATATACAATATCACAGAAACAATGAGTAAAGGGGAGCATCTCTGTCCACCAAAGAGCATAACAATCAATTTAATATTTCAAAGTACTCCATAAAAAAGATAAATATATCTGCTTATTGCTCAGAGGCTTAGGGTTTATAAAAGTAATTATTTTTTTTAACAAAAGAGTGCTAGTTATACTTATATTTAATAGTACTTCAGCTTTACAATGATAAATTGTTTCGTATCTCAAATAGTTGCGTAGATATGATCAAAATTGGAAATTTCTACACCCTCAAATTCATTTTCACGAAAAAATGAAAACTGCCATTTTATTGTTGTGATGTTAAACAGTATCTGGATATAAAATTTAATCAAAATTATTAGATAATGTTTTGAGAAAGTGTATTCTTTCTATTTTAGCCTTTCAGTAAGCTATACTTAATTTTAGGTTTGGATATATAATTAAAAAAATCCTCGGGGGGCAGACCTTATGAAAGCCCCAAATACCAAGTTTAAGCGCAATCGGTAAAATAGTTTCGTTTCTATGCCAAGATATAAACAGACAGACAGAAGGGCTCGCGAAAACCACTTTTTAGTTTCAGGGTGTCAGGAAATGTCGATGTTAATCAAAATCTTGAGTTTTTTTTTTTTTTTTTACGATCGCAATACCTTCCCCTTAGAGGGGTCGAGAGAAAGGAAAAAGGTTACCAAACATGATAAAAAGCAGTTTGAGAATATAGCTATCAAAATTAGTATTTTTTTTTATTATATCAAACATGGCCTATTTGTTTAGTCTTGAAATAGTGTACCCCTTTTTTTCTATCACCACGTCTTACTACCTGTTCGGTTTTTACGCATGTACGATAATTAAGCTAATGAGATTGGAATGAGGAAGAAAGCAGTTCAGAGGTAGTATAATCGCATTTGCTTTGAAAGATACTAGGAAATTATTTAGTAAAAACCACACCAATAGAGCCGATTGTGATTTGAACCCCGATCTTCCAGTCATCAGCAAGAAAGTATAACACGATAATGACGCCTGACGCCTTAGACCATTCGGCCACTGAAGAGAGTTGCTTCCTATTCATTCGAATAAATCACACTACATCATAAATATAATTGCACAGTAGCAATATAAAATAAATAGATTTACAAGATATCGTAAAAAAAAAATAGAAAAATATATAGTTCACTTAGACAAGGAATTAATTAGTGTATTTCAAGCTTAATATCATTAATAGATGATTTTTTTGCAAGACAATGAAATAATATTCATAATAGAACAATAAACGTTTATTAAAATGTCGTTTATTTAAAGAAAAAAAATCCAGTTTGTGTCCAAAAAAAACTTCAATTTAATAAGTTACTTGTTATTTTCTTAGCATCATAAATATGTTTTTATTCAAGTAAATATTTTGAAAATACTGTACATTCCCGTCAGTTAGAGGCCTTATACAATTTTTTATTAAAACTTTTGACTAATTATAAAAGTTTTAATATCAAGATACAAGTTTCAGATAAAATATATTTTAAAACAAATAGTGTTTGAAGATATTTTCAGATATTTATAAGCTTAGATGTCAAACATTAATTTTAAGAACGTCATTATAAGAAAATAATGGATGCTATTTGTTTCAGAAAATAATTAAGCATAGATCAAAATTATATTTATATTAGTCGTGACAGCAGAAAGCGTGTGGTTACTAAATTTTCCAGTTCTTAAATTATAATTATAAACCTGAATTGATGATATATTAATTTATGCTTAGTACCGGGATTAATATTACATTAAATTGTAAAGGTGACAATTTAAAATATTTAAGATGGGATTAATGTTTTACTTTACTTTTGACACTAAGATTATCACAGAAAAAGTATACGTAAACGACGTCCGCCTTAAAATATGTAAATAATACCATTTTGAAAGGGCATAGTGCCATTCTCAAATACCTCTGGGATGACTTATTATATTTTACTTTCAATTACCGTCAAAAACTAATTACAAGGAGTCAATTAACTTTCTTTATCAATTAATTATGCCCATAGAGAGCTATTTGACAAACGACGTCAAAAAGGAGAATACTAGCTCGCGGTCACCTTTGATCTTTCCCAGTGAAATTTAAAGCATTATAAAAACCATCAGAGCGGATAAAGATGATGTATATTTTCTAATATTCATTGGGTTCTAAGTTCTAATTATTCCTTTGAATAGTTGTATATTATTTTATATGCAGACTCTTGTGTTTTAGTGATAATGTTCTGAACATTAGCAGCTTTTATTATATAACATAATATAAGATAACAGTTTAAGGTGGTAGAAGTTTAATAAGTATCTGAAGTGTTCAATTAGAGAGAGAGGATATAAACTACAGTAACCAACCTCTTACTCAAATTCAGTGAATCGGTACCAGGTACAAATCATAACCTTATGGATCTAAGCTACTAACCAGCTCCAATTTTCTTATTTTTTAAATACAACTACACAATAGGCATTTAATCAAGAATATAGCAAAATAACTTAAGTATGATAGCAAGATTAATTGATTTATTTGATCCTTGCATACATAATAATATCAAAGAAATCCCTTCGCTTTCGGTTTTGTGCTAAAATACTTATATTATTATTTAAAATAGAAAAATAACACCTAGATACGGGAGTCGAAACCTGGATCTTTGACTTAGTATGACCACTGAACTAACCCGGTATCGTCCGTGCCCATGGTCATTCTTCACTGGTATTTTGGCATACTAAGCCAATTTTTGTGTCCAGATGAAATCTTTCAATTTAAAGATATTTCGTTGCGTCTATAACCCTACTTAGCAACTATTATATCTTGTATAAGTGTTTAAGAATCAAAAGGTTATTTAAAAATAAATGAGTCAGTATTTGCATGGAGAGACGAATTAAAAGGACATTTTAAGACGTTCCCACTTCCCCCCAACAAAAAAATTTTTCTATCTATTATCAGTAACCTTCTTCGGTGGCTGCATGGTCTAGGGCGTCAGTCTAGTGTTAGACTGGACTGCCAAAGACAGGGAGGTGTGGTTTTTCGTACCGGTCGGGTGTAATGAAGGCGATTTTCCCTAAATGGTTTTCCACTCTCCCTCCACGCAATAGTGGGTACACCTCCTCTAAGAGTCAACCTTATTCATCCCTTACTAGGTAGCGTAAATAGTACATATGAGTATTAACAGGGATTAAGAGATGGTGCTAAGTAAGTGGTAAGATAGCAGGTAGAACAATCACAACGACCAGAACCAAGAATTTCAATGTGTTAAATAAAATGCAACAATATTTTTTTTTAATCTTTTAACTAAACAACATGGCTATTAGCGACTTAATTTAAGGAATAGGAACATAAAATGTTGTTTAGAGGAAAATGCAACAGCACTAGCTAGAACAAGGGAAGGTAAAACTACCGCGATATAGTGGAAGGTAAGCTAGTGGGTCAGAGTCTGAGATAAGAGGTCAAAGGTTGAGGTAAGGGGTAAAAACTGACTCATACTTTTAACTAGTTACAACTACTCGGAGTCATAAATATATGAACCACGGGGTGTTGTGCTGGTACAATGGGAAGATCTTATTTAATATAACAGACTGGGGGTGTGTTATGTTTTATTTTTGTGATTCAAGACTGACTATTATTTTTTTCATGATATTCATGTACTTATAGTGAGTAGGTAGGGATGAGGAAGTAATAATCTGGAGGACGTGTCAGTTACTCGTATTTAAGTGGAGGTAGATTGGGAAACTATTTTTTTTTAACACTCT
Source organism: Timema podura (assembly GCA_033556935.1). Lineage (NCBI taxonomy): Eukaryota > Metazoa > Arthropoda > Insecta > Phasmatodea > Timematidae > Timema > Timema podura. The sequence goes on from JAVRXN010000009.1 coordinate 64,871,187, forward strand.
TGGTACGTCCGGCGGGATTCCAACTTTAAATTCCTCTATCAAAAAACAAGACTACACGAGCCTAACGTTTATTCTGCGTATCCATTGATGCAGGCCACAATGTAAACTAGATTGTATTTTGAAAACTAAATAGGGATAAGTTTTTATAGTACTGACATCATGACCCAAATTTAAAAAAAATATTTCATATAACTATAATTGGACGATTATTAATAAATATTGTACTGTCAAAACATTATAAGTGTATTATTTAAAGTTAAAAGAAACCAAATTAAGATCCTTTACTTTTAATTACACGTTAAAATGTTTTTTTCCCATCACTCCAACAATAAAACTACCCTTACAATAACTCAACAAAGCGCTATTGTTTCCCCGGAGATGAATCCAATAAACCAAACCTTGAATAGTTGAGTTCGAGGAAACTAATGTAATTTATAAAAGCGAAAAATAGCCAAAAATGATGTTATACATATTGTTTATACTCCTCTTGGTACTAAACTGCAAGTGGATAAAAGAACTAGGCAAAAGCGGAAGAAAGGCTTCCATACCCAAACATGACCGTGCCAAGGCTGAAAAACCAAAAGGTGAGATAAATAAGTTGTTTTATAATTGTACACTTCCGAAACTATGACAATAGTCTTGTACTATATGTTTTTGTTGATATTTCTATCGGAATATGTTACATTCTTTCAGGGCCAAACAATAGCCTAGGTGAGACACCTCGTAGGACACCCAACGGAGACCAGAGAACAAAGACACAGTCTCTTATCCGTCAGAGAAGAGAGCCAAAAACCATCGTCCTTCCAGCTCAGGGTGTTTCTCAAGAGCCATCTCGAGTGAACACCACGAAACCACATGGAACACATTCGATAAGAGGGCAGCCAAGAAAAGGTGCAACACAGTTATTTCCAGGGGTCACTCGTCAGTGGCCTGTTGTGTGTTTCACCAACAAAGCTCCATCGCCGGGAATTTCTCGGCCACAGAAGACTTGGACAGCAGAGGATTCCAAGCGCTTACCACCAAGAGGAATCCCTCGAGTTGCACCTAGAACATCAGCGGGTCGACGAGAACACGTAGCTATCGAACTGGGACCACCGGACCAATATAGTACGTACTACCAGCCAGCACCACTGAGGAAGTGCATGATGTTCATCACTCCAAGACTCATCTCTCACATCCATAGACTACATCTATTCCGCCTCCAGTTTTACAGAAGCCGCTGTCTACCAGTCATCAGAGAGGAGGCAGCTATTGCCCCTTATTGGGAGAATACCATGCTGGCCCACGTCTGAGGAGGATCATATTTTTATTTCCTCTTTTCATTTTGTTTATTGATTTGCTTTATTTTGCTAATGTTTGCTTTATTTATTTTATGTCTATTGATTTGCTTTATTTATTTTATGTTTGGTGTCATGCTTTTATTTTATTGATGTTTTGATGTATAACTATTTGTTTTGCCAACGTTATTTATTAATGTTTGTTGATTTATTAATGTTATTGATGTTTCATATTTTATTAATTATATTTATTGATGTTTATTTCGGTTAATTGATGTTACCCCACTCCAAATTTCTGTGTCCACATAACTCACACAACAAACACAGTTATCACTAAAGTTTATATTTTCTCCTCTACATGTCTGGTTGTTTACCCCACTATTTTGATTATGTTATTAAATTATTGTGCCGTACATCAACATTTGTCTTTTTATTTCACTCAAGATATAATTATAACAGATCGTCTACAAAATATAAATATTGTTTACGTTATTATTTGATAATATATAAAATAATAATTCATTTGAATAACATGGCCTATTAGCAAACATAAGCTTCATTTATCCCATATCGAATTACGCTAGAATCCTCCAATCCTGGTCAGTCATTACTGTAGTACAATTTGAAAGGTTAAGACATTGATGATCGAAAATGCCGAATAAAAAACAAAGGTTAAATTCTCTCACAGTTCGGCCAACCGCACAACAAATAATATCCTTCAGTTAGTACGGCGCTATAATACAACTTACTAAACTGTTACTAAATATTGTTGCTAGTGATCACTAACAATGAATTTGTAGGCAATTCTCAAGTTTTTCCAAGAACTTTATGTATACAGCCTACAACCTACACACAATAATAGCAATTTGAGCATGTAGGATCACTACCACATGTAAGATCGGTTTGTTTTAGTGAAGTTAATGGCAACGACTTCTCAGAAAAACATTTACTGGTTATTGAATCATATTTATACAGAAAATGTGAAACCAGTTCCAATTTTAAAAAAATCCTCGTTGATATTAATAAACTTATTTGTAATTTAATAAAAACCGTACTCTTTCTGACAGGGTAAAATCGAGAATTGTGATAGTGTATTTGAAGATGAAATTAGAGATGAAGATTTTCTGGGAAATTTTAAATAGGAAAATTTCCCGCAGTGGTGGCTTGCGGGGAAGGGGTTGAATTATAGAGGTAGCCCCTAGAGCCTATTATAAATCATACATTATGCATCATTGGGTTAAGGGACGAGTTAGTTGATAAGGGGAGGTAGCTAGGGGACAGGATGGAGGGGAGGAGGAACAAATATTGTTAGCAAATACTCGGGCCAACCCCTTAAAATTATTTTAACTAATTTAATGATGATGAAAATATTGACGTATGAACATAACAGGTCTACAAATGCTCGCATTCATTTGTTTCTTACTACTACTACTACCACAACTATTACTATAAATAATAATAGTAATATAATAATAACTATAATGGAATTTGTCTGTTGAAATTATTTTAGAGAAAAAATAGTTTTCCAGAAAAAATTAAGGGAAACTTTTCCATCTCACATCTCTAGATGAAACATACCAAATATGGCCTACTAGTTTCACTGTTTGAAAATAACTTTTTTTAAACGAATTCTTAAAAAAGAATGTATATGGAAATTTATTGATATAAAAACCTTGTATAATTTAATGTCAGGGACAATGAGAGTTAATTATGTCAGTATTAATTTACAAATATAGATTTTTTTATAAACAACTTTTTGGAAAATTATGTAGACTTTCTGCAGAATTTAAATATACTGTAAGAGAAGGAAGAGATTAAGGGAAAGCATTTTATTTGAGTTATTATTTTTTTAAACCTAAATAATTAAAATAATTAGGGTATGTGAAAATTTGCTTCTATTAAGTATACCATATATTTAAATCGAATTTGAATTATAAACTAAATAAAGGGGTTGGAGATTATTAGAGGTATATCCATGTTCATATAAAATTAGTTAAACGTGATATTTTTTTAGGATGAATTTAAATATATTAGTCTGAAAAATGAATCAGTATTTCGGAATTCATTTAGTGACCTTTCAATTTATATCCAAAAAAATGGTACGATGTACCACACAGACACTCCCTCTTTAATTTAAAAACGAAACATTTACTAAAAACTCGAAAACTTGTGAAACTAAATAATATACATTGTTGCAGCAACACTCCACCAAAGCGTATAAAAGTAGTAATATACACTGCTACAAACAGGAGGACCTCTGTCCACTACAGAGCAAATAATCAATTTCATACATCTAAGTATTCCATGATATAATTGCGTTTGTTTAATAAATTATTGGTTTTATAAAAATATATTCTAGAATAAAATATTTTAAATTTAAACAATACTACAACGTTACAGTGATAAATTATTTCGTATTTCAAATAGTTGTGAATAGGCCTATAAATGATTGAAATTGGAAATTGCTACTTATGTTATAAATGTCCTTAAAGTCTTTTTCACAGAAAAATGAAAATTGCAATTTTGCGTTGTAATGTTAAACCTAGCCTAGATACAAAATTTAATCAAAATCGTTAGAGCGGATTTTGAGAAAATTGATTTAACTCATTTTGCCCTTCTCTCTACTACCCTTAATTTTATGGCTAGCTAAATAATTTCAAAAATTCCTCGGGAGGACATTATGAAAACCCTAGATACAAAACTTTAGCCCTATTGGTAAATTTGTTTAGGCTATAGTCGTAGATACAGACAGATGGAATCTCAAAAAACACTTATTTCTTTTTAGTCAATATTTATCAAAATTCCGAGAGTAGCATGATCGACCGTTGAGAACAGGCTGTGATTGTATGTTACAAATAGCCCTAGCTCTCTAATTGGCTGTTATTTATGATACTGGCTCAGCGATTTCCCTCTCCCCCTCCAAATTTGACCCCCTTTCCACGGTTTGTATGTGTTCCAAACTTGTTGGTTCCTGTCCTATTTAATTTTTTGCCCCATTTGATTGTGTGTTCGGTGGGGGTTTGGGTGGGAGATTTTATTTATTGGTGGCGGAACGTGCAGTCCAGGGCGTCGGGCACTCCTCCCGCAACATCCCATAAAATGTCGGCATCGCTAGTGAGAGCTGAAGCGTGCACGAGCATCCTCTCTCGCCAGCCGTTTAGCATAGAGTGTGAGCAATCGCACCCTGTCGCAAGCCCCTGAATTTATTTTGCTGTCGCAACCCTCCCCCTCCCCATTTCCCCATATAGTTGCAAATATTAAATGATATTTAAAATAAATTCACGTTCCTCATAATTCTATTCACTATTACTTATGAATTACTGTAAGAGCTATATTTTATTTAAGCAAAATATAGATGAGAACATTAAATGAAATTTAAAATAAAACTTATTTTTGTTGTTATAAGTGGCTCAAGGAATAAAACAGTTGTTTCTAAAATAATTAAATCTTTTTCACTTTATCCTTGGGTAGCAATATACCATCACAGCAGTTACAATTTATAAATGAACGCTTTAGATTGTGTGTGTGTGTGTTCCCAGCTTCAACTGACTTTTTATTTCGCCTTATTTTTTACTCTTGCAAATGTGGTGTGCATTCAACTAAGGGAAGGAAGCATTTGATTGGATGACCGTTCTAACATAGATTAGCGGTGCTACCCCACCGAAAGATACCGAGGTTCGAATCCCGGTGAGCAGGTCGTCTAAATATCAGGCTCAACTTGTTATGGTGCGGGATGTTGGAATAAAATGCCTGCTGGGTAAACTGTTCGTAGTTGTCCTTCCAGGTAAAATGCAAGAACATTTTTTTAATCATCCCTACCACACTATCATAATTAATATATACACGTTTAGCACAAAAGGGTGTGTGTAAATTATCTAGTTATGGCGGAAGAGGTTGAGGTTTAGAATCCCCGCTGAGGTGTACTCTCACTAGTTCTCCCTTAATGGTTTCCCTTACCCTCACTCTACGTAAACGCTGGAACATTTCTACCTTACTCTTCCCTACCAAGTAAAATGCTGGAACATTTTCTTAATCATCCCGACCACATTATCTTAGTCAATATATAGACGCTTAACCAGAAAGGGTGCGTATAACTCATCTAGTTATGATGGGGAGGTCATGGATTCTAATCTTCGCTGAGGTGCACTGTCACTAGTTCTCACTAAATGGTGTCCTGTTTAGCTCATCTAATTATGGCAGGGGAGGTTGAGGGTTCAAATTTCCACTGAGGTGTACTGTAACTAGTTCTCACTAAGTGGTTTCCCTCTCCCTTACTCCACACAAACGCTGGAACATTTCTATCTTATTCCTCCCTACCATGTAAAATGCTGTAACATTTTCTTAATCATCCCTACCACACTATCATTGTAGCACTTGCTACAAGCTAACCACAACCAAGTCGATAACAACGGACTTATCCTATTATACGAACACCGTCTGCTGCTGGCTCAACGATACACTCGACCGGCCAACCAAAACACACACACATCAACAAGACAACTGATCATCATAGACTAAGACCGTGCCTATTCAAATCCCAGAGAACAATCCCCCAAACCAAAGATCTTCGGTTGGAAAGAAGAAACTCTTCGCCAGTGCCATGTGTCGTTTCCATTCCAGTCCAGAAGCTTATGAAACCCCCTTCTTGTTTACGTTCTTTGGTTTCCCCTTCTCATCACCCTATCATCCCGTGTTCTGTGGACTGTGTCTTAACCGTATAAAAGAGTGATCGTGTGGGTGAAGTGCCACTCTTGGACTGGTTCTGGTATTCGCTTGAGCAAGCGAAAGATTCAAAAATTAATATTGTAAGCAAAATTCTTTTTCAGCCTTATTCTTTTATTTAAATTCTTTTTTGGCGTTATGGACTTAAACTTTGATCACAAACTAAATAAACAAATACATTATGATATTGTTCATAATTATATTTAGATGAACTTAGTAGTTTTCTCAAATATAAATGCACTTAGACTTAGAACTTGAACTGATATGGACATATCTTAAATTGTAATTTATAATTATATATTGTAAGTAATAAATATTTATTTCACGTGTAATGGACTTAAACGTTGTGAACATATATCCAATAATGTTATCACTAACGATACTCCTTGTTGAACTTAAAACTTACAATAATAGTAAACTCAGGCTAATGGACGTTAACGTGAAATTTAATTTCTCGTAGTTCAATTGGTTAAGCCATTGGTGGTATTAAGGCCAATCTCTATTATATTAAACTATTATGTTTTTCTTTGGAAATTAATAATAAAGTAAAGCTATTAATGTTTCACTTCCAATGTTTATGTATGAACTTAATGAATCGGGCGCCATCAGCGCTAGCTAGAGGTTGAATTGAGGAATCTTATATGTCTCCTTTGCCTGATTGCTAATTTTGTTGACGTATTTAGTGATGGTAATGCCATGTACTTTTAGGCACTCTTAATACGAGGCCAAGGTATTAAAATTACAAAATGTTGTAACCCTTTGGTTGGATTAATTATTTAATTTAATCGTTGTTCATATCTTCTGAATATCTAATAAACTATCTTTGAACTTAGTTTTTGGTTACTATTTTCACTCTTTCATCCTTAGGTACAAAATGCAAGCTAAATTGTTGTGTGGTAGTCGAATCAGAGGTATTATTATTACATTTGTCTATAGGTTTCCCCTAGGGACCTGTCCCTCAATTGGTCTTAATTGCGTGTGCCGGTTATAACTTATGATTAGCACAATTTTCTGATTTCTCTCTCTCTTTGCTCTTTATTTCTTCTGTTGACTCTTTTTTATGTATTTGAACCCCTTAAGTTAGGCGTTGGGCTAGAAGTCGGGTTCATCATAATTAATATATAGACTCTTAGCCAGAAATGATGCGTGTAACTCATCTAGTTATGACGGGGGAGGTCGTGGTTTATAATCTCGCTTAGATGAACTGGGATGGTTTTCTACTCTCCATCACTGCACGTAAACGCTGGAACATGTCTACCTTACTCCTCTTTATCTTCGCCAACAGTGGTCCATGTTGGTATGGTGGATACCTACATCCGCGCATGTTGACGGACGATACCATACAACCAATTTCTGGACTTTTGTGGAGGATATCGGCCCCTAACTGAGGCTTCCATTTGGAGAGAGGCCTCTGATTGTGCATAATCAGAGATGTGTTAATGCTCTCTAGTTGCGACATCACCCTAATGAGAAATGACGTCACTGGAAAAACCCGTTGCCTGGGGAGGGTTGCGACATCATTCAAGGTCGTGATCTATTCCTGTCTTGACATGTCTTGTCGAACCACCAAACAGGCGTCAGGGTTGCGATGACGTCACCGGGAAAAAACATTACCACATAGATGGGGGAAGGGATAGAGGGAGGGTTGTGACAGCAAAATAGATTCAGGGGCTTGCAACAAGGAGACATTTCTCCCACTCTATGCTAAACGGCCGGCGAGAGAGGATACTCCTGCACGCTCCCGCCCTCTATAGCGATGCCGACATTTTATGGGATGTCACGAGCCCGAAGCCATGGACTGCACGTTCTCCCAACAGTAAATAAAAAAACTCCCACCCAAAATTTTCCCCCCTGGGACACACAATCAAATCGGGCAAAAATCAAATGGTACAGGAACTAACAAGTTTGGAACACATACAAGCCATGGAAGGGGGTCAAACTTGGAGCGGGAGGGGGAAAGCGCCAAGTCAGTGCTATAAATAGCATCCACTCAGAGAGTCATGGCTATTGATAGCAGCCAAGCACAGCCTGTTCTTAACGGTCAATCACGCAACTCCCGAGTTCGATTTTGTTGACGATCACAATAATTCTCTCTTCGAGGGGTCGAGAGAAAGTAAAAACGTAAATTATTAAAAACACATTTACCCTTACCCACAGTTGAGTAAAGAGGAAAAAAGTTGTATTCATGTGATTTTTCTCGTAGAGACCTATTTGGCTTGTAGTGAGATCGTATATGAATGAATTCAATAATTTTATTTTAAAAACTCTAAAAATAAAAAAGTGTTATTTTAGATCAGAGATAAATTCAATCACTCGTGTTATTATAAACTCACTAAAAAAATAAAAGTTTGAGGGTTGAGTCCAGGGATGGAAATGTTTGATATAAAACGTGACTTAGACATTTATTCAACTAAGCGGAACATTTGTCACTCAAAGTAATCCCCAACTTTCTATTCACTTTCGAAATCGGATATGGCACGTGCGAAACAAAAGGGTGTATCCGGAAAGTTATTTGAAAGCAAGGAGACAGTGGTACGGTTGTAAGGCTACAAGATGGACGTAGGGCTAAGTACCCTCTGTGTTTGTATTTTAAAATAGAACTGAACCTAGTACAAGGTATGAAGGAACATACATTTTCTATTTAATTCTTCTGGCAAACTCAAACAAAAACACGAGAAGGAAATTATATTTCCGGTTATAAAATGTTGATTTTACGTATATTCTTCTAGGGAGATTGAAAGTCCAAATCAAAAGCGGAAATGACATAGCTTTATTTTACATTTGAAAGCATCCGACAAATATTTTTAATGTATTTTGCTCCCTTTCTTTACTGGCTAAACAATTTTCAAATCAGTAGAGGTGAGGTACTTGGGTGATTTTATTTCTAATTTCCCCCTAACTCACTCGGAACAATCGCGCAATTATTAATACACTTACTGACGGATAATTTATTTTTTGACACTATTTTTTGACACTATTTTTTGACACTATTTTCTCCTTAGGGTACATAGTGAAATTATTTTAAAGGTTTTTTTTGGGAGGATGGGGGTTCAGTATTTTCTTACGTTTTCTAACAAAGGGGGAGGGGGGTATGAAGAGGGGAGACAAATCCATCTTATGGGAGTTTCCAATCAATGGTTATGTTGAGACAAAATCTAAAAAAATAACTTTTTTTGGCAAAAAGTATGTATAATAATTATAATATTTCACTTATATTTCATTTAATTACCCACAAATTAGATATTCTAAAATGTCATATCACTCGCTTTGTTACCAATCCTTATATCTAAAAATGACTAGATTATTAATATAATATAATTTACTTCATTCTATTATTATTATTATTATTAGCACCGCGTCTTACTACCCGTTCGGATTATATGCACTTATGCTTATGTGTAATGGTAGGGTGATTGTGAAATGAAATGGAGGACCTACAGTTTAACGTGGGATCCGAACCACGGTGGAGGCCTGGCATTCCACACATTCACAAATTGTGATTAATACACGTCTTGTCAGAGGTGAAGGAAGGGTTTGGTAATCAGAAAAGTCTGTGCCGGGACCGAGGATTGAACCCCGGACTTGCAGCACAGAAGTATGACACCTTACCCCTAGACCACCAGGTCACCGATTATTGAATTGTAAAGAATTACGTAAGATAGAGGGGTGACTGAGAATATCCCTTACGTGAGGGTAAGGAGGCAGGATAAAAAATTATGAAAAACAACCTTACGTAATTTAAGGATGGCCTCCTTCTAGGGAATAAAATAATCATATGCTTAATTGAGTAAATACACTTTTCAATTATAAATATGACCTGCTTCGGTTGCCGCATGATCTAAGGCGTTAGCCTTGTGTTGGACCAGACTGCCGATGACAGGGAGATACGGGTTCACATCCCGGTTGTGTCTACTGAGGTTTTTTCTTTACTAGTTTCCAACTCTCTCTCCGCGTAAATGTGGGCATACTTCCTTTAAATTCAACCCCTTCCTCATCCTTAACTCATTGAGGTAATCAGTGCGTATGCGTGTATCCTGAACAGATATTAAGACAGGATGGTAAAAAAAATATGAACATGACCCTTTATAAATATTTATGATTTTTTTTAATGCTACTCAAACATTTCTTAAGTTTATAAAATATTATTAAATATCATGTGTCATGAATCAAAATGAAGCTATTTATCTGATACATATAATATAATTAACTCGCAATATAATGACAAACTATGTGAGGAAATATGGTATGGGTAATGTGAATATTGTGTGTAAGTAATATTTTTTTTTATTTATTTATTTAGCACCGCGTCTTACTACCCGTTCGGGTTATACGCTTAAGTACTAATTATGCTAATGGATTAGGAATTGGGAAGGTTGAATATAGAGGAAGTGAACCCGCATTTGCGTGGAGGGAGAGTGGAAAACCATTTAGGAAAAACCTCTCCCAGTTCACCCGACCGAGATTCGAACCTCGATCTCCCCGTCCTCGGCGGTCGATCTCAACACGACTAGCGCGTTAGTCAACTACGCCACCGAGGCGGGTTGTAAGTAATAAGGAATCTTTGAGTGATAGGACATAATTAACTACACATAAGGTAAATCCAATATCCCACAATTTCATCATTGCGAATTCAGACTAAGAAATTATTTTACAACTCTACTTTGGTGCCAGTTAGATGATAAATAAAAACTAAACACTATCCAACGGAACAAAGCATGGTGACATTTTATCTGAGGTATTTAACATCCACTTTCTAAGCCGACTAATTATATTAGCACTGGAATTATACACTGACTCAAATCTTTAACCAACACAACACTCAGAGCCCTAACAGTTAATTCATCACTGCGAAAGGGGTAATTCCTATTTAACTTATAACTTTTTTGACCGTGCTGGAAATCGAACCTGGGACTCTTAGCTTTGTAGGAAAGAAAGCTACCGACTGAGCTAACTTATCAGACAAGGTGTGTGCCATTTAAATAAAATTCTTCAGCGTTCTTCGGGAGAGTATAAGAAACCACAAATGTGGAAAACATATTCCCTAAGAAAGTTGGTCTGAAATGAGCCCTCACTTCCCAGGTCAGAGACAACCAGACTAACAGTGCTGTCAATCCTATTAATAAATCAATAAATATATTTTGTAAAATCATTTAATATTGTAACAACTTGTTACGATTATTATAGCCCAAGATCGTGCCGTAGCCATTGTAATCCCAATACAAACAATATCGTGATTGTACACAATAATAAGTGCTGTTTTCAAAGAATAAATTTATATAGCAAGCAAGCCTGTGAGCAAATTGCGCAATACTTAGGTAAAAATAGTAAAAACTTATTTTCTTTAATAAAGACTATATCTAAAACAAATAGAATTAAATTTTTTCTCAAGTGAATAAAACATAATGAAAGGTAAATTTAATTTTAATAACAAGTTAAATAAATAGTACGGTGCACCACATATACTTTTTCTCTCATTTATCTTAAAATAGTGACATTTACTAATAACTCGTAGAGTTTGTGAATAAAATAATATAATATACTATTTCAGAAACATTGAGAAAGAGGAACATCTCTGTCCACCAAAGAGCATAGCAATCAATTTCATATTTCTAAGTAGGCCTAATAAAAATTATTTGCTTATAACTCAGAAACTATTGGGTTTTTTAAAATGTATTCCAGATTAAAATGTTTTTAATTTTAGCAGTAATACAACTTTACAATTATAAGTTAATTCATATTATATTAAATGGTTGTGGATATATAATCAAAATTAGTAAATTCTGTTTGGATAAGTTGCCCTTAAAGTCATTTTCATGACAAAACGAGAATCCCCCATTTTGTTTTTAATGTTAAACAATCCCTAGATACAAAATTTAATAAAAGTAATTAGAGCGTATTTTGAGTAAACCGATTTTAACTATTTTTACCCTACAGTAAATAACCTTAATTTTATGGTTAAATATCTAATTCCAAAAATCCCTCGGGGAGACCTTATGAAAGCCCTATATACCAAGCTATAGCCCGAATGGTAAAATGGTTTGGGCTCCAGTCCGAGATATAGACAGGCAAATAGAAAAACGAATGGCATCGCAAGAACCACTTTTAGGTTTAAAGGAGTCATGAAACGTGAACATTTATCGAAATCTCTAGCTTAATTTTTTTTTACAATCACAATAATTCTTTCTCTAAGGGGTCAAGACTAAGTCAGAGGAGCATCACATTATATCAAAGAGCATAAATCAAATAACATATACTGCTACAAAACCATTAAGAAAAGAGGGACATTTATGTCCACAAAAGAGCATAACAATCAAATGTTATTTTCGAATATACATACATCCATATTTTATAATTTCTTTCTACCCCTTGAAGAGAGAAGTATTATGATCATAAAAAAATCAAACTCGAGATTTTGATAAATGTTGATCCTTTGAAACCAAAAAAGTTGTTTTTGCGATGCTGTTTGTTTGTCTGTATCTTAAACTAGAGCCGAAACCATTTTACCAAATGGGTTAAAACTTGATATCTAAGGTTTTCATAAGGTCCCCAAGGATTTTTTTTTAAATTATATATCTAACCTTAAATTTAAGGGTAGTTTACTGTAGAATAAGGAGAAACTGATTCTACATTCAACCTTCCTCCTACCTAACACATTAGCGTAATAAGTACATATGAATACAACCCGAATGTTCTTTTATATAAAATAATATTAAAGTTGTTTGAATTCATAAAATAGTTAATTTAGATTAAAGGTGCACTGTGTGTTGTCTTGTTTGTAGTCTTCTTCACGTTTACTAACTATTGTAGATACAGTATATTTTGAAAATCTCTCTAATTTATTTACTACAAATTATATTAGCATGAAGAAAATAATATAAATAAATATGAAATTTATGTTTTACAAGTACATTAATCAGCATGTCCTCGCAAGAGATCTCACACACTTACCAAAGAAGGAACATATATTTAAGTAAAAAGTTTATCTTTTAGTAAACACATTTCAAAGTTTTTTAAGTACATGTAAATAGAATAAAAATGAACTCTTAATATTAATAAGAAAGGCAAGTTTAAATTTAATTTAGTTCTTACTAGCAGAAATAAATTTCAAGAAACTTAATTAATGCCTCTATGTAGTTCCTACATATTCAAAGTTTTTAAGAAATAATTTTGTTATTTTTATCCCGTGTTATTTTGAGCGTAGAGTAAAAATGATAAAACATTTTCAGCATCATTATATACGGTTGAGGATGCATATATTATGAATAATACATCTAAAAAGATAAATAACTATTTTTTCCTATACTAGATTTTACATTCGTTCATTCGAAAATAGGTTAATAAATTAGTAAAATATCTTTGTGTTATTTTCAAATAACGTTTTTTTAAGTCCAGCTTTAGAAACACCCAAATGATTACAATCAGTGAGGAATCAGAGGGCAGTTTTTAAATAACATTTGCAATAAGTCCAAATTTATAAATATTTAATTAATTATAATTAGTGATAGATTCACGCGTCGCTTTAAAATAACGTTTCTAAGTTCAATTTTAAAAACAGTCAATCAATTAAAATTTAAAAAGTGACTATTTTCTAGTTGACTTGATTTAAATTTCAATGGAGATCACACTATTAATATATTAGTAATAATTATATCTACCGTGAACTGGGTAAACATTGACGATTATTATGATGTTCAAAAAAAATCATACTTCCCACATTATTAAAATAAATGTTATCTTAAGGTGGGATGGAAGGGGATGCTAGAAAAAGCCAGTGTTTTTGCAGTGTTTATGGCAAAACGTTTTTGGTCAAAATAAATAAAACATTTCTTCAGTAGAAACATAAAATTTAGTTTCTACACAAGGTGATCTCAAAATTTCTTGATTCTCCTGGAATTTAATGACAATATTTTGTCTACATTTAAAAAGTTTCTCATCCAGTGCCACAATGCTCATGAAGGATAGTCAAGAACTGGTGATATCACCATGTGAAGAAAATTATATGTTTGCACTGGAGCAATATTTAATTTGTCTTATCAAAAAAAAATTTCGCCAAATAAACTACAAAACACTGGCCTTTTCTCGCGTCCTCTTCCATCCCAACCTCAAGGTTTTATATTTACAGAATTAAACTATTTGTGATAGCATTTATTTTGAAGCGTGAATACTAAACTTTTATAGTTTAATTTTTTTAAAAGCTACCTTGTAGTATGCATTTGAATGGAAAACAAGTTCAATAAATGTGAGTATGTAAACTTGACCTATTGGTCTCAGAAACTAGTTATATTTTATTAGAGGTTACACACAATTATTATAGATTATTTTATATTTTAGAATATTGTTAATTAACAGTATCTAAACAAAGAGCTAGCACAAGACAAAGCTTTCTAATAACTATAACCTGACATGCATACCTCAACCAAGAACTAGAAAATGTATTATTTCTATAAAGAGACAGCCATTTACACACATGGTGAATTTATGTTTTCATCACCTACGCCCTGAATCAAATGGGGACACCTTAGGTCAAGGTTGTCAAACTTTCGATCCAACCCATGATCCTGTGCGGCCCGTGGACTAAATAATTAACCAACTTAATATGATATGGCCCTATTTTTCTTTTTTAGCCACCCTGACCACTCGGCTTTGGAGATGGACTCTAATACACTTATAGAATACAGAATAATTTATACACATATGTGGTGGAAATTCGTTTTGGGTGATTTCATCACATTTAATTGCTCGTGGTGAATATTAATGTTATAAGCTGTATAGCATGTAATAGCCGTATTTAAAGGGAATGCCTAAGAAATTATGATTTATATAATTAAATCTACGTGGTGGCTGTTTGTCCAGAGTTTATTTCGAACTTCCCAAAAAGACACAAAGCTGAAACCTCGCACACTGAATAATTAAGTGCTGTAGCTATTCCTAAACTTATTATAATTAAAAAACAAATTATGAGTGAGGCCTCAGGGGGTATTCAGCATACCGCGATCACGTGTCTAGAACTATAGATGTAGTTTCATCATGTGGTATTTATAAGAAAAATCTGGAACTTAAAAAAAAGCTATCTCGACAATCTAACAGAATCATGGACACAAATCATTCTTCCTTCTGTTTTTTTTTATATAAAAATATATTAAACATCAGGGAACCGATTTTACGTGAAATTTGAAATGGTGCATGTAAGATACAAGCCTAAACCCCTAGTAGAAGGATAGCGGGGAACCACACTTAGAAAAAAAGATTATCTTAAGGTACCCGGTCGGCGATCGAACCTCATCCCCCCTGAGCCAAAGTGAAACAGGTCACCGCATATCTAAAGTCAGATCGTCATAGGAGTTTAGGTAACTGACGACCAGCAAAAGCTATCAGATATACACTCATGTGTACATTAAAAAAAACCATGTGATCTTAAAGATCATATATTATAAAGTTGTCACGTTTGCCAATCCAAACTTTTCCACAAACATTTTTGTATATATATTTTTTCTCTTTTAAATGGGTTTACATTATTTAAATAAGAATTTATGAAAATAACAGTTTGGATGTTTCTTTTTTGTGGAAGCGACGTCTGTGGCTTATTTAAATATGCTTTACAAACGAGGGCTTCTAAAAGTCCGCCTTCTCTTCACAAATTAATATGGCGAACTATCTGAGGCTGGCTGGTTGATGACGTTAGCTGTGTCCATTCACATGTGTCTAAAAATTAAAAACGTTATTTTTAAGCTAATTTTTGTATGTTTATTTCTCTAAGCAACAAAATAAATGGTACGGTGCACCGCACAGACCTTCTCCCGCTTTTTATCTTAGAATAGACATTTACTAAAAACTCGTAAGATTTGCGAAGCAAAATAATAGGTATGTACATTGTTGTAAAGACACTACACCAAAGATCGATCATAAATGAAATAATACACACTGTTAATTACTCTATGGAATTAGAAACTAGGAACACTGTTATAGAAAAATTGAGACAAGAGAAAAATATTCGTCAACCCAAGAGAATGAAAATTAAAGGTTTCGGCTGGAGCCCAAGGTACAAATAGACAGACATACGACATTGCAAAATCAACTTTTTTTGGTATCAGGGGGTCATAAAAAATCGACATTTATCAAAATTTCGAGTTCGATTTCTCTTGACGATCATAATAAGTTACTTTCTCTCGGAAGTGTCGAGAGAAAGTAAAAAACAGTTTGGTGGCCAGCTATAGCAAGATACAGGTGTGAATATATTAATTTTTGATTTATAATAGTTTCTATTAATATTTTTGGTTACGTCAATAAGTTGCGAAAAAGAATGAATTATTATTAGAAGCATTTATTGAAACATTTGATTGATAATATTATCTAGTGTTATTAAGAAAATAGTTATTTCCACTTGGGTTAACATTAGTGACGTTCAACAAATGTTTGCAATACATATCCTATGGCAGCTGTTAGTTACCGCGATTACCATGTCTACCGTGTGGTTTGTTTTTGATAGAAAACTGTAAGTCTCTCTAGTTGGTGGTGTATGTATACCTCAAGGTACTGTTAAGGAAACACGCGGACGGCGGCCAGAGCAGCTATGAATAATATTATCCCTCCACCAAGAGCTTCTCAGTGACTGGATGGAATATCACTGCTCCCTCCCAAGATCTGATACAACTCGAACAGTTATTAATAATATTATCCCTCCACCAAGAGCTTCTCAGTGACTGGATGGAGTATCACTGATCCCTCCCAAGATCTGATACAACTCGAACAGTTATTAATAATATTATCACTCCACCAAGAGCTTCTCAGTGACTGGATGGAGTATCACTGATCCCTCCCAAGATCTGATACAACTCGAACAGTTATTAATAATATTATCCCTCCACCAAGAGCTTCTCAGTGACTGGATGGAGTATCACTGCTCCCTCCCAAGATCTGATACAACTCGAACAGTTATTAATAATATTATCACTCCACCAAGAGCTTCTCAGTGACTGGGTGGAGTATCACTGCTCCCTCCCAAGATCTGATACAACTCGAACAGCTATTAATAATATTATCACTCCACCAAGAGCTTCTCAGTGACTGGGTGGAGTATCACTGCTCCCTCCCAAGATCTGATACAACTCTAACAGTTATTAATAATATTATCACTCCACCAAGAGCTTCTCAGTGACTGGATGGAGTATCACTGCTCCCTCCCAAGATCTGATACAACTCGAACAGCTATTAATAATATTATCACTCCACCAAGAGCTTCTCAGTGACTGCGTAGAGTATCACTGCTCCCTCCCAAGATCTGTCACAACTCGAACAGCTATTAATAATATTATCACTCCACCAAGAGCTTCTCAGTGACTGGGTAAAGTATCACTGCTCCCTCCCAAGATCTGTCACAACTCGAACAGTTATTAATAATATTATCACTCCACCAAGAGCTTCTCAGTGACTGGGTAGAGTATCACTGCTCCCTCCCAAGATCTGTCACAACTCGAACAGCTATTAATAATATTATCACTCCACCAAGAGCTTCTCAGTGACTGGGTAGAGTATCACTGCTCCCTCCCAAGATCTGTCACAACTCGAACAGTTATTAATAATATTATCACTCCACCAAGAGCTTCTCAGTGACTGGGTAGAGTATCACTGCTCCCTCCCAAGATCTGTCACAACTCGAACAGCTATTAATAATATTATCACTCCACCAAGAGCTTCTCAGTGACTGGATGGAGTATCACTGTTCCCTCCCAAGATCTGTTACAACTCTAAGAGCTATTAATAATATTATCACTCCACCAAAAGCTTCTCAGTGACAGGGTGGAGTATCACTGTTCCCTCCCAAAATCTGTTACAACTCTAAGAGCTATTAATAATATTATCACTCCACCAAGAGCTTCTCAGTGACTGGGTGGAGTATCACTGTCCCTTCCAAGATCTGTTACAACTCTAAGAGCTATGAATAATATTATCACTCCACCAAGAGCTTCTCAGTGACTGCGTAGAGTATCACTGCTCCCTCCCAAGATCTGTCACAACTCGAACAGCTATTAATAATATTATCACTCCACCAAGAGCTTCTCAGTGACTGAGTGGAGTATCACTGCTACCTCCCAAGATCTGTCACAACTAGAACAGTTATTAATAGTATTATCACTCCACCAAGAGCTTCTCAGTGACTGGGTGGAGTATCACTGCTACCTCCCAAGATCTGTCACAACTCGAACAGTTATTAATAGTATTATCACTCCACCAAGAGCTTCTCAGTGACTGGGTGGAGTATCACTGCTCCCTCCCAAGATCTGATATAACTCGAACATCGGCAGGACCCGCACCAGTGGACGATCGCTTCAAGGCGTTAGAGTTTTGAGCTGCCTTGGGTCACGATAGACGAGACCGGGGTTTTAATCCCAGCTGAGAGTAATATTTAATATGCGACTCTCCAATTTTTATCCATACAATCGTCATGCAAATGCGGGTGCATTTCTTATAAGCTGACCTTCCGGTCCTCACCCTTTAGATTAAATCGTTAGTTAAGTGTATCACATCTTAATACCCGTTCAGGCTATTCACATATTTACTTTAATGGAATAAGAACAAGGTAGAATTTAGAAGAAATGTATCTTCATTTACGTGGAGTGTAAGTGGTGTATTATTTAGGAAAAACGCTTTAGTACAATCATCCGGACCTTGAATCTACCCACCGATGCAGGAAATTTGTTAATAGCTCATTTATATTATATGAGGAAAAAATAATATGATGTTTGTAAACTTTTCATCTAAAAACAGGCTTCAGTAAAATTTGTATATATATGAATATCTTTTTTATTTTTCCTGACAATTGGACAAAATTTCCCATCCTCCTAAACAGGTTGTGTTTGGTTGGTTTTATTTATTTAATAGCTGTTTAACACAAGACAATATAGTGATATACAGAATTTTCCGTGACAATTTCTGCTTTCATACCAAGTGCATAATAATTATAACACAATCGGGATTTAAACAAAGTATATTATATTCAATTGGAAATCGACTGAAAATTAAAATCTCAAAACTTTTAGCTAAAAAGAGAATAACAATAATTAAATATTCAAGCATTTAATCGAGAGACCTAAATTAATTTTTTAGAAAATTTATTAACTTTGACACTCAGAAATATGTAAAGTTAAAACATCAATTAATCAATAAATTGATTGATTAATGCAGTATATATATTTGAATAAAATATAATTAAAAATACTTTTGTATACATCTTCTATTATTACTAAGTATTCAGATCATTCCCGAATAAAATCAATAAATTTAATTTTACAGGGAACAAAGGTCTTAAGACTCACTTAAAGAGCTTGCAATTTTGAGCACAATACAATTAAAGTATATTGTATATAACCACAAATAACACTATCTACATATAATTTACTCGTAAAAAACTACATAGAACCACACAGCACCCAACACCAAATGACACACTACAACATACTACGTTCAACCATAAAACACACTACATACATCCATTAAGCACACCAAATAGAGCCATATAACACAATTAATAAAACCACCTAACACACTATGTAGAACCACAAAATATATTAAGTAGAACTAGAAAATACACTACATAAAATCACACCACACTATGTAGAATCACAAAGCTATCTATAACCAGAAAATACACTTAATAGAATCACACAACACACTTTGTAGAATCACACAACACACTATGTAGAATCACAAAGCTCACTATGTATAACCAGAAAAACACTACATAGTATGTCACAACACACTATGTAGAATCACAAAGCTCACTAAGTATAACCAGAAAATACAATACAATGAATCGCACAACACTCTATGTAGATATGTAGAATCACAAAATACACTACATAGAATGTCACAACACACTATGTAGAATCACAAAGCTCACTATGTATAAATAGAAAATACACTATGTAAAACCACACAGCATACTATCCAAAATATAAATACATTTTATTTTATCTTTTTATAAATGTGTACCTGTTCTGGCACTAAAACGTATGAATATGTTAAATTCTATTTAAAATAAGATAAGATGAGGATGAGGAAAAATAAGATGGTGGATTTACTTAGAGAAATTAGAGCACCACCTGTCTGAAGCTAGAATAAAAAAACAACCTAGTACGGTCAACGAATGGCCATCTTAAATCAGAGACACAAGCAATCCAGTCATACGTGATATCAGAATATATGGAGTAACGGTCATCCTGAATCAGACACACCGATATTACTGGCTCTGTATCACAAAAAAAACTATCTCCAAATGAATATCTAAATACACATTTTAAAAATAAATGCATGATTTGCTCTACACATTTTCCAGTCGGTCTTATATGATAAGCGTAGCCAATAAAAGCAAATTAATAATTAAAATGATGAGCCAAAAATATCAACTCTTCAACATAAGGTACTTCAAATTTCTACAGCTCTTAGAAAAGAAATAAGTTTTTCAAATCAAAATTATAACTCTAGATTACGATAGTTATGAAGTCGTAAACCCTTGTCAACATGACTATGTATTTATTTTTATTTAAATCTATGCTGCTCCAGAACTCAGACGGTTTCCATAAACTAAATAAAAAGTATTATTAAACAGTAGGCATACATTTGGGATCAATGCAAATGAGAATATGCGTAACAGAGTAATAAATCTACATATGTATGTGATATATAAACTTGGTCGTTGGATATGCAAATCAACCGTAATTTATTATGCAGCTACGCTTTTTTTTAATACCCCTGTGCCAATGTAAGTGGAGAATTGTGTGTGGAGTGGGAGGGATTGAACAACAGGGAGAAAGGGGAATGTAAACAAATAAGGTAAATGTTCTACAAACGTGCCTGGAGATATTTTCAAATGATAGAGTACTATTGGGTGGCCAAAATGGGTAACTGCGTTTTACTAAAAAGAAAGAAATTAACACATAATAATATTCGTACACTATTTTCACATTCTCGTGCCCATGCTTTCATGTAAGTTAATTCAAATAAACATAAAGTTTATTAGTCATATCCATAATGTTCTATACATATGAGTTTTTTTAATAATACTTAATTTGAAAGTCAAATTTTACAAATGAAAGCCTTGAAAAATCAATATTTTAATAACTCACTTCAATAGGATTTGTTTTGAAGCTTTTGTATCTTTTATTTGAAAGAGTGCGGAACCCATATATTTACTTGTGTGTGGGCATAAAATCAAGGCTGTGGGGGAGGGGATGAAAGGATTATAAAGAGCACAGACCCATTTAACGATCGGAAGTTAAGAAAATTTATTAATAATAAAATTACCCACTTACATGGCTGAATGGTCTAAGGTGTCATTCTCGTGTTAGACTGGCCTTCTGATGATGGGGAGCTAGGGTTTCGAATCCAGTCTGGTCTACTAAGGGTGGTTTTTCATCATGGTTTCACGCTATCGTTTAACGCAAATGCGGGTAGACTATCTCTGAAATGCTTCCTTCCTCATCCCTGCCCCATTAGAGTAATTATTATATGTGCGTATAACATGAACAGGTAGTAAGATGCAGTGATAAAAAATTGCAATTGAAACTATTTGGAGGTTTTTAATTGTTGCATAGGTAAGCGATTATTTTAGCACCGCATCTTACTACCCGTATGGGTTATACGCTTATGTACCAATTAGAGATTAGGAAGGTTGAATTTAGAGGAAGCGTACCCGCATTAGCGTGTATATAGAATGAGAAACCATTTAGGAATAATCACCCCTAGTATACCCGGCCGTCTAGTCTATTGTGAGAGTGACGCCTTAGACCTTGCGGCCACCGAAGTGGGCTTGGGAAGAAATTTTGATTACGTACATGGACAATGCATATGTCACCGGCAATGTTTAAAATCTATGCTTTCTATAAAATACCTAGGCTTTCTATATAATACCATAGTGGTTTTGGTTAAGTATGAAATAAACGAGTTTTGCTGTTGTATTTTATACTTATTTGTCTTTTTGAAGTCCCGGAATATGTTATCAATTATTTTATCCAGTTTTATATAAGTCTTGCGCTTTTTTTTGCAGGTTCACCTAATTCCTTGGTCATGAAAGTGTCCTGTAAGAATCTTCCTGCCAGGATGTAGATGAAAATAGTCCGTGGAAGAATAATAAATCTATCTAAATAGAAAACAAGGTAAAAGGTAATTTTAAAAAGCAATTCGATGTTTTCAAGGCGCTTAAGTTTTCAATGAAATTGTATCGGTCTTAGGAGGGGCAATATTTTGTTTTATTTAATTTGACATCAAATTTTTCATTTGTGTTTAGTTTTAGTTGAATATAAAATTCGTCTAAGAGCATAAACTATATTATAAATATTTGTTGGTTTTTATCAAGACAAACAGACTCAAATAAATGTTAGCTATTTAACTATTTACAAAACTAATTTTATAACATAAAACAAAGTAGGAAAGCAATTTTACTATCGACTTGAATATATTTCAATGCTGAATACCGCGTTAGTTAAAAGAAATGTTCAAAATTCAACATAATTATATGTCCCGCACGTGGAGTAAATGTCAAAGTTCATCGTGTATGATTTAACTGTGAAGGAAATATAGGTGTTTGAATTCCGGCCGGGTGTAGTGAGATATTTTTTCCTAATTGTTTTCCCATTATTCATTCAAGCAAATGGGGGTGCGTTTCCTCTAAATTCTACTTTCCTAATTTATTTTACATTAGGGTAGCTCAATACATGTACATGAGTGTATGTCAAAATCATGTATTCCTGTATTCATATAAATAAACAACATGACTTTTTGAAGAAGTTGACAAACGCTAAGCGCAAATACTCGGGAACTGAATTAACCAACAGGAATGGAATCTAAGAGAAGGTCAAAAACCGAATCAATACAGGCAATCCTTGTTA
Organism: Timema podura; assembly: GCA_033556935.1. Lineage (NCBI taxonomy): Eukaryota > Metazoa > Arthropoda > Insecta > Phasmatodea > Timematidae > Timema > Timema podura. Next base: position 64,894,069 of record JAVRXN010000009.1, read on the forward strand.
TTATTCAGTTTCTAAGTGGTTGTAATCCCGTTTTTATCGCCTCAAAATATTACGTTGAGAATATACAAAATTATAATCCTACACTTTGTGCTTTACGGATGTACTTTGAAACAAGATAATAAATCGAGAGTTTTTGAGAACAATGTAGTGAGAAAGATATTTTCGCCTAAAAGGGATGAATAAACAGGAGAATGGGGAAAGTAGCATAATGAAGAGCTTCATAGCTTTTATGATTCCCAAACATATTAAGGATAATCAAGTCATGCTGGCTGAGGTGGGTTGGTGGGGCGGATACACAACATTTTAGTAGGGAGACCTAAGTACAATACCCTTTGTTAGACAAAGACCACGGTGGGAGGATAATGTGAAAATTGATTTGAAGGAGTTTGGATCTAATTAGGATTGAAGTGAGGTTCTCATAATAGGATCGAATGGCTTGCTTATTTTTGAATTGTCATGAACTTCGAGATCCTAGATGGGCTGTAAGAAATGCGAGAAAATGTCAGTGTATTTAGCCTTTTTTATATCAAATCTATTTTTGGTCAAAAGAAATCCATATTGCTTCAGAAAAAAAATAGTTGTTTAATTTTCTTCGCATGACGACCTCAAAGTTTTTTTTTTTTTAGCACGCGTCTTACTACCCGTTCGGGTTATACCTTAAGTACTAATTACACTAAGGATTGGAAATGGGAAGGTTGAATTTAGAGAATGAACCCGCATTTGCGTGGAGGAAGTGGAAAACCATTTTGGAAAAAACCACCCCCAGTTCACCCGACCGAGATTCGAACCTCGATTCCTCGTCCTCGGTGGTTTGACTCAACACCAAAAGTTGTTGAATATTAATTGGTCAAGGGGGGTCCTGGAATTTAATTGTACCTTTTTCTCTTCATTTAAAGGATTCTCATCTAATGCCACTATGCTCATTTAAGAAATTCAACAAATGTTGATATCACCAAGTGAAGAAAATTAAACCTTAAGTTTCTATTGATGCAATATTTTCTTTTATTTTGACCCAAATAATGTGTTGCTCTAAAAAGTGCTATAACACTCCATTAATTTGCGTTCACTACATCCCCACCTTTAAAGAGTTCAGCAGCTCGAAGAAGATAGTCGGACGCGGAGAAAAATATCCCATCATAAATATATACTATTCATATATACTATATATATTCAATATATACTATACTATGTATGGGCAATATAATAAGTATATAGATACGTGAATTAAGTCTATCTTGATCTTGTAATACAATATAGGACGACGTTTACACTTAACTACCACCATATCCATAGAGGCATCCAACAAAATAAAAACAATTCTATCTAATGTATCACGGGTTGAATCCTCTTCACTTGATTCCTTGCACATTGACAATTAAATCATTCATGCCATCATCGATTTATGCGGTGAGCGTCGCGACACAAACTTCAATAAAATAAGACGACCGGTTTTCACGTCGCCCTCCCTACACAGGTTGGGGTAAGCCAGACGTTGGAGGGGTTAGGGTGCTGTAAAGCCATGAGCAATAGATTGCTTCCCTGCCCCCACACCCCCTAAAGATACTTACCGCGGCTCCCCAGTTTCCGACACGTATTGGAATCAATATTGGACTTTGGGAGCGAGGTTGAGTTAACTACTGCAAAAGGAAGACTGTTTCAGTGTATCTTGAATTACTTGTTTTATATCGTCTCTTTAGGGTGGGATAGAGATCCAAGGAGTTGAGGTCTTCATTTTAGTAGTTATGTTTTACAATATAAACGTGAGTATCTCTGACTGATCCTACATGGGGGATCATGGGTGCATTGGAAGGTGCGATGGTGGGGATATTTTTATAGGGCTGGTACACTTTTTAAATTTTACAATTCCCTGACTCTTCTGAACTCTCACTGTACTCCAGGAGCGTATCAGCCCAGATTTCCCAACAATGTATATTTCCAGTCTCTATCCAGACAGATTCTAGTTAATTAGTTTATTATTGTAGGTTATATATTCGTGGTCTCTGAAATCCAGCAATGTAAGTATTGCTTATCAATAAAAATGAAATAAAATTAAATGTATGCTTGTGTTAATTTGATCAAATCTTTTCTAGATTATTTTCTCTTGAATTTATTATTCGTATTGATGACATCTATCCTGAGGTATATCAGACATTTTAAAATCAGAAATGAAATATTAATAATGGATTATGGTCTGAAACAGCACTAGCTGTGTGATTAGTCACTATACGCTGTGGGGGAGGGGGTATTAGATTAGATTAATCAAAATCCCACTATTGTTCATTCAACAAAAGTGCCTTTATTCCCATATAGGTTTGTCTCATAGATTTAACACGTTCTAAATACATTAAATTAGAATTTCAAAATGCTGGTGTATACAATACGATGATATGCTATGCTGCATACATGCGATAAGTTTAATTTAAAATAATATTTTAGTGATTATTGTGGACATTTTATCAATGGTTTTGAATAAAATATCATTTTGAGTGTTTATTTTGATGACAGTCTTCGTTTTGTAGCGATAAAACCTCAATATTACAATGCTATTATTTATTTGAGACCTATTTCATTGTACTGTAATAGTTTATCATAGGACAAGCATAAAATACGTGAACAGCTTATATATTTTAACTATTTTTACTTACCTACTCTATCTATAGCATTAGGAACTTTAAAGTGCATTGTCGCACTTACAAAAGTACGACATATATTCTTATCTTGATCTAGTTCTATCCATTCCACCTCATTACACCCTATACCTATATTGAGCTAGTTATACCCAGTCCACCGTATTACACCCTATCCTTATATTTAGCTAGTTGCATACAGTCCACCTCATTACATCCTATCCCTATCTTGAGCTAGTTGCATACAATCCACCTCATTACACCATATCTCTATCTTAAGCTAGTTGTATACAGTCCACCTCATTACACCATATCCCTATCTTGAGCTAGTTGTATACAGTCCACCTCCTTACATCATTTCCCTATCTTGAGCTAGTTGCATACAATCTACCTCATTACATCCTATCCCTATCTTGAGCTAGTTGCATACAGTCCACCTCATTACATCCTATCCCTATCTTGATCTAGATCCATCCAGTCCCCCTCATTACACCCTATCTCTTTCAGATCCATTCTAATGTTTTACTACCATCTGTTCATTTTTTCTAAATATTTATACTCACTAAACCTGTCAAATGATATGTTGCTTGAAGTGATCTCTAAATTATCGTCCACATCTGTGTTCTTTGTGTTATCATTATTTATATTTACATAAATAATTTTTAATTTGATTGAATTTAAATATTTAATAAAGTCTTTGTTAAAAAAAATTAAATTTTTCGGATAGTGGTTAAAGGGTAGGTATGTTTCAGATAAAATACATATGCATTTGTTTTTGTGTATCGGTCACTCAACACTGTTTTTACTTTCTCTCTATCTTATAGGTAGAGAAAGTATGGTGATCGTCAAAAAAATCGAAGTCGAGATTTTGATGAATTTTGACGTTTCATGACTTCCTTAATCCGAAAAAGTGGTTTTTGAATTTCCGTCTGTCTGTCTGTCTGTCTGTCTGTACCTCCAACTAGAGCCTTAACTATTTTACCGATTGAGCTGAAACTTGATATCTAGGGTTTTCATAGGGTTGCCCCGAGGGGTTTTTGGAATTGGATATCTACCCCTAAAATTAAGGGTAGTTTACTGAAGGGAAAAAACAGAAAAAGTCGATTTTCTCAAAATCGGCTCTAACGATTTTGATTAAATTTCATTTATGAACATTAATAAATATTCCAAACAAAATGGCTACTCTCAATATTTCGGAAAAATGGCTTTAAGGGCTCCGGTCTGATGCGTCAATTAACATTTTTTATAATAGCTCCGAAACTATTTGAGATATGAAATTACTTAGCATTACAAATATGTATATATATTTATAATACAAATATTTTATTCGAAACATATTTTTTTTAAATCAATAATTTTCAATCTATACGCAATTATATATATATTTTTAGCTTTTAGGACATTAAAGCTTAAGTACTGCGATCGTAGAAAAAACTAACCTGAAATGTTGATGGATTTCGACGTCTCATGACCCCCCGAACCCTAAAAAATAGTCTTTGCAATGCCGTCTGTCTGTGTGTCTATTAAAACTTAAAATTAAGGGTAGTTTACTGAAGGGCAAAAAGAGAAAAAGTCGATTTTCTCAAAATCGGCTCTAACGATTTTGATTAAATTTCATTTATAAACATTAATAAATATTCCAAACAAAATGGCTACCCTCAATATTTCGGCAAAATGGCTTTAAGGGCTCCGGTCTGATGCGTAAATTAACATTTTTTTAAATAGCTCCGAAACTATTTGAGATATGAAATTACTTAGCATCACAAATATGTATATATATTTATAATACAGATATTTTATCCGAAACATATTTTTATAAAATCAATAACTTTCAATCTATACGCAATTATATGAATTTTTTAACTTTTTGGACATTAAAGTTTAATTATTGCGACCGTAAAAAAAACTAACTTTAAATGTTGATGGATGTCGACGTCTTATGAACACCCGAACCCTAAAAAATAGTCTTTGCAATGCCATCTGTCTGTGTGTCTATAAAAACTTAAAATTAAGGGTAGTTTACTGAAGGGCGAAAAGAGAAAAATTTGGTTTTCTCAAAATCTGCTTAAACGATTTTGATTAAAATTCGTATCTAAGCGTTGATTAAGATTATAAATAAACTGGCTATTTTCATTTTCCTATGAAAATGATTTTTAGGGTACATTACAGAAGCGTTAATTTCCGTATCTCCACAACTATTGGAGAAACTAAACAACTTATCATTGCAAAATTGTAGGACTATTAGAAATAAAAAACTTTTATTTGACATATATTTTTATAAAAGCAACAGTTTCTGAGATATTTGCAAATATATTAATACAATTTTGTGAGCTTTAGTTGTAAACATATACTACTTAAGTCTTAACGCAATAATTCTCCAATGCCATAGAGTAATTAAATATAAGTATCTAAAAAAGTATGTTATTTTCCCTTAAATCTCTTAGGAGAAATGTTTGCATAGCAATGATCTATCTCCATTTTAGACTCAATAGTCAATATTTACATTTTTTATTGGTCAAAATGTATAAATGAATAATTAAATATCAATGCGATGACTTGAAGATCTGCAACACCTTATAAAATGTTAAAATTTTAACCAGAAATCGAAATTTTAATACGAAGTGTTGACCCTTGTGGAAGACATTAAACTGTTTGAAATGCTCTTAGGTGGACAAAGATGCGCCTCTTTTCTCATTGATTATATATCATTGTATATTATTTTATGCGTGTTCTTATGTGGAGTGGTGATGATACAATGTACATTATTCCGTATCTTATGAGAAATCTTACAGAAATCTTACGAGTTTATAGAAAGAGAGAGAAAGTCTGTGCGGTGTGCCGTACCATTTATTTTTCTATATCTTTATTGTAAAAATTATAAATTGAACATGGTTTGAAATTACAAAACAAAAAGAACGTTAACTAACACAATGAATGATCTATTTTTTCTTAGACAAAACTGTAAACCAGCTTTTATTTAATTAAAATACTCTTTGTTTACTCGAGCCCAATGAATTACCTTGAAAATGGATAAAAATTATATATATATATTTTACAAAAAGTTTTATTTTAAGTGACTGAATGTTTTGTCTCATAACGATGTTCCGCCACAGAAGATACAAATTGCATTGAAATTTTTGTGAGGAATGTGTACTTTGAGACGTTTCTGAAAATAGCACTTTCATCAACTTCTAGTCTGAATTCACTAAAGGATGAAAATATGCTCCGAGGTAGGTACGAAAATGTCGTAAGAATACTTCCAAGACTCAACTTGTTTATTTGCTCCGTTTCCGTACTCGCGGAGCAAGGATCAAAGTGGTGCTACCAAGTGCAACAATAGTAACGTCGTCAAAAAGTCATTACTAGCACTTTTTTCCCTCATTCCGAGTGAAGGGTTTACTTCTGAGCTTTACTCTGCTTTATTAACAAGATACCCGCTTCGGTGGCCACATGGTTTAAGGTGTCACTTTCAAAATATACTATACTGCCAATAACGAGGAGATCGGGATTCAATCTAAATCGGGTTCAATGAAGGTGAATCTTCTTCAATGGTTTTCCACTTTCCTTCCACAAAAATGCGGCTACACTTACTCTAAATTCAACCCTAACACACGAGTGTAATTAGTACCCGTGCGTATAGCTTGAGCGGGTAGTAAAATATTGTGCTAGAAAAATATTTACAGGTCTTACTAAAGTCTGTGGACGAACACAAATATTATCAAACTTTTTTTATTAACAAAGAGAATAAAAAAAAAATTTTGGTAATTTTCAAACCACTAAATTAATTATTTAAAATATATTTCTATTTGCCCACTGTACCATAAAATATTTTTAAAACATATACAAATGGTTTAAAAGCAGCTTATACTAAAATATTTAGTGATAAAAATACATTCTGATTTCGGAATATATGGTAAAATATGACAACTCTATGAACCTAAGAAAAACTCCACAGTTGGTCGTTTCATTTGTTGGTGTTTTATTTTATAGTAATGGAAGGCCATTGATAAATACAATGAACTGCATCTTATAAAGCTGTAAAACCCAATATTACCTGGGAAGTAATAGTGATATTAATACCACCACGGTTAACTCAGGATTTAAACAAATTATGTGCTTGCCAGAATTTAATTCTTGTGTTAATCTTTTTGCAAATCACCCATTTGTGAACATTCTACAAAGTTGATATATATTCTGAAGTATATATCTCACATAAACGCATATAAATTTAAAAAATAGATTATGTTTAAACACACACTGTAGTTTTAAAACAGAAGTCAAACATTCGCCTCTTCTTTTTTAAATTCAAAGTTGAATTTAGCATAATTACAACCCATGGTAAACTCTTACATTCGTTTGTAGTGTTTTAGTACATTTAAATAATTGTACTAGACAACTAAGAATTAATATGCGACCATTCACTTCGGTTGTCATGTGGCTTAGGACATTAGTCTTATCTAGTGAGATTAGCCAATGATGGTGAGGTCGGGGTTAGAATCCTGACTGTGCAGTATACATTCTCCTAAATGCTTTCCCACATAAGTGCGAGTACATTTCCCGTATATTTTACTTTCCTCATCTTGTATAAATTTGCTTTCCCCATTTGTATAAATTTGCTTATTGCAAAAAAAAAAAAAAAATGTCACATTTTGATTTCTAAAATTGGTATTGCTTATAAATTACCACAGATCATTAGGTTGGTAAAATTAACGAGCTCTTAACAGGCTCTTTTTAGTAAATAAAGCATCTAGCTGCATCTCTTTAAAATATTACACTTGTATGTCTATTTATACCGTTTAGTGAGCGCGGGTGGAACCCTCTGATATATTGGCGTTTTTTTTTTTTTAGCTATATGGTTACATCGCATCTTATCTCAAAACGAATACCAATAATTTATTTAAAATTCACTTATCTCATAGGATTTCTTTAAGGCGATTGACCCTTTTCATTTGTTGTGGAAATGCAGAGCCATGGGAACAAACGGTTATGTTCAAGAATGTTTATTGTTTTGCAATTTTCTTTTCGGAAACGGTTTGTTCGAGAATAGAAGCATGTTGATTAAGTCATACTCTTTATATACACACATCTTCTATAATTTTAACAGTGATCAAATATAGATAAAATTGACATTTTTCAATAGAAAACTGCCGGCTTCATATCAAAAATTAAGAAAAATTTAAAAATTAATAAACATCGATAAATTATCTTAGAAGGGCTGTTGAAAATTTTAACATAAAAAATTAAATGGTTCTCGAGAAAAATGATATTTCCAAACGAATGATTTTTCCTCAAGACTTGTCCGGTATCTAGCGCCATCTACGATTTCCGTGATCAGTCTGTTATTGTTGGCGCGGAAGGATACTTTGGTCGGTTGTGAAACCACACCATCCATGCCTCTCACTCTCCTGCAAACCATCCCACAATATAAGTTTTAGACTTGCATTCGACAGGGCCAAGGGCCTTAAGATATATTATTATTATTATTATCAGCGAGTCTTACTACCCGTTCGGCTTATACGCAGTTAAGATTTATAGTTTGGGTCACTGATAAGAATACAATACTGGTACTCAGGGCCATGTGAGTATATAGTCAAAATTGAAAAGTTATCTAACCCCTCAATCAACATGAACTGCTTGTTATTCATATACCGTGACTAGACTATTAATACAATCCTTAGTCTCACTGATAAATAACAAAATGTTATCATATTTTACAAATTATAATGTAAACACTCTATATTGTTTAGTTGAGGCTTCAAGTGTTAGTTTTACTATCGTACAACGTGTTTGACTAGCATGTCCGACTCTGATACGTGAAGATATTCGTATAGTGGCCAGACGTACTGGGGATATTTTTAACTGCATTGGGATTTTACATTCCCACTCTTGATTAATTCCTGTGCATTTCCTCTTAGTTACCATTTTAAAATCGATTAGATTAGGGGGTAGATAACGTATTAACCGTATAAAAAACACACACCCAGATTGGTTCGCTGTTCACAATTCTCAGCAGATCTTGGAGGAAAGAGCCGCAGGTGTGTGAAGTGTCCGAAGCAATCCACAAAAACAACACAGTTCAACCCTGATTGAGTGACTCTGTCGTAGGGCTACCTCTTGGTCTACGGGTCGGTCAAACCTCCTGGCTACTAATCTAGAGGTCCCAAGTTCGATTTTTTGGTGGTACCATATGGATTTTTTTTTTCCGAATGGGAACTGTCCCTATGATTGCCATAGTCTGGTTTATCGGGCTTAAGTGAGGTTAAAGACTTCCGCTGGCACCAAAGATTCATACCCAACAAACTTTAGTGGCATACGCCAAAAAAAAACTTTGCCATAAAGCGATTGCAAAGCAGGCTATGGTTAGTGTCAGAGATAATTCATTGCTTGTACTCTTCCTCTACCCTGTAAGGTAGCAAGCTTACCTTGCGTTATTTCACTATGGTACAGCTTTTAACAGGGGTGACCAAATAAGAGATCGCGATTGATTAGTTGATCACGGCCTCTTTTTCAGTCGGTTGCCTTGGTGATTGGTTAAAAGTTCTTGAGAGAACGAAAATGAAAGATAATTTTACTATTATAGCATAAAAAGTTAATATTTTTATCAATGAAACAAACAATATAATATGCCTATGTTTTCGTAGTAGGCCTATATAGCAAAAGAGATTCCTTCTCTGGAGTAGTTCATTAGATCTAAAAGTCTTGCTATTCCTGGCTTATAAGATAGGACCTTGATATCAGCCGTCAAGATAAAACTGCGATTATTCAATATGAACGGAGTGTACATGGGTTCGTCCTATCACTGTTCTAACTTTTTTTTCAAACAGCTTCTTACTAGCTATTCGGGTAATCCGCCATTGCATTCACTTTAATCCTAAAACAAAAATCACACCAGCCGGATTACACGCATCGGTGGTCGCATGGTCTAATAAATAATTTTCATGTTTGAATAGATTACCGGCTACGGGGAGATAAGGGTTCATATCCCTTTCGGGTATACTCAAGGTAGTTTTTCCTCAATGTTTTCCCACTCTTCTTTCAGGCAAATGCGGGTAAATGTTATCAAAAATGATACCGTCCTAATTTATATTCCATTAGTGTAATTCATGTTTGCGTACAGCCCAAACGGGTATTAAAACCGTGAGGTATGGCGGGTAGGGGTGGGGGGGAGGGAATGGATGGATTACAGACCATTAGTTTGCTCCTAAATAAATAGAACAATTCAAATAACATATTGAAGAATGTTCATATCTTGCTGGTAATTGAATAAGGGGTCCTTAAATCAATAAAAGAGACGCAAAACTGGTGTCGGGCCATGTGTAGTTAAGTTAATGATACTCAAGTCGTATTTGAAGTTTCTATTTTTAATTATTACGCTCTAAACAATGGATTTATCTCCAAGGCGGTAAATATAAAATTTAGTTTTGCAATGATATAGCAATAATTATATTATGTGACAGAGTTGTCGGGGGGGGGGGGGGTGGTGAGCGGGGTGATTGCCCTGGGTGCCGTCAACAAGGTGGCACCGATAGGCGCCCCTCGTACGCATTTGTTTTAGTAAATCGTTTTAAAAATATAAAGAACCAATTTATTATAAGGCCATTAGATCAGATTCCAACGGATAATGTTGACAAATTTTAAAAATACTTCTTGTAAACATTTAAAATAAAATTGTATAATGTGTTGTGTTATAAAACATCAGTGTTATTAAATCGGTAAAGTGAAAAGAGCAACCGTTGTAAGCCGGTGGCACCGCTACAATTTGAATTCGTTCAGCTCACAGCCCATGAGTCACAGGCCTTGTGATGAACCTTTTCCTTCTCTCCACTATTCAATATATTCTAATAAATTGGCTGACACAGTGAATATACAGACATTTAGACTACAAATCAATACATATTTTGATTGTATTAATTATGATTTATCAAACTGAATAGTGATTACGTAGTAATATTCTGAACATTTCACAACTACAACAACCATTTATTATGTGTTATTTTCGATATTTTGAATTGTGTGAATAAAATATCGTATTTATACTCAAATGTATTTGTTTAACCGTGTTATTCAATAATAAAAAATTGAGATATACTCCTAGGCTGGGCTTATCAGCTATGGTGTCAGGTGACAGGTATGTGTTATGAATTAATTATGACTATTTGAGCTTAAACATAATTAAAAAGTGCGAAGCATGACCTTTGGATGATCTAAAAAGGGTTTTTTGATTGGTGACACTCTGCACAATAAAGGTTGCACCGCTTGTTATTTTCTCCACAACAATAACCCTTAGAATTATGCTGTAAGTACGAGATGGTGTGAGTGGTGGGTATGGGGGGGGGGGGTCGGGGGGAGGCACTTATTTCAAGGCTGCCCCAGGCGCTGACTTCACACGCGGCGGGTCTGTTATGTGATGTCCCGATCTTCTTCCTTTGGTTGTGGTCTAGACATTTGCGTCATCTTCATTCTACTTTAGGTTCCCATAACTTATTTTGCTTCGCCCTGGCTGCTCATTTGCTGGATGATTATATGAAATTTTTTTTAGAAACAACTGTTTTTATTTTGCTACCCATGAGTGTGAATTTATCATCATTAATGCTTCTTAAAACAAATATTGAACTTTATATATAATTAAACAAATTCCGTCCAAACATATGTCTTTGGACCATTACAATTTTTCTATCAAGTAAACACATATCGCAGCTTTAACATTTACCGACAAAGAGTTTATATCATTTGTGAAATCTTTTACATTTCTGCACCGTGCGAATACACGTCTGTCTACTTTAGGACCTATCAACCAACAGTCTACTACAATGTGTTGCTACTCTAAACATTTTAATATGTGTCATATTTTGCAAGAGCGAATATACATCTGTTCAGTTTATTAATTTTCACTCAACTTTCAACACATCTTACTTTAAGATTTCCGAACAAAGAATACATATCCATCTACTTTTTACAGTTTCAATGCAACAGACAGAAACCGCGCGGCTATTTTGCATGCTTATCTCTTGTAGACAGTGTTTTTACAATCTCATATCAAGAGAAAGTAATGTGATCGTGAAAAAAATCTATTTCGAGATTATGATGAAGCTTTACGTTTTATTTGAACAAGAACTTATAAAAAGGAATTTTACAATTCTATGTGACTATCATTAGCTTTTGAGCAAACATTTTTTGAAGGGCAGTTTACAAATGGGAAATTTCTTAAAGTTCACAATATTTCGAAAATGTCTTAAAAAAATTATTTTTAAAATGTATATCTGCAGATTGTTTGGTATTTCAAATAGCACCATATATTTTTTGTATGGTAAAAGCACATTTATAGGTCATTTTACATTAATATTATAAAATAATAAAACTGTATACTTGTGTTTTGGGGAAAGGAGGGGGGGAAATACGGCTATGTTTAGTGTTGACTGATTTTTTAAAATTTGAATATTTTTTTAAAATGCTGTAGTGATTTGGTTCAAATGGGTATCTGATAAGTTGTTTGCATTTTAAATAGTTACATAGATTAGTTTTTCTAAAAAAAATTATTATATATTATTTAACAAATAAATGATTTTTGTAAAATTAGATTTTTTTGGTCTCGGGGGAATCTTTTACACTATCGGAAATAATGTATCTTTATTTATCTAAAATAAATTAATTCAAGGGTAGTTTATATAGGACAAATTATAGAAAATTTAAAATTTACTTAACTGATCTTGAAGATTGAATTCAAAATGGGAGTATGGGAATAATTTTTCATTATATATAAAAAATCATTTTTATGAGTATTTATTGTGATTAACAAGATGATGTGTTGGTTTTTATGAAGAAACCATAATTAAGCGTAGTTTACTCAAAAATTATAATGGTAAACATCTTCGAGGCTATAATACACAATATGAGAAAGTTTGTTCGATTGTATCGAACTATTTATTTAGAAGTGTCGACTCAGAAGGAAGGGTTCAAAAACCAAAGTTGGAGGAGCCATCATCAAATGCAAATCTTCCTAAAAATGACTCATACTTGGAATTGATAGTAAATCTGAATATTCAAAAAATACAAATACGATAAATATGGTCCTGGCAGCGTCTGGATATTCTGTGCAATATACATGTGTGCACTTTACTGCACAATTCAATAAACACCTTTCTGGCGCTCTAAGGTACATACGGTTCATAATACCTTTCAGACAGTCTAGTACAGCCAGATTTTCCTGGTAGAGATTTCTTAAACACGCGTTACAAGAGCAAAGAGATTGAATGTCCATAATATTTTGTTCATAATGTCATAAGTTGGCAATATTAAACCATTATCAGTTTTTACTATTTCTCGACCCCTCGAAGAGCTAATTAACTTATTGCTGTCGTCAGAAAAATCGAGCCCGAGATTTTGATAAATCTTGACGTTTCATGACCCCCCCCCCCCCCAATTCGAAAAAGGTAGTTCTCGCGATGCCGTCTGTTTGTATCTCAGACTAGAGTTGAAACCATTTCACTGAATGGGCTAAAACTTGATATAGGGTTTTACTCAGTTCCCCCGAGGGTTTATTGGAATTAGATATCTAACCCTAAGATTAAGGGTTATTTTACTGACGGGCAAAGAGCGATAAAATCGATTTTTATCTACATTCGCTTTAAGGATTTTTATTAAATTTGTTTACCAAGCAATATTTAACATAATAAATAAAATTGCAGTTCCCATCGTTTTCCTGTGAAAATGAATTTAAGCTCACTTTATAGAAGCGGAAATCTCCCAATTTGATAATATATCTGCAATTACTTGAGGTACGAAATAATTTGTCATACTGTAAAGTTGTAGTACCATTAAAAATACAAATATTTTAATTTGGAATAAATTTGTATCGCAAACTAATAGTTTGAGCCATAAGCAAACATAATTTACACATTTATGGAGTACTTAGAAATATGAATTTTTTTTGTTATGCTCTTTGGGAGACATAGATGTTTATCTTTTATCAATGTTTCTGTAACTTTTATATTATTTCATTTATGGGCTTTTGTGTAGTGTTTATGCAATAGTGTATACTATTTCGTTTCACAAATTTTACAAGTTTTTAGTTAATGTCTCTATTTTAAGATTATAGAAAAAGAAATTCTGTAAGGTGCACCGTATCACTTATTTTTTAAGCAGGTAAAAGTATTTATGGATAAATATATATACCTTTAGAGACTTAAAAATAAATTAGCTTACATATATATATATATATATCTTGATAGACGACTCTCAGCTGAATAATTCACTAGTTACTCTACACAACACACAAATTATAACTCCGCGCCAAAAACGCAGGGATGCCAAATAATATTTAAATTATTTTTGCATATTTAGAGCCATTATTAAAATATATACTTATAAATGAATTGCTATTTTCCTTAATCAATTAACTTATATCAGGAAAGTATTATTCTTAGACAATTTTTAGTTCAGAGATAAAACTAAAAATACATTTCCTTTAAAGATAGATTTTCACGCAAGAAAGCAAAATCTAAACATAGCTATCTGAATAAATAACTCAAAATGATTCGTTTTATTTAACAGTTTTTTTATGTTTTATTCAATTTCCACACAATTTATATTACATTTAATCAATAAAAAAGCGATAAAGGGAAATTCATATGTGTCCTTATTAAATTGAGCTGTAAGTGATGTGCAACTGTACACTTGAAAGAGAATTCGGACACCATCAAAAAATGCCAACGTCATTGCAACTTCCAAGTGACTTTGGACGAACTATTCAGAAAAGACTAATAAAATATTGAGATAAGAAATTATAATATTATTTACGTTCGATGGTTAGTTTTAGGTATAACAAGGGGTGGAAATACTTTATCATTTCATTTAGAATAAAAACATAAATACTAAATACTAATAGTATTTTAGTAATTAAAAAAGAGTTTAGAGTGGTCTTATCCTTCTCTGCCGCTGGCCGTCATAATGCCACTTTGTTTGAAGGGAAAACTCGATTTCAATTTAGTAAGCTTTCAGCCCTTCTGAGGGTATAACTTATTTGAGTAGTCCATATTAAAAGATAATGAATGACTGGTTATAGATTTCGACGCGGTGTACACAAGTTAATTAAAACTCAATGGCTTGCTATTTATTAAAAATATTTTTTAAATTGTCTAGCGAATAACCGCTAAAAAAAGAAAGTAAGGGTTTTTTAAAGTCAAAAACACAAAATTCTCAAGAAAAAACCTAAAACAAAATGAAAAAATTAAATATAGGCCCACAGAAATAAAAAAGCTTTCTTTGGTCACAAAGGGGTCACCATAGAAATGTCTGGTTAACACAAACGTAGAGGAGTATTTAATTTTAAAAATAAATAATAAATTAAACCGTATAATAAATTAGAAAGACAAGTAAAAATAATTCAATAGCCTTTTAGTTGTTTTAGCTTTTTAACGAGATTTAATATATTTTTCTTTCTTTGTTATTATTTTGTAAAGCAGTGGTGAAAGGTCCTAAAAAGACCTAACATTAGATGATTAGTACCATTTTCATTTACTAAATTATTACAAGTAATTTAAGTATGCCTACTTGTAGGACCAAAATATTTCAAAAAAGTTACCTAATAATTTCCACTCCTGAAATATAAAAGTACATCAGTGTTTATAAAATATATATTGATGATGACATCTTGCAAGAGTATAGGTTTTTGTGCTCTTCTAGATAAGTAATATCATTTTCTCATCTCGCGACAAGTTCCAGGTGAAACCCTGC
Source organism: Timema podura (assembly GCA_033556935.1). NCBI lineage: Eukaryota > Metazoa > Arthropoda > Insecta > Phasmatodea > Timematidae > Timema > Timema podura. Next base: position 64,909,428 of record JAVRXN010000009.1, read on the forward strand.
AGGTGAATCCGAGGGAAGAAGTGGGGTCGAGAATATTGCTATTTGCCGAAAGAGAAATACTCTCGCCGCGTCCTCGGCCCAGTTGAATGTTTGCTTTTCCGAACGGACTCGTCCGCCAGGCTTCGTCAAACCGACGGAGCTACGACCCGCAAGGCTATCGGCTTCCGATGTTGTAAACAACGGCATTTCCTCATAATCCGAGACCAAATATTGACGCATTGGCCTGTTGGTGGTTTGCCAACGCTATAAAAATAAACAAGATGGCAAGGAAGGAGGTAGGGGAGGAACAAAAAGAGACAACGATAGAAAAAAAAGATGGGGTCAAATGTCTGTATTTGTCAAGCGGTTTGGAAGTGCGCTTCCAAACTGTAAACATGTTAGGGGAGTAAGAAATATCAAGATTTTTTGTAAAATTTTGACATGTGTGTAATGGGCTACTTGTATGTCTAGTGTGCCCGACTTGGATCGACAGATCAGAGGTTTATACCTGCTTTCTTCCACGTTTAATACACCTTTTACTTTGTATTCTCGTTTTAACACCATCTAGCCGCTTCCCAAAGACAATTTACCGACTTTTACAGGTTCTCCAGACCCCCCCAAAAAATAGGTATTCTCTTAGTATTTTATGCGCATATCTTCAAATAATTTTATTTTTACATTGTTTTAATTAAATTTTGACACGAGAGTTATCAAGACAAATATGTCACTAATATCCGCAAAAGTGTATTTATTTGATATGTTAATTATTATTATTATTATTATTATTATTATTATTATTATTATTAGCACCGCGTCTTACTACCCATTCGGGCTATACGCACTTACGCTAATGTGCAATGGTAGGGTGATTGTGAGATGAAATGGAGGACCTACAGTTTAACGTGAGATCCGAACCACGGTGGAGGCCTGGCATTCCTCACATTCACAAGTTGTGATTAATACACGTCTTGTCAGAGGTGAAGGAAGGGTTTGGCAATCAGATAAATCTGTGCCGGGACCGAGGATTGAACCCCAGACCCTCAGCACAGAAGTCTGACACCTTACCCCTAGACCACCAGGTCACCTGATATGTTAATTCCCAGTATTTATAAAATACCAAATAAAAAATATCTGAAAATTGCGTACTTTTACCCCAAATATTTAAAATATTAACAGTATACAGATAAATCTGAGGGCTAGCTTAGATGATATGTATCCACATTATCGTTGGGAGGAATGGGAAAACCGCCGATATTTAAACCTACACTTCCTCGTCGTCGGCAATCCAGTCTATTACGCGCTTGATGCCTAAGACCGTGTGACCAACGGTGTAGGTGATATCATAATAATTGACCTCGGTGGTCTTTGGGTATAGTTCTTGCTTCAGGACTGGATACTCGTGGGTTCAATCCCAACCAGTATTTATGGATTTTTCTTGAGCGATAAACAAACATCCGTGGCACATCTTTCTTCGGAGAGGAAGTAAATCCGTCGGTCTTATGTCGATGGTGGCATGTAAAAGAACCCTGGAAGGTATATGAAAATACGCTTTCTGGTAAAATTGGTAAGCCCTTTCGCTCTCGCTCATAGAAATTCTCGTGTGGTTATATAATCAGTCGGTTCAGAAAGTACATGCTAAGTACCTCAAATAAATAAAATATATACATTGTAATAATAAAACTAATACGATGCACACATTTTGTAAAAAAAATATATATACGTTTAGAGATAAACATACATGTAAGAGGTGGGATTCAAAACTGGTTTAAAAATACTGTACATAAAAGTCACGTTAGTTTTAAAGTAACTTTAAATCCAGTACTACTATTTGAGTATTTTTTTTAATAAATGTAAATTAAAGCGCACCTTTTGGATTGGTTTATAAATTATAGTATCTCAAATTTAAAAAAAGTTACTGGGCTAAGCCTTATCAGATACTTTTTACTGTCTCAATACTAATATTAATTATAATGTTGAGTAATTATAGTAAATTCCCTACAAAATAATAGTAAATTTGTTTCAACCAAGTAAAATATGTATCACTAATAATATTTAGTGTCTCAAAAACTTTATGTTATAGTAATTATTTCAATATAATTATAAGTATTATAAGGAGATATTCAAACGAGATATAAAAAATTCCCTATATCAAATAACAGGTCCAAAATTATTCCAAAAACTGGTTTGCAGCCATTTTATATAGATGTATAGTTAACTCCAAATCATTATAAAATTAAATAATTTTTTTAGTGTTCTTAAACATTTATCTCTACACTCCATATACAGCTAATAATCTCTAAATATCTTCCATAAATTTGTAACATTTTTATATACGGCTTAGGTAATTTTTCTAGCAGATTTTTGAAATATATATTTTTGTGTGCTACGCGCCTTACTGCCCGTTCGGGATCTCCGCATATCTAGACTAATGAGGTAGGGGTGAAGAAGGAATAACTTAGAAGAAATGTACCCCTATTTGCATGGTGGGATAGTAGAAAGCCATTTAATACCACCCTCAATACAACTGACAGGGAATCGAACACCGATCTCTTAGTCACGTTAGTCAAATCCATTTATAGTGAGAGTGATTCCTCAGGCCATTAGCCACCAATACGTGTAAATTAAATCGTAAAAATAAATGTAACTATTCCAAGTTCAAATTTGTCTATGTATATCTTAATTACTTTTATTTATGAAATATTCATAATAAAATAACTAGGTCAAACTACTACAGAACCAACACTTTATTATGTACAGTTAAATAATTTGGAACTTTCATCTCACTCCCATTTATTCGTCTCATATAACATTCCTTTATGAATTGTTCTCTGGTGTTTCACAACCACATATATTTGATTTGATTTGTACTGTTTAGTTTGTGCGCTGACATTTACCAAATTAAACTATCTAAAATCATGACACAATCAAAGTAGTTGTGTTATTTCCTTTACGAAATACACCGCAGTATTCCATTATTCAACTGTAACTAAGATAATAAATTAATTGGTGGTATTACTTACAGCCCTCAGTGCACCCAAATGAGAATAGAACCCCAGCCTCCCAAATAAGTGCAAAGAACACTATCCCACACCTAATTATCTCGGTGTACTATCGCTTTCTAAATAGAGTTTGTCTACAATTGGGAATGACACATTAGCACTGGTTGTTGTTTGTTCTATCCTTTAGCCTTGTTTTTAAAATAGGTTTAACCCCAAAATACGTGAACACTTTTGTTTTAAAATTAATTTTATGCTAATATTATGCAAATGCAGGGTGACAGCTCAAACTCTAGAATATTCTTTCATTCTGGTTTTCCGGGTGAATAAAAAATATCTGGATTTTTAAAAGAATTTTCCTTCCGATGGGAGACTTTAAACAAATATTCTGAACGGAAATGTTTTAAAAAAGTTGTGTTTCACAAGTAGACTTTTTTAGCGCCGCGTATTACTACCCATTCGTGCCATACGCCCATGTACTAATTATCCTAACGGGTTAGGAATTAGGAAGATTTAATTTAGAGGAAATGCAACCGCATTTGCGTGGAGGTAGAGTGGAAATCAATTTAGGAAAAACTACACACAGTGCACCCAACCGGGATCGAACGCCAATATCCCCGTCTTTGAAAGTCTAGTCCAACACGAGAGTAGTGTATAGAACACGAGGCCACCGAAGCGGAATACAAAAAATTTGATTACTTGAGCAATTATTATTACTAAGTATTTCTACTTGATTTCTTGGTTAGTAGACCAAGTCACACAATTCATAACAACTTAAACATCAATTATGTATTAAAACAATCTAGACTACTACAAGATGTGACGTTGTTAAAACCATAAATCATTGGGAGACTTTAGCACAATCCCCCACAGATAGGACCCCTCCATTCTGCCCCCACCCCAAAAATAATTCGGGTACAAACGTGGAATTACTCTACATTCATATACACTTTTTTAAGGTCTGGGTTGGAAATTAAGATTATTCCACTTTGATGTTTCATCAGCCACAAGTAAGTGTCGGCAATATGTTTTTGATTTTTAGCACCACGTCTTACTATCCATTCGGGCTACACGCTTAGGTACTATTTAAGGGACAAATTACAAATATTTCAGTTCATTTCATTATTAATTATAATTTATAATTTAATCTGGTTCTTTCCAAACTTGGGTTGACATACAATGGTGAAATGTACCTTGTACCATTTAAGAAACGTTCAAATTGAATACTTTTTTTTAAAAATAATTTCATTTAAAAGTTATATCTTTCAGAAGATGCAAAAGATTTTAAACATTCAAACCCATTTTTACTTAGAAAACGCTCTAGAACATTTTTAGACACATTTTAAATTGGGCCAAAGATTAATGTCCATTTAATTTGTTTCTGTAATGAATTGAGGTTTCCCCTTAAAAAAAAATGATTAAACAAAAGTCGTAATGCCTAAATAAAACATTTAAGGCTCTTGAAAGTAATAAAGAGATAAGAAGAAACTCGGTTTAAGTTGTAACATCCTCGATTCATCATTCATTCTTTCTTTTTGTCTCCACTTCTCTCTTTTCTCCACCCTCATATATTCATGTCTCTCTGTCTGCCGTATCCTCCGACAAACTCTGTTAAATTTCCGTGGAGGTTGGAGGGGTAGGTTCGCTATTGACGTTGAACAGACGACAGAAAGAAATCTGCTGCGCCAGCAAGGATCACAGGCATCAGCCGGGACTGGCTGCAGTTTTTTGGTTTTTTTTTTTTTTTTGGCACTCGTCCTGTCGGATGTTGGCCGACTCAGAATAACCAACCCCTGGGACCGTGTTCGATCCACGGTTAGAGCTCCTCCCCCTCTCTTTCCATTCGACACGGTGCACACACAAATAATATTCCCCTGGTGGGAGTTACTCAGTAGAGAAAAGGAAAGTAGAGATCAAATAAAGGGGAGGAGGAGGAATAATAATAAATAAAACCCACTTCTGTGGCCGCGTGGTCTAACGCGCTACTCTCGCAGTATAATAGTCAGCCCATGACGAAGAGAGCAAGGTTCAAATCTCGGTCGGGTGCTATAAGGGTGATTTTTCCAAAATTGTTTTCCACTCTCCCTTCACGCAAATGCGGGTACACTTCTTATGTATATAGCTTCCCTAATCGCTAAAGCCATTGGCTTAATTAGTACAAAATATATATATATATATATATATATAGCCCGAACGGTTAGTAAGATTGGGTGTTTAAAACAAAGTGACGTTTGCAGAATTTTTATGGCATTATTTTCGATGATTTAAATGAAATTGCAACTGAAAAAAAAACATTATTTTGATAAAAACTATATTACTTTTCATACTTAATCATTAATTCCACAACCAATTACCAATTTTGAACTAATTTTCGCTTAGTTAGTTAGAATTTAAAAAAATATATAATTGAATAAAACAAATAATACAATTTGTTCAAACATTTTGTGCAGCGACAAATAATATTTCAGGCATTGGGCCCGAATACCCGGTACCCGAATTCTGTGAAGTAAAAATGCTATGGAAAAATACTCAAATTTCTTTATTTTTGTAATTAATTAATTCGAGCTTAGAAGATGATCCTTGATGCTCAGACACGGTCAGACAAGATTTACTGTTAGCTACAAAATTTCGTACGAGTTAACTAGTTTAGGATTGTATGTAATGCACAAGCATTTAAAGTACGATTGTAAAAATATAGCGTTGAGTCAAGTAGAACATAAACATTATCAACATCTGAGGAAAAGCGATTATATTCTGTAGTGAGCGATATAACGAGTTCTAAGTTTAATCACATGAATTATTTCACAACAATCAATGTTATATTGAAGAGAGGACAAACAAGAGTGGAATGCTTAGTTTAATATATTTTTTATTTCATAAATAATAAAAATAAGTTTTGTAAATATACATAGCTATAACTGCGCATATAATTTATAATATATTACCAGCAGATTTGGCTAATCACCGATGAAATTCATACTTATATGAGAGTTAGAGGCTCGAAATACCGCTGGATGCATTCATTAGTGGTAATTTGTAGTCTCAAATTTTAAACCTTATGTTTTTCGAAAAGGAAGGATGAGACTGCGTTTAATGTTTTATTTACATTTTATATTTTAATTCGGGAATTCTCTTTATTTTGTAGTTATTTTTAATTATTCATTTACATTTTAAAATATTCCAGCCGTTCAGGCAGTTCGGAAGTCTATACATTTATTTTATATTAAATGAGCTTACTGGGTGGTTGGATGATGAAACAAAACGGAAAGAGCTGATCCAACACTGAGTTTTAGTTCTAAGAGCAATACACCTTTTCCTCAGTACAGAGCGGTTGCCTTTTCCAGCCAACCAGAAAGACAGGATTCCAACTACTCTCATGTGATAGGTCGATAGTGTTAGTCCACTGACTCGGCGATGTCATCAGAATTTGAAAAAGACGCGAGGTAGAAGCGAACTCTCATTGTTACCTGAGAAAGAGACGCGAGTGACCAGGGATAGATAGCCAGATTAAAAGTCAAACTTTATGTATATTTCTGTAATTGTCGCCCAACCAAGGGGCATTAAATCGTCGTGGGTGGAAGAGGAGGAATTCTTCAATTGTTACCCAACGAAGGGGCACCAGGATTCTTCAATTGGTGCCCATCGAGGGGCTTCTATTGACCTCTTAAATTGACGACCAACGTGAGGCTTCTTAGAGTTCTTCAATTGGCACCCAACGAGGGGTCCTTTGTAGGGGTTGTTCAATAGGAGCCCAACAGTGGGGCTTTCAGCATATAAGCCTCTTTAGACTTCTTCAACTATAAATGCATTTTTCCAAGGAGTGGGTATTTCGAAGGTAGCTTAGTGAAGATTCACCTTTGTTAGAATGGAGAGAGGATGGGGAAACCAAAGTGATCACATGTGGAAATATACCCTAATGTCACCCGGGGGGGATTAAAATTTCAAACTCCCCGCCATCAACAATCCGATGCAACTTAACTCCCTAGATCGTATGAACACCAGTATAAAATCAGAGTGTTTATTTTGTCTCCACGTTTCCTATCCGTTCGGGTTGTACGTATATGAACTAGTTACGTTAATGTGTTAGGGATGAGAAAGGTTGACTTTAAATTAAGGGTACTCACATTTGTGTGGAGGAAGAGTGGAAAACTATCCAGGAAAAAACACCCTAGTATATTACTAGGATTCGAACTTGTATCTCCTTGTGACCAGCAATTCCAGTCTATTGTGAGAAAGATGCCTTTTTCAGGGGTTCCCAAACTTTTTTAATATCCGAAACAAGGAGTACCAGAACAAATACATGCTGGGTCCATCATAAAAGTGTTTGCATTAATCGTAATAACAATCAATACCACAGAACAAGTCTTTTACTTAATAAATGACTAAATATTAAAAGAAAAAATTCAATTCACAATTACTTATTGGTGCAAAAAGTTCCACTTATAAAAAGCAAAATTTGAATCAGTATATATTTTATCTACTCATTAGAAGCTCAGATGGGCTTGCTTTTGACTCCAAAATGCTCAAATATTTTAAGATATGGCTGTTAACTCTGAGTGTAGATCCTCATATAGCCTGTTTTTAAATTTAGTTTTTATAGCAACATAATATAATAAAAAAATGATGTTGCGAAACGCACAGGGGTGTACCGGCAGATTAAAACCGGCCTTGGACTAAAATATGGTGGCCCTTAAAGCATATATTAATATCAACCACTAAATATATGTTTCAATGTTAGCTGAAGTGACAATTTATGTTTTTATTCTTAGATAATTTAATCCCGAGGCCATTTTTGTTACATTATCGATTATTAGTATTTAATTTCTACCGATATGAATAAAAATGCTTATAAATGCTTAGACAATAGCTGGGTATCTTTACTTATATATTTAAGTTTTTAAAATGATCCTCCACTTGCTATTGTTTAGCTCACTAAACAGATTAATAATTTACGTTTGTGTTAAGAAATTGTTTACAAACATCATCTCCCAACAGGATGGTTTTACTATTATTAATTCCATAGTTTATCCTCACAAACGATATATTCTGGGCACCTCAAACTTTCTCACTGGAATTCTTGATTAAAATTTAATAAAAGCAATAATTTTCAATTGAATGAATAAATTTATTTTAGTTTAAAGTAGACTGCCCAAATCAAACCATCCCACGATAATCCCGGTGGCCCAGTCCACCCCTGAAAACGCATAAAAAATCTTAAAGTTTGATTCCTTATTTTAGGGTATGATATTTCAATCCAAAAGTTGTTTAATTTCTTCCGGCGAAATTTTAGTTTTAAAATATAATTTGTTGAACTTTCTATAACTTTTTTTCTTTTTAAAGACAATTACTTGACACGGGGCAGATGTTCTTTATTTTGATTTGAAAAAATTGGCACAAGTCTCACAGAGACTGTGATAACTATGGTGGAGGCCAGTTTGAAAAAACGCTGTCTTAAGCCACTCAACAACAGCAGCAGGTAGCAGAATGTAAATGTTTCTATTAAGAATTTCAATGCAATCTTTAAATAAATGCTGGTAAATTTATTTAAAATTCAATCCCGTTCCTGTGTCTTTAGATTAACAATAAGTTTAACTACAAGATTAGAACAGCCCAAGCAAGCAACAATAAGAAGGCCACTAGAAAATAATAATGAAAATTATATATAAGGAGCAAACTAAGCTTAGTTGGTATTTTGCCTTTAAAAAATATATATATATTATATATATATAAAATCAATTTTTGGTAGTTTGCCATATATATATATATAATATTATATATAATAAAAATAAGAGCCTATCTAAGCATACTGTAAGGATTGGCACAGCTATATATTTGTTGTACGATAGAGAAAGCACTCTTAAATTAATGTCAGTTCATTTTTAACTTAATGCTTGTCTGTAAAATAATAATCCCGTCCATGTCTACGTAAACACAAAAGTACAATACAAACGAGACAGCCATTACGATTACAGATAAAGAAATCAATACTATATGTTAAAAGGTTCCTGTGATACAATAGTTGGTTTTTTTCCTCTAGAAAAAAAGACACACTTTTTACTTCACATTCCACTATATTTCAATATACCTGTCATATAAATTACTATTGATGGACATAAAATACAATAATTTACCTAAGTTTCATTTTATAGCGCAATACGAATTGCCAGGGAGATATTTTATGGTCGTGTATTAATGATTTTAACTTATATTTATTTATATTTTATTAAGACTATTTGTTTGTTGTATATATTTGAGAGTTGTTTGTACGCTGTTCTTAAGGTGAGTATGTAGGGGACGCGAGAAAAGTCTAGTAATTTTACAGTTTTTATAGCGAGACACTTTTTTGGCCCAAAAAAAAATTGCTTTAGTACAAACATATAGTTTAATTTTCTTCGTATGGAGATAAAAACAATTATCATGAGCAGAGCTGCATTAGATTCAAACTTTTTAAATGTACGTTTATTGTAACTAAGGTATATAAGAGTAATTTATATTATCCTAGCCAATAAACCGTGTTTATCACGAGTTTATATTTTCTGACATTTTGAAACTTTTCAAAAACCATCCCCTTCCCGTTTTCCTTTCTTAGTGGCAGAATTTCATAAGACCTAAAAGAAAAGTCTGATATATTATTTAAAAGTAACTTTCTCATCTTTCCAGCTCAAGTGGCAAAGTGAGGAAGATACGAAACTCCTTTTTAACCCCCTTAAAGACTGAATTAAAAACAACACCCGGTCCATTACCTAAAAAATACCCTTTTCTGCCAAGTTTAATCTTTCCAACGCAAGCAGTTTTAATTATATGGAAAAAAAAACACCTCTTTCCACCTCAACCCATCAGAGGTTGAATTTTAAAAATTAAAAAAATCAACTCTCGGCCGTTACCTAAAAATAACCTCCATGCAAGGATTCATCTTTTTACATCAAGTGGTTTGGAAGATCCGAAAAAAAACATATTCACCGTTCCACCACCTTAGGGGCTAAGTTTTCGAAAATCCCAAAAAGCCTTGGCCTCTTATATAAAAAAACCTCCATGCCAAGTTTCATTTTTTGGACTCAAATGGTTTGGAAGATACGGAAAAACCACTCCTTTACCACTTCAAAGCCCCTAAAGCATTGAATTTCAAAAAATCTCAAAACCTCTTTCCCACTACCTTAAAAGACCTTCCATGCCAAGTTTCATCTTTCCAGCTCAAGTGTTTTGGAAGATAGGTAAACCCCTCCTCCATGGACTCCCCCCCCCCCTTTCAAGGGTTAAATTTGAAGAAATACCAAAAACGCTATTGCCCGTTACCTAAAAAAGAACCTCCCTGCCAATTCCAGCTTTAATCGTTGGAACATACGGTTATATATTTTGTTAATGTTCCAATCCCCAATTCACCCCTTTAGGGGTTGAATTTTACAAAACCCCTCTTATCAGATACCTACCACCTGAAAAGAACCTTTCTACTGAATTTAAAGATCCCAGCTCGAGTTATACTTGAGATACGTCAGGGATTGCGTGAGTCAGGGCTTTCGTCTTTATATTATTTATATATACAGGATGTTCTCCATGAAACTCCACTTTACCTAACTGTATTTTCTTAAAATGTTGGAATTGAATGGTAGACACGCTGTATATTTAAGAGGCGAGGAAATAATTAATACAATATAATTTAAAGCTAAGTCCCCCCCCCCCCCCTTCTAATGGAAATGTCTAGGCACGACAGTGCATGCCAATAAGAAAGAGGCGAAAGAACACTACAAGACTTCTTATTTCAAGGTTAAGAATAAACCTCGCTGCTAGTACGCAAATATCTTAAAATTATCTGTTGTAATCTTATGAGAAAAAAATTATTGTATTTGTTAATTGAAGGCTCAGTATAGAACCCCTTTTCATCAAAACTTGTCTTATATTTCTGCAAGTATTTCTATCAATAAAACTCAAACTATAGTGTTGTTAAGGAATCTTTCTGTTGGAAACTTTCTAATTTGTTTTGGCATGAAACCATATTTAGAAATAAGGCATCGTAGAGTTAAATATTTCATTAGAACAGAACGTCTGCTTGGCAATTTATAACTTACCAAGGCGGTTCCTTAAGACCAAGATTATTTCATTTAAAAAAATGTTCTTCGATGATCGGAGGCTATCCGCTTTTGAAATCAATAACATACAATTGATTTTTCAAACCTTTGATGCGATTCTTCGAAATTGTAAATAATCTTGCCCGAGTTTACCTTTTTTTATTTAGGAAACAAAACCAATATCACTGGAATAATATTGGTTTCAGCCAGTGCGCGCTCTCGATGAATTATGTATGCCATGAAACTGTCTACTATGGCTTTTAGAAGTACCGTCCATGAAGAAAACCGTGATATTTGCAAGAGATTCTCTTCCTTTCCTCGTAGTCAATGCCAGTATTCTGTCCATTTTCCTCTGATAGCCAAAAATAAAACCATAGCCAGTGACCATTTGTAAAACATATTAAGGCGAATCAATATCATCAGCGATGATCGATTCGTCATGTGAACATTATAATGAATATGATTTATCTTATGTTTGATCAGAAGTCTATCTCCTTTCATCCTACTATGCGAGGGCTTTGACCGAATATGATTGATGTACAAAGTGTACAAAAGTGCATGACTCTTTTTTTAAAACACTGCGTCCTACTATATGTTCAGGTTATACGCATATGCTCTAATTACGCTAATGATCTAGGGAGGAGGAGGGTTAAATTTAAAGGCACTGCATTCATATTAGCCCGGAGGAAGAGTGGAAAACCATTTCAAAAAAACCACCCTCAAGTGAACCGACCAAGATTCTAACCTGTATCTCCCTGTTAACGGCAGTATAGTCTAACACGAGACTGACGCCTTAGGCCATGCGGTCACCGAACAGGTCATGGCCATGTTCTTTCCGCTATGGTGACAAAGTCAATGTACAGCAATAACCTAACCCACGCACGTGGTCTAAGCTCATTTAGTTTGATTTTACGGTTACGGGAAGGTCAAGGTTCGAATCACGTCCAAGTATGTTGAGTTTCGCTTTTCCTAGACGATTTCTCACATCCATGCAAGTTGAGATGCATTTCATATATGTTCTACCTTCCTCATTACCACTTTAGCGTATTTATTACTTAAAGTTAAACGTACCTAAAAACATACAACACCAAGTCAAAACTTTCCAATTGAAAACGCGTAACAGTGTGATTGGTAAATTATTCTACATACCTCCTTAGCTACCATACACATCCTTACTGCCTTATATCAAAACGTTATAATAGCCCTTCCGTTAAGTATATCGATAAATACAACTTAAACTTTGAAAGCACAGGGTTTTAATCCTTAATTAGAGGAACTACGAGTTATTCTAATTTTTTGTTTATAATACTCACTCCAGGTGGATGTTGGTCCAGTTTATTAAGATTATCTACTCAATTTCAATCTTGAATTAGAAACAGTGCAAATCGCTGTGTTGAAATTTCAGCAATAGATTAAAAGCCAGGTGATATTTGCAATGACTTCCTCCTGTTCGGGTATAATGTGGAGACTTATCTTTGTGGAATCTCCCTCCCTCTACTTTTTTTTAGCACGGCGTCTTACTAACTGTTCGGATTATACGCCTATGTACGAATTAATCTAATGCAACGGTTCCCAACCTTTTTTCGCTTGCGTACCCCTTGGCAGCCCGCTTCCATAAATTGTGCCATTAATATTTAGCAAAATGTTTAAAATTACGACATTAGTAGTTATTTCTGATTTATTTGTTGAAACTGAAAAGAAATGGGTTAGTAATGGGATTAAAAAACAATGTGATGATAAGCTGAATAAAGAGTGCAGATATCTTTACATTCAAAATGCAAAAGTTACAATAAAAACAAACACATTTAATTTATTTATTAATAATTATTATAAATACTATTTTATGTTTAAAATCAAAATCATTTTCTCAAGGTCAAATATAGAAGAAAGCCCGCATCAGTCCTCACCATATCGTTGAGTTAATTTCTTAATTTTTGTTTGATCTTTTGCCTTACACTGCTAGAAATTCTAGCTCTTTCCGCATTAATCAAATATTTTCACGTATCCCCAAAAGTCCTGGCACGTACCCCTCACTGGGAACCGCTGCTCTAATGGTTTTAGGGATTAAGAAAGATATATTTAGAGGAAGTGTACCCGCATTTGCGTGAAGTAATAGTGGAAAACCATTTTATAAAAAACACCCTCACCACACCCGACAGAGATTCGAACCTCGATTTCCCCGTCATCAGAAGTCTGGTCTAACACGAGATTATTGCGGCCACCGAAGCGGTTTTCTCCTTTTATTGATCCTTGCCGATAAGAGATCGGGCTGTTGTCAGATTCGGTGACCTTAGTGGTTCTCTTCGTCTTCGAACACGTGCAGATAGATTTCGGATATGTGTGAGGTCTCGGTGGCAAGAAACCGATGGCACGTTCAATTGTTCAACGTGGGTCTGGCCTCGAAGAATATGGGACTGATGATCATTGCACGTGAGATGGCATACTAACACCGACATTCTCACCCCACAAGAGGTTCCTTAGATCAAATGGAACATCCCACCCAACTGGATCGGCTGTTGGGGCAATTTAAAAAAAAAAAAGTGTCTTATTTTCGGTGTGTTGGCCAGTAGTGCTCACAATATGATACAAGAAAACATGATTAGGAGTTTGAAACGTCCCCATGTAAAAGTTGTTAAAGGGTTTTACCACAAATATAAGGTAACTTGTTTCAATTACTGATGATATTAAAAACAATAAACTAGTACTTGTGACATCTAGCGGGGAAAACGTAGATAAATGCGTCAGTTTTGTATTTTTTTTATATATAAACGAAGAGGTGAGAGTTCGTACCCAAGCCGTGAGTACCAAGGTTATTTTTCCTAATTTATTTATTTTCTACCTCATACTAAGGCGGAGAACTTATAAAACTAAATTATCTCATATTAAAACAGTTCTGGTAAACATTTTAAAACCAGGAAGTTGTTGCGTTCACAGCACGTTTTATTTGTTGAAGGGTGACATGGTGGTCTAGGGGTAAGGTGTCAGACTTCTGTGCTGGGGGTCCGGGGTTCAATACTCGGTCCGGCACAGATTTCTGATTGCCAAACCCTTCCTTCACCTCTGACAAGATGTGTGTTAATCACAACTTGTGAACGTGAGGAATGCCAGGCCTCCACCGTGGTTCGGATTCCACGTTAAACTGTAGGTCCTCATTTCATCTCACAATCACCCTACCATTGCACATTAGCGTAAGTGACTGGGTGCTAATGTGTAATAATAATAATATAATATAATAATAATATATATAATATTTGTTGAGGCAATTTATTCTAAAACACCAATATCTCTAAGTGTATTAATATTATATATAGGTATATTTCTCAATATATAAATATATATTTCAATGTATGTTTGTACACCCTGTATCCTATATTATAGGACACATGGCTGCTAGTATATATACTTTCTGAGTCTTATATTTATGTATATGTTCCAATATATGTCTTGTACACCCTAATACTCTGTATTATAGGAACATTGGCTGCAAGTGTTTTGACTTCCTGGTCTTCAATATTATATCTGACTATTTGCTTGAATACATCTGAATGGATTACTCTCCCTTTGCCAACTCTAGTGCATGTTTGCTCTATTTTGCAACAGCATATGGAAAGTGGTTTAACATATTGGCTTATTCCCATAGTCAGTTAATCAACGAGGCCAATTATAGGGTCTAAAGTCCGGACTTTTGAGGTTCTATCTTATAGAGACTGCTAAAATAATAAAGTAATTGTGTGAAAGTATCTTATGATCATGGCGCTACGGTTTGGTATGTAGTATTAAAAGCGCTGTCTTAAGTTAAGTTGTTTGTAGGTTAATGTCAGGTAAATATTTATGTTGCAATGTGAACTTTAAATCACCGTAAAATTTTCCCTTTTGATTCAGTTCCAACCAGTGTCAAAAGATACAATTATTTGCGTATGTTATCGCTATAATTGTAATTTAAAGTAGAACGCCAACTTTACGAATTAACAACCAACCGAATTACCGCAACCAATACACTAAGTCATCTCACTTGATAACTATTCCTGTCCATTACTAAATTATAATTTGATATATTTAATAATTCATCTATTTTAAAAAGTGTTTAGTTATATTATTATTATATTATTATTACTATTATTATTATTATTATTATTATTATTATTATATTATTATATTATTATTATTATATTTTAAGTGCATTATTAAGTGTTAGTTAGTTTTTTTCCACAAAAATGTTTTTAATAACTTAATCCAAATATCCGAATAGTTTATTTATTTATTTGACGTGTTTAACATATAGTTTCTGAACTGAATCTGCACACGAAAATTTTTATGAGCAAGAACAAAAGGGCTACAAATTTTTACCAGGAAACGTATTTTCAAATACCTCCCAGGGTTCTTAAACATTCTACAATCGACATGGGACCGACGGCTTTACTTTCCCGCGAAGAAAGTTGTGTTACGTATTTTATCGCTCAAGATAAATCCGTCGACACCGGCTGGTTTGAACCCATGAACATCGGGTCCTGAGGCGAGCACTTTACCACCCCAAGACCACCAAGGATCGACTATCCAAATAGTTGATTATCCTAAATACTCTTGTCATGAATTAATTCGGATAGTCTTATGTTTTACTGTACTACAGTTTCTAGCGTAATGGATATATGTTTAGTGGTAAGCACGCTGTCCTAGGTTAAGTTGGTCTGCAAATTTTATGCTGATAAAACTCTATGTTTAGAGGTTAAACTTTAAATTTAACATATCTAGTCTACCAAAATAAACTTTTTAAAAAACGTATTAATCATCATGGGCTTTTTGAATGGTTTATTTTAACGTATTTTACCATTTTAAAACAGGTTTTATTAAAACCAACATTTATTAATTAACTCGTCAAATTCCAATCCTATTAATTTTTAGTAGCATCACAAAGAACTAATTTTTAATTGGATTTTTGCTAACGTATAGTTTATATCGTATATTTTAAAGTACGAGTATATTCTATTCTATGCACTCAATGGTGGGTATTTTTGTAACTTTGGCCTTTTTCTGGTAGTTAAAAAGTTTCTTAAAACTACTTTGTATTCCAACTCGCGAATACGTTTCGTCACTTTGTCAATTGAGGGGTAGGGACGCGCAATACATGAAGACTACCTAGTGGGTTCCACTTAGCCTCTCCAACTCAATCCTGATCTCACCGCCAAGTGGTATACCCCGAGATCTGAGTAACATGGCGGAGGGTGGGTTGAACCCCAGCGGAAACCAGGTCAGGTGCATATAAAAAACAGGAGACTGGTCAGGGCTAAAACCAACAAGCTTGGAACACGGTTTGGCCAGATGACTCCCAGCTTGGTGAGCTGGGAGTGAGAGAGTTGGTGATGATGAGTTAAGTAATCATCAGTACCCGAATCTTCAGTTAGAGAAGTTTACCACCAAAGGAAGGTATACCTGAGGATTTATAAGAGAAAGACCACTACTCGAGTGTAGACCATAACAGGCTTAGTAATCTGGTGGCCGATACAAACCAAAGTACTCGAGAAAAAAGTAAAATTTTGGATTGGAAACAATGTGGACAGCTATAATCTAATAAAAGACCCATAAGCGGTGAATTGGCACACTGACTGGATGAATGTAGGAGATTTTGGACATGATGGATGAGAGGAAAGTGGATGTCCTGGGCCTGAGCGAGACAAAGTGGCGAGGGTGCGGCGTGAGGGAAGTAAGGAATGGCTTCATTTTGCATTGGATGAGAAGAGTTGACGGGAGGAGAAACGGAGTAGGCTTTGTAGTGAGAGAAGGGCTGCAGGTGGAGGTGGTAGGGACGAATGACAGGATAATAAAGATGTCAATAACTGATAAAGGAAAAAACATGGAGGTGATAAAAGTGTATGCCCCACAAATGGGGTGCCCAGTAGAAGAAAAGGGCAAATTTGAGGAATATCTAGAAAGGTTTATGGGAAACGAGTGGCAGGTAGTAATGGGAGATCTTAATGTAAAAGTAGGAAAAGAGAGAAAAGGGTTGGGAGGTGTTAGGGAAGAGAAACGAAGAGGGTATAAGGCTGTTGGATTTGTGAGCAAAAAATAAAATGAAAGTGGCAAACAACTGGTATAAGAAGGAAAGAGAAAGTCATACGATCACTTATTACAGTTGAAATGGGGAGCAAAGGTTGGTAGTAAACTACGTTCTCAGGGGTGAAGAGATGAAAAGCAGACAGTAAAAATCAAGGTAATATAAAGTGTGTCCGTAGATACCGAAACAGGTTTCTGGTGGCAGACAAAGGGATGGGAATATAGAAGAAAGGTAATAAGACAAGAAAGACGAATAAGCGTGTGGAGGCTAGAAAATCTAAGAGGAAAGAGAGCTGGACCTAAGAAAAGCAAGAAGCTTAATGCTTAAGGATGTGTTGCAAAGTGTAGAGGTGGGATAGAACAGGTTTAAGAACACTTTTGTGGGAGTTGCAGGAGGTATGTGGAAGGACAAGTGATAAGAGTAAAGAAACACCCCGGTGGAACGAGAGGGGAAGGAAGCAAAAGAGAAGAAGAATAATGCATTCAGAAGGCGTTTAAAGAATAGGAATGAGGACAGAGAAGAAGAATTTTGGGAGAAGAAAAAAAGAGCAAAGCGAGTGGTACGGGAAGCCAGGAAGGTTTGGATGCAATAATAGGAAGAAGGTATTATATAGCAAGATAAGTAACAGGAGAGAGGGAACAGACAATAAGTTGTAATGATCGATGAAGAAGGAATAACGGTGAGACAGGAAAGGAAGAAAAGGAACAACGAATGAGATGTTTAGAGAAGATTTTCAACACGGAAGAAGAAAGTGACGAGGGTGAAACAGAGTAGCAGGAAGAAATAGCAGAAAAGGAGGAAAGAGATCCCACATGGAAATAAGTGAAGGGCGCTTTAAAGAGGATGAAATATGGAAGAGCACCGGGTGTTGATAATCTGACTGTGTAAATGATATGATTCGCAGGTGAAGCGGGTATACAATGTTTATTCAGGGTGCTTTAAAGTGATTTGGAAGGAGAACAAGGTACTAGAGGACTGGAAAAATTGAGGTATAATATATATTTTCAAGAAAGTGGACAAGAAGAGGTTTAAACATTTTAGGGAGATAACGCTGATGTAACACTGTACAAGAATATATGAGAGTATACTGGAAAAGAGAATAATTAATCAAATGAAACGAAGGTGAAAAAAGGAACAGCACTGATTTAGTGATCATAGATCTACAGTACAGCTTTGCCATACGATGGCCGATGGAAAGAATATATGAATTTTGGAAAGACTTAATAATGGTATTTATATATGTGTAGAAGGCATATGATAGCGTGGATAGAAATAAAGTTTGGAAAGTGATGTAGGAGGCCTAAGTGGAAAGGAGTTGTGAGAGTGAAAAGTATGTGGGAGGATAACAGAAGTTGTGCTAAGAGTCAGAGTGGGAGCACGTATTGGTTCCAAATAAAAAATAGAGGGAAGGAGGGGTTTCTTATCATCACTACTATTTGTTATGTTAATTGAAATGGTCATGAATAAAGTGGCATGAAATCTTGAGGAGGAAAGAATGAAAGCCATGATGTTTACTGACGGCTTTGTTGTATAGGGGAGAGGGGAGGAGGTACAGGAACAACTACAGTAATGGAGTGAGGAAGTGAAAGAGGTTGGGGTGAAATTTAGCATGGTGAAGCGTGAAGGGATGGTAATGACAAGGAAGAGGAAAAGGCCTAATAAAGCTATAAATTTGGATAGAGTAGAGCTGGTAAAAGTACAAAACGTAAACTATCTTGGAAGCATGATTGAGGTGAAAGGTGAAAGTAGAGAGTATCTAATGAGAAGAGGACAGCAGGACACATATTAAGAAAAGGAGTGCCCTTGAAATGTAAGGAAGTGTTTTACAGAGCGTACTTTGCACCCTTGTTCACACATGCAACAGAAACGTGGACAATGAATGTAAGTGCGACTAGGAGAGAAGAGGCCATGGGAATGAAGTTTGTGAAAAGCATGTTATCTTTCACGAGACGAAACAAGATTAAAGAATGAAGTTATCCGGGAAAGTGTGGGGTACAGGGAGTACATGAGATAATAGAGGAAGCAAGACTGAGATGGTATGGGAATGTATTAAGGATTGAGAAGGAGAGAATGCCAAATAAATTTTGGAAATAATTTAGAAAAAAGACCGCAAGGGAAGCCAAGAAAGAGCGGGAGGAGCAGATAATAGAAAGTTTCAAGTAAGAGAAGAGTAAGGGAAGCAATTAGAGGAGTAAGAGTGGTGGAACGATAGAGAAATATGGAGGCATTTTACTAAACTTACACTGCCACAGGCTGGAAATAGTTAATGATCATTTGATATGATGATGATTTTGTCAATTGAGGTCACCTCTCAAAGTGACAACATATACGAAGCGATTGAATACGAAAGTGTTTTCTTAGTAACTTTCCAACAGTTAGGAAAGCTCAAAATTAGCGTTAACTACCTACACCTACACCAGTAAGTAAAGTTAGTACAGTCCAATTATCTTAGGAAGAACCTTTTAAAAAATACACACTTTTTATGGCCAACAATTAGTATTAATGTCATTTTATAGGTACGGTTTTGATCAAATCTATTAAGAGTGACCACCTCCGGTCACATGACTTGACGTTTGAATAGGTGAAATTAGATATAGTAACATTTTTAGCTGATTCTTACTATGAATATTGGAGTTTACGTTAAAGTGATAGGTATGTGAACTAATTTGAACTACAAGGAGTAAAATGTTTTAATATTATAAAAATAAATACATGATCAGCAACTGATTAAATTATATGACATTAAAATATAGCCCTGGACTTGGCACACACAGAAATGATTGCTCTCTCATTTAGAGTATAAAATTAAACTTTATGTTCCCCAAAGACTCGCTTTGTTCGTTAGATGTTCACTTTATTTATTTAAACAGAGCAGAGGTAGAGAAACTGCATTTCACGCTCACTGTCGGGGTAAATTCCACCGCGCGATGCTAACATTCACTGTTCCGTCCAATTTAGGTTTATATATTTTTTAGTTTGAGCTTTTTAAAATGCACTTCATAAAATGTAGGGAAAAATACTAGTGCATCCCAAACTAATTAAAACCAGGACCAAAGGCTTGGAACGAGGGGAGGGGAGGGGAATGAGTACACTAACCACACAATCTCTTACTGGTGGAGTAAGAGAGTAGGGGAGATTACGAAAAATTGCGCAACTATTTAATAATGATTTTCGCGACCAGTAACGTTGAAACAGATTGATTAGACTCGTCCTTTATTTGTATGGCTTAAAGTGGGGATGTAGGAAACGCGAGAAAAGGGCAGTATTTTTGCAGACTTTAGATAAAACCATTTGCTTGGCCAAAATAAATAAAATATTGCTCCCGTACAAACATAAGAGTTTAAATTTCTTCACATGGTGATATCAACGATTGTTGAATATCTGAGATGAGCATAGATAGCATTAAATGAGAAACTTTTAAAATGAAGAGAAAAAGTTGTCACTAATTTCCAGGATATCCTTGATAGATATTCAAGAACGGTTCCTCTCACCATGTGATTAAAATTAAACTCTAAATTTGTACTGAAGTAATATTTGGTTTCTTTTGACCAAAAATAGTTTTTATATAAATACTGTAAAAACACTTAACTTTTCTATCGTTCCCTACATATCCACCTTAATATTCAATAATATACACACATTAATCCAACGAGCCCCTAATGTGTTATTTTGTATTTATGCAGGAGCGGGGGAAACAGTGTAGTCTATTTGTAAGCAAACTTTAATTCAAACAAGTGCCGATGTTTTGATCAATCAAATTGTATCTTTATTTATACAATCAATTAAACAAGATCAATAGAGCTCAGTATGAAATAGTGATAAATGTATAGTTATTGTATTAATGGCATTTGAATCTTATTAGTTACTAAACATCGTTTTTCGATAATTGGAACCAAGAAATCCTTTTTATTTTGATTTATTTTTCTTCAGCCTTATTTTTACATCTTTCTTCAATTCATAAAATTAATAAATATATATTATTTATTTAATATTTATATACAGGGTGTTTCTAAGCTCACTGCTCAGGCTTGAGCCACAGCATTTTTGCGCAGAAATAAATAGAAAATACTAGAAAAAAGAGGTCGTAAAAGTTATCGTGCACTACTTTAATGCAAGTTGAATTTAGACTCAACAACGCCGGGAGTAGGCAGCTATAAGTACGTACGTGTTCAACAAGTTGCATATCATTAGGCGGGCACATCACAGCCGGTGCTCAAAACTACCTCCCCCTGCCATAATGCACAGTCCATCGGTTGCATTTGACGCACGCTCACCCTTCAGACACGTTGCTTGCAGGCGGGCACTTTGTCCGCTTAGTGATATGCAACTTGTTGTACATATATGTACTTAAAGATGCATACTCCCTGCGTTGGAGCACCAGGCTTCAACTTACATTAAGTAAAACAATCTGATTTTTCATGATCATTTTTTACTTGATTTTACTCTTTTTTCTTCCCACGGGTTTTATGGTTTAAGTTTGGCCAAAGATTTTATAAGCTCCTTATATATACACATACGCCACATACACACACATAACCTATCAAATATTGGCTCAGTGGTAGTGGTGCTAAGTTAAGTTCGCCTACTTTTATTTTTACGCGACCTAACCTAGCGTGGACATAACGTAATTTTGCTAACCCCCCTCCCAATTCATATAACGTTTCAGTACCCCAGGCCAGGACAACACACTTCAACATAGAGACAAAAGTTGGTATTTATCACATTTAATCCAATCGTCATATTAGCATGAAGAGAGCATATTAAAATCATTTGACCCCTTTTTACTTTCTCGCTATATTCTGGATAAAAAAGTATTGTGATGTAAAAAAATATTAACTCGAGATTTTAATGATTTTCGAGTTTCATGACCTCTGAATCCGAAAAAGTGGTTTTTGAATTTCCGTCTGTCTGTACCTCGGACTAGAGCCTAAACTATTTTACCGATGGGCTAAAACTTGTTATCTAGGGTTTTAATAGGGTTGCCCCGAGGGTTTTTGGAATTGGATATCCAATCCTAACATTAAGGATAGTTTACTGAAGGTCAAAAAGAGAAAAAGTGATTTTCTCAAAATCGGCTCTAACGATTTGATTAAATTTCATTTATAAAATATTTCAAACAAATGCTCTCTCATATTTCGGAAAAATTACTTTAAGGGCTCCGGTCTGAAGCGTAAATTCTCGTTTTTTATCTTATCTCCGAAAGTAATTGAGGTATTAAATTACTTATCATTACAAATATATAGATCTATTTATAATACAAATATTTTATTCAAAATATATTTTTATAAAATCAATAACTTTCAAGCATAGCAAATGTATATATTTTTTTAACTTTTCAAACACTAAAGGTAAAGTATTGCGACCGTAAAAAAAATCTAACGGAAATGTTGATGGAGTCGACGTCTCATGACCCCCCAAACCATAAAAAGTAGTATTTGCAATGCCAACGGTCTGTGTGTCTGTTTAAATTTAAAATTAAGAGTAGTTTAGTAAAGGGCAAAAAGAGAAAAAAATCAATTTTCTCAAAATCGGCTCAAAGATTTTGATTAAAATTCGTATCTAGGCGTTGATTAAGATTAGGCCTATAAATTAACTGGATATTTTAATTTTCCCATGAAAATGACTTTTAGGTACTTTACAGAAGTGGAAATTTTCTATCTCTGCAACTATTTGAGAAACTAAATAACTTATCATTGAAAAATTGTAGTACTATTAAAAATTAAAAACTTTTACTTGAAATATATTTTTATAAAACCAATAGTTTCTGAGATATTGGCAAATATATTAATACAATTTTGTAGTTTAGTTGTAAGAGATACTACTTTAAGTTTTAACGCAATAATTCTCCAATGCCATAGAGTAATTAAATATATCCTAAGTAAGTATCTCAAAATGTTTATGTTATTTTCCTTAAACATTCTTAGGAGAAATGTTTCGTACAAAATGATCTATCTCCATTTTAGACTCAATAGTCAATATTTACATTTTTTTATTGCTCAAAATTTATAAATAGAATTAATAGCAATGCAATGACACTGAAGATGTGCAACACCTAATAAAATGTCGAAAATTTTAAATGTAAATCAAAATTTTAACACGAAGTGTTGACCCTTGTGGACCCAATATCGATATTTTTTATTGGTTCAAACATACAAATGAAGACATTAATTCTTTAAAAATAAAATTATAAAATTTAAAACCGGGACTCAAAAAAGTTTTACATAGTATAGTGCAATTTATGCTTGGGTTTGCTAGTGTTATTAATTCGTTTCACATATATTACGAGTTTTGAGTAAATATCTCAATTTTTAAACAATAGAGCGAGAAAGTCCGTGTGAGCTCCGTACCATTTATTAGGGTGATTATAATTATTAAAACAGGGCTTGTCTCTGCTCTAAAATACTCGATAATTTTAATGCCCATCCCTATTCTCCTTTTATTAAGACAAAATTTGGTGACAGCATTTATCTTTGGAACATTTCTTACCTTTAACAAAAACTTGGGCTTGGATGAATTTTCTCCATGGATGTTGACATGAATAGTTTAAAGTCGGTCAAACTTATTCCATTATTTCAAAATCCTGCTCACTAATCTTCCAATGGTTCAAATAATTTGTGTTTGCTCTGTGTTCCAGACATGGGGTTAACTTTTGTTCTTCAAAGACATGGTTGAACTTTTCCCGTTGGCAAATTATTGAACCCTTTTGATGTTGGCCCTCTTGTTTTTACTAAATTCACAATTTATTCTCTCTAGAGTTATTCAAGTCAGCTCTTCCTCATTGATTTGTTTATTGCTCAGCCAGTGGTAAATTTCACCATCTCCAAGTATATTCGGCTCCGGTAACTTTGGCACCGTATGACAGTTTTAATATTACTATAAACTGCTATGTTTTCATCCACGTAACAAATATATTTCATCAATTTTACCAGTTATGTCAATTATTGATATCACTCACTTGTTAATCAACCAACAATATATATATATCAATTTTTTTTTGTCGATTTGATATAAGTGATTTCAACTATTCGAGTTACTTTTTAATTAAAGTGACAAAACATATTTACCCTATATATAAGGGACTGCATTTAAGTTTATATTTTTAACTGTTAGAAAGGCCAAGACTACGATGAGTCAACTATGGCAAAGAATCATTTGATCTGGAATTAAAATTACTTGGATTTTTATTAGGATTTAACCCCAATTGTACAAATGCTTATAATAATTTTCATAAAAAATTATCTAGTGGGAGAGGTTTTGGTTTTGGTTCGCTCACAGGAATCGCCTGTAATGATTTAGTTTATGCATGCAATTTCATTTTACCTACTATAAATATACTATGCTTATTAGTTATTACTATCGTTCGAAGGGTATATTGAGTGTAGGGTGGTTTGTCCTTCCGTAGAACATTGAAAGCGGACAAGAGGGGAAAAACCTTAGGAAAAAAAAAAGCACGGAGATCTGGATCATAAACGCTTCTAGACCTTGTATTAAAAAATCACAAGGAAAAAAATTTGCATAATGTGACAACATTTCTAACATTCTGTGCCCACATAAATGCCGGGAATGGCTATCATGTTAGTAGTATGGTTGTAAAGACGTGGATATATAAAGTTTTCGTTAGAAACTAAAAACTTAGACAGTATACGTCAAATACGCAAATAACGTTAAAATGATTTTTATTTAAAATGATGTTAAAATTCATCTCTAATTAAATTAAATATAAAATTATTCCCTTCTGATTAAATATTACTTTAACGCGTAAAAAAAATAGGCCTATAATCATTCAGATTACAAGAATATTTGGCTAAAAGAAATTTTGGCCTTTTCTAACAGTTTCAACGTTACTAAGAACATGGTTTTGTATGCATCCGCCTTGTCAATACTCACGTTCCTTTAACGAGTGAATTAAATAAGTACTACTTGTCAAATTGTCATAATATATTTGATGCACGTATGCATATGGAACTATTGTTATTGATTTATAAACTGGTTGCCTAGGGGGGAAAATTACTTTGCATAAAAAATAATTTCCTTGCAAATTAAAACTCTGTTTTTAATTAGCGGATAATGTATGGAAAGTAGTATTTAAGTAGTAAGAAGCTTTTATCAAATTCTAATGTACTTTTTGCTGCCAACATTGATAACATTTTACTAGATAATTAATATTGTTTTACGCATATTAATAATACTTATCAAAAGTGACTTTTCAGGTCCCATAAATTGACGTATGAATACGCGAAAGAAGATCTACTAGCTTTTCTAGCTGTCAATAAGTCACTTCCTCTAAAAATTGAACCGTGAAATATATTTTACATTCTTTAAAGAATCCGTTTCTTTTGACAGGTGTCGTCTCTGAGAGCGGCGCGGCGCTTCTACAAGCGTGTGTGCGCGCCAACACAGCAGCGCAGCTTCCGTCTCCACCTCCATGGTCAAGATAGTTGTACACTTTCGAGTTAGATGACGACCACACCATCTTAGAGAAACATTTATTTCAATCCCCGTGGGTTTTAAATGTGCAATGAGGTAAAGTAAGAGTGATTTGAAGATTATTATAAGCGCAATTTCTGGAGCCACGTGGTCCAAGGTGTCACTCTCGCAATAGATTAGTTTGCCGACGACAGGAAGTCCAGGGTTCAAATACCGGTCGGGTGTACTGAGGGTGGTTTTCTCAAATGGTTTTCTAGTCTCTCTCCACACAGATGCGGAAACACTTCCTCTAAACTCAACCTTCCACATTTCTATAAAATTAGCGTTATTATTTATTTTACTTATAATCCAAACAAGTAGTAAAACGCGGTGCAAATATATATATATATTTTCACCGCGTCTTACTACTTGTTTGGATTATAAGTTATATATATATGCTCAATTAAAGTTGCTATCAGTATTTATTTAAATCATCGTTACTCGTCCGGTCTATACGCAATTAATCACGCTACCAGTATAAGAATGAAGAATGTAGAATTTAGATGGTGCCCGAATTTTAATTGAAGGAAAGTGGGAAATCATCAAGGGAAAAAACCTTTAATGCACCCGAACCAGACTCAAGCCCCAAACTCTTAACGATCAAGTCCACGAGACCACTATTGCAGGTATCCTATAGTCAACACTGTAAAAAATAATTGAATATTTGTCTACATATCATAAAAGTTGTAATTGCCTGTCTTTGAATTGAACAATTATTTATAGTGTTAAGTGACTTCTGGATTGCCATAAGGTTCGGTCCTTGGCCCACACCTTTTCTAAAACCTTATAAATGATCTCCCTAGCTGTTTGAAACATTCTCAACATCATACAACATTATTTACCATCCTACCTTTGTCATATTGATAGTGCCGTGGACAGTATGATTGCGGACATAACAAATTTTAGCACCACATCTTACTATCCGTCCGGGTTGTACGCCCACGTGCGAATTACATTCATATATTAGAGATGAAGAATGTTGAATTTAAAGGAAGTGTACTTGCATTTGTGTAGATTGAGAGTGGGAAACCATTTCAGGAAAAATACCCGACCGGTATTTGAACCCCAATCTCCCCATAATTGGCAGTCCAATCTATTGCGAGTTTGACACCATAGACCATCCGGTCACCAAAGGGGTTCTGACTTTAGTGTAACACATGATTAATCAAAATGGTTGCTATATCAATCCTTAAAAATTCAGATATAATATTGTCAAAAAGATTACTTTGCTCAATGAATCTTGCATCAATAAAAGAGATAGTAGTCCGATTTAATTCATGTTGTTTTTAATAAGCTAACCTTGGTTTACATATAATGAAAACCTCACATCACGTAAAAAAAAATTAAAAGGTATTTTTTTGCAATATACGTGGCCGAAAAAGTTATTCCAATAAATATTAAATCCACTCTCATCCAATCCCTTTTCCTACCAGTGTGATGTAGTGTATAGTGAATGACCTGACAGCTGATCTTGCAGCAGGACTAAAAACACTCCAAAACACATGTGTTGGATTTGTATTTGACCTAAAATCGCATGACCATATTTCCCAATATTTTAATAGACTAACATGGTTTGGTTACAACTTGAAGAAAGATTAACTCTACACTCATTGGACAATCACTCTCCCCCCTTGTTTCAAATCACAAAATGGCAGCTTATAAACACTTGCTTGTTCAGACAGGAAGGACTGTTAAGTCATGTCACCTGTTCCCCCCTGTTTCAATATACAAAATGGCAGGATATAAACACATGCTTGTTCAGACAGGAAGGACTGTTAAGTCTGTCACCTGTTCCCCCCGTTTCAATATACAAAAATGGCAGGATATAAACACATGCTTGTTCAGACAGGAAGGACTGTTAACTCGTGTCACCTGTTCTCACCCGGTTTCAATATACAAAATGGCAGGATATAAACATATCCTTGTTCAGACAGGAAGGACTGTTAACTCGTGTCACCTGTTCTCCCCGTTTCAATATACAAAATGGCAGGATATAAACACATTGCTTGTTCAGACAGGAAGGACTGTTAAGTCGTGTCACCTGTTCCCCCCCTGTTTCAAATCACAAAATGGCAGGATATAAACACATGCTTGTTCAGACAGGAAGGACTGTTAACTCGTGTCACCTGTTCCCCCCCTGTTTCAAATCACAAAATGGCAGGATATAAACACATGCTTGTTCAGACAGGAAGGACTGTTAACTCGTGTCACCTGTTCCCCCCCTGTTTTCAAATCACAAAATGGCAGGATATAAACACATGCTTGTTCAGACAGGAAGGACTGTTAACTCGTGTCACATGTTCCCCCCCGTTTCAAATCACAAAATGGCAGGATATAAACACATGCTTGTTCAGACAGGAAGGACTGTTAACTCTTTGTCACCTGTTCCCCCTGTTTCAAATCAAAAAATGGTCAGGATTATAAACACATGCTTTTCAGACAGGAAGGACTGTTAACTCGTGTCACCTGTTCCCCCCTGTTTCAAATCACAAAATGGCAGGATATAAACATATCCTTGTTCAGACAGGAAGGACTGTTAACTCGTGTCACCTGTTCCCGCCCTGTTTCAAATCACAAAATGCCAGGATATAAACACATGCTTGTTCAGACAGGAAGGACTGTTAACTCGTGTCACCTGTTCCCCCCTGTTTCAAATCACAAAATGGCAGGATATAAACACATGCTTGTTCAGACAGGAAGGACTGTTAACTCGTGTCACCTGTTCCCCCCCTGTTTCAAATCACAAAATGGCAGGATATAAACACATGCTTGTTCAGACAGGAAGGACTGTTAACTCGTGTCACCTGTTCCCCCCTGTTTCAAATCACAAAATGGCAGGATATAAACACATGCTTGTTCAGACAGGAAGGACTGTTAACTCGTGTCACCTGTTCCCCCCCTGTTTCAAATCACAAAATGGCAGGATATAAACATATCCTTGTTCAGACAGGAAGGACTGTTAACTCGTGTCACCTGTTCCCGCCCCTGTTTCAAATCACAAAATGCCAGGATATAAACACATGCTTGTTCAGACAGGAAGGACTGTTGACTTGTTGGTGTCAACTTGCCACTCCTAGATTCAAATTAAATTCGAACCTTATTTCTTAGCCTGTCAATGCTTAAACATACCTTATTATTTTCCATTGTTGTGAGTGATGTTCACGAAATAGTTTAAATTACTGACGAAATAGACTAAATGGAAGACTAAGAACTAAAATAATCTTCCCAAGAAGTGTAGATTTTCATTGTTGATGAGTTGTTACGAAAATTTCAAATTTATGACGAAATAATCAAAAGTTCCCAATCTTAACGTATTTAAAATGAATGAATATTTCAGAATATAAAACTAAATGTATCCAGATGTGTAAGGAAATCTCCTCACACACTTGGATGATCCTTTTTTTTTTTTTTTTTTACGACGATTATTATGAGTCAGCTTATATTTTCTATTGTTTAAAACGTCCCCACACCCCTATTGCAAACACTTGTGAAATATGACCATTTGAAAACACACACAGAACACACAGAACGAATGGAGGAGCATGGTGCAACAAAAGAAAGATAAAACGAACATACTAGAATGATTTTTTACTGAAAGATATACTCAAAAAGAAGGCATCTTTAGCGAGTCGTTCCATAAACTTACAGACGAACGGTCCGCGTCTCATTAATTTAAAATGCTCTCTCGTCAAACAACCAGACAGAGGAAAGGTCCACGACGTGTTAAGCTGCCGTATCGGGTGTGAACTAAAATCATTCTGAAAAAAAAACTGGATTTGAATTAATAAAAAATAAATTTCAACATATTAACGTCATATAATATTATATATATATATATAATATCAATAAAAATCAATAAAAACCATTATACGACACTCCAAGCCAGGACTCCTAAAGAAGAGAATCATACAATCCCCTACATTCCCACTTTACTATATGGCTCGACAACGAGAAAATCCAGAGGACTCCCCAAAGAGCACAAAACATCACTCTTCAACTTGACTCGACAACGAGGGGCTTCACCGGCGAAACATAACGCTTCAAGATGGTGAATTTAAGCCAGGATTTCGCTTTTCAAAGGAAACTGTGTGCCGAAGTGTTGTATTCTATCTTTAAGCGCCTTGTAAAACTTGTTCAGCTTGTGGTACCAATGCCAGCTGTGACAGAACCACTGCTAGTCCTAGGTCTCCTAGAGAAGAATCGTTGAGGGTAAGTACCGCCAGGCAAGACAAGGCAAGAAGATCTTGCTTCCAAGGTTAAACGGAGTATACAAATAAATAGGAGGGATTCCCTACCAGATTTTAAATGGTGGCCAAATTTCAAACACGCCCTTCTTACTCACAAACGATTTATTAGCATTAAGTTTAAAGAATTCAATTAGCTTTAGAAACATTTACGCAATCAATATTATTGTTAAACGTAGTTTATTATAATTGTAGGATAATACTACAGGTTAGGTTTTCAATCAAAATAGCTTATAAATATAATAGATTATTAGTATGATGTAATGCAAAATAAATGGAATATTATCCTTGGTTAGAGTAAAATTCTGTAGTAAGTTCTTCATATAGAGAAATGAAAAGCAAAGCAAATTTGCTTTAACTAATAAATTACTAACAAATTTTGTAACATTAATGTTGTATCATGTTAGATTGAGGTGGGTTCTGTTAATATGCATTTTATTTGGCATTTAATGTTTATTTTTATGTTATTAATGATAGTAATAATAATGACCTTTATTTATCTGCTGAAGTTAAGTCGTTAGCCCTCTATTCCACTTAACCAGCTTTGAATACAACATGAAATATTACATTTATTTAAAAACAAAAAAATTTTAATATAAAGGAATATTCAAATAAGTATAAAACCATCCGCACACTCGTTCATACACTCATTTAAAGCTCAAGTAGTTTCAAGAACTAATTTTAGCTTATTAGACAATATAAATTGCGTAACCGCACGCTTGAAGGTAATTTTAGATGTTAGGTGACGAGTCTAGTTATCTAGTTTGTTCCATAAAGAAAGGTCTAGTTATATGGTAGACCACAAGGAACATGCGCACATGAAGACTATACCATACAATTCAATATATTAATGTCAAGCATGTGGAATATATTTTTTCTTATCAACCGACCTATGAAAGACTTGTTCTTAGGTACTACCCGGCCACCACATTATTCTTATGGTCAGCATAGATAAACATATCACATAGGACGCATCATACAAAAAGAAAGTCGCGCCGGCTGACATGTCTACAAAAGAGACATTGAGCCAACGTGAGTGCCGTAAAGGCCATGAACTACCCTGTTCTCTACGCTCCCCGTGGTCGCGAACCCATTGTTGTGGACTTGTGGCTCGAGAGCTACTCTCAAGGTATTGTCGACGAACAATGGTCTGTGACGTCATACCACCTTATATTCCCCTGAGGTGATAAGCCCTGTATACATATATATTTATTTTTTTGCGTCAGTTACACGAAAGAGATCACTTCATATGAGCTCTTGAGAGTATTCTGTAAGATCGGCTTGGGTCGGGCTCAACTCAAAGAGAAGATTGGACAGAAAATGCGTCGTATTAACGGTTATCATGACGTCAAATTTTCAGGATGACCGAGATGCCCTAATACCCTGACTACTTCCTCAGGTTTCTTCGATGAGCTAGTTTGAAGGTAATAATAAAATCTTTTCCCCAGAATCAGGCACTTTAACACGATATAGTTGTTCAGCGTTTATTGGATCAGTGTTCTAAATGCCAGGAGAGTTAGTGCAATACGAACAAGATTAGAGAATCACCAAGGGAGTTTGAAGGATAGAGTTGGTCTGGGAGTCTTACCCCTGAGACTGTGCCCCACTAGAAGTTATATGGAAGGGATTTTCATGGTATATGAGGTAATTTTATCATTTGTTTACCTGTACTAATTCCACCTTATCGAAATTTAGAGTTTCCTAGAGGTACGTGGTCAACGATACGTAGTAAGATCCCAATAGTAATTTTTGCCTAGGCAAATAATATTTGCTATGATTTTAATTATCGTGGTAACAAAAAAACCATCTCCCCCTGGTCTTCCCACACTGGCATTGAGCACCCTCCTGGTCTACCCACACTAGCACTGAGCATCCTCCTGATCTAACCACACTAGCACTGAGCACCCTCCTGGTCTACCCACACCTAGCACTGAGCATCCTCCTGATCTAACCACACTAGCACTGAGCACCCTCCTGGTCTACCCACACTAGCACTGAGCAACGCTCCTGGTCTACCCACACTAGTACTGAGCACGCTCCTGGTCTACCCACACTAGCACTGAGCACCCTCCTGGTCTACCCACACTGCATTAGCATTAAGTAAGAAATCTGACGTGGTAATGTATTGTCCCTTGCAACTTGGAAGAGAGTGGAGCACGTACATTGTTGATTGTGAAGAGACACTATGAAACCGTTAGAGAAATAAAAGTTTGACAACAAAGGTGAATATAGGATTTGAAATACAATGATCAAAGAAACTACTGATCATCGATGAAGAAGAGAATACGTTAATATTCAGTAATGCAATACATAAATAGATTCATTGGATAAAACCACACATCCCCCATATTTAAAAATACAAACATACCATAAGTGCGGAATTTTTTTTTTCAAAGATAAGTATACCATTTGCACTAAAAACTATACGAACGTATTATATAAAAACATAAAATACAATTTAATATTATGTTTTGTGCAGCTTCATGCATTATTATTGTTAAAATTCTTTTTTTGAACCTTCTTTTCGAAATTCTTGATAAATATTACATCTTGCAGAACGTTGCCAACAGCAAGAATTACTTTTTTACTTTCACCGGTGTAAACGTGGGCTAAATGAATGGCTCATCTAGTCTGGTTTGACGGTGGCGGGGAGGTGTGGGCTCGAATCCCAGCAGGGTGTAAAGAGACTTTATCAAGGGGGACTGATTGGCAAAATCAGGAAAGCCGAAACATATTCTTTAATTTAAGCGCCAGGGAAAAAACCCGGGAAAAGTGCTTGAAGTTTTCTGTCTGTCGGAAAATTGATGTTTCAAAGTTTCACACTATTTTTAAGGGAAGATATAAAATATGCCATAATCACATATTGATGTTTTATTAATATATTTTTTTTGTTTTCAAATAATAATACAAATGTGCTATCCTTCTTTAAGATTCAGTCTAAATTTGATTAGCAATAAACAAATAGGATCATGAAAATAATCTTACCAAAAGCTATGATAGTTTTGTACTTTCCAAATAACATCTAGATTTGTCAAGAAACAACGTGGATTCTTAGAGTATTCCTAAATAAAGTTTAGTTCAAAAAATTCAAATATATTTATTGGAAGGAAGGACATGCAGCGTGAATGGGGGAATTTAGAACCATGTTTAGAGTATTTATTGTCTGGCGAACCCAATGGAAAGAGACCATTGGTAAGACCTAGACTTAGATGGGAGGATAACATTAGAATTGACCTGAAAGAGATAGGGTGTAGTGAGATTGAGATAGGGTGTAATGAGGAGGATTGGATAGAACTAAATCAAGGTAGGGATAGTGTGTAATGAGGTGGACTGGATAGAACTAGCTCAAGAAAGGGATAGGGTGTAATGAGGTGGACTAGATAGAATTGGCTCAAGATAGGGTGTTATGAGGTGGATTGGATTGAACTAAATCAAGATAGGGACAGGGTGTAATTAGGTGGATTGGATAGAACTAAATCAAGGTAGAGATAGGGTGTAATGAAGGGATTGGATAGAACTAATCAAGGTAGGTATAGGTGTAATGAGAGGGATTGGATAGAACAAAATCAAGGTAGGGATAGGGTGTAATGAGGTGGAATGTAGAGAACTAGCTCAAGATAGGGATAGGATGTAATGAGGTGGACTGGATATAACAAGCTCAGGATAGGGGTAGGTTGCGTATTTTTGTAAATGTGGCAATGAACTTCTGAGTTTCTAATTCCATAGAGTAAGTCAGTAAGTTAGAAATATAACTGTCTAATAAACGGATATAAAATCTTCATAAATAGTAGCTCATCACTAGCCTTGTTGTGTTTCATAAGATGGTGAAGGCTCGTAAAAAAAAATCTGTGTATGTTTTAAGTGTGGAAGGGCTTGATTCGTTTTGTGAAAAATTTACTTCGATTAATTAAACAAAACCAATAGCAGAGCTATCAATACGGGTAACTCAATACTTAAGATATGTAACAGCTAAATCAACTGCACTGTCAAAATTGCCATTTGTCATCCTATTAATAAGTGAAATTATGAACTTAGACATGTTTCACGATGTACATATTTTCTTCTTTTTCTTAGCACCACATTATATTACCCTTTTGGGATGTAAGCATATGTACTAACTACGCTTGTGTGCTAGCAATGAGGAGGTTAAATTTTGAGTAAGGATATTCTCATTTGTTCTCAGTACCCTCTGTACACCCAGACAAAATGCGAACTCCAATCTCTACGTCATCTGCAGTAGTCATTTGTGAGAGTGACGCCTTAGACTAGGGGTTGATATCGTGGGCCGTATAGGCTAAAATAAAATGTGGGCCATATGGTTTAAAAAAATATTGATAAGAAATTTCAACTTTATAATTCTCATATAGTAGTTATTTATTACCGCAGGGCCAGAATTTTGATGGCATATCATCTAATTTTTGGTTCGTAGCATTAAATGCCTATAGATAGGCCTACATAAAATATGTCCATGATCCACTTATTGTAAATAAATGTGGTCTTTTTTGCATTTCTGAATTATAGATAATATTTTCTTTATTTGCGTAATTTTTTATTAGTCATTTTTGGGCAATTTGAGTAATTTTAAGGCATTCATCTTGAATAAGTATATTTTTAAATACCATTCATGTATTTTTATAAATGCATAAATTCTAAAACATAAATTTTTCCAACACACAATTGTCTGATTGAGGAGATAATATAGACAATTAACTTTATATCTTCTTTGCCTGTTTGGTTGTAAAATACACATTCCTGGTGAGACATTGCAACTAAGATGGTAGGGTTGCGTTAGAAAGGGGTAGCTATTACTTCTGAAGCACTTATGTGTACGTAATTAATGTAATATTAGCAGAATACAAGAGTTTAGTCGTTAAATGCTTTTCATTACATTTCACAATTGTAAAGTTCGTGTTAGATTAAGTAGTGCGCAATAGTACAAGTGTTTGTTCATATTTTAGGACATTTTAAGTCAATTCTTAGAATTGTTAGGTCATTTTACAGGTCATTTTTAAAACTTTTTAGATAATCAAAATTCTGTCTCTGGTCACGTATGAGTCTATTTTTTATGAACAAAACAATTACCGTATTGTGTGTTTGCTAAATCTTTTCGTTGGCCAGATAAATTCAGTCGGTGGAACGTAGGTTGCAGACCACTGCCTTAAACCATTTTTCCAACAAAGTGAGTATCTTTTTTATTAATAAGCTAAACACAATTTAATCAAATTTTAGGGATGAGAAGAGTATTTTAAAGAAATTGCATTCACACTAGCGTGAATATAGGCCTAAAATGGAAGAAATATAATAAAAAATATGTGGAAAATCCTCTACAGTCCACCCAACCGGGATATGAATCCCAGCCTCTCCATCAATGTAATTCCCATATATTGTGATCTTAACGCCTTATGTCATGTTATCACCAGTGCTGACGTGTTTATTTATATTGTTTGTGCTTATAAAGACTTACTGGCTCTGGTCAATGGGTGACCCTGGATGATAAATGAACTAAGATAACGTCAGTGGTTGAAAACTACGTTATAGGTCCTGTGAATGATTTTATTTCCAGGTTGCTATTTGATATAAAATTTAGGTATTTGTATAAGTTAAATTTGTGAACCTAGCTATTTTTTTTATAAAAAATCTAAACAAACTCTCATTTGAATTTAAAATAAGACCAAACACTTCTTCCCACCAAAACAAAAACTCAAGCCCTGTAGCAAAAAAACAACCATTCATCATCACAAGCCAAAAAGATGTCGAGACGGGAAGGAAGGCGACCAAAATCTTACTTCCTAAACTCTAAAATTCAAAGCGTAACTTATATTTAAAAAAAAAACACAAAGCACAATTCTGAAGCATGCATAGCAATAAAATGTAAAGAGGGTTAAGAATATTCCAAAATATCACCAAAAATATTAACAGCGAGGCAACACTAAATCGATGACATTGCATGCCACTGACTTTATTGTTGAGTTATTTTTACATCAGTAAATTGAGGAATATTTGAACTTAAAAAACTCATATAACGTAGAACGCCAATATCACATTTTATACTACTACTATTATTATTATCATTACTATCATTATTATCATTATTATCGTTATCATTATAATCATTATTATCATTATCATTATAATCATTATTATTATCATTATTATCATTATTATAATTATTATCATTATTATCATTATTATTATTATTATTATTATCATTATTATCATTATTATTATTATTATTATTATTATTATTATTAGCCCCGCGTCTTACTACCCGTTCGGGTTATACGCACTTACTCTAAAGTGCAAAGTTAGGGTGATTGTGAGATAAAATTGAGGACCTACAGTTTAACGTGAAATCCGAACCACGGTGGAGGCCTGGCATTCCTCACATTCACAAGTTGTAATTAATACACGTCTTGTCAGAGGTGAAGGAAGGGTTTGGCAATCAGATAAATCTGTGCCGGGACCGAGGATTTAACCTCAGACCCCCAGCACATAAGTCCGACACTTTACCCCTAGATTGCCAGGTCACCTTATACTCGTCTTAGTGTATAAGTGTTTTAAGAGCTTTGATAATTTGAAATGAATCCTTGTCTTTTGCAAGAGACTAGACCGCCGATTACGGGTGATCGAAGTTAGAATTCCGGTCGGGCGTAATACAGAGGGTCTATTTTCTAAATATTTTTCCACCCTCCCTCCACGTAAATGCGGGTACACTTCCTATAAATTCAACCCTCCTCGTCCCTAATATTTTAACGTAGTTATTATATATCCATATAACCCGAATGGATAGTAAAGACGCCTTACTAATATAAAGATAAAACTCCAAGATTTTCTTTTAGCACCGCTTCTTACTAGTTATTCAGCTTATAAATCCCAAGATTATTAACGATTTTAAAACGGTATAGAAGGTAGAGATTGGGAAGGTGATTAAGATTAAATGCATCCACAATATCGTGAAGAGGAGGTGATAAAAACCACAGTGATGAATCATAAATGAAAAAGTATTCGTCAGTGTGTTTGACCGATACTAGAACCTCAACTTCACATTTTACCGGCAGTTAAGTATATTGAGAGCATAAATGGTTTAGCTTGAACTTACAGCTTTAACCGTGACCGAGTGGTCTACGGCGTTCGGTTTATATTGCACTTATTCATCGTGAGTGGATAAGGGTTCGAATCCAGATCAAATGCACTGGGTGCTCAGTGGCGTGGTCCTAAGGAAGAATGTACCTGGGTGGACATTCCCACAATTTAAAGTAGCTTTATATCTAACCATTTTAAATGTCAAATAGAATTAGGAATTTAATGTTTAACATTTAGAATGTATTTAAATTATTTTATGGATACAAATCCAATGGGGGTCTTAATGATAACGTAGCTCAATTTATTAATTTCATGATAACTCTTAAAAATTTAAAAGCCAAAGCTATTATTTATGCTTTTAGTGGGAATTACTCCATCTAGATATCATATTCTTAAAGCAATGCGCAAATTCATTTACTGTATATTATGCTAAGGAACAGCTTCGTCACTGACATGACGTGACTTTGTCTCCAGAGCTGACAGATGATGTAGCAACCAGGTATGATCCTATGGTAGTAGAGCCTATTGGTTCCATTTAATTTTATGAACATTAATGAAGTCACACGTTTAATAAGTAGCGTAATTAAGTATTTATTAAGTTCATTACACTAAAATTACTTTCACACGCAGCAGAACTACAAGGAATTGATTTTAATCCGTCCGATGGAGGTTTAAGAGATTCTATAAGACGTCTTTCTTAACAGTCGGCGTAGTCTAGAAATTCATTCAATCCATTTACTTCCTCATATCAAGAGATATTGTGATGGTGAAAAAATCGATCTCGATATTATGACTCATTTTTACGTTTTATGTGAACATGAACTCAAAAAAGTGGATTTTACCATTCTGTTTGCTCCATGTATGTCTGTCTGTCTCTTTGTCCCTGGCCACGGATTCAAACCGGTTTGTTGGAATTTGTTCAAACTTTATATTTAGACATTATAAAGCTATACCACAAATGGTGTTTATTTTTTACCCTAGCCCTTCAATTAAGCGTAGTTTACTGATGAGTGATTTTTTTAATCCCAATTTTTTTTTTTGAAAATGGCTCTAATGATTTTGTTTAACATGCATATCTAGGATTTGTTCGAGTAGTTTACTGAAAACTAATTTTTCAAAAACTTAAAATATTTTACAAATGGATATAATTATTAGGTTCCAAATGGTTATCTTGGTAGGGTTTGACATGACTATTATTAACACTATATATTTATTTTTTGGGTAAAAATCATTTAAGGATAGTTTACTGATGACCGATTTTTCAAAAACCTGAAATATTTAAAATATGGCCCTAGCTATTTGATTAAAAATAAGTATCTTGGGAACGTTTGATGTGAAAATTAACTCTGTATATTTGTATTTGGGATGAACACTCATTTATGGGTAGTTTACTGATGACTGATTTTTTTTTTAATTGGAAATATTTATAAATTTAACAATTTGGTTCAATTTGGTTCTAAATGGGTATCTTGGGAGTGGTTAACATGACAAATGATCACGTATACTTTGTTTTGGGTAAAAGTTCTACTAGGGGTATTTTACTGAGGAGTTATTTTTGAAATATAAATTATTATGAAAATGGCTATAACGATTTTGCTTAAAATTATAATATCTGGAGAGTGTTTAACATGAATATAATAAAGAGAGCTGCACTTGTTTTGGGGTAAAATTTGGCTATAGATAGTTTGGTATTTTTTTTTTTAATAATGAAAAATATTTCTTTAGCGATTTGGTCCATAACTGGCATCGGAAAACTATTTTACATTTCAATAATAATGTATATTTATTTATCTAAAATTAGTTAATTTAAGGGTAGTTTACTTACAACAAATTATTTAAAGTTTGAATGCT
Organism: Timema podura; assembly: GCA_033556935.1. Lineage (NCBI taxonomy): Eukaryota > Metazoa > Arthropoda > Insecta > Phasmatodea > Timematidae > Timema > Timema podura. The sequence continues at coordinate 64,948,159 of JAVRXN010000009.1, forward strand.
TTGGAAATTGATCTTTAATTCAAAATGGAAATCTGTGAATAGTTTTTCATTATAAATAAGAATGTGTTTTTATTTTTACATATAAATAATTTTAGGATAGTTTATAAATAATCTATTTCTGAAAATTTGAATTTTGTTTAATATATTAGAGCAATTTGGCTTAAAATAAATATATAATGTGATTATTATAATTAACAAGATGATGTGTTAGTTCTTATGAGTAAAACTTATATAAGGGTATTTTACTAAAAACTTATTTTTGAAAATTTTCTTCGAAACTATAATCATGAGAAAGTTTGTGCAATTGTGTCGTACTATTTATATTTAGTTCTATTCTGAAGCGATTACAAAAGTAGTTCATGTATTTCTTGCCTTATATCACTTCTATATTACTCGGCCAAAAGTCTAAGGTCATTATTTTAAATTCCTTCAAAATTTGGAAATATTCTTCTTGATAAAAGTCACTCTTTTTCAACCTACGGCTTGGAATGGCTGTGAAACATCCAGCTCTTAAACTGTCCCTAATGTTGCTCAAGATTTACAACCGATCATATTTAATGATTGGTGTTATGGGTTCTCAGTTACCACCATGTCACGGAATTCCCCGCTCTCGGCTGATTTTATACTTTCTTTTACTCTTTCCCCTGATCAGAACTTCATTAATTTAATAATTCATAATGTATGATGCATCATATTTTACCTTTTAACTTTTAAAGCACCAAATTCATCTCGGTGGCTTGGTTGGCTAATGCTCTAGTTTCGTGTTAGCTAGAATGCCGAGGACGGGGAAATCAAGGTTCGAATCTCATTCGGGTGAACTGGGGTGGTTTTCCCTAAATGGTTTTCCACTCTCCCTCCAAGCAAATGTGGGTTCACTTCCTCTAAATTCAACCTTCCAAATGTATAACCCATTCACGTAATTAGTACTTAAGCATATAATCTGAACGGATAGTAAAACGCCGTGCTAAATTATAAAATTATAAATTTTAAAGCACCAAGGCAACGCCCCAGCTGTTATAAAAGTGCCATGGTACCTCCCTGGACCGCCTTGGCTCGATTATAGCACTGTAGGTGCTGGTTCTCACTGTTGTTACCCTGCGTTCTAACAAGCACCCTTACCCCCCGCTCTAAGATTAGGTCATTAAAAATAATTGTATTAAAAGGAGGCTACTTAACTCTTTAGGAAAAATAATTAACGCCCACAGCCACCTTTATAGGGAATTCCGAATCTTGCTTGCCACAATCAAATTTTAAAATGTTTAATGGTTAATTGTTGATCATCCCCTAAGCTCGAACAATTCTTTTATTTCTATTTAGTTAAGAACTATTTACTATAGATTCACTTTTTTTTTCTAATAGCCAAAAATAAATTTCTTTCTGGCATTGCGTTTATTATATTCAAATTTAAAATATGGTGCTATTTATAGTAATGACTATGTTCAAAATCGTTCTTCCCGTCTCAAAATTATAATGTCTCACATTAAATATTTATCAATTTCAATAAATATTATTTTATTAAGTTAAGCTTATGAGTTATTTTATAAAGGAATCAACATACCCTTTTAAAAAATTGGAGACATATTCAAAAATACATTTCTAGAAATGCATTTAAAAGTTAAATTCAGGATATGAATAGTAGTGACATCAGTAACATCTAAATTTTTTATAAAATTAAACAGAAAAATCCAAAAAGTTGTATCATTTCCTAAAATTATCTCAGCAGACTACTTTTAGAAGGGCCCAAAGCGAACTATTTATGATCAAACGCCAAATTTTCGAATGTGTACATATTTATTTAACAGTAAATTAATAAATTTTGCTTGGTATTTGTATTGTGACATCAAATAGTATTTTATCTAGTTTATTTACATATAATATACCAATCTTGTGAAAACATGAAAGATGAATGGCATTTTTAAAAGTTATTTTAAATAATGGACGTGCATAGTTTGATTTAAAAATGAATATATACTGTGAGTTGTTTTGTTCCAGGCATTATCAAAATTCAATTTGTTAATTACTTTCAGTAAAATGTTTAATACATTATGAGGTGTACGGATGAGGTAGACTGTTTATAAGTTCATGCACATTAGCGTGGAGAGATGATGGGAAAATTACTTGTTGAAATCTACCCCCAGTTCACCTGACTAATATTAGAACCTTTACCTCCCTATCACCGAAAACCCAGTCTAATGCTTGACTGGGTGACGTAAGCAATGACATAATCTAATTCCTTCAAGTGGCGCTAACTTTATATTCGCTTTACATCGAGTGCGGATAGGAAAGTATAAACAGCTTAAACCAATTCAAAAGCATAAATATGAATAACATTTACTTTACTTTTCTATCCTCCATTTTATGAGTCAACATCGAACACAAGTGAAATGATTTCAGAATTTCATCAATCGGTTTAAAAAAGTAGGAGCTAGGGATGTGCATTTTTTCAATTTTTTATTCAAAATGAAAAAAAAAACCACAAATATAGTACATGTTTCAGAAGCCAAATAAAAATTGGAATAATTTTATTATTTTCTCTGATAAAAAATGATTTCATCTTATTTTTAAAATGTAGTTAATTTAATGTTTTGCAAATATTTACAATAAATTTGTATCGGTATATAGGACTAATTTTATAACTACAAGTTTTGGTATGTGAAATTTATTGATAACTTAACAGCAAAGAATGACAGCTGAAAATAAAATCTTAATTTTAATTGGTAGTATAAAAAAAGTCTGATTTTAATATGAATCTAGTTATTTGAAAACGGTAAACTTATGTTACCACCATGTCGGGGGGGGGGGGGAGATTACAGTTGTATTTACATTCTTATTCCGTTTATTAATAATATAGAAATAGAATACACAGTAATTCCTGAGTATTATTGGAAGTTTCTGATAGCTAGATTAACTTTAGGATTAATAAATCAAACTATACATATTTCTAGAATGCCAAATTTTAGTGACAACCAATCAATGTTGTTGGTCGAAAGTGAGGCTTCCTTTAAAAAATCAGCGTCTAGTAATAAGAGTTGTCGAGGATAAAATATTGTTTCTAATGAATGTTTTCAAAATTACACACACCCTTAGGAGGAGACAAATTAATAAAATATATTTTATTAAGGGAGAATATTAGTAAAATTGTTCGACAAACATGTTTTTGAATTTATAACTGTATGTTTTATTTTATTCATGATACATATTTAGTGTGATTTGTATTTACTTACTTTATATATAAGAAACTCGGAAGTTCATTACCACACTTAAAAAAGTATGCCACCTATCCCTATCCCGAGCCAATTCTATCATTACACCCTATCTCTTTTAGGGCCATTCTAATGTTATCCTTCTATCTGCGTCTATGTCTTCTCCATGGCTTCATCCCATTGGTTTTTGTTTATAGTAATCATAATTCAATTAATCCACCCTCTTTTGAGATTTTTGGAGGTTTAATAGTTACTTCTAGTTTTATATATTCACGGGCCAGACTATGACTATGTTGTCAGGGTGTCTGTAAATCTTGACATTTTTAGCCGATATTAAATGTCTTTTTCTCGTAAACCTAGCTGCGATAGTACAAGGGTGCGTAAAAACATGTACCGGTATACAAAGTAAAAACAAGCTATGTATTTAAATTAAATGAGGTTTTAATTCAGTGTACCTACGTCATACAACGAGAATTTACCATAAACGTCATGAGTCTACATAATATAGGTGGTCTTTGATTGGTTGCTAGGGTGCGATTGAATGTATTTATGGTTAAGGCTTAATTTTTCCTATCAAATGTTAACTATTATAAACGCTAGGGCTGGGTGTGTAGTATCGCACGTATTGTTCTAAATTTAGCTAGTTTGTAGGTTGTGTTCTAATACAATCTATGTTTTGAAAGTATATGTAAAATATTTCGATTTTAAATTAGTTTAGTTTTTAGTTTAGTTTAGTTTTTGCATGCCATTGTTTAACGTGTCTCGGGTTTTTCTGCCCGTCCGAGATAGCCGCATGTTATCGCTGATGCGGCAAGGATGATGAAGACAGATATCCAGTATATTAAGGGTAGAAATTTCAACAATATAGTTTCTTGTACCTTCTCCAAGCAAATTCTGGTGCATTTATTTAGAATTTACCCCTTTAAGGTGGGGCGGAAGGGGACGCGAGAAAAGGCCAGTAGGTATTTTTTTCAGTTATTTTAGCAAAACTTTTTTTGGTTATAATAAAACAAATATTTCTCCAGTAGAAACATAAGAGTTTAACTTTCTTCACATGTTGGCCTCAACAATGGCTGAATATCCGTCATGAGCATAGCGGCGTTAGATTACGAACTCTTTAAATTAAGAGGAAAAGTTGTTAAATTTTATGACACCCTTGACAGATATTCAACAACTATAGATATCACCATGTGAAGAAAATTAAATTCTATGTTTGTACTTGAAGCTGGATCAATATTTTATATATTTTGCCTAAAAAAATGTTTTTGCCATAAAAACTTTTTTTTAAAAACGGACTTTTTCTCGAGTCCCCTTACATCCCACCTTAATGGTGTTTCCTTTAAATACACCATTCGATCCACATAGAATTAGTCTACAACAACTTATTGTTCACAGAAAGGATCGTTTAGAATATGAAAAAATAGCGCCCAAACTTTATAATATTTTTCTTTATATTAGTAGCATATAACCCGAATAGGAGTAAGAAGCAGTGCTGAAATAATATATATAATATATATATATATATTAGTGTTTATCTACAGCCAAGTGGGACAACTGAAGATCACGTGATCCGATGAATAAGCACTTGGGTAGATCAAGTATATTTTCTAGTTGTCAGAAAAGGCTCTTCCTATAAAAGTTTGTCTGAACAATTATATTTATAAAACAAGAAGAATGAGTAAGAACGTATATTAAAATGTAGAATTATTATGACAACAATGTGATAGTGTTTTAAACATAAGGGAATTTAATGACATTAATTTTCTTGTTTAACATTCCCATAACATCGAGCTTATTGAAATATTGTTTAAATCTTAACTCTCGGCGAATTATAACTGTTTGAGCGAATTTTGGTTCCAAATCTATTTGTAATTGAGATAGGTTCTCCCTGTTGTGTGAAATCATTCAAAGTGCGAACTAAATATTACAAATATGATAAAAGAATTTGTAATTAATAATGTAGAGCAAATCACATTGGCACAAGCTTACTAGTACTATCTTGGCGCTGTCAAAATTGACATCACCTTTCTCTCCAAAGAGTGACAGCTACAAGACATATGGCATGGAATTTGAATATATAAAATTAATTTTAGTAAAGTTTTTCACTAACAGGCTACGTGACTGCACATTTTACAATCGTTCCATAACAACTATCATAAATAAAGTGGAGGGATTGTTATAATTTTTTAGGGATTTAACCTTTTCAGGCTCGACAGCTCAAGTTCACACCACGGAAAAAATAAGAAATTCTACCCACTGTAGTGGTCACATGTTTTAAGGCGTCGCTCTCTCAATAGACTGGGCTGCCCAAGATGGGGAGATCGGGATTCAAATCTCGCTTGGGTGGACTAAGGGTGATTTCTTACTTAACTTTTTAATTTTTTTATTTAGCACCGCGTCTTACTACCCGTTCGGGTTAAACGCTTAAGTACTAATTACACTAATGGATTATGAATTGGGAAGGTTGAATTTAGTGGAAGTGAAACCACATTTTCGTGGAGGGAGAGTGGAAAACCATTTAGGAAAAGCCACCCCCAGTTAACCCGACCGAGATTCGAACCTTGATCTCCCCGTCCTCGGTGGTCTGGCTCAACACGACTGGTGACCACTCTACCTCCACGCAAATTCTGGCACACTTCATCAAAATTCAACCTTCCTAACATGAGAATAATTATTTTTTAGCACCACGTTTTAATAGTCCTTCGGATTATACGACTATGTATCAATTATGCTAATGGTTTAAGAGATTAAAGGTTTTATTTAGAGGAAGTGTATTCGCGTTTGCGTGAAGGAAAGCGTGGACCATTTTGAAAAAAAAAACACTTATTACACCCGAGCGAGATTCAAACCTCGAACTCCCCATCATTGGCAGTCTAGCCTAATGCGAGGCTAGCGCGCTAGACCATGCGGCCACCAAAACAGGTATATCATAATTATTACATAAGCGTATAACCCAAATGGGTAGTAAGACATGGTGATAAAAAAAACTTCAACTCCACCGGGAATTGAACAGAAATTGGTTTGGCAGCGAAAATATCACTAATCACCCCAGCGGTCTTTCTCAAAGCACAAATTGACTTACATTTTCTTAAGTAAAGTAACTTTACTAAATAATCTAAAATTTTCGTCCCACATTTTACTAGCCGTCTCGACTACCCACATTTAATTACACTAGTGAGGTGGAGTTAAGGAAGGTAGAAATGAAAGGAAATGTACTCGCTGGTGCGTGAGAGGCTCTAGGAGAAATATTTAAGATAATCACTTTCATTGCACTCTTTGGATTCAATCCTTGGACCTCCCTGTCACCGGCAAACCAGATCAGGTGAGCTTAATGTGAGAGGTGAGAGTGCATGGAACAAGAGTTGAGGGCAATGGGGGTTGTTTTTTTTTTGCAGTTTTTATAGATACATTTTTAGCCAAAATAAATCCAATATTGCCACAGTATAAACAAAGAGTTTAATTTTCTTCACATGGTGACATTAAGAGTACCTGTCACAAGCATTGCAACATTAAATGAGAAACTTTTTAAAATCAAGGGAAAAAGTTGTCATAAATTCCAGGACACCCATGAGAGATATTCAAGAATTGTTTATATCACCGTGTGAAGAAAATTAAACTCCATGTTACTACTGAAGAATTATTTGATTCCATTTGACCCAAAAATTGTTTTGATAAAAAATAAAACTGCAAAAATACTACAATTATTAACTCGTGTGTCCTATACTCCCACCTTTTTAGTCAATGGGTCCACCGACACATAAACTAACGTAACGGTTCAGTCTAGGGTAAGATATTCAGACATTCAAAACGTCAATATTCAATATTGTTCAATATCTAATTATAGAAAGTAATTGTTTGTGCAGTTTAAGTTTCAGGATAACGCTCACAAATTAGCCAATACATACTACAGATACATATTAATATATACCTTGATTTTCTTACGAATGTACATTTAGAGCACTTTTTAGAAATACAAATATTTTGTTCAACATTGATAACATTTTACTAAAGTATTAGTGTTATTTTTTTAATATTGATACTATCAATCAAACGTGACAGCTCTACCTCAAACGACTTACGTATGAATACGTGAAAAAAGATCAAGTATATTTTTATACATGTCAGTTAAGTCCATTCTTAAGAAAATTCCTCATAAACTTCATAAACCTAAAAACAAAAAACAAATTAAAGAAACAAGAATATATAAAACAATTATGTATATATAGGCCCGTTTTGTGGAATATTTATATAATTTAATATATTTACGTTGGTTGGCAAATGTATGGATGCTATTATTAAAGCGTTACCGATGTATTAAAAACGTGGTATTTATATATCTTTAATATTGATATGTAGATTTTCCGGGAATTGTATATACAATATCGTGTATTGTAGGCACTTTTTTTTAACAAAATATTCATATTTTATCATATATTTTAAATAGTGAAAAATTACAGCATATCGATTAGAAAAAGAGAAAAAACCACCATATTTTTTTAATATAGCCTGAAGGACATGCGTCTGTCTCTCGCAAGCATATGACAAACCTCAAACTATATTCCATAACATTTTTTGTTAAACACGTAATTGTCCTTTACAAGCACCCCATTTCTATTTTTGCTGTAGCAAACCCAACTCCTGCAAATGAAGCACAATTGCCTTTTTGTGCTGTTAAAAAAAATCTTTAACATAACTAATGATGTGATATGAGGTAAACTCATGTAACTTTCCATTACAACTGAAGTGACTCAAAGAGACACGCCCAGATGTAAATAGAAAATTGCGTCATAAATATAAAAACCTAAAATATATTTAGAATAATTATTAGGCTACAAAAACTATTTTCAAACTTTCTATAATTTATCAAATTACTAAGGCTCTTACCAACCGAGCTTAAACTAACCTTTCACACTGTAATAAATTTAAAACTCACTATAATATTTATCAAATGAATATTCTAATTTCAATACGTTTCAATGACGTCATCCACCGAAAACGATCATGAGACTACATGATTATACAAACTAAGTGAGTACAAAGATAATCAATAGTTACATTTCTTCGTTTCATTTATGATCGCAATGAGTTTTGTTCTATTTGTAAAATAATTATTCTAAATTACCAAACTTGATAAATCTTAGTATTAATCGATTAATCGTCTACATGAGTGTGTAGTAATAACAATTATATAAATATAGTGATATAACAAAGGAAAGGTTATCTTATATTAGCAATACTGTCTGTACTCTCAACGATTTTCCCAAAACGTAGGTATTGTCAATGGGTTTTACTACAAAACCTGTGATTTAGACAATCAATAAAGTTGACTTAGGTGATTTTTGGCCTTGGTCTTATCCCTTCTTGAATGTAATATTTCACAGGTAATAATTATCGTATTAAATTCCTGACACTGACTCACGTTTAGATTATAGGTCATGTGTGTACTATATTTTGCATGAGTGAACATTTAACTTAAATCAACGCCATACGGGAGACGTACGTTAATGCCACAGTAAAATGTTAACAACCATAGATGAAAGTCTTCATAGCATCTATAAGTAAATATAGAGAACGAAATGTTTATTTGTCTGTTTTATAGACCGGTAGTTACTGTACCCACCGGTCTCCAATGTTTCCCAAAAGTATTGGTACATGTTTGCACATCGGCCAATGAATATAATCATTCATTTAATCGATGATAGTAAAGAGAGCTAATCCGGTGGTCAAATTTACATAATTAGTATATTGCTAGTACATGGTTGTTTGAATTTTGTTTCGGACGATGTATTCCCAACCAAATACAGCGTTATAATTTTATGTTAACTAAATACTAGAGTTTAAATTTTATATGAATACAAAATAAAACACTGGTTTTCTTTATTTTAAATGTTAAGTAGATTTTACAACACAACAAATTATAGTTTATTGTTTAGTCAAAATATTTTTGTCGTGATCTGAGGAAGTAAATTCAGAATTATAACGTCACAATTCATACTTATAATAAATTTGCACTAAAATCTTAATAAGATTTGATCATATTTATGAAATAACTACGTCTATTAAATCTATAAAACAACATTATTTTTGGGGCTGAATGCAAGGAGAAGTCTAGGTCATGTAAAAATATATATTTAATTTTGCTTCTGAATAATGAGCTATTTAGAAAGTATATAATTAAATATATATTATATGCAATGAATTTTAATAAAGTATAACATACATTATTAATTCCAATTATCTAACTAAAAATCTATATGTATTCATAGTTCAAGCAGCTTGACCAAAGTAATAAGGCTTGCTGGAGCTATGCTTATTAATGCACTCCCACTATATTATATTATTATGCTTGCAGTTTGACCCGTTCTTCGAACGGGTAAGCTGCATCAGACTATATCAAATTAGGACGTTGAACATAGTTTTGATAGTTCCTCCGTGTACAATCATGAAATGACTATGGAAATGACAAACCAACTATGGCAATTAATAGATTTTAAAAAATAAAAAGGATATATTACCCAGATTACAAACTAAGTGCACAAACGAACGCAAACCAATAAATAATATAATAGACTCTGTTACAGAAACATATCAAATATTAAGCATCAAAAAGTATCACGGTCCCCAAGCTATGACGCCAGAATTTATTTATTTTAATAATTATGTCGCTCCTAAATAGGCGTTAATTTATGTTTCGATTTTTAGCTATGTATTCTCAGTACTAATGGATGATCCACTCTAAGAAAATATTTAGTTACTATATTTATATATCTTACATTTTTCTTCCTCCTTTACAAAGTTGAAGTTTACCACCATATCGAGCAAGTATTTTTCTTCTATTAGTTTAGGAAACTTTTAGCCCCCACCACCACCACAACCATTTCTCAGCTGTTTGATTTTTAAATTACAAACTCCCCAACTTTAACGGTTATGTGTGATCCTTTGACCTATTTGACGAATTAAAATTTTCTTCCGTGCCAAAAAGTAGATTTTCTAATTCTTTTGGAAAGTTGTAAAGCTACTCCCTAGACTACTCCCCCTTTTTCACTTCACATAATTTTAAATTGTAAGACTTATTTGGTTCTCTCATATAGGATTTTTACGTGCCTACCGCATTTTAACTTCCATCCACATCGAAAATAGTGTTCTATATCAGTTGTATAAACGAGCTTCAATTTTGAAATTTCATATTATTTTAAGTTGTCACTAGGCTATTCGGAAAGATATATTCACTTCCATACCAAATTTAAATTTTATATCCCCACTTTCCTACAAAAAAGGTTTTTTTAAATTTACTTTGGTATTTTTTAAGGAGACTCACCCTCCCTATTTTTCACTCCATTTTCAGACCCTAATATGTTTGAAGTGGTCCTAATACCAGATATCCGCCTGATTAATGTAAATTGTCTAACACTATGAAAAGTAGTTTTAGACATTTTGAGAACTCCTCTTTCCCAAGCCTTCTTTTGTAACGATTATTTAACATTTATTTAGTTATTTGAATTTATCCCTCTATGTTTTCGATAAATTTTAATTTTTCACCTGACCTTAAAAAATATTGTACACCTTCCTCCCCCCCTTCTTTCCTATTTTCTAGAACCCCATTTTAAAGTTTAAAATTCTCAGACGTTTATTGCTATTTAGAATACTCCCAAGTCTCCTTGCTAAATTTCGGTTTTATACCACAAAGATAAATAGTTTTTTCTATTTGTTTTGGAAATGTTAGTTCTTTTCCAAATTTATTTATTTCCCACTTAGAAATTTCAAATATGAAAACTTTAGTTGGTTGATCCTCCTCTTCTATTTTTCGGGGTCCCATTTCAAAATTTAAAATTTTCAAACTTTTCTAATTATTTGGAGTGGTCTCTATAGCTGCCTGCCAAATTTTAAATTTCTATCACATTGATAGGTAGTTATTTCTATTAGCTTTGAAAATTTTAATCTTCCTCATCCCCCTTTGATTTAACTCACTCTTAGAAATTTCATATTTCAAGATGCATTTGGTTCTATGGAGTTATCTCTCTACCTGTATGCCAAATTTTAATTTTTTGCCTTATCTAAAAAGCTTTTTTCTAACTATAGCTCCCCATTTTCTAGAAACACATTTTGAAATTTCAATTTTTTAAATTTTTCTACTTATATGAGACCAACTGTCTACCTTCATGGCAAATTTCAGCTTTCCAGCTCATCTAGAAACGTCTTATTTTTTCCTGATCACACACACCCATACCCACACGTCTTACTTTCTGCTTTATAAATGAAGATATGTTGATATTTGAAGCATTTTTAAATATCGGATAATGGGATCGCTTTAGTTTAGAATGTATTGAATTATGCCTTCATAAATATATCCAGTAAAAAAAGAACAGTTTTTTTTAAGTATAAGATAATATACTTTGTGATCAGTCACCTTCTGGTACATCATAAGAGTATAATATATGTTTTAGAATCAAAATTTAACTAAATCATTTGATTATTAATAGGTGCCATTAATAGAGAATTATTGGAAACTATTACAGTATTTAATTGATTTATTAAGTCTAATAAATACTTGTAACTACTTTACCACACATTTCCAAAAATTATGAGATCCAGCATGTAGTGAAAGTAGTATCGACAAATAAAAATAAATGGTTAATCTACGACTAAAATGTACATGTTTTCTCATATAGTCAATTATAGTTTGGAATATATAAAAATCCAATATTACTAAAATAATTTTAAAACAGTCTCCAAATATAACTTTTTTTTTGGAAACGTAGAGATTCTTTTAAAAAAAATTAATTTTTTTGGAAATAATTTCAAAAGTTGACTACCCGTATATATGAATATAATTTTTAGAAAAACAAATATAAATCCTTATTTATTATGTAGCCTAAACATCTCCCAATGTGCCCATTTTTAACAAAATTTTGGAGCTATTTTAGAACAATATCAATTTTCAAAAATCTGTCATAAGTAAACTACCCTTAAATCAATTACTGTTTATCTTGTAATATACCGTCCCAGTATCCAATATGAGTAGTTCAAAAAATCAGAATTTTCACTTAAAATCACGAATTGTTTTTGAGATATTTAAAACATACAAACATTAAATTTAAACACAATCCATCACACAATTTCAGTTCTAGACCCGGGTAAACAGATATTAAAACATACAGAAAGGTACGGCCCACTTTTTTTGAATTCGTGGGCACACCAAACGTCAAACGCCGTTAAAATCTCGAGTACGAATATTTTCACGATTAAAATAATATTTTCTCGATATGAGAATGTAAAATTATTTTGAAATGCATACGTTTAGTGGAACATTCGATGGTTTTTAAATGCAATGTTATGTAAATCTAGTTTCTTTATTATTTCTATAAAAATACGTATCTTCGAATACTAGCCTACATAAAATATCATGTATCATCATAAATATCAACGTAGGAAGAAGAGAACAGTTAAAATATAAGCCTATAAAAATAAGAAAATAAAAATAGAATTTTTTTTTACCTGATAGCATGATACAGGTGAAAATGGCAAGTGGTGTGAGGAGCGCTCCCAGATCAGCCATCATCTCTTCCGAAAGTGGTAATTACTATCCCAGAAGTGTGTTCAGCCTTCTTACCCTCATTAGGCGTCGTACCAAGGTTAGTAGGAACGCCCTACTTACCACCTCGTTCGAAGGAAACGTCCAAAAAAAACCGCCACCCCAACATCAAACATTCCGACCGACCGACCGACGCCGCACATATTAAGTTTCCCTTGTCCGGTCCGTTATTATTTAGTAGATGGAGCAATACAACAGAGACGCACACATACACACACAAAACACACACGCTTGTGTCCCATACGATGGGGTTTACATATTACGTAGTTCGCAATATACGGAGACAGGTTCTATTATTTACAACCACACGACATCAACCTCTATTACAGTATGCAAATTTATGTAAATGATAACAGCGACACCGAGAGTTTTGAATGAGCTAGTTGTCTCTCTTGCTTTGGTAGTGATTTTTGATGGGGATACTCTTTTTTCTTTCTATCCTTCTCTTTTCTCTCGAAAACCCTTCACGCAATCAAAAAAAAAAAAAAACCTTGATCGTAGCAGTGTAAAAAAAACTAACGTAAAACAACAATGTGTAATTGCATTTAAACTAGCAATTCGAAGAGTTTATTCATTGACACACTCGTTTGACTATGGATCAGTTTATTGAAGAAAAAAAACATATACTTATACTTTAACTGAGTGAACACGATTTCTAAAGTTTTTTTTTAACAATGTTTCGAAATGATTACTACTACTTTTAGAACCCTATTTTGAGTAAATATTTGACACAGAAATTACGTAAGCGTCCATAAGTATGGGATGTTCTCTCACCGAATACATCCCCACAGCAATTGCTAGTAATTAATTTACAATGACCCGAGTGAATGACACTCCTACGTACATCAAACATTGTAGTGCCCTATTCGACTAGTCACGTTCAACAAGACCTCCCTGGGGCTTGACTCAGAAAAACTAGTAACCATTTATATTTCTGTTGGTAAAGTGTAGCTTGGAAAAAATTGTATCATTACAGTATTGTATTTTGTGTTATTTCTTTTGAAAAGTAAATATTTGCAAACACTCACTGTTTTTTGGCCATATTTTATGTACTTCCTAGAAACATAACTTTCAAAATTGCTTTCAAAATCCCCCCCTTCCCCCACAAAAAAAAACACTTATAACCGTCACAATGTATATATTCCAGTGTAAAAACCAATTCCCGTGTAATTGTTTTTTACCAGTTCGACACAAAGAATGCGAACACACACGCTTTCACATATCAACAATCCACTTTTTATATGTATATGTTACATACAAGTTTTGACGTTCTCGTGGGTTACATTAAACGTTAACCTTTAAAACAAAAAAGTCGACGAGAGTTTAACACTTAAAAAGAATGTCATAACGTCACAATGTTGGAGAAAGTTGTTTTTTTCATATGTGTGTTAAAAGAGGGAAACAAAACACGCACTATTATCGTTGAGTGACTTGATTATGAGGAAGCCGGTCGTATGGGGGAAAAAGAGGTGTGAGAGCACCTAGGCCGAGCGAGGCGTGGAGGATGTTTCGTTCGTTCCGTCAGTCCGGCGATGTTCGGGTCGTCCCGGGCATGGCGAGAAGCGATCCGGAGACTCTGTTTTCAGCCAGAGGTGAGGGGGGGATACGGCTCAAGGCAGGCGAGGCTCCCCTGTTGTGACGCGCTTGCGCAGTAGAGACCGCGGCGCTCAATACGCCCGCCGCTCGCCCCAGTAGCTCTCTCTATCTGTGCAACGGCACACACGGACGGATCCGGTACCCCCGGTCCCCGGTTCTACACCTCCTACCACCTCACAAACACATTTCATAAGCCTGTTGACAACATTTTAACCATCACTACAAATTATGATTTCTCACAACATATCAACTTTATTTGTAAAACCAGTTATTATTTATCTAAGAATTATTCACGCGTTTATGAATGAATGAGCCTCTAAATTTAATTTCTAGTTTTTTTTATTGTTTAGGAATCAAGCTATGTTGTAACACAGCACAAACCAATTTAATTATAAAACAACTCGAATCGGTGATTATATGGTTTAACTCTTATATTTGACTGAATTTTCGGTAATGTGGAGATCGGGATTCGAATCCAAGTTGGTTGTAGTGATGGTGGTTTTCCCTAAAGGCCTACTACTATCATTCCACGTTAATGGAGGGTATATTTCCTCTAAAATTCTACCTTCCTCATCCCATTTTTTTTTTCTAGAATCACGTCTTAATACCACTTCGGTTTATACACATATGTACTCATTACGTTAATGAGCTAGGGATGAGGAAGGTTTAGTTTAGAGGAAGTGTACCCGCGTTCATGCGGAAGTAGAGTGGAAAACTATTTTGGATAAACCAACCTTAGTAAAACTGACCGGGATTCAAACCCTAATCTTCCTGTCATCGGCAGTTTAGTCTATTGTTAGTAGAGTAGCGCCTTAAACCATGCGTGTGGCCATCGAAGCAGGTCTCATCCCTATTCAACTAACGTGATTGGGTGACCTGGTGGTGATCTAGCATAGGAGAGGTTGAAGTTGTCTGCTGATTTGTACCGGCTTTAGGAAGTACACGTTAATTTAATAGATAAAACTAAATTTGATTTATTGTAAAAATAGGGTGACCTGGTGGTCTAGGGCTAAGATGTCAGACTCTGTGCTGGGGTCCGGGGTTCAATCTCGGTCCCGGCACAGATTTATCTGATTGCCAAACCTTCCTTCACTCTCTGACAAGACGTGTATTAATCACAACTTGTGAATGTGAGGATGACAGGCCTCCACCGTGGTTCGGATTCACTTAAACTGTAGGTCCTCCTTTCATCCATAATCACCCTACCATGCACATTAGCGAAGTGCGTATAACCCGAACGGGTAGTAAGACGTGGTGCTAATAATAATAACTAACGTGATTAATGTATGCGTATTGCCTGAACGGGTACTGAAGATGCGCTGGAAAAAAAAAATTATAGATCAGTTACACTCCCTAAAGCTACTAATTCAACACCGCTAAAGAAATAAATACCTTTATCAGCAATCATAAATTTTGTTATCAAATCCATGACTCAGTAGACAGTAGTGCCACCGGATGAGTCGAAGTGCCGGCAAATGAAATTTGAACAGTTTAGGTGTGACGGTAGCGACAACTGTTCGGGACGTTTTCCTCCCCACTAAATTTGTTCATCTCCCATCCCTCTGCTGTCATCCAGAATGTTGTTAGAAGAAAATAAAAAAAATGACGCAGATGTCCCGAATGACTGCGCGCGTCGTGTGAAGTTCCTTGACAAAACGTGGTAGCATCTTTGCAGACAACACGACCCTTCATTCTTCCCTGCCCCCCCCCCCCCCCAAGCAAAGTGATACACTCTTCCCACGTCCGTCGTATTCTGGACGCCAGTAGAAACAAAAGACTTCACCCTCTTACTACCCACCCACCCTTTTTCTTATTCAGAACCCCACCTTCCAAGCCCCCCTCTCTCCCCCAACTCTCCATCTTCATTACACACCCATTCTTGTCTTCCCTACAAGCCTCCATCAACCAATTTTTTTTCCTACCTCCCACCCCTTCTTTCTCATCGCACTGAATGTGGCACAGAGGAATATCGCACTGGATGGCGTTGTCAACGCAATGTAGCGTGCATTTAACAAAATAGAATACACAAAGTCTTGTGCAGCGATGACTATACTGAAGCACTAGAGACGCCCACGAATTTAAATATCGTAGTAACATTTACTTGGTACCAGCACAAAATAAACGTGGCCATTTTCGCTGTAGGTTTCCACCGCACCAACAAAGAGGAATTCCTATTTTGTGTACGAGGCGTAGAATTAATTTATTTAATACCTCTGTAACGCAATGCCAGCGTTTTTTTTTTTTTTTTTTTAGCGCTGCAGCTTTCAAAAGCATTATTTAATTCGTTCCTCTGGAACATGTGTTTTGCGACACCGCGAATCTAGTAATACCTGCGCCAGTGGTCAAGCAGGCCAAGATGTTATACTCACAATATAAAGAATTTCTTGTAATTGGGACACCAAAGTTCAAATCTCACACTCAACACTAATACAGATATATTTTCTATTAACATTAAACTATTAATATAATCCTTGAGTTAAATGTGTTTAATAAAAGTATAGGCCTACTACTACATGTACATGTGTGTAAGCATGCACACGCCTATGAAAATGTAATAAACTTTGACAATAAATATTATAAAAACAAAAACTAACACCTACATACAATAAAATATAAAAATCTATCAGGTTTAGTGAGCCAATAATCTATTGTAAGCTCTAAATCTTTAAGTGGAAAATTTGCATAGGTTGTATTGCATATAAAAAAACCTGTTTATATAACCATAATATTAATATTGCTACAAAATTGACTTAGATAATGTAATTTATGGTAGAAGGAAAAGGGAGGTGATTTTCAAGTAAAAAAGAGGCATTTGTTTGGAAAGAGAATATAAAACGTTACTAAGAAGACGACAAAATAAGTTTACTTGGCTAGGAATCGAATCCCGTTTTCTCAAGTTAGATACCAGTAATCGCCTAACTTTTCCGCTCTAGTGTAAAATCGGCTGTCGAATATTTTGTATGTATTACTGTGGTGCTATAGTAAAGGCAGTTTTCAAGCGGGTGAGACATTAGATTTGGTTAGTCAAACGATACATAAATTAACCTAACCTGAGGCAGAAAAAGATATTACCAAACGTTCAACTATCTTATAGTAAATTATAGTTTTCTGGTAAATGAAACATCTACTTAGATATATATTTGGTAACGAGTACTCGATAATTCGAGTTCGAGTCAAGTCTTAGTAGCTGCTTGAGCTCGACTCAACATTTTTAGTACTCGGAATTTTCGATTTTTTCCTCGAAAAACCCTAGTTTGATTGACTTAATTCAAGTTAAAGATATAATATCATTGAAAATAGAGCCTCTCAATATTTCCTTTTGCCAATTTTTTTTAATGTCCAATTATATTCAATTTATTTAAAGATCCAAAGTTGAGTGACTACATTTTTTCACAAAAAAAGTAGCTCTAAAAATGTTATGTTTGTACTTATTTTTTTGTTTATGAATGGATATATTACAAAAATTCATCTCAAAATACTTCTTGTATAAATAATGATAGATTATATTCGAAATAGAAAGAAATTCGATGTTTTCATTCAAACTCGACTAGAAGTGTAAAATGCCTACTGCACACACACACACACACACACACACACACACACACACACACACACACACACACACCATATATATATATATATATTGTTCATATTAAATTATTCTTAAGTTACGTTTGGAATAAGATGTCTAGTGATTTTTTTTTCTATGGCGTGCTGAGCAAGGCCGTAGCCAGCCAATATTCGGGGGGGGTATTGGTGAATACATACCCCAATTGCCGAAGGCTAGGAAAATTTCTAGATATTAAACACCTCTAGAAGCTATCTCAAGTGTTTTTTTAAATGCACATAGCCCTAACTGCCGAAGCTAGGAAAAATTATAAATATTAAACACCTCTAGAAGCTCTCTGAAGTGCTTTTTATGGTAACACAGCTCTCAAATTTAACTTGTATCTTAAATTTTATATTGTTTGAACCATAAATAAAGCCATACATATTTTGTTCATAAAATCGGGGAGAGGGGGGGTTGAATCCCAAAAACCTCCCATGGCTACGGCCTTGTGCCTGAGCAATCATCATCCACGTTGTTGTAATCGTAACAGAAAAACAGGGAGTATGCTACGAGGGACCTCATTTGTAATCTAACTGCTTCTGTCTTTATTGAGAAAGGAGATAGGTGAAGGATATATTAAGTGGTCAACGTTTAACGTTCCATTGGCAACGCGTTACGAACCGGTTCTTGCAGTGTGTCATATTATAGTTTATGATCCCCCCAACGAAGTGGTAGCATGTTATGGACGTTAAACACAATATGTCATGTTGAGACATAGTGCAATCCTGCTGTCACATATATTTTATTTTAAATTTGAATGTATTTTTATTTTATTAGCAAACGCTATTAGAACCAAGGAGGTATTGACCATTAATATAGTGAAGTATCTTGTTGTAAACAGATGAATGAATTATTTAGTTAAAATGTCGTTCTTATAGTGAAGATGTGTGAAAATGTAAACAAAATCGTATAAGATTCAATCAGCGCATCTTTAAAAATGTTGGTCCTGGTTGTGTTACTTCATCCAGAGAAGGTTAATCGTCATGATGATGCGGTGTTAAAGACTCCGAACAAAGACTAGATTCACAACTACCAGTCTCATTCAGCCATCACGATGTTTTCCTTCAAAGAAACTGGCTTTATCTAGAGAGCAACTCGTTCTGACCTATAGAGTGAGGGTGGTACAGATCCATGAAGTTGGCAGCACCCATAATGATACATATACGGAAACTTATGCCAATATCTCGTGCTGAATTTTTGCCACAAGAATATACTATTATATAATTTGTGTTGCCATAGTTTTCGTTTGGACACCAAAAAACTTTGGGTGCTGCTAACTTCATGTAGCAGCACCCAGTATCAATTTACACTTAACTCAGAATTTTTAGTGGTCCTGTTAACCGAACATGAGATTACTTTTTCCTAGAGGCCTTTATTACATTTCGGGAAGTCACAGCTCATCCCCTTCAGGTTTTGGCGTCATACATCGAATCCTAATACGTCATTCTCTCTTGCAGGTTGTACGTTGACGCATTCCTACCTCCAATGTGAATGCTCAGTATCCTCGGCCTCAGCACTGGTCCCCTCTGGGGAGTCCTACGTACTAAACTCATTGGGTGTGACACCGTGCAAAGCCACTTTTGGCGTGTACACCTTGCCATCTACGTCCTGTACCGTCTACGAGCTTGTGGTGTGTGACGCGTGTATGACGAAGCAAGTCATTTATTCACCAAAGAAAAAAAAAGGGAAAAAAAGTGGTGGAAAGGTAAGATGAGCATCGATAGCTCTTAATGGTTTGACAAGAAATATCTTAGTCCCTCTTTAATCCCCGACGCCGAGAAGAATGACGAAGAAAACATCTTTAATAGGCCAACAATATTTTATGAGCTATATACAACCAATATTTTCCCATAGTAAAAGTGAACTGTAGAGTCCATCTTAAGAGTATTCTTCTAAGGAAATGGCTTTGAGAAATCACCCCGACCCCTTTACTGCGTCTGATCAGGATTAGGTCATAGAACCTCAAATTAGAGTCAGGCTCGCTAACTTTGAGAATAATCCCTTCGTTTTCTATTCTCTAACTGTGAATACATTTGAATGAATAATGCTGCTGTAAGTTACAAATCTAGTCGGCTACAGGCCAGTCTGCGTATTTTAAAGCAAAGATAGAAAGACAACCAGTGATTCAGATATTTTCATTTCAAATCTTGATATTAACTTTTGTCATAGCCTTTAAACCCTCCTTAAAAAAAATCAGTCATGAAATATTCTCGTCCTGACAACTTTATTTGAAATGTCAATGAAGATGCTTTGGTAAAACGATGTCCTCATTACTAGGCTATCCCAAGAGAAACCCTTTCCACTAGATTTTTTGAATTACATTAAGTATAAAATAATAAAGTAGCAGCCGCAAACTGATTTTTGCTTGTGTTTCAAATAATCAAGGGTATGTTATTTAACGTTAATATATTAGTACGTTTCATTGACAGTAGCGCTAATGTTAAATATCTGCAACTCGAACTATATCACCTAGGGCAGGGGTGAACAACCCGTGCCATGCGTGCCACTGGTGGCACGTGGAAGCATTTAATTGGCACACCTACAGTCACAAAGTATAAAAATAACAAATTTGACAAACAAATCAAATCACCTAATTGAGCCAAATTAATAAATTTCTAAAATGTTGGCTCTACCAAGTTGGCCGTCTCTACTGTATTGTTTCCCAATACTCAAGCTAACTTTCTCTTCCCCTTCCACTACAACTCCAACCCCTTCTTCCCCTTTCAAGTGCCACCCCGTTTAGTCCAGCAGTCAAGGACACATTCCTCAGTCTGCACACATCACATTTTTCTGTTCAGTTTGTTTTTGGTGCCGTACTGACTGGTGTGCACTGTGTTATCCTCCGCTGTAAAGTATTTCTCTTTCTTTAGTGATTCACTTGCCGTCAGTGTCGTTTTTAATGGACTTAAGTAAGCCATCTACTTCCAAAGGGAAGTACGAAGACGATATTGCTCTTCGGGGGTTTAATAGTGAATGAGAAGAACAGTTTTTATTTACAAAGGGAAACTCTTCTAATTCTGTGTGTCTTATTTGTGTGGCTAGTGTTGCAGTTCCCAAAAAGTTTAAGTTTGATCAGCACTTCAAACAGATGCATTCAAATATTAACATAAAATATCCAATTGGCTCAGCATTAAGAACAGACTTTTTAAATAAAAAGAAACAATCACAGACTGGGCAACAAATGCTCTTTAGAACAAAAAGTGATCAGCTGATGACAATGGTTAAAGTTTCTTATGAAATCATATTCATCATTGCTCTAAAAAAAAGAGCCACACTTTGAAGGAGAAGAAATAATAAAGCCAAGTCTAATGGCCTTTGCAAAATCCACTGAAGATCCTAATGTCATTAAAATGGTAGATGACGTAGACCTTTCAAGAAATACAGCTTTGTGGTGGATCTATGAGATGTCTAGTGACGTTATCAACTTTGTGTTTATGTGCATTGTATCAACGAGCAATTCTATGTTACTGAAAAGCTTCTGGACTTGCGCCAGTAAGTTTTATATAGAGGAGAAGATATTTTGAAATAAATAAAATTAGTTACTGAAAACAACAGTTTGGATTGGGATGAATTAGACAGTGCTTGTACGGATGGGGCCCCGGCAATTACTGGTAAAGTAAATGGTTTTGTAGCTTTGTTAGAAGTTTATTTGAAGAGCAAAGTTTTTAAATACCACTGCATTATCCATCAAGAAGACTTTTGTGTCAAAGACATGAAATTCTCTTCTGTGCTCGATCCAGTGGTGCGGTGTATCAACAAGATCCGAGCTAGGGCACTCAAAAGAAAGGAATTCCGTGAACTCCTTCAAGTGGAATCGGAAGACAAACACCAAAGTGAGCCTCTGCTTTGTTGTAGTGTCCATTGGTTGTCACAGGGAAAGACTCTTGAGAGATTTTAGAATTTAAAGGGTAATGTTCTGAAGTTTTTGGAAGAAAATGAGGAACTACCTGATGAGTGTATACTTTTAAAAAACGAGGACTGGCTATGGGATCTAGCTTTTCTGACGGACATTATTGGTCACTTTAACAACTTGAATCAGCGCTTGCAAGGTAAAAATTAACATTTTTCAAACCTATTCAGCTCCATTCAGGCTTTTAAAGCAAAACTCACTCTGCTGGGTCAAAATATTTCTCAAAATGAGCTCTCCCATTTTCCTTTAATGAAAACACTTTCCAACACTGAATGTAGCGGGCTTCCAAGCTTTGATAAATACAAATATGCTATTTTCAATTTGAAACACTCTTTTGAAACTAGATGTTCAGACTTTCAGGATGAAAAGAAAAATGTTCAACTTTTCAAGAACCCTTTTTTAATTTCTATGAAGTAAAGGGGTCTTCACCCTTCTCACGCACAAATTGAAATCCTTGATATTCAGAACAACGCTATAATTCACAGCAAGTACAAGAAAGTATTTGGGAATCCATCCAGCCAAGAATTGTCCATCTTCTGGAAATGCCTTCCCTCGTGCCAATATCCTACATTAAGAGACCAGGCCTTGAGATATTGTTGCAGGCTTGGATCTACGTAGGCCTACATATGTGAGCACTTATATGAACTTGTCAAAATAAGTACCATTCAGTTCTCACTGATAAGAATCTAAAAAACCTGATTCTACTTGTTACTTCCAAAACCAATTCAAATATTAATGATCTCGTTAACGTTAAAGAGATCCAGAAACCTCACTGAAAGCTGATATGTATCTTTTATTATTATAAATGTCTGTGATTACTACTAGTATTTAGTTGTCTCATTAATGCTGTTTCTATTAACTACCATTAATATAACATAATCAATTTAGAATTACAGTGTGTGAACGGTGTACAGTAGCTGTGGACTATTTTTGGAATGAATATTCTTGAAACTTGCAATTTTTCATTATAGGTTAAATATTTTACATAGGGTTTTTCTATTCTTTTTTTTCTAGACTTTTTTTTAGCACTCTATTTGGTTTCAATTTGAGTAGTTCCGCCCTCAAGTCACGTTCAAAGTCCGTTTCACTAAAATGAGCAGAGCAAACACGAGCGTTAGAGACACAAAAATTGTCAGCTCTTTTACAAGCATGCGTGGTTATTGCACCCAACAACTACACAACAAGCATCACTACTACTAATTAATATCAACGACACAGAGGTAAACAAACATCATACATCAAAACATTAGAGCCATAGATAAAGAAAGATTAGAGCATCTAAGCAACAAGAACAATTGGCGGGAGCATACAGCTGAGCGCGCAGTGGGCCTCATTGACGTCACAGACACGACAGGCTACTGTGCACCTGCTTTGTGGACCCTACCGTGTATTCTAAGTACCGTGGTTTTGCCTATGTTTTGTGGATCTACCAATAAACAGGAGCATTCAAACATAAACCAAACTTGTGTACCATAATTTTACTATACAGTATATTTGAAAAGGTTTATATTATATAGTCATCTTTATGTCCTTTCTTTTCCATTGTAACATTACTTGTTTTTATTGTTTTGAAAAGGCAACATACTATTAATGATATGGCAGTTTTCTAGAATGAAATATGTGATCCTTCCAAAATCCTATGACCCAACAACATTGCATGATAAGAACTGGTCTGGAACAACTTTGTGGGTTTCAGATTTTTTTGGGATACACAAACTCCAACGTAGGTGAAAATCCTCATCAGGCTTTCCCCAAAGTTCTAAAGGGTTTATTTGATATCTGGTAGTGTCGTCTTCCCATTTGTTCATGCACATTCCAAGATATCACAGGCTTGTATCATTTTATTCCAAATAACCTCACATATTGTTGAAGAAACTTCAACAGTTTCTCCTGTTGCTGTTACATTTTCACTGGTATTTGAATCTAAAACTTTCAAGTTATCATAATCAATTATTGGAATATCAGGAATCAGAGATAAATCGATAAAATTTACATTGGTTATTACTTATGTTGTATTGTCAAATTAATCTTGAACTCCTCTATGAACATTTTACTCGATATATAAAATTGGCTTAGAATAAAAATACTGTGGAAAGGTGTGCTTCTGGGAGAAAACTTCAATTCGATCAGAACGTTTCAAATGTTTCTCATCGTCACTTTATTCTTCTATACAATCCTCTAACTCTTCAATAGTCATGAAAGTTATATAGCCTACCAGTTTTTGCGTTTGTGAAGGACATTTACACTCTCCACTACTTTATGACCACATTCGATAGACTTTCGTAGCTTTTCTGTTGTTAAAATAGCTTGTTTAGTCACCCATAGGCCGACCCCGGGCTTATGTGATTGGCGCCTGGGCAAAGATTTCTCAGACGCCTCCACCCCTCCCCCTTGTAATTTTTATAAGCTTGTCTAACATTGAGGATGAAACGCCAAGGCATGCAGACGTGAATTAAAGTAGCTAAGGGTAAGTTTGAAAATTACTACACTAGAATGCATGGATGGCAGGAAATCGACTGTGAGTTATGCATTTCACATTTTTACAAGCAGAATAAACGCAAAAAAAAATTGTGTAATTTTGTCACTTTTTAATTCTTGTGTAAATAAAATAAATATTTTTCCTCTTAAAAAATATGGTCCTCTGGTGCGCCCGCTAAAGCCTGGCGCCCTGGGCATTTGCCCAATCTACCCAGTTATAAACCAGGGCCTGCCCATAGGCACTGTAGTTCAGTAACAAATGTTAGATGTCGTTAGTCGACGCATTTTCAACATAAACATGTAAACTTCAGGAAATAAAAATGTAGTCCTATAATTTTCCAAACGGCAAGCCAAGACCATTTCAACAGTTTTAAGTTACAAAAACTAAATAGTGGTATCAACAAATACTATTGAACAATCACAAATATATGTGATTGTTGTGACTACGAACGCGTATGAATCACACGACAAACATCTAGCAATAGTGTTCTGAAAATTAGCTGTTTAGATAAAACTAATTTCAATTGGGATATATAGATTAAACCTCACAGTTTAATTCAAACTGGTATGTTCTTCACCTTGAAGTCTGCAAACCAATGAGAACACAACGTCTGCACACGTGACAGCAAGGAGTCAACACGAACATAGAACCCACAAGATGGTAGTGGGACCATTCAGCATGCTCTTCTATCAACCTGTAAACAACAGCGTTGTCAGATTGTCAAAATACGCTGGGATGCAATTTTCACCAGACAGTCTACAGGCAACTATTTTATTTCAATTTTTAAAATTTATTTATTTTTTATTTTATATTGAGAGCCCTTAAAGACGCGGGGCCCTGTGAAGCGCGGGTATGAGCATTTACGTATGGCATGGTACTTTTACTACTGTGTTAATCCAGCACCACCCACAATTGAATTTTTACCCCAAAAAAAAGAATTCGTTGTTATTTTTCATGTCAAGCACTCCTAAGATAACCATTTAAAAACTAATATTTGTAGCCATGTGTAAAATATTAAAAGTTTTTTTGCAAAATCAGCCATTAGTCATCCCTTTAACGAATGTTTGCCCAAAAATCAATTATATAGTGCTATTTGTCGTGTCAAACAAATCTTTGATTTGCATTTTAAACAAAGTAATTAGAGCCATTTTTTAAAATATTTGGAATTTAAAAAATTATTCATCATTAATAAACTACCCTTAATTTAAGGGTTAGGGTAAAAATAAAATACAACCGTTTTGCTGCATCGCCCTATAATACCTAAATATCAAGTTTGAACAATATCCATTAAACCGTTTCGGATCCCTAGCCATGGACAAACAGGCAGACAGTAATGGAATCAGACAAAATTGTAGAATCCACTTTTTTGGGTTTGTATTTACATAAAACGTAAAAATTTGTCATAGTATCAAGAGCAATTTTTTCATGATAATAGTACTTTCTTTTGATATGAGAAAGTAAAAATATCCTAGCTACCAAAAAAATGTTTTACATACCTTAAACGCGAGACGAAAAACGTACTATTTCACTTGACGCCCCCTGAAATCTCAACCTCTAAAAAAAAAACTTTATGTGATCCTGGCACCCTAATGCACAATTTGAGGGGGTGCTCTGGTGACTCAGAGAATGTCACCTTTTATAGTGTACCTCTATTATATTAATGTTATTTTAGTATTGTTTCTAGCTGCCGGATAAGGCTCTTCCAATGAAAATCGGACTGTAATGTTTGTCTATAAATGTGCTGTACTTGCCGCTTGATAAACACTTTCATTATAAGATGTCCTGCTTCTACAAGTGACAGGTAGGTAGTATGTTAAGGTGGGTGGTCCACGTGTGAATCGAACGCTTATCAAGTGATCCGCCATTGGGAAAAGTTTGATAAACACTGACCTAGGGCAATCACGAAGGGAATTTTAAAGGTATTAATCAACATTCGACTCGTCTGGAAGAGAAGATACACTATGGCCCCTCTTCTTTCCAGCTGGCATTGCACCTGTCCATAAATTGTACATTATCCGTGCATCCAAACCTGACGTTATCAAAGTTAAACTTGAGTTTAGTTAAAAGGTAATATTTCAAGTTACTTAAGTTCCAAAGTAATAAGCCTTAAATGTTCAAGTCTGCTGATCCAGTGCCTTTTGGCGACTTTTTATGTGTGTATTTTCCCCAACCTACTCTATAATAATCACCTTGTTTCTTACTAAAATACCTTGTATGATGAAACGTATGAATAATTGAGTCTGACACGCGCCAACCACCCCTTCTGTCGACCAAAACTTACGACGGAGTCGATGTAGCTTGTGTTTTTCGACATACTTCTAGGAAAAATAGACTCTAGGGGCTCTTTTTCCTCTCTCCTTTATCTTCCCCCTCTCTGTGAGCCGTTATCGATGTCTTAACTATCCATCCGGGCTGTCCGCATATATTTAATTCTAATTGTGAGAGGATGAGATAGATAAAAACATAGACGAATGTATCTGCATTTCATGGAGAGTAAGGAAACCATGTATTAAAAACCCCTCAGTTCATCCAGCCGGGATTCAAACCACTATCTCCCCAACCCCAAAAAGCCAGATAAGACGTGGTTGGTGGCTCTATCCGTCCACCAATGTGGGTCTTTACCTGGGTTGCCTACAACGTATAAATGACACTAAGGTCCCGTATATTTTATTCCAAGGGAGGACAGCTGACGAACTCATGTTTGATTACTTCTAAATTTTAATCCAGTTGGAAAAATGTTATTTGGGGAATCCTAGAAATTTAATCCCCTTTCACTTGTGGGTTGATGAGCTCAAATGTATTTTCTTTTGAAGAACTCGACAAAGATGTACTTCATTAAGTGCAAGGGTATTTCTAGAGTTCATCTTTATTTTTATTTTTTATAACCGCATCTTACTACCTGTTCAAGTTATACGCATAATATAATGATAAATTACTCTAATGGGGTAGGGATGAGGAAGGAATGATTTTAGAGATAATCTGTCCGCTTTTGCGTGAAAGGAGAGTGAGAAACCATTAAGGAAAAAACCACCCTCAGTACATCCGACCTGAATTCGAACCCTGGTCTCCCCATCTTCAGCAGGCCACAGAGTGACGCCTCAGACCAGTCGGCCATTGAAGCGGGTATTCATCTCATTCCAGCCCTCATTCACCGTTTCTTACTCAACCACACGCGGACAATAGCTTTCCCGTCATTTTTCTTAACTTTAGTTTGTTTTACATTTTAATTTTTGTGTTCATGACACGATTTATATAGCTTTTGTGTCAAAGTATTTCCAAACTAAAATAATAATATCCACACCCACTTCAATGGCCGCACGGTCTAAGGCGCTACTCTCGCAGTAGACTAAGCTGCCGATGACGAGGAGATCTCGGTCGAGTGTTACTGAGATTGGGTTTTCCGAAATTATTTTCCACTCTCCTTTCACGACAATACGGTTACACTTCCCTATAAATACAACCTTCATCATCCCTAAAACCAATAGCGTTATTAGTAAATAAGCGTATAACCTGAACAGGTAGTAAGACATGGTGCTGAACAATTTCCCATGAAAACATAAACCACTA
Source organism: Timema podura (assembly GCA_033556935.1). Classification (NCBI taxonomy): domain Eukaryota; kingdom Metazoa; phylum Arthropoda; class Insecta; order Phasmatodea; family Timematidae; genus Timema; species Timema podura. The sequence continues at coordinate 64,976,116 of JAVRXN010000009.1, forward strand.
TCGGCCCCATGTTTAAAGAAAGTGACTGTAGACCTCCTCCCCCTCATCCCATAAGAAAACATAAAACACAAGGTCTAGGGAGTCCGGTACTCTCGATACTCCCTCCCCCTTCTCTTATCCTCTTCCCCTACGAACTGAAAAAAAAAAAAAGTTGGCAAAAGTGGGATACTGTGCTGAGTCACGTCGCTTGCTGCTTACCGGAAAAGCAAGTGGGTCGCTTGAGTGAGGACCGGGGATAGTGGGGGAAGCTAGTGGAGATAGTTCTTCAGTCAAGAGGCCCACGGGGAGCACAGAAAAAATAACAGGGGAGATAAGAAGGAAAGGGGTTGAAAAAAAAAAAGTACGTGGGGAATGAAGTCATAAATAGTCACGGTAGAAGTGTGAAGAAATCTGCTTGGGGCACATAACCATCTTTTCTTTTTTTTTTTTAGGTATCAGGAGTGGATGGAATATCGATATTCTTTTGGGGGTTGTATTATTCTTTGAAACACTATAGGATTGAATTTGCTAACACAAATCTAAAGGTAGGGTTGTCCACGTGAAATGTTACATATGACCTTCTTTAACTGTGCACGCAAGACACACACACTCACACACATCACACTCCCAAAAGCAAAGTGTGCAGTCATCATTTTAAAATTATTTTAGACCCAATTATTTGTTTTAAAACAATCTGATTCACATAGTTGAAACACTGAATAAGGACATAAGCCTCTAAATTACACTTGTATATTATAAGATCAATTCAACTTTGTGGTCTTGAAAATATTTGGACTGCTATAAAAAAAATTATCCAATAAAAATAATGGAGTGTGAATATTCAAGATTTTGAAAGTGTATTGATAAATAAAAATAATATTTTGCAATTTACTATGATGATGGTATTTTATATAGAAGGTATACTTATTCATTTGAGTGTCATTATTTGGAGTATTTAACATGCAATTTCTGAATCGACTGATTATATTAGCACACGACTTATAAACCAACATAAATGTATAACAAATACAACATCCAGCACCCTGTCATTAATTTCCTCGCTGGAAAAGGGGAAACCCAAATTTCACCCATAATAATGTTTTCGGTCATGGCAGGAATCGAAACCGGGGCCCTTAGTTTAGTAGACGGACACGTACGCCACCGACTTAGCTAAGTTGTCGGACCTCTATACTTACTAATAAAATATTGACCACATATATAGTTTATTGTATTTAAAAATTTGAGGAAAGGGCAAAACCAAAATCAAATAGAAAAATCACTTCTCAAAAGCGGGACGTTCAAAATAAAGTTTTTGAAAATACTATACCGTTACTAACTTTAGCAAATAGGTTTTTAATTCAAATAATGGTGATACATTCTCTTTCAAGGTTAAAGCAGTTGCATTTCTTATTAAAGAGCCTCTTTATCCGTGACCCTTTAAATTATTAAGTCTTTAATAACCTGGTGTTAAACGTCTTAAAACTAAGGAAAGCAGGTGTTTCGCTCTTGATACAAGGCGGGAAACGCTGCTAAAATTAAACTCATTTTAATTTCGTTTAAAACTGTTGGTGAAAGATATAACATTTGTTAGCAACTTGATTTGACAAGTAACTTCAAAATTTTACTATGAATTGAAATTATAAAAGTACCAAATCAGTCTAAATTTGAGGTACCATGAAAAAAGGTCGACAACAAACCACTCGACAAGCTGTAAAAAACTATTTGGAAGATGAGCTGGGTAAAGTGGTTGACACGACTTGGACCAACTGTTCGACCAACCCATGTATAGGAGGATCAAGTGGTCGACAGTCGGCCAGTCGACAAAATGTAAACAAATATTTGGAAGACCGAGTGAGTCAAGTAGTCAATAGTCAACCAGTCGACCAAATGTAAACAGATATTTGGAAGACCGAGTGAGTCAAGTGGTCGACAGTCAACCAGTCGACAAAATGTAAACAGATATTTGGAAGACCGAGTCAGTCAAGTGGTCGACAGTCAACCAGTCGACAAAATGTAAACAGATATTTGGAAGACTGAGTGAGTCAAGTGGTCGACCGTCAACCAGTCGACAAAATGTAAACAGATATTTGGAAGACCGAGTGAGTCAAGTGGTTGACAATCAAACAGTCGACAAAACGTAAACAAACATTTGGAAGAACGAATGAGTCAAGTGGTCGACAATCAAAAAATCGACAAAACGTAAACAAATATATGGAAGACCGGGTGGGTCAAATGGTCGACAGTCGACATGCTCCAGCTTAGTTGCAGTCTCACCAGTAATATGTATTCTACAAGCAAACAAGCAAAGGAGATACAAAGTTTGTGGCATGGATTATCTTCTCATTCCGACAACTGTGTGCTGGAATCCTTTATGCAGTTATAAAATATGGATGCTATTAAAAAATATACTAATTCAAAATGAATGCCTTAAAAATACTAAAAAATTCTTACAATTGCTTAAAAATGACTCCAAGAGATAACAAACAAAGGGAATATTACTTAAAATTCCAAAATTAGAATTATTATTATTATTATTATCACCGCGTCTTACTACCCGTTCGGGTTATACGCACTTACGCTAATGTGTAATGGTAGGGTGACTGTGAGATGAAATGGAGGACCTACAGTTTAACGTGGGATCCGAACCACGGTGGAGGCCTGGCATTCCTCACATTCACAAGTCATGATTAATACACGTCTTGTCAGAGGTGAAGGAAGGGTTTGGCAATCAGATAAATCTGTGCCGGGACCGAGGATTGAACCCCGGACCCTCAGCACTGAAGTCCGACACCTTACCCCTAGACCACCAGGTCACCCTTCAAAATTAGAAAAAATGAACAAAAAATTATCTTTAAAATAAACATCTCTAGGGCTTACAATAAGGAGATCATGAACAGAGTTTATATATCCATGAACATAGTATGTTATTTAGCAATAAAAATATGACATGTCATCAAAATCCGGTTCTTGATTACCATATTATCGTTTGGATCAGGAAATTTATTTTTATCAAGTTGAGAAATTATATCAGAAATAATAATGCAACTTAAAGTTTGAATTACTTTATTTTTTTCCTTCTTGGTAGTACGTTTTACAAAAAGGTTATGGATCTGCTTAATCTAAGAGGTAGTTCAAGAAGACACCTGCACTAACATGAACATGTGGTAAAACCAACTAGAGTGACCAATACTATGTTCCCCATTGTGGACTACCAGCCCAAGAATAGAATTCAGACCTCCACGTCAACTGTGTTCTGGTGCAGTTGTGGAGTGTGACGTCACACTCCACATATCACCCAAGCTGGTTCAACTGTGTGCTCGTCGCGTGCGACGCTAGAGAGCAGGTCGGCCGCCTTTCCCTCTGGCCTCCGCGAGGCGGGACATCAGTTCTACTCCATGCACGGTCCGCAAGCTTTCACTTTTTGGAGAAATCAGGTCTAAACACTTGTACTGTGACTCACAATGTATCGTTAAAGTAACTAAAAAAATTACATGTCAGATGTGTGATTCAGAATGTATCGTTAAAGTAACTAGAAAAATAAAATGTCAAAAAAAAAGTGGAAAAGTTATATGACTTCAATGATTTAAAACAGTTACATGAAGAGTTACAACATAAAGAGTTACACAGTGCATGTCTAACGTTTATTTAATCTAACAATATATCGGCACAAATTTTTCAAATCATTATTTTAAATAACTGGCCCTGTGGTGTTGTGGTCAGTGCACCTGGCTACAAACCCAGGGGCCCCAGCTTCTATTCCCGGCTGGTACCTTGGGTATTTTTTCCCAAAAGGCGAACTATCCCAACGGTCACTCGTGTTTGATTAATTAGGCTTATGTTAGATTAAAGTGTTTCCATTGGATCTACACCTTCATATTCACTATCACCATCACCTCATCTCATCGGGACATGGGAAGAGACTCCCCGGAAAGGATGTAAAATTAGTACATTCAGGCACCCCCTGAGCAACGGTACATTAGTACGAGGTATTCTTTACTCAAACTGGGCTACGATAGATGTAGCCCAGACGCGCAATATTATTATATGTATTTAATATTACCTTATTTGGAGGATTATCATTTGAGCTCATAACTTTTGGACTAGATGCGATTTTTGCAATTTACTGCTTCTCAGGGGAAATTTGGCAGGGATAGTTGACAAACTCGTCCTTTTGTCCGATATGTTAATTGTGATCAAGGCCGCAGCGGAGGTGGGGAGGGTATGTTTCCCCAACTACTAGAGAACAAAGAAAAATTCAAAAATCATCCGTATTAAATATCTCACGTTTCTATATGGAGTTTTCAATTGGTATCTAAGGGCAGGGATTAAATATTGTAGGTTGAGTGCTATATATTGGTTTAACATTTATAGAAACGTACACTCCAAGTATGAAAATTAGCATTGAGCTCTTATTTATCTCCAGGTAGTGGTGGTGAAACCTTGTTTGTTTAGGGGAAGAAATTTAGAAATATATATATAATATATATATATATTATATATATATATTATTATATATATATATTATATATATTTTTTTAAAGAGCCAAACGGGGTTAGGAGGCCCCCGCACAGTAAATGTTTCAAATTTGTATAGCCCTTGAAACCGTCTGTAATGATCCTCACATGACGTTATTTTTCATAAATTATATTCTCTAAGTCTAAATGCTATTTAGAGTGGTTCATACCCGATAAATATTTTGAAAATTGGAAGGCTCTAGAAGCTATTTAGAGTTTCTTTGATTGTATCATATTCAAGAATACCATACGAGTGAAATGAATACCCTCCTGTCCCTCTATTCCATCCCCCTACCCACTACAGTTCACCAACACGTCTCCAGGTAGTCTCTTCTCAAGAAGCTGGGTATTGAGAGCAGGACCCCACCTCTTCGTGCAATCCCTCTCAATCATTTCTCTTTCTCTGCCGACTCATTTGTCGCCTGTTCTCGGAACTTGAAAGGTTTTGATATTTCCTAATCTCAAAGAGTTAACCCCTTCCACCACTCTCCCCACACCCATTAATACTTCCTATTTCCGTTGATGATGTTTTTGTCATGATCTACCCAGCTTTGTTTACTTACCAATGTACAGAATAAATAAATATTTTAAAAACAGTACTGAAACATAATAATTGAATTGTGGCGAGTAGTTATTTCTTTTCCGATACCTTTATTTTAATATTGTTTAAACTATAAATAAGGAAGGTTTTTTCTGTCAGTTATTATTATTATTATTATTATTATTATTATTATTATTATTATTAGCACCGCGTCTTACTACCCGTTCGGGTTATACGCACTTACGCTAATGTGTAATGGTAGGATGATTATGAGATGAAATGGAGGACCTACAGTTTAACGTGGAATCCGAACCACGGTGGAGGCCTGGCATTCCTCACATTCACAAGTTGTGATTAATACACGTCTTGTCAGAGGTGAAGGAAGGGTTTGGTAATCAGATAAATCTGTGCCGGGACCGTGGATTGAACCCGGACCCTCATCACAGAAGTCTGACACCTTACCCCTAGACCACCAGGTCACCTTCTGTCAGTTATTAAAGGGGGATTTGAAGACCCTACCTTCTCCCCCTCGATTACGGTCTTGATAGCGATTACAAATTCAACTATAAATAATAATGGTTTGTTGACTCTTGTTCCTTCAAACATTTATCTCCATTATTTTATTATCTATTTACCATTAAACTAAAATCTCTTATTGAAATAGCCATTCGAAAAAATGAAACCACGTTTCTTTCTTTAAGGCTTGTTGATTGAAGTTAATTACAGTTTTCGTTTTGTTGTTATTATTTAGATAGTGAGGAATAAAGTAAGAATGATTATACACAAACACAGTGCTATTTACTCCTACAATAGATTTTGTTATGTTATTCAAGAGTAACTTCATCTTTCCCCTCTTAAATACACCTTGATCCATGTTACCTACTTCGGTGGTCTAAATGTTTAAGGCCTGTAGACAATGCAATAGAAAATGAGGGTGGATTTTACTAAATGGTTTTCAACTATACCTTCACGCAAATTCGGGTTCTCTCTCTCTAAATTTAACCTTCCTCATCACTAACAAACAAGATTAATTATTCCACATGCATACAGCCAGAAAGAGTAGTGAGACATGGCGAGAAAAAATAAATCCCGGCCATAGGGGAAACCAGGCAATTATGAGCACCTTAAGAAAATCTGTTATTTCATAAGAAACAGTAAGGCTATCCAAAAGTAATATTATTTTATTCAATTGATCATTCAATTAGGTCTACAAAGTACAATAAATATGAATGATATTTTAATAATTTTGGTCTAGAAAAAATAATAATTAAGAATCTGCAAGTGCTCATATTAAAAGCATGGGAGGAAAATATGAGCACACCCAGGGGGTAAGATGAGCATCGTGTTATAATTTGAGATACACATACAAATATATTTTAAATATAAGACAGAAATACTCAATAGGCCATATACACACAGGGAAATAGTGGTAAAGATATAACATATAATAATTACTCTCTTAGTATCCTACAAGCACAAACTAATACCTACTGATATTCAATTTCTGTCTTGATAGGCCTATTTCTAGTCTGAGCAAAGGTCGCAAATGTAACGCTTCTGTTGTTTAAAAACACCACTGCACTCGACGTGAGCCGATTTTTTGCATGCTTGGCACTGTACCCAATCACCACCTGTTGTGGAAAAAAGATCCCCACAGAAAATGCACTCTGCATCTTCTACATCTCTTGACTTCTTAGCAGATGATGAATTTGAAGACTTTATTGCTCTTTTTTCTGGTAGTGATAACACATGTTTCTTGGCATTCTCGACGCTATTTTGTGAGGACTATCCATGAATATAATAGAATAAGCCATTCTTCTGGTAGAAGGCTTCATTGTACCTTTGGCTGGAATCGGAATCAGGTCTCGGAATTTTGAAGAGCATTGTGAAGTTGATCCTGCCTGTAGTTATTATTTACTATTTTACGTTATTTTAATTATTATTATTACTTTAACTATTTTAATTGCTATTGTTTTGACTATCTTAAGCATGATGTAGCTGTAGACACCGCGAAAAGTGTAAAAATTCACAATTTAAAAAATATCAGGGTATTGTGAGCACCCCTGCTCATATAAACAACTGGGGCCATTTCACCTTTTCAGCCATCTTATTCGTTATGGTGAAATGTTAACTTTAATTTCTTTAAAGGGATGCAATGAGTAGGTTTTATGTTACATTTGAGCTTAAATAACGACCAAACCAAAGATAAATGTAGTCCCTGTTGCTTATACAAACTATGGGAAACATTTTAGTAACTTAATTTTAAACGTACCTTTTCATAAACTGATATATACAGGACGCTGTAATTATTTTATTAACGCCATGCAATTCCGTCTATGTTGCTATGATGCAGTTGAACGTTCTTCAATAAGGTGGCAGTACATACTTGCCAAGGGGAGAGTTTCAGACCGGTATGCTCATATATCACACCTGCTCATATTAGCCTGGTTTCCCCTATTACAAAAAGTTCAACTTGTTTTTAACTTTTTGTAAAATGCTGGTAAGTATTTTAAAAATTCAAAGTTAAGGAGTTAAATTTAAGTTTAATAGTAGGCTATTCATTGATTTAAAGCAAAATCTGTATGCAATATTTTATGGTAATATCAGGGGCTCCGGAAATTTTAATTCCAATTTTATCATTAAAAAAATGTATGCCTATCATATACGAAATATGAGATATAATATAATTATGTTTTACTAAGCATTTTATGTAACTACGAGCATGTAGTGCAAACATTCAAGTGCTAAATCAATATTCAAGATTTATAAACATTTTTTTTTTTTGCAATACCTACTTTCCATGTTGTATTTGTTTGTCAACTTTTCGAATTCCACTATATAGGTCAAGTCAATTTTTTATTTCTCCCCACATTTTATTGACAAATATGATTATTTATTCATTTATTTCTAATATCACCCGAATCCGTGGCCGAACGGTCTAACGCGTTACTCTCGTGCAAGACTGAATAGTTGATTACGGGGAGACCAGGGGTTGAATCTCGGTCGGGTGTGATGAAGGGTTTGTTTTATCCTACATGGTTTTCAACTCTACCTATAAAAAAATGCGAGTAGACCCTACACTTCCTATGAACTCAACATCAAATATCTCAAACTCACTAGCATAGTTAGTACACATGAGAATACTCTGAACGGGTAATAAAAAGCTGTGCTAAAAAATAAAATAAAATTTCAAATATCATAATCATGCTTGCAAGATACATCAGCTATAAGGATAAGATAACCAACTACGAATATATCTTGTCTCTGGGTGTCAAAATGGCTTATATTTCCGGAAATATTTTAGCTTTCGGCGAATATGTTTCTTGGGGTTGAGCCATTACATTAATTTTGCTTTTTATAAAAATACATTTTGCTCTAAATTTCAAAATTAATATTTTATAAAGTAAACTGAACATAACCTATTCCTACATTTAGTTCACTTTATTCATCAGGTGCAAATTGTTGAATTTGTTTTTTACGTTAAAATCACTGTTTATATGTTGCTAGAGAGTAATAATAAATAATTGAATAATCTACTGGTTTTGGTTTGGTTTGGCTTATATTTAGGAGAATCTAAGTGTACAGTGGACTATTTAGATTTGTGATTACCACATTTATTCAACCTGAGTAAAACAGTATTTTTTTAAATGTTATCTTACCCCGCAAACACGTTTAATAATTAACTTGTTGTTCTGACCACATGACACCCTCTATCCACAAATGTTGGTACCATCGCTAACGGTGGTAGCCGCTCGGTCGGCATAGCTCGCTTGTGGGCTCACACCATGGAAATTTTTTGTTATCTATTTACTTTAATTTTAGACTTTTATTTAATTAATGTTTATCTTTTCTAGTAGCATGGGAACTAATTTTGTAACTGTAGAGTAATACTTTATGCTAATTTTTAATTCATAAAAGTAAATATTTTCAAAACATAGGTGGTTGATTAGGAGAAATAATTGAAAATGTTTAAATGTTATGGTGTAATAAATTGTGGACTTGATAAAAATTGGCTCCATATTTTCGTATCATACTTAGAGGATCACAAGGCAGTACTTCAGAGATTGTTTTAATATAGTTTTGCATAATGTATTAATAACCATTCGGGCTCTTCGCATATTTACAGATAAGGGGGTGGATAAGAAGAGGTGAAATTTAGAGGAAATTTACTAGTATTTACGTACAGGGAGAGTCAGAAACAATAGGAGAAACATTATAAAAGACACCCCATTACACTTGGTGAGGTTCGAACCAAGACCACCGTCACAAGAAATTCAATATATTGTTTTAAACATTCATAAGGATTCACGTAACATGAATAATCGTTCATTTTACATTGTCTCTTCCTATTACAATTTTGTTGTCAAGCACTTTGTTTGTTTTCGTCACTTAGCACTCTTAACTGGATTCCGTTGTGAAGTTTTCTCTCGTGTTGACTGGTTGACTGTCTACCACTTGATCCTCCTACAATGAGTTTGTAGACCACTTGATCAACCTATACACGAGTTTGTCGACCACTTGATCCTCCTATACACGGGTTGGTCGACACTTGATCATCCTATGCACGAGTTTGTCGACCACTTGATCCTCCTATACACGGGTTTGTCAACACTTGATTCTCCTATACACGAGTTTGTCGACCACTTGATCCTCCTATAAACGGGTTTGTCGACCACTTGATCCTCCTATAAACGGGTTTGTTGACCACTTTATCCTCCTATGCACATATTTGTCGACCACTTGATCCCTCTATACACGGGTTTGTCGACCACTTGATCCTCTATACACGGGTTTGTCAACCACTTGATCCTCCTATGCACGAGTTTGTCGACCACTTGATCCTCCTATACACGAGTTTGTCGACCACTTGATCCTCCTATACACGGGTTTGTCAACCACTTGATTCTCCTATACACGGGTTGTCGACACTTGATCCTCCTATGCATGAGTTTGTCGACCACTTTATCTTCCTATACACGGTTTGTCGACCACTTGATCCCTCTATACACGGGTTTGTCAACCACTTGATCCTCCTATACACGAGTTTGTCGACCACTTGATCCTCCTATACACGAGTTTGTCGACCACTTGATTCTCCTATACACGGATTTGTCGACCACTTGATTCTCCTATACACGAGTTTGTCGACCACTTGATCCTCCTATACACGAGTTTGTCGACCACTTGATCCCTCTATACACGGGTTTGTCAACCACTTGATCCTCCTATACACGAGTTTGTCGACAACTTGATCCTCCTATACACGAGTTTGTCGACCACTTGATTCTCCTATACACGGGTTTGTCGACCATTGATCCTCCTATACACGGGTTTGTTGACCACTTTATCCTCCTATGCACAGATTTGTCGACCACTTGATCCTCTATACACGGGTTTGTCGACCACTTGATCCCTCTATACACGGGTTTGTCAACCACTTGATCCTCCTATGCACGAGTTTGTCGACCACTTGATCCTGTTATACACGAGTTTGTCGACCACTTGATCCTCCTATACACAATTTTGTCGACCACTTAATCCTCCTATACACAGATTTGTCGACCACTTGATTCCTCTATACATGGGTTTGTCGACCACTTGATCCTACTCATGTTGACTGTACTTTAGCCAAGTGATTTTGTGTGTCGATCATTTTCTGTCGAACAATTTGTCCTCTCGTGTGACATTTTTTCGTCAATCGGTCCCTAAATATGGGTTAAGTTAATTCGATTCATCTTTCGATTTGTTAAGTAGTAAATGTTTTATTCTTTGATTTATATATATTGAGTGTTATTTAGTGTTTTGGTAAATTTTTCTACTTTAAATTGAACATTTCAGCGCAATTATTATTTTAGATATAAGGCTCACGCGAAAGTTAAATTTTCTTTGGGGGAAAACAAGTGAAGAGGGCTTAAAGAAAACAGCCGCTTCCTTGATAATGAGACTTGTAGCGTAAACCTGTTTAGCACATTACTGTTGCTATTTTACTACGGTATATCTGTTTTTTATGTGATTATTCTTTTTACGTGCTCTGCAACTTACTACTCTTCTTCACTGTTAGAATATTTACACTAATTGGGTTGGGACATAGAAGGTTGAATTTAGATAGGTAAAACCGTTTTGCGTGGAGGGAGAGTGGGAAATAATATCAATACATAAAATCTATATTCGAAACCAATCCTTCTGTCACCAAAATCAGAAATATAAGATGAAACCCTTCTCTGCATTCTCACAATTGTGTGTGTGTGTGTGTGTGTGTGTGTGTGTGTGTGTGTGTGTGTGTGTGTGTGTGTGTGTGTGTGTGTGTGTGTGTGTGTGTGTGTGTGTGTGTGTGTGTGTGTGTGTGTGTGTGTGTGTAATACACTATTGCTATGGCAATATTTAATAATAACCATCTTTTCAGATTCTAACAAACCATTTAGATGATAATTAATATTGGTTGACCTGTTAAAAGCCCGTTGCCATAGTGATTGATACGATTACAAACCGTTGGAACTGTAATAATAATATATAAATGCAATAACACCCCTTTGATGTGATTATTACCTCTAAACAATAGACGAATCCATTGTTATTTGTTGACGTGATATAACCGTTGATAGATCAACTCCACATTTTTACATTTCATATAGATGTGAATAGAAGGGGGACAAACCCTTATTGAAGTAAGTTATGGCAAATATGTTTTATATGGAAGAAAAAATATGTGTTATTCTTATCATTGAAACAAACTTAGGAAAAAAATTTCCTTGTATTTTTCACTTTTCATTTATTATTTAAAATGATTATTCAACCCAAGTCATGTTGAGCGGGAAATTAATGTGGAAGGAACTTTTATATGAATCTGATGGGAAGGAGATTTTTTTGTTGTAACTGATGTGCGTTCGATCAATACTCATTTGGCAGATTCCCATAGCTTAGTGATACGTTCAACTCAGTGAAGTGAAGGTCTGTGAGATGAAAGGCTGCCATCAAGATGTTTGCAGCCACCCCATGGAATAACTACTTTGTATCGCTAGACTTTCATAGTAATAAACTTAGGGAAAATACAGAAATAAACATATACTAGTGAATAGTTGCAGCGATTTTGCAGATTATTGAACTAAAATGTATTATAAGCTTTTTATTGGGAAAAGATCTCTATAAAAGGCGTTCACTCGACTTTATAGCTAAAAGTTTACTCGTCAAAGGCTATAAACTTTACATAGTTTTTTGGTGTCTAATTTGAATCAAAACGTTTATTTCCCCCTTCGAGCAACGATGAGAACTTTAAAAACCAGCTCTGTATCTATTTTTGGCACCAAAACAATCAAGTAAAAATTAGTTACTACTTTAACCAAAGACAAAGATTTTATCCGTCCATATATAACTATACATAAATCATGGTTTCCATGGTGATTTACACTTATAATTACTGTACAGATGAACCACTGCCCACACAGAAGAAGAAGATGGAAAACTCGCTAGTAAATTCTGGTTTTTGTTTTAAGCTACTATTTTTGTCGATATCCCAGACCCAGTGATGACAGTACAGTAAATATATCATTAAGTAGATAAAAGGCATTTATCACTTTACGACGTAATTCTTTTTACAACACTCTGAAACCTAATTTGTCGTAATAGTGGGTATAATTTTAATTATAAAAATAAATAATAATTCATGTATCTCTGTATGATTTGAAAGAGCAAGGATAAAAATCAACAGTGATATATATATAAAACCTGATAACATCGATTTGTGTGATAAATATAAATATAACTGCCGTAATATTTCTATTTGTTGCACCATACTCTAAAGTAAGACATGAGTTGGTGTTATTTGAAACCAGAAATAAATATTTTATCTATATATAGGCCTATAGACTCAAGCACAAACCAGGGTTTCCATGGTGATGTAAACAAAGAATTAAAAGCTAAAAATTCTCTGAGAAAGTCAGCTTTTTGCTGGAAACTACTATTTTTTCCGACATCCTAGATCCCTACCTTTAAAATGAGAGGTATTTTGTCAACATCTGTTGAGCCATTTCCTAGCAATCTCTATTACCACAAATAGGCTTATCAAATTAGAGTGAGAGAGAGTTAGAGATAGAGTTTAAGAGAAAGAGTGTTTGAGAGAGGGAGTTAGAGATATAAATTGAGACAGTGAGTTTGAGAGAGAGTTTTCGATATATTGAGTGAGAGTGAGAGTGAGAGAGAGAGTGAGTTTGGGATAGAGATAGTGAATTTAAGATAGATAAAGTGAGATATAGATTGAGAGAGTGAGAGTGATTTTGAGAGAGTTTGAAATAGAAGGAGTTTGAGCGAGTGGGAGTATGAAAGAAAGGGGGTTTGAGAGACAGTGTCTGAGAGAGAGAAATAAACACATAGTAGCCAAATTTGACATTAACTTAAGAAAATGAAAGTTCCAAAACAAATGGTTTGGAGGCTGAATATATTATTTTTAAGAAAACTGGTAGCTTTTTTAGCTGTAGGAAATGGATCCTCCTTAATCGAACCGACTGTATACATTTGGCTTCCTAAGAGTTTGGTTTATTAATTAAACGTTTGTGTGAATTATATTTATAGCTCTATGGCTTATTTAAATTTAAACGTCATATTGTATTCATAATTTAATATTAAATACTATAGCCTATTATAAATAAAAGTGAGCGTTCTACTTTTTATTCTGACTAAACTCTAGAATGATGTCCTAAATGTTTGGCTACATTTTTACCTCTATCTTACTGATAAGCTCAACACATTTCTACTAGTTACTTAATATAATTGGGATAAGATAAGAAGACACATTAGAAGGAATTGCACAATCATTCATTATGATTAGAGAGTGATATTTGTAGCCCTTCTTTTAGATAAAATTTTCAAACAAGATTATGCTATATGATTATTCTCACCCATTACCCGCCTCGGTGGCGTAGTTATCTAGCACGCTAGCTTCGTGTTAAGCTAGACTGCCTATTAAGGGGAGATCGAGGTTCAAATCTCGGTCGGGTGAACTGTGGGTGTTTTTTCCTAAATAGATTCCCACTCTTCCTCCGCACAAATTAGGGTTCACTTCCTCTAAATTCAACCTTCCCAATTCCTAACCTGTTAGCGTAATTAGTACGTAATCGTATAACCCAAACGGGCAGTAAGACGCGGTGCTATAATTTTAATTTTTCTCACTTATTACTAAATAAAAGCTAGTAATTCTTGTTTCGGTACGTCATACAAAGCAAAAAAAAAAGCTTTTAATTGTACCCAAGCGCAAAAATTGGTCAAGTCAATTTTCTTTCTTACTTGTCTGAACTACGGGGGATAGATAGAATAAAGGCCACCGACAGTATCAACATTTTGTGATTTTTGAACAAACCTACAACACGAGACCTTTTTTTAAAAGACTACCATTATTTGTCGATGGCACTAGTAGCCCTGGCATGATAGCACCCAAACATTCACCAATTAGGAATTGTGATACTTTAAGGAATTTGACTAAACTTTGTTTAGTATCTCAGCTATTTTCTGAACTACTGTTGATCTTAATAGACCTCTAAAATTAATACGTCTTAAAGGAGATTGTCGCACATTATAAAACAAACATTCTAGTAAAAGTGATTGAAATAATTATGCCCTGACACATACTGGTGGGCACTAAGGAATCAATATAGTCTGGTCTGCTAGTGTCTAGGAAGCCTGTGTTCGAATCTCTGCCAGATATATTAAGATTTTTTAAGGGGTTTATCCTTCTCCCTCTACGAAAATCCGGATATTATACCTTCCTATTGTTGTAAATATATGGGTAGTAAGACGTGATATGCGCATCAAACCGTGGCCAATCCCGTCAGTTATAAGCAGTTATTCGTTTATTATGTAGCATCGGATGGTCAATAAAATACACAACTGCTATATCGATGGTTGAACCTTACCCCATTTGTCCGTGATTGGAGGCGACGTGGAAGAGCGACCTAACTTCTGCTATGCACACCTTCCTTCACCCGAGAGAAAAAGTATACTGACGGAGCGAATTGAACGGCGATTTAGCGAACCCCACATGTGGGCTGGGCATGCGCAGTTATAGTTATTCTCTTCTAGATTGTGCCAGAAAAAACCACCGGTCTCCCGAGGCACGTAGAAATGCGCATAACATTGTTCCTTGATATTCCAGAATCTTTCCCCTCTTGCTTACCCTTCATGCCCCTCCTCTTTTGTTGTATCTGTATATATATTTGTGTCTGTCCCAATGTACCTCACAATTGGGACAGAGCTGGATTAGGACTAGTACAAGCTTCGGCTTCCTGCTTTTGAAAATGTAAGAACCCAAATTCTATCTCGGCAAATTTAACATCTTTTTTTTATATATTTTTTTATTATTTCAAAATTCCTTTTTGGCTTAATTTTTTTGTTATCTTATAAAATTAAATTTAAATAGAAGTCTGGCAATTAACTTGTAATGGCGTCTTGTCACCGGTTGAGGTGTAATGATTTATTTGTATTAATTACGGTGGAACTCTAAATTAATTATTGCTTCATATAGTGGTATTGGACTTATAAGCCTATGTTGTCTTTTTACAACGCGCCAGGGCGAAATGGGCGTAGTCACGATTTATAACTTATACAAATTGTTATGTTAGGGGAACTATTGACATTTACTGTTATGTTTATATTAAATAGTCTTGTTGATATAATACTTAGATTTCTTGGGGTTATTTCGCAACCTATTAATTTTTTATCTTGAGAAATATTTACCTTTTAGACTTGAGAGTAAATGTTGTCGCAATACAACACGCCAGCGCTGATTGATCCAAATCAGGATTGATAGGGTAAATAATTTTTAGACCGATTGTATTGTCCATATTTACTATTATTCTATTTTATATATATATAACCGTACTTTTTTTTTACTTGTAAAGAAAATATTACTCTAATTGTAACTTTATTGTTGGCAGAATATCATTTCTGCCCAGACCCGTTATTGTGGGCTAATTTTCAATGTTAAAGTTCAAAGCACTTGTACATAATGTACATATAATTGTTTTAACAACAATAATTAGTACTTATTTGAATTGTTAAACTTCGGATTGTCCTATCCAAAATAAATATTGGTTCAACATGACTAATTTTTTATTTTTAACTATTATATACCATCACATGTCCTAGGTTTTTGGTTGTTTAATGTAATTTATCTAATATTATTCAGTGGTTAGGAAGGGTGACGCATTTTAAGGCTCTCTAGTGATAGACGACTCCCATATATTTTGATACTCTCAGTAACAGGTGGGAGTGGCGGGATTAGACGCGTAATGTTTCTCTATGGAACATTTCTAGTCTTGAACTCATGTGCACTCACTCTTGTTATTGTTATTTACCCTTTTGTATTTTCCTTGTATTATTTTGTGGCCTCCTCGCCTGAGGACGCTACAATTAGAGAATAAATTTCACTAGTAAATCAATAGTTTTCACTGTATTTTTTGAGAAATACATATTTTTTTTATTATTTATAATGTTTTTTCTCTATTTATCTTCAGCAAAATTATTTCCTCTTACCACGAGATATTTTTCCATTTCTCTCAGATCCACCTAACACGGAGCAGTTTTATTTGCAGCACAGGGCTGTACTACTTATCACCTAAGAAAATTGCTTCAAGGCGCTTTAGATTAAAGGGACGTTTATTTACATGTTCTATGTTTAAACCTCTTTAAGCCAAAAGATGTAAGAGATCGTGTTTCGTTTCATTTTAAAAGTGCTTGGCAGCTATGTGCGCAAGTAATTCAATCTTTACGTGATATTAAATTGAGAACAAGATACCATTTTTAATCTTCAAAATTTATGTAAAATGTATTTGAGGTGTTGACAAAAGCTAAGATATTTATCATATTTATTTTACAATATTTTTAAAACATCTTTCTTCAATGTTTATTTATTGATATTTACCCGAACGGGTAGTAAGACGCGGTGCTAAATAATAATATTGATATTTATATTAACAACTAACCACACCATTAATAAATTGTCACCCCCTTCGGTTGGAACGTGGATTAAATGTCCGATTTAACTAACCTGGGTTTTGGTGACGAAGATGTCACAGTTTTAATTTCGGTTGGATATATTAAGGTAGATTTATTTTTCTAATTGGTTCCCTTACAAGTCTTTAAGCAAATTTTATGCGGTTCCTCTAAATTCTACCTTTCTAATCTTCACTCAACTGACATAATTAAATGCCTACTGGCCGAATAAATAGAAATATATCATTAAAAGAGTATTTAAAAATAACAGACAAGTAAAAATATCAAACGATATTACCACGCAAATATATATTAGCTCCCGTACCTAGAAATATAAGATTAGCAGCTGGTGTACCCGTTCTTCGCAAGGGAAATCTATAAAGTATCTTTGTTAATTTATAAAGTTATATAAAATTAACCACAAATAATAGTAGTCAAATCTAAAATTGTGTTTAGATATTAATCCTTTATTGGTTTGAATTGTGATAAAATAAACGCGAGAGTAGGCTGATTTATAGACAATATCAAAGTATAGATCTAATCTGAACATGTTTTTAAAGCTGATATTTCTTTTGAAGCTAAAGTTATAACTTCTCCATTAATACACAAAATTTTTAACTTTTTTCAGTATCCCATGTTACTACCCGCTCGGTTTATACTCCTATGTACTAATTAAGCTACACTAATGTGTTAGGCTATTCACACATTGGAACCGACTACGTACAGCTACGACTAACGCCCAACTACTCGCGACTTGGTCGTACGACTGGATTCCGCGCATTGAGACCAACTTCCTCAGATTATATATATCCTTGTCCCCCTAGTTGTCGTTGATTGGTGCATTATTTTGAGTTTTTTCTAAATAAAATGAAAAGTGAAAAATGAAATCGGAATTGTATGTACCTCTTAGAAAATAATTTGTTGATCTGGCAATGAATAAGGCGTCGAAGGAGGAATGAGTGGATCAAACAAATATACCACGTATCTCTCTGGACGTCTCTCGAATGGTATTGGTCGTGTTTTTTTGATCCCAATGGCACTTCCTCTCGAAAACGAGACCTAGCTATTTTTCTGTCTCCATTTGAGAAAATTTTTAAACCAAAACACAGATTAAATTACTAGTGAAGTACGACTTCAACGAAAAATCCCAACTTGCTGGAATCCGGTCGCAGGTCAGAACAATACGCGCATAGTTGGACGACTGAGTCGCCTCCAATGTGAGGACTCCCGTCCTTTGTCACATGTCGGATTGCTCGGGTGATCTCATGCAACTATGCATTACATCTAGTCGTACGTAGTCGGTTACAATGTGCGAGTAGCCCTATGGATTAGGAAGGTCTAGTTAGAGAAAGTGTACCCGCATTTTCGTGGAGCGGGATTGGAAACCCATTTAGAAAAAACCTCAGTGTACCCGACCGAATCAAACCCCGATCTGGCCATCTTCGGCAGTCTAGTCTAACACGAGAGTAGTGCATTAGACCATGCGACCATTGAAACGGGCACTTTGAACTCTTGCCTGTTGGTGTTATTAAAAATAAAAGAAGTGACACAGCATTAATAATAACGTTGTTAAAGGGTTGTAATTAAGACCGATCAAAACTATTTTAGCAATTTTGACCACATTTATCCCGTTTACCTTTTTATTTTACCCCGTTTAAACTTTTTACCAATTATACCCATTTTGTCCTTTTTGCTCTTTTGCACATTTTAACCTTTTTTTTTTTTTTACACTTTTCACCCCTTTTTTACCTTTTTTACCTCTTTAAACCCATTTCACCCTGTTAACCCTTGTTGGCCCTTTTAACGCTTTTAATTTTTTTACCATTTTTAGTTATTTTACCTCTTTTAATCTTTATACTCATTTTTATTAGATTTACTTTGGTTTTTTTTAACATTTTTACCTTTTATGACCTTTTAACCTTTTTTTCTATTGTCCTCTTGTTGCCCTTTTTGACGTTTTTGTCATTTAGGACATTATTACCATTTTCCCTATTTGTCTTATTGATCTTTTTGATTATATCTCCTTTTTATCATTTATGCCTTTTTGCCCTTTATTGCACATTTTCGCCTTCTTAGATTAATTATCCGGTTAGGTCCTGGAAAAATATTTCAGGGGAAAAAAAAGTAAAATTAAAAAGGCGTAAAAGATGTAAAAAGTTAAAAAAAAAAGCGCATAAGGGTAAACAGAGTAAAGAGTAGAAATCTAATCAATTATTCTTTTAAAGAAAGGTAAAAAGTTTAAGTTTCTGTAAAATAAATTAAAAGGATAAAAAGGTTAAACCATTAATATAATCAACATTTTAAAATGTTTCCTTCCGGGTTCACCTGTTAACGCACAAGGTCCACCATAACCCGCATTCCACAACTGATTGAATCAAAGTTTTGAAATTCCGGCTTCAAGGTGCACATGTTCGTGCACATGGGCTACTAATTTTTAAATTTAGACCTCTGTGTGAGGAAGATATTGCGCAACGCTCATGGCAGACAGACAAAGATAAGATAATATTCCTTTTCTTTTTTCCATAGTCCCATTTTAAAATTTCCGACTGTTTTGGTTATTTGGGGTATCTAGCCCCTTAACCTTCCTCCAAGTTTAATTTTAAACCATTCTCGTTGCCTCCTAGGTGATAATAGTGTTTTATATCGCCACTAGAGATCAGCTGTGTCTGTGTATGAGAAAAAGGAAGGACTTGGCTGGGCGAAGGACCTGGATCGTCAGGGATGCTGTGGCGTGATACAAAATAATATTGTGTACAGTTCATTAATAAATCACCAAAAAACATTGGTCTTCCAAACTGAGATTAACTAGTGTGGACAGCAATTTAAAGTAAATCGTGAAAGTGAGCGAAGTAAAATACAATCAAACATGTGCAACAATAAAAACGTGCAAGAACAACAAAGTCAATTTTAGTGTTATTCAAGACGATTTCGGAGAGAACATTCATATCACTTCCATATAACTTTCCACTAACCAACAATGATTTCAAATACAATTTCAATATAATTTTAAAAGTGAATTATTCATTATCTACCTTTGATTCCTTTCATAAGACAAGACAAAATTATAAGTATGAAGAGTAATTCAATATCAGTGTACGAATCATGTATGAGGAAATTAAAAAACTAACTTTAAAAAGAGGCCAAATAAAGGCAAAAGTCACTAGATTCAAAACATACTTTGAGATTTCGATCACAATCAATCAATAATTCAATTGAAATTAAGATTATCAAAACAAGAACAATGTTGGATAGATTTTGAAAATGTACAGTTACAAATATAATCACTTGACGGTTCATTAGTACATACACATGAAAGGGATACATTTGAAAAAACATATTTAGATCTCGCAGCTTCAGTAGAGACATACATTTAAGGTCATGCAGCTGGCTTCTTGTCAAACGAAGCCGCACCTAAGAGAGTCACACCCACACATACACAAGTCACACACAGACAAGCCGTTAGGTTACCAGTAATTAATTTACCAACATTTCAAGGAAATTACGACGAATGGTTGGGTTTTTAATTTTTATGAAACATTTCAATCACTTACACATACCAATAGTGAGTTATTGAACATACAGAAACTTCACTCTTAGAGCGTCGGTGAAAGGCGATGCAGCAAAGGTCATTCAATCTTTAGAAAGTTTAGCCAACAACTATGATATAGCTTGGACTCTATTGAAAGAGAGATATAAAAATAAGAGAGTTATTATGGGAAAACATGTGCAGGCTTTGTTTGAGTCGCTGTGGTTAGAAAAAAGGAAGGGTCTGGATATTTTATAGAAGGCAGAATTAAACATCTGAGAGATTTGAACGCTTTGGACCAATCGACAGAAACGTGGGACACACTATTGATATATCTTATCACAAACAAATTAGATAACACAATACACTGTGAATGGGAAACTTCGATATCAGGGAACACACTGCCGACAATGAAAATTTTACTGAGTTTCTACAACATAGATGTCAAATATTAGAAGCTGTTGAATCCATCAGTGTGTCACAAACAAAACCTTCACAATCAAATGTAAAGGATAGCCGCCATTTTAAGACTATGTTCAATACAAAAGGGGCATATGTAATAACATCACATAATTTAAAGAGGTGTAAATTATGTAACCAATCATATCAAATATATCACTGTGATACGTTTAATAAACATTCTATTCCAGAGAGGATCCAACAGGTCAAGAGAATAGGTTTATGTTTCAACTATCTCAAGGATGATGGCCATCAGGCTAAGCAATGCAATTTGAGGACATCTATAGTTTGAAATAAGAAAAATAACACATTACTTCAACTTAATTATGTCAAAAAACAGTTGACTTTGTTCTTAGATAATAAGATTTCAATATAGTGCAATCAGGAAGACGACACTCGGGCTTCTAACAAATCTTCAGGAGTATACTTTCAAGGTCAAACAACAACAACCAGTGCACATATATCTCAAATTATGACAGTCAGAGTATTATTATCAACAGCTTTTATTGACGTGCTAGATGTCAATGGAGACCCACATGTTTACATAGTTCTACTAGATTTCAGGTTCTCAATCAAATTGTATCACAAAAGAGCTTGTACCAAGGCTTGGCTTTACGATAGATTAGGGGTACTCTTCAATATCGGCATAGCGTCGTCAACAGTTAGAGCGTCATACTTAGTTCAATGCAAGATAAAATCTAGATTTAGTGCATACTCATCTAATTTAGATTTTTTTAGTGTTGCATAAAATCACACAAGATATACCATTTACTCATGTAGACATATCACATTGGTCAATTCCAGCCACAGTAAACCCCGCAAATTCAAACTTAACGTACTTGGTAGGGGGATATATTAATTGGAGAAGAACTATTCTTTGAACTTTTACGCATAGGTCAAATCAGAGGATCAAAGGGTGAACCCATTTTGCCAAAGTCAATTTTCGGGTTGGATAGTGTGAGGCAAGACTGATCTAAAAGCATCTTCAGAACCACATTCAACTTCAATTACACACGCTCACACTAACACATAATGTCATTTTATCATGGCAGATAATCTTGACAGACAGCTACAACAATTCTGGCAGTTAAGGGATTGTTCTTTTACACAGTGTCAGTCTAGTGAAGAGTTATCATGTGAGGAACACTTTAAGAACAACTTGAAGAGAAATTCACATGGGCACTTCATAGTCAAATTGCCAACATAGGAGAACAAAACTAAATTACTAAATGAACAATACAGTACAACGATTCCAACATTTGGAGAGGAAGTTTTCAAAATCCCCCCCCCCACAAAGACAGGTATAGTAGCTTCATGAATGAGTATGAAATTCTAAATCAGATGCAACCAATCTCAAACAAGGAAATTTACCCTTCTTCTGGAAGGGAGTATTACCTACCACATCACGTGGTAATAAACGAAAGTAGCAGCACTACGAAACTCCACGTGGTATTTGATGCATCTGCAAGAACTTCAACAGGAGCTTCTCTTAATGACGCACTTATGGTCGGGCCGACATTACAACAAGACCTATTTTTAATTGTGACCAGATTCATATTACACAGATTTGTCATGACTGCTGACATTACAAAGATGTATCGGCAAATACAGGTGGATCCAGCAGATACTCATCTACAAAGAATTCTCTGACGAGATAACCCTGGGAAAACTATCCTGATATTCCGGCTTACAACCGTAATTTTTGGTACTACTTCAGCACCCTTTTTAGTGACAAGATGTCTTCAACAATTTGCTTCAGATTAACAATAAGACTTTCCATTGGTCTCCCAGGTAGTAATGAGAGACTTTTATGTAGCTGGTGTGATGACAGGTGCAAACTCTATATCTGAAGCAAGGGCACTTCGAAAGCAAATCACAGACATGCTTCAATGTAGAGGGTTTCAATTGAGAAAATGATGTTCAAACAATATAGAGATAATAGCATATCTTGACATGGAAATGAAAGCAACTTATCATGGGATCCATAAGGCTGATGGAAGGTATATCAAAACACTAGGTGTATTGTGGAATCCTACTTTAGATTATTTTCAGTATTCAAGAGGACTAGACAACATTGTGTACAAGCGTTCAAAACTCACTGTACTTTCAAATATATCACACATCTTTGACCCACTAGGAATTATTGAGCCAGTAATACTCAAGATAAAGGTTTTCATGCAACAATTGTGACAACTCAAGATAGTATGGGATGAACCCTTACCCACAACTCATCTCACAGTATGGAATACATATAAGAATGAGTTAATCCACCTCAATCAGCTTCAGGTACCTAGAAAAGTCCTTATCAGGCGAACATCAATTTGATGTACAAATTCATGGATTCTGCGACGCTTCAGAGGTCGCCTACGGCATGTGCATCTACATCAAATGCACGTATTATGCAGGAAACACCACCATAGATCTATTATGTCCCAAGTCACGTGTTGCACCACTCAAGAAGGTGAAACTGCCTAGACTTGAACTTTGTGCATCATTGTTGTTGGCACAACTAGTGCACAAGACACCTGCTTATCTTAATTGCAACTTCAGCAAATGCACTTTATGGTCTGACTCAACCATAGTTTTAGCATGGTTGAATGCACCTTCCCCCCAATGGAAAACATTTGTAGCTAACTGGGTAGTACAGATTCAAGAGTTAACAAGGACGTATAAATGGTCACATGAACGTTCTCAAAACAATCATTTTGATTATATTTCCAGGGACATGACACCCAAACAAATACTTAATGCAGAATTATGGTGGCATGGACCACCTTGGCTAGTAAATGAACTGGATTCTACACCAACTTATGAACCAGAAGACTCAATCAACTTACCATTTAGGTAAGGATATAATCATAGAGTATATAAAAAAGTATAACTTAATCAACATACTTCTATTCTTGAACAAACCATTTCTGAAAAGAAAATTGCAAAACAATAAAAATTCTTGAAGATAGCCGTTTGTTCCCATGGCTCTGCATTTCCACGCCAAATAAAAAGGGCCAATAGCCTCAAGGAAATTTTTGACAGCTGTTGAATACGCCTCTTTGCGTATTAATACATTGAAAAAAAATGCGTGTTATCTACTTTCACAACTCTTAATTACGGCCCAAAATCTGGCAAAATATTGCTGATTAAAAAATATGTGTTTCGATATTTCGTAAAATATTATGACAATGTTATTATTTCTACTATTTGCAGGCGCCCCGCATTTCCTGGGTATAAAATGAAACACTACTATATTAAACACCACATACGGGAACATATGGATATTTGTTTAGCATAATAAGCCGGTATTCACGCTATTAGAGCTTTAGGCTTGTCGTAATATATACTAAGGAAAAATATGTTTACACCATTGATTTTCATTCGTACGTGTGTACAGTTTCATCTTTATGGATTTATTTGTTTTAAAACTACCCATATGCAGTTTAAGGTATCAGGACTGAATTATATATACAAGTTCTAAAATATGCTTGGAGTGCGCTTTTACCAGTCATCCTCATCATTATCATCATTCGACGTTTCCGCCTCTGCGAGGCGTCTGGCCCCTTACTCTTCCATTTCTGTCGATCTCTCCAAACTCCTCCCTCAACCACGCATCTCCAGTCCACTCCTTTAACCTCCATATCCTTTGCACTTGGTCCATCCATCTTGTCCGTGGTCTTCCAATAGGTCTTCTACCCTTCTATTTGTTCTGTAAGGCTTTCTCAGGAATTATATACTCCTCCATTCTCATCACATGACCTAACCATACCAGTATCCCTAGATAATTACAGACCCTACTAAGTTCATTATGTTGATCTTCCTTGGCTCGTAATATGAGTAAAGTCACAAACTAAGGTTATCCTAATTACGTAGGCCCGTATCAAATTTACGCTTTCTATATTTCTGAGTTTTTAGCTACCAAAGTCGGTGGTCACAATATCTATTGCATAAGGATTTTATTGGATGTAAATAAAAAATACACGCCCAAGCTGACTATAAATATTTCCTTAACTACATATGTAAAGTTTAAGTTTTATTTTGGTTTGTTTGTATTAAAGGTACTCTCACTTGTGGGTCAATATTTCAAGGCAACAGGCTCGGAAAATATTATTTAAAATTATACACCCTAGGTTTGAATAAGTAAAAATGCAAAGGTTCAAATTTGTATGTTTCTTGGTTTTAAAGTACTTTACGTCAGTGGTTATTTAGTTTAAAACAACCGGATCACAACGTATGATAAAGTAACAGGAAATTCGCAAAGTCCGAAAATATTCTAAGGCTTACGTAAGTTTTCAAGCCTATGCCAAGTTTAAGATTGAAATTCCTCTTGTTTTTATAAATAGCCGCCCCAGAGATAGCTCAGCCTAAGGTGGAAGTATCGCATTATATAAATTTATAAAACTACCTGTGTGAAAATTATAAAGTTTTGTTATGTACACATGGCAAATTTCCCTTTCTATGGTCTATGGTTTAGGATCCAGCCACAAGATTGTTTACTAAAGTGTCAAGCTTGTAATATAATAATGTTAAAATAAAAGAAAATGCCAAATTGAAACCTTTTATTTTTCTTGGTTTCTTTTCTTTGGCTTAAATAGTGTTAAAATCCTTCTAAAACACCAGACTTGCAAATAATAGGTAAAATAATTTTTATTGAGGTACACTCGTCCACCTCTTGGCATGGTGAGCCCGAAAATCGATTTGTTCCAAGCGCGTCTATACATGATCCGGAGTGTAATAGTCAAGTCGCTCTTTTCGACCTCCAGCACAACAAACGATAAAACTTAATAATAATAATATTTAGCACCGCGTCTTACTACCCATTCGCGCTATACGCTTAGGTACTAATTACGCTAATGGATTAGGAATTGGGAGGGTTCAATTTAGAGGAAGTGAACCCGCATTTGCGTGGAGGGAGAGTGGAAAACCATTTCGGAAAAACCACCCCCAGTTCACCCGACCGAGATTCGAACCTCGATCTCCCCGTCCTCGGCGGTCGAGCTCAACACGACTAGCGCGTTAGCCAACTACGCCACCGAGGCGGGTGATAAAACTTAATAACTCAAAAAAGAAAATCAGCCTCTTGAAACCATCGAGCTGATATATTTAAACCTCTTGATGCCAAAGACCCTAGACTACTAATCAGAGAGGGTTACGCATGAAACTACACCTGATTCTCCACACGTGCGGATAAACACGTTAAGTGGACATTACTTTATACAACTGATTTAAATAACTATGTTTTGGTTTGTTATTATTGGTTTATGCTGCTGACATTAAGGTGGGGACGTGAGAAAAGTTCAGTGCTTGTGCAGTTTTATATCAAAACTTTTTTGACCAAAGTCAAGCAAATATTGCTTCATAACAAACATTAAGTTTAATTTTATTCACATTGTGACCTAAACATTTCTTTAAAATCTGTCAAGGGTGTCCTAAAATGTAATGACAACTTTTTCTCTCCGTTGAATGTTTATCATTTAATGCCACTATGCTCATGACAAGTATTAAACAACTGTTGATAACCCCATGTGAAGAAAACTAAACTCTATGTTTCTACTGACGCAATATTTTATTTATTTTGGTATTTTGCTATAGAAACTGCAAAAACACTGGCCTTTTCTCGCGTCCCCTACATCCCCACCTTAAATGGTTTACTTTGACAATGCTTCATGTTTCATAACGAGTGCAAGAGGCGAGCTTCAGTAAACATTATTGGTTTTGGAATTTTCCGAATATGCGCTCACGGGTATTTACCCTCAGGTTCGGAAAGAATGTAAAAGTAAAAAGAAAGTGGTTTTAGTTGGCTTATGAGCTACCTGAAACAATGGGTCACAAAAGTAAAGAAAAACTCTTTTGGTTCACACCTTCGGGTTTCCTAGAATAATCATGAAATGTTTCATCTCTCTAAGTTTCTTGATTTTGTAGTTAGTCTCACTGGCGGTCAAACAGCATAAGTCGTTAAGCTCTGAAGCTGTTGTCTCCTAATGGAATGTCCTCTATGAATTATTATTATGTGTTCTGCCCCATACCTTTTGTCAATGAACTTGGACCTCCAATGCTCCCTGTAATTGTAATGTAATTGTAATTGTAATTGTAATTGTAATTGTAATTGTAAAATAAAATAAAATAAAATAAATATGTTATCTATTAGTGTGAGTACGAAACAACAAACCAAATAGAACACTATTTATTTTTGGATTTGATGTTAATATTTTCCCCTTGTAGTATAGCTAGATAAAAAAAATTAAGATTATTATTATTCTAACCAAAAATTTTTAAATAAAATGTAACGCTGTTCACGTGGTTTAAGGAAACAATCTCAAAACAAATGTACGAATTAAAAATATTAAATCCAAAATGCCCACCCTTGGGGCTCCCCAAAATAATTTTGCCATGTTTCCACTTTCGATATTTGTTGGTTCTGGAGCTCTCGCGTCTACAGGCACAAACACACAAATAAGCCTTATATTAATATTATTATTTGTAGAAGTTCATGATAGTTTTTTTAATTACACATAAACAAATTTACCATAAAAGTATGAACTTAAACGCTAGAAATTCAAAATTCAATGACAGCAAGATTACTAATAATGTTTAAATTCATTCGTATATTCATTCCAATATTTGTATTTATGTACGTCTGTAAATTCAAAATTTAGTTGTAAATATTAACTTTTCGAACCGATTCCCTGAAAGCATCAATCCAATAGGAGACGAGGTGTTTGGTATTTGGGGGGGAGGGGGTCTATCTTATTTCACATCCGTGATGTCACCTACATGAACGAACTTGAGTAAGGCTCAGATTCATCAATTGGATACTATAAAAGAAGATATTTGGCATGTGTCAAGAGAGATAGTAACGTTATGATGGGGAAGGGAGATGTGAGTGAAGGGGTGGGGGGGGAGAGGAAGATTCCCACTGGGGCCAAGTTAGAGGAACTGTGTGAAAGAGTGAGATAAGGTAAATATCCTTACACACTCATGTTGGTAAAAATATGTAAGCTATTCACAAACCGACTAAAGGCATAGTTTGTAATACTAGTTTCAATTTTATTTGAATTTGTTCGGATCAACTCAAGGGTTATTAATTTTTAAGATATATTATTCTTTGAATTGAAAGATAACACCTGGACATGAGAATGGAATTTGGGACCTTCAGCTTAGTATTCTACTGCTCTTACTGCTGAGCTATCCAGGCGTCATCTCTTGCCCAGGGTTATTCTTCAATTTAAATAATATGATATTTATATGATGCTATAGCCGTACTTAACTATAATATCTTGGCTGATTAATCCACCTTAAGCTATGGTTTAGTGCGCGGTGATGGCCATAGACTACTATATCTGTGCTTTACTAACTTTCTGATTGGGATCGAACCATTCTCTTAGTTTAAACAGCATCCCCTTAAGGGGGTTACCTTCCGGAATGTTAAAATGCTTCGCAGACACAAATCTAAGATTTTGTTTTGTTATCATAAAATATGATTTAGCTCCGAAACAATTTGAAAGATGACAAAAGTACTTTACCAAAAAAACCTTACTTCTTGAGCTTTGTATGTGAAAATGTAAAATTGTCTCATTTTAGATGATTCTTTCAAGAATATTGTCGCAGATCTTCGGTCAAAGTGAAGGGTATATAGGAAACTATTTATAGCCTTCCTCAAACAAATGTAGTAATTTGTTATTATGAGTTCAAGTGACAATTCTAATTAATTTGTGAATAATTTTTTTATATTTAAAACGTCAGAGCTTTTATACCCACAGGAAGGCATCGTTATTAAGGCGTAATGGAAAGAAACGCGAACCAAAGTCAGCATTTTTGCCAATTGTACAACAAAATACGTTTTTGTCTAAAATAAATAGAACATGGCTACAGGTTAATATTTGTATGAAGCATTGTGACCTTTGAACATAAACTTTTTAAATAAAGAAAACATATTATGTCTAAATTATGTGATGTTAATGGCAAATATTCAAGAACTGTTTAAATTATTTGTGAAGAAAATTAAACTAAACGTTTACGCTGAATACATATTTTATTTACTTTGATAAAAAGCATGTTTTGCTATAAAAACTGCAAAAATATTGGCTTTAGTACAAGATCTCTTCCACCCCACCTTGAGCTGTGTTGTTCTGACGAGTCTACAACCCAAATTTTGCCAGAAGAACCTTATATGACAGCTGGAGAAACTACTTTATCTACTTTCAAATATTCATACGTCGAGTAATGTGATCGGCCGCTGTTATTTTTTATATATAGTAAAATTACTATAAAATAACCCTAGTAATATAGTGAAACGCTATCAATGTTGTTCTCCAAAAAAAGATTATGATTGATGAACTACTCTTCCTTTGAAAATTGGACTGTATGTTGTGCTAACTTAGCTTGTATGAAAACTACTAGAGCTATGACATAGTTTCCTCGTACATTTGCTACCACGGACGACAGAGAAATATGAGTACTAGGTTTTTGCTCTTCTTGCACTTTTACTGAGGCTGTGGTACACTCATATCTGTTCTCTCGTTACTTTTAAATCGTTTATGAATTTTTCATCACCCAGTTCTAGAACCAACGAATGAAACACGATCAAGAGATTGCGATTTTTCATTCATATATTCCGATATTCAGTATTTATTAACTCACCTTTGCATTTGCAACGAGGTCACAAGAGTAAAATTTATTTCAAATTTAACGGCTTATTCCTTCTTCGAAAAGCTAAACTAAAACCCGTTTATAATTTGATAAGACCATTTCTGATAATTGAATTAGAAAACAGCGTAGCTGATTTTGACAAACGACCACTCAAATCAAAGTTAGGGATACAGGATGTTGGCCAAAATAGTTTATTCCAAGGAAACCCAGTTTTCCTAACGAATTTCCATATTTCATTCTGTGTGCTCAATAGCTTATAATCTACTGTACCATCACTATTTTCTTATATCGACATGGAAACCCTGATTTATGTTTAATTGTTTATCGGTATCTTAAGTAATAATTGAATTAATATTTTTAACCTAAGTGGTATTGTGAAACAAATATATATAAAGATTTGGGATAGGAGTTGTTTCAAAGTACTAATCGTGATCTGACGAGGTAAATATATGTTTTGATTAAAACTTAACACTGTAAACTCAAAATATATGTAAAAAAATGAAGGTGTTTGACGAGAAACCATTGACTAGGAAGCTTTTTTTTTTTTTTTTTTTTAGCACCGCGTCTTACTACCCGTTCGGGTTATACGCCTAAGTACTAATTACACTAATGGATTAGGAATTGGGAAGGTTGAATTTAGAGGAAGTGAACCCGCATTTGCGTGGAGGGAGAGTGGAAAACCATTTAGGAAAAACCACCCCCAGTTCACCCGACCGAGATTCGAACCTCGATCTCCCCGTCCTCGGTGGTCTGACTCAACACGACTGGCGCGTTAGCCAACTACGCCACCGAGGCGGGTGACTAGGAAGCTGAATGAGGCCTTATTGTATATAAATTTTCCCAATAAAAATTTCAAATGCATTTTAGAGCAATAAACTGCATTACTGTAATAATCCACTCGTATCTAATAAAAGACTCTGCTATATCTAAACATCTCACATGATTGTTTTATCAGTACTGATCAATCACACCCTTGGATTAACAATACTTCACTAGGCATCAAGCTAAGTCGGATTGCGATTTGTGCAAATTTTTTTAAAATCTGTGTGGGGGTGGTATATGTTTTCTTTAAGTGCTAGGCAATGGATGATGTCTTATCTGATTGGTAGGTAGCAGAGTGTGAACGTTAATGGAAATTTCTCCTCATGGCTACCGGTTAGGACCGATGTCCCCCAAGGCTCTATATTAGACCCATTTTGTTCTCATTATTTATTAATGATATACCTGACAGAATCTCTCATTGTGAGTATCACCTTTACGTGGATGATTTACAGATTTATATCTCTTCCGGTCCATTGGAAATAGAAACGGCTATACATAAATTAAATACATATCTTAAGGCCATACATTACTGGACCAAGCAAAATAACCTTTCTTTTAATCCAAAGAAATCAAATTACACTTTTACTGGTTCCAAAATGATATTATCTAAACTTGATCGTCAGCTCTGCCTAACATTGAGCTCTACTCTGAACCCATATCCATCTCAGCTACCGTACGTAATTTAGGCCTTAATATTAATGAAAATCTGACTTGGACTGACCATGTTACTGCTATATGTAAAAAGACTATTTCTACAATGTATACTTAGAGACTCAAGCGATTCTTACCAGTAAATATTAAGGCCTTGGTGGTTCAGGCATTTGTTCTTCCACATTTTGATTATTGTGATGTTATGTTTAGCGACTTAACGGAAACTCTGGCCCCCTCGACTTCAGAGGCTGCATAATGTGTGTGTTCGATATATCTTTAAATTGAAATATCGGGATCATTTTACATCATAATTGCGGAAGCTTGGTTGGATGAGACTTGAACAAAGGCGTGAACTGCATCCTCGTTTACTGCTGTAAAAAGTAATTACGAGTGGCTTACCCAGCTACCTGGCCTCTTGATTTTAATTTAGACAAGTACAGGGTGGTCACTGCACTCGCTCTCAGTCAGCTAACTTGCTCTGTGTTCCGAGATGCAATACTAATTTTTATTTAAAATCTTTCACTGTACCATCTGACCTAGCCTGGAGCAAGTCACCTGTAGACTTCACAGATGTGAATGGGCTATCTGATTTTAGAAACAAACTCACCAATCACTGTATCTCTAGCGTGTGAGCTGCGGCATAATGCATGTTTGTGCGAGTGTGTGTGTGTGTGTGTGGTGTGTATGTGTGCTTGGTGTAAGAATGTTTACTAACTTTATTTTATCTCTATGTTTCCACTACTGATCTAGAGATACTGTGTTCAAGTTGATTACCGTTTTGGTTGCTGGTTTTTTTACGTGTTTATCTCATTGCAATATTTTATATGTTTTATGTTCATGTATATATTTTACCTCAAATACTTGTCTCCTGTGTTTTATTTAATGATAATAATTGATAAATGCAGTGTAATGTTAACTTTAGTCATCGTTAAATGTCAGAGACGTTTTTGCCTTAAACTTTTCATGTAAATAAAGACAATAATAATAATAATAAACTTGTCTTCACTACGTTTATCCAAGATGGTATCAATTTTACCTTGACTATGGTGCAGCTCATAAGATGGGATCATAGTGTAATCCGTCAAGATAATACTAATCATCTTTATGGGTGGACTGAGTTTGGCTTTGTGACTGTAATATGTGCTAGGGTGCCATCTGAAATATGTTTCTACTATTTAAAGTTAAATTTGGTGTGGAGAGTAATTCTGCACTTCTATTTAACCGGAAACCTCTACTCCCCCCTTTTTTCTGTAAATATATTTGAATCCCCAAATTACTTGTCTGGCCTGTAAGCTTATTTCTATCCTTAACCTGTTACAACCTCCCTTTTATGGTTTTATGGGCAGCTAGTCCTGATGCCGGACTGATATTTTACCTAGAAACATGTGAGTTTTGTTTGGTTGTAAAAATAGTTGATAGTCATTTATTTTGTTTTCCTTTACAAAAAATCTAACATAGTAAGCATTATTGATAATTTATAACAATTATTATACTATTTAAATACCCGTCCCTAATTACAATGAAAAACCCTATCGAAGTACTAACAGTGGTATTCAATGTTAACCATTTAAGGGTTAGCCTATTTATTTCTTGATACCATCCGAACGATAAAATCTTGTATCCTATAGCATAAAAACGTTTCTACATCTCTGGCACGTGTATTGAGCTAATCTTGATAAGTGTTCCCAGATTATCTTTAAAAGGACAACTTCACTCTAACACAAAATCTTTAGATGTTACAACATTCAACACGAACACAGTTTAGTGAAGGAAAATTTTCTTGGGCAAGGTAACAGGGAGATACAATTAAATAAAGTAATTATAGATTTTATTTAAAATAAAGTTTAAATAGACATTGTAAATGTATAACCAAACCTTAAAATTATTTTTGTGAATATAACAGAACAGAGAATTTGTTGCTGCTGCCATTAAATGGGACGATAGACGTGACAGCATTCAAAAAACAAATATATTAATTCTTTTAGTCAAACGATATGTAATTTAGTAACATTAATAAAGCTCAATGAATATACAAAACAATGGTAACGAAGTTAAATATTAATAACAAAAAGGTACTGTAGTAGCAATAAATATACTGTGCCAGCAATACACTTTAAGAGTGAAGGAGATATCTCCAACTAGATTAGAAGGTCATTAACAGTAGGAACACCAAGGTAATTCAGTCTATTCTAAGTGGCAATTGAATAGCATTACCCCAATTAGGAGTGCCTGAACAATACTTATTACTTAAGAGCAATTAAAGCCCACACATACAAAAGCCGAAAGGCCAAGAAAATACAGGGGGGACTTAACTCCCCTAGACCTAGTCTCGGCCTGAGGGTGCGAATCACTAGACAGTTGGACCCAGCTCTCATCAATAGCTCTAAAGGAGCTATCCCCACTGCCCCAAATCAAAATAGTGGTCAAATCCACTTATATTAATAATGGTATAACTATTATGCAATACAACATAGTTACCTTTACCTTAACTGCCACATGACATAATAATAAGCATTAGGATATTAACGTCTATAAATTATGAAACTAGAAAAAATGACTTACTGGCCCCTAAAGACATTAACTTAACATTTATACATGTGTTTGTGCAAGTAAATTAATCTGCCACATCCCAGCAACATAGTGCAATACTCTGAATGAGTAAGATACTCCTAAACAAAAATCATTGATAAATTATAAATTGTCTTTTATATCTGAGAAAGGCAAAGTGGCTGACATTCAACATAACAAAATTTAAACCTTATTCTAATAATCTGAAAATTGAAAAATGACACCTGGACACGGAATCGAACCCGGGACTAGATGGTGTAATTCCCACTAAATAAGCATAAATAATAGCTCTGGCTATTAATTCTTATTCTAATAAGTTTGAGCAGGTGATAAGTGATTACAACTTTCTCAGAAGAAACCTTTTTAAATTCCACAAAGATTTGTTCCGCCATGTTGGCGAGACCATCGTAACCATCCTCACAGACATCGGTTAAGTGTTGAGCAGCAGAGGACTGCATTGAAACTCAACAGCGTTTCTACTTCGGCCGTTGATTGAATAATAAGTTGCATTTATTGGACTGAACACCCAAATAATATGATCAAAGTAGCGGGTGAAGGAAAAATGTATTTCCCTCGGCCTCGTTCCAGTTTAGGAGTCTACCGGTGACGCTTATTTCTCGTGACTAGAAGAGTTTTAACTGTTGTGGGGAACCTCTTGCGCTTGCGCGAGATTTTCCTTTCAATCTCCTCGCGAACTTTGAGTAAGTAGAATTGAATAGTCCATTTGAACACGCCATCGGCTCAGGAGTTGTAATGAGATTGTACATGTGACCTTAATGTAGTTAACATAAGCTAAGCTAAGTATAAATATAATGTTAGTGGTGTTTTTTTTATATGGTTTATAGGGAAGATATTTAAGAGCAGTGAATAAATGTATAATCCACTATTGTGATGGGTTAAAGACTAAGCCCAACACAATTAAATTAAAATCTCTTTGGTAGAACTCAGTAAATTTATGTTGTAAGAACTTGTCATTTTATGAAATTATGGCATAGTCTATAAACATTTTGAAATTTGATTATTTTTATAACATCTTGGGTGAGTAAGCTTTCATTTTATTTTTAAATAATTAAAATTGTTTTGGCAAAACTCCGGGAGTCATTGTCACGTTTTAAATATAAAGGAGATAAGGTTGACCGTAACACTTAAACGATCATAATTGTATAAGTGGTCTGCAGGGGAAGATTCAGATGGGATAATTTATGTAACTTTAGATTGTTGATAAACCCCCATTACAATACTTTTATTTGCAATCAAGTATCCTGATTTTTATTTGACATTTTTTATAATTTAGCTGATGGTAGGAGCTCAGAATAAGAAAATGCAAGGGGCTTTATTATCGTTTGAACTTTTAAAAAATCGATAAGAAGCCAGTCTCGGAAAATGTACACTTCATTTACCTTAAAATGTAGCAAGCTTACTTTAATGGACTACACGATGGTGTATCTTATGATATAGGCCAATCATTATTATTAGCACCGCGTCTTACTACCCGTTCGGGTTATTTGCACATAGGGCTATCAGGGTAAATACACTTTACAATCTAATTTCCATAAGAAAACCCTTTTCTGACAATTGTAAAAAGTTACTAGATCTACTATAAACCAAACATATTCCAATTTGTGTGATTTTCAGCTCTGACTTTAGATAGATATTATTAATGTCTACAAAATAACACTAATAATATACTAAATTGCTATCTTTGTTGACCACAGCTATGAAAGTCGGGTTTTAAATGACAACTGGTACTATTAGCTCCATAATATAAGCTTCATTACATATCTTATATGGTTGTAATACGAGATAAGGGTTATTAGCTTCCGGGACCATTCCTAATGTTAGCTTTGAAACAATTCTAGACCATTTTCTTCCTCATTATTAAGATTTTGAATTTCGACGTAGCCTATATTTGAACTTATAAAGTGTCTTGGTATGAAGTATAAGCCTCGAAGTATTTTTTCCAGCAGTACAAAGACTGATATTTTAATGGTATGTCTTTCTGAGGCCTAATTGGGGTGAATGAAACGAGTGTTTTTCTACAGCAGCCCCTACTGCTACACTGCTTGATAAACAAAAATATGGAGGGGAGCAAAAGTATATTTGCCCACCACTCGTCAACTCAATCTCGTCCTCTTTCTAGCAACCAACTTTACAAAGTTATCTTTTTTATGGGAGGAGACTCTGGAATGGAGTTTTCAAAGATTTCGATAAAACTCCATTGTATAAGGCGGGAACTCAGACCAACAAGGACGTTAAACAAAATATAAATGAACAACTGTTAGCTTTGTAAAAATCTTAATCAAAATTTTAATCTGCTCAAATAATTGAACAAAATAATTAAAAAATGGAGAATAGACAAATCGGATCTGCTTCTGAAAGATAAGTTAGACTATAATTAATAAAGTTATACTGTCAATTAATAAAGTTACAAGAATTAAAATTAATTAATTCCCATTCAAAAAGCTAAACCAAATCATTAATTAAAAATTAATTCCAAATCTAAATCAAATTAATCTTATAATGAATAAAATAAAATTTAATATACACAATGGTATTCTCAATAAAAACATTTCCTTATTAATTATAATATTATTAGTAGGTTCTCTCTAAGATTTAATAGTGAAAACTTTTTAAGATGGATCAAAATATCGCAACTAGCGACGTACATTAAGTGTCTACATTGTTTTGTATCGCACTATACTAAGAACATTACGAAGGAATGTTACCAGAAGCTGACTAGGATTTCAGCTCAGCAACCATATTAAAATAATTACATGTTTTGTGTAGATACTAAGGCGTGGAAAAATGCCGTTTATGTTAAGCTACTACCCGAGAAGAAAAACATTTATATCTCTTAAAATTCACTCATTTACTCTTTCATCAGACAAACTTTTTTAATGTGTTTAAATATCTTTATATTCTTGCAAAGTACAAGATTTTTGCTTTTAGATCACAACTATTTGTTTCATGACGTCATTTCAATTATAATTATCTTAGAAAAACACTCTCACATGTTTTACAGGGTGATTTGTAATTGTATACAATAAAGTGGCGCAGTGAAATCTACACTAAAAAAAGAAATTAAAAATCTCATAGCAACATATTGTCGGGACCGCTTTTTTTTATCGAGAGATTGATAGGGACAGGTAAGACGGAGACTACCATTATGTCTTAGAGTTTTTTTACTGATCCGGGTAGTAGAACATTGCACGTTCATAGGATATGTTCAAAGTCTTCACTATTGCATTCTAAACAGAGTTCAGCTCTCTTGCACCCCGACTATCGTGTTGGTTGTAAGATGGGTAGCATACTCCGGAATGTATTTACAGCAGCCACGATTGTATTCCACAGATGTTCTCTCGTGTCGTGCCATTGGGAGTGCACGATTCCCTTCATATGGCCCCACAACCTTCACAAGGTGTGATATCGGGAGATCACACAGGCCTGTTGTGTCCAATCCATCGCTCCACGCCTGGGGTAGTATTCGTCCAAATGGCGTCTCACTGCACAGTCGTAATATGCAGGGGCTCCATTCTTAAGCAGCCACATGTTCAGCCACGTTGCTAGCGGAACGTTCTCGAGTATTTTGGGGGGATAAATGGTCTGCATCAAGTAGTTTCCACCTCATAGTCGTGCAAGCATTTTATACGGTTCAAGTAGAATATCACCCACAATTCCCGCCCAAACGTTTATGGAAAATTAATATTGTGAATTGACCTCCAGGACAGTATTTGGATTTGTGTCGGCCTAAATGTGCTAGTTGCGGAGATTGACATTGCCATTTCTGGTAAATATTGCCTCATCCATTGTTAGTACTCCGCTAAAGATTTGTGGAGCTGTGGCGTGGTAGTAGCCAATCGTAGAATGTCCTAGGGCGTTCAAAATCGAGAGCTGGATTCAACTCCTAAAACAGGCTGCAAATGGAAGGGTGACAGTAATTGGTAATGTATTGATCTCCACACGGACGTTTGTGACAGGTGATGACGTGCGGCTACTCGCCGTGTATTTGTATCTGGTGGGTGTTCCACAGAATGCAAATTGATTCCTCCACTGCAATGGTCCTGTGACGTCGCGGCATGTTGGAGTTGACCATCATAGGTGCAAAGCAACCGGTTTTCCTCAGGCAAAGATTCAGTGTCACAAATGTCCTTGGATTTGGTTATCTTTGGATAAGATTAGCGGCAGTGGAATTCTGTCGCTCCTCACCGCAGGTCAGAACCATATCGGTCAGATCCTCGTTTGTGTTCTGGCCACTTTCAATCACAGCAAGTAACTGAGTGTGATGTTCCACGTCTCGTGCACACCAAATGACAACTGCGCAATGCTACCCCCAAATGTTTGCCATATCTCTTGATAACGAAGCGGTCCCGGCAATATGTTTTTATGAAACTTTTAGCTTCTTTTTCAATGTAGAATACACTGCGTCACTTTATTGTATACAATTACGAAACATTCTATATAAGCTGATTAATTAATTTGTCGTAAAGTAATTGAAGGTTTCATCACTTACTTCATGAATGCGAACTGCGTGATCCTGGATGTATTTTGATTCCAATAATGAATTTATATTTTACACTTTGGTGGCTTTAACAATCTATATCTTGAGTATATATATTCACACTCAATAATTATTGTACTATTAGCTTGACGTTAAAACATTAAGCCTACATGCTACTTATGCTATAGTAAAACTTTAACAAACATTATATCGTTGATGACACACATGAATTTGGATATTTGTTGTATATTAATTTAGCACTATATAATTTTTAAATTTGGCAGTTTATCAATCTAAATAGTTTCATAACTTTTCACTGTGTTAACTCTGCACATTATTTTGAATATAGTAAAGAAATAAATGCTAAAATTGTGTAGAATTTCATGGCTTGGTTATCATTACAATCCTGAAAAGCAGCTTTATTTGTGATCAAACACAGTTTTTTTTAATACTCAAATTTAGATATACTTTCTTATAAAATTAAAATACATAAACAAACAAATATGAATCAAGGTAAATACCAAGCAAATTTGCCAGGCTTATCAAGTCTGCTTTGCTGGTTACGGGTAGGGTGGGTGTTCTAGTAACAGCTTGAGTGTAGTTAGGTATTTTTTATAAATGTTTTACCACTATTCTTCCATGCAAATGAGGCTACAGGTTCTATAAATTCTACCTTTGCATCCCTAACTCTCTAGCGCATTAAAATGAGAATAATCCGGGGTTAGGGGTTGGTTTTATAATAGTAAATAATAATAATAAAACATATTCAACGCTTGAGTTCATGAGGTATCACAAACAAATTGTCAAGTTTCTCACGTTAAATATTTCCCTTGTCACGGTTCCCAGCTAAAAAATTCCACTTCCAAACTTCACGAATTCTAGTATATGAGGAAACAAAAAAAAACTAAACATAGGAATGAAACCTGAGGGGTTTAGACAACCTCGTTAGAGGGAAGTTACACTAACATTCATTAGCGCTCTTCTTGAACGTGACGCACAACTTGCAAAAGTTAACACTGCTTTCTCACCGCATAAAGGGGCGGGAATAAGAGTTGCAAGAGAGAGAGAGAGTAGGAGTAGGAGGAGGGGTAGATATTGTCTTGAGGTCTCGGGCGTCGGGAAGGCAGCGTAGGTTTTGCGGGCGCCTAGAGAACCTGGTTACCACTGCCACCCACTGGTTGAGAGGTTTGAGTGGGAAGGGGGGTGAATGGACGCCCGAGATGGTATCGACAAGACTAATGATGCCAGAGAAAGTAGGGTAGACCGGCTCTACAGGGTAGTCGGCAGAAAGTTGAAGCGTGTGTTATACAAGTCTTGGGGCTAAAAGGGGGAATCCCCTCTCAAGAGAAAGTGTTTCTCGGGCTAAATTCAGAGCAGCGTTAAATACGTGCGCGCGTGTGGTTTGTTTTACTTGTAGTTAAATCTAGTGATACTAAAGAAAAGTTTCCTTTTATGCATCAGTCCTATAACTTAGTTATATCAGTTAAGTATCTGCTGATTGATGTAATGAATGTTCTCAGACTCAAATATCAACTAAGGATGTGGGGGGGGGGGGAATATTTAAGTAGCACATGCACCAAAGGGTTATTAACGGCTTAATCCAGGCGATTGGGATGAATGCAGTAGCTTATAGTTAATGTATCTGCATTAGAGTAAAAAAGAGGATAGAAATTGTAGCAGTCAAAATCTCCCTTACTGCACTCAACCTGTAATTGACCTCATTCTGTGAATGGTGGTCAAGTGTGTGGTTTTTTTTTGCACCTTGTCTGACTAACCGTTTGGATTATGTACCTATGTACTAATTAGGCTAATGGTTTTAGGAATAAGGAAGGTTATGTTTAAAGGAAATGTACTTTAATTTGCGCGGAGGGAGAATTTCAAACCATTTGTAACATTGTTATGTTACATTTACGCGCCTCAGCTATTTCCACCTGATCAATCTTACTACCCGCTCCAAGAAACTACGAAGAATAGTCACAAAACAATAGTAATCCTCACTATTGTAAATCCAGTCCTAATACAGTTCTTTAATTAATACGTCTCTTTCTGCCCTATACTCCTTCAACAACCACAATTCAATTTCAAATAATAATTCCATTCTATTACTTACCACCTGGATCTGCTGTCCGAGACACGAAGATTGCTCGCAAGTAAAAATAAACGTCCTAATTCGGCGAGTGGGGCAAAGGTACTGTGAGTACCCGCACTTGTTGCTTACATCAGACCGTATAGTTGGATACTAGCGGGCGCAAATTCATGATAATAATTCTATCAAGACAAGATGACGTCACCTGACCTCGCCGGGGCTAACTACAGACCACTATACGTAGCAAACCAATCGTCCGGGGAGGATTTGAAAATTAAGACACCAAATCCGTTGGGCCGAGCGGTTCATCCAATCATAGACCTGCATGCTGAATTCCCAAGAGATGGCGAGACTTCCACCTGCCCTACAACGTCACAGGCCCACTGGAAGGTTACCACCCCCCTTTTTGTGATACGCAACTAGCACTGTATATAACCTATGTCCATTATTGTGAAAAGATCATTCGGAGTTCTACAAGCGACCCGTGTGGTCATTGTGCTGTACGAGAGATCATTCGGAGTTCTACAAGCGACCCGTGTGGTCATTGTGCTGTACGAGAGATCATTCGGAGTTCTACAAGCGACCCGTGTGGTCATTGTGCTGTACGAGAGATCATTCGGAGTGCTACAAGCGACCCGTGTGGTCATTTTGCTGTACGAGTTAAAGTAAAGAAGAATTAGCAGTTAAATATTCTCTAAATGTTCGGTTCACTATATAATTATGTACGTGAAGAGTCCAGAGTCGAAGGGATTGATTCAGTACGAGAATTAGTTCGTATTCACGTTATTAGATCTGAATGTGCGTTTAAACTGTTATGTTGACTGATGACCGGCACTGATGGTCATACGGTCCGAAGTGCGACTACCGAAGGCAATGGATAGACTATATCTATATAGAAGTGCAACACTATACTGCGTCGTGAATAAGTAGACGTATAATGTCTCGTCTAACTGAACGCTTGTGCTCCATCTCTATTGCTGCCAACAACCACTGCTCCTGTCGTCGTCCACGTGGATTTTCACCAACACCGCGTGAAAATGTGGACTCATCTCTATCCAGGAGACATGGCAACAATTGACTCGGTAACGAGAACATTTCTTATGTTATTATATATTTTTGAAACTAAAATATTGGACGTGTCAACTAATGGAGTTGACGTTGTTTATTGGACTACTTAAATATTATTGTTGAGAGACTTTACGTAATGAACTTTATACTGTGTAGAATCATATTATGCATTTACTTGATTTCATGAATAGTCAGATAAGAATAGTCATATATCTTGTGTGAATAGCTTGAAATGCAGTTATCATTTATCATTGGTATTAATCCAGTTCTTATTATTGTAACAAGAAAATTTTCGATAGTAAAACTTAGGTTTTCTTTTACTAAACCATTATTAATAAATAATAATAATGTTTAGGGTGTATTACCAAAGAATGTTTTCCTATAATCTATGTTCGCAAATACTTTCGCTGCTAGGATTGTCTAGGCCACAATGTTGATGTTGTTGAAAAAACTTGCTTATTAAATGACTATTTACTTTAAAATCTCTGCTTATTTCCTTATTTATTTATTTTATGTTTCACATAGCTTATGCCCCTCTATACTCGTTATGTTGTTTACGGTGGCCTTAAACTACGAGGTAATGGAGAGGGCGTAACACATTTTGGAAAAAAAAAAACTCAGAACAAATTTGTAAACTTGATTTAAAAATCAACAGGAAC
The DNA here is from genome assembly GCA_033556935.1 of Timema podura. Classification (NCBI taxonomy): domain Eukaryota; kingdom Metazoa; phylum Arthropoda; class Insecta; order Phasmatodea; family Timematidae; genus Timema; species Timema podura. Next base: position 65,018,107 of record JAVRXN010000009.1, read on the forward strand.
AATACGGTATAACACATGAGCGGAGGAAATATGTTTCTTATGTAGAGTAAATAGTTAATACTTATATGTGCGGTGACTGTTTGTTGCCCGTTTAGTATATGGTTAATGTTATTGACACTGACGTAAGGGTTTCTAATTTAAGCTATCCAAATAGGTTAGGGAGGATAGAGGTAGAATCTATAGAAAATGTACCTGCATTTTTGTGGGAGTATTATTAGAAATCTTTTAGATAAGGCCACCTATATTACACACAACCAAGATTCAAAACCCAATACCCCACCACCATTGTACAACTCTTAAACAGGTTGTAAGACTTTAAGTACTTATAAAAATTACGTTTACAATTTAACAAACATGTGGGACGTTAATAATCACGGTATTAAATGTAATAATTATAAAAAGAACATACATGTAAATGGATGCTGTGTTGTTCATTAAAATAATTAAATAATTTTGTTAAATAATGAGATGAGAAAATTGATTATAGGATGCACAATTAAACTTCCCAAAACTAATTAAGCAATAATATACTTTCATTCAAACGTAGGGACATCCTAATAATGAATAAAAGTTGTAGTATAGAATTAATTATAACGTATTATACATGGGTCAGTATCGCACATCACAGCCTTAATTGTGTACGCAATTAGACACAAACATATTATGACTATAAGAAAAAATTGCAAAAAAAAAAAGTTTTATTTATAATTGACTAATAATTTACAAACATCATAAATGGGACAAACAAATACAAAATATTTTGAACAAGCAAAAATAAATTACATATTTTTTTACCACCTTAGAATGTATCTTGATAAAATTATCATAGTAAAATATAAACCATTAATTTTATTACTTTTAATAATACAAAATTAATTAATTTTATGTAATGGTATATCCTTCTGGGGGAAGCGACATAATGCTATACAACCAAAATACTACATTTACAAGAAAAAATTCTAAAAAGTATAATTGATTTAAAAAATTTTGGCACGCCAACATCCACCCACTACATAATATATACGTAAAATAAAAATTCTATTTCTAACCCAACCTTAAGAATACATCCTTATTACTCATATTATGTTAACATTAATATAATTACAATCAAATGTACAATCATTTCCATAACACCCGCTCAACATCTAACAAAGAAATGTATATTATCGCCAATGTTCAAATTCCTATACTAAACCAGAACAAATTAATCATCCCTAAATGATTTAATAAACTACTAGCAGAACTCAAATACATTCCTCAAACGTGTGTAGCGAAGAATAAAATTAAAAAATAGATACTCTAAGAAATGCTTCAACAAAATATGTTTACAAAAAATAGGAAAAATGTTAGGTTTTAATATTGAATTTTAGATATTTATCTTCAAGATTTCAAGATACAGCTTTAGGTATTTTGAGCTAGTAAAAAAAACATGGAATCAGCCCGCAATCGATCTATACTGACCGAGCGGACACCATCTGCTGGCGAAGATAGTGCCAAATTATGCGAATAGAGGGTCTCATGTGGTTAGCACAACGAGCCATCATGCCATTAGTCTCACTTTTCTAGACCGGAGCCGCTAGTTTTCCGTACGAGTAGCTCCTCATTTGTCCTCATGAGTCTGAGTTGACCCCGTTTCAGACCCACTGCTTCAAAGAAAAATTCTCTAAGAGCCGAGGATCTGCCCAGGACTTTAGGATCTGTAGCCAGGAGTTCAGACTACTACTCTAGTTGTGAGACGTTGACAAAATGATTTTGACAGAATTTTTTTCAAGGTGTGATGAACATGCCATACTTGAGCAAGTATTTGTTGTTAATGAGTATTTCTACTCATAGACTATTGGAGTCCTATAAATTTCATACAATCTACAGTCTCAATCCATTTTGGAAAATACAATCTCAACCCATCTAAGCTGGGACACTAATCCCAACCTCCCTGTCACCAACAAACCAGATTAGATGAGCATGACCTTTTTTTAGTCCACATGTTCACTGATGCGGGGGAGGGGGGGGGAATATTTCTAGACCAATCTTTCCACACAAACAAATTACAACTAACTATGACTGTATGGGAAACTTCGCTTGAAATCGATTAAAATTTGATAAAGGAGTGGTATTTTGACATATCGGAATTATATGTTCCTCCATGACTTTAAGCCATTAAAATAAGAAATATTACAGTATCAACTGAAAATACAAAGGGATCTCGTGCAATAAAATGAGAAAACATAGTAGACGTTTACAATCAGATTTTATTTTCACCAATTTGTAATAAAAGTGATATTACATCAAGCTGTCCATTAACAAGACGATAAAATATTTCAGGACTAACCTCGAAGTCAATTTGATAATGCGATCCTGGCATTTTGCCTGGAAAGTTTCGGTACGCTCTAGGCTAGGGGAAATGTTTCAAGCTAGTCCTGTTCGATTAAACGTGCCGGTTCCATGACTGTCCAAAGTTTGATCCTAGTATCAACTCACGCCGGTAGAGTATTGTTTGAAACACTCAAACAACAAAAATTAAAGTAGAAAGTGTTCTCTAACTTCTAAAGGGATTGAAAGATTCAACAAGGGAAATGCTGTTTAGGTTACCTAGGCGCAGTTTTTTATATTTTATCGAGAAAAACTTTAGAGTTATGAAAACGGACTGACTTCTCAACCATCTGAAACTTTGTAATCAAAATAGTTTATCACCCCTACCGGTGGTCTAACGGTCCAAAATCTATGTAATCCAACCCACGGATAGTGGGCTACATATTGCCCCCAAGTTGTTTTCTTCGGGACCACCAAATTCAACAGGTTATAAAAAAATTATAGAACAAAGACATAACCCCTATATTCACCATCGTAACACTTGTAGTCTTCTCGCTAACTATATTTATATAGTCTATGGAGACCAAACGTCCCGGATATCAGAGATTTCCCGGATTTTTCACAAGTATTCCAGGCGTTCCGTAAAATAGTTTCAGGAAGCTCAATTGTCCCGGATCCTGCAAGTCCTGTACAGTAAGAAAATGGGTTATAAAGAATTTTACAACTACGTCACTAAAAGCAAGGACATGCTTAAGAAGGCTGGAAGCAGTGAAATATACCCCTTCATCCCAAGGAACACATCTTCTACCACAGCACCAGCATCCACAGTCACACAGTAATGTTAACTGTGTTTATAATTAATTATTTATGTATCTATTGCTATTCACTATTGTCTTCTTGTGATTGATATTGATTACAACATTACTAAGTCCGGTAAATCAACTACCGTAATTATTTTGTATTGCTCTCTATGGCATTTTAAATTGTCAATAAACCAATTTTGTATCAGATTGTTAAAAAAAAAAGTGTACTGAATATATTATATTATGTTGTATTTGGGCCTAGGCTAGATAAATCTTTGGTGAACTAAAACTAGTTAAAAATATTAAATTAAAATATATATTTTACATTCTCACTCTCAAGCGTCAATAAAAATCATTTAAAAAGCCAATTTTTAGGTCAAAATATCAGACATTTTCCCGGACGCCCCGGATTTCTTCAATCAAGATTTGGTTACCCCACTATATCCTAATATTACTACTGTAGTTTACTTATATAATGTTTCTAAATAAATGTTTTAAAATGAATAGTGGTTATTGATTATTATCTTTATAATTACATTTTTATGTAGCTTGAGTTAAGATGTTTGTTGCATTATACAGATTGGTTGACGAGTCAAGAAAATCTGTATCACATCCTCGCACCAAGCTCTCAATAGAATATATTGTCGCCGGCGGGGAAGGTTGAGGTTAAAATTATTATTATTATTAGCACCGCGTCTTACTACCCGTTCGGGTTATACGCACTTACGCTAATGTGTAATGGTAGGGTGATTGTGAGATGAAATGGAGGAGCTACAGTTTAACGTGGAATCCGTACCACGGTGGAGCCTGGCATTCCTCACATTCGAGGTTAAAAACCCTACTTGGTGCCTTGGGGATAGTTTCCCAAATTACTGATGACAGGGAGGATGAGGTTCGAATCCCGATTAGGTACACTGAGTTGCTGTTTTTAAATAGCTTCCACCCTTTGTTCATGAAAATATGAGAACATTTCCTTCAATTATTCCTTCCTCATCCTTACCCCAATAGTGTTACTTATTAATATACATGTTTTTAAAACTCCATCTGGTAGCGAGACATACTGGGGAAAATTAGAAAATAAAGTGAGTAAAAACATAGATTACATATTATTATTCATAAACATAAAGCATAGAGTTTTATTAGTGTAATTTTAAAAAATGAAGCACGTGAAAAATTGTTTGAGGAGTCTAAGACGTTAGATATTATTTTTGTTGTGTTATTCCCATATTTGTTTCACGTTAAATCAAATATATTTATTCTTAACTCCTTTCCTCTTACTTAACCCTAAAGATAAGTCATGAGTCATGACTCATGAATATGATGAATGTATAAACTAAAATAATCCAAGCAAATGCAAAATATATTTATTGGTGTAGAATATTTCACGTACGCAAAGTGCTTAAACCTTTTACAAAGTACAATATATTTCAGGACTCCTGCGTGTTGGGTTTTGTGTAACTACATTTTAATATAAAACTTTCAATTTACCCATCACCCGCTTTAGTGGTCGCATGATCTAAGGCACTATTCACGCAGTAGAGTAAACTGCCGATGACGGGGAGATCAAGGTTTGAATCTCAGTCGGGTGTAATGAGGGGTTTTTTTTCTCCAAATTTGCTTTACATTCTACCTCCACGCAAATGCGGAAACACTTCCTATAAATATAGCTTTTCTCATCCCTAAAACAATTAGCTTAATTAGTATAGAAGAATATACCGCGAACGGGTAGTAAGACGTGGTGCTAAAAAAAAATACACTTGAAATATAAATTTTCTTGGAGACAGCATAATCGCCCCGAACCGCTAATGATAATTAACTATTAAGTCAGCAATCCATTTTGTTTCTGGCACAAACAATCATATTAATTCCCTTAAGCTTAGAATTTAAAAAAAAATCTGAGTATTTTAGCATGAAATATCTGAGCTTCATCAAAATTCTTGAAAACAACACTATATAAAAGTAAAAAAATCTTAAATTATTTCTCTCGTCACTAAAACACTAATGCTTTCATGACCCTTCCCTGAGCTTGTTGATTTATAAGACCTCTCCTCTCACTGGAATTAATTAACTTGTCGCTGGAGAAAAAAGAGGCACTTAAGTGTACCTCCATTTAAGAGATACTACTAAATACTAAAGGGTTTATGGCTTAAATATTCCATATATTTCCTCCATATTTAATTATTTTTTGATTATTTATTCCTACCTCTGACACAGATATACCTTAAATCAGGTATTTTCAACATTTACATGGCAGAGGGCCGCATAAGTTCTTAGGGAACTTGCCGGGGGCCATATGAAATTTTTAGAACCAAATGCCCGAATAACTTAAAATAAAAACATGAACGAATAAGTAGGCCTATTTATTTTTAACAAATACATTTATACATACATTATACCTACGATTCTTTAAACTAGCGAGCATTTATGTCAGCTACAAAAGCTCATTTGTTGCTTATTTTTACAATTTGAAGTTTTTTCCATTAGAGGTGGCGGGCCACACAGAACCAAATTGAGGGCCACGAGTTGGACATGGACTGTATTTCATTTTTGTTTCATTATTCTTTAGTTGTGTTTATGATGCTAATGGAGATTTTGCCAACGCATCTTTAAGCCCAGATCATTATAGTTTTATTAATAGCACCGCGTCTTACACAATTAGACTATGTATTAATTAAGCTATAGGTTTTAAGAATTAGGAAGGCTAAATTTAAAGGTAGTGTACCCACATTTGCATGGAGGTAAAGTGGGAGACCCTTTTTGTTAAAATCGTCCTCAGTACACCCGACCAAGATTCGAACCTCGAGCTCCTGGTCATTGGCAGTCTAGTCTGCTGTGAGAGTAGCTCGTTAGACCACGCGGCCACCGCAGTGAGTAATAGTAGTTATAATACTTGTGCAATATGTAGATCCAGTACTATTAGATCTGGCAGCCTGATTTTTTAACCAATTTCATTCTTCGTTCTTCGGAAAGGTCCCCCGGAGGCTGACGTTCACATCGACCTCCATGTCCGCGCCATGTGGGACTGTCGAAGTCGTGTTTATCTTTAATTCCAAGCATGTTAAATTGTCAGAGCAAGAAATAGAAGGGGAAGCAAAGGGGGTGGGATGTTAAAGGGAGGACACAGAGTAAGTTAAAGAGGTTGAATTAAATAAAGAAACATAGAGAGAAATACAATAATAGAAATGGAGGGTGAAATAGAGAACTAAACAAAGTTGAGAGAGAGAGAGAAAGAGAGAGAGTAGACCTAGAAACAAAAAGAAGGGTTATAAAGGAGTTCATATAGTGTATAGAGAATACACGAGATTCAAGGCAAAAGCATGAAAAAAACATAGCATGAAGAAACAACAGAAAATTTACGAGAAAGAAAGAAATGAAAATGGTAATATATATATAACCATTTCATATATATATATATATATATATATATGAAAACCGGAGCAAACATAAGAGAAAATGGGGTGGTGGTTAAGACGACACAGAAATAGATATACTTGAAATAGCAGTGAGTTTGCACGAATAGAAAGAGGAACTACCCCGAAAGAGCTTTAGTCTTATCCATTCTCCCCCCCTTTTACCCTCTCGTTCTTTTCCTCTTGCCAATAAGTGTGTTGAGCCACGTCGTGATGCCACTGGATGAGACGATAGAAGTGTATGTCTGGTAGTAGATGTGCTGAACACACAACATATCCTGGCACATACGTGAGGAGAGTAAATACACCGGGAAAATATCGTGCGGAACTCAAGACGAAATGAGAAATATTCTATTCCTTTCTTTGAAACAAATACCCAATACTGCATAGCGGTGGCCACCCAAACTGTAGGTGGGCCATGCAGAGAAAAGTTACAATTACTTGATCAATATGTCCGACTCTTTATTTCGGTGGTGACCTGGCGGTCTAGGGGTAAGGTGTCGGAAATCCCACGTTAAACTCTAGGTCCTCCATTTCATCTCACAATCACCCTACCATTACACATTAGCGAAAGTGCGTATAACCCGAACGGGTAGTAAGACGCAGTGTTAGTAGTAATAATACTAATAATAATAATAATAATAATAATAATAATAATAATAATGTAATTCAGCAAGATGTATTTTTTTTAAATGCTGTCATAGATTCCAGGAACGCTGAAAAATCAATCATGGATGAAATTGGGGCTTACCATTTAAAAGTGAGGAATTGATGACCGGGAGACTCGTGTTTGTTTGTTTGTTTGTTTGTTTGTTAGGTAAATAATTATTTGAAATTTTATATAATTTAATTAGATTAATTATATCTCACTCATAAAAGTTAAGGTCTAGGGTTCAATTCTCAGTGTGGGCTAAAAGGTATCATTTTGAGAAATCGGGGCTTTCTTCGTGTCTGTTCTACAGTTAATGCTTTCAGGTATTTTACGACTCCCACATTTAAAACAAAAGAAAATGGGGACTAACTTGATTACATCGCGTGGTTTGGCGTAAGAAGTACTAAAAAAACTTATCGATATAAAGTTTTACTTGGATGTGTGACTTTAATCATTCGAAGTGTGACGTGCTATGAGTTCAGACACAATTGTGACTTACAACCTTTCAGCTGGTGTACTATTTTGTTGTGATTTGTGAAAGTTTTTGATGAGTCCTCGACTAGATTAACTAGTGAGTGAGTCATCAATTTTTTTAAGTCCAAATTGAACTTTTTAAATTATTTATATTAGGCCTATATCACTGATAGTAATAGGAATAGTAAAGGAAGAGCCAGGCCAGAGAAGGCACGACTAAGGAGGTATGCCTTGTGAGAACAATGGAGAGGGAAAGGATCCCCAGGAGGATGTTTAATATGGAGGAGGGGGTAGGAGGACGAGAGGAAGACCAAGGTACTGATAGCTGAAGAGAGTAAGGAGGAGAATAGAGGAGAGGACTGTGACAAGGTGAAGGGGGAGAGGTGGTGGGAGGAAAGGAGGTGGTGGAGAGGCTTATGTTCCAAACGGACCGAGCCAATGGCTGGAAGCTGTTCATAATGATAATGATGATTATGATGATGATATCACTGATTTCAAGTAAGCTACTATTAATGAATTTATTGAAAAGCTTGCTCAAGCTGGAAGGGAAACGTTAGTCATTCTGTTTTCTCTGATTTGGGAACAAATACACAGTTGGTAAAAATTCCTATTTTTATTCAGGGTGACTTGTTTGAACTGTAGTAGTGGATACCATTCCGATAGGGTACAATTCAGCCGTCTCGACAGGTATGTGCGATTGTTTGTGTGAGATGCTTGTTGGTATGTGTGTTGCGTTCTTCCCACAGTAATTTTGTGTACACTAGAATGGAATTTGCTGTAGTCAGAAATGTATTCCACCTTGCAATTGACGTATCGTGCTGGGGTCATGGTTTGGTTCCTGGTACATTGTGACGTAAGGGGAGGTGCCTGTCACTTGACGCCACACCGTTGGTTTTGTCAATTATTGCATTCGGCTATTTTCTAGTCTATAAAATAAACGTTATAAAGTTATTCATCTGACTTTCACATCTTCATTATTACAGGTAACAATTCTCAGGAAGGAGACCTAGCATAGTGATATATATCTTCCCCATGTAGTAGTACCCTTTGGCATATTTTTATTTTCTTCAAAAATTGACATTTTTAGCACCTTTTATAAAATACAAACATATATTTTTGCAGCCAACATTGACAACATATAACTACATTATAAGTGTGATTTTATAGGTATTGTTAATAGCTATCAAAATTGTACAGTTTCGGATAACATTTCTTGATGTATGAACATGTAAAAGTATATATCGAATGGTTATTTAGCTCTCAGATATGTCCAATCATAATAAAAAATAGGGTATAGCTCCACTAGTTATGACAGGTTGCGTCATTGGTTGCTCACCAAGTCACTAGAACGACCACGTCTTGGAACTCCGCAGAGAGGAGGAGACAGCTCATATAAAAGTACACAGCCGCACAGTTGACTAGCAGTATTAAACAATCTTTTATGTTGTTAACTTAAGGGTTTCTCTGAAATATGGTTATTATTGCATTTTTATGTAGTTTTGGGTACTCGTAATAATAATTGGCGATGGTTTTTGTTTGGTGCTATGCTATGGTATCGTATCAGTGTCAGGAAAATCCATAGTCTTTGTTAAAGCTTCGTGTTGATTTGTTGTGGTCACTGTTGGTTTTATTATTATTATTATTATTATTATTATTATTATTATTATTATTATTATTATTATTAGCACCGCGTCTTACTACCCGTTCGGGTTATACGCACTTACGCTAAAGTGTAATGGTAGGGTGATTATGGGATGAAATGGAGGACCTACAGTTTAACGTGGAATCCGAACCACGGTGGAGGCCTGGCATTCCTCACATTCACAAGTTGTGATTAATACACGTCTTGTCAGAGGTGAAGGAAGGGTTTGGTAATCAGATAAATCTGTGCCGGGACCGAGGATTGAACCCCGGACCCCTAGCACAGAAGTCTGACACCTTACCCCTAGACCACCAGGTCACCTGTTGGTTTTATTGTTCTTCCTCTTGTCGTCTATCCAATTTTCCTCTTGGGTCCTAGTTTGTCCACCATGATAAATTATCGTTGTTTGTCGTGGTCCGTTTCAATGTCTGATGTTTCTGTATTTATTCATGAGTTGGAAAAGTTAGTGAGTGGGCTCTTTAGTACCGTGTGTTGGGTTGTCCGTGCCCGTGTCAGTAGTTGTGGCAAAGGCGTTTGATGTGGGTGCCGTGGCCATTCCGTGCATACCTGAAAAGTGCGATCTAGCTGTATACAACCGCCAGACCATGAAATGGGACTCTCGTCCTGCTCCTGAGACGTGCAATTAGCCAGGCACGAGGTTGCAGTCACCGTTAGGTATCAAACACGGTTGACGATGGTTGTCTCCTAGAAAGAGGAATTAGTTTTTGGGTTGCTTTGTCATGGTGGTACCTGTATCCTTAGTCCCTTGTATCAAAATCATTTCGTTCCATCAAATGTACAGTGGAACATATCTGCACACCTCGAGGTCTTGTATCAGAGTTACTTAATTTTGATGAATGGTAAATTAAAAAATATGTGAACTTACCCTCAAATTTATCACGTTTAGGAATGTTGTTAACGTAAATACCATGTTATTGTGCTTGACAACGAGTAAGAAGTATTATCATCTTGGTGTTTATAATCTACTAGAGCTAGAATATAAACTTTCATCAGCCGTTTATTTTTTGTAGCTATACTTACTCTAGCCCACCACAGAATTATTATTATTATTATTATTATTATTATTATTATTATTATTATTATTATTATTATTATTATTATTATTATTATTATTAGCACCGGTCTTACTAGCCGTTCGGGTTGTACGCACTTCCGTTAATGTGCAATGGTAGGGTGATTGTGAGATGAAATGGAGGACCTACAGTTTAACGTGGAATCCGAACCACGGTGGAGGCCTGGCATTCCACACATTCACAAGTTGTGATTAATACACGTCTTGTCAGAGGTGAAGGAAGGGTTTGGCAATCAGATAAATATGTTCCAGGACCGAGGATTGAACCCCGGACTCCCAGCACAGAAGTTTGACACCTTACCCCTAGACAGCCAGGTCACCCCACCCCAGAAGATATAGTGGATTGTAAACACTATAGCTGACAAGAGATGGATCTGGGATGACAAATAATAAAAATATATTTTTTACTAATACCTAGAATCGAACTAAAGGCTTCTAAACTTGTGATCGACCACTCTAAATATATGCATTTTAAAAAGTCTTATAAATAAGTATCATGTAAATACAAAGTTTTTTAAAGTAAAAAACTCTATGTTTCTTAATTAAATATAATAAATTGTGTAACCAGACTAAGGGTTTTACTTGCTGCATGGATCAAAACAGTATCGCAATAGGAAGGAAAATCATACAGTTCAAAATAATTATAGTAATCTTATTTCATAAACTAATATTCCAAGCCATGTGTTCGTCACGTGTTACTTTCTAAATATATTGTCAATTTTTACAGCTATAAGATAAAAGTATATTTGATATACACTATTTTCGAAAGATTATTTCTTCGGTGATTTTATATTGAGATAATAATAAAGCTTAAGCCAGATTAAATGTTCTCGCTCCAGCATCAAATAGTAATCTTACACCATGCTTATCACAAGGGAGAATAAAGTATTCTAAACAGAGAGAAATCGAATACAGAGCTGTAATAAAGTGTTATTACAGCTATAAAGATGAGAAAATTAATTATATTACAACAGTATTTTTGAAAACACCAGAAACCATAAATTATAAACAACTTGCTTATTCTTCAAAGTAGATAGTCTGATACTGTATTACAGGTAAGTGTAGAAAGTCATATCACCAAAGTAAGAACTTTAGCCGACTGTTAAAAAAGCTATTAGGTATAATTTTATTTATTCGTACGTCAATCAGTGAGATTTTTCTCAAAAGTAGATTAATTTACCTGTGCCAATTTTGAGAGCTTTAAGGTAAATATAGTGGTCTCATGCTAATGAAATATACTTTATAATTTTATTTTATTTATATATTCTAAAGTGATTTTTCTATGCCAACCCAACTATAGTTGATACAATCAGATTTAATGTTTAGAGTAGTAATACTTCTCAATCCTTTTACCATGGTGGCACCCTTTAATTCTTCCCCTATATTATACGGCACCCTTACCATGAAACGTCCTTATGTCCAGGCAAAATAAGGAGAGCATTAATAGCAATTTGTTTGTGGTAGTTTAAAGAATCTTGATTATTTATTAAAAAGTGTTTTTTCCATATTCTAGAAATGTTTAGTAGTTCAGGGGTGCCTAGTAAATTATTAAAAACACCTTAGTAGCTCCAACTAAACAAAATCTTAGTAGTTTTTAACGTGGCCATGACAAGTTTGTTTTTATTCTAATTACCGAATCATCGGCAAAGGAATGGCCTGATATGACGACTCCCCCATCCCTTTTAATAAAATGAATATGATTTAGACAAATTTGTGTTATCCCCTCCCCGCACTCGTTATAGATCCTCAGTACCTGAACTAATGGCCCCCTCCTTAGGTACTTGCCATTTCGAGCGCACTAGGGTGGAAGAATAGCTTATTTTGCGTCATATTTAATAAGAGAATCAGGGAGGCAATATTTCATTACTTAAATTAACAAGATTACTAAGAAAATAAATATGAGTCTTGTTCAGGATGGATCATGTTTTCAAGAGCGAATACAAACACAAGCTAATACGGAACCATGTGTCTTCTAGGGTAACAATATTTGTACCCAAACATCGGAAAGGGGGTGGGATTATCCAGACTATGACGTCAACTTAGTCTGGTATGGTTTGCATATGATGGATAGGTCAGGGCTAGATTCACATCTGGATATACCACGGGTATTTATTTTATAAATAATTTTCCGCTCAAATTCAGTTATACTCCTTCTAATTCTGCTTTTCTCATCCTTAGTGTAAATATAAGATATCCCGATGGGTAATAACTATGGATAAAAATTTTCAGGGAAATCTTTTAACGGAAAATTTTCCGAAGTGTTGGCTTGTGGTTGAATTGTAGAGGTGGCGCCTAGAGCATATATAGGGACTTATAAGGAGAATGGAAGTTAGTGGGTACGGTGAGAAGGGGGCCAACCTTAAAATTATTTTAGTTAACTTGTTACTACCCACTTAAGTGGCCGCATGATCTAAGGCGCTACTCTCACAATAGACTATACTGCCAATGACGGGAGATCGGGTTCGATCTCAGTCGGTGTACTGAGAGTGGTATTCCCTACATGATTTACCACTCTCTCTATGCAAATGCGGGTACACTTCCTCTAAATTCAACCTTACTCATTCCTGGCCCATTAGATTAATTATTACATAAGCGTATAGCCCGAACGGGTAGTTAGACTTGGTGCTAAAAATAATTTATCAGTGATAAAAATAATGAATTGTGAACCGGGTGTGGGTATTATACATACATTTTACATCTGTGATTTATCCATCCTATTTACAAGCTAGCACCAATGTCATCTTCATATCTACAGTTTAGTACAGGCATGTATAACCATTCCATGACCGAGGGTCACATATGTTCTTGGAGAATTGGCTGGGGACCATACATGAATTTTATAGGACCTAATGTCCGAATATAATAAAAACAAGCGCATAGTGTGTTGTTTATTTCTGCAATTTGAATTATTTCAATTTGATCTGGCAGGCCGCACAGAACGAACTCGGGGACTACAAGAGGCCCGTTGGCCACAGGCTGGACAGCCTTGATTTATATGAAGAAATTAATAGCCCTAGTGTTAAAAGTACTAGTTTAAAATAAACGGTAGCTAGGGGAATACCTGGCTATTAAGGTGGTAATAACTCGGGGAATACTAGAACTTACACAAAAAAAAACCTTGCTTTGAACGTAACTTGGTGTTTCAGTTAGACCACTCAATGCGGCAACAGAACCGCATTCTCACTGAAACTGTGATCTAGACTCCAAACCTCATTTGTTCGACTCGTCTGGACAAAATATTTTCCTACGCTTTACCGATACCTTTCAATGACAACTTAAAAATGTTAATAAACTAAAGACTACGTCTCCTGGCGTATGCATTAATAAAAGTGGATCAGGCAGTTCTTGATACTACCATAATAGTCCCAATAAGTCGTGGATGGACTAAAGTTTTGTGCTGTTAAGTTCTCTGGCTCTTCAGAGTTTGGTTTCCCTATTTACCTTGGTTGGACCGACGAGCCCCTGCTCCGTACCCCCCCTCATTAACAATTTACCCTAGTAACGCGGTCCTCCACCTTAGCCGTGTGTTAACTTGGCTTTCCTCCATGCATTATTCAAGTTTTCTTCTGATATGGTCCGTCGTAGTTTCAGACATGCAACGCAAGGAAACCAGCTTGAATCATTCCTTTTATCGTGGGTATTTTCCCACATTTTCTAACTTTTTAATAATCAAAAGTAAACTTCTTTTAAACTATGAAAACCTGAGTTTGCTACATCTGCTGCACTACTGTGGATTATTTATAACAATTTATATAATATTTATGAAAATGTTGCATTTTCTTTAGTTTTTTGTTGGTAAATAGTATTGTATTTGTTCTTAGTGAAAGATTCCAGGTTAAATTAATTTAATTAAAACCCATTTTGGGATATTTAACGGGCATTTTCTAAACACATTTTATTATCAACACATGGTCTATAAACCAACTAAACCTAGGATAAAACGGTTAATGCTACACCCCCAGCACTAATAGAATAACAGGATAGCAAATAGTAAATATATTAAAGCCACTCGGACTCAAAGAAGGTAGATCACCCTTAAGAATGTAGCTAGAGCTGGACTGGACCCCTTTGACCTCATAACATACTTTTAGGACACCTGGGTCATTGACCTTGACCTAATTTTGATATTTTAAAATCGTATTGATTTCCCCCTCAGATATAAAAGTAGGTCATTCTAAAACAGATGGTAACCTAATTTCAGCTCATTAAACTCGAATGTAAAATTAGTTTATACTAAAAATAGATCCCAAGAGTAGTGACCTACTTTCGGGAGTTGTAAGACAAAGGGATAGCGCTACACACAACCAGGGAATCATCAGTAATTTCATCAATTAAAGCAAAACAATAGGGTATGTGTCGTCCATAAGGGGAACAGAATTGAGCAAAAAAGATGCCTGTTCAATTAAAAAGGTATACAGATTTGTGCAAAAGGGGTACGTGTTGGCCAAAAGGGGAACAGAATTGAGCCAAAGGTGTGTGTTCAATTAAAAAGGGGCACAAAGTTGAAGAAGAGGGGTCCTTATCTACCAAAAGGGGAACAGAATTGAGCCAAAGGTGTGTGTTCAATTAAAAAGGGGCACAAAGTTGAAGAAAAGGGGTCCTTATCTACCAAAAGGGGAACAGAATTGAGCCAAAGGTGTGTGTTCAATTAAAAAGGGGCACAAAGTTGAAGAAAAGGGGTCCTTATCTACCAAAAGGGGAACAGAATTGAGCCAAAGGTGTGTGTTCAATTAAAAAGGGGCACAAAGTTGAAGAAAAGGGGTCCTTATCGACCAAAAGGGGAACAGAATTGAGCAAAAGGTGTGTGTTTAATTAAAAAGGGGCACAAAGTTGAAAGAAAAGGGGTCCTTATCGACTAAAAGGGGAACAGAATTGAGCAAAAGGAGTGTGTGTTCTATTGAATAAGGGCAGAGAGTTGAGAAAAAGAGGTCAGTAGCCTGCTTTCCCACCTGGTAGAAAGTAAAATTAAAACCCTTATAATAATTCGCTCTATACCACAGCCTACCCGTCCTGGCTAGCCACACTTATATAATGAAAAATATTTATGTAATATTTATGTTCTTCTCGTTTGGAGTGAGTTAGGCCTCCTTGATTTATTGCCTTGAAAAGTGTTATTAAAGAGTATTGAATTTGAACAAAGATTGGTGTCAACTCCCAATAAATTGTTTTGTATACAATTAAGTACAAACTGAACTCAAGGTTTCACAGTGTCGTCTAGAATATTGATCACAATAAATCACCCACGAAACAATAACGAAGAAGATGGCAACCCAAGATTGGGACGTTTGAAACTACATGGTGCCCAATCTTATAAGACAACAGTAAATAGTTGAAAGAGGAAGGAAAATGCCCTGGAGATTAGTACACCAGCTCTTCACATTAACATTGTCAAGCTATAATTACTAAACGTGCTTTAAATTAAATAAATATTTAGAAATATGAAAATATGTTCTACTTTTATAATATTCATAAATATTATTATTATTATTATTATTATTATTATTATTATTTAGCACCGCGTCTTACTACCCGTTCGGGTTATACGCTTAAGTACTAATTACAATAATGGATTAGAAATTGGGAAGGTTGAAGTTAGAGGAAGTGAACCCGCATTTGCGTGGAGGGAGAGCGGAAAGCCATTTAGGGAAAACCACCCCAAGTTCACCCGACAGAGATTCGAACCTCGATATCCCCGTCCTCGGTGGTCTGGCTCAACACGACTGGCGCGTTAACCAACTAAGCCACCGAGGCGAGTAATATTCATAAATACATTCAGAGTATTTACTTACTTATTCTATGGCATTTAGAACTAGAAAATTTTTGAGCTAGTTCTATCCAGTCCTTCTTACTACACTCTTGTAATGAAATAGAATTTCATTTGGTAATCATTCTAATAAAAAAAATTCCACCCTTCATAAATTTTAAAATTAATGAATATTTTTAAAACATAAAACTCAAAGCATCTATATTTGTTAGGAAATCTTCTCACAGTTGGGTGACTAAAGATTTTTTTTTTATTGTTTACAACTAAATTTCATCCACCCCTATTGCAAACATTTGTGAAACATGGCTGAAAGACATGTTTTGTCTCTCTTTTGTTCGGTCCATCTCCTTCTCTCGCTTCTCGAAGGATAGACCATGGTGTAACTTTAAAAAAAAACATGTGTAGCTCCGTAACAATTTCCTTCTAAAGATATACGTAAAAAGAAGGCTTATCTACACAATTGTCCGACAGTCGTCCCACAGAATTATACGGGAACGGTCCACGTCAAATTAATCTCTCTATTTTCAAAAATAAAAAAGCAGTTAGAATATAAAGAAACAGCCACTGAGTACTGTACCGGGTTAAGTTTAAAAATATAGTAAATAAAGAATTTTGAATTGATAAAAAAGCAAGTTCTCATATATAGACAGTAATAAACCATCTTTTATTAACATTAATAAGCCGGAACACAACAAGTCTCCAAACTCCGAGAGTCCCCTACCTTTACCACCTTCACAAAACAACCTTATAAAGTGACTTCAACTACGAGGGGTTTCACCAGCTAGGCATAACTCTTCACCTCATCCCTATCTTGAGATAGTTCTATTTAGTCCACCTCATTAAACCCTATCCCTATTTGGATTTAGTTCTATACAGTCCACCTCATTACACCCTATCCCTATCTTGAGATAGTTCTATCCAGTCCACCGCATTAAACCCTATCCCTATCTTGATTTAGTTCTATACAGTCCACCCAGTACACCCTATCTTGAGCCAGATCTATCCAGTCCACCTCAGTACACCCTATCACTATCTTGAGATAGTTCATCCAGTACACCTCATTAAACCCTATCCCTATCTTGAGATAGTTCTATTTAGTCCACCTCATTACACCCTATCCCTATCTTGAGCTGGTTCTATCCATTCCACCTCATTACACCTTATACCTATCTTGAGATAGTTCTATCCAGTCCACCTCATTACACCCTATCCCTATCTTGAGATAGTTCTATCCAATCCACCTCATTAAACCCTATCCCTATCTTGATTTAATTCTATCCAGTCCACCTCATTACACCCTATCCCTATCTTGAGCTAGTTCTATCCAGTCCACCTCATTACACCCTATCCCTATCTTGAGCTTATTATATCCAGTCCACCTCATTACACCCTATCCCTATCTTGAGCTTGTTCTATCCAGTCCACCTCATTACACCCTATACCTATCTTGAGCTAGCTCTATCCAGTCCACCTCATTAAACCCTATCCCTATCTTGATCTAGTTCTATCCAGTCTACCTCATTACACCCTATCCCTATATTGATCTGGTTCTATCCAGTCTACCTCATTACACCCTATACCTATCTTGAGCTAGCTCTATCCAGTCCACCTCATTACACCCTATCCCTATCTTGATCTAGTTCTATCCAGTCTACCTCATTACACCCTATCCCTATATTGATCTGGTTCTATCCAGTCCCCCTCATTAAACCCTATCCCTATCTTAATTTAGTTCTATCCAGTCCACCTCATTACACCCTATCCCTATCTTGAGATAGTTCTATCCAGTCCACCTCATTAAACCCTATCCCTATCTTAATTTAGTTCTATACAGTCCACCTCATTAAACCCTATACCTATCTTGAGATAGTTATATCCAGTCTACCTCATTAAACCCTATCCCTATCTTGAGATAGTTCTATTCAGTCCACCTCATTAAACCCTATACCTATCTTGAGATAGTTCTATCCAGTCTACCTCATTACACCCTATCCCTATATTGATCTGGTTCTATCCATTCCACCTCATTACACCCTATCCCTATCTTGAGATAGTTCTATCCAGTCCAGCTCATTAAACCCTATCCCTATCTTGATTTAGTTCTATCCAGTCCACCTCAGTACACCCTACTTTTTTCAGGTATATAATTATGTTTTCCTCCAATCTCCTTCTAGATCTTCCCAATGGTCTCTTCTCATTGGATTTGCCAGTCAATACCTTGAACACGGTTTTAGATTCTTCCATTCGCGCTGCATGTCCTGCCCACCTTAATCCACGGGACTTTATTATCCTAATAATATATTGTGATGGTTACAGGGTATATAACTTATCATTACGTAACCTCCTCCACTCTACAGTATCTTCATCCCTTTGAAAACAATTTTTTTTCTTAAGCACCTTGTTTTCAAACACCTAAATTTTTTTCTAAAAATGTAAGTATAATATATATAAATAATTGTTGATAATACTTTGTGAGAGTCTCAAGCAAATAAGTGAAACGGGAACCTGGCTGGTCTTAGCAGCTGACTGTTCTCGGCTAGGAATTTCCAACATATTGTTCTCCTGAAGTGTGAGTAGCGTTTATCCAAATCAAGGTAAGGTAACACATAGGAACCAAGGCAGGGTCACACAGGGGAACCAAGACAAGGTCACACAGGGGAACCAAGGCAAGGTCACACAGGGGAACCAAGGCAAGGTCACACAGGGGAACCAAGGCAGGGTCAGCCAGGTGAACCAAGGCAGGGTCAGCCAGGTGGACTGAGACAGGGTCAGCCAGGTGAACCAAGGTAAGGCCATCCAGGTGGACCAAGGCAGGGCCATCCAGGTGGACCAAGGCAGGGCCATCCAGGGGGACCAAGACAGAGCCACCCAGGTTGACCAAGGCAGGGCCACCCAGGTGGACCAAGGTAAGGTCACACAGGTGGACCAAGGCAAGGTCACACAGGTGGACCAAGGCAAGGTCACACAGGTGGACCAATAAAAGATCACACAGGGTCACCCAGAGAATTCAAGGGGACTGTGGGAATGGAAGTTTATAGGGTCCTTTTAACACAAAATAATTGACTAAATGAATGTGCTTTTTTAATTTTTACTAACTTAATATTTAAACTATGTTTAGAAAAAAAACATAAAGTTTGTATTCCTTGCCATTCTACATAATTATTTTCTTTGCAATGCTTAACACATTTAAAAGAAAGGGATTCAGAAAACCAGTAATAAAATATTATATTTTAAAAATATATTTTATGCACGTGAATTGTAATAGCAGCAAGACATGCTCCTATAAAAGCGAGGTGTTTAGGTGGTTGGAGTCCTCCAACAAGAAGGGGCTTGGAGTAAACTACCTCATTCCATCGCCCTACTTTCTATGGGCGTCCCCTGGACCAAGATTTAATTTCCATTTATGTTTTCCCGCTCTTTATTCACGGTAGGGAAGGTGGCAGAGTTAACACGTGAGGGGGTAACAACCAGGCAGAAGGTTAAGAACTATCTTGAAGAACGGCAAGAGGACTTGACTCATAGTACAACGGGAAGAAGGACATACAAGCTCTTTCCTAGTGTTAGGGAAAGAGTGAAAATGGAATTCCTGCATCCCTCAACTGAATTAGTACACATTATCACAGGTCATGGTCCGTATAGGGCCAATCTCTTTGCAAGAAGATTAAAATAATCTAGACCGTGTGATTGTGGAAGGGAGTCCACGCCGGAGAATGTGGTATTAGAATGTGTGGAAACGAGAGAAGATAGGAAGGTTCCACTGCAAGCTAGTACAATATATACCATATTGCGAGATGTGCATCGGTGAGGACTGTTGGATGCAATCGAGGATGATGCATCAAAAAGAGAACGAGACAGATACGTGATAGAAATGAGGATTAGGAGAAGGATTGCACTTGAAATTGAAGAAAATGACATAATTGAGGACGAGAGCTACACTACTGAAGGTAGGGAAGTGACATCAGACTGATGATGTATTACCAAACTGACACAGACCGAATTAGAGTATACAAAATTTAGATGTGGGCTGGAAGGGTTGAGCGTGATTGAAAATTCCTGGTTAACCGGAGCCTGGCTGAGGGAGGGCGCTTTCTGTATCCCAGGAGGGCAAACTTCTGATGAACCGGAAAGCGCTGGAATACCATCTAGGAAGAAAGTCACAAAAAATTAACACTTTATAAAGGTAAGCGCCCACTGGGTCGGTACTGCACGGACCGCACGGACGGAACGGAAAGTACAACTAATTCGTAGCATTATTTGTTACCAAGATGCGCCCACTACGTCGGTACCGCCGGCAACGGACTCTCCGCCGTTCCGCCATCCGACAGAAAATCCGGGCGAGTGAATTAAAATCAAGTGCGGGCCGGAATTTTTGGCGTCATCTTCAACCATATCAGGAAATAATGTGTAGTATTCGCCAAAAATAAGTCTTTTCCTGTTGATGTGAACCCAGAATTGTCGTTTCGTACATTTTCTTCTTTCCTCTTCAATTAAAAGGCAACTAAGAGCTAAACATTCTTCATCGCTTTCCATATTTAAATATTACGGTGAAATATCACCCACAAAAGCACAAATATAAACATGAAACAAATCCAACAATAACAGAAATGCAAACATTACTTCCTTGAGCTTTCAAACGAGAAGCTCACCTTCTGGCTCAAGAGCAGCTGAGCAAGCTTAGTTTCCATCCGTGCCGTCAGTGCGGATAGTGGGCGCACCCCCCTAAAATGTGCGGTCCGTGCGGTACGTTCCGTCCGTGCGGTACCGACCCAGTGGGCGCTTACCTTTAGACGGAAGAATCAACCCCTCCGGCCCACTTGGAAACAGGTGTGTTGCTAGAATGGGGCTGTCGGGCATCTGGTCCGTCAATCGGTTCGTCGGAATACTGCTGTCAGTGCGAAAGATGTGACCGGCAACATCAAATGAAGACCCTGCAGCCCCACGAACAGAATGTTATGTATTTAAGTTAAACTATATTTTAATTATTACTTTTATTGTTGTTAGGTTAAGTTAGTATTAGGTCCATAAAAGTGGTGGCTTCCATAGGAAGTAGGCGAAGTGAAATCTCCGATAGGGCACCTCCCTAGGTGGTGGATAGGGGGATGCTCGCACTCCACTGGGGCTTCCGCTGACCTGGGGACTATTAGATCCAGAGGGTGGGCGGACACCCAGTGGGGCAAAGTACCGGGGGCATATAATACCCGGGGTGGACCAACTAGTAGGATAGGGAATTATAAAGTAGGAATTTAGGACAACTAGTTTTAAGTGTTACTTTCCATATTTTAATATTGTAAAATTAGACAAATCAATTGAAGTAGGCAAAACATTTTAAGTAGAATTAGGTCCTGAGTTACATACTAGGTATAAGGACAGGTACGTAAGGATGAATAAATAAAATAAATATATTTCTTTCTTCACACAAATGTGGATATATTTCTTCAAAATATCGCAATTATTATGAGGAAAGCCCAGACATGTATTTAAACGTGATGCAATAAAAAAATACCACAGTGAAAAAAATTACTACCAAAAACAAAAGATTAAGATTTTATGACAGGTACCATCGAAACACATAAGCGTATGAGAGCTCTGCTGATTGTAGAGAACAACAAAGAGAAATAAAGCCAGGAGCAACTCAATCACGTGACGTTGTGCACCTTTGAACGCAGTGACCTTTGTAACTTCCTCGCCAGATGGACCCTGGGGAAATTCCCAGAGCCGTACTCGTAATTTAATTCAAACCCACAGAAGTGTGGTGTCAAATATTGATCTCTCTGGTGACTTGTAGCAATGAAAACCAACCTGCCTAGTAGGATAAATTAAAAAATAAATGCCAACAAGTTTGGTTAAATTATATATGGGCTTATTGTTATAACCACGCATTTACATGCACCGCTAGAATCATGAACTAGTATAACGGTGAAAGGGAGGTCCGGATTCGAATCTCACCCAAATGTAGTGAAAGCGTTCTTACCTAAATTGTTTCCATCACTCTATTAGTGAAAATTCTAGTGTACTTCCTCTGCATTCTACATTCCTCTTCCCTAATGTTTTAGTGTAAACATGCGGTTATCCCAAACAGGTAGTATGATGCAAAGCTCTATAGAAGACTTGAGCATTCATCCCACGCTTTCCAAGAGGATAGTTAAAAGTTAAACATGCACGCTTCAGTGGCCGAATGGCCTAAGACGTCACTCTGGTCCTAAGACTCGCCTGGTAATGATGAGGACATCGGGTCTACTGAGGGTGGTTTTTTCTAAATGTTTTCCCAAACTCCTTCCACACAAATGCTGTCAGATTATCTCTTAAATGCTTCCTTCCTCATCCCCACCCCATTAGAGTAATTATTAGAGTAAGTTATTGAATCGAATCATATCCTAGTTAACTATGCTAAAATTATGATTTTAAGTAAAAAGAGTTTGCATTATAAAAATTATTCAATTAGTTTTGGACCTTCGTCTCTATACATTATCATGTTTAAATGGAAGTTATCCACTAAGTTCATGCAACAATAGTTTACCAATGTTAAGAAGTAAAGAGCACCATCTGTTGTGATGATTATAAACTATGTCAATATATATTTTTAGTCTTCAAAGTTAGCACATTAATTTGTTATGTATTACAGGATATACAAAGGACTTATGATGAAGACTGTTATCAAGGAAATAAGTGCTGTTTATTTTCATGTCAATATAGTAATAATTAATAAGCATTTACTTTACCTCACAGTAATAATTGTTACTTAAAATATATTATTAACATATTTAGGCACATTGTGTGATTTGAAATGGCCTAAAACCTTATCGATTTTATCTAGTAGGCCTATAGTTTCATTTGAGCTATCGTTTCGAATAAAATAAAATTCGAACTAACGTTGATATTATCGAAGCTTTGTAGACCCCTATTAATACTCGTATTATTATATTATTACCATAGGTATTTAACATACAATTTATGAATCAACTAATTATATCAAAACAAAACTTACAAACCAAACATTTCTAGATTATCAGAAACACAACACTCAATCTCCAGGCCGTAAGCCATTCATCAATGTGAATTCTGAGACTTCTAGTTAACCCGTGTTGTATTTTTCAGCCACAGCAAGAATCTAACCTGGAACCTATAGCTCAGTAGACAGACGCGCTACAGAACAAGCTGAACCAAACCATTAGCCTGTAATTTCAAGGCTGGTTAAAGAGTTATTAAAAATAATTAGCGTTCATGCCTAAGATAGCAGTGGCGTTAGATTAAAAAAATTAAAATACTGAAATTCTAGATAAAATTGTTATGTCTTACTGAGTATTAGCTCAAGCGTCTTCATCTCAGTAAATACATTAATAACCTATATTTGTTCAAAAATCACGAACATCTTTAAAATTGCACTCTCAATTAGAATAATAAGTTCTTCTACTACCATTTTTAATCTAGATCGAAATTAAATATCTTTAAAATCTTTTAAACGCTCACGTTCCATAAAACAATGTCTTCCAAGTTTAAAGAAAATTATATCTATAACTTTTAGAAAGGCAAATAAAGCTGTAGCGCACAGTACATACATGAAGGAGAAACTCCATATTTCCAGCATAAGACACCTTTCTTAAGCAACAACAGAACTCCACTCTCCCACCCCTACCCTCCCAATCCTTTGTCTTTTACAAACTTCTACCAGCCCACCAAACTATCGTCGTTATTTGTCACAACTTCATGACAATTATTAGTTTAGAGAGCAAAGTAGCTCAAAACCAAAAATAAATTCAAACTGTACACAAAATATTAAATATAAATGTAACGTAATAAATTAAAACCCTCTTAGGTGGCCGTGAGGTCTAACGCGCTAATCTCACAGTGGACTAGACTGCCGATGACAGGGATATTGGGGCTCGAATCGCAGTCGGTTCTACTGAGGATTTTCTAAATGGTTTTCCACTCTCCCTTCATGCAAATGTGGGTACACTTCCTTTAAATTCAACCTTCCTCATCCTTAGCTCATTAGCGTAATTAGTACATATGTGCATGACCTGAAACAGTAGTAAGACGCGGTGTTAAAAAAAAGGGTGCCCCCATTGGAGCAGGGGCGGAAGACAAGGTATATAAAGGACGTTTCCTACCTGTGGACGTCACGGCAGATCAAGATTATATTTTCAATGTTAATGAATCTACTATTTATTTTGCGAGTTTTAAGGCTATAACATTTAAACAAAAACCATAAATTCTTAAATAATACTAAATATAGTCCCATAGTGTCACAACATTATTATTTTTATATTGAAGTAGTTTTTAAGAAACGTATTTTTTATAAATCATTTACAACTTGAGCTATTTGACTTAGTCACGAAAATGGCCTGTAGATTTATTCCTGCTAAGATGTAGATTATAAAAGTTCGTACCCGCTTCGGTGGCCGCATGTTCTAAAGCGCTACTCTCGCAATATACTAGACTGCCAAACAAGGCGAAAGCGGGGTTCGATCCCAGTCGGGTGTACTGAGGGTGGTTTTCCCTTTATTGGTTTCCCACTCTCCCTCCACGCAAATACGGGTAAACTTAATCTAAATTCAACCTTTCTAATCCCTGACATTAGTGTAGTTAGTACTTAGGCGTATAACCTGAACGGATAGTAGGTGCGGTACTAAAGAAAAAAAGTTCGTGGTATCATAATATGTCTATCTAGAATCGGAAACAAGAACAATTTATTTTAAAAAGCAAGTCAATGTTTTCAAGGCGTAAATAGTAGACTATTGTGAGTGTGTACACTCGTCAGAGGAAGAGGGGAAGTTACCACTAGATAAACAAGAGGCCTCACAGGATGAACTGAACTGATAATGTTATTCCCTCTCTTTCTATTTCGTACATTGGGGTCTAAGTGTGATAGTGCTTAGACTGCTTAGGTGCGTCAAGCTAAGATGCAACCCACTTCGAAAAATCGCTTTGAAATATCCAATTAGGCACCGTCATTAAGCGAGGTATGATGGTTAGAAAAAATTAATTGGCTACAAGGTATGATGAGTATCAATAAGGGAAATGAAGGAACAAAATAAAATGTTATCCATGCAAGAAGCAGTTAAATCAGTTTTATCGCTTTGGGAATAGTTTTAAACTTACAATAACATAAAACCTTTGCTGCTTAATTTTATCATATTTCTAGCTTAAGATTTTAGTCACATGGTTTGTTCTGACACGAAGCCTCTGAAATATAGGATGAAAACAAAGGTTTGATTTACATTAAAACAGCAATTTCCTAATTTGACTGGACACAGTATTCACACCGATAATTTTGATGATACAAGAAAATATATAAACAGAAAACGAACCATCTCTACGTAAAGAAAACATTATTCAAGGGAGTGGTAAATGGCAAGACCGTGGCCAGCCAATAATTTCAGCGGTTGTGGGGTTGTGGGCACATCCACCAATTGCCAGAAGGTAGAAAAAATTCTAAATAATAAACAGTTCTAGAAGCTAATTGAAGTGTTTTTTATGGCACTATAACCCCCTAACTGCCGAAGGCTAGGAAAATTTCTAGATATTAAACACATCTAGAAGCTATCTGAAGTGTTTTTCATGCCTAAAATAGAACCCTAACTGCTGAATGCTAGGAAAATATCTTAATATTTAACACCTTTAGAAACTATCTGAAGTGTTCTTTTATGGCAACATAACCCCCTAACTGCTGAAGGCTAGGAAAATTCCTAAATATTAAACATTTCTATAAGCTATCTGAAGTGTTTTTTATGGCAACATAGCCCCCTAACTGCCGTAGGCTAGGAAAAATTATAAATATTAAACACCTCTAGAAGCTATCTGAAGTGTTTTTATGGCAACATAACACCATAATTGCCTAAGGCTATAAAAAATTATAGATACTAAACACCTCTAGAAGCTTTCTGAAGTGCTTTTTATGGTAGCACAGACCCCTAATTTGTACTGGTATCTTAATTTTGATATTGTTTAATTTTTGGTGGCTTTTAAACCCCAAACCCCCACCCCCTGGTTACGGCCTTGGGTCAACTACATGCCTAGGTATCCCTGGTTTTATTCCGGGTGGTGCGGAGGAAGATACTATTTATATATACTGGGGCGAGCAATAGCAGCATGTTAAGCCAAAGGTCCCGGGTTAAATTCCTGTATTCAGGTATCATTTTTAAATTTAAAGAAAATGATATTTAATTGTGGCTATAATCTTAACTAACAAACATTACAGCTTGCCTATTTAATCCATTAAGCCTAATTAACCAAACCTTGGTGACCATTGAAATAATTCCCCTTTATGGAAAATTACCCATAGTACCATCACGGAATCAACCCAGGACCCCTAGGTTCGTAGCCAGGTGCACTGACCACGGGCACTGCCAAACCTCAGTGGTTAGACTATTGTTATTATTGTTATTATTATTATTATTATTATTATATATTATTATTATTATTATTATTATTATTATTAGCACCGCGTCTTACTACCCGTTCGGGTTATACGCACTTACGCTAATGTGTAATGGTAGGGTGATTGTGAGATGAAATGGAGGACCTACAGTTTAACGTGGAATCCGAACCACGGTAGAGACCTGGGCCTCTAATTTTGAAACGTGCGAGTAGCGATTCGCTAGCGTATTTCTCTCATCTCGCACACAATCTCGCAAACCCCTAATTTTGAAACTTCTGCGCTGCGAAAACTGACGTCACACGATCGAATAGCGAGTGGATTCTACTCGCCAGCCAAACACCGTGCGAGAGAGGCTTTGTCTATCGAGTTGACAATAAAATAACAAAATGGATGCCATCCCCCTCTTCGGTTGCAGCTTTCTGAGAGTGATTTTGTCGAAATAAACCTACCACTGTACAAAATGGGTTTACAAAAGGAAAAAATATGATTGCTTTGTACACTTTATACTCTCCTTCAATAAAAAGATTTGTTTGGGGTGAAAATATAATTATATAGTCAAAATATTTCAACTTTGTTTAGCCGTCAATTTGGCTGAGTCGGTAGAGTGACCGTCTCATAATCTTGAGTTAGCGTGTTCAAATCCTGTCAACCCCAACTCTTTATTTTTATTTATGGGACTTTAAACTTTAATTTTAAAGTATCGTATTAGTAAGCATATAATTTGTTTTAAATATTTTTTTATAGAAGTATACAAGGTATTTGAGCCTGCGTAGACTAACATAATAGTCCTTAAAAATAATTTAAAAAGGTAGTAAATTAAAAACGGTAGGCCCACATCAGAGTCTAAGATATACATTAATTTTGAAATTTTGTTTGTAGGTGATTATTTAAAATTAAATTAATGGGTTTTATGACGTAAAAATGTACACATTTTAAAATAAGGCTAAGCAAGCTAATTATTATTCTAATAATAAAAATCTTTAGGGCATATTTATGTTTAAAAATAGAGTCGAAAATAAAATATTTGATTGAATTCTAATTACTAAAAAGTGATTTGAGTTCAGACAAAAAAAATTAAAATATCGCAACTAGGGGTGGGATCGAACTTGTGGAAATATGATTATGAATCAAGCACGCTACCAAGTGTGCTAAAGTGGACATTACATATTGTAACGGTTTGCATATACTCATATAGCTTGAAAATTTTTTGTTACAACAAGCGTAGATGTATACAAAGGGAAGATGGTTTCCTAATAAAACTAAACAAATCGTTTTATATGATGCACTCAACACAATAATAGAGTTTATTTTCAGTTACGTATCTTGTATAATGGCGTGTTGTGGCATCTCATCGCCTCAATCCTTTGGCACACGTCATGGTTTTACAGTGTTGTCGGATTGAAAACTCATTCGCAAGCGAAACAACACTACACCAACTCGCACGATAGTAGAAACCTTTCAAAATTAGCTCTGTTTTAGTATAGCCTGCGATTTGCGAGTTCATGAGTTGCGAGCTAGCTCGCAAGCGAATATTTCCGCAAGTTTCAAAATTAGGGGTCCTGGCATTCCTCACATTCACAAGTTGTGATTAATACACGTCTTGTCAGAGGTGAAGGAAGGGTTTGGCAATCAGATAAATCTGTGCCGGGACCGAGGATTGAACCCCGGCCCCCAGCACAGAAGTCTGACACCTTACCCCTAGACCACCAGGTCACCTAGACTATTGTTCTTGTGAATATACCTTAAGGGGGCTACCTAGATAGCTGAGATAGTGACTATCAGGTGTTGCGCTTAATTTAAATATTGATACTACTGGTAATAATATATATGTTTGGTGTTGACTGGAGGAAATACAAAACTATTTTTTATGAGCCTATACACACATAGACTTGTCAACACGGTTTAAAAATTAAAATTTTCCACTGTAATAAGTACTAAAATAAACATATTTTGGTTGTTCATTAAGACCTAAATGCCCCGCAAATGAAAGGTAACTGGTATAGGAGCGTTTAACGGATATTTGGGGATCGAATGTTGTAATTTAAAAGTAGGGTCACAACACAAATTGTATTGGCATTTGTATTTTCCTCCTCCCCCGTTTTTTCTACTACCGGACACTCTCACTCCGGGAACGTTATTAACCGACTTGGTTTCTGGGAATGGATGAATTTCTGATCTACTACTCTAGCGCCGTAGGTATTGAGTAGCAGCGTTGTCGTTTTATACTTGGAGTCTCCTACTTCCATCAGTACAGATATTGCAACTCTGGGTAGACTTATGTTGCCAGTATGTTCTTGTTCTTACTCCTGCAAAGTTGTAATTCCCAGTACACCCCCCTCCCACAATCTCCCGTTTTAACAATCGGGGGAATGTTTGGCAACAGCTAGCCGAGAGAGTGAGATTGTATTTCCTCCATAGGAACTGAAATTCTCTCAGAGTCTTGCTTCTAGTTACATATCAAGATTAGATGGGGCGGCTTCCTTTATTTACTCGCTTGTATATGAAACATAATAAGGTATTGTACCTTCAAGATAGCCTGGAGTCATAAAATTTGAAACTTAGGTAGTAATTGTGTATCAGGGGTCGGCAAACTATTTGGGTCCCGAACGACTTTCGCATCTATCAAAGGTCCCGCGATCACCCCTCGTTTCTCCAATCTACTTTTAATTATTATTTTTTCTATACATCTAGTATTTATTCATTAAATTCAATATTTTATCCAATACTTATGCCCCTGCCTTTACAGAAAATACATAAAATGTACACTCCATCTACCCTGAAAGGTCTTACCTTGACGGATTACACTATGGTCCTATCTTATAAGGTGTACCATAGTGGAATAATGCAAGATAAGCTTGCCTTATCGTGACGATGTATTTTTCTTACGCGATCGACTGAAAATTTATGTGAGATCGATCGGTCGCTGACCCCTGTCGTACAGCAACTAAAGACAAAATTAAACAATAATCTAGTTTTTTATACACTGCTTAAGGTGGAATGATAGGAAACGCGAAATAAAATTTTTTTTTAGTTTTATGACCCAAATAAAACTCTTTTGGACAGTTTAAATTAAATATGGCTTCATTATGTAGCATATATAATTTACTTTTATAGACATTAGTTATCTAAAATGTTTTTGAATATTTGTCATAAGATCCGCGTGATTTGATCAGGAGTTTTATTCTTAACTTAAATTTTAAAATGATTCTGGTCAAATTTCACTACACTTATAACAAATATTCAAGAACTTTTGAGATTACTGTGCTTATATATTTAAATTAAAAGGAACTACTGGCTCAATAGTCTATTTATTTTGGTCAAAAATAACTTGTATACAAAAACTGAGAGAATGCGGATCTTAGTTCCAGATCTCTTCAATCTTATATTAAAAATTTGAGATTTTTATTCACTCGAATGAATATCTATACATATCGGTGATGTCGAGTTCCTCCACGTAGATAATTAGTCCGATAGCAATGGTCGAGTTCCACACAGTAAACTACAAAATTAAATAAGAACAAAATTCGTTAACGCATGAAAGGTTAGGTTAAGTTAGGTTGGGTAAGAACCACAAGTATATGTAGAAATTAACCAACTTCGTTACAAAATTAAATAAAAACGAAACTTGTTAACGCATGAAAGGTTAGGTTAAGTTAGGTTGGATAGGAACCATAAATATATGTAGAAATGAACCTATACTTATAAGTTATATAATACATTCCTTCAGGTGTCGTGAAGGAACTCAACCACCCCCACCGCCTCCTTTCCGCCTCCCCACCACAAAAGTTAAGTCATTAGATCCCTCCTCCTCCCCTCCAACCCACCAAGTGGAGGAATTCAACCATAGAATTAAGTGACCTTTATCGAAAAGGGGATTAAATCAGCGTTCGTAGAGGAACTCGAACACGCCCATATATATTATATAATTATCATTGCTTCTAATTACCTGTTCAGGCTATACGCAAACATAAATAGTTAGACAATATGTTATTGATAGGCGTATATCTACACGTTAAAGTTGAAATCAACTTAACTAAACTTTAAAATAAGTTTAAAAGCAAGGAAAGCTTAATCTAAATGATAGGAAAAATGTAGAGGAGTTGCACTCGAATTATCCTGGAATGTGGATCGTAAAATCACAATTAATATAAATCTCTTGTAGAAAAATATTTCCTGATGCACCTGACAAGGATTCGAACCTAAAACACCCACCCCAACCCAAACAACAACCACCATATGCAACGTCTTGGACAGCTCTACCAATGTTACGGGTCTCTTTACTGGCTAGATGCTGATGGAGTTGAAGGATGGATTTTAATTAAATACACCATCAGTTGCTTGGAAGAAGATGGAAAATTATTAATTGGAAGGAAGAAAACATCTTTAGCACAGAAAGCTTATTAATGGTCGGTATTTAATCCTGGTTTATGTGTTCAAAATTTAGAAGTTAAAATTATTGCACCAAACCTACGGATAAAATTGATGAATGGAGTCTAATTTTCATGGGGAAATTAGAAAAGTTACTGGTTCTCCTTCCACGTATTTACTATACATAAACTTATGAGATCTGCAGCTATCCCTTTTGATAAATACTATCAATAACTTTAAATAGTAAATGACCAATTTTGGTGTCAAGAAATATATTTGTATTTTATAAAAAATACGTTTTAAGGATATTGTATTGTATGTAAGTAGAAATGAAAAACAATATGGTTTCCATTTGATAATTTTAATAACCTCAAGTAGAATTAAATTTATATTTTGAAGCGCCGTGTTTGTCCAGAAGGATTTCGAGACTTTGAAGAGCATAGTTTAATTTTAGGCCTATATACATATGTATAGTTAAATATATATGCGTGGCTGGACTACATCACTCGTAAGCCAGTTTGTGGAAAGATTAACCGGTACTATTGTACCGTGTCCCAGGGGATGCTCGAATGTACTAATTGTACATAATTTCCGTGGAGACTCTTTCCATGTCCCGGTAAGATGAGATAATGGTGATAGTGAGTATGATGCTGTGGCACTAGTGTAAACATTTATATCTAACGTAAGCCTAAATTAATCAGATATTGGTGAACTTTCGGATAATTCCCCATTCGAGAAAATTACCCATGGTAGAGAGGTTTGGGTTCAAATCCTGGTCAGGTGTGCTGAGGGTGGTTTCCCCAAATGATTTTACACTTTCCCGGGAACTTCCTCCAAATTTAACATTACTCATTCTTATCCCATTAGCGTAATTAGTGCTTAGGTGTATATTATTATTATTAGCACCGCGTCTTACTACCCGTTCGGGTTATACGCACTTACGCTAATGTGCAATGGTAGGGTGATTGTGAGATGAAATGGAGGACCTACAGTTTAACGTGGGATTCGAACCACGGTGGAGGCCTGGCATTCCACACATTCACAAGTTGTGATTAATACACGTCTTGTCAGAGGTGAAGGAAGGGTTTGGCAATCAGATAAATATGTGCTGGGACCGAGGATTGAACCCCGGACCCTCAGCACAGAAGTCTGACACCTTACCCCTAGATCACCAGGTCCATAGGTGTATAGCCTGAACGAGTAGTAAAATTAAGGACGTGAACTTCTTAGGTGGGTGAATCGTCTAAGGTGTCAATCTTGCAATGGACTGGGCTGCCATTGATGGAGAATCCAAGGTTCCAATCTCAGTCGGGTGTACTGGGGGTGGTCTTTCCTAAATGGTTTTCCACTATCTCTCTTTCTCTCTCTGTTCACGCAAATGGGGGTAGACTTCCTCTACATTCAACCTACCCCCTTACCTAACACATTAGCTTAATTAGTACAGATGCGTTTTATCCGAACGAGTGGTAAGACGTGGGGATAAAAACGATTTAGTACGAGGCTCACAGCACAGAAAACAAGTGTTTCTCTTCATCACTTAACTGGTAATCGCATCCACTAAACGTGCGATTCTTAGAATCTACTCAAACGTACCCGCCTCGGTGGCGTAGTTGGCTAACGCGCTAGTCGTGTTGAGCTCGACCGCCGAGGACGGGGAGATCGAGGTTCGAATCTCGGTCGGGTGAACTGGGGGTGGTTTTTCCTAAATGGTTTTCCACTCTCGCTCCACGCAAATGCGGGTTCACTTCCTCTAAATTCAACCCTCCCAATTCCTATTCCATTAGCGTAATTAGTACTTAAGCGTATAACCCGAACGGGTAGTAAGACGCGGTGCTAAATAATATAAAAAAAAAAAAAATTACTCAAACGTGTGCGTACAAAACCGAAACAAGTCGAGCCTTTCGATTTCATAGGATCTGGCTCGAACCTCGAAAGTTGAACAGTAACATATGACTACGATCAAATTATCAATATTAATGGGGTTTACGTTCCCCAGGTAGAATGTTTCAATCATAGTATTTTATTTCAAACCCGGTTGAGAATTGAAAGATATGGGAATTAATTATTTGTAAAGTACTTTTAAAGAAACCAATACTATTTTGTAATAATAAATTGTTTTCAAAAATTCCTCCCAAGGGCGTTTTAAGTATTTAACACATTATTTTTTAGCCAAGATAAAGTTAAGAAAAACAATTATAACCTCGAAAAAGTATTTTTATACAATTTTCAAGCTGAGCTGCAAGCCAGACTACTTTCCAATTGGTGGATCCTTCCTCGAAGGTCGCGGGTTTGCAAGAATCACCTCCTGTAACTCTGTTTTATTTTTGATCATTTCATTTGTGTGGGGATATTGAGTATTTTATTAAATAAATCAGAGTTAATTAATCGTAGACCAATTTAAAATCAAGATAACATATCGGAAGAAAACCCAATTATATGGCAGTTGAACCCAATATTAAATAATATAGTACTGTAGTGCCAATTAAGTGACACGTAAATGCAATAATATTTAAATTCTCATACAAGGCTGGTGGTGTCACAGAGCTACGACCCAGTTGCGTCACAATATTTATGGCATTTGTGACCTTTGGAACAATTGTGTGAATTCCATAATAAGCCTACTAAGAGTATACTTATGATGTATTATATTCCCTTGCGGATTTTGTCACTTGTTATGTTCTAGTCCATGATATGTCATGTGTATGTATAATACGATGATAGTGCTATATAATATATATATAATATAATAATAGATATAGATAGATATATAGTATAGATAGATAGATAGCACAACATCCGTACAGTATTTAAACAAAAATCGGGGAAAGTGTTGTAAAGGAGGCTATATTATTTAGGTTAATGCAGTTTATTCCAATGGCTTACTCTAAATTATCAGTACAAGTAATTTATGAAACAATGAAGAACGCATGGTTAAAATATGACCTGATTACCATTTTAGATTATAGTATTGACTTTGATGGAACATGCCAAAATTAAAAGTCATTTTACAAATAGGTTGTTGAGAAGACAACAGTGAAATAAAAAATTACTAACATTCTTTCAACTTGAGTTTTGTGGGCTTTTGTGTGCTAGCATCCTTGTGAGCTATGTATAATAGGTGCTTCTGTATGTGTGTGTACTAATTTTATTTTGGTGTTCTTTTGAGCCTTTTCTGGTGATTACACAAAGGCTGAAATAGCCCGCAGAACATTCTATATGACAGATATTATAATAGAATATGCATGGATTTATATAAGAGAGTGTGCTTCTATATTAGTGTGCATGTAACCTAAGGCTGTGCAAGAGTGAGAATTAAAAATATATAACATTTATTATAATGGGAACCTTCCTAATAAATTAAAATATATTTAATAAGTAACCTGCTTCATGGTCCACATGGTCTACGGTGTCACTCTCACTATAAACTAGACTTACGATGACAGAGAGATTGGGGTTCGAATCTCAGTTGGGTGAAGTTTCTCAACCCTAGCTGATTAGCATAATTATTTCACAAACGTATAGCCTGTACAGTAGATGCATTGCTAAAAAAAAATATTAAAAATAGCTAAATTAATATATTTTTTGTTTGAAAAAATTATAATATTTAATTAAACTTATATATACGTGCTTCGGTGTCCGTGTGGCTTAACGCGCAACTCTTGCAGTAGGCTAACTGCCGATGACGGGGAGATCTAGATTTTAATCTCGCTCGGGTGTACTGAAGGTGGTTTTTCCAAAGTAGTTTTCTACCCTCCCTCCACACAGATTCGGTACACTTCTGATAATTATAACCTTCCTAATACCACAACCATTAGCTTAATTAGTGCATAAGCTTATAACCCGAACAGGTAAGAAGTGGTGTTAAAAAACTTGCTATAATAACTTTTGTCCAAGTATTCCGAAGTATAGTTAAAAGCCTTAATTATTTTTATGGGAGACGTCTACACCTTTCTACCCATCTTCTACCCCTCCTCCCCTGGATAATATCTAAGTTTGGTAGGTATTACAGTTCGAACCAGACTTTAAATATTGTTGTCATTATATGTATTATACTTGGGCACAGTGAAATTTAGATCAGTGAAATGATTTTATTGTGTTATAAAAATACAACAAAATTGAAAAATGATTATTTTAAAATTAAAAAATCATTAAAACTTATCCAAATTTCGTTGTTGTCAAATTAAGAATGCCTAAAATTGCATGTAAACAGATTTTCTAGGTAGAGCGTAGATTCCCGGTTAAGCTATCATGAGATGGCCTCTTGAATATTGGTCGCCCTCACACAGATCGATGTAGAATATTCTAACAATATCTCCCCCTCAGGGGTCGCTAGCATAACATTAATAAATACATATGATGTTTTTAAATTAAATAGATAGCACAAGTATATTGACTAATACATTGATTCATGTTATTTTTTAAATTCCCTAAAAATCACTAAAATCAGCTTTTGTATGTTTTATTTTATTTTTATTTTTCATAAAAATGTAGGAATGCTATTTTTCATCCAGTGACGTTGATAAATAATTAAATATTTTTTTAATTCCAAATACCAACGTTCCACTGTGCATTTTTTGTAAAAAAAATAGCTGTACATCATATTTTACTATCCGTCTGGGCTATCCTCATATCAATACAAATGGGTTGGGGATGAGGGGGAAAGATTTTTGTGAAAATATACCAGAATTTTCGTGGAGGGAGAGTGTTAAAAATTTAGAAAAAACTCAGTACACCTAGCCGGGAACTAACCCTGAGCTCCACGTCATCGGCAAACTAGACTAGGAGAGAGTCTTAGTCCGCGTGCCCACCGATAAGAGGCAACGTCAAATGAGAACGGATAAAACCTAATTATAATTTATATATTATATCGACTGATTTTATGGTCTACTAATCCAATCTAAGAGCATTTAGTCACATTTATTTAAGAAACTGACCAACGTAGCTTTGGATCAGATCCTTATTGTGTTAAAATGTAGTCTTCGTGAAATATAATATTAGGATATTTACTATAGTATGTTTCAGTTTCCAATTTTGGTCGAACAAATGCGCTGATGGCCCCCCTCACCTTAAATCACGGGTATTTATTAATAATTAAAGTAAAGTAATAATGTTAATGTGGATTGTAGGGAATGCCATTTAAGGCCAGTGTTTTTTGCAGTTTTGGTATCAAAACCTTTTTTGGCCAAAATAAATAAAATATTGCTCCAGTAAAAAAATAGAATTTAATTTTCTTCAGATGGTGATATCAATAGTTGTTGAATATATAGCATGTGACTGGAGAGATACAAAATAATTAGGGGAACAAATTAGAAATTAGTCTTTAGTTAGTTATTAAGATCTAATACCAGATTAGCTAATTAATAAAAGGAAAAATAGAAAAATTGTTGAAATTCAAATAGTAGGAACTAGGCTAACTCAGACTAGATTTTATAAACCGAGTTATATTAGTCAGGATTTAAAAAAAATTAATAGCTGCATTAGATGACAAACTTTTTGAATTAAGAGAATAAGTTGTCGGTAAATTCCAAGACACCCTTGATAGATATTCAAGAACTGTTGATATCACCATGTGAAGGAAATTAAACTCTTTGTAGATACTGAAACATATTTGATTTATTTTGATAAAAACAATATTTTTATACAAAAACTATAAAAATACTGCCCTTAAATTATTTTTTTTATCATAGCGTCTTAAGACACGTTCTGGCTGTGCGCATGCGCGGGGAGAGTGGAAAACAATTTAGGAAAACCCACTCTCAGTACACCCGATCAGGATTCCAACCCCGATCTCCCTGTTATCGGCAGTTGAATCTATTGCAAGAGTGACTCCCTAGATCATAGAGTCTTAGGCTATGAGACCATCAATTTATTAATTCACGTTTTTGGTGACCTCGTGGTCTAGGGGTAAGGTGTCAGACTTCTGTACTGGGGGTCCGGGGTTCAATCCTCGGTCCCGGCACAGATTTATCTGATTGCCAAATCCTTCCTTCACATTCTGACAAGACGTGTATTAATCACAACTTGTGAATGTGAGGAATGCCAGGCCTCCACCGTGGTTCGGATTCCACGTTAAACTGTAGGTCCTCCATTTCATCTCACAATCACCCTACCATTACACATTAGCGTAAGTGCGTATAACCCGAACGGGTAGTAAGACGCGGTGCTAATAATAATATAATATTAATTCACTCTATTCATTCGAGCTTAACAGCCGACAGCTCGGAATCAGCTTATCAATCGCGACGCACAACGCCTAGATATGCGCATGGCAACGCGTGACATGACGGACCATTTTCACGGTCTGTGGTCAGCATTTAATAATAATGAAAATGGAAATATTACATCATTATCTTTTAGTGGTAATGGAATGACCGGGGGAATGCTGAAGAGTGATTGCAAATATTGATCTCGCACTTTCACGGTGATACCATCAGCGAGCTTTCAAGGGTACTTTAGCATGTACGGACAGCGTTCCAAGCAAAAGTTTTTGATCACTAGGCCTAAAAAGTCGTAACGTTTGGCTAAATACAACTTTTAGATGCAGGGAAAATGAGACGGGAGGTTGGTACTAAGCCACTAATAAAAAGTTGGGAGTATCATGAATAGCAAGAATAACAAACACAGATGTACTAAGAAATGCAAAAAAAAAAAAGATAGAGGAAATGCTACAAAAATGAAGGATATATGATGGGCCACATACTTAGATTTGACAAATTTGACTACATAAAAATATATTGAAGAAAAATAAAGCAAGAGTAATATTAAAGATGGGATACATGATTAAGGTAAGGAAAGATGTAGAATTCTTAGTTCATGAGGCAAAAGTAGAGAGATGTAGCAAACCAATTGTAAGATCGGTGAGAAATGATGATGATAATCTTCATTTCCGGTAAATGCTGGCGCAATTTTTAAAATTAAACTGTCCACTCATTATTTTCTCCTGGGTTGGATATAAGGGTGGGTTGGAAGCACCGTAAGTAAAGATGGAATTAAAGTATACTCAAAATAATATATTAAATTAGCTAATTTTACATAATGTAAACATTTTAAAACACAAATAAATGAAAGTTGTCAATTTTATGGATTTAATTTTTTTAATTTTATTTTAAAAAAGGTGAAAAAATACTTGTCCAACAATCACCTATAACTTTTCTGGAAATATTTAAATAAGTTTAAAGCAAAAGTCTACAATGGATTTGACCTATATTTTTTAAATATAAAACTTACTATATATAAATATGCAATAAATTTAGTCTATGGTTCTCATCTTAGTTTATTTATTTTTAATTTTTTAATAATGTCAAAACGGGTACTTTAATTTAAATTATTTTCATACACTCTTAAAGTAATCAAAAGCTTATACTGGATTTTCAGCGCACTTATGTTTAGTAATAATAATAATTATTATTATATATTAAATAATATTTGTTTCTGAATTTAGGGGTGGTATGATATAGGGGTTAGAAATAAATAAATAATTTAAAACAAATACATTTTTAAAATATAACTAGCAATTAGATAAATGTATTCATTGATATGAATTTGAAAGTATAATACATATAGCAAATAATATTATGAATGAAGCAAGTAAAACTCTTTTAAATAAACGGAAACTGCTATCGGAAAGAGTTTGGAAGCAGCTGGTAGAAAAAATATATATATAAAAAACGAAGGTACCTATAAAAATAAGATTTCTCACCAGAGAATTTAATCTTTGTACATTTGATGTGTGTATATATATATATATATATTATATTATTACAACGGTCACCAGGGTTGGTTAATTAGGCTTAGGTTAGGTTTAAGTATTTCATGGCCTACAACTCATACTCACTATCACAAGTACCTCATTCATCGGACATGGAAAGATCCTCCATGGAAAGATGTACGCTTAGTACAGTCGGCATCCCTGAGTAACGGTACATTAGTACTGGCTGATCTATCCACAAACTGGCTAGAGTAATGTGTATATTATATATATGCGTGTTTGGACTACATTACTCCTAGCCCAGTTTGTGGATAGATCAGCCAGTACTAATGTACCGTTACTCAGGGGATGCCCGACTGTACTAAGCGTACATCCTTTCCATGGAGGATCTTTCCATGTCCCGATGAGATGAGGTACTGTGATAGTGAGTATGAGGTTGTAGGGCCAGTGGAAATACTTAAACCTAACCTAAGCCTAATTAACCAAACCCTGGTGACCGTTGGAATAATTCCCCTCTTGGGAAAAATACCCAAGCTACTAACCGGGAATCGAAGCTGTTACTTCTAGGTTCGTAGTATGTGTATTGACCACTATACCACGGGACGGTTTTTGAAAATTAGAAAAAAGTTCTCAGTAGTTCAGTAAATGTAAGGAACTACTTGTTTTTTTCAAAAATGAGCGTACCTAAAAAAAAAGAGAGAGAGAGAAATGAAAAGACAATACCGTTGTGTTCAATTTTTGGTCTGTTGATTCTGTCATTTGTTACCGAAGTAGCCATGTAGTTTAGAATGTCCATGTTTGATTGGAAATCAGTCCATTGATCCATTCATTGCCTACAGTTCATCACAAAAGGTAAAACGAGTGTTACCGAGAATCGACTAATTCAAGACCAGTCCGCCTAGACCAGTGGTTTTCAACTTAAAAGTACCCTAGGGGCACAAATGAATCCACGTGTATAGTCTACACATAATTGTCTAATTTTTGTATAGTTATCTAAAATGAAAACCAGTATTTATTTGTGAATGAAATAAGAAGTGGTAATTTAACCATGTTTAGTTACATATTGATGGAATTTTCCGAACATTATTATTATTAGCACCGCGTCTTACTACCCGTTCGGGTTATACGCACTTACGCCAATGTGTAATGGGTAGGGTGATTGTGAGATGAAATGGAGGACCTACAGTTTAACGTGGAATCCGAACCACGGTAGAGACCTGGCATTCCTCACATTCACAAGTTGTGATTAATACACGTCTTGTCAGAGGTGAAGGAAGGGTTTAGTAATCAAATAAATCTGTGCCGGGACCTAAGATTGAATTTTCCGAACAAAATATACCATCTTTGATACGTCAATATAATACATCAGATTTAAGAAAGAAATTAAACATGGACATCACTTGGAGCTTTAATGTATTTTTCCCACACAAGTCTAAACTTTCAGTTTCTCGGATAGAAACATCAATATTACTAGGGTAGATTACTTTTCCAAAAAACTTCTTGGGGCGCAAAAAAAAAAAAAAAAGCCATCGTGGGGCACCAGTTGCAAACCCTTGGTCTAAACAATGAACATGCGAGGTTCGTTATTTTTACAGAACCGGGGATGTTTAGTCAAATTATCTATAATGCTTGGTCACTTCAACCAAAGAGATTTACTAAACTTTAAAACATTATTTTCAAATGTCGGCTGGTTGGGATGGCTCCACCAGTTGATGTGGCTGGTTCACAATAACCTTGGCCTTTTTTGATAATGATAATGATGATGATGATAATAATAATAATAATAATAAAGGCTTTAATTGGGCGAAGTTAAGGCCAGAAACTTTTCATACACTTAATAATAAAGAATGTATATTTAACACTTATGTGCTAAAAACTAATTTATAATATTTGTAAAAAAATAATAATAGTAAAAAAATATTTCCCACATACATAATTGTACATTAATGAAGCTATTCAATTAAAATAAATGAGGAAATTAGAAATAAAACAAGGAGAGAGAGGAAAAAAACAAAAGAAACATTAAGGCACACAATCATTCCACACACACATACACTCACATGTCATTCATTATACGCATAACAAATCTAAACGTGATGAAGATAGCAAATAATTTAAAAAGAAAACAATGCTTATGATATTTAGTAATATATAGATTAAATATATTTTATATGTAATAATAATAATAATACTTTACACACATATTCTTACTGTATCCATTAATTTTCCCTCACATCAACGATCGAGATTGTGCTTGCAGACCTTGGGCAAGCTTATGGTAAAAGGATTTTATAGTGGCAGCAGTTTAAATATTTAGATCAAGCAAGTGCATTCCAGGAACGAGCTAAGCAACAGTAAAAGATAGAGAGAATATAAATTAGATTTGTGAAGAGGGATGGAAAGTGTGTAGGTGTCACGTGAACGGGTACCGAGATGATGACTAATGAGCATTAGGGGCGAGTGAAAAATAAATATTTTAATTCAAATGTCTAATAGTGATATACACTTGCCTTTTACTAGTGTAATGAACTGACTAAAACATCAAAGCAATCATAAACGTTTTTGAGGTGACGCAAATGATTTGAAGTTTAATACATTTGTGATTGTTTCCATTTTTTTGGGTACATTTCTGAAGACAATATTTTTTTGAATAAAAAATTCTAATAAATATAAAAATGAACGTTTGACTATTGTTGTCAATTGACATAAATATCAAATCAAATGGATAATTTTGTAGGTGCCACAAATAGGTTGAAATTTTTACTTTTTGTGGTTTTTGCACATCTTGGACAGAAAGTGACAAGTAGTAGCATAGCTGAGGTATTGCGTGACCTTCAACAAGCTGTGACAAGCGCCGCTTGGTAGGTAGAGAGGGAGTAAAGGGGTAGCTCCAAGCTGCTCTACAGTCAGTGACTTTCTGAGCTTCATGCTGTGATGTTGTACTACGGTTCCAATGTGAAACAGTCTCATTTGAGTTGATTTTTCATCTTTTTTTTTTCTTTCTTCAATGGCACAGAAGATATTTCTTCAATAAGCCAGGAACACTTGTATACGATTCACTCCCGATGCTGCTCTCTTGGTTTTACTATGAGTCAAACCTAAGTTTAACCCACATATCCTTTCATCTAGTTTTTCTTTTTGTGTTGTAGATTATAGTTTTTTTATTATTAATTTGGCACCACGTGTTACTAACCGTTTGGGTTATACGTTGTATATACTATAGTGTTATTTTCTTTTGTGTACATCTTGTAACAGTAAAGTAAAAATGGCAATGTCAATAAAATTACAGACTAGGCAAACGCACGAGTACTCCATTTTTGGCTATCCAAAAGACCTTAGTAAAATATTACTGCCGACCTATTAAGAAGTAATGAAGTGTTAATCTAATATAAGGCGTGAGCTAAAACCAGAGAGTGTTTCTAAGGAAACTACCGTAAGTGAAATATCAGAAATATTGGTCGAAAAAAATTTGAAAAGTTTTGTCAAGAATTTCTATTCCTGTTTTATCCCACACTCGTATCTTGCAGATGATTAGAAAGTATCATGATAGATACAGAAATAT
The DNA here is from genome assembly GCA_033556935.1 of Timema podura. Classification (NCBI taxonomy): domain Eukaryota; kingdom Metazoa; phylum Arthropoda; class Insecta; order Phasmatodea; family Timematidae; genus Timema; species Timema podura. The sequence continues at coordinate 65,060,271 of JAVRXN010000009.1, forward strand.
TTTAAGATCAAAAATATAAAAGGAACTAAACCTTTTGAATCAAATTTAATTTTGTTTAGGAATGAGAGTAAACATCTTTTTATATCGCTGCTTGCCAATGTCTAGATTTTGTACTTTTTAAATGTGAGAAAGAAAAGAAGGTTCCGAAATTAGAGTAAACGTTTTAAAAAACCAAAGGACAACCCGAAAAATGGCTTTTAGTGAATTTGATGTTGCAGTATCCAGTAATTTAGGATTGGAAAAAAAAGAAAACTCAAAGTATTGGAGAGAGAGATAAATTATAATGAACAAAAAGTACTGAAAAGGAATTAAATAGATTGAAAATGTGTCGTAGGTGAGCTAGATATAGCTATAAATACCCTGAAGAGGACATGACACTAGAACTTAAAAGTTTCGACATTTTATTAGGTATTGCACATCTTCATGTCATCGCATTGCTTTTAAATTCCTCATTTATAAATTTTGACCAATAAAAAGGTAAATAATGACTATTCGAGTCTAAAATGGAGTAGATCATTGTTGTACAAACATTTCTCCTAATGAGGTTTAAGGAAAAATAACAAATTTTTTAGAGACTTTCTTATATTTAATTACTCTATGGCATTGGAGAATTATTGCGTTAAAATTAAGTAGTATCTCTTCACAACTAAAGCTCACAAAATTGTATTAATATATTTGCCAATATCTCAGAAACTGTTGGTTTTATAAAATATATTTCATATTTTTAATTTTTAATAGTACTACGATTTTGCAATGATAAGTTATTTAGTATCTTAAATAGTTGCAAGATACGGAAATTTCCACTTCTGTAAATTAACCTAAAATAATTTCATGGGAAATGAAAGTAGCCAATTTATTTATAATCATAATCAACGCCTAGATACAAATTTTAATCAAAATCGTTTGAGCCGATTTTGAGAAAATCGATTTTTCTCTTTTCGTCCTTTATTAAACAAACTACTTTTAATTTTTAAGTCTAAACTGACACACAGACAGACGACATTACAAAACCACTTTTTAGAGTTCGGGTGGTCATGAGAAGTCGACATCCATCAACATTTCAGGTAATATTTTTTTTAATTTTTCTTGTGTTCAGGAAAGTTAAAAAATATAAATATTTGCGTATATCTTGAAAGTTATTGGTTTTATAAAACTATGGCCTCGAATTAAAATATTTGTATTATAAATAGATCTACATATTTGTAATGATAAGTAATTTCATATCTCAAAGAGTTACAGAGATATGATAAAAAATATATAATTTACACATCAGACCGGAGCCCTTAAAGTCATTTGCCGAAACATTGTGGGTAGCCATTTTGTTTGGAATATTTATAAATGTTTATATATGAAATTTAATCAAAATTGTTAGAGCCGATGATAAAATCGATTTTTTCTCTTTTTGCCCTTCAGTAAAATACCCTTAATTTTAGGTTTAGATATCCAATTCCAAAAATCCTCGGGGCAACCCTATTAAAACCCTAGATAACAAGTTTTAGCCCGATCGTAAAATATTAAGGCTCTAGTTGGAGGTACAGACAGAGAGACAGACAGACAAGACAGAGACGGAAATTCAAAAAATCACTTTTTCGGATTCGGGGCTCATGAAACGTCGATATTCATCAAAATCTCGAGTTCGATTTTTTTTTTTACGATCAAAATACTTTATCTACCTGTAAGATAGCGAGAAAGTAAAAAAGAACTGCTTTATACATTTTTAATTGGCAAAAAAGCGTTAAACCGGTGGATACTAAGATGCGGCGCAAAACAAATAATTAAAAAAAAATCTCAAATTATCGTGAGCATCGTTGTGAGTTATTTATTGTTTTTGTTTCAAGCCTTTCAAGTCGAGACAACTTAATTCATTCAACAGTAACACAATTCACATGGATATCTTTAATTCTCAAAGTAATACATCTTTCATCGTGTCTCTCCACATTCCAAAATTACGTGTAAATAATATGTTATAGCAATTATGATCAATAGAAGGTTGATGCACTATTAACCTTCTCATTCGTCATACTACTAATCCTCGTAAATCATAAAATATTATAGTGGACAGTATACAGAATGTACCGTAACATGTGGCACCCTCTTCAGTTGTCGGACAGGAGACACAAAAACAATGAAAAGTTCATTATAAACATGTGTCCCATTTGACCTTGTTTCCGAGTTGCAGTATACCAGGCTCGATATATCTCGACCTGTTGACTATACCTCAGGTTTTAACTTATTGGTGTGCTTGACGACAGCTCACAGCTGACTTGCTGACGGCTTTAAAAGCTTTCCAGACAAATTAATGTACTCCCTATGCCGAACACATATGATCTGGAAAAAAACACATGTCTTTAGCAGTTTGTCACTTTTTGAGAGTCACAATTTAGTATATACCTAATATGTTGACTGTCGGAATCAGCTTGTGAAACTGTATGTCAGGTAAATTAAGCAAAAGTGAGGTAGTAGGTAATGTCCCTGGATTATTCAAAACACCTGGTAGTCTTTGCGTGTGACATTTTACGACACGACGACTGCAGGCTTGCATTTAGGCCGAAGGTGGCCATTTTGAGCACTTTCTATAAACTTAAATAGCTCCACATCACTGGAGTACAAACATGACTATAACTTGGAAAAGGTCAAATGAGGCACATGTTCATATTAATTTTGCTAACTGTTTTTGAGTATTTTGTCCACCGCATGTTACGTTACATCCTGTACATATCTGTGCCTCACGTCTCACTAGCTATCCGGGCTATCCGCATATTTATACTAATGGAGTATGGATGAAGGTAAAATTCAAAGGAAAATGTGGGTACGTTTATGTAGCGGGAGGGTGGGAATCAAGTCAGGGAATTCCATCTTCAATTTAACCGGCCGGCATGACCGAAAATCTATATCATTGATGAAAATATGGGTTTACCCTTTCATATTGATAAATTAACGGCCGGGGACTGGATATTGTTCCTGTACTAGTCTTAAGCATATGTTTTTATTTAAGTTTTTAGAGACTCAATTTTAAAACCATTCCTTTGGATTTTTACTTTATCTTGACAACTCTGAGAGAGAAGTATTGTGATTGTAAAAAAAAAAGATCGAAATCTAGATTTTGAAAAAGTCGAGGTTTCGACTCCTTAAAATCGACAAAGTATTTTCCGCGATGCCATCTGTCTATCCATCCGTTTGACTGTATTTCAGCCTAGAGACTAAACTATTTTACTGATTGGGCTAAAACTTGGTATCTGGGGTGTTCATAAGGTTCCCCAGAGGGTTTTTTTAGAATTAGATATACAATCCTAAAACTAGTCTTAGTTTACTCAAGGCAACTTCGACTTTCTCAAAATTTACTCTATAGATTTTGATTCAATTTTGTCTCCAGAGGCATTGATAAATATTCCAATCTAATGGCAATTCCCATGAAAATCACTTGAAATGTATTTTACACAAGTGGAAATTTACAAATTTTGATCATATCTCCATAACTATATGAGATATTAAATAAATTATAATTTTAAAGTTGAAGTACTATTAAAAAATAAAGTTTTATTTTAAATATATAAATACATTTTTATAAGACCAATAGTTTCTAAGCTAAAAGCAAAACTAAATATTTTCATTATTATTATATATTATTATTATTATTATTATTATTATTATTATTATTATTATTATTATTAAGGTCTTTGAAATGTTAAATTGATTGTTATGCTCTTTGGTGGACAGACCTGTCCCACTTTTCTCAGTGTTTCTGAAACAATGCATATTATTTAATATATAGTTCGCCTTTTGGTGGAGTGTTTCAACACACATTTTGAATATTTTGTTTCGCAAATTTTACCAATTTTTGGTAAATTTCTCTATTTCAAGATAAAAGAGAATGTTTGTACGGTGTAACGAACCATTTGTTTTAAATGGTGATTCCCATGAACCCTTTTATGTTGATACAATCCCTGTATTTAAAACAGTTGATTCACATTTAGGCTTCTAATCCTAGGTAAGTATTTCATCCATCTATTTTATTGGTAGAGACCAAGGGGCTGAGGCTGGGTGTGAAGTTTTAGGTATGTCTTCCTTGATTGTTAGTTTGTAAGTTGTGTGTTAATTTTGTTTTGAAAATAGCGATAAATACAACAAATTCATATTGGTATAATCAAGTTCGTTTAGTACGGCTTACCGATGATGAGATTGGGATTTGGATCCCAAGTTGGTGTATTTAGGTTTGGTTTTTCCTTAATTGTTTTCCCCTCTCTCCTCACTCAAATGTAGAGACATTTCCTTTGAATTTTACCTTCCTCATTCTTACCCCTTATTATAATCAAATGTGTAAAGCTAGAACGGGTAGTAAGATTCGGTAAAATAAAAAAGGATAATTTAAAAATAAATATTGTAAGTTTCCCTTAATTTTGTCTCGAAGTGAACCTTTAGTTTATTCTCGCCCTCTATATACCAACCCCATCTGAACGTTAAGTGCGATAAAATCCGTTTTGTGTGTGTTTATTTTCGATCCACAGGGATTCTATTCTACTGAAGCTCCGTCCCTTCCCCCCCCCCCCACACCCCTGCCCCACTCCAACCAATCCCTTTTCATCGGGCACATGTCATTATTGAACCGCCGACTAATACCGACAATTCTCTGAAGAGCTCTCTAAATGTGTCGTCCAATACTTTTACTTTGTGGTTCGCAATGCGTTGATAGAACTATTTTACTGGACAATGGGACAGCCCGGCCACTCAGGGTCCCTTCTCTTCAAGGCATCCCTGCCACATGTCCTAATATTCTATTTCACTGAAGTGCCAGACAAAAGATCGGTGAAACCTCTAATTGATTTAATTAATACGTTTCAAAACCGGGATTATAAATTAACAAGTTTAAAGGATAGCGTGGAAGGAGAATTTATCGTGCATCACGTTTTACCACCAGTTTGGACCATCCGCATTTAACTATACTTTTTGGTTAGGAATAAGGAATGTTAAATTGAGATAAAGTGTACCAGCATTTTTATAGAAGGATAATGGGAAACCATAATATAGTATAAAATATCTTAAATACACCCAGCCATGACTCAAACTCCAACCTCTTCGTCATCGACAAACAAAACTAGATGAGCTGATGCGGTTAAAAGAAAGGGTTTGCTTTTAGATATAAGGCAACCTTATTTTCACAAAAAGATTATGTTAAAACCACCATAACGTGGGCACAGCACTCTGACCATATATGATTCCTCTAACTCCTACCCTCCTGTTCGCTACCCCATTAGTATAAATATACAGATTTGTCAGACTATTATTAGACGCTGTCCACGTAAAAACCAAAATATTAAGCTCCTCCATTTTAACATAAAATAAATTGATTTATTAATGATTTATTTTAAATAATGTAACCACACTCTAATTTTCACAGAAAACATTTAATTTTTTTTTTTTTTTCGCGGTCAACATTAGTAGCATTTCACTATAATATTAATATTATTCTATAGGTATTGATAATATGTATCCAAAGGTTCAGCTGGATATTGTAAGACCTTTCAAATGAATACGCCAAGTAGATATGGAAAGTTTTCTATCACCCGCTCCGGTGGCCACATGATCTAACGTACTACTCTCGCAGTAGGCTAGACTGCCGATGAAGGGGAAATCGAGGTTCAACCCTCAGTCGAGTGTACTGAGGCTGTTGTTTTCCTAAATTATGTTCCACGCAAATGCGGATTCACTTCCTCTGGATATAACCTTTATATTCCCCAACCCAGACCTCCACCGTGGTTCGGATCCCACGTTAAACTGTAGGTAGGTCCTCCATTTCATCTCACAATCACCCTACCATTACACATTAGCGTAAGTGCGTATAACCCGAACGGGTAGTAAGACGCGATGATGATGATGATAATAATAATAATAATCTCTAATAAATTAGCGTAGTTAGTACATAAGCGTATACTTACTTATTAGCACCGCGTCTTACTACCCGTTCGGGTTATACACTTAAGTACTAATTACACTAATGGATTAGGAATTGGGAAGGTTGAATTTAGAGGAAGTGAACCCGCATTTGCGTGGAGGTAGAGTGGAAAACCATTTAGGAAAAACCACCCCCAGTTCACCCGACCGAGATTCGAACATCGATCTCCCCGTCCTTGGTGGTCCGGCTCAACACGACTGGCGCGTTAGCCAACTACGCCACCGAGGCGGGTCATAAGCGTATAACCCAAACGGCTAGTAATAGGTGGTGCCAGATAATGATTTCTGTCATTATATGAATATTGAAGTGTACTTATGTTTCATATTCTATCAAAGGCCTTACCTTATTGTGATGCATATTTTATTTTAGCGTTACAAACACCCCACAACTAAATGTATCCATACAAGCCTTATTCAAGCTACTCCTTCGAGAATATATCATTAAAATAAATAATAATAACCCCATAAGGATAGTTCACAGCTCCAAACAGAATATTAGGCTCCTTCCCATAGATAAACTGTTGAGTGGTCGACCACCAAATTTGTAGATCCCCATTTTATTTCGGGAGGTGCTAACGATATTTACTCATGTATGTGTGTGGCGGGGGGGACCGGGGGGCGGGGGTACGTTGCGTCTTACTACTTGTCTAGGATAACCGCATATTTACACCAATTGGATGGAGATGAGGAAGCTAGCTTTTTTTTTTCTATTGGAAGTGTACCCATATTTACGTGGAGGGTCAGCAGGAAACCACTAAGAAAAAGAACCATCCTTAACACCTGGCAGGGATTTGAACTTAACACTTCCCAGTCACCAGTGAACCAGACCAAACGGGGTTTACTCCTTAACCCACGTGGTGCTTGACAATGAGGGATATTTACTTTTTATATTCTGTTTTATTCCGCTATTCAATTAGTATATACAGTAACATATATTTAAAACAAAGCGTTAATGTCAGATGTGTAGAATTGGACGTCGTACTAGCCTGGTTTAAGATAGTTTGTAAGTTGGGGTTTTATATATGTGTGTTTAGAATAT